>OX352761.1:70918237-72390106 GCA_947095585.1 Nephrocerus scutellatus | reverse complement strand
TTCCAGTTTCCAATGGTCGCATGCGAAAAAGGTGTGTTCGGCGTCGTCCCGGTCTGAGTCACTGTAGATGCACGATGGGTCCTCTATTTTCCGCATTGTGTGTAGATACTTGCAGAAATATCCGTGGCCTGTCAGGAGCTGGGTAAGGAAGTAGTTAACTTCACCATGTTCCCTATGAATCCATTCGTCAAGGTTTTTAATTAGCCTTGTCGTCCATCGTCCGCGATTCTCCGCTTGCCATCTTTCCTGCCATCGTTGCATGACATATGCTCTGGCTGCTATCCTTGCTTCTTCGATACCAAGGCTACTTTTTGTGTTGTATATCAGCTTCTTTTCCTGCACCATTAGATCGATAGGAGTCACACCAGCAATGACCAAAACGGCCGGCTCCGATACTGTTCTATATGAACTTGTTATCCTGAGTGCATCTCGGCGTTGTACAATTGCCACTTTCTTTCGGTATTTCTCTATTTTGAGTTTGTCGGCCCATATTTCACATCCATATAGGAGAATTGAATTTGTAACCGACATCAGTAGTTTCCGTTTCACTGCCGATGGACCTCCTATATTCGACATCAGCCTGCTTAGAGCGATTATGACTTTGGTTGCCTTCTCGGAGGAGTGTCTTATTTGTTCTCCAAACGTTAGTTTCGTGTCCAAACGCACTCCAAGATATTTAATTGCAGGTTTGGAGAGAGTTGCCTTGTTTTCAACATTGAATGCTATTTTTGTAGTCATATGTCGCCTGGTGAGTAATACCAATTCCGTCTTATCCGTCGCAAGGGCCAGACCATGGTCATTTAGCCATGAGCTGGTTTTCCGCATCACCTGATTAAGCTTGCGCTGAGCTTCATGTGTGTCACGTGCAATTACTATAGCCGCGATGTCGTCTGCGTATCCTTCAAGGAATGTGTCGTCGGGCATTTCCATGCGTAAAATTCCATCATATGTGATATTCCAGAGATCGGGGCCAAGAATAGATCCTTGGGAGGCACCTCCTGTGACCTCTCTACTACAAAGCCCATCCGTGGTTTCGAAAATCAATTTTCTGTCTCTTAGGTAGCTGTGCATCATTCTTAGGAGATAGTCCGGCGTGTTAAACACGTTTGTCAATGCCAACAGCATGTCGGTCCACCTCGCAGAATTGAAGGCATTCTTCACGTCTAATGTGGCAAGTAGCACAATTTTTCTCGAGAAGTGATTTCCTTGATTTGCTATGTGGAAGGCTTTAACAACTTCTTCTACGGCACCAATAGTAGACCGGGATTTCCTGAAACCGTACTGTTTGCTGGAGAGGTCTCCTGCTATTTGGATGGCAGCTGTGAGCCTTGGCTTTAGTAGGCGCTCCAGTAGTTTTCCAGCTGTGTCGAGCATGCATAAAGGTCTGTACGCTGACGGGGAATTTGGGTTCCCTTTCTTCTTATTGATTAGTACCAGTCGCTGGTTCTTCCAAGCTTTCGGGAAAACACCTTCTGCTAGGCAGCTGTTGTACATATTCAGTAGAACTTCAGGTTGGTGTCGGGCAATCACTTTCAGCGCTTCTACAGGTATCATGTCTGGACCCGCTGTTTTGGAGAGAATCGGCGGCGACTTGTAACTCCTTCGTGGTAAAAGCAGGTACTTCTTCCGGTTTATCGGGACAAAGTGGCCGACCGTTGTTTGGTTGAATCGGGAAAAGCGAGTTTACAATATGCCACATTTTTATTGGCTCCATTTTGGGGCTAGGCCCTTGAGGTGCAAGCTTACGCATAACAATCTTGTACCCCAGGCCCCAGGGGTCTCTATCTACCTCCCGCTTCAAGTCCTCCCATTTGCGATGCTTACTTCTGATAATTTCTATCTTTAGTGCACGTCTGGCTAGTCGGTATTGGTCGTGCTGGTATTCTGCCGCAAGCCTATCTCTTCGTCTTGCCCTGGTGACTAAGCGTTTGAGATGTAGGCATCGTTTCCGTAGCTTTGCTATTTCATCAGACCACCAGTAGGCCGCGGTTTTTTTTTCACTTAGGCCTTTTCTTTTTGGCATGGCCACGTCACATACTCGCTTCACCAGTCGCATTGTGGCACTCGCAAGTTCTTCGGGCGATCCAGTTCGATGCATAAGTTGGTTTTTACCGGCTTCAATAATTGCTAGTAGGTTGTCTTGGGAAAGTTTAGCAACGTTCCATCCTTTTGCTCTGTTTACGCTTCTGTTGGTCGGTCTTAATCCCTTCAGTACACTGTAAGTTATATATTGTTGGTCGCTACCAGTATACTCTTCTATTACTCTCCAACCAATGACATCCTGAGTTATCCCGTCGGACACCAAGGTGATATCAGGAATCGTTTCGGCATATCCTGGTCTTCTAAAGGTCGACACCTCGCCGTCATTTATCAGCGTAAGTCCTATTCTGTCTGCCATGTCAAGAATATACTGGCCTCTTTTGTTTGTTGTGTGCATCCTCGATTTGCTTAATACCACGATTTCCGTTTTATTTAGCGCAAGCGACAGTCCATGGTTCTCCATCCAATTACTTATCGTCTGCATCACCTGGTTCAGTTTCATTTGTGCCAGCTTGGTGTCTCGGGCAGCGATTAGCACTGCAATATCATCCGCGTACCCTACCAGACGTGTCTCTTCGGGGGTTTCGATTCGCAGAAGACTATCATAGAAAGCGTTCCATAAGTCCTGTTTCGCGGGCTTCAATACCCATGACCACAAGAGCTGGGCTCCGTAATCAGCGAATAACTTGGTCAACAGATATGAACAAAGACATAATACGCTTTCACTATAGAGCAACCCAATGCGGAAACGAATATGCTGGATATAGGGAAAGGCAACATGGAATGTTTATCAACTTGTACCCTTTACTTGCAGAAAGACTTTCTGTACAAAACATTGCCGATAGAGTCAGAGCAATTAAAATGAGACTATTGCTATCCCAAATAGAAATTATAGCTATAGAAACAGAGGTAAAAGAAGAATTAAGACCACATAATCGGCTTATCCTGGCAGTGACGGTACCAACTGAAAACGGCTACCTACATTCGCCTGAAGTGGAACGTATTGAGGAAGAATTAAACAACTACAAGTCTTCCCTAGGAGTAAGTGATATAATGTTTCAAGCAGTCTTTGATAAATTTTATGAAACCGTTACAGAATTTGAAGGAATGGAACCTACGTGTAGACCAAGAATTCCTAAAATATGTTTGAATAAAAGAATGTTTGATATTATAAACTACCTTAATAGAATAATAGCATTCCACCTTCGAGAGGACGATGAATTATATCGAATACACAGTATAATCTATTGTGCTGCCGTAACCGCGTGCGGAATAATCGGTGTTAGAATTGGTACTGCTCAGCGGCAAACACTAAACCAAGTAGTAAAGAAACCATGGCAACGAAAACTTGAAAAGAAAAAAAGCAAGCTCAGAGCGCAATTGGGAAGACTTACTCAGTTCAAGAGAGGCATTCGATCTAGAGATCTATGTCGTAAGGTTGAAAAGATCGTACAACCACATCGAATGGAAAATCTTACTTCTTACATAATAGATGAAGTAATTGATAGACTTACACAACGACTCCAAGTGCTTAGCTCACGTCTAAAAAGATACTTAGATAGTCAAGCAAGACACACTGACAATAAGGTTTTCAATGAAAATCAAAGGAAGTGTTATGCAAGACTTGGAAACCACAACAAAGTCATAGAAGGAGGCCCTGAACTTAGTAGACAAGATGTGGAATCGTTTTGGGGACATCTATGGGAGCAATCTCAAACTCATAATCTCCAATCTGTTTATGTAAATGCTGATATCCAATGCCCTCAAATGAACGAAGAAATAATAAGCACTCAGGAACTGAGCACTGCTTTAATGAAAAGCAAGAATTGGAAGTCTCCTGGTCCAGACGGAATACAAAATTTCTGGCTTAAAAGATTTCCGAGTGCTCATGTACATATAACCAGAAACTTTAATGCTATACTTAATAGAGAAGCACAGTTACCGAGTTTCTTCACAAAAGGAATAACTTATCTAATTCCAAAGGATGGAGACTTAAGCAATCCTGCTAATTACCGGCCAACAACATGCTTACCAACTATTTATAAGACTCTTACTTCCATAATAAGTGATCGAATATGGAAACATTGCGAAATTAACCACATCATTCCCAACGAACAAAAAGGTTGTGCCAAAAGATCTAGAGGATGTAAAGAGTTAGTAACAATTGATGCCATCATTACCAGAAATACCGTTCATAATCAACGAAACCTAAGTGTCGCATACATAGATTACCAAAAAGCCTTCGATAGTGTTCCACACTCGTACTTAATCGAAGTACTTAAGATACAGGGAATACATCCAAACATCATATCATTGCTTGAAGACGCTATGAGTAATTGGAGCACCACAGTACATGCTGGAAAAATTAAAACGCGTGAGATACGAATTAAAAGAGGAATATTTCAGGGAGACACATTTAGCCCGCTATGGTTTTGTCTTAGCCTTTGTCCCCTAAGTATACTGCTGAACAACTCCTCTAATGGTTACCGCATCAAATATAATGATGATCAATGTAAATAGTTTCACACATATGCTATATATGGATGATTTAAAACTAATTGCGAGATCTAAACAACACCGTACAGCCCTCGTTAATATTGTCAAAAAATTTAGCAAAAACATTTGTATGGACTTTGGGTTTGAAAAATGCAAAGCAGTTTAAATGGTAAGAGGAAAGGTCGTGCAAACCGAAAGTTTTGCTTATGAAGAAGGAACTATCGACTTTCTCAACAATGTTATAAATAAAGGGTTATCCATTTCGCGGTTTCAAAAGTATAGGGCTGGAATTCGACATCTGTCAAACTAAGTTGTTAAAACAATTTTTTTTTTAGTTGAAAGTCTGACATTTACGAAAATGGATCGCTTAACTATCGCACAACGCTTGAAAATTGTAAAAACCTACTACAAAAATGGTGATTCTGCCACAGCCACATATCGTGCTTTAAGAGGAGATTATGGTTTACATAATATTCCAATTACGCAAGCAATTGGCAAAATTGTGAAGAAATTAGAAGAGACTGGATCGGTTACAGATATTGTAAGGCCTGTGCATCATCTTTTCGCTCGTACCACTGAAAATATCGCTGCTGTAAGTGAAAGTGTTGCCGAAGACCCGAATGTGTCGATTCCTCGTCGTTCTCAGGAATTAGGACTGTCTTACGGCACATTATGGCGTATTTTGCATTTGAATCTACACCTACATCCATATAAAATCCAGCTCACACAACAACTGAAGCCAGCTGACCATTCACAACGTCGTAGATACGTCGAATGGGTGCTTGAACAACAGGCGGTGGACGGCGATTTTTCGAACAAAATATTCTTCAGCGCATTTCTCACTCGGTGGGTATGTTAACAAACAAAATTGTCGTATTTGGGGTTCTGGGAATCCTCAAGTAATTGAAGAGAGGCCATTACATCCACAAAAAGTCACTGCTTGGTGCGCTCTTTGGTCCGGAGGTGTGATTGGACCTTACTTCTTTGAAAACGACAACGGAACGACTGTCACCGTCAATTCGGAGGTTTATGGTCATATGCTAACCGACTTTTTTTTGACTGCTATTGAAGAATACGACTTAGAAAATATGTGGTTTCAACAAGACGGTGCCACATGCAACACAACTCGAGCGAATATTGCAAGAGACATTTCCTTGCCGCGTAATTTCTCGTCGTGGCGATATCAACTGGCCACCAAGATCATGCGATTTGACACCGCTTGACTTTTTTTGTGGGGCTACGCGAAAGACCGTGTTTATGCAGATAAACCTTTAACTCTTGAGCACTTAAAAACCAATATTCGTCAAGTTATGGCGTAGATACCGCCCAAAGTGGTCAAAAATTACCTCAAAAGAATTGATGCTTGCAACAATTCGCGTGGTGGTCTTATAAATGATGTAGTGTTTCACACATAATGTCAACGTTCAAACTTTATAATAAAAAAGAAATATCATGATAAATATTTTATATGTGTTTTATTTACGTTTACTTTTGAAACCGCAAAATGGATAACCCTTTACTTCGGTATACAGGAAATGCGAGGTATACTCCATAATACAATAAAAGAAAAGATAAAAAAGGAATTTTCGAATAGATTAAAACAACTGTTCAAAACTAAACTTAACAGCGGTTATCTTATTAAAGCCATTAATGTCTATGCTATTCCGGTCCTGACATACCCGTTCGGAATTGTAAAATGGAGTAGTAATGATCTTGAAACGTTGGAACGACGAATAAGGACAACAATGACAGCCCGTCGTTACCATCACCCCCAGGCGGCAGTTGAAAGGCTTTGTTTGCCTAGAGCAGAAGGTAGACAAGGAGTTGCCAATATTCAAAACCTCCATCATAACCAACTTGAAAATATGAGACGTTTCTTTTATGAATACGGCGATCATGATAGGAGATACAAAATTCTTTGCCACATTGATAAAAGTTACACAGGATTGAACCTAAGCAATCTAGAATTTCAACCAATGGAAGAGGTTCGACCAAATAGTGACATAGTTGAGCATTGGAAGCAAAAATCAATTCATGGAAAGTACCCCCACCACCTTGGACTTCCAGAAATTGATAAAGAAGCCTCAACTATATGGTTAAAGAGAGGACATTTGTTTCCTGAAACTTCATATCATTATGGCAATTCAGGATGGCATTATTTCAACAAGGCAATATCAACGAGCTATTCTCCACCTTGACGTTGAAAACACCTGCCGTCGATGCCGTCAGAGTCAAGAATCAATCGACCACATCATTAATGGATGCTCTACATTAGCAGGTAGTGACTATCTTAATAGGTACGATGCAACCTAATAGAAAACAAAACACCATACTATAAATACCAGCCTCATGGAGTTTTGCTCATTCCAGATTTTGAACTATATTGCGACCGAGTAATTACAACTGACCACACAATAATGGTAAACAGACCCGACATAGTATGGATAGACAAAATAAACAAGAAGGGATACCTTATAGACATAGCTGTGCCACTATCTTCTAATGCTAATCGAACCTTTGCTGACAAAATATCGAAATACGTCGAACTTGTACATGAAATTAAACAACGGGAGAGATTAACAGAAATCCGAGTTGTGCCAGTTATTATATCTAGTACGGGAATAATTGCAAAAACTGTAACAGATGAACTGAAGACAATAGAATGTCAACACTTACTTCATGATATATCGAAAGCAGTGATCCTAAGCACCTGTAGGATTATGCGAAAATTCCTGCAGCAACCGTAATTTTAAAATAATGTGATACTTATATCATTTAAAAACATAAAACATAAATAAAATAAATTAAAATAACACCAAATAATTTAATAAAAAGTTCCGATACGACTTGCAACCGATATTGCCGTCGTACTCCCGGACCCCAGCGAGAGCTGCAGGAAAGAGGCGTGGGAAAATAATAATAATAATGAGTTACGTTAGTGGTAAGATTAATTAAAGACAAGTCACGCACGAAAATATATAACATATCTATTTAATATATTTATTTCACTTGTAGGTGTAAAGAATAATAATTTTTACTTTTACTAATAAGATTACTTTATGGTGAAGACAAGTCACGTACGACCGGGCCAGTTGACGAATAAAAAGCAACTCCCCTTTATTTTGATAAAATAAATTTAATTTAATTTTGACCACCGTCAACACAGAACGGTGGAATGTGCTGACGGTCGTGGGAAAGCCTGCACGGTCACACGATATGAAACACGCAAGCAAGCTAAGTAATGATCTCAGCTTACCTGCGATTCTCATGCCATGTGATCCAGAACTGTGTGCTTGAGGTGCAATGTACAATTTAGGTAAATAATTTGACTATCACAATAACATCATATAAATATAATGATGTGTACAAAGAATGTGTGCTTGATATGCACATTATACGGTACAAAGTAGGTAGTATTAGATATTAGATAATGTTTATCATAAAATACAAAATTCTCCGATTATCTACGTATTACGACCATTATGATAATTACGAGTATATGATAATTACAATCAGAATAATACTCGCAATACGCAAACAATCAGGGAATATTGTCCAATTGGTATCCATAGGTTCTGGAATATTATTTCTATTCTGTATAGATTGGTTGGGACTATAATATTTAACTGAAATTGTTAGAACTCTTCTGAAAATTATTCCTATTTTGTCGGGGATAACTGGGCCTTGGTAATGCTGCCCTGAATAGTTTGAACTATTTGGAAAACTATTTTATGAACGGTAGTTGTTCTGTTTTCTTTTATGAAAGTTATTGTTTGCTAGTCTTTGTCCTTCATTTTGCGATGTAAATTTGTTGGCCCTAGCTTGTTGAATTGAATTTGATAGAATTCGTTTATTTTCACTTATGTTTAAATTTCTCTGATCATTACCAATATATGTGAATAAATTTTTTTTAATTTCTTGCATATCATATTTATCTTTTAACTCTCTGGCTAGATTTCCAACCGTTATATCTCTTAATTTATTAATTATAATATAAGGTAAGGTTAGGTTAGGTTGCGGTGGCAGCTAATGCTCACTTAGACCATTCGCGGTCCTTTGTGTTACCACAGGATCTTTACTTTCCCCTTTTCAGAAGATCCATTCAGAGCTCTTAGCGAATCGGAGTATATCTCGCACTTTGCCGTTTTCGAGATCTGATATGTTATTCATTATCCGCTTACCCAAGTGTTTGTGCCTTCTATGCATTAGTGCCGGACATGAGCAAAGAAGATGCTCTATGGTCTCTTCCTCCTCCTCCTCCAGAAGTCATTATATTCGACACCCATTATCCCTACAACCGTTTTTAGTTCACGTCTTTGTAGGGAAATAAGCGCAGTTGAGCGCTTCAAGTCCAGCTTCGGCCAGACCTGTCTTGAAATATTGCAAGTGTCGGTGTTTTCCCACCTTACATTTGTTATTGTTTCTGCCTCTTTCCGAAGCTCAAATTTCAGTGTCAGATAGGAATCCCCACCTCCGCCCTTTCCGGTAGCAGCTGGAGAGTCGTACCACGTCTAGCTAACTTGTCCGCCCTGCAGTTCCCCTCGACATCCATGTGGCCCGGGACCCATATGATCCTTATATTGAACTGCTCACTCATCTCGTTAAGAGAGGTGTGATAGCTCAACCTTAGATTTCAGTGAGACCGCCTCCAACGATTTTATGGGCGCCTGACTGTCCACATAAATGTCAATCTTCTTCGAGGATAATACATTATGATTCAGCCAGATCATTATCTCTTCAATCGCTATCACCTCAGCCTGTTATACGCTGCAGCGATCAGGTAGACGGACAGAGATGCTTACTTTTAGCTTGTCACAGAAGACTCCTGCTCCTACTTTTCCGTCTAACCTAGAGCCATCCGTGAAAAACTGCATTGTTTCGTTGTCGGTTACGTATCTACTCTTCCAGTCTTCTCTGGAGGGTATTGTTGTCCGAAAACCTTTTTGAAAGCATAACATTGGTGTTATGTAATCCAGTTTCAGATTTCAGTCAGATCCTGCTTTAGCGATATAGTTATGGTGGAGTGTCCTTTTTGAAGACTTCTCCACTGATTGACAGCTAACAGTCGCGTAGCCGTAATTGCCGCTTTCTGTTTGCCAAATATATCTAGTGGGATCAGGTGGAGCATAACCTCTATAGCGCGAGTTGTTGTAGATATCAGCACCCCGCTTATAAGCATGCAGGCCGCTCTTTGTACCTTCCCCAATATACTTATATACGTGGTTTTTTCCATAGCTACCCACGCTTACCCCATACAGTAGTATTAGTCTCACTACCGACGTGTAAAGCCAGTGTACTAGCTTTGGTTTCAAATCCCATTTTTTACCAATGTCATTCTTGCACAAGTATAAAGCAATATTAGCTTTATTAACTCTTTCTATTATATTAGGTTTCCAGCTCAGATTCCTGTCCAAGATTGTCCCCAGAAATCTTGCTTTATCAGAAAAAACTAAGGGGGTACCATTTAGTGTTAGAGGATCAACTGTTGGAATTTTATATTTCCTTTTAAAAAGGACAAGCTCTGTCTTATTCGGGTTGACGCCCATACCGCTTTTGTTTGCCCATTCTTTAACGATTAGGAGGGCTTTTTCGATAACCTCCTTAATCGTTCTGAGGTATTTTCCTAAGACAGCTAACGCTTCATCATCAGCATGCGCTACCACTTTTATCCCCTCTCCTTCCAGTTTCAACAGTAATTCGTTGATTACTATATTCCAGAGTAGAGGGGATAATACACCTCCTTGCGGTGTTCCTCTAACTGCCTGACTTTTTAAGATGGAACCACCCAGCTCCGCACTAATAATCCTGCCTAGAAGCATATGATTGATTAGGTTGCTTGTAGAGTAGTCCACATCTAGGTCTGACAGTCCTTTACAGATTGCCTCTGTTTTAACGTTGTTGAACGCACCCTCGATATCCAAGAATGCTACTAGTGTATACTCCTGTGAGTATATTGATTTCTCAATTGTGCTTACTAAGGTGTGTAAGGCTGTGTCTACAGACTTCCCCTTGCAGTAAGCATGTTGGGTCTTTTCCCAACTGCTAGGTTTTACCTTAGCTCTTATATGAACATCTATCAGTCTTTACAGGGTTTTCAAAAGAAAGGATGATAGAGTTATAGGTCTCAGGTCTTTTGGGTAGCCATGTGAGCTTTTACCCGCCTTCGGTATTAAAACTACATCTAACCATGGGAGTATCCACTCCGAGTTATTCTGAATTTCCGCAAGGATTATCCCATCTGGGCCAGCCGATTTGAAGGGTTTGAAACCGCTCGTCTCCATTGGATTCGCGTTTTGCTCGCGATCTCTTTAGTTTGAACCTATTGAAATTCCAGATGTTGCCTGCTCATTTCTGATTCACACACCCGAGTTGAGTCAGGAAAGTGAGTCTCCATGAGCAGTTCCAACGATTCCCCAATCGAGATCGTCCATGAACCAACTGGTTTTATTAAATAACTTGGAGTGGTTTTTGTTATAGAGAGAATCTTTCATAGACGAGAGGTCTCCGAGGCCCCTTCCATCTTATCACAGAAGAGCCTCTAAGACTTCCACTGTGCCTTTCTCAATTCCCTCTTATAATTTCTGAGATGTTCCTTGTAGGATTCCCAGTCCAGAGCCAATCCCGTTCTTTTGGCCTTATTGAAAGCTTTCCTTTCTGATAGGTCCCTAACTCGGCGGACCACCAAGTTGGCTTTTGCTTGCCCCTTGGTTTTATCACAGGGCAGGCAGCATTGAATGAGCGATTCATGGCACCTGTTACAGTTTCTACTATGGTATCTATCTCCTCTATAGTGACTGGTGGCTTTGGAGCCACCGGTGGTAGTTTCCCTAGCATATCCCTATAGATACCCCAGTTGGCCCTTTTCTTATTTCTTAAGGACTCGCGAAGGGCAGGTTTGACATCTAGCTTGAGGATTAAATAGCGATGGTCTGAGAATGAGCATTTGCATCACATCCTAGGATCGCCCCAATTTCCTTTTCTCAGCATCAGAGATGAGCTCCTCTAGTTTTTTGGTGGAGTCTGCTTTTCCCGGTCCATGTATGCAGAAACCAGCCAAAAATTTTCATTTCCGACTTCAATGCTGGCCGCAGTTATGTCACCATCACTATATTGTGATAAAAGCAATATATTCAGGTTAGTTTAACACAGAATACAAAATCTAAACTTCTCTGACTTTTTTTTTTTTTTTTTTAAAGGACTCAGTCCCTGAATGACTTTCGTCACGGCAAAAAGTTGGGCTATACCCTTTATTAAAATTAAAAATTAAAAATTCGAAGAAATGTGAATTACAATATAACACATTCGTCACGTTTGTAGCCGGTTTCAATTTATTTTCTCAGAATTATCTCTGATTCATTGAAAAAAGCAATACGAAAAAACGAACACGAAACTAAAACGACGCGAGTCCAAATACTTTTATCAGTGAATCATGGTCAGGGAAAACTACAAAAAACCTTGACCAAGAAAATATTACAAAATAAACAACAAATATTATAAATAATACAAAAAATACAATCAATAATAATTTTATTATATAAAATAATCGTATCCTCTAATGAACACTACGGTCGTCCTTCAGGAAGTTGTTGACAGCTATTTTGAAGGCCTGTAAATTATAAGATTCAGGAAATACGGAGTCGACCAATTGATTCCACATCGAAGTCACTCTCGGATAAAAGGACGATTTGAAGTGTTGGGTTCTACATGAGAACGGTTTTAAGGCAAATCTATGTTGACTAGACCTCAAACGAGTGTTAACGTTGCTGACAAAAGGACCTGGGAAAAGAGAACGGGTTTCTGAAGAACATCTACCGTTGTAATATTTGTAGAAAACAGATAAAACTCCAACATTACGTCTATGCTCCAAAGAATCAAGAGATGAAGTAATGGTTACATCATTTATCAAACGGATAACTCTATTTTGAATTCCATCAAGATGAACCAAATGAGATCTTGGAGCCCCACCCCAAACAAATGAATTAAATTCTAAAATTGGTCTAACATAAGATTTATATAATCTTAATACTTCAGAGGGGCTGAAGTAAAAGTTACAACGTCTTATAAAGCCCAAGCATTGGCTCGCTCTTTTTGAGATTTCATAAATATGTTCCTTCCAGGAAAGTTCACTAGAAACTTTCAAACCTAACATCTTTAGTGAAACTGATCTCGCAATAGTGGCACCATTAATTACTGGTGCTACGTAATGTTGAATTGCCTTTTGAGAAAAAAGACAAGACTGGAATTTATTTGGGTTAAATTCCACCCTATTAGATCTTCCCCAATCAAGAATAACTTGAATGTTCGACAGAATTGTCGAATTCATTAATTCACGCGAACCAATCAAACGAGAATTGCATTCTTTTTGACTAACAAACTCCATTGAAGCCGATAACGTCGTATCATCAGCAAATGAGTGGATATCACATGTTGTAAAGACATCAAGTCATTGATATATATTAAGAATAATGTAGGCGATAAGGAAGACCCTTGAAGAACGCCAGCATTGATCTCATGCGAAGATGAGGAAAAACCATTCAATACCACTTTTCATTTGCGGTTCCATAAATAATCCTCAATCCATGTAATGAGAGAGGGGTGTAAGTTGAGCGCACGAATCTTATTAATAAGACAATCATGCCAAACTCTATCAAAAGCCTTAGAAATATCCAAGGACACAACGCTTGATTCGCCTAGATTTTCAAGGCTTCGCTCCCAACAATGAGTCATGCACGTCATTAGTTCACCTGAAGTTCGATTTTTTCGAAATCCATACTGTACATCAGATAAAAGAGCATTCGAATCCAGATAGCTCATTAGTTTGAAATTAATGATAGATTCCATTACTTTTGACAAAACTGACAACAGAGTAATAGGGCGGTAGTTAGTAGGTGCAGACTTATCACCCTTTTTCGGGACGGGTTGAATATTAGCTATTTTCCAAATTGACGGAAAAACACCTGTCTTCATTGAGAGATGAAACAATTTGCTAAGCGGATTAGCCAAAGTATGATGACATCTTTTCAATAATAATGGTGGAATACCGTCGGGTCCAGTTGCTTTATTGGGGTCAAGTTCTTTAAGAATTTTGGAAACAACCCGACGGCGGAAATAAATTGAAGACATACCTAGGCCTACATTCGGAAGAATTGGTGGACTTTGGTTAGAAAATGGAAGGGTTGACGCACTAGCAAAATGCGAAGCTAAGAGATTGGCTTTCTGAATATCAGTTTTATAAAGAATACCATTATGGAATAAAGTAGGAACCATTAACCATTTACCCATTGCTGCAAATGTCCAAAAGCTTTTAATGTTTGAATCATAATCTAAAATTTTCCGCATGCTAACTCGAATCTTTTGGTCATTTATTATTTTAGACCTGTTAATTATAGCGTTAGCTCTATTTCTGGCTATTCTAAACTTAACAAGGTTTTCTACGGATGGGCAATTAACGTAGTCAAAATGGGTTGATTTTTTACTCGCGACTGCTGACCTGCAGTTATCATTAAACCACTTTTTCTTACGAATATTGCTTTTCTTAAATGAGGAAGGAATGAAATTTTTCATTCCTAGCAGAATGGTTGACGTGATCAGTTGAGATGCTTCATCAGCATTATTGTTGGTAAAGCAGGTTGACCAATCAAATGAGCTAAAAAATTTATTCAGGAGTTCCCAGTTAGCATTTTTGAAGTGCCAGAGTAGCCTTTTACTTGTTGACTCTACATTGGTTGGGGTTATTGAAAATTTGGCTAATACCAGAGCGTGGTCGGAAAGACCTAATAGAGCAGATAAATCAATTGAATATTTATCTGGCATAGAAGTTAGAAATAAATCTAATAGGTGAGGTGATTGACCAGATGTATCGGGATACCTAGTTGGCTTATCGACGAGTTGTGTTAGAAGATTAGTATCTGAAAATAGTTCTGCGGATTCACCTGATCGATCTCTGCCATTCGAATATGTCAACCAAGAATCATTATGGACGTTAAAATCTCCCAAGACTACTAATTCTGAAGTTGGTGAGGATTCGTAAATCTTGTCATCATTCCGATAAATTAACAAATTCAATAATAGTGTCATCAGGTGACAAATTAGGACTACGATATAGGGAACAAATAAACATTAAATGGTTTGCTATTAAAATTTCAATCCATATCGTATTGAACAATGGATTACATTTCGGAACATTAAAATTTGGAACAGAAAAACAGATATCATCTCTAATAAAGAGAACAACCCCTCGATGCGGAACCAAACAGTCGACACGAGAATATCCCGGACATTGGAAATCATTTGGGGTACCCATAAAAGAAACCTGCGTTTCACATTAACTAAGAACCGCAGGTTTATTCGCGTGAAGATGCGCTACGATGGAGTTAAAATTACCATTAAAGCCGCGAATATTAGTGAAATGAATTTCAAAATAAGAATTCATTTCACAATGTAAAAATAACTAAATACTCGAATAAATATGTTAAGTAAATTAAAATAAAAACAATTAAAAATTATAACAAAAAGAAGATTTTTTTAAAAGACAACAGCCCAACAGAAAATCGCAACGAATTCGCTTGTAGTACCAGGCCTTACAAACGAAAGAGTCACGAAAAATCAGTGAGCCGATATGCTTTCCAAAAAATTCAACTTAAATAAATACTTGTATAAAAGTCCAATTGGATCTTGTTAAGAAAGTTGATAGCTTTCTTTAACAAGCTGAGCTACGTTCAGTCTTGTCCAAGATCACGTTTTGTAGTTATCCAAATCAGCAAACATGTATGAATCCAAAATGTATTCTTGAAAAATTCTTTGTGATGTTAAGCAAAATAATAAAAAAAGAAACACCAAAATAGTAAACTTTTCAACACAATAAAACTGAAGGATTAAAAACACAACTTGTATAAATTTTAAATTAATAAGAATAAACAAAATTTTTAAATTATTTCAATTAAATTTTTATATTTTTTTTTAATAAATTTTATGCTTGCGATAAATCTCAAGGCTGGCCCTGTCAGTGTATACCAAGCTTACTAGAGTATAGGACTTTATACCCTTTAAGTCCGAGCCCACAGTTCCTAGCACCATTATCCATGGCTCTTGGATTAGGACGAGATCTTCCCCCGTTTCTGCTAATCTAAATAGAAGAGCTGCCGAAGCAGTTTTGGTATGGTGAAGGTTTATTTGAATTATGTTTAGCATATTTGTACTTACCTTCGCCTTATCGTTAGCATTCATGCTACTTCAGTCTCCAAGGTTCCGCCGGCACATTCCGTCTCGTTCCCCTTTGACTCTACCACCGTCTTGTTGACAGTGCTTTCTTCAATGGAGTCCGACAAGTTTTCCTCGCCAGACCCCATGGCAAATAGGTTGCCCATCCTCGATACCAGCGAGGACTCGCTGGACCGACTATCAGCCTCTAGGGCAAGCCCGATACCAACCGGGCAGTCGGTACCCCCGTGATCGGAATGGTCCGCTCCTTTATCCTTATTGACATCGTCTGCCTTATAGACCTTGAGAGTTATCGACCCGAAACCGAAGTTGATAACTCCCTTACTATTTGCAAGAGGAGCCAGGGATTCCTTGTTGATAACCATAGTTGATAATCTAAAGTTACCCTTAGCCTCCTCCTGTTTCACAATCTTCCAGTTTGATGCCGGAAGATCTGGATTGCTGGCTGCGATTATCGCTATAACTGCTTTAACTTCGCCCCTTGACCTGCTAGGAATTTCTTCCCTGCTTACGGCCTCAAGCTTTGCTCCTGGCTACACTTCACCCACTTCAGCAATCGCTTTTTTATAGAGATCAACCGATCTCTGATCTGAACACGCCGTCAGCTTGACGCATCCCTGATACCAACCTGCATCTCTGCAGGAAGGGGGAGGTCCCGGATTCTCTCTCAGAACCTTTAGGAAAATGGAGTTTATCGCGTTGAACACCGATTTCCATTTTCCCGGCATGATGCTCCCATCCTCTTGAATATTGTCAATGACGGCTAGCATAAGCCTTTGCTCTTTGACGATATAACTAAACGATTTCGTCTTGTGCGTCTTAGGAGCCACCCAGAGTCTCCGCTTGTATCTTAGCTCGTTTGCTGCTTCCGGCTTCAACCTCTTCCTGAGACCTTCGCCTTTTCGGCCCTAGGTCCTTGGCGGGGTTTTTTCCACCTTCCGCAGGTAACTTCGCCCATGCTACGGACTCCTTTTGTCTTTTCGTTAGCGGCTTAAACCACTTATTCTTACGAATATTGCTTTTCTTAAATGAGGAAGGAATGAAATTTTTCATTCCTAGCAGAATGGTTGACGTGATCAGTTGAGATGCTTCATCAGCATTATTGTTGGTAAAGCAGGTTGACCAATCAAATGAGCTAAAAAATTTATTCAGGAGTTCCCAGTTAGCATTTTTGAAGTGCCAGAGTAGCCTTTTACTTGTTGACTCTACATTGGTTGGGGTTATTGAAAATTTGGCTAATACCAGAGCGTGGTCGGAAAGACCTAATAGAGCAGATAAATCAATTGAATATTTATCTTGCATAGAAGTTAGAAATAAATCTAATAGGTGAGGTGATTGACCAGATGTATCGGGATACCTAGTTGGCTTATCGACGAGTTGTGTTAGAAGATTAGTATCTGAAAATAGTTCTGCGGATTCACCTGATCGATCTCTGCCATTCGAATATGTCAACCAAGAATCATTATGGACGTTAAAATCTCCCAAGACTACTAATTCTGAAGTTGGTGAGGATTCGTAAATCTTGTCATCATTCCGATAAATTATCAAATTCAGTAATAGTGTCATCAGGTGACAAATTAGGACTACGATATAGGGAACAAATAAACATTGAATGGTTTGCTATTAAAATTTCAATCCATATCGTATTGAACAATGGATTACAATTCGGAACATTAAAATTTGGAACAGAAAAACAGATATCATCTCTAATAAAGAGAACAACCCCTCGATGCGGAACCAAACAGTCGACACGAGAATACCCCGGACATTGGAAATCATTTGGGGTACCCATAAAAGAAACCTGCGTTTCACATAAACTAAGAACCGCCGAAGCTAATTATAATATTATAAAGTAATATTTTTTCTGGTTCTCTATTTTCACAAAAAATTACATATGTATTAAAATTATTCACTATGTCTTCCAATTTATTTGTTAGATCATAAATTGAACTTACTCTGATATTTAAAATTCCTCTGGTTAAATCGGTGCTGCTAATGATTGTTCGATAATGTTGTTTGAATAACTCTTTAGCTTCATCCCATGTTGTTACGTTGTTGATCAATAGTAAATCCATGGCTCGTCCCTTAATTTTAGTCTGTTGAATGATGTTCCATGTAGCTACTGCGTTTCCTCCAGAATTCCTTAAGTAATTTTCCACCATTACCATGAACTGTGTCAACTGTTTGCTCTCGCCGTCAAATTCTGGCTGGTACCGGATTTCGCTTAGTACGTTGGCCCCAATACTAGGTTGTGGCATTCTCATCACTATTGCCTTCAGTAAGTCGAGAAGTCCGAGTTTTCCAGCAACATTTTAATGTAACAAAAATTTTACAAACTAAAAAAAACTTCTCACTTTTTAGAACGTTTTTGGGTTCCTTCACGTTTGGACCAGGATAGTTGTACCTGATCCTACTGACTGCGCAAATTAAATTATACTCGGTCAAACTTTTTTTTATAAAATAATTTTCTCTTTATTATTAGTTTTTTTTATATGAGTATAATTCTTAATTAAATTAAACAATGGTAGCCGCTGTCTTAAAGCTAGGGTGCACTACCAACTGTTTGATATATATAGGGTGTTTTTTTGGGAGGTTTGTTTTTCCGATAGATGTCGTTTTATTTTATGACAGTTGTTTTGACAGCTCAAAGTGGCATTTCTACTCAGTATTGTTTGGCAAATCATTATGAAAAAAAAAAAAAAAAAAAAAAAAAAAAAAAATGACATTTGTGAAAAATAGTCGTGGTAGCCATATGCCAGAAATTGTGTTTAAATGTTAAATGCCAAAAAATTATCTACCAAATAAAAAAAAATTTTGGTCATTTCATAATTTTATATGTGTTTTATTCAAAAAAAAAATCAGCAACCTCTTAAAAAAACACCCGTTAGATATAACGTGTTTTTTTAAGAGGTTGCTGATTTTTTTTTTGAATAAAACACATATAAAATTATGAAATGACCAAAATTTTTTTTTATTTGGTAGATAATTTTTTGGCATTTAACATTTAAACACAATTTCTGGCATATGGCTACCACGACTATTTTTCACAAATGTCATTTTTTTTTTTTTTTTTTTTTTTTTTTTTTTTTTCATAATGATTTGCCAAACAATACTGAGTAGAAATGCCACTTTGAGCTGTCAAAACAACTGTCATAAAATAAAACGACATCTATCGGAAAAACAAACCTCCCAAAAAAACACCCTTTATAATAATATTTAATTTAAACAATGGTAGCCGATGTCTTAAGCGAGGCTGCACTACCAATTGTTTGATATATTATATTCTTGAACCAATAGTAGCCGCTGTCTTTAGCGATGCGGCACTACTTATTGATCTTACAGGGTTTAAGATTAAATTAACTAGTAGTGTCAAAAGCTCTTCTTTATATAATGACCAAGTGCCACCACTAAGGAGAATAAAATCTTATTTGGTTTACATTGTAAGTCATATTTTATTTACATAATAAGTTGCGACCCAAGAGAAATTGATATGCTGCAAATCGTATCAGCAGCTGCGTATTTTGCAACATCAGCACTTAAGTAGCAATATTGTTTAGATTATGAATTAGAAAGTTTATATTATGATAGGTAGTTATAATGCTTAATGTATGGTTGGGTCAGAACTTATTTGGCAACATTGTAGACTGTTGGGATAATGGGATAGAGTGTTTAGATGATAGGAGGAAACTATAAAATTTAATGTATGTTCAAAATTGTAGGATACTGGGATGATGAAATAAGTTTAGTGTATGTACAACAATGTAATACATTGAGGTGATGGATAAGATTCTACAATGTTTAATAACTAATGGATGTAGTTCTAATATCTAACTCGCGTGACATGTCAAAAAAAAACTGTCGCATAACCAAAAAGAGCTCTTGGTTACATTCCGAAAGCAAAAATGGGATCTTGCCAAAGCAAGTGAAGTTATAATTTAAATATTCCGTTTTTATTGTTCAGTATTTTTAAAATATAATTTGTTTATTTTTTCCCTCAGGTTTGCAGGTGTTGATGGCGAGGTATGAAAAATAGGTGGAATGAGGTGGCAGAATTGCTAAATTCTGCCGGTGGAACGCACAAGGATGGTGAAAAATGGAAAAGGTCATGGTCCGCTTTGAGGTAAAGCTATGTTATAAGAATTGCTAAATTTTTATAACAATTGCCGTTTTATATTTAGACTTTATTTAAAAAATAAAGCTGCTGAAATGAAAAATGTAAGCAACAGAAGTGGAATAAATGTCTTTAGTCGCCAAAAAACATTGAATGACATTGAAGAGCGTACAATGGCTATAATGAGTTGGAATTCCGCACTAGAATCTGGGTTACCAAAAGTAATTATTACCCATTAACATTAATTTCATTAACATGTAATAATTCTGCAAACACGGAATTAATATCGAAGGTTTTCAAACTTTGCTCACCCGTTACTTGTTGAACTGTCTTGACTGACAATTTGGTCAGGTTGTCGATTAACTGACCGTTGATGTCCACCAAGAGCTCGAAATGGCGTAGAAAATCAGCTCCGATGATTGCTGTATTAACATCTGCTTTGATGAAGCTCCATGTGAAACTTCTGCGCAGACCTAATGATAGAGTCAGGCGTTTGGTACCGAATGTTTTAATTTCACTACCATTAGCTGGGAATAGTTTTGTTGTTGCTTGTGGTTTATGTCGTTCGCTGAACGTTGGCGGAAGCACTGAGATGTCAGCGCCCGTGTCTACTAGAAATTTCAATTTTGTTAAATTATCGATAGCGATGAGTCGTGCTATTGTATGGTCGGCGTCGCCTGCAATAAGCGACTGACCTATTAGTTTTTTGAAAGTGTTACATTAGATGCCTGTCTTTTTGAACAAGGCTCTCGACATCTGACGGCTTTGTCTCCGTACACTCGATGATACCAGCCAATCTCATCGTGGCTAGCCGTTCGTGACTGACTTCTTGACTGCTGGCGATTTCGCGATCGATCGCGTGGCTTGTTTCGTTATCCAACATCTCGATTCGTTTTTCTAGACTGCTTACCATTTGTGTCAGTTTTTCCACTTTTGTCACCGCCTCCGATGTTGATGCGCCTTCGTTGACCATAAAAACAGTGGATGAACCAGTTGCGTCCATGATACGATCTGCTAATGTTGCCATCGTTTTAAGTGGTACTTCACTCGTTGATAAAATTGCTCTAACTTGCGACGGAAGTCGTTCCAGCCAAATTGTTCGAATAAAATCTTCACCAACTTTCGCGCCAGCCAGTTTCGATAACTCGTTCAATAGGTGAGAAGGTTTTCGATCACCCAGTTCGGCACCTGATAAGAGTTTTCGCATTTTCTGTTGCTCGGAGACACTATATAACTCCAAAACACATTTTTTTAAATTTTCATACTTATCTTTAGCCGGCGGATTTAATACAGCATCCGATACCTGTGCTAATACATGGCTTTCGATTCCGCCTACGATAATGTTGAATCTAGTAGCATCGTTCGTCACTTGGCATGTTTGGAATTGTGCCTCGACTTGGGCGAACCAAATTTCCGGGCACTCCGACCAAAATGGTGGCACTTTATAGCCATACGTGCGATTTCGCTAGTGGTTGGTTTGTGGTCGTCGCTTTTTTCGTCGTCTCCGGCCATTTTGTTTGTAAAAATTATGATATTTTCGCGTAAAAATCACGTCGGGGTCACCAATTATGGTGGAGATTAATGCGTGTAATGATAATTTTAATTCTTTATTTAACACTTAAATAATTACAATATAAAACTAAACTAATAAAGTGGAAATGTCTGTATCGAGAAAATGCGTGTCGATGGTGTGTTATTTCGTTTTCTATCGTCGGTGATTAGAAAAGTGCGCGTCGGTGTTTGACATTGTTCTTTCATTATATTTTTCGGCGACAGCACTGCCACACCACAAATAATGCGACAGCACTGCCACAAACATGATTTCAATATTGATAAACTATTTTCATAATTAGAATTTATCTTATTTAAATAAGTCTCCTAACCCATCAACATCAACAGCCAATGCTACTGAAATAATAATTGAACCAACCGAATCTAAATAATTCCTGAAATCTAGCTTCAGGAATATTAAATGGACTGCTGTAATTCCTCAAGTAATAACTCTATATCAATATACGTAAACACTTATTTTTATAATATTTATTTATTTTAAATTCATATATGTAGTATTGTATACTTATATTTTAATTTATTTTTAAAATCTATTGATTTAAATTTACTCTTGAAACAAATCAAACAAAATGACAGAAAAATTCCTTTATTTTGAAGTATTTCTCGGTTTAGAAATTGTACTAAAAAATTTATCTCGGAAAGACAACGAGAATACCAATTTGTGGAACGGAATTATTCAGCGAGAAAACAAAATGTGAAAAAAATAAAAATTCCTTTCCAATCAAAATAGTTCCGTCGAACCGGAATCTACCTACTGATCACCATTTATAATCACAAAAACCACAAAAATACCAAAAAAAAATTTTGAAAGCTTGAAGTTTTACGAGAAACAAAAATTTTATTTTTATGACGTAGGATTTTTACAAACAAAAAAGTAGCAAACCAAAAATTTTTCGTTAAAAATGTTTGTACTGCCGTAAGAAGCTTAGTTTCAACGAAATCATGTTGGTTTTCTATTGTACTGTTGGTTCGCGAGCATTTGCTATTGCTATTTTGGGGATTACAGTTTGCTAATGTATTTTTTCCCCAAAAAAATACAACCTTTCCTTTGTTCCAATAATGGCCACAAACGTTCACGGGTTTCAAAGCAAAATGCCAACTTCTGTAATTATTATTGTAATTTATTAAATATTTTAAACAATAGGTTCACGAGTTACAAGGATAATAAAGATCTTTTAAAACAAGCCAGACAATGAACTTTTTAACTAGGCCGATATAAAAAACAATGATGGCGTCTCAATTTAATTTTTAATTTTTGTTAAGCGTAACCAACGTGGACTCTTCGACTGCTCAGAATTGAATGCCTCGTGTTTTCTTCTCTCACTCGCACGGTGGTGAAAAGATGAAATACTTTTCGAGTATCGGACACCATATTTAAACGATTATTGGAAAAGGAGCGTTTTTACGTTATCACTTTAAGGTGACGCCACAGTACTCCCCTTCCAGTTAGGACGCGAACGATACAAGTTAACGAAAACGCGCGGGTGTTACTACAGCTCTACCACTTCGGGAACTAGCCGGAATCAATCTAGTTTCCGGCACTGGATTGAACGTAACTTTCTTTTTGGACCGCGAAACCCCCGAATCCAGCCCGACAAGTATTGAGGGATTCAAAGGTTTGGGTTTATAGAACGATTGGAAAATTTTCATCAGGAGTGTCAAGAACCTCAGCTGTTTGAAGAAAACAAGGCTTGAGTCTATCTTACGACACATTGACTTTACGATCTCTAATCTTAACTTTAAAAAACTTTTCAGTGCGATCTAATACAAGAAAGGGGCCTTCATAAGGAGATTGGAGCGGTGCACGCACTGCGTCAGTACGTACAAAAACTTGCGAACAGCTTGCTAGATCTCCGAAAATGAAAGGGCTAGTACGACAATGGTGAGCAGGAGGTACAGGCTGAATACGTTTGAATTGTTCTCTAAGCTCTGCTACGAAATCAGTTTGAGATGCCGAGGTACTAGAAGAACTAACAAAATCAGCCGGCCACCTGATAGGTTCGCCGTAAACGATTTCGGCTGGTGAGCACTGGGATTGCTCTTGAAAAGTTGATCTCAAACCGAGCAACACAGTTGGCAAAACCCTCGTCCAATCCTGTCGACCGTGACAAGTAATTGCCGTCTTGAGTGTGCGGTGCCACCTTTCAATGAATCCGTTAGCTTGAGGGTGGTAAGCAGTGGTTCTTTTACGTTTAAAACCCATAAGAAATGCTAGCTCCTTAAATAGTTCTGACTCAAACTGACGACCTTGATCAGTAACGACAAACGAAGGAGTGCCAAATCTTGAAATCCAACCCTTGTAAAGAGCAAAAGCAACGGTTTCCGCCCTGATATCCTGTAAAGGAATAGCTTCCGCCGAACGTGTAAATCTATCTATAACAGTCAGACAATAGCCCTGGTTTTCAGAAATTGGCAAAGGTCCTATTAAGTCAATATAAATTTCGTCAAATCTTTTTGATACTAATGGGAACTGACCCACAGGTGATTTAACGTGGCGGCTTATCTTACATTTTTGACAAGCTAAACATGCTTGAGCCCAATTCCTTACATCTTTCTTAATATCGGACCACACGAATTTCTTTGAAACCAATTTAACAGTGGTATTGATTCCAGGGTGCGACACATCATGGACACTATGAAACATCTGTTTCCTAAATTTACTGGGAACAAAAGGTCTTTCTACTCCAGTAGATGTATCGCAAATGATAAATAAATATGTACCGAATAATGGTAACTTGTAGAACTTAAGCCCAGAACTAATCATTGCATCGGTTTGAATCTTATGTAAATCTGGTTGATTTTCTGCCAAAGCAACGAAATCAACACTAGGTGTAATTGCTATTTGCTCGACGCGAGAAAGTGCATCGGCTACCACATTGTCAACGCCTGAAATCATTAGTAAATTGACTTAAAAAATCTAAATAACGGTACTGACGAGGCGATGCCTTATCCAAATTTTGACGGAAGGCAAAAATTAAAGGTTTATGGTCAGTATATAAAATAAATTTACGACCTTCTAACAAATACTTAAAATGCTTAACTGCCGCATACGCAGCTAACAATTCTCTATCATAGGCGCTATAAAGTTTTTGAGAATCAGAGAGTTTAACAGAAAACAATCCTAAAGGTTGAAACTGTTCATCCACCAACTGCTGAATAACCGCGCCGATGGCGACGTCAGAGGCATCGACCATTAAAGCAAGCGGAGCGCATAAGGATGGGTGAGAAACAATATTGCATCAGAAAGATTTTGTTTGGCTCTGTTGAAAGCCAATATTGATTGATCAGACCATTCAATCTTGCGTTTGTCATTCTTTTTAGCACCTTTAAGGAATTCCTTAAGAATAGCTTGATTACCAGCAGCGTTTGGGATGAATCTACGATAAAAATTTAACATCCCAAGAAAACGTCTCATATCTTTAATTGTTTCAGGTGGTTTATATTCTCTTAATGCTAGAACACGATCAGGAGCTGGCTTTATTCCCGATTGATTAATTATGTGACCGAGAAATTTTACTTCGGATTTCGCAAAAACACATTTTCCAACATTGATGACTAAGCCGTAATCAAGGAAACGAGTGAATACAATCTCAATATGTTTCAAATGCTCTTCCAGATGTTTAGAAGCTAAATCCAGGATTTCACTTATCCGTTGGATGGTTGTAGTATTTTCTCAACGATATATTTGGTTAGAGCATACCACCAAATACCAGTTGAGCCAACCGATATTCCTAAAATGACCTTATGTACTCCTTTTGGATTCGAATTCAATCGAATGACATTCGGGTTGCGCAATGCGGCCCAAACTTTTCAGATGTTTATACATACCGTTTTAGATGGATTGAATTTCGTTTTTCCTTACATTGATGATGTACTTATATGTACATTCGGGTTGCGCAATGCGGCCCAAACTTTTCAGATGTTTATACATACCGTTTTAGATGGATTGAATTTCGTTTTTCCTTACATTGATGATTGATTGATTGAGCGAATTCGGAATTCGAATGTCAAAACCAGCCAAACAGCAGGTTTTCACAATTCCAAAGAAGGAATTCGACAGTGCAATTGTTGTTGTTCCTCGGCAAATAAAATACGGCTGTAATTAAAATGATTATTTCTGTATGGAATCAACCGCGTAAAAAACTTTTAAGTGATATTTTTTAACTTTTTTTAATGTTATTTATAAAATTATCACTAAAATAAAAACAAATATTTAGAATTTTAAATATATTATGCTGCTACATTCATTTGAGTGACGCAAGCAGCGCCGACCGTTTGGCGTTTTTTTAGTAACTACGTATTTGTAATTTTGTCAATACAAAGTAAACCAGTATAAACAACAACAAATCATGCAATTGAAATGCCGATATCGGGAGTGGGATTATGCACAAAAGGCGAGAAGCGAGTTTTGGTTTAATTTCTCGCCATTTTGTTGTGTCCGACAGTTTTTTAGCGATTATGCACAAAACGACAAAAGTAAAAAGTTGCGAGAAAATGGAGCAACTATGGATTTAGCTGTCATATTGTGCTTTTGTTGTTGTTTGAAATTGGTTGACATTTTATGTTGTGATATTGTTTTGTGAATTTGAGAATAAGAAAAATATTTACATAAATTTAAAAATGGATAGTTTGCCAATTGCGGTTTTTTTTGATAAAAAAAATAATATGAGAATAATCCGGTCTCGCCTTAGGGACGAATTAAACCCTTTTGACATCGACGATACAAGGTATATAATTTTAATAGTATACACATATGTATGTTATTTATTTATATATTTAATTAAATCAATATTTTATCCAAAGATTCCAGGAACTTTACCGATTACCGAAAGGTTTATTAATTAATTTAATAAATAGTATGGAAGAATATTTTCCAACCACTATATGTCATACGGCAATACCGTGCAATTATTATCTTACCGACAATCAATTTAAATAAAAAATTTTTTTGATGTTTATTTCGATAAACAAAACAAAAAACTTCTCGCTCTACTTCTCACTATGCAATACATGGACAAAAAAAAGGCGAGAGCGAGTGTCTACTCGCCTAGTGCATAATCGCTATTTCTCGCCTTTAGCTAAAAGTCGCCCAAAAAAGGCGCCTCGCCGTTTGCATAATCCCAGTCCGGGCAATAGCTTTAATTCGAAAAAAATTTTGTCGTACATGCTTACATAATTGCGTTATGTCGAAACTTTTGAGCATTTCGACTTGTCGTAAGTCGAAAGTCGAAATACGACAGATACATAATCGGCCCCCTGTATATTTTGGGAAATTTAGTTTCTTTTATAGGTTTATGAGACGATGAACTTGTTCGCCGCGAAAATGTAAAAAGGGGTAATTCACAAGGCGATCATGTTGGCGTAGCTAATAATTGTAGGTAAACAACACAATGCAACCAGCAGTATTTATTAAGTATTAACATATTTCTGTTGGTTGATAAACATCGCCCAAAATAATGACGGATATAACTAAATGTCGATGGGGGTATATGGTTTTCCTTACTAGTAAATCATTACTTTCCGCAACACAACACGCATCCAGGACCCAACCTCGTTTTATGTTTATCAAAAAACTTCAGCCTTTTCATATTTTTCTTTGTTTTCTTCTTCTTCTTCACTTTTAACTTTCCAAATTTCTGGTCGAGATTCTAAAAGTTGGAAAAACTTTACCCAGAAATCGGTATTTACACTAGATGCCATGATGCCTATGAAAAAAAAATTCCAATATATATATGTATACACAAAAAATTTTTCACAATAATTTTTTTGTCCGCAATCTTATGATTGAACTGAACACCATGAATTTTTTTTAGAATGAAAAATTGTTGGGGGGTGTGACAATAACTCAGACGACGAACATGTTCGTGAATAACAAGAAATTTAAAATATTTTCATATCCCGCGATCATGTTCGCGAAAATCGCGAACAGTTCTTCACAATTTCAAATAGCCAAGAGCTCAACATGTTACGTCACACAAGTTATACTAGCACATCTCACCAATACAACTGCTATATTTGCTATATTGCTTTCAACAAAATGAGTTAGGTATTTTTTGTGGTTAACGGCTGATCAAAGCAACAGCAAAAACGAACCAATTTTGGTCAATTTTTTGTTTCATGTGTTTGCCAACTTATCCATATATAATTTTTAAAAGTCGACTATGGTGGTGGGAATTATAACTAAAAATTTGGTTAAATATTTCTTAACCAAAAATTTTTTTTTGGTTAACGCTAAACTTTTTCTGGTCTATCCAATGTGTTTGTTGTTGTAATTTTTATTTTTTTGTTGAAAGCAATAAAGCAAATAACAAAATGTAAACAAATGATTTTCGCCTTTCGTGTTCGATTTCCTTTTTGAAAAGTTCTGTTTTCGAGCGCACTCTGGGGTAGAGTTTTAGGAAAAAAATTAACTTTATAGTGTATATATTTTTGAAAAGATGTAAAAACTAGCGTTATGCTAAAAATTCAATAGAAGATCATATTGAAATGCGTAAGCGTATAAAGAAATCGTTATTCTTCACCAGTTTATTATTGTTTTTAATAATTTTTTCTGTGAGGAATCTGCTTTCCTTTACTTCAAATAAAATTGCCGACAAATTCTATTCAAGTACTATTAACGGGTAAATATTTTATTGATTAAAAGAGATAGTTTATTATAATATTATCAGTTTATTTACAGAGTGAAACCGTCACGACTGGCAATTTATGTGACTGTGGTTGCATGTGGGCAGAGAATGCAAGAGACCTTAACCATGATCAAGTCTGCATTACTTTATAATCGAACAAGAGAAATGTTAAATTTTATAATCTTTGTTGAAGAACAATTAAAAAAGAGTTTTCAGGAGAAATTAACGGAGTGGCAAACTATAAATCAATTTGAATTCGACTTCCAAATTATGCCAATTAGTTTCCCGAAAGGTGATGAGAGTGAATGGAAGAGCCTTTTTAAACCATGCGCTTCACAACGTTTATTTTTACCGGTAGGAAAACATAAATAATTTTAAATAGTTTTGCAATATTCATTAATTTTTAGTCATTGTTAAACACCATTGATGCAATATTGTATGTAGATACTGATACATTATTTTTATCTCCGTTAAGAGATATATGGAGTCATTTTAAACGTTTCAACTCGTCTCAGATAGCTGGTCTATCCAATGAGCATGAGGATATCAACACTGGCTGGTATAACCGGTTTGCCCGTCATCCATTTTATGGAAAATTAGGAGTAAACTCTGGAGTCATGCTGATGAATTTGACTAGAATGAGACAATTTAAATGGGTAGATCACATATTACCAATTTACAAGGAATACAAGTTGAAAATAACATGGGGAGATCAGGATATAATAAACATATTGTTTTATTATTATTCAGGTAAAGAATTATGATGTGCATATATGAATATATATTAATGTATATATTATATTAGCTGTATTTTATTTGGAATCCGAATAGGAAATTCGAATGTCAAATCCAGCCAAACAGCAGGTTTTCCAATTCGACATTGCAATTGTTGTAATTCCCTATTCCTCGGCAAATAAAATACAGCTATTATTACGAAATTTAGGTTTTCGAGTTCGTAAAGGATTTTCTAAATAAAACAAATAAAACAAACGTTTTTTAATTACAAATAATAATAACTTTAATTAACAAACAGTAAAAATAACACAAGTTCTCAATTTTATACTGGTATGGTGTAAAAGATAATGAAAATAAAATTCATCTTATAAAAAATTTGATTCAATCCAACCCCCCTCGACATAGATAGAACCAAAAACGGACCCAAAAACGTGGGTCAGCTTAAACGGAAGTTTGATCAAGTTGTACTTGGTTCATGATGTAGTATTTCGTATAATTGAGTGATGTATCGGTGATTTTTTTTTTAAATGCATATTCCTAAGTGGTTTAATATATTTTAGGGGGTTAATTGGTGTCATATAAAAGGTAATAAAAATACCTTTCATCTTATAAAAAATTGGGTTCAATCCAACCCCAGTCGACAGAGTTAGAGTCAAAAACTGACCTTCGCATTAAAGTTCAGCAGGGGGCGTGTTTAAAAGTGGGTGGGCCTAAATATTGGTATCGGACAAAAGGTGAAAACTAGTTCTACACAGCCGTACTATTTTGCGTGGTCCAATTTGAACGGAAGTTTGATCAAGTTGTATTTGGTTCATGTGGTATTTTATATAATAATTTAGTAATATTTCATATTATTGAGTCTTTCTCAAATTGAGCGCACTCTATTTTACAGTGTCCGTAATTTTCAAAAAAGCCTTTAAAAAGGAAAAACCAATTTCTGAATATACCCCAAATGAGCGAGAATCATCGTCTCTTTTTGTATAGAAAAACTAAATTATATGTAATAAAATTAAAATTATGGCTATGTAGAACTAATTTTCACTTTTCATTTGATACCATGTAACGAGGCAAATGCCGGGATACGCTTGCCGGCGTCCAGGGTCGTTTGCATATCAACTAATAAGCGGTTGTTTTCGTTACAAAAATTATTTATTTATTGACTAATTAAGATTTGTTGTGTATTAATATTATGTTTATTATTTGTTTCCCTTTGATTTGTTTTTAAATTATTCTTTTTCGCCTGGTTTTGTCTTCGGGGATTCTCCTTGTGTTTTTGCCGTCACGCCTGGTTCCTTAGTAGCTGACTCGGGTCTCGTTACGACGGGGATTTGATCCCTACGGGATTTAGTCGGAAGGAGCGGATAACTCGAAACTCAGGATGGAGTCTCCTATAAGGCCCGCCAGAGTCCTGAGTTCGGAGGGTTTCTACACCTAAAAAAGGGGAATCTCTCCCTTTCGAGGTTTTCTGAGTCTCTATATGGAGTCCTATAAGGCCCGCCAGAGTCTCGAGACCAAGAAAGAGGATTCTAAACTAACTCGCTGGGTAATTTGGCTCACCTGACTCGCCGACCAACGTTGGTTGTCCAGTATCCCGCCTTTAAAATTCCCCCGTCTTTGGCTTTGGTGGTAGCTTTGGTGTTACTTATGTTGCTGCAGTGCCCAGCCTGCGGTGAACACTGCAAGTTACGGTTGTTGTTGTTGTAGCAGCTCCAGGTATGTAAAATTTATTGCTGAGTTGACGATTCTTGGTCCAGAGTGTAAAACATTGGAGCCCTTTCGGTGCGTAGAACCGATCGTCGTAGAAAGGATTTACGGTAGTTGTCGATGCTGTCGATATTCTCTTTGAGGTGCGTTTTTTTTTGCACTGTTCACTTACCGTTTTGTGTTGCCTCGTTGTCGAACTGAACAGTCTCACTGATGTCGCAGGAAAAATAAGCTCAATTGTTCATGTGTTACTCTTTTTATTATATTTCCCTCTGGGTTGACCTTGCATCTTTGTAGGTTTGCAACTTTGCAGCTCTCTCGTGTTGGTGGTGGTTTTCTCTTGTAATTATACATTACAAGTCGTTTGGGTTTTTTCCATTTGACATTTTGTTACCTCCGTTACTTCGTACATACTGCGTCGCTATGCTGGATTTATTTGCATGCATGGGTTGTGTTGTTATGCTGGGCTTATTTGCAAGCATGCGTTGTGTTGTAGAGCTGAGTCGTTCGTGACTGATCCGTTCGTACTGAACGGAACAGTACAGTGAACCAAAAGAGCGGTACACTTCATACGAAATGAACGGAACAGTAGTGATCCAAAATGTCAACCGTTCAGTTCAGTCTTCAGTGGCTCAGTCGTTCAATGGTTCAGTCGTTCAGTCTTCAGTTCATTCACTCACTTACTGGTTCTGGTTCTTCGATTCTATTCTATAGTGAATCAAAAGAGCGGTACAGTTCGTTCGTATTGAAGATTGAACGGAACAGTATTGTTTTTATTATTTGTGGCAACACAGAACAGACGATGATGAGCGAAACATTGAGGATTGGGCCATTGGGTATCTATGGCTGATGGCTCACTCTCACCCATACGGAAAACAAATTGGTTTTTGTTTCATTTATTACTTTTAATGAAATATTCTAAAATACCGGGTGATTTTTTAAGCTGAAATTCAAATATCTCGGGAAATAAACTCTACGAAAAAAATCTCCAAGATAAAAATTTAATCATTCCGCGGGTGAAATATATTAGTGTTAAAAATAGTACCCCCATCCATTTTTAATTCTCCTACTAAGAACCTATGTATACGATTCAGCATTATCAAAAAAAATTTCATTTTGCTTCTTCATAAACCAGAACCATTTAAATTTTCTCTTGTATAGTTAAATACACCATTCTAAAGTAGTATTAATAGCCTAACACAGATATTGTTGTTTTCGAAATAATCTTCAAGCTGAATCGGTATTTTTGAAACAAAATAGAAAAACATTTATTAATTTAAAAGCAGATTTAATCGCCTGATCCTGAAAAACGTTGTATTTTTATTGCAAACGTATTGCAGTAGGAGTAATCGAAAAATTGAGTATCGTCTTTCTATCATGAATCGAAAAAAATGTTTCAGAATTTTAGCCGTAGAATCCAAATTTGCAATAAAAATAGGGGTTCCAATTTAAATTTCAAAAGGTAGCCCCACCCCAGCTAAAAGGGAGTACCAATTTTAGCACTAATTTATTTCCCCCGCGGAGCCATAATTACGATCTTGGATATTTTTTCCGTAGAGTGCTTATTATCCAAAATATTTTAAAGTTTCAGCTTTAAATAATCACCCCGTATAAGGGATGATTGTGTTGCTGTTAGCTTTTTATTTCGCAAATTTTTGAACTTAAGGTTTTCTTTTTCTTACAGCCGTGAAAGTATACTGTGTTGTACCGTTTCTTTCATCGCCTGACAAAGTCGTTGTGTTTTATCTCGTTTGTATACGTATGTTCTAAGTGTACTTTATCAAAAATTTTCTGCAATAGAGCACTCAGACAGTAAAAAGAACCAAAAGAACCAAATGAACGAAACGAACGAAATGAACGGATCTTTTGAATGGCTCTTCGTCGTGACTGAACCAAATGATTCAGTACACTCAAGAGATCCATTTTTCCCACCTCTATTGTGTTGCTATGCTGGATTTTCTCGCATGCACGTGTTGTGTTGCTATGCTGGACTTGTTCGCATGCTTTTGTACTCAATTAGCGTTTGCGGGTGTTTTCTGCAGGTGTGCACAGTTGGTATAAGACGAAATTTGACGCTCAAACGCCATGTCCATGTTTTAAAAACAATGCAGTGTCAACAAATTTGATGGAAATACCAAAATTCCAATCAAAAAATGCTACCTCATCAATCAGTGAAATAAATAAAATTGAATGCAACATGAGTGACACAAATAATAAAATTGTGCAAAACATTGACAGCGAAATAAATGTAAATGAATCTCAACCATTAATGTGTATGACCTCAAATTTGGTCTCGCTTGAGCACTAGAATAATGAACTAAGAAAAAAATGCCAGCAATATGAGGTGCAATGTAGTAAATGCCAAGATATTATGGTAAGCTTACAAAGCAGAATTGAAACACTAGAGAGGCAAATGAAACCTTCTATGTCTACTAATGTTAGAAGCCAGAGCCTACAATATCTCGACAAAGAATATTTAACGGATGAAGAGGAGCTTGAGAAGGAATTCACTCGATTCAGACAAAATAAGATAAATGCAAATAAAAAGATGAGACTCTCCAAAACGCCATCCCCAAGCGTATTTCTGCCGAAACCTAATGAAATACCAAAACAGCCACAACCTGCTCCCCAAAAAGAACCTTTACCACCACCTATCAATGTGAGCAATGTTAGAGATTTCAATATACTCAGAGCTCAAGTATTGGCAGTGACAGATAAACCTGCTCAGTTTCAAGTAATATCCAATAATGATATCAAAATAACAACGCAGTCTGAAAATGACTACTGTAAAATTAAAAAACTACTCAGCGATATAAAAGAAACTGAATCCAATCACAAGTATAGTAAACTATACAATATGAAATACCATACTTATCAGCTCAAAAGTGAAAGATGGTATCGAGTCGTAATACGAGGTTTACCGTCTTCTACCGATCGCGAAGAGATCAAAGCAGCAATCGAGGACCATGGTCATAAAGTAACCAACATTGTCAACGTACAAAAAAAGTCAACAATTAATAATGAGAAAATTATTAACAATTCCCATTGTTTTACGTAGACCTGTTGCAGGGAGAAAACAATAAAGACATATACGAGATTAAGAACCTGCTATATTGCAAGGTGTCTATTGAACCACCAAGAAAGGTAACAGGTATACCTCAGTGTACAAATTGCCAACAGTTAGGACACACGAAAAACTTCTGCAATAGGCATTTGGCTCTCCAAATGTGCAGAGAACCATCAAACAAAACAATGTTAAAAGCCACGAAATGTTATACCAACTTGTACACTGTGCGGAGAAAAAGGATATCGGCTAGTTATAAAAGATGCCAGGTGTATCAGAATAAGCTAAATGCTCAGCTACCGAGAAAAACAATAGTAGCTCAGCACACACAGCAAAAGCCAAACAAACAATATGATACGGTTAGAGAAGGGGTTCTCCTACGCCCATGTGACCAAAATTTTAAATAACAATCAAAAAGAAGAAAGCAGGCCGAAACCTGAGCCCAACGAGCCAACCATTAGTAATATAATGAAGATGCTCACCGAATTTCAGGCTGAAATGAGACAAAATTTCAGCCAGCTCTCTTACAGGGTGGAAAACTGGAAGATAATTCCAAGCCACCAAACAAAACGCTAAAAAAATAAAAAGTAAATGACTGTAACGTTCCTACGTATAATAGCCTGGAACGCTAACGGGCTTAATGCAAGAGCCCAAGAACTAGATGTATTTCTAAGAATCAACAACATAGACATAGCTTTAATATCAGAGACGCACTTTACAGAGAAAAACTTTATCAAAATTATGGGATATAAAGCCTATTGGACATTGCATTCCAGTGGTCGTGCTCGAGGAGGAACTGCAATCTTAATCAAACAAAACATCCTACATTTTCAACAAGAGGAAATTAAAGAGCCATTTATGCAAGCTACCATAATAACGATGAACCATGGTGGTGCTGAACTAAGTTTAGGGGCGATCCTACTGCCCATCAAGACATAATATCGCAAGAAATCAATATGTCAACATTTTTAATAAACTTGGACCAAGGTTTATTATAGGAGGTGACTACAACGTGAAACACACTGCTTGGGGATCACGACTCATAACACCAGCAAAAGGAAAAGAACTCCTAAGTGCAATAGAAATGACAGGTTGTGAATATCACTCATCGCGTAAGCCCACTTTTTGGCCTACAGACATAAACAAAGTTCCTGATTTGATTGACTTTTACGTGAAGCAGCTAAAGAGGCTACACCCGAATTAGGTGATAAAGTTATACAAGAGATCAACTACCCCAATGAGATTCGATAACTGATAAAAGAAAGGCGTAGGAAAAGACGCATATGGCATAGAACCAGAAATATTATTGACAAAAGAGAATTTAATCAAGTAAGTAATAAAATTACCCGATTAATTAAAGAACATGTACTGAAACTTATCTGAAAGGACTGGGTCCTGAAACTGACAAAAACTATTCTCTTTGGAAAGCTACTAAGAGATATAAGAGGCCAATAATACAAGTGCCACCTATTAAGAACACAAATGGTGAATGGGTGCGACGTAACGATGAAAAAGCCAAACTGTTTGCTCAACACTTGGCATCAGTATTTCAACCACACGATATACAATCTAGGATTGATCCTAAGCCAGTTTATAGATCTTAATGAAACATCAATCAATCCCAAAAATTCACCTGGAATTGACGAAATTTCGCCAAGGCTGTTTAAGGAGTTATCAAAGAGAGCAGTCATTATGTTAACATATATATATAATGCTTGCTTTCGACTTACATATGTGCCTGAGTGTTTCAAGGTAGCACAAATAGTCATGATAAAAAAACCAGACAAACCCGGTGAGCAAATGACATCATACAGGCCGATCTTTTTGTTACCAACTATCTCAAAGTTGTTTGAGAAGTTGTTTTTGAAACGTCCTGATTTCCAGTTTGGATTCAGGAATAAACATTAGACCATAGATCAAGTTCATCGTGTGACGAAGAAGATTCGTTGCTGGGAGCAGAATATTGATTCGTTGTAAACCCTTACTCGTTCCACTTATTTGTTACAAATAAATGCGTATCATCATTAGTAATAAATTATCATGTGATAAGATTGTACTATTATAAATAATAAAAAAAAAATGTCCATGTTTTCATGAGTGTTGTTGCCATGTCCGTATTCTTTTCTTGGGTTGTTATCATGCGTGTTGTTTCAATGCCAGTTTTCGTTGCTGTAGTTGTTGCCATTTGTATCCGGCTTGACTTGGTTTGACTCGACTTGATTCGGCTTAACTCGATTTGGCTCAACTTGACTCGATCTGACTCGACTCGACTTGACGCGACTTGACTCGACTTGACTTTACTTTACTTGACTTGACTTGACTCGACTTGACTTGACTTGACTCGGCTTGACTCAGCTTGACTTGATTCGACTTGACTTGAGTTGACTTGCGATGACTTGAGTTGACTTCATGTGATTGGCTCGATTGACTTGACATAAGTTGACTTGCGATGACTTGCTTTCGTCCTTCACGTTCCAAGGTTAGCCTGGTGACTCCTTCCTAAAATCTGCTTTCTCTGGTGTTATCCAGTGAGAGAGACGAACCTCCCCAGCTTACGACAAGTCCAAGTTGAGTCCATTCCCAGCAGCAGCTTGTCTTTCGCTTTTGGCAATACAAGCAGAGAAGTTTGACAGCATGAGGTTCCCAATTTTACTGCAACGTCAACTCTGTTGTTAATTTTTTTTAGAGTTCCATCAGACATACTAACAATTACTTTTGTGAATCGTTATCTTGTCAGTAACTGTGCACGCTTTTGGATGAAATTCTCACTGGCATACTCCGTGTTGCTCCCGTGTCTATAGATGCGACTGCCGGTTTCCGTTGATGGTTAAATATGCGTACAACCGGCTCGCGTCTTCCTTGAGGACTTCTACTCCCATTGGTGGCATCGGTATCCGAGGTCCGGATGTGCGCCGCTCCTTCCGGTCCACTCTTGCGTTTCCCGTGTTTATTCTGCAGCATTTGGTGCGTGTATTTATTCGGCCGCATTCCCAACAAAACAATAGCAACTCATTCCTGCTACCTCTGTAGATATGCCCCTGTTAGCCACATCGTCGGCATGCTGTTCGTGGGTTGATGAGAAACTCGGCGTCTGCTGTAATTCCACAGTGTAATGGTTGTAGCTGAAACTGGGTCTTTGTTTCCCCGAATCTACTCAAGGTCATTTTTGAAATCATTCCATCGATGCCACTGTCGGTTGATGTTCCTGTACCATACCAGAGCACGTACGCGTAGCATCTCGAGCATTGTTCGCGACAAGACGTTCTTGTCCAAGTCGTAGACATCAGCAAGCTCCTCCACCCGTAAAACAAAACACAGCAGTTCCTCCATGTCGTCATATTTCACTGACCACTTTCTCACTAGAACGATGAGTGCAGGGTAACATTAATTTAGTACCATTTGTGTTTGATTCTCCCTGGATAGCTTTGGTACTTGTGTCAGCATCTTTCGTGAAGTTTTACACTCTCTGCCGTGGATTTAGATCTCTCCCTTACGAGGTTTTCAGAGTCTCGCGATGGAGTCCTATATATATCCCGCCTTCAAAATTCCATCAATCTTTGGCTTCGGTGGTAGTTTTGGTGTCCATTATGTTGCTGTAGTGTCCCGCCTGCGGTGAACACTTTTGTACAATTTACGGTAGTTGTCGATGCTGTCAATATTCTCCTTGAGGTGTGTGTTTTCTTTTGCACTGTTATGCATTACACAAGGTTTAGGTTCTGTCGAGGGGGGTTGGATTGAATCCAATTTATAAGATGAAATGTATTTTTATTACCTTTTATACGATACCAATTCACCCCGAACATCCATCAAACCACTTGATGATGATGATGATGATAATAAATGGGGTGTTGTAGCACTGCGACCTATACTTTGTTGGTTTCATCAGGCCTGTTAAGCTTCAACTTGCATTCCTCCACCTGTTTTGATGTGACGTGGAATGCGTCTAGAGCTTTTAAAGCAGCTTGGCTGTCTGTCATTGTTGCTATTTCCTGCCTTATGTAGTTCCTTTCCAGATTGAAGTGAGCACATTTTTCAATGACATGTACTTCTGCCTGGATAACACTCGGGTACATCCCCATCGATATGGAGTGTTTGGTTCGTGGCTCATATACTCCAGCACCCGTGCCTTTTGCCTTCTTTGATCCATCCGTATACCACTTTATGGCACCCGGGTGTATCTGGTATTCAGTTTCTGACCAGAATTCCTTCTTGGTGTTCATTTTAATTTCAAAGTTCTTTTTGAACTCAATCTTCCGAACCATGTTATTGCACGGCATGCTCGCTACAGGAATCAGCTTGGTAAGTAGTTCTAATATCCGCCTTGCCCTGCTGTCCGTGAAGCAGCCTACCTTGCTCAAACGTAACTTGGTTTCCATGGATTTGCTCTCTACCACTAAGTGTAGTGGGAGAAGCCCAAAGATTGCCTTCATTTCCGCTGTTGGGCAGGTTCTCATGGCTTCTGTAATTAAAACGCATTCCAGTCTCTGTACTTTTTCCAACTCTCTTTTCGTGGTGTATAGCTTGGTCCTGTTCGCCCATGCAACTGCTCCGTAGGTAATCATTCGAATAACTATCATGGTGTCATTACACCAAGCAATTCATGAAATAATAGTGCAAGTATGGGAAAAAGAAGTTATGCCAGAAGACTGGCGAAGAGGCATCCTGTGCCACATACATAAGAAGGGAGATATCACAAAATGCAGCAATTATCGTGGTATAACGTTGTTGAGTACCGCGTAAAAGATTTTCTCCTCTATCCTTCAAGACAGGATAGCCCCATACGCTAAAGTCATCATTGGTCCAATTTGAAGTAGTGCAATCCTTTAACTATCTCGGGTCAACTATAGCAGCCGATAACAGCATGGAAGCAGAAATTCGCGCACGGTTGCTTAAAGCCAACAAAGCCTACTATAGCCTGTCAAGACTCTTCAAATCCAGGAACTTAACCATAACATCCAAGCTGCTGATATATAAGACAATGGTCATAACAGTACTTACATATGGATCCGAGACTTGGGTGCTTAGCAAAAAGCATTCTGACATCTTAGCCGCATTCGAGAGAAAAGTCTTACGGAGAATTGTTGGCCCCGTATGTGAGGAAGGACGATTCCGGAGACTCTATAAGGATAAGCGTTACCGCGATGTCGACATAGTGAAGAAAATTAAGATCGGTAGGCTCCGGTGGGCAGGACACCTAGCGAAGAGGATCCTGCTCGGAAAGTCATTTGCGGTAGGACTTATGAAACACGACAGCGAGGCCAGCCAAGCGTACGCTGGAAAAATGGCGTAGACCAGGACGCCCAGAGTTTAGGGATGCCAGCCTGGATGACATCGGCTCGAAATCGGGACCGGTGGAGAGACTTTTTGCGGGAGGCCAGGACCGGACCCCGGTTGTAGAGCCCAATATGATGATGATGATCATGGTGTACATCCAGTGCATTATTCTGGGGCTAACTCCCCACGATTTTCCTGCCACCCTTCTGCACACCATGATTGCTCTTTTTATTTTTGTAGCACTGCTTGTTGGTGTTTGTTCCAGAGCAGTCTACTATCAAATATCAGTCCCAGGTATTTAACCTCTTTGCTGATAGTGATTTCTTCTCCATTTAGGGAAATCGGGTGTATACGCCCCACCTTCTATTGGTGAAGGAAACCAGTGTAGTGTTGTTAGGGTTTACCCTGAGTCCACCTCTTGGCACCATCTACTCGTGATGGTTAATCCATTTTGGATTATGTCACAGAGCACTTCCTCGAACTTCCCTCTAGCTACGATGACTATATCGTCTGCGTAGCCTTTGGCGTAAGTCCTTGCTGCAACTAGTCGCTGGAGTAGTTCGTCTACAAGGATGCTCCACAGAAGGGGAGACAATACTCCTCCTTGTGGGCATCCTCTAGTAGTATTGACCATAATGGTTTTGTCACCAACTATACTCTCCGCTGGTCTGGTGCCCAGCATTTAGTGATTGTGCTGTCTACTTTCGTTCTCTCCAGAGCACTTCTTACTGCATCATGAGATGCGTTGTCGAATGCTCCTTCGATGTCAAAGAAGGCGCAAAGCGCGATTTCCTTACTGGAAAGAGACCTCTCTATACTTTCCGTTAGCTTCCACAGTGCGGTCTCCGTAGATCTGCCCGCTCTGTATGTATGCTGACTGGAATGTAATGATTCTTTTTCTAGTATTCTCGACCTAATATAGCTGTCGATAACCTCTTCGATGGTCTTTAAGACGAACGAAGTTAGGCTAATTGGTCTGAAGGACTTCGGATGGGTAGGATCTTTTTTTCCCCACCTTCGGTATAAATACAACCCTTGCCCTTCTCCAGCTTTTCGGTATATAACCAAGTGCTAGACTACTTCTAAATATTCTCACCAGATGTGGAAGGAGGTTGTCTAATCCGACTTGCATAACTGCAGGGATTATCCCGTCCACACCTGCCAATTTATAGGGATGGAAGCTCGTCAGTTCTTCGTTTATTCATCTAAACTTTGGAATCTTCTACCCCCTGATATTAGACAAACAAGAAACACGAACACCTTTAAGTTAAAAGTTTTTCAGTTTTATGCCGAGGGTCACTGACGTTATCTTTTGAACTCCTAAATCTTCTCTTTATCTTTTTATTTTTTTTTTTTCCTATTTTCATAATTTAATCTTAACTTAAATTCTTATTGTTATCTTATTTTTTTGTAATTTCTTATTTCTCCACACCTTCATGGTTTTATTAATTTTTTATTTTCTTTTTTTTTAAATTTTTTTTTAGTTTTTTAATTTAGCTTTAAGTATAATGTAATGATTAATTTTCAAATGGTTAAACGATACATTGTAAAATAACTTGTGTATAACAAAAAGATTGACTCTTAAATGCACAAAGAATGAATGGTTAAATAAATAAATGAAAATAAATGAAATGAAGCTTAGGATTGCCCATCGGATTCTTTGCTCTGTGCAATTGTCCGAGGTTTCCGTCCAGTCCTCCCTGCTAGCTCTTAGGTGGTTCACGCCCATTCCGAGTTCGTTACTGGTCACTGTGCTTCCAGGGAAGTGTGTTCTCAAGAGAAGGAGGGCTCTTTGCTCCTCTTTTCGTTCTTGTCAGTGATGCCTTTATACTTTTATCATCTTTTGCCGTAGCTCTAAACAGTCTGGCAGACGCTGTAGTATTGGCTACTTCCTCGCAGAAGTTGCGGAAACTGCTGCGTTTGGCTCTTCTCACCTCTGTGTTGTACGCTGCGAGAGCTTCTCCGTATTGCTGCCAAATGCCCCTCCTCTTGGCGGATTTGAAGAGTTTCCTCACTTGCCTTCGAAGGGCTGACAGCTTTTCGCTCCGCCAAGGAGCTTTATTGCTCACTTTGGGATAGCTTACCGGGCAACTCGACTTATATGCATCAGAGATTGCCCTATTCATTTCATCAGCTACACATTCCAGCTCGTGTGGACATTTAGCCACTCTTTAAACTGAGATGTGCTCTTAATTGTACCTCAAATTGGTTTTGAAAACTTCCCAATTTGTCCTAGGATTTCTAATAGTTTTGACCTCCTCTACAAGCCCTCCCAATTCGAATAAGATAATCCTATTATCCGATAGAGATGGCTCGGAGGAGATCTTCCACCTATTAAGTACTCGACTCACTGTCGAAGTTCCGAAGGTGATATCAAGTACTTCTTCCCTAACCCTAGTTACAAAAGTTGGTACCCTGCCTACATTAATTAATTAATGTAAATTAATAATATAAGTTAATACTATTTCTAACGATGATGCAGGTCCGAGGTGCCTCATGCCATAAATCGTAAATCACCTTTGCATCTCTGCTGGGCAGATCTCGGATCTGTCCATTTGCTCCCTCTTTTCCTTCCGTACTTATCTTCACTCCCTGAGAGCCCTCTGCGGGAGTCGATGGAGATGGTAGCGAGTGTACCATCTCCTTCCTCCCGGCAACCGATCACCTTCCACAATTTCGTGTGGAGCCCCTAATTCTGCGCTCCGATCAAGGAAATGGATCTCTCCGCTCCTTGCCGATTGCTTCGTGGGAGGAACACCGATATGATTATTGGTTTGGGAATATCTTCCCCATCCCTCGCCACTAGCCTCGGTCCTTTCCATGTTGAAAGGGTCGGAGCGTGTTCTTTTAGCCAACCGGCTGTTTCCAGGTCGCAACAGTCAACCAGAATCATACCCGGTCTTAAGTGGATGCCGTCAAAGCCAATTTTGACCTTCCAGCCCAGCTTCATTCAGGATAGCTTCCTCTAGGGTCGACAGCTGTTCCTGGGTAAGGGTCTCTTCGGGATCATGCTCCGCGAAGATAGGTACTTTAGCTCGCTTGGCCGCCCCTGCATAGCTTGCAGGTAGGGCTTTGGTGCTGGTAGGGAGTGCATCGATCGTTTGCCCAGTGCCCTCCCTCATTCTCTTATCCTCCCTTAGAGGCGGAGTGAGAACTGAAGGTCCTCTCTTGGCCCCTTATGAGTGGGGTGGAGGAGGTCCTTGCCCTTCTGCTGCCTTCTTCCTTGCGTCCACCTCTCTTCTCGCTTTAGTGGGCTTTTTGCCCTGCTCAAGAAGGCGGAGGTAGAACCGTACCCCAGCACCGCTGAGACCTTTTCGAAGGGGATCTTTGACACCACCCGGCTGTCCTTCTCTTTTTGCTTGGCTGGACAGTTTTTTGGGCGTGAGCCGGCTTTCCTGCTGGAATGGAGATCGATTCTCCAATGGGGGAAGTCCCCGTTTTTTCCACCAAGGGTTTCCCCTTTGGCAGAGACAGCGCATGCTGCCTACTGGTTGAGGGCCTAATCTCGAGTTGGCGGGACTGCTGTCCCAGCACCGCTCTAGTTAAGTGTTCCCTCACCTCCCTTCGTTGGCCTTGGGGTCATTATTCTGGAAGCCCCTCTCTCCTAAAGGGGCGTTTCACCCAAAAAAGATTGCGGTTTTTGAAGTCCACTCAATAAGGGCTTTCAGAAGAGGGGTGGCTGAAAGCCCTTAAAATGCACTTTAGCCACAAACAATTATAATACTTGTACCTTAAAATAATTCTCTTAGGTGGTAGCTTTATCACTTTGCAAGAACTTTTGCAACTTGACTGGTTAAATTCCAAATAACAAATAATTCCTCTGCAGTCACTTCACTTATTTACAACTTATATATATCTATATAAGTACATATAATTATGTAATGAGTAATATTCTAAAAATAAACTACATGTTCAATCATGTTCCTACACACAAACCGGACACACCGCACAAACATTTTTGACAAATATAATGATTTTAACTTTAAGTCCGTTAAATAATCTAATTCAGCTATGCAAAAGTGCTTAATTCTAATTCAGTGCCTATTTTTAGTATTGCGATTTATCTTAGGATTCGAATTCCACTATCTACGCTACTAACTACTTTTCGTAACATTACCCCCACCTTAATTCTGTTCGCCCCGAACAGATTCAGCACTCCTTCCGATGTTGTACCTTGTCAATCTGTCGATGTGAACAACTTTCATTTTACATCTCCGACTTTGTTGAATCTGATACACGACATCATTTATCCTCTTAATGACCTTGTAAGGGCCTTCCCAACTTTGCTGTAGTGTTGGAGATTTACCTTTTCTTCTCTTGGGATTGTAAAGACGTTAGTCGTGTTGTAGACAGCGGTACGATAACCCATCATAAATAACGGTATACAACGATCCCATTCATCTCGGTTGGCATTAACTTCTTTTCGCAGATGCTCTTCCAGCGTTCTGTTGAACCTTTCGATCATTCCGTCTGACTGCGGATGTAACGGAGTAGTCCGTTTTCTTGATGTTGAGTTCTTGGCACAGCTCTTATAAGACTAGCGATTCAAAATTACGCCCTTGATCGGAATGAAGTTCCAGTGGTACTCCATATCTGCGTATCCAATTGTCCACGATTGCCCTAGCCCTCGTGTTAGCTTCCTGGTTAGCGATGGGATATGCCTCTGTCCATTTGCTGGAGTAATCAATGCACACGAGTATATAGCGATTTCCATCTCTTGGTTCTGGGAATGGACCCATAGCGTCCATTACTACTGTTACATTTTTCTTCTAGTTTTTGGTTGCGGTCCTTTGCTTGCTGCGCAAATGTCACACGTTCGACACCAGTCTTGCACATCTCTACAGAAATTGACCCAATAGAAGCGATTCCTTACTTTATCTAGCGTTTTGTAGGACTTGCTCCTGTCTTTCACCTTGCTCTATTTCTACTCTACTGTCCACTAGATCGCTGTCCTCAAATTATAAAGATATACTTTTTCCAATTAACCTTTGGACACCAGCTTGGGATTTACAACTGATCTGGAAGCTCCTGTATCCAAGGTAAACATACATGGTTTTCCTTCCAACACACCACTAACAACCAAGCTGTTGCTGTCCTTTCTAAGTTTGCCAATGTTCACCGTGAACTTGCCGCTCTCTCCCCTCTTCACCAGCTTCGCCCCGTAAAGCTGGTGTGACTTAGTTTTCCTGGTCTGCAGCTACGAGGTAAGTTGGCTGCTTAACCTCATTCATCTGTGATGCGCCTATCTGCCGTAAATGTTTAGGCCTCTTGACACGATTCACTGGCTGCATTGTACTTTGTACCGGTCTTGGTTCCTTACAGTCGCGGATGAAATGTCCAGGTTTCTGTCGTTCTGGAAGCGTCCAGTCTTTGATTTTCTGCTCTGATATTCTCGTCAATGAGAGCTTCTATTTGTGTGATGTCCTCAGTTTCCAACTTGCGCAATCTAACTAAATCAGAGGACAAACTAGCTCTAGCTGCTTCGTATAACAAAGCCGATCCCAACACCTTGCCTCTCAATGCCAGGATTAGAGAATTTAGTTGTTCTTCAGCACCCCATCCATTGTGTTGTACAGCAGCTGCAAACTGGACTTTGAAATTTTCAAAAGCTGTATCGCCATCGAATCGAGCGATTTCACTTCCTCTTGAATTACGATCATCTAACCTCTTAACTTTTCTTGAATAACATCCAGCTTATTTTTTTAAATTTTTTTTCTTTTATAATTCGCGCACGCTTCAAGGGGTTCGCACCCTTATAATGCTCGGCTATATGCTTTGCACAGCGTGGGCGTTAAGGAAGAGGAGGAGAAAAGAGGAGATATCTATGAGCTTGTGTTTTGAATGCCTGTGGATCATAGTGATGTGGGAAGACAGAGCTTGGCAGAGCATTCCACATACGTGTTGTACGGCTGAAGAACGAATCTCTGAATTCAACTGTACGTCCGAAGATGGGCTTGAGGGTAAACTGATGAGCATTTAGAACACCACGAGTATTGCGGTTGAATTCAAGGAGAGGTGGCATGCAGCTGGCTATTTCTCTTGAGCACCGCTGGTAGAAGAAGCGATAAAACAGTGACAAGCAAGAAACGTTCCTGCGGTGTTCAAGCGAATATATTGATTTCGCTATATTTTCGTCACTGATAAGTTTTATCGCGCGGTTTTGTATTCTATCTAGCTGATGCAAAGTAGTCTTAGGCGCACCAGACCAGATATGGCAATTGTACTCAAGTTTTGGGCGAATAAAAGCCTTGTATATGGTAGCCAGATCAGAGGGAGTGAAATATTTCTTGCACCGGGCTAGAAAACCTAAACATTTCGTAGCATTTTTAGCGACGGTAAATATGTGGTCATTCCAACGAAGCTTTTCGTTAACGCACATACCGAGAATTGCGAGATTTTCAGTTTCCTCGATGCAAGTGCCATTCATGGATAATGGCATGGGGTTTAGGATTCGCTTGGACGACAGAAGACAGCATTGAGTTTTGGAAGCGTTAAATTCTACTCTATTGATTTCTCCCCATTGTATTATGCTGTCAAGGTCAGAATTTAACGTGCTTAACATACAACGTTGTTTGAGTTCCTCATCAGAGGTGGAGGGACGTTCCTCAAACTTATATGAGAAGCTGAGAGTGCTGTCGTCAGCAAAAGAGTGAATTAGATTAGAAGTCACAGATAAGAGATCATTAATAAACTACATGTTCAATCATGTTCCTACACACAAACCGGACAAACCGCACAAACCAGTTTGACTACATTTTTGACAAATATAATGATTTAAACTTAAAGTCCGTTATATTTCAAATAATCTAATTCAGCTATGCAAAAGTGCTTAATTCTAATTCAGTGCCTATTTTTAGTATTGCGATTTATCTTAGGATTCGAATTCCACTATCTACGCTACTAACTACTTTTCATAACATTACCCCCACCTTAATTCTGTTCGTCCCGAACAGATTCAGCACTCCTTCCGATGTTGTACCTTGTCAATCTGTCGATGTGAACAACTTTCATTTTACATCTCCGACTTTGTTGAATCTGATACACGACATCATTTATCCTCTTAATAACCTTGTAAGGGCTTCCCGACTTTGCTGTAGTGTTGGAGATTTACCTTTTCTTCTCTTGGGATTGTAAAGACGTTAGTCGTGTTGTAGACAGCGGTACGATAACCCATCATAAATAACGGTATACAACGATCCCATTCATCTCGGTTGGCATCAACTTCTTTTCGCAGATGCTCTTCCAGCGTTCTGCTGAACCTTTCAATCATTCCGTCTGACTGCGGATGTAACGGAGTAGTCCGTTTTCTTGATGTTGAGTTCTTGGCACAGCTCTTATAAGACTAGCGATTCAAAATTACGCCCTTGATCGGAATGAAGTTCCAGTGGTACTCCATATCTGCGTATCCAATTGTCCACGAATGCCCTAGCCCTCGTGTTAGCTTCCTGGGTTATTTGTGTGATGTCCTCAGTTTCCAACTTGCGCAATCTAACTAAATCAGAGGACAAACTAGCTCTAGCTGCTTCGTATAACAAAGCCGATCCCAACACCTTGCCTCTCAATGCCAGGATTAGAGAATTTAGTTGTTCTTCAGCACCCCATCCATTGTGTTGTACAGCAGCTGCAAACTGGACTATGAAATTTTCAAAAGCTGTATCGCCATCGAATCGAGCGATTTCACTTCCTCTTGAATTACGATCATCTAACCTCTTAACTTTTCTTGAATAACATCCAGCTTATTTTTTTAAATTTTTTTTCTTTTATAATTCGCGCACGCTTCAAGGGGTTCGCACCCTTATAATGCTCGGCTATATGCTTTGCACAGCGTGGGCGTTAAGGAAGAGGAGGAGAAAAGAGGAGATATCTATGAGCTTGTGTTTTGAATGCCTGTGGATCATAGTGATGTGGGAAGACAGAGCTTGGCAGAGCATTCCACATACGTGTTGTACGGCTGAAGAACGAATCTCTGAATTCAACTGTACGTCCGAAGATGGGCTTGAGGGTAAACTGATGAGCATTTAGAACACCACGAGTATTGCGGTTGAATTCAAGGAGAGGTGGCATGCAGCTGGCTATTTCTCTTGAGCACCGCTGGTAGAAGAAGCGATAAAACAGTGACAAGCAAGAAACGTTCCTGCGGTGTTCAAGCGAATATATTGATTTCGCTATATTTTCGTCACTGATAAGTTTTATCGCGCGGTTTTGTATTCTATCTAGCTGATGCAAAGTAGTCTTAGGCGCACCAGACCAGATATGGCAATTGTACTCAAGTTTTGGGCGAATAAAAGCCTTGTATATGGTAGCCAGATCAGAGGGAGTGAAATATTTCTTGCACCGGGCTAGAAAACCTAAACATTTCGTAGCATTTTTAGCGACGGTAAATATGTGGTCATTCCAACGAAGCTTTTCGTTAACGCACATACCGAGAATTGCGAGATTTTCAGTTTCCTCGATGCAAGTGCCATTCAGCATTGAGTTTTGGAAGCGTTAAATTCTACTCTATTGATTTCTCCCCATTGTATTATGCTGTCAAGGTCAGAATTTAACGTGCTTAACATACGACGTTGTTTGAGTTCCTCATCAGAGGTGGAGGGACGTTCCTCAAACTTATTAGAGAAGCTGAGAGTGCTGTCGTCAGCAAAAGAGTGAATTAGATTAGAAGTCACAGAAAAGAGATCATTAATAAAAATGAGAAAGAGTGTCGGGGACAGAACAGAGCCCTGGGGGACGTCAGCATTTATGTGGTGTATTTCAGACTTGAAACCGTCCAAAACAACTTGAATTGAGTGGTCCAAAAGATAGCTTCTAATCCAATGAAGCAGTTTATCATCGCCTCCATAAGCACGCATTTTAGACAAAAGAGCTTGATGCCAAACTCTGTCAAATGCCTTAGAAATATCGAGTGCAACAGCTTTGCTTTCTCCAAAATGATGCAAAGATCGGTTTCACTGTTCGGTGAGATATACCATCAAATCACCAGTAGAAAGTTGCCCACGAAATCCATACTGCCGGTCACTAAGGATATCGTTGGTTTCAAGATATTTCTTAAGCTGATAATTGATCAGCGTTTCCATGACCTTGGAAAGAATGGATGTAAGTTCTATGGGTCGGTACGAAGAAGGAGACGACGGCTCGCCTTTTTTGGGTATGGGCTGGACAAATGCTGTTTTCCAACTTCTCGGGAAGAGTCCAGAAGAATAGGATAGATGGAAAAGCTTACGCAATGGTAATGCCAGCTTGGAAGAACACCTCTTCAGTACTAATGGTGAAATACCATCTGGCACAGCGGATTTGTGAGTGTTAAGATCATTTAAAACTCTAGCAACTGCACGAGTACGAATAAATATCTGTCCCATAGAGTGTTCAATACTCTGAGGTGCAGGAGGCGGCAGTGCACAATCTGGAAGCGTAGAGCTAGCTGCGAAATGTGTAGCAAACAGATTTGCCTTGTCTATAGAGCTGACAACTGGAATGTCATTATAAATGAGCGTTGGAATCGACGACGAGGTTGTATTTTTGATTCTTTTTACAGCTCAGGTCATACCATCCATCTTCCTTTGATTTGATAGATTTATTCCTGAAAGGGATAAACTTTCTCATACTAATAAGAATGATGTTTGTGATTGCATCAGCTGCGGCATCCACGTTGCTATCACGAAAAAATAGCGACCAGTTAGTTCTCTCAAAGAAGTTGTTAAGGCTGTCGCAATTGGCTTTCTCGTATTGCCATACTATTTTTTGGGAGTTTTTTCTCTAACTACGTGGTTTATTAACGAGAAATTAGCTGATACTACACAATGGTCTGACGAGCCTAGAGGCGATATTACATTGACGGAGTATTTATCAGGACGAGAGGTAAGGAACAAGTCAAGGGTGTTAGCGGAATGATATGCAATGTCAGGTATTCGGGTAAGCTCATTTACAAGCTGAGTAAGGTGATTACACTCAGCGAATAACTCAACACACCTTCCTTCGGGTGTTGTCTGGCCAGAATGGCGAAGCCACCCAGAACTGTGTATATTGAAATCGTCCGCAATAACGATTTCATGTTTTGTGTCAATTCTTAAGATTGAATCAGACAGTTCATCGAACTCATGACATTTTTTAAATTCTCTATATTAACTTCGCGTGCACGTGGCTGGCTGGTTGGCTGGCTGGCTGGCTGGCTGGTCAGATTTTCAGATCAATTTTTAGCCCACTTCCCATGGCCCGATTTTATTGAAATTTTGCACATTCTGTATATTTCCGGTGACAATACTTTCTATTATTTGAGGCCCCTCGGACCTCGGGTTCGGGGGGCTCCCATACAAATGTTTTACAAAATTTACCCGATTTTCTTTAAATTTTGTACACATGTGTGTATTCGATGGAAAACACTTTTTGTAGCGATCGGCCCCTTGGGGACCCCAATATACAATTTTTAAATATCGCTATATCGCATCAGATCACGGCAAAGTCTGAGCTCTGTGCTTTGTGAGCAGCGCTGTTCGCTGCCGCTGCGTAATTTGGTGGAATATTTTGCGACAAGGCGAGCACGCAGTGTGTGTGTGTGTGTGTGTGTATCCGATTAGAGAATTTACAAGAAAAATTTTAATTTTTATGGGTTGTTTTTTTAACTCTTCACTTTGTTCAATTTGCCGCGGCATTTGTTCTCTCTGCTGGTCAAACTTGATATTTATTTGTTGCATTAGAACTCGCAACATCGCCTCCATGTTTGGCACACCACCCTTTTCTTCCGGAGTAGACCATTTTCGTTCCAGAAACTCCGTCTCAATTGAGAACGCTTCTCCGGCATGCTTTTTTCCGCTTTAACAACTTGTTGCAATCGAAGAAATAACTCTTGCTTATTTCCAGCAGTGCTTAGGCCTCGCCTTCCAAGCTCTTCTTTAAGCTCCTGGGAACTATAGGATTTAATGTTCACTTCACTTTCCATTCTATTATTTACTGTTTATCGATTTACAAAATTGCACTTAATTTATTTACTGTAAATGTTTGCAAAATCACCAACTAATTTATTGTTCCAAGATTTCCAAAATTTAACTGTCTCACGATTTGCAAAATTTTATTGTTTTCCGATTTGCAAAATCCCACTTCTGACACCAATTGTTATGAAATTTAGGTTTTCGAGTTCGTAAAGGATTTTGCAAATAAAACACAACACAAGTTTATTAATTTACAAATAATAATTTTAATAATTTAATTCGGCTCTGTTACTTCTATTGTGAATATGTTGGTCTCCCCCAACTCGTACGATTTTATTTCTTCATCTATGTTGGCGTTAACTTTGCTTAAAAAGTCGTTTCCCAATAGTATCTAATCTTGAAGCCACCGATCCGGTATCACCTGCAAAGGGAACCAATGCTTGTCTGCCCCGATGTGGACTTTCAACAGGCATGATCCCAACGTCTTCTGCGAAACCCTTTAATATCTTTCCTGGTTGTTCAAGTTTTGCTCCTTGAATTCCCCTTTGAAATGACTGATGAACCAGTGACACATCACTTCCATTTTCGACGAACGCGCGGTGTGGTTTACCGTCGATGTTGATTCTGACAGGGCTGTCATCGGACTCGATGCGACGCACCTGGCTTATATTCCTTGTCGGTGAGGCTGTCTCCGTCTTCAATGAGCAATTCGGAGATATGTGCCCGAACTGGTTACACTTGAATCAACGCATACCTTTTCCTCTATCCGGGAAACCTTGAGCCAAATGAGACAACGACCCACAGTTATGACACCTCCTTGATGTAGACACTCCCCTTGACGATGTACCTGGCCTGTTATTGCTATTGCATCTGCCGCCGTCCATTCTCTGTTGGCCCTGCATTCTGCAATATATCTCCAGCGTCTGCTTTAATTCCTCTATCGTTGCGGCTTCGTAGAGAATTGATTTGTTTCCTACCGTGTCCGGAATGCCGTTGATAATATGCTCGATCAGGGAGAACTCGTCCATCTCTCCTTGATTCCGGATCTGTACCATTATGTGCAAGTATTCTAGTAGACTTTCGGACGACCTCTTCTTTCTACTCTCCAATTGTCGGTGTAGATCAACACCCAAAGTTTTCTTCCCGAACTCTCACTAAGTGAGCCTTCAGCTTAGTCATCGTACTCACTTGCGATTCGAGTCCTACTTCTTGCGTATTCTCCTCGTCTATAGTCTCCAGATCGACTTCTCTTGTAGCCGCCAACACGTCTTCAACTTTGACGACTCCTACTCCTACATGCTTATTAATTTACAAATAATAACTTTAATTCACAAACTGTAAAAATAACACAAGGCGGTTACATTTCAAATTTCAAATAATCTAATTGTCTTACAGCCTAAAAGTATGCTACATAAAAGTGCTTATTTTTAGTATGCAGTATTTACATTAGGATTTATAATAGGATTTGAATTCTATTATACTTGTATGTGCTACTAACTACTTTTCGTAACATTACCCCCACCTTAATTCTGTTCGTCCCGAACAGATTCAGCACTCCTTCTGTTGTTGTACCTTGCCAATCTGTCAATGTGAACAACTTTCATTTTACATCTGGGGCTTTGTTGAATCTGATATACGACATCGTGTATCCTCTTAATGATCTTATAAGGTCCTTCCCAACTTTGCTGTAGTTTTGGAGGTTTACCTTTTCTGCTCTTGGGATTGTAAAGCCAGACCAAATCTCCTGCCGGTTGCTGGCATCCAGTATGTTGCTCCTTACTGCAGCATGAACAGCGATCATCCTCTGTCTTAGATCACTAACGTAGTTCTCCTTTGATGTCGGCTCTACTGGTGTTGTGATCCAAATTTGTTGTCGCATGGTAGAATAAGTTCTCTGACAAATACAATCATTGCTGAAGAGTTTGTAGTCTTGTTGTGAACAGCGCTACGATAACCCATCATAAACAATGGTATACAACGAGCCCATTCATCTTGGTTGGCATTTCTTCTTCTTAACGGAAATGCTCTTTCAGCGTTCTGTTGAACCTTTCGACCATTCCGTCTGACTGCGGATGTTGCGGAGTATTCCTCGTTTTCTTGATGTTGAGTACTTGGCACAGCTCTTGAAAGACCAGCGATTCGAAATTCCGCCCTTGATCGGAATGTAGTTCCATTGGTACTCCAAATCTGCAGATCCAATTGTCCACGAATGCCCAAGCCACCGTGCTAGCTTCCCGGTTTGCGATGGGATATGCTTCTGCCCATTTATTAAAGTAATCAATGCACACGTTTATATAGCGATTTCCATCTCTTGTTTCTGGGAATGGACCAGCTATGTCCATTGCCACCCGCTCAAATGGTGCTCCAACATTGTACTGTTGCATCTTTCCTCTAGTTTTCTTTGCTTGCTGCGCACATGGCACACGTTCGACAACAGTCTTCCACATCTCCACGGCAATTTACCCAATAGAAGCGATTCCTGACTTTATCTAGCGTCTTATCTCTGACTCGGTTTGTTGGTAACACAATCTGCGATTTTGTGCTTCGACCATCAGCCGATTCCCATTGCCTTACCAGTAGTCCATCTTTCAATCGCAATGCCTGCCATTGAGCCCAGTAACTTTTTACTGTAAAATTTGCTGTTGCAATCTGGTGCCATTCCGGTCTTTCACCTTGCTCCATCCATTGAAATATTGGAGCAATCGAATCATCGCGCACTTGTAGCCGACTGCATTAACCACTTGAGAGCTGCATGGTCCGTTCGAATAAGAAATTTCTGACCGTATAGGTACTTGTGCTAGCACAGCTAGCATTTCCCTTCGCGTCACGCAGTAGTTCTTCTCGGGCTTAGAAAGCGAACGCTGTAGTACGCTATTATACGCTCCTTTCCTTATTGATTCGGCGATAGAACCGCTCCTATTCCCGCATTTCCCGCGTCAGTGTCCAGGATGAAGAGTTCTCCTGTCTGTGGATATGCAAAAATTGGAGAACTAAACAGCTTTCCCTTCAGCAATTCGAATGATTTTTAGTTTCGATAGTAGGAGCATAGCCCCAGAAAACTTCGCAGGCCATGTAAATTCTTTGGTACCGGCCATTCCTTAACAGCTTCCAACTTCTTGGGATCCGTGCGCACTGCTTGACTGGATACAATGTAAAAAATTCACTTCATTTTTGATAAGGCTACATTTCGGCGGACTCAACTTTAATCCTGCTGCTTTTATGGTTTCCAGATCTTGCCGAAGATTATTCATGTGCTAATTAAATGTACAACCAAAAACAATAATGTCATCCAAATAGACTAGACATGTCTTTCAGCTAAGACCTCGCAAACATGTTTCATTAGCCGCGTACGAACGTAGTAGGAGCGTTGCATAAACTAAACGGCATTACAGAAAATTGATACAAGCCGTTTCCCGCAGTAAATGCTGTCTTCTCCTTGTCGTTGTCATCATGAATTGCTACCTGCCAGTATCCGCTTTTCAGATCCAATGTACAGAAGATTCTGGCTCCCGAACAAAATCTCGTTGAACCATCTTTCTTTTGAACAAGTACCACAGGTGAGCTCCATGGGCTTTTGGACTTCTCTATGATTCCATCACGTTCCATCTTCTTAACCAGTGTTTCTGCCTGTTGTTGTTTAGCAAGTGGTAATCGTTTCGGCATCCCAAATAAACTGACACGACTATGTAGGTTGACCATGACCAATGTTATAAGTCAAGTAAAAATATCCGTATCACTATCAAGCCTATTCAACATCTATAACGGGCTCTGAAAAGGGGATGGACTGGCCTGCGTCCTCTTCAACCTGGCGTTGGAGAAAGTGATCCGAGACTCTGACGTAACGGCGAGAGGAACAATCCTCTATAAGTCCATTCAGATACTGGCTATCGCTGACGATATTGACATCTTTGGTAGAAACCGAAGAGCTGTACAGGAAGCTTTCATCCAGATAGAGAAGGCGGCACCGAAATCTGGGGCTGCACATAAATGAGAGCAAAACAAAGTACATGGTGGCCACGTCTGCGAGTAGAAGATCCAACAGTGGTCCCTAAATTCAAATAGTGGAGCGCGAATTTGAAGTAGTGCAATCCTTTAACTATCTCGGCTCAACTATAGCAGCCGATAACAGCATGGAACCAGAAATACGCGCACGGTTGCTTAAAGCCAACAAAGCTTACTATAGTCTGTCAAGACTCTTCAAATCCAGGAACTTAACCATAACCATATAAGACAATGGTCATACCAGTACTTACATATGGATCCGAGACTTGGGTTCTTAGCAAAAAAGAGCAGGGTAGGCTGTCGAAGACACGGCCGTGGGTTTTGAGCGTGACAACGTCTGTCCGGAACGAAAGAATAGAAAACAAAGATCTTGTTGTCTGTGGGACATAAACACGGACGGATATATTAAATTTTTTTCTATACTAAATACAAGTCCTACTACTTGCACCGTAGCTCATCACATACATCATCATCACATCATATTATATAATTATAAATTATTTATAAGCGAATTTTAATATTCATAACAATTTATTGTGAGGTGGGTACATATATATCATATCACTGCACAAACATAGTAATGCAGTTGCGTCGATAGTAGTAGGAGAAGTAAGAGCTGTTAAAAAAATTTGTGCGTGTAATCTTTACGCGCGCGGTTGGAGTGAAATTCTTTAACGTTGTGGCCAATATTACGATTAAATTAAAAGGCACGAGTTGCTTGAGAAATTGCTTAGTTCCCGAAATTCCAGACCATAATGATCATATTCCAGAATTCCCATAGGAAGAAGTCTTATAGTCGCATATTAGTTCTACATTCCGAGTTTCATACGAATCCCTTGAGAAATGGCTTGGTTCCAAAAATCCCAGACCCTATTGGCCAGATCCCAGAATTTTCATAGGAACAAGTCTTATAGTCACATATTAGTCCTACATTCCGAGTTTCATACGAATCCCTTAAGAAATGGCTTGGTTCCAAAAATCCCAGACCCTATTGGCCAGATTCCAGAATTTCAAAAGGAACAAGTCTTATAGTCACATATTAGTCCTACATTCCGAGTTTCATACGAATCCCTTGAGAAATGGCTTGGTTCCAAAAATCACAGACCCTATTGGCCAGATTCCAAAACTTCCAAAGGAACAAGTCTTATAGTCGCATATTAGTCCTACGTTCCGAGTTTCATGCGAATCCCTTGAAAAATGGCTTGGTTCCAAAAATCCCAGACCCTATTGGCCAGATCTCAGAATTTCCATAGGAACAAGTCTTATAGTCACATATTAGTGCTACATTCCGAGTTTCATACGAATCCCTTGAGAAATGGCTTGGTTCCAAAAATCACAGACCCTATTGGCCAGATTCCAGAATTTCCAAAGGAACAAGTCTTATAGTCACATATAAGTCCTACATTCCGAGTTTCATACGAATCCCTTGAGAAGTGGCTTGGTTCCAAAAATCCCAGACCCTATTGGCCAGATTCCAGAATTTCCAAAGGAACAAGTCTTATAGTCACATATTAGTCCTACATTCCGAGTTTCATACGAATCCCTTGAGAAATGGCTTGGTTCCAAAAATCACAGACCCTATTGGCCAGATTCCAAAACTTCCAAAGGAACAAGTCTTATAGTCGCATATTAGTCCTACATTCCGAGTTTCATACGAATCCCTTGAAAAATGGCTTGGTTCCAAAAATCCCAGACCCTATTGGCCAGATCTCAGAATATCCATAGGAACAAGTCTTATAGTCACAAATTTGTCCTACATTCCGAGTTTCATACGAATCCCTTGAGAAATGGCTTGGTTCCTAAAATCCCAGACCCTATTGGCCAGATCCCAGAATTTCCATAGGAACAAGTCTTATAGTCGCATATTAGTCCTACATTCCGAGTTTCATACGAATCCCTAGAGAAATGGCTTGGTTCCAAAAATCCCTGACCCTATTGGCCAGATCCCAGAATTTCCATAGGAACAAATCTTATAGTCACATATTAGTCCTACATTCCGAGTTGCATACGAATCCCTTGAGAAATGGCTTGGTTCCAAAAATCCCAGACCCTTTTGGCCAGATCCCAGAATTTCCATAGGAACAAGTCTTATAGTCACATATTAGTCCTACATTCCGAGTTTCATACGAATCCCTTGAGAAATGGCTTTGTTCCAAAAATCCCAGACCCTATTGGCCAGATTCCAGAATTTCCAAAGGAACAAGTCTTATAGTCACATATTAGTCCTACATTCCGAGTTTCATACGAATCCCTTGAGAAATGGCTTGGTTCCAAAAATCCCAGACCCTATTGGCCATATTCCAGAATTTCCAAAGGAACAAGTCTTATAGTCACATATTAGTCCTACATCCCGAGTTTCATACGAATTCCTTGGGAAATGGCTTAATTCCAAAAATCCCAGAGCCTATTGGCCAGATTCCAGAATTTCCAAAGGAACAAGTCTTATAGTCACATATTAGTCCTACATTCCGAGTTTCATACGAATCCCTTGAGAAATGGCTTGGTTCCAAAAATCCCAGACCCTATTGGCCAGATCCCAGAAATTCCATAGGAACAAGTCTTATAGTCACATATTAGTCCTACATTCCGAGTTTCATACGAATCCCTTGAGAAATGGCTTGGTTCCAAAAATCCCAGATTCTATTGGCCAGATTCCAGAATTTCCTAAAATCCCAGACCCTATTGGCCAGATCCCAGAATTTCCATAGGAACAAGTCTTATAGTCGCATATTAGTCCTACATTCCGAGTTTCATACGAATCCCTTGAGAAATGGCTTGGTTCCAAAAATCCCAGACCCTATTGGCCAGATCCCAGAATTTCCATAGGAACAAATCTTATAGTCACATATTAGTCCTACATTCCGAGTTGCATACGAATCCCTTGAGAAATGGCTTGGTTCCAAAAATCCCAGACCCTATTGGCCAGATTCTAAAACTTCCAAAGGAACAAGTCTTATAGTCGCATATTAGTCGTACATTCCGAGTTTCATACGAATCCCTTGAAAAATGGCTTGGTTCCAAAAATCCCAGACCCTATTGGCCAGATCTCAGAATATCCATAGGAACAAGTCTTATAGTCACAAATTTGTCCTACATTCCGAGTTTCATACGAATCCCTTGAGAAATGGCTTGGTTCCTAAAATCCCAGACCCTATTGGCCAGATCCCAGAATTTCCATAGGAACAAGTCTTATAGTCGCATATTAGTCCTACATTCCGAGTTTCATACGAATCCCTTGAGAAATGGCTTGGTTCCAAAAATCCCAGACCCTATTGGCCAGATCCCAGAATTTCCATAGGAACAAATCTTATAGTCACATATTAGTCCTACATTCCGAGTAGCGTACGAATCCCTTGAGAAATGGCTTGGTTCCAAAAATCCCAGACCCTTTTGGTTAGATCCCAGAATTTCCATAGGAACAAGTCTTATAGTCACATATTAGTCCTACATTCCGAGTTTCATACGAATCCCTTGAGAAATGGCTTTGTTCCAAAAATCCCAGACCCTATTGGCCAGATTCCAGAATTTCCAAAGGAACAAGTCTTATAGTCACATATTAGTCCTACATTCCGAGTTTCATACGAATCCCTTGAGAAATGGCTTGGTTCCAAAAATCCCAGACCCTATTGGCCATATTCCAGAATTTCCAAAGGAACAAGTCTTATAGTCACATATTAGTCCTACATCCCGAGTTTCATACGAATTCCTTGGGAAATGGCTTAATTCCAAAAATCCCAGAGCCTATTGGCCAGATTCCAGAATTTCCAAAGGAACAAGTCTTATAGTCACATATTAGTCCTACATTCCGAGTTTCATACGAATCGCTTGAGAAATGGCTTGGTTCCAAAAATCCCAGACCCTATTGGCCAGATCCCAGAAATTCCATAGGAACAAGTCTTATAGTCACATATTAGTCCTACATTCCGAGTTTCATACGAATCCCTTGAGAAATGGCTTGGTTCCAAAAATCCCAGACTCTATTGGCCAGATTCCAGAATTTCCTAAAATCCCAGACCCTAATGGCCAGATCCCAGAATTTCCATAGGAACAAGTCTTATAGTCGCATATTAGTCCTACATTCCGAGTTTCATACGAATCCCTTGAGAAATGGCTTGGTTCCAAAAATCCCAGACCCTATTGGCCAGATCCCAGAATTTCCATAGGAACAAATCTTATAGTCACATATTAGTCCTACATTCCGAGTTGCATACGAATCCCTTGAGAAATGGCTTGGTTCCAAAAATCCCAGACCCTTTTGGCCAGATCCCAGAATTTCCATAGGAACAAGTCTTATAGTCACATATTAGTCCTACATCCCGAGTTTCATACGAATCCCTTGAGAAATGGCTTTGTTCCAAAAATCCCAGACCCTATTGGCCAGATTCCAGAATTTCCAAAGGAACAAGTCTAATAGTCACATATTAGTCCTACATTCCGAGTTTCATACGAATCCCTTGAGAAATGGCTTGGTTCCAAAAATCCCAGACCCTATTGGCCAGATCCCAGAAATTCCATAGGAACAAGTCTTATAGTCACATATTAGTCCTACATTCCGAGTTTCATACGAATCCCTTGAGAAATGGCTTGGTTCCAAAAATCCCAGACCCTATTGGCCAGATCCCAGAATTTCTATAGGAACAAGTCTTATAGTCACATATTAGTCCTACATTCCGAGTTTCATACGAATCCCTTGAGAAATGGCTTGGTTTCAAAAATCACAGACCCTATTGGCCTGATCCCGGAATTTCCATAGGAACAAGTCTTATAGTCACATATTAGTCCTACATTCCGAGTTTCACACGAATCCCTTGAGAAATGGCTTGGTTCCAAAAATCCCAGACCCTATTGGCCAGATTCCAGAATTTCCAAAGGAACAAGTCTTATAGTCACATATTAGTCCTACATTCCGAGTTTCATACGAATCCCTTGAGAAATGGCTTGGTTCCAAAAATCCCAGACCCTATTGGCCATATTCCAGAATTTCCAAAGGAACAAGTCTTATAGTCACATATTAGTCCTACATCCCGAGTTTCATACGAATTCCTTAGGAAATGGCTTAATTCCAAAAATCCCAGAGCCTATTGGCCAGATTCCAGAATTTCCAAAGGAACAAGTCTTATAGTCACATATTAGTCCTACATTCCGAGTTTCATACGAATCCCTTGAGAAATGGCTTGGTTCCAAAAATCCCAGACCCTATTGGCCAGATCCCAGAAATTCCATAGGAACAAGTCTTATAGTCACATATTAGTCCTACATTCCGAGTTTCATACGAATCCCTTGAGAAATGGCTTGGTTCCAAAAATCCCAGACTCTATTGGCCAGATTCCAGAATTTCCTAAAATCCCAGACCCTATTGGCCAGATCCCAGAATTTCCATAGGAACAAGTCTTATAGTCGCATATTAGTCCTACATTCCAAGTTTCATACGAATCCCTTGAGAAATGGCTTGGTTCCAAAAATCCCAGACCCTATTGGCCAGATCCCAGAATTTCCATAGGAACAAATCTTATAGTCACATATTAGTCCTTCATTCCGAGTTGCATACGAATCCCTTGAGAAATGGCTTGGTTCCAAAAATCCCAGACCCTTTTGGCCAGATCCCAGAATTTCCATAGGAACAAGTCTTATAGTCACATATTAGTCCTACATTCCGAGTTTCATACGAATCCCTTGAGAAATGGCTTTGTTCCAAAAATCCCAGACCCTATTGGCCAGATTCCAGAATTTCCAAAGGAACAAGTCTTATAGTCACATATTAGTCCTACATTCCGAGTTTCATACGAATCCCTTGAGAAATGGCTTGGTTCCAAAAATCCCAGACCCTATTGGCCATATTCCAGAATTTCCAAAGGAACAAGTCTTATAGTCACATATTAGTCCTACATCCCGAGTTTCATACGAATCCCTTGGGAAATGGCTTAATTCCAAAAATCCCAGAGCCTATTGGCCAGATTCCAGAATTTCCAAAGGAACAAGTCTTATAGTCACATATTAGTCCTACATTCCGAGTTTCATACGAATCCCTTGAGAAATGGCTTGGTTCCAAAAATCCCAGACCCTATTGGCCAGATCCCAGAAATTCCATAGGAACAAGTCTTATAGTCACATATTAGTCCTACATTCCGAGTTTCATACGAATCCCTTGAGAAATGGCTTGGTTCCAAAAATCCCAGACCCTTTTGGCCAGATCCCAGAATTTCCATAGGAACAAGTCTTATAGTCACATATTAGTCCTACATCCCGAGTTTCATACGAATCCCTTGAGAAATGGCTTTGTTCCAAAAATCCCAGACCCTATTGGCCAGATTCCAGAATTTCCAAAGGAACAAGTCTAATAGTCACATATTAGTCCTACATTCCGAGTTTCATACGAATCCCTTGAGAAATGGCTTGGTTCCAAAAATCCCAGACCCTATTGGCCAGATCCCAGAAATTCCATAGGAACAAGTCTTATAGTCACATATTAGTCCTACATTCCGAGTTTCATACGAATCCCTTGAGAAATGGCTTGGTTCCAAAAATCCCAGACCCTATTGGCCAGATCCCAGAATTTCTATAGGAACAAGTCTTATAGTCACATATTAGTCCTACATTCCGAGTTTCATACGAATCCCTTGAGAAATGGCTTGGTTTCAAAAATCCCAGACCCTATTGGCCTGATCCCGGAATTTCCATAGGAACAAGTCTTATAGTCACATATTAGTCCTACATTCCGAGTTTCACACGAATCCCTTGAGAAATGGCTTGGTTCCAAAAATCCCAGACCCTATTGGCCAGATTCCAGAATTTCCAAAGGAACAAGTCTTATAGTCACATATTAGTCCTACATTCCGAGTTTCATACGAATCCCTTGAGAAATGGCTTGGTTCCAAAAATCCCAGACCCTATTGGCCATATTCCAGAATTTCCAAAGGAACAAGTCTTATAGTCACATATTAGTCCTACATCCCGAGTTTCATACGAATTCCTTAGGAAATGGCTTAATTCCAAAAATCCCAGAGCCTATTGGCCAGATTCCAGAATTTCCAAAGGAACAAGTCTTATAGTCACATATTAGTCCTACATTCCGAGTTTCATACGAATCCCTTGAGAAATGGCTTGGTTCCAAAAATCCCAGACCCTATTGGCCAGATCCCAGAAATTCCATAGGAACAAGTCTTATAGTCACATATTAGTCCTACATTCCGAGTTTCATACGAATCCCTTGAGAAATGGCTTGGTTCCAAAAATCCCAGACTCTATTGGCCAGATTCCAGAATTTCCTAAAATCCCAGACCCTATTGGCCAGATCCCAGAATTTCCATAGGAACAAGTCTTATAGTCGCATATTAGTCCTACATTCCAAGTTTCATACGAATCCCTTGAGAAATGGCTTGGTTCCAAAAATCCCAGACCCTATTGGCCAGATCCCAGAATTTCCATAGGAACAAATCTTATAGTCACATATTAGTCCTTCATTCCGAGTTGCATACGAATCCCTTGAGAAATGGCTTGGTTCCAAAAATCCCAGACCCTTTTGGCCAGATCCCAGAATTTCCATAGGAACAAGTCTTATAGTCACATATTAGTCCTACATTCCGAGTTTCATACGAATCCCTTGAGAAATGGCTTTGTTCCAAAAATCCCAGACCCTATTGGCCAGATTCCAGAATTTCCAAAGGAACAAGTCTTATAGTCACATATTAGTCCTACATTCCGAGTTTCATACGAATCCCTTGAGAAATGGCTTGGTTCCAAAAATCCCAGACCCTATTGGCCATATTCCAGAATTTCCAAAGGAACAAGTCTTATAGTCACATATTAGTCCTACATCCCGAGTTTCATACGAATCCCTTGGGAAATGGCTTAATTCCAAAAATCCCAGAGCCTATTGGCCAGATTCCAGAATTTCCAAAGGAACAAGTCTTATAGTCACATATTAGTCCTACATTCCGAGTTTCATACGAATCCCTTGAGAAATGGCTTGGTTCCAAAAATCCCAGACCCTATTGGCCAGATCCCAGAAATTCCATAGGAACAAGTCTTATAGTCACATATTAGTCCTACATTCCGAGTTTCATACGAATCCCTTGAGAAATGGCTTGGTTCCAAAAATCCCAGACTCTATTGGCCAGATTCCAGAATTTCCAAAGGAACAAGTCTTATAGTCACATATTAGTCCTACATTCCGAGTTTCATACGAATCCCTTGAGAAATGGCTTGGTTCCAAAAATCCAGACCCTATTGGCCAGATCCCAGAATTTCTATAGGAACAAGTCTTATAGTCACATATTAGTCCTACATTCCGAGTTTCATACGAATCCCTTGAGAAATGGCTTGGTTTCAAAAATCCCAGACCCTATTGGCCTGATCCCGGAATTTCCATAGGAACAAGTCTTATAGTCACATATTAGTCCTACATTCCGAGTTTCACACGAATCCCTTGAGAAATCGCTTGGTTCCAAAAATCCCAGACCCTATTGGCCAGATCCCAGAATTTCCATAGGAACAAGCCTTATAGTCACATATTAGTCCTACATTCCGAGTTTCATACGAATCCCTTGAGAAATGGCTTGGTTCCAAAAATCCCAGACCCTATTGGCCAGATCCCAGAATTTCCATAGGAACAGGTCTTACAGTCGCATATTAGTCCTACATTCCGAGTTTCATACAAATCCATTGAGAAATGGCTTGGTTCCAAAAATCACAGACCCAATTGGCCAGATCCCAGAATTTCCATAGGAACAAGTCCTATAGTCACATATTAGTCCTACATTCAGAGTTTCATACGAATCCCTTGAGAAATGGCTTGGTTCCAAAAATCCCAGAATTTCCATAGGAACAAGTCTTTTAGTCTCATATATTGGTCCTACATTCCGAGTTTCATGCGAATCCCTTGAGAAATGGCTTGGTTCCAAAAATCCCAGACCCTATTGGCCAGATCCCAGAATTTTCATAGGAACATGTCTTATAGTCACATATTGGTCCTACATTCCGAGTTTCATACGAATCCCTTGAGAATTGGCTTGGTTTCAAAAATCCCAGACCCAATTGGCCAGATCCCAGAATTTCCATAGGAACAAGTCTTTTAGTCACATACTAGTCCTACATTCCGAGTTTCATACGAATCCCTTGACAAATGGCTTGATTCCAAAAATCCCAGACCCTATTGGCCAGATCCCAGAATTTCCATAGGAACAAGTCTTATAGTCACATATTAGTTCTACATTCCGAGTTTCATACGAATCCCTTGAGAAGTGGCTTGGTTTCAAAAATCCCAGACCCTATTGGCCAGATCCCAGAATTTCCATAGGAACAAGTCTTTTAGTCACATATTAGTCCTACATTCCGAGTTTCATACGAATCCCTTGAGAAATGGCTTGATTCCAAAAATCCCAGACCCAATTGGCCAGATCCCAGAATTTCCATAGGAACAAGTCTTATAGTCACATATTAGTCCTACATTCCGAGTTTCATACGAATCCCTTGAGAAATGGCTTGGTTCCAAAAATCCCAGACCCTATTGGCCAGATCCCAGAATTTCCATAGGAACAAATCTTATAGTCACATATTAGTCCTACATTCCGAGTTGCATACGAATCCCTTGAGAAATGGCTTGGTTCCAAAAATCCCAGACCCTTTTGGCCAGATCCCAGAATTTCCATAGGAACAAGTCTTATAGTCACATATTAGTCCTACATTCCGAGTTTCATACGAATCCCTTGAGAAATGGCTTTGTTCCAAAAATCCCAGACCCTATTGGCCAGATTCCAGAATTTCCAAAGGAACAAGTCTTATAGTCACATATTAGTCCTACATTCCGAGTTTCATACGAATCCCTTGAGAAATGGCTTGGTTCCAAAAATCCCAGACCCTATTGGCCATATTCCAGAATTTCCAAAGGAACAAGTCTTATAGTCACATATTAGTCCTACATCCCGAGTTTCATACGAATTCCTTGGGAAATGGCTTGGTTCCAAAAATCCCAGACCCTATTGGCCAGATCCCAGAAATTCCATAGGAACAAGTCTTATAGTCACATATTAGTCCTACATTCCGAGTTTCATACGAATCCCTTGAGAAATGGCTTAATTCCAAAAATCCCAGACTCTATTGGCCAGATTCCAGAATTTCCTAAAATCCCAGACCCTATTGGCCAGATCCCAGAATTTCCATAGGAACAAGTCTTATAGTCGCATATTAGTCCTACATTCCGAGTTTCATACGAATCCCTTGGGAAATGGCTTGGTTCCAAAAATCCCAGACCCTATTGGCCAGATCCCAGAATTTCCATAGGAACAAATCTTATAGTCACATATTAGTCCTACATTCCGAGTTGCATACGAATCCCTTGAGAAATGGCTTGGTTCCAAAAATCCCAGACCCTATTGGCCAGATTCCAAAACTTCCAAAGGAACAAGTCTTATAGTCGCATATTAGTCCTACATTCCGAGTTTCATACGAATCCCTTGAAAAATGGCTTGGTTCCAAAAATCCCAGACCCTATTGGCCAGATCTCAGAATATCCATACATTAGAAATGGCTTGGTTCCTAAAATCCCAGACCCTATTGGCCAGATCCCAGAATTTCCATAGGAACAAGTCTTATAGTCGCATATTAGTCCTACATTCCGAGTTTCATACGAATCCCTTGAGAAATGGCTTGGTTCCAAAAATCCCAGACCCTATTGGCCAGATCCCAGAATTTCCATAGGAACAAATCTTATAGTCACATATTAGTCCTACATTCCGAGTTGCATACGAATCCCTTGAGAAATGGCTTGGTTCCAAAAATCCCAGACCCTTTTGGCCAGATCCCAGAATTTCCATAGGAACAAGTCTTATAGTCACATATTAGTCCTACATTCCGAGTTTCATACGAATCCCTTGAGAAATGGCTTTGTTCCAAAAATCCCAGACCCTATTGGCCAGATTCCAGAATTTCCAAAGGAACAAGTCTTATAGTCACATATTAGTCCTACATTCCGAGTTTCATACGAATCCCTTGAGAAATGGCTTGGTTCCAAAAATCCCAGACCCTATTGGCCATATTCCAGAATTTCCAAAGGAACAAGTCTTATAGTCACATATTAGTCCTACATCCCGAGTTTCATACGAATTCCTTGGGAAATGGCTTAATTCCAAAAATCCCAGAGCCTATTGGCCAGATTCCAGAATTTCCAAAGGAACAAGTCTTATAGTCACATATTAGTCCTACATTCCGAGTTTCATACGAATCGCTTGAGAAATGGCTTGGTTCCAAAAATCCCAGACCCTATTGGCCAGATCCCAGAAATTCCATAGGAACAAGTCTTATAGTCACATATTAGTCCTACATTCCGAGTTTCATACGAATCCCTTGAGAAATGGCTTGGTTCCAAAAATCCCAGACTCTATTGGCCAGATTCCAGAATTTCCTAAAATCCCAGACCCTATTGGCCAGATCCCAGAATTTCCATAGGAACAAGTCTTATAGTCGCATATTAGTCCTACATTCCAAGTTTCATACGAATCCCTTGAGAAATGGCTTGGTTCCAAAAATCCCAGACCCTATTGGCCAGATCCCAGAATTTCCATAGGAACAAATCTTATAGTCACATATTAGTCCTTCATTCCGAGTTGCATACGAATCCCTTGAGAAATGGCTTGGTTCCAAAAATCCCAGACCCTTTTGGCCAGATCCCAGAATTTCCATAGGAACAAGTCTTATAGTCACATATTAGTCCTACATTCCGAGTTTCATACGAATCCCTTGAGAAATGGCTTTGTTCCAAAAATCCCAGACCCTATTGGCCAGATTCCAGAATTTCCAAAGGAACAAGTCTTATAGTCACATATTAGTCCTACATTCCGAGTTTCATACGAATCCCTTGAGAAATGGCTTGGTTCCAAAAATCCCAGACCCTATTGGCCATATTCCAGAATTTCCAAAGGAACAAGTCTTATAGTCACATATTAGTCCTACATCCCGAGTTTCATACGAATCCCTTGGGAAATGGCTTAATTCCAAAAATCCCAGAGCCTATTGGCCAGATTCCAGAATTTCCAAAGGAACAAGTCTTATAGTCACATATTAGTCCTACATTCCGAGTTTCATACGAATCCCTTGAGAAATGGCTTGGTTCCAAAAATCCCAGACCCTATTGGCCAGATCCCAGAAATTCCATAGGAACAAGTCTTATAGTCACATATTAGTCCTACATTCCGAGTTTCTTACGAATCCCTTGAGAAATGGCTTGGTTCCAAAAATCCCAGACTCTATTGGCCAGATTCCAGAATTTCCAAAGGAACAAGTCTTATAGTCACATATTAGTCCTACATTCCGAGTTTCATACGAATCCCTTGAGAAATGGCTTGGTTCCAAAAATCCAGACCCTATTGGCCAGATCCCAGAATTTCTATAGGAACAAGTCTTATAGTCACATATTAGTCCTACATTCCGAGTTTCATACGAATCCCTTGAGAAATGGCTTGGTTTCAAAAATCCCAGACCCTATTGGCCTGATCCCGGAATTTCCATAGGAACAAGTCTTATAGTCACATATTAGTCCTACATTCCGAGTTTCACACGAATCCCTTGAGAAATCGCTTGGTTCCAAAAATCCCAGACCCTATTGGCCAGATCCCAGAATTTCCATAGGAACAAGCCTTATAGTCACATATTAGTCCTACATTCCGAGTTTCATACGAATCCCTTGAGAAATGGCTTGGTTCCAAAAATCCCAGACCCTATTGGCCAGATCCCAGAATTTCCATAGGAACAGGTCTTACAGTCGCATATTAGTCCTACATTCCGAGTTTCATACAAATCCATTGAGAAATGGCTTGGTTCCAAAAATCACAGACCCAATTGGCCAGATCCCAGAATTTCCATAGGAACAAGTCCTATAGTCACATATTAGTTCTACATTCCGAGTTTCATACGAATCCCTTGAGAAGTGGCTTGGTTTCAAAAATCCCAGACCCTATTGGCCAGATCCCAGAATTTTCATAGGAACATGTCTTATAGTCACATATTAGTCCTACATTCCGAGTTTCATACGAATCCCTTGAGAATTGGCTTGGTTTCAAAAATCCCAGACCCAATTGGCCAGATCCCAGAATTTCCATAGGAACAAGTCTTTTAGTCACATACTAGTCCTACATTCCGAGTTTCATACGAATCCCTTGACAAATGGCTTGATTCCAAAAATCCCAGACCCTATTGGCCAGATCCCAGAATTTCCATAGGAACAAGTCTTATAGTCACATATTAGTCCTACATTCCGAGTTTCATACGAATCCCTTGAGAAATGGCTTTGTTCCAAAAATCCCAGACCCTATTGGCCAGATTCCAGAATTTCCAAAGGAACAAGTCTTATAGTCACATATTAGTCCTACATTCCGAGTTTCATACGAATCCCTTGAGAAATGGCTTGGTTCCAAAAATCCCAGACCCTATTGGCCATATTCCAGAATTTCCAAAGGAACAAGTCTTATAGTCACATATTAGTCCTACATCCCGAGTTTCATACGAATTCCTTGGGAAATGGCTTAATTCCAAAAATCCCAGAGCCTATTGGCCAGATTCCAGAATTTCCAAAGGAACAAGTCTTATAGTCACATATTAGTCCTACATTCAGAGTTTCGTACGAATCCCTTGAGAAATGGCTTGGTTCCAAAAATCCCAGACCCTATTGGCCAGATCCCAGAAATTCCATAGGAACAAGTCTTATAGTCACATATTAGTCCTACATTCCGAGTTTCATACGAATCCCTTGAGAAATGGCTTGGTTCCAAAAATCCCAGACTCTATTGGCCAGATTCCAGAATTTCCTAAAATCCCAGACCCTATTGGCCAGATCCCAGAATTTCCATAGGAACAAGTCTTATAGTCGCATATTAGTCCTACATTCCGAGTTTCATACGAATCCCTTGAGAAATGGCTTGGTTCCAAAAATCCCAGACCCTATTGGCCAGATCCCAGAATTTCCATAGGAACAAATCTTATAGTCACATATTAGTCCTACATTCCGAGTTGCATACGAATCCCTTGAGAAATGGCTTGGTTCCAAAAATCCCAGACCCTATTGGCCAGATTCCAAAACTTCCAAAGGAACAAGTCTTATAGTCGCATATTAGTCCTACATTCCGAGTTTCATACGAATCCCTTGAAAAATGGCTTGGTTCCAAAAATCCCAGACCCTATTGGCCAGATCTCAGAATATCCATACATTAGAAATGGCTTGGTTCCTAAAATCCCAGACCCTATTGGCCAGATCCCAGAATTTCCATAGGAACAAGTCTTATAGTCGCATATTAGTCCTACATTCCGAGTTTCATACGAATCCCTTGAGAAATGGCTTGGTTCCAAAAATCCCAGACCCTATTGGCCAGATCCCAGAATTTCCATAGGAACAAATCTTATAGTCACATATTAGTCCTACATTCCGAGTTGCATACGAATCCCTTGAGAAATGGCTTGGTTCCAAAAATCCCAGACCCTTTTGGCCAGATCCCAGAATTTCCATAGGAACAAGTCTTATAGTCACATATTAGTCCTACATTCCGAGTTTCATACGAATCCCTTGAGAAATGGCTTTGTTCCAAAAATCCCAGACCCTATTGGCCAGATTCCAGAATTTCCAAAGGAACAAGTCTTATAGTCACATATTAGTCCTACATTCCGAGTTTCATACGAATCCCTTGAGAAATGGCTTGGTTCCAAAAATCCCAGACCCTATTGGCCATATTCCAGAATTTCCAAAGGAACAAGTCTTATAGTCACATATTAGTCCTACATCCCGAGTTTCATACGAATTCCTTGGGAAATGGCTTAATTCCAAAAATCCCAGAGCCTATTGGCCAGATTCCAGAATTTCCAAAGGAACAAGTCTTATAGTCACATATTAGTCCTACATTCCGAGTTTCATACGAATCGCTTGAGAAATGGCTTGGTTCCAAAAATCCCAGACCCTATTGGCCAGATCCCAGAAATTCCATAGGAACAAGTCTTATAGTCACATATTAGTCCTACATTCCGAGTTTCATACGAATCCCTTGAGAAATGGCTTGGTTCCAAAAATCCCAGACTCTATTGGCCAGATTCCAGAATTTCCTAAAATCCCAGACCCTATTGGCCAGATCCCAGAATTTCCATAGGAACAAGTCTTATAGTCGCATATTAGTCCTACATTCCGAGTTTCATACGAATCCCTTGAGAAATGGCTTGGTTCCAAAAATCCCAGACCCTATTGGCCAGATCCCAGAATTTCCATAGGAACAAATCTTATAGTCACATATTAGTCCTACATTCCGAGTTGCATACGAATCCCTTGAGAAATGGCTTGGTTCCAAAAATCCCAGACCCTTTTGGCCAGATCCCAGATTTTCCATAGGAACAAGTCTTATAGTCACATATTAGTCCTACATTCCGAGTTTCATACGAATCCCTTGAGAAATGGCTTTGTTCCAAAAATCCCAGACCCTATTGGCCAGATTCCAGAATTTCCAAAGGAACAAGTCTTATAGTCACATATTAGTCCTACATTCCGAGTTTCATACGAATCCCTTGAGAAATGGCTTGGTTCCAAAAATCCCAGACCCTATTGGCCATATTCCAGAATTTCCAACGGAACAAGTCTTATAGTCACATATTAGTCCTACATCCCGAGTTTCATACGAATCCCTTGGGAAATGGCTTAATTCCAAAAATCCCAGAGCCTATTGGCCAGATTCCAGAATTTCCAAAGGAACAAGTCTAATAGTCACATATTAGTCCTACATTCCGAGTTTCATACGAATCCCTTGAGAAATGGCTTGGTTCCAAAAATCTCAGACCCTATTGGCCAGATCCCAGAAATTCCATAGGAACAAGTCTTATAGTCACATATTAGTCCTACATTCCGAGTTTCATACGAATCCCTTGAGAAATGGCTTGGTTCCAAAAATCCCAGACCCTATTGGCCAGACCCAGAATTTCTATAGGAATAAGTCTTATAGTCACATATTAGTCCTACATTCCGAGTTTCATACGAATCCCTTGAGAAATGGCTTGGTTTCAAAAATCCCAGACCCTATTGGCCTGATCCCGGAATTTCCATAGGAACAAGTCTTATAGTCACATATTAGTCCTACATTCCGAGTTTCACACGAATCCCTTGAGAAATGGCTTGGTTCCAAAAATCCCAGACCCTATTGGCCAGATTCCAGAATTTCCAAAGGAACAAGTCTTATAGTCACATATTAGTCCTACATTCCGAGTTTCATACGAATCCCTTGAGAAATGGCTTGGTTCCAAAAATCCCAGACCCTATTGGCCATATTCCAGAATTTCCAAAGGAACAAGTCTTATAGTCACATATTAGTCCTACATCCCGAGTTTCATACGAATTCCTTAGGAAATGGCTTAATTCCAAAAATCCCAGAGCCTATTGGCCAGATTCCAGAATTTCCAAAGGAACAAGTCTTATAGTCACATATTAGTCCTACATTCCGAGTTTCATACGAATCCCTTGAGAAATGGCTTGGTTCCAAAAATCCCAGACCCTATTGGCCAGATTCCAGAATTTCCAAAGGAACAAGTCTTATAGTCACATATTAGTCCTACATTCCGAGTTTCATACGAATCCCTTGAGAAATGGCTTGGTTCCAAAAATCCCAGACCCTATTGGCCATATTCCAGAATTTCCAAAGGAACAAGTCTTATAGTCACATATTAGTCCTACATCCCGAGTTTCATACGAATTCCTTAGGAAATGGCTTAATTCCAAAAATCCCAGAGCCTATTGGCCAGATTCCAGAATTTCCAAAGGAACAAGTCTTATAGTCACATATTAGTCCTACATTCCGAGTTTCATACGAATCCCTTGAGAAATGGCTTGGTTCCAAAAATCCCAGACCCTATTGGCCAGATCCCAGAAATTCCATAGGAACAAGTCTTATAGTCACATATTAGTCCTACATTCCGAGTTTCATACGAATCCCTTGAGAAATGGCTTGGTTCCAAAAATCCCAGACTCTATTGGCCAGATTCCAGAATTTCCTAAAATCGCAGACCCTATTGGCCAGATCCCAGAATTTCCATAGGAACAAGTCTTATAGTCGCATATTAGTCCTACATTCCGAGTTTCATACGAATCCCTTGAGAAATGGCTTGGTTCCAAAAATCCCAGACCCTATTGGCCAGATCCCAGAATTTCCATAGGAACAAATCTTATAGTCACATATTAGTCCTTCATTCCGAGTTGCATACGAATCCCTTGAGAAATGGCTTGGTTCCAAAAATCCCAGACCCTTTTGGCCAGATCCCAGAATTTCCATAGGAACAAGTCTTATAGTCACATATTAGTCCTACATTCCGAGTTTCATACGAATCCCTTGAGAAATGGCTTTGTTCCAAAAATCCCAGACCCTATTGGCCAGATTCCAGAATTTCCAAAGGAACAAGTCTTATAGTCACATATTAGTCCTACATTCCGAGTTTCATACGAATCCCTTGAGAAATGGCTTGGTTCCAAAAATCCCAGACCCTATTGGCCATATTCCAGAATTTCCAAAGGAACAAGTCTTATAGTCACATATTAGTCCTACATCCCGAGTTTCATACGAATCCCTTGGGAAATGGCTTAATTCCAAAAATCCCAGAGCCTATTAGCCAGATTCCAGAATTTCCAAAGGAACAAGTCTTATAGTCACATATTAGTCCTACATTCCGAGTTTCATACGAATCCCTTGAGAAATGGCTTGGTTCCAAAAATCCCAGACCCTATTGGCCAGATCCCAGAAATTCCATAGGAACAAGTCTTATAGTCACATATTAGTCCTACATTCCGAGTTTCATACGAATCCCTTGAGAAATGGCTTGGTTCCAAAAATCCCAGACTCTATTGGCCAGATTCCAGAATTTCCAAAGGAACAAGTCTTATAGTCACATATTAGTCCTACATTCCGAGTTTCATACGAATCCCTTGAGAAATGGCTTGGTTCCAAAAATCCAGACCCTATTGTCCAGATCCCAGAATTTCTATAGGAACCAGTCTTATAGTCACATATTAGTCCTACATTCCGAGTTTCATACGAATCCCTTGAGAAATGGCTTGGTTTCAAAAATCCCAGACCCTATTGGCCTGATCCCGGAATTTCCATAGGAACAAGTCTTATAGTCACATATTAGTCCTACATTCCGAGTTTCACACGAATCCCTTGAGAAATGGCTTGGTTCCAAAAATCCCAGACCCTATTGGCCAGATCCCAGAATTTCCATAGGAACAAGCCTTATAGTCACATATTAGTCCTACATTCCGAGTTTCATACGAATCCCTTGAGAAATGGCTTGGTTCCAAAAATCCCAGACCCTATTGGCCAGATCCCAGAATTTCCATAGGAACAAGCCTTATAGTCACATATTAGTCCTACATTCCGAGTTTCATACGAATCCCTTGAGAAATGGCTTGGTTCCAAAAATCCCAGACCCTATTGGCCATATTCCAGAATTTCCAAAGGAACAAGTCTTATAGTCACATATTAGTCCTACATCCCGAGTTTCATACAAATTCCTTGGGAAATGGCTTAATTCCAAAAATCCCAGAGCCTATTGGCCAGATTCCAGAATTTCCAAAGGAACAAGTCTTATAGTCACATATTAGTCCTACATTCCGAGTTTCATACGAATCCCTTGAGAAATGGCTTGGTTCCAAAAATCCCAGACCCTATTGGCCAGATCCCAGAATTTTCATAGGAACATGTCTTATAGTCACATATTAGTCCTACATTCCGAGTTTCATACGAATCCCTTGAGAATTGGCTTGGTTTCAAAAATCTCAGACCCAATTGGCCAGATCCCAGAATTTCCATAGGAACAAGTCTTTTAGTCACATATTAGTCCTACATTCCGAGTTTCATACGAATCCCTTGAAAAATGGCTTGGTTCCAAAAATCCCAGACCCTATTGGCCAGATCCCAGAATTTTCATAGGAACAAGTCTTATAGTCACATATTAGTCCTACATCCCGAGTTTCATACGAATCCCTTGGGAAATGGCTTAATTCCAAAAATCTCAGAGCCTATTGGCCAGATTCCAGAATTTCCAAAGGAACAAGTCTTATAGTCACATATTAGTCCTACATTCCGAGTTTCATACGAATCCCTTGAGAAATGGCTTGGTTCCAAAAATCCCAGACCCTATTGGCCAGATCCCAGAATTTCTATAGGAACAAGTCTTATAGTCACATATTAGTCCTACATTCCGAGTTTCATACGAATCCCTTGAGAAATGGCTTGGTTTCAAAAATCCCAGACCCTATTGGCCTGATCCCGGAATTTCCATAGGAACAAGTCTTATAGTCACATATTAGTCCTACATTCCGAGTTTCACACGAATCCCTTGAGAAATGGCTTGGTTCCAAAAATCCCAGACCCTATTGGCCAGATTCCAGAATTTCCAAAGGAACAAGTCTTATAGTCACATATTAGTCCTACATTCCGAGTTTCATACGAATCCCTTGAGAAATGGCTTGGTTCCAAAAATCCCAGACCCTATTGGCCATATTCCAGAATTTCCAAAGGAACAAGTCTTATAGTCACATATTAGTCCTACATCCCGAGTTTCATACAAATTCCTTGGGAAATGGCTTAATTCCAAAAATCCCAGAGCCTATTGGCCAGATTCCAGAATTTCCAAAGGAACAAGTCTTATAGTCACATATTAGTCCTACATTCCGAGTTTCATACGAATCCCTTGAGAAATGGCTTGGTTCCAAAAATCCCAGACCCTATTGGCCAGATCCCAGAAATTCCATAGGAACAAGTCTTATAGTCACATATTAGTCCTACATTCCGAGTTTCATGCGAATCCCTTGAGAAATGGCTTGGTTCCAAAAATCCCAGACTCTATTGGCCAGATTCCAGAATTTCCTAAAATCCCAGACCCTATTGGCCAGATCCCAGAACAATTCAACAACAACAAGGAACAAGTCTTATAGTCGCATATTAGTCCTACATTCCGAGTTTCATACGAATCCATTGAGAAATGGCTTGGTTCCAAAAATCCCAGACCCTATTGGCCAGAATTTCCATAGGAACAAATCTTATAGTCACATATTAGTCCTACATTCCGAGTTGCATACGAATCCCTTGAGAAATGGCTTGGTTCCAAAAATCCCAGACCCTTTTGGCCAGATCGCATATTAGTCCTACATTCCGAGTTTCATACGAATCCCTTGAGAAATGGCTTGGTTCCAAAAATCCCAGACCCTATTGGCCAGAATTTCCATAGGAACAAATCTTATAGTCACATATTAGTCCTACATTCCGAGTTGCATACGAATCCCTTGAGAAATGGCTTGGTTCCAAAAATCCCAGACCCTTTTGGCCAGATCCCAGAATTTCCATAGGAACAAGTCTTATAGTCACATATTAGTCCTACATTCCGAGTTTCATACGAATCCCTTGAGAAATGGCTTTGTTCCAAAAATCCCAGACCCTATTGGCCAGATTCCAGAATTTCCAAAGGAACAAGTCTTATAGTCACATATTAGTCCTACATTCCGAGTTTCATACGAATCCCTTGAGAAATGGCTTAGTTCCAAAAATCCCAGACCCTATTGGCCATATTCCAGAATTTCCAAAGGAACAAGTCTTATAGTCACATATTAGTCCTACATTCCGAGTTTCATATGAATCCCTTGAGAAATGGCTTGGTTCCAAAAATCCCAGACCCTATTGGCCATATTCCGGAATTTCCATAGGAACAAGTCTTATAGTCACATATTAGTCCTACATTCCGAGTTTCATACGAATTCCCTGGGAAATGGCTTGGTTCCGAAAATCCCAGACCCTATTGGCCAGATCCCAGAATTTCCATAGGAACAAGTCTTATAGTCACATATTAGTCCTACATTCCGAGTTTCATACGAATCCCTTGAAAAATGGCTTGGTTCCAAAAATCCCAGACCCTATTGGCCAGATCTCAGAATATCCATAGGAACAAGTCTTATAGTCACAAATTTGTCCTACATTCCGAGTTTCATACGAATCCCTTGAGAAATGGCTTGGTTCCTAAAATCCCAGACCCTATTGGCCAGATCCCAGAATTTCCATAGGAACAAGTCTTATAGTCGCATATTAGTCCTACATTCCGAGTTTCATACGAATCCCTTGAGAAATGGCTTGGTTCCAAAAATCCCAGACCCTATTGGCCAGATCCCAGAATTTCCATAGGAACAAATCTTATAGTCACATATTAGTCCTACATTCCGAGTTGCATACGAATCCCTTGAGAAATGGCTTGGTTCCAAAAATCCCAGACCCTTTTGGCCAGATCCCAGAATTTCCATAGGAACAAGTCTTATAGTCACATATTAGTCCTACATTCCGAGTTTCATACGAATCCCTTGAGAAATGGCTTTGTTCCAAAAATCCCAGACCCTATTGGCCAGATTCCAGAATTTCCAAAGGAACAAGTCTTATAGTCACATATTAGTCCTACATTCCGAGTTTCATACGAATCCCTTGAGAAATGGCTTGGTTCCAAAAATCCCAGACCCTATTGGCCATATTCCAGAATTTCCAAAGGAACAAGTCTTATAGTCACATATTAGTCCTACATCCCGAGTTTCATACGAATTCCTTGGGAAATGGCTTAATTCCAAAAATCCCAGAGCCTATTGGCCAGATTCCAGAATTTCCAAAGGAACAAGTCTTATAGTCACATATTAGTCCTACATTCCGAGTTTCATACGAATCCCTTGAGAAATGGCTTGGTTCCAAAAATCCCAGACCCTATTGGCCATATTCCAGAATTTCCAAAGGAACAAGTCTTATAGTCACATATTAGTCCTACATCCCGAGTTTCATACGAATCCCTTGGGAAATGGCTTAATTCCAAAAATCCCAGAGCCTATTGGCCAGATTCCAGAATTTCCAAAGGAACAAGTCTTATAGTCACATATTAGTCCTACATTCCGAGTTTCATACGAATCCCTTGAGAAATGGCTTGGTTCCAAAAATCCCAGACCCTATTGGCCAGATCCCAAAAATTCCATAGGAACAAGTCTTATAGTCACATATTAGTCCTACATTCCGAGTTTCATACGAATCCCTTGAGAAATGGCTTGGTTCCAAAAATCCCAGACTCTATTGGCCAGATTCCAGAATTTCCAAAGGAACAAGTCTTATAGTCACATATAAGTCCTACATTCCGAGTTTCATACGAATCCCTTGAGAAATGGCTTGGTTCCAAAAATCCCAGACCCTATTGGCCAGATCCCAGAATTTCTATAGGAACAAGTCTTATAGTCACATATTAGTCCTACATTCCGAGTTTCATACGAATCCCTTGAGAAATGGCTTGGTTTCAAAAATCCCAGACCCTATTGGCCTGATCCCGGAATTTCCATAGGAACAAGTCTTATAGTCACATATTAGTCCTACATTCCGAGTTTCACACGAATCCCTTGAGAAATGGCTTGGTTCCAAAAATCCCAGACCCTATTGGCCAGATCCCAGAATTTCCATAGGAACAAGCCTTATAGTCACATATTAGTCCTACATTCCGAGTTTCATACGAATCCCTTGAGAAATGGCTTGGTTCCAAAAATCCCAGACCCTATTGGCCAGATCCCAGAATTTCCATAGGAACAGGTCTTACAGTCGCATATTAGTCCTACATTCCGAGTTTCATACAAATCCATTGAGAAATGGCTTGGTTCCAAAAATCACAGACCCAATTGGCCAGATCCCAGAATTTCCATAGGAACAAGTCCTATAGTCACATATTAGTCCTACATTCCGAGTTTCACACGAATCCCTTGAGAAATGGCTTGGTTCCAAAAATCCCAGACCCTATTGGCCAGATCCCAGAATTTCCATAGGAACAAGCCTTATAGTCACATATTAGTCCTACATTCCGAGTTTCATACGAATCCCTTGAGAAATGGCTTGGTTCCAAAAATCCCAGACCCTATTGGCCAGATCCCAGAATTTCCATAGGAACAGGTCTTACAGTCGCATATTAGTCCTACATTCCGAGTTTCATACAAATCCATTGAGAAATGGCTTGGTTCCAAAAATCACAGACCCAATTGGCCAGATCCCAGAATTTCCATAGGAACAAGTCCTATAGTCACATATTAGTCCTACATTCCGAGTTTCATACGAATCCCTTTAGAAATGGCTTGGTTCCAAAAATCCCAGAATTTCCATAGGAACAAGTCTTTTAGTCTCATATATTGGTCCTACATTCCGAGTTTCATGCGAATCCCTTGAGAAATGGCTTGGTTCCAAAAATCCCAGACCCTATTGGCCAGATCCCAGAATTTTCATAGGAACATGTCTTATAGTCACATATTAGTCCTACATTCCGAGTTTCATACGAATCCCTTGAGAATTGGCTTGGTTTCAAAAATCCCAGACCCAATTGGCCAGATCCCAGAATTTCCATAGGAACAAGTCTTTTAGTCACATATTAGTCCTACATTCCGAGTTTCATACGAATCACTTGACAAATGGCTTGGTTCCAAAAATCCCAGACTCTATTGGCCAGATTCCAGAATTTCCAAAAGAACAAGTCTTATAGTCACATATTAGTCCTACATTCTGAGTTTCATACGAATCCCTTGAGAAATGGCTTGGTTCCAAAAATCCCAGACCCTTTTGGCCAGATCCCAGAATTTCTATAGGAACAAGTCTTATAGTCACATATTAGTCCTACATTCCGAGTTTCATACGAATCCCTTGAGAAATGGCTTGGTTTCAAAAATCCCAGACCCTATTGGCCTGATCCCGGAATTTCCATAGGAACAAGTCTTATAGTCACATATTAGTCCTACATTCCGAGTTTCACACGAATCCCTTGAGAAATGGCTTGGTTCCAAAAATCCCAGACCCTATTGGCCAGATCCCAGAATTCCCATAGGAACAAGCCTTATAGTCACATATTAGTCCTACATTCCGAGTTTCATACGAATCCCTTGAGAAATGGCTTGGTTCCAAAAATCCCAGACCCTATTGGCCAGATCCCAGAATTTCCATAGGAACAGGTCTTACAGTCGCATATTAGTCCTACATTCCGAGTTTCATACAAATCCATTGAGAAATGGCTTGGTTCCAAAAATCACAGACCAAATTGGCCAGATCCCAGAATTTCCATAGGAACAAGTCCTATAGTCACATATTAGTCCTACATTCCGAGTTTCATACGAATCCCTTGAGAAATGGCTTGGTTCCAAAAATCCCAGAATTTCCATAGGAACAAGTCTTTTAGTCTCATATATTGGTCCTACATTCCGAGTTTCATGCGAATCCCTTGAGAAATGGCTTGGTTCCAAAAATCCCAGACCCTATTGGCCAGATCCCAGAATTTTCATAGGAACATGTCTTATAGTCACATATTAGTCCTACATTCCGAGTTTCATACGAATCCCTTGAGAATTGGCTTGGTTTCAAAAATCCCAGACCCAATTGGCCAGATCCCAGAATTTCCATAGGAACAAGTCTTTTAGTCACATATTAGTCCTACATTCCGAGTTTCATACGAATCCCTTGACAAATGGCTTGATTCCAAAAATCCCAGACCCTATTGGCCAGATCCCAGAATTTCCATAGGAACAAGTCTTATAGTCACATATTAGTTCTACATTCCGAGTTTCATACGAATCCCTTGAGAAGTGGCTTGGTTTCAAAAATCCCAGACCCTATTGGCCAGATCCCAGAATTTCCATAGGAACAAGTCTTTTAGTCACATATTAGTCCTACATTCCGAGTTTCATACGAATCCCTTGAGAAATGGCTTGATTCCAAAAATCCCAGACCCAATTGGCCAGATCCCAGAATTTCCATAGGAACAAGTCTTATAGTCACATATTAGTCCTACATTCCGAGTTTCATACGAATCCCTTGAGAAGTGGCTTGGTTTCAAAAATCCCAGACCCTATTGGCCAGATCCCAGAATTTCCATAGGAACAAGTCTTATAGTCACATATTAGTCCTACATTCCGAGTTTCATATGAATCCCTTGAGAAATGGCTTGGTTCCAAAAATCCCAGACCCTATTGGCCATATTCCGGAATTTCCATAGGAACAAGACTTATAGTCACATATTAGTCCTACATTCCGAGTTTCATACGAATTCCCTGGGAAATGGCTTGGTTCCGAAAATCCCAGACCCTATTGGCCAGATCCCAGAATTTCCATAGGAACAAGTCTTATAGTCACATATTAGTCCTACATTCCGAATTTCATGCGAATCGCTTGGGAAATGGCTTAGTTCCCAAAGTACTGACATTTAAAATTGGCTCACTTAACAGTGTGACGCTTAACAGTGTCTTACTTAACAGTGTCTCACTTAACAGTGTCTCACTTAACATTTTACTTTTTGAACGTGCACCCCATTATACCTTGTAGTGCGACGTTGTCACGTCAAAAGCATTCTGACTTTTCTTAGCCGCGTTCGAGAGAAAAGTCTTACGAAGAATTGTTGGCCCCGTATGTGAGGAAGTACGATTCCGGAGACTCTATAATGATGAGATCTACGATTGTTACCGCGATGTCGACATCGTGAAGAAAATTAAGCTCGGTAGGCTCCAATGGGCAGGACACTTCGCTCGCATGAGCGAAGAGGATCCTGCTCGGAAAGTCCTTTGCGGTAGGATTTATGGAACACGACAGGCCGCAAAACTGGATGACATCGGCTCGAAATCGGGACCGGTGGAGAGACTTTTTGCGGGAGGCCAGGACTGGACCCCGGTTGTAGAGCCAAATATGATGAATTGTCGTGGCGCCTGTCGAATTGGAGTAGCATTTCCTGTGTCGATTCGATGTGGCACTATATTGGATTAACCCATGTCGTTGTGGCTGACATCAAAAACGTCGGCAAATTGCTCTAGCGCCTTTTCTGTTGCTGTCCCTGTGCTGCTGGAAGATGTTTACATAGCGAACAAATTATCGGTTTTTTTTCAAGATCTAGGGGCGTATTTTTATTACTTAATTACTTTTTCAGTCTGACAGTTTGCGATACAGCTTACTCACTGAGTCTTGCCAATGACTGTTCCTTCTTTTATCACATTCGGTGATGGGCTAAAATTCATTATTCTCACTCGTATCTTGGGCTGGAGCTTCACTAGAGTTCTTCCGCATAGCAATCCGTTCTTATTGAAATTGGTTGGCTCCACTATTCCTACTCTACTGTCCCTAACCTTGCCATAGATGATTTTCTCGCACATCGGTGGTATCTCCACTCTTTCTTCAGTAATGACTCTTAGCCCACCACTCTGGTTGTCGTTTATTTGCAGGGGTACTTCCACATTACGCCATTTTAACACGTGGTTCTTCAGATCAAGGGACATCTCGTGCTCTGTCATGAAATCATAGCCCAATCATCTGTAATGCTGGCAACAATAAACCGATGAGAAAATCGTATTCCTCCAAACATGACACTACAGGAGCACTCTCCTTAAATTGCTTCACTTCAACTTCACCCGTCGCTCTCCTCAAACTATAACGAAATGCTTCCACTTGACCTTTGGACACCACTTTGGGATTTACAACTGATCTGGAAGCTCCTGTATCCATGGTTTTCCTTCTAACACACCACTAACAACCAAGCTGTTGCTGTCCTTTCCAAGTTTCACTCTGACCTTGGGTCTCTCCCCTCTTCACCAGCTTACGCCCCGTAAAGCTAGGGAACTAGATTTTGATTTTCGGATTTTAACTATTGCCTTTATTTGTGTGATGTCCTCCGTTTCCAGCTTACGCAATCTAACTAAATCAGTGGACAAACTGGCTCTAGCTGCTTCGTATTATAAGGCCGATGCCAATACTTCATTCATTGACTTTTCTCTGGCTGTTGTCCTCAAATGAAGTTTTAATTGCTCATCTCGGATAGCATTGATGAACGCATCCACTGCCAGTCCGTCCAAGTAACCAGCCGGAACTCCACAATAGGCTTGTCGTGCGAATTTAGTTATTTCCCGCTCGAAATCTTGTAATCGTTCTCCTCTTTGTTGTTTCTTCATCTGGAGCTGTATTTTGCTTAGCTCCTGCGTGTGAGACTGTCCATAACGCAAGCCCAACTCTTTCAAGATTCTTCCGGAACTCATCTCGGCATTTGGAATCATTTGCAATACATCAGCCGCCTTGCCCCTCAATGCCAGAATTAGAGAAATTAGTTGCTCTTCAGCGCCCCATACATTGTGTAGTACCGCAGCTCCAATTTTCCTTTCTGGTTGCTAGAAGATTCTGGAATGACTCTGGGACAGTTTTTTGGAGGGCTTTACCTGACAAATTGGGTACGACTATCCAACCGGGTCTCAAATTCTTTAATTTTGTCTTCCAGACCACTCACCTTTCCTGTCATGTTCGTTTCGAGAGATTTCACTTCCTCTTGAAATGTAGCTTGAACTTCATTTATTTCACCTTTAAGCCTTGCTTTAATTCCGCTAATTTCACATTTTAGCGTTGTTGGAACCACATTCATTTCTTCCTTGAGCGTTTCTTGAATATCACTCATTTCACCTCTTAGGTTTTCAAGCTTCTGATTTTGTTGATCGAATTTGGAATTGAATACCTGCTTCAGTTCTCGGTTTTTTTCTGCGATTTTTGAATTTGCTGTTCAAATTTATCGGTCAATTTTGAATTTAAATGCTGATTTTGTTGGTGCAATTCTTTCTTCAGTTTTTCGCTTTGCTGTTCCAACTTATCACTAATTTGAAAGTAAAATTCTTGATTATTATGGGCGAACTTGGTATTTATTTGCTTTATCTCCTGGCTCTGCTGCTTAATTTGAGAATTCAAATCTTTTCTTAACTATTGATTCTGTTGCTACGATTGTTCACTTTGCCGATCCATTTAAGAATTCAAATCTTTTCTTAACTCTTCACTTTGTTCACTTGACCGCTGCATTTGTTCTCCAATTCGGACACATCTCTTCCCAATGCCCGAACCAGATGAAGGAATACATAGATTCTAGAGGTGTGCGCAAAGTCCAGTGCATTGACTCAGATGGTATTCATGTGCCAACTAGCGTTGCGGATAAACCCTACCATGCGTTGATAATGGGAGTGACCTCTTAATTGTACACGAAATCGTTCGTGGCGGAAATTGGGGGAGACAAAGTGATGAATGATTCTAAAAGGATTTGGAAATCCCCCCGGAAACAATAGGTTCCTGCCTTTTGGAGATATGGATTGGTTCGAGTAGTCATTGGGTTTGGTTCCAAATACCTCCGAGCAATTGGATCTCGGATCGGATATTGCTGAGAAGAGATATGTGGCGTCTATAGTATTTTAAGTAGTATGTAAGATCGTAGTATGTTAAGTAGTTTTCATTTGTCACCGCATAGCGCTGACTAGCGAAGCTGATGGAGCTTAAACCAATTATCGAGGCAGCACCAAACGAGTTGAAATACGAATATATTAAGGTGAAATTGGACGAGCATTTTGCCGATAGTCAACGGCAAATGCGAGTTTGGAAAGAGTTAATTTTCCTGGCCATTTAGTAACATCAAACGGAATCGAACCACTTTCAGAAAAAGCTAGCGCGATCATCAAATTTAAACGACCAACAATTGCGAAGTGGTTCCGGGGGGAACCCTTCGAAAAATGCAAAAGTGATTTGGCAAACGCGACTCTACTTGCTTACCCAGCAAAAGATGCATCATTATCACTTTGTGTCGACGCATCCGATATCGCAATGGGCACATCGTCCATTATTACTCTGAGCCAAGTCTTCTACACGGACGTCCTCCATATGCTCAAATACCATATTTTTAAATCAAGTATTGATTGATATATATCTAGTCTTTTATGGTCTACCGAGAAACTGGTTGAACTATTTCGCAGCTTTTCGTAGACACTCTGAGCCGAGTGTTCTGCACGAACACCGTCCGTGTGCTCAAACTTTAACAGACCAAATAAGGTATTGAGTGATATATTTCGCCATATATTAGATTAAACTTAAATATGTGTAGAATGTACCTATGTACTTCTTGTAGCAAACTCTACGCCTATTGTAGATTTCGATTCCAAATTAAATTCATTTCGGGTAAATCTCGAAAGAAAATTAGCCCAAGCCCAGCGAGGGGCAATGGTAGGTGGAGCTTGGCTAGGGGAGACTGGGGCAGTCGACCCGTCAACCTGAGCTAAGGCCCAGCACCAGTAAATCAGCGGTTTGGGTGGAGCAGAAGCCCTAATCTGATCTGCGTAGACGACCTGAAATTGATCATGGGGGCTTGAACCCTAGGCCGATAACGGGCGGTGATGGGGCAACTTTAATGAGGGTGAATCCGGGACCGCAATTCTGCAGTCCTGACTTGAAGCCCGCCACCAGTAGTCAACATTAGCTGCATCTTTCGAGGGAAAACCCTTTGCGGAAACCGGTCCGCCGAAACTTATCTCCGTAGGGAAATCGAATGATGCCCCCAAGGATGTCCAGCCAAAACCTAAAAAACGGAGGAGTCCACCTCCTCCAGCAAAGGAACAGCCGGGCGGCACGGACGATCCTCTGCGGACGGGTTTCAGCGGAGACTGAGGGTAAAGAGCCCGCCCAAGCGATAAGGGAGGTAGATGAAAGGAAGAACGCAGTTGATCAAAAACCTCCTGTTGAAAACTCCCAAGGGGCTAAGAGAAAACCGTCGGTTCTCACACCGCCGCACAGGGAGGAAGAGAGGCTGAAGCTGCAGTCGACTGGTACTCTCCCAAAGATCAGCAAATGTCCGCGTCAAAGTTATGCGGATGCAGCCAAGCGGATTAAGGTGGCTATCTTCGCGGATTCCGCGGAGACACTAACCCAAGAGCAGCTTTCGAACCTGATTGGGGCTATTCTGGACGAAGGGACGCTGGGCTGGAAGGTCAAAATTGGCTTTCACGGTGTCCACTTTAGACCGAGAATGATCCTGGTTGACTGCTGCGATGTGGAAACGTTTGGCTGAAGGCACACGCTCCGATCCTTTTCATATGGAAGGATCCAAAGCTAGTGGGTAGGGACGGAGATGATATACTCAAACTGATAACATGGGTGTTCCTCCCACGAATGGAACGATCCATTTCCCTGATCGGAGCGCAGAATGTGGGGTTCGACACAGCATGGTGAAAAGTGATCGGCAGCCAGGAGGAAGGTAATGGTGTACTCACTACCATCTCCATCGACTCCCATAGCCGAGACACTATAAAGTCCGCAGGTCACTCAATCAGATACCGATACGGTAAGGTATCAGGAAGAAAGAGGGTTCAAGGGCGGAGAAGGGGCATTAAGACCCTCCTGCAGAGTGTGATGGAAGTCGTGAAAGGGGAGGAGAGAGCAAATGAGGTCCCTACTTTGGAAAACCTCGCTGCCCTTCCACAACAGCACTAGGGGAGTTGGAAGAAAGACAACCACTGGAGGATGACGAGTTGGTGGAAGAGATCCAGCACCTCGAGATAGACAAGGGCGAGGGGCAGTTGCGGCTAGAATGTTCATTCGACAAAATCTAGGGCTTGTGCTGATCCAAGAACCCTGGTGCTACAAGGGGCAGATCCGTTGTCTGTCACAATGCAAAGAGATGCAAAGATGATATATGATGTGGAGCATGAGGCCCCATGGGCCTGCATCATCGTTAGAAATAACCATCTATCTCTATCAGAATATATAACCCGGGATTTGGTAGCAGTCCAGTGCCAATTTACTATAGACGGCACAAACCGGAAGATGATAATTGCATCGGTCTTCTTTGCCGGGAAAAGGAAAGAAATACCGCCCCAGAGATACAACAACTGGTCGATTATTGCCAAAGGCACAACAAACAACTACTGATAGGATGTGATGCCAATGCACACAACGAGAGCTTTCAGCCCTTCGTAGGCGGGTGAGCAAACTCTTTAAAATCGCTAAGAAGAGGGGCATTTGGTAGCAATACAGAGAAGCTCTCACATAATACAGAAGTGAGAAGAGCCAAACGCAGAACCCGTAGTTCATAACGCCGTAACTTCTGGGAGGAAGTAACAAATACTGCAGCGTCTGCCAGACCGTATAAAGCGATGGCAAAACATGCTAAGAGTATTAAGACATCACTGATAGACCAGAACGGGAGGGTCACGGTAAATGAGAAGCAAAGAGCCCTCCTTCTCCTAAGAACATTCTTCCCAGAAAGCGCAGTGAACAGAAACGAGCCCGAGATGGAGACGAAGCACCTCAGGCCAAGTAAGAATAACTGGAAGCTTCGGAGATCTGTACTGAACAAAGAATCCGATGGGCGACATAAGTACAAAGCGGGCAGATCTACGGAGAACGATGCGTTGTCGAAGTAGCATTCGACAACAAATCTCAGTCACTAATCACTTAGTGGATGTGCGAGATGCTGAGTACCAGAACAACGGAAACCATAGTCGGTGATGCTACTATGATGGTGATCACAACAAGAGGATGTGCACAAGGATGGGTACCGTCCCCCCTTTTTGGAGCTTCCTCGTAGATGAACTACTTCAGCGACTAGCTGAGTAAGGAACTCATGCCCAAGGCTACGCGGACGATATAGTCATCATGGCAACGGGAAGTTTCAAGAAGAGCTCTGTAGTCACGAGCAGATGGTGCCTAGAAGTGGGACAGGGTGAACCCAAACAAAACAACACTGGTAACCTTCACAAATAGAGGGAAACTGGGGCATATGCACCCGTTTACCCTGAACGAAGAAGAGATTATTATGAACAATGAGGTTAAATACCTTGGACTGATATTTGATAGTAGACTGCTATGGAATAAACACCAACAGGCAGTACTGAAAAAATTAAAAAGATCACTTATGGTGTGCAGTATAATGCACTATATATCTTTATATATATGTAGGGCCCACTTCCCGAACACGCTCCGGCCGTGTGTTCTAAATGCAGGTCTTCTCTTCCTTATTATCTTCTCTCTCTCGCTCTGCCATCTTCACCATGACGAAACACAGAGTCGGTCGTTATATCAAAGACCAAGCGTACAGACCAATGCCTTTTGCTTAATTTTTATTTCAACCTTTTTACTCGAATTACTTTGTATTATTTTCGGAGTTTCCTTTACATTTAATTTAATTTAATAAATAACCACTTGTTTTACAAATTGAAGTGTTGTGCTCATTTGTTAATTATCCCACAACTTGGGGGCTCAACCGGGATAATTAAACCGAAATTAGATCGATCATTAAATCGAAAATTAAATTCACTGGTGGTGTCAGAAGTCGTACACATACATACATACATGTGCACCGCTACTTCAGTGAGACGACGAAAAGTACAACAGTAAGCCGGCAGCACAGAAGCAAGCAGAAAACAACTGGACAGCAGCAAGGCGAAAAAAAAACCCACAACTGTATGTACATACCATACAAAAGGAGACGAGGAAAATCGTACAGCACAGAAGGAAGAAGACGACGACGTTAACTGCAGCAGCTGCATACAGCAGAGAATAAGAAATTGTTGTTTTTTTTTTGTAAGCGTTGGTCTGCACGTAAGTAGTTGAATTTATACTTGGTATTTTTACTTTTTGCTTTACTTGTGAGAAGTCATGGAGAAAGAAGTTGCGCATATGGGTAGAGACGAGTTGAGGAAAAGATTGAGGGAGTTAGGGCTTTCGACATCGGGTGACAGAAAATAATTGCAGAGACGGCTTTCGGCCTACATCGACTCCCAACACGCTAATGTTAGAGAGAAGAGTGAGACCGGAATTAGGGCAATCGACAATCCAACGGCCGACAATACAGCATCTGCACAAAGTGCAACATCGATGAAACAGGGCGAGGAGTTTACTCCATATGAATCGAGGGCTGTGTTTTCGTTCAAAGATGTCGAGGAATGTTTGAAAAAATTTAGCGGCGAGAGCCGTCAAAATGTCGCAACCTGGATCCAAGAATTCGAAGACGTGAGTTTGTTGGTGGGGTGGAAATATATTTACGGTAGGCGGTTGATGGAGGGAGCGGCGAAAATGTTCGTACAGAGCGACGGTCGCATTAGAGACTGGATTACGCTGAAAGCAGCATTAACAACTGAGTTCGAAGTATCACTTAATTCAGCCGAAATTCACAGACAACTACGAAACGCTCGGAAGCAACCGAATGACACGCTAAGGGAATTTTTATATCGGGTAATTGAGATGGCGAAACCCATACCTGTTGACGAGGAGTCCGTGGTTGATTATTTTGTGGAGGGGATACGAGACGATAAAGTAAACAAAATCATATGGGGCACGTACGATTGAGGAACTTAAGGCCAAGATCAAAATCTACGATAAAGTTAAAACCCAGTCGGTTCACACCAGTTCTCACTTTCGTACCGCAATATCATCCATGTCTGGCGATCGGAGAAAAGACGAGCGCTGCTGCTACAAGTGCGGCAAAGCTTCTCATGTAGCCAAAGTTTGCCCGAAGGGATTTAAGTGCTTCAAATGCCAGGGGTTCGGTCATTGTTCCTTCGAGTGTAGACTAGTTTCCAAAGAGCAGAAAGACGAGAGAGTTATCAACGCAAAGTTTGGCGTGAAAACGGCGCATCTAGTGAAAACCATATGTGTCGACGGTGTGGAGAACACAGCTCTGGTCGATACAGGGTGTGACGTTTCCATAGTTAGGCAGGACTTTCTGTTGCAATTGAGTAAATACAACATACAACCGTCACCAATAGTGTTATCTGGGTTAGGCAACCATCAAGTCGTCACCCAAGGGCTGATCGAAGCTGAACTAGTAGTCGACAAAATTTGTTTTTAAAGTCAAGTTGCACGTAGTAGGAGAGAGGGATTCTAACTTTCTGGTGGTTTTGGGAAACGACCTAACGAAGCAGGCGGTAGTGATTATCGCATCAGGTGAGGTTCGATTTCGGCAACAACTCACTGAGCAGGAGATAGCAGAACGGGAAACGCATGGGCCCGAGGGGCAGCTAGACGAAGGCAAATCTCAAAAGATAACTACGTCGAACGAGCCTTTCACTAAAGAGGATTGGGAGACAGAGGTCGGAGAGAAACAAATCCAGAAGGATAGAAAAGACGAAGATGATGCTGCCGACGTCGATAGTGAAGACGATGACGCCGATGAGAAGATGACGACGAAGGACGAGGTGCGCGAGTTGAGGAAGGAATTTGGCGGGTTGTTGTGCAACATTGGTAGCTTGAACTTTAATTTAGCTGTCGATGTTGACCTGTCTCATCTGTCAAATGAGTTAAGAGGCAATGTTGAACAGTGTATCGCTGCGTATTCGCCGCGAACTGACGTGGACAAGCCAATCAAGTTGAAATTGATCCTCAAAGACGAGAAGCCATTATACGAACATCCAAGACGCATGTCACCGAAAGACAAGGAAGAAGTCGAGAAGCAAGTAGCAACCTGGCTCAGAGAAGAAATTGTGCAACCAAGTAAATCGGAGTTCGCTTCGCCAGTGGTTTTGGTCTCGAAGAAGGACGGTACCAAAAGGTTATGCTGCGACTACCGCCGAATCAACGCGAAGATAGTCAAAGACCATTTTCCGATGCCGCTTATCGAGGACGTAATTGACGTTAGATCTCGTGAATGGATTTTTCCATGTGAAAATGGAGGCCGAGTCAAGGAAGTATTCATCGTTCATAACACACAACGGCCAATATGAATTCCTTAAAGTTCCATTTGGTATTTGTAACTCACCCGCTGTGTTTACGCGATTCATCAATTTCGTGTTTAGAGAATTGGTAAACGATGGAATTATGCTGATGTACATGGAAGATGTAGTCGTCATTGCCGACTGTTATGAAGAGGCCATTCGACGACTGAAGATGGTGCTTGACGTTGCCAGTGAACATGGTCTCAAGTTCAAGTGGGCCAAGTGTCAATTTTTAAAGGAGAACATAGACTTTCTTGTGTATGTTATTGGAAACGGACGGATCAAGCCGTCGGCAGAGAAAACGAGAGCTGTTAGCGAGTTCCCAACACCGGCAGATAGGAAATCCCTCCAAAGATTTCTGGGGTTGACTTCATACTTTCGGAAATTTATTCCAAACTACGCCACAGTTGCTAGGTCGCTGAGTGACCTCTTGAGAAAAGACGTAGCTTTTAAGATGATGGAAGTAGATCAACAGACTTCGTTTGAATTGTTAAAGAACTCTCTTGTGCGGGCACCAGTCCTTAAACTGTTCGACCCAAACGCAGTGACGGAGGTTCACACCGATGCCAGCAAGTATGGAAACGGAGCCGTATTACTCCAGAGCCAACGACGACCCATCCCGTGCAGTATATGAGCCGGAAAACCACGCCTCAGGAAGAGAAATACCACTCCTACGAGCTGGAGGTACTCGCCATTATTCAAGCTCTGAAGAAGTGGAGAATTTATCTGGTAGGGACGCCTATCAGCATTGTAACCGACTGTAATGCTTTTACCATGACCATCAACAAACGAGACGTACCGCTAAGAGTTTTACGATGGGCAATGTACCTAAATGACTTCGATTACAAAATAGTTCACCGATCAGGAAAGCAGATGCGACATGTAGATGCTCTGAGCAGGGTCGCGATGTTGATTGTTGATACCTCAAGTTTTCGAACCAGGGTGGCGCAGATGCAGGATCCTTGTGTGAAGGCCATTCGGAAGGTGCTGGAGTATACGACGTACGACGATTACTACTTGAAAAATGAAGTGCTGTATAGAGACCCCGTTAAGGAGTTGGTCGTCATACCAACTGACCTAGAGAAGGAAATCATCGAGATTGCACACCGGCAGGGTCACTTCGCGGCGAAGAAGACGAAGGAGCTTATTGGCCGAACGTATTTCATCGCGGGGCTGAAAGCTAAGGCAGTAGAAAGTTGTGTCCAATGTATCCTAGCTGAAAAGAAGGCGGGGCGACAGGAAGGATTCTTATCGCCAATAGATAAAGAAGATCGACCCTTACAGACCTATCACATCGACCATGTTGGTCCCATGGAGGAGACCAAAAAGAAGTATAACCACATCTTTGTGGTGGTAGACGCGTTTGCTTAATTTGTATGGTTGTACCCCACCAAGAGTACAAGCACCGCGGAGGTAATAGACCGACTTAGTAAGCAGTCTGAGGTATTTGGGAATCCCAGGCGAATTATTTCCGACCGAGGCACTGCATTCACGTCCAATGCGTTCAAGGAGTATTGCGAGGAAGAAGATATCACGCACCTACTGATTACTACTGGCGTGCCGAGGGGAAACGGTCAGGTCGTAAGGATTAACAGACTCCTAATACCATTGTTGACAGATGTCGTTAGAAGAGCTGGTATAAGCACGTAGGACATGCTCAACAGATCATCAATAGCACTCCGCCTAGAAGTACCAAACATTCCCCGTTCAAGATACTGACTGGCCTAGAGATGAAGATTAACGTGATGCCCGAAATCCAAGAGATGGTCCACCAAGAACTGATTGAGGAATTAGGCAGTCAACGCGATGAGGTTAGGATGGAAGCCAGAGACAATATTCTGAAGATCCAGCAGGAGAATGCCAACACTTTTAACCGAAAGAGGAAGGATCCCAAAACGTATAAGCTCGGCGAGTTGATCGCGGTGAGGAGAACTCAGTTTGGCCCAGGCTTCAAATTGAAGACGAAGTTTTTGGGTCCGTATAAGGTGACCCGAGTGTGCAAGCACGATCGATATGAGATAGAGAAGGTCGGAGACCATGAAGGACCGAATACTACCACTGCTGCCGCCGACGGAATCAAGCCGTGGAGACGTACATCCGGGACGGATGTCCCGTCAGGATGGCCGAATGTAGGGCCCACTTCCCGAACACGCTCCGGCCGTGTGTTCTAAATGCAGGTCTTCTCTCCCTTATTATCTTCTCTCTCTCGCTCTGCCATCTTCACCATGACGAAACACAGAGTCGGTCGTTATATCAAAGACCAAGCGTACAGACCAATGCCTTTTGCTTAATTTTTATTTCAACCTTTTTACTCAAATTACTTTGTATTATTTTCGGAGTTTCCTTTACATTTAATTTAATTTAATAAATAACCACTTGTTTTACAAATTGAAGTGTTGTGCTAATTTGTTAATTATCCCACATATATAATTCTACTGTACGTGTGTTGTCACTGAACTCCTCCTAAACGGCTGGACCGATTTGAATGAATTTTTTTGTATGCTTTTGGGGACGCCCTGGATGGTTTAGATTCACAAATCAGCCCGGAAGATGGCGCTGGTATCGTTTTTTTTTTTCGAAAATTCTTATTTATGGAACGATTTTGTTCAAATTCACACCATATAATATTTAAATAAAAAAAAAGTCGTTGACAAATTTGGACCCGATAGGGCGCTGGGGTGGAAAATGTAGTTTTCCCTGTATATGATCTTCATATAAAGAATATTAGAACAAGTGTAAATTTTTTGCCTGTATAAGTGTCGTTTCTATAGTTTTCTGTATTGGTGAGTTGGTTAGTTGGTGACAAACGGTGATGATGACGCGATTATAGACAGTCATGTCCTTAGCCTCTCGGTTCACAACTCCTATCTTATGCGTCCACGTCGCGTCACTGCCAAATCAAGTGAACGATTTCGGTACCCAATCCGATTTGCATTAGCTTGGGTCGGGGCTAAATAAGAAGGTGGACTTGCCTTGGTCGGCGGCGCTTCATGACGACCTAGGTTGCGGTTGGCCAATCACCACTCAACTGAATTAATTGATTCTTGAAACTAATACAAGCCTCGGATACGTATCGAATTTATCAACATTGACCTTTGGCCCACGGAAAAGGACACGTTTTGGAACTTGGAACATTCGCACGCTCGTCAAGACAACAACGCTTGCTCAACTAACAAAGGAATTTCGTAAATACCATCTAGAGATTCTTGGTCTTAGTGAGGTGAGATGGCCTGGAGTAGGGGAAAACGAACATCCACCAGCGAGTTTCTAATTTTTTCGGGTAAGCCTTCAGGAGAACACCATGCCAATGGAGTAAGATTTCTACTCTCTTAAGCCGCGAGAAGATCGTTACAGGACTAGAGAGCAATATCCGATAGAATTTTTATTGCAAGATTTAAATCTGCTGTTCGACAGGTCGTTTTTGTTCAAGTTTACGCACCAACGGAAGAAGCCACCTCTGAAGAAAAAGACTCGTTTTACTTGCGTCTAAATAATTCATTAGATCAACTACGGAAGAGTTTCATCGTTATTTTGATGGGTGACCTTAACGAAAATGTAGGCAGCGACAACAGTGATTGGGAACATGTCATGGGAAAACACGGCCTTGGTTCTATGAATAACAACGGTGAAAGGTTTGCTGATCTATGTTCTGATCGCAACCTAATCATTGGAGGCACAATTTTTCCCCACAAAAACATCCACAAAGCCACCTGGACCTCTTCTGATCACATGTACAACAACCAGATTGATCACATCGCTATAAGCCGCAAGTGGCGATCATCTTTGCTGGACGTTAGAACCCGAAGAGCAGCCGACGTCTACAGCGACCACCACCTTGTGGTTGGCAGTGTGCGGTTGAAGCTCGCGGTCCACTCAGTCACACGAAGTCAAATAACGAGAAATCCAGCTGTAGCTGCACTGAAAGACCCAATTGTGAAACTGCAATATGTATCCCGCGTACAACAGTCTCTCTCTGAGATACAGCCCCAAACCCTAGAGTCTAAATGGGAGAAAACCGTAAATGCGTATACGGAAGCAGCCTCATCCGTTTTAGGCTATGCCGACAAAACTAGAAAAGAATGGATATCAGATAGCACATGGAACACCATTCGTGAACGCCAATCCATCAAAGCAGAGTTAAACGCGGCCTCGGGTGCCGAGCGAAGCGCATTAGTGCGGAAGTATAGGGATCTGGACCGACAAGTTGGCCGTTCAGCTAGGAACGACAAAAGAGCATGGCTAAGCGACATCTCAACACAATCTGATAGCAGGCAATATAGCACAGTCTACCAACTCGCTCGTAAGCTCGCAACAAGAAACACCACATCAACTACCCTGTTAAGGCAATAGATGGCTCTTTGATCCTTATGGAGGAACAACAATTAACCCGCTGGACAGAGCATTTTAGGAATGTTTTGAATTGTACTTCGCCAGGCACGTCTATCAACCCACATATGCACCCTAATAGGCTACTTAACATCAGCGTCGCTACCCCTTCGTTGGATGAGATAAGGACAACAATTCGTTCACTGCAATAAGGTAAAGCAGCAGCAGCAGGCCTCCAAGCCGACGTCGAGTTAACTACGCGAACATTGCATGCGATATATCAAGATATCTGGGAATCTGAATCCATTCCATCGTCGTTAAAAGAAGGCTTAATAGTCAAACTTCCCAAGAAAGGTGATTTGAGCAATGGCGAAAACTGGAGAGGAATAACCCTGCTAAAGACTATAAACAAAGTGATCTCCTCTATAATAGCTAGGCGCTTACAGAATGCGTTAGAGCCAATCTTGAGAAATGAACAAGCAGGATTTCGCCCAAACCGTTCTTGTACAGATCAAATTAACACCCTGCGTATAATCATTGAGCAATCAGTGGTTGTATGTGGTTTTTGTAGATTTTAAACGCGCTTTTGATAGCGTAGGCCGAAACATGATGTGGCAGATTTTGTCTAGTTATGGTGTTCCGGAAAAAATCATCAACATCATTAAGGTGCTGTACCGCGACTCAACATGCCGCGTCATTCATAACGGTCATCTTGGCTCACCTTTCAACATCTACTCGGGAGTCAAGCTAGGCTGCACCCTCTCACCACTGCTTTTTACAATTGTTATCGACTGGGTGATGAAAATAGTAACCCGTACTCCATCGGGTTTGCCATGGAATATTTTTCACCGCCTGGAAGACCTAGACTATGCCGATGATATCTGTCTCCTATCACAATCGCTAGGTGAATGGAGCGAAAATTAAACTCACTAGAACTCCACGCTAACAAAGTGGGTTTAAAAATTAACGTCTCAAAAACAAAACTACTTCGCGTTAACGCTAGTGGAATATGTGATCTGTGTGATGTGATATGTGCTGACTCGGATGTGTGCTCTCGTTTTAACAAGGATCGACACTCCTATAGTATGCTAAATAATATCTGGAACTCCTCGCAAATCTCCCGGAATCCAAAGCTTATGATCTTCAGATCTAACGTTCTCTCAGTACTCTTGTATGGCTGCGAAACGTGGAAAGTCACAGAGTCAATTGCGACGCGCCTCCAAATTTTCGTCAACAAGTGCTTAAGGAGGATACTGAGAATAAGATGGCCGGACATTATCACCAATCAAGATTTGCGGAGAGTAACACAGCAGGAAGCAATCGCGCTCACCATCAGACGACGAAAATGGAGCTGGATTGACCACACTTTGAGAAAGCCAGCGGGCGACATTAGGAAACTAGCGCTCGAATGGAATCCACAAGGAAGCCGTCGAGTTGGCCGTCCTAGCAAGACATGGAAAAGGACAATAGAAGACGAAGCAAGATCCCAGGGGACCGAATGGCGTCTCTTGAAACCTCAGGCGTTAAATCGAGTTCGTTGGCGGGCGGAGCCCTATGCTCCCCCGCGGAGTAAAGGAAAGAAAGAAGAGTTGGTTAGTTAGTGGGGTGTAAGTGGGCGTGGCGTCAGTGGGATGGGGCAGCCGGGAAACGCGGGTGTAAGTGGGCGTGGCGTCAGTGGGCTGGAGGTCAGTTGGATGGGACAGCCGGGAAACGCCGGGTATTTCTGCTAGTACTGATGTGACTAATACTGTGACGAGATATCGCAAAACAAATAGCTTTTCACAAGTTCACAAAACGATTACAAACAAATTTATTAAAAGTGGGACAGGACAACGTCTGTCGGGTCAGCTAGTATATATATAAATCTCGTGTTACGGTGTTTGTCCTCCAACTGCTCCGAAATGGCTCGACCGATTGTTATGAAATTTTTGTATATTTGGTAGGTATGAGAATAGGTTTTAAAGTGAAAAAAAAAAACTTTTGAGAACTACTGGACCGATTTGGATATCTTTTATTTTATAAATTCGCCATAGACATTTCGATATATAGCTTTTCACAAGTTAACAAAACGATCACAAAACAAATTTATTGAAAGTGGGCAGTACAACGTCTGTCGGGTTAGCTAGTATATATACATATACTATATACAGGGTTGCTGAGACCAAGTGTTACCAAATGAAAACGCTGTAATTTTTTTAATTTTGATTATTTTTTATTGAAATTTCGTGGAATATGTTGAAAACATATTACATTTAATGAAAAACATACAAAAAGTTCAAGATCTTACGGAGGCACAGAAAAAGTAAGGCTTGAAAGAACACGACTATTGAAGGCCGAACGTGATGAGATTCCAAAAATTGTCTTTTCTGATGAGAAAATTTTCACCATTCAACAGTATGTGAATAAACAAAATGATCGTGTTTGGTAAGAGCACAAGTCCAACGATCAAGCAATCACCAGCTTATGTTATGGTTTGGGCTGTAGTGACTGCAGATGGACGCACTCCTCTGGTTTTCATCGAACATGGAGTCAAGGTAAACCAAGAGGTGTACCGCCCAAAAGATCCTAAACGATGCTTTGCTACCTTGGGCACGTAAACACTTTGGTACGAACCGTTGGACATTCCAACAGGACTCGGCACCGTCACACAAAGCTCGAGCGACACAGAAATTTTTACAAAATTGCGTTCCGCGGCTGATTTCGTCGAAAGAATGGCCACCATATTCACCAGACTTATGGTCCATTTTGGAGAGTAAGGTGTCCACTAAAAAATACGAAAGTGTTGATGCATTGAAGTCAGTTCAGTTCGAGAATGGAATAAAATTCCGCAAGCCCACGTTCGGTCAGCATGCAATGCTTGCTATGGAAGACTGAATCAAATAATCAGAGCCAAAGGAGGTCATATCGAGCAGTAACATGTTTTTCATAAAATGTAATATGTTTTCAACATATTCCACGAAATTTCAATAAAAAATAATCAAAATTAAAAAAATTACAGCGTTTTCATTTGGTAACACTTGGTCTCAGCCACCCTGTATATATATATACATACTAGCTGACCCGACAGACGTTGTTCTTACCCACTTTCAATAAATTTGTTTGTGATCGTTTTGTAAACTTGTGAACAGCTATTTGAAATGTTAAATCAAAGTGAAAATGAGAAAAAAAACTCAAACCTATTTTCTTTCGACGCACTACTTAACCAACAACGCCTTATATCAGAATCCGTAGAAGGTCTACATAAATTATATGAGACAACAAAAGAAACTGTCCATGCCCTATCCTCATTAGGCAGTGATGAAGACTCATTCGGTCCAATTGTCACACACATTCTAACAGAGAAATTAGACCAGGAGTCTAAGAAACAATACAATAAATCACTAAACAATCCGAGAGACATCCAGAACTTGGACGACTTCCTAAATTTTCTAGAAAACGACTGTTCAAAATATGCAAAGGGTCCTTCCAATCTTTTATTATATGAACAAAACATACAGAAATTCAACTCTAAGAAAGGTTGCATAAACTGTTTAAGCGCAAAACATCACATGATGCATTGCCTAGCAAAACAAGATGCAAGACGTTCAACGGAAGGCACGAGTTTTTTTGCACCCACTACCAACCACAATCAGCAAAGGTCCAACCGCTCACGGTCAAAAGAACAAACGAACACGAGGTTCTTTTAGTAAAGGCATGCGTCCTGGGCAACGGATTAATGTTAAGAGCATTAATTGATCAAGGCTCTCAAGCATCATTCATCACCGAAGATGCAGTTCAAAGAATTGAAGCCAAAAAAGAAGTATCGAACGTAACCGGCATCGGAATGGGAGGATATGAAGCCGGAAAAATCAAACACAAGACAACACTTCATTTAACTCTAAGATTTAGTTCAAACTATTCTGTGCACATAGAAGCGGTAACCATGAAAACACTGACATCTACTCGCATTTTTTTTTTAGGTACAACATGGAACTCGTAAACAAGGTGGTCTTGGCAGATCCGCAATATAACAAATCTGGACAAATAGACATCATATTACATCAGAGTATGTATACGGAGAATGGAATTATCAAAGAACAGGCGTCATCTGTCGTCGCACAATAAACAAAATCGGGTGGATCCTTTCCGAATCTCCAACTAAGATTAAAAGCAACAAGCATACTAAAACTGGCCTCACCGCCACTACGAACTTAACGGAAGAACTAACAAAGTTCTGGGAAAAAGAAGATGTTAAGAGCCACAGCGAACTAAAGGTAACGAAGGAGCACGACACATTCTTCAAAGAAAACTCAAGAAGGGACAAGAAAGGAAGATACACAGTTGGTCTTCCTTTTAAGTCAGGAGGACCAAGTCTCGGCGAAACCAAAGGTGCTGCCTTAGCAAGATTCAAGGCATTGGAAGCCAGATTTGCACGCGATACTAAACTAGAAGCCGAGTACAAACGTTTCATGGAAGAACATATAAATTTGGGCCATATTACCTTGAGATCAAGTCCTACTAATGAACTTGATGGCTACTATCTTCATGCCGTGTGGAAACACGACAGTCAACAGGACAAGATACGACTCGTCTTTGATGCCTCTTCCAAATGTCGAAACGGACTCAGGAAATGACGTACTAAACATTGGCCCAAAACTACAGCAAGACATTATTGACATTTTGCTAACATTGGGGATCTGCATTGCGATTGATCGTGAAACTACTGACAGTAGCACAACAATCAAGTTCGTGATGTAGTGCTTGCTCTACCTCCTAGTGGTGGTCCCCAGGCAACTATGTGTATAAATCCTTATATATTTAGGCTAAAACTGCAAATGCGAACTGTCTAGCGTCTCTACACCTTTTCAAATTGTAGTTCAGAAAGCATCAATTGTAATTCAGATTAGTCAACTGTAATTCGGAAAGTATCAGTTGTAATTCAGATTAGTCAACTGTAATTCGGAAAGTATCAATTGTAATTCAGAAAGTATCAATTGTAATTCAGAAAATTTCAACATTCATCTCATTGATTCAATAAACTGAATTAAAATTATATACTTAGTTTTACTGGATTATAAAGAAAAAAAAACAACCCATAAAAATTAAAATTTTTCTTGTAAATTCTCTAATCGGAGATACACACACACACTAGAGCCCTAAAATGTAATATGTTTTCAACATATTCCACGAAATTTCAATAAAAAATAATCAAAATTAAAAAAATTACAGCGTTTTCATTTGGTAACACTTGGTCTCAGCCACCCTGTATATATATATACATACTAGCTGACCCGACAGACGTTGTTCTTACCCACTTTCAATAAATTTGTTTGTGATCGTTTTGTAAACTTGTGAACAGCTATTTGAAATGTTAAATCAAAGTGAAAATGAGAAAAAAAACTCAAACCTATTTTCTTTCGACGCACTACTTAACCAACAACGCCTTATATCAGAATCCGTAGAAGGTCTACATAAATTATATGAGACAACAAAAGAAACTGTCCATGCCCTATCCTCATTAGGCAGTGATGAAGACTCATTCGGTCCAATTGTCACACACATTCTAACAGAGAAATTAGACCAGGAGTCTAAGAAACAATACAATAAATCACTAAACAATCCGAGAGACATCCAGAACTTGGACGACTTCCTAAATTTTCTAGAAAACGACTGTTCAAAATATGCAAAGGGTCCTTCCAATCTTTTATTATATGAACAAAACATACAGAAATTCAACTCTAAGAAAGGTTGCATAAACTGTTTAAGCGCAAAACATCACATGATGCATTGCCTAGCAAAACAAGATGCAAGACGTTCAACGGAAGGCACGAGTTTTTTTGCACCCACTACCAACCACAATCAGCACAAGGTCCAACCGCTCACGGTCAAAAGAACAAACGAACACGAGGTTCTTTTAGTAAAGGCATGCGTCCTGGGCAACGGATTAATGTTAAGAGCATTAATTGATCAAGGCTCTCAAGCATCATTCATCACCGAAGATGCAGTTCAAAGAATTGAAGCCAAAAAAGAAGTATCGAACGTAACCGGCATCGGAATGGGAGGATATGAAGCCGGAAAAATCAAACACAAGACAACACTTCATTTAACTCTAAGATTTAGTTCAAACTATTCTGTGCACATAGAAGCGGTAACCATGAAAACACTGACATCTACTCGCATTTTTTTTTTAGGTACAACATGGAACTCGTAAACAAGGTGGTCTTGGCAGATCCGCAATATAACAAATCTGGACAAATAGACATCATATTACATCAGAGTATGTATACGGAGAATGGAATTATCAAAGAACAGGCGTCATCTGTCGTCGCACAATAAACAAAATCGGGTGGATCCTTTCCGAATCTCCAACTAAGATTAAAAGCAACAAGCATACTAAAACTGGCCTCACCGCCACTACGAACTTAACGGAAGAACTAACAAAGTTCTGGGAAAAAGAAGATGTTAAGAGCCACAGCGAACTAAAGGTAACGAAGGAGCACGACACATTCTTCAAAGAAAACTCAAGAAGGGACAAGAAAGGAAGATACACAGTTGGTCTTCCTTTTAAGTCAGGAGGACCAAGTCTCGGCGAAACCAAAGGTGCTGCCTTAGCAAGATTCAAGGCATTGGAAGCCAGATTTGCACGCGATACTAAACTAGAAGCCGAGTACAAACGTTTCATGGAAGAACATATAAATTTGGGCCATATTACCTTGAGATCAAGTCCTACTAATGAACTTGATGGCTACTATCTTCATGCCGTGTGGAAACACGACAGTCAACAGGACAAGATACGACTCGTCTTTGATGCCTCTTCCAAATGTCGAAACGGACTCAGGAAATGACGTACTAAACATTGGCCCAAAACTACAGCAAGACATTATTGACATTTTGCTAACATTGGGGATCTGCATTGCGATTGATCGTGAAACTACTGACAGTAGCACAACAATCAAGTTCGTGATGTAGTGCTTGCTCTACCTCCTAGTGGTGGTCCCCAGGCAACTATGTGTATAAATCCTTATATATTTAGGCTAAAACTGCAAATGCGAACTGTCTAGCGTCTCTACACCTTTTCAAATTGTAGTTCAGAAAGCATCAATTGTAATTCAGATTAGTCAACTGTAATTCGGAAAGTATCAGTTGTAATTCAGATTAGTCAACTGTAATTCGGAAAGTATCAATTGTAATTCAGAAAGTATCAATTGTAATTCAGAAAATTTCAACATTCATCTCATTGATTCAATAAACTGAATTAAAATTATATACTTAGTTTTACTGGATTATAAAGAAAAAAAAACAACCCATAAAAATTAAAATTTTTCTTGTAAATTCTCTAATCGGAGATACACACACACACTAGAGCCCTAAAATGTAATATGTTTTCAACATATTCCACGAAATTTCAATAAAAAATAATCAAAATTAAAAAAATTACAGCGTTTTCATTTGGTAACACTTGGTCTCAGCCACCCTGTATATATATATACATACTAGCTGACCCGACAGACGTTGTTCTTACCCACTTTCAATAAATTTGTTTGTGATCGTTTTGTAAACTTGTGAACAGCTATTTGAAATGTTAAATCAAAGTGAAAATGAGAAAAAAAACTCAAACCTATTTTCTTTCGATGCACTACTTAACCAACAACGCCTTATATCAGAATCCGTAGAAGGTCTACATAAATTATATGAGACAACAAAAGAAACTGTCCATGCCCTATCCTCATTAGGCAGTGATGAAGACTCATTCGGTCCAATTGTCACACACATTCTAACAGAGAAATTAGACCAGGAGTCTAAGAAACAATACAATAAATCACTAAACAATCCGAGAGACATCCAGAACTTGGACGACTTCCTAAATTTTCTAGAAAACGACTGTTCAAAATATGCAAAGGGTCCTTCCAATCTTTTATTATATGAACAAAACATACAGAAATTCAACTCTAAGAAAGGTTGCATAAACTGTTTAAGCGCAAAACATCACATGATGCATTGCCTAGCAAAACAAGATGCAAGACGTTCAACGGAAGGCACGAGTTTTTTTGCACCCACTACCAACCACAATCAGCACAAGGTCCAACCGCTCACGGTCAAAAGAACAAACGAACACGAGGTTCTTTTAGTAAAGGCATGCGTCCTGGGCAACGGATTAATGTTAAGAGCATTAATTGATCAAGGCTCTCAAGCATCATTCATCACCGAAGATGCAGTTCAAAGAATTGAAGCCAAAAAAGAAGTATCGAACGTAACCGGCATCGGAATGGGAGGATATGAAGCCGGAAAAATCAAACACAAGACAACACTTCATTTAACTCTAAGATTTAGTTCAAACTATTCTGTGCACATAGAAGCGGTAACCATGAAAACACTGACATCTACTCGCATTTTTTTTTTAGGTACAACATGGAACTCGTAAACAAGGTGGTCTTGGCAGATCCGCAATATAACAAATCTGGACAAATAGACATCATATTACATCAGAGTATGTATACGGAGAATGGAATTATCAAAGAACAGGCGTCATCTGTCGTCGCACAATAAACAAAATCGGGTGGATCCTTTCCGAATCTCCAACTAAGATTAAAAGCAACAAGCATACTAAAACTGGCCTCACCGCCACTACGAACTTAACGGAAGAACTAACAAAGTTCTGGGAAAAAGAAGATGTTAAGAGCCACAGCGAACTAAAGGTAACGAAGGAGCACGACACATTCTTCAAAGAAAACTCAAGAAGGGACAAGAAAGGAAGATACACAGTTGGTCTTCCTTTTAAGTCAGGAGCACCAAGTCTCGGCGAAACCAAAGGTGCTGCCTTAGCAAGATTCAAGGCATTGGAAGCCAGATTTGCACGCGATACTAAACTAGAAGCCGAGTACAAACGTTTCATGGAAGAACATATAAATTTGGGCCATATTACCTTGAGATCAAGTCCTACTAATGAACTTGATGGCTACTATCTTCATGCCGTGTGGAAACACGACAGTCAACAGGACAAGATACGACTCGTCTTTGATGCCTCTTCCAAATGTCGAAACGGACTCAGGAAATGACGTACTAAACATTGGCCCAAAACTACAGCAAGACATTATTGACATTTTGCTAACATTGGGGATCTGCATTGCGATTGATCGTGAAACTACTGACAGTAGCACAACAATCAAGTTCGTGATGTAGTGCTTGCTCTACCTCCTAGTGGTGGTCCCCAGGCAACTATGTGTATAAATCCTTATATATTTAGGCTAAAACTGCAAATGCGAACTGTCTAGCGTCTCTACACCTTTTCCAATTGTAGTTCAGAAAGCATCAATTGTAATTCAGATTAGTCAACTGTAATTCGGAAAGTATCAATTGTAATTCAGATTAGTCAACTGTAATTCGGAAAGTATCAATTGTAATTCAGAAAGTATCAATTGTAATTCAGAAAATTTCAACATTCATCTCATTGATTCAATAAACTGAATTAAAATTATATACTTAGTTTTACTGGATTATAAAGAAAAAAAAACAACCCATAAAAATTAAAATTTTTCTTGTAAATTCTCTAATCGGAGATACACACACACACTAGAGCCCTGCGCGGATACGTTTTTTCGTATCCGCATCCGATCCGCATCCGCAAAAAAAAATATAAAAAAAAATCCGAATCCGCACTCGCGAAAAATCTTAAAATCCGCACCCGCACTCATCCGCATCCGCAAAATAGATTCTTTTTTCAAAAAAATATTTTTTAAAACAAATAAATAAGACCATATACGTTAAGGAAGAGGAGGAGAAAAGAGGAGATGTCTATGAGCTTGTGTTTTGAATGCCTGTGGATCATAGTGAGGTGGGAAGACAGATATAGTCTTCTAAGTATAACAAAAAAAAAACACTTCATAAAAGTTTCGTAGTTTTCTTTTAATATCGTTGTCCTGTATAGTTCTGAACAATACTAAGAAGATTACTCGATCTAACTTACTTGATTTAAAAAAATTTAAATTTGAAATTGGAACTCGACCCGATGGCTTTTTTAGGAAAACGCAGCTATTAACTAACTTTAGAAAGTAAAAAAAAAACAATCTGGTTTGTATTTTTTATCAGTAATTGTTATTTCAAGTTGTAAAATAATTAAAAGGGTTAGTTAAAATTCTTTAATTCAATTTTTTATTTTATATTTAAATTTATAACCTTAAATTAATTTATAATAAGTCCCAATTGCTTTTACCTATTAGGATATCATCCACAAGATCAGGATCAATCGCACATCTTTTATCGGTCATAATGTTACCTGATGTAGAAAAAAGGCGCTCGTTTGAGTGCAAATGTTGATTCAATCATATTGCACAATAAAAATATGTCGCAAATTGTGTGTCTAGACTCTGTCTAGACTCTAGAGCCTAATGCATTTGCTTTGCACTATACTATACGTCTTTCGTACGTATAGTAATAGAAATTGATGTATGTGTAGAAATAAAAAGAAAGATAACGAGTAAATATACAGTATGTCTATGTATTACACATTACACACACACACAATTCGCCATCCACAATAGCTTTTTCTTCCAATACTCAATATTGAGATATTTGTATTTGTATTTGTTATAATGCATGCGGATACAATGGAATATCCGCAACATGCGGATAAGATTTCTAAATCCGCATCCGCACTCATCCGCCAAAAACTATTGCGGTTATATCCGCTTTAATCCGCGGATAGCGGATAATTGCGGATATCCGCGGATATTACTATCCGATGCAGGGCTCTAACACACACACACATTGCATGCTCGTCTTGTGGCAAAATCAACCACCAAATGACGCAGCGGCAGCGAACAGCGCTGCTCACAAAGCAGAGAGCTCAGACTTTGCCGTGATCTGATGCGATATAGCGATATTTAAAAATTGTATATTGGGGTCCCCAAGGGGCCGATCGCTCCAAATTTTTACAAAAAGTGTTTTCCATCGAAGACACACATGTGTACAAAATTTAAAGAAAATCGGGTAAATTTTGTAAAATATTTGTATGGGAGCCCCCCGAACCCGAGTTCCGAGGGGCCTCAAATTTTAATAGAAAGTATTGTCACCGGAAATATACATGTGTGCAAAATTTCAATAAAATCGGGCCATGGGAAGTGGGCTAAAAATTGATCAGAAAATCTGACCAGCCAGCCAGCCAGCCACGTGCACGCGTAGTTAATATAGAGAATTTAAAAATAAAGATATAGTAACCAAAAATATGTGTCATAAAGAAAAAAATAAAAGATATATGTAGTAACCAAAAATATGTCTCATTATCTATGTTAGTTAAATTGTTAACGACTGCAATTGTTATTATTTTTTGTGAAAAAAAAATTAATCCCATATTTTTAATGGAGTTTAAAGATAGTTGCGTTATTTACAAAATATAACAGAACCTTTCTTAGGAATTTCAGACTATGTAATCATCATAATTAAAACTATCTAAATAATTCGACCAAATAATTTCAATTGAATCTTTCATTACTAAATATTCCCCTAGTCGCAACATGCATGATATCGTCCCATTATTAATTACTGTTTCAATGCCAAGTTGTGCTATCTGACGCAATCTCTAAAAATCTCCCGGTTGATAACCCATTTCACGCAAATGATGTTTTCTAAACATTCGCTAACTGTGAAGTAAATTAACATCTTCTGGGTTCCATACATAAAATTCCTGTTGCAGAAATTGCTGCAATTGGATGAATGTTGAAATTTTATGAATTACAATTGACTATGTAATCTGAATTACATTTAATACTTTCTGAATTACAATTGATACTTTCTGAATTGCAGTTGACTATGTAGTCTGAATTACAATTGATACCTTCTGAATTACAATTGATACCTTCTGAATTACAATTGACTATGTAATCTGAATTACAATTGATATTTTCTGAATTACAATTGATACTTTCTGAATTACAATTGATACTTTCTGATTTACATTTCACTAATCTGAATTACAATTGATACTTTCTGATTTACATTTGACTAATCTGAATTACAATTTATACTTTCTGAATTACAGTTGACTAATCTGAATTACAATTGATACTTTCTGAATTACAATTTACGCATTCTGAATTACAATTGGAAAAGGTAACGTGGGTTAGCACCCTGCGGTACCGAGAAGTGCCCGCTACTGAAACTGACACAACGCCTCGGAAAAGTAATGAGCGAATAATGACGACTTTTGGCTATTGTACCCGGACTAAGATTGGTTTCTGGAATGTGAGGACGCTCCTTGACTCAGGGAGTGAAGGACCTCAAAATGCCAGATTTCTTCAACTGGAACGTGAGTTTCTTCGATATAATTTGGACATACTGGGAGTGAGTGAAGTAAGATGGTTCGACGCGGGAGAGTACCAATCCCCAACGTGTAACACTGTGCTACTCTACTCCGGCAAACCCTCCGGCAGTCCCCGTGAATCTGGAGTGGGTCTGCTGCTAACGCCAACAGCACGCAGAGGCCTAATTTCCTGGCACCCACATGGTGATAGGATCTTATCGGCCAGATTTCGGACTAGAGTAGGGCGTGTCACGATCATACAGTGTTACGCCCCAACGAATCCTTCGACTGAGGATGAAAAGGACAACTTCTACAATCAACTAAGCGCTGTATTCAACGCAATGCCGAACGGAGAAATCGTCATCGTGATGGGGGAGTTGAATGTCAAGAATGGCAACGACAATGAAGGATTTAAACATGTTATTGGGAAGCACGGCCTCGGCGAACGAAATGACAGTGGTGAAAGACTTGCTAACAAAGTGGGTTTAAAAATTAACGTCTCAAAAACAAAACTACTTCGCGTAAACGCTAGTGGAACATGTGATCTCTAAGTTTTGTTATTTGGACAGCTGGATGTCTAAAAATTGTGGTGCTGACTCGGATGTGTGCTCTCGTTTAAACAAGGCGCGACACTCCTATAGTATGCTAAATAATATCTGGAACTCCTCGCAAATCTCCCGGAATCCAAAGCTAATGATCTTCAGATCTAACGTTCTCTCAGTACTCTTGTATGGCTGCGAAACGTGGAAAGTCACAGAGTCAATTGCGACGCGCCTCCAAATTTTCGTCAACAAGTGCTTAAGGAGGATACTGAGAATAAGATGGCCGGACAATATCACCAATCAAGATTTGCGGAGAGTAACACAGCAGGAAGCAATCGCGCTCACCATCAGACGACGAAAATGGAGCTGGATTGACCACACTTTGAGAAAGCCAGCGGGCGACATTACGAAACTAGCGCTCGAATGGAATCCACAAGGAAGCCGTCGAGTTGGCCGTCCTAGCATGACATGGAAAAGGACAAAAGAAGAGGAAGCAAGATCCCAGGGGACCGAATGGCGTCTCTTGAAACCTCAGGCGTTAAATCGAGTTCGTTGGCGGGCGGAGCCCTATGCTCCCCCGCGGAGTAAAGGAAAGAAAGAAGAGTTGGTTAGTTAGTGGGGTGTAAGTGGGCGTGGCGTCAGTGGGCGGAGGTCAGTGGGATGGGGCAGCCGGGAAACGCGGGTGTAAGTGGGCGTGGCGTCAGTGGGCTGGAGGTCAGTTGGATGGGACAGCCGGCTAGTACTGATGTGACTAATACTGTGACGAGATATCGCAAAACAAATAGCTTTTCACAAGTTCACAAAACGATTACAAACAAATTTATTGAAAGTGGGACAGGACAACGTCTGTCGGGTAAGCTAGTATATATATAAATCTCGTGTTACGGTGTTTGTCCTCCAACTGCTCCGAAATGGCTCGACCGATTGTTATGAAATTTTTGTATATTTGGTAGGTATGAGAATAGGTTTTAAAGTGAAAAAAAAAAAACTTTTGAGAACTACTGGACCGATTTGGATATGTTTTATTTTATAAATTCGCCATAGATATTTCGATATATAGCTTTTCACAAGTTAACAAAACGATCACAAAACAAATTTATTGAAAGTGGGCAGTACAACGTCTGTCGGGTTAGCTAGTATATATACATATACTAAATACAGGGTGGCTGAGACCAAGTGTTACCAAATGAAAACGCTGTAATTTTTTTAATTTTGATTATTTTTTATTGAAATTTCGTGGAATATGTTGAAAACATATTACATTTTATGAAAAACATACAAAAAGTTCAAGATCTTACGGAGGCACAGAAAAAGTTAGGCTTGAAAGAACACGAGCATTGAAGGCCGAACGTGATGAGATTCCAAAAATTGTCTTTTCTGATGAGAAAATTTTCACCATTCAACAGTATGTGAATAAACAAAATGATCGTGTTTGGTAAGAGCACAAGTCCAACGATAATTTGGACACAAGAGTTGCCATACGCAAGCAATCACCAGCTGATGTTATGGTTTGGTCTGCAGTGACTGCAGATGGACGCACTCCTCTGGTTTTCATCGAACATGGAGTCAAGGTAAACCAAGAGGTGTACCGCCAAAAGATCCTAAACGATGCTTTGCTACCTTGGGCACGTAAACACTTTGGTACGAACCGTTGGACATTCCAACAGGATTCGGCACCGTCACACAAAGCTCGAGCGACACAGAAATTTTTACAAAATTGCGTTCCGCGGCTGATTTCGTCGAAAGAATGGCCACCATATTCACCAGACTTGAATCCCATGGATTTCTCCATATGGTCCATTTTGGAGAGTAAGGTGTCCACTAAAAAATACGAAGGTGTTGATGCATTGAAGTCAGTTCAGTTCGAGAATGGAATAAAATTCCGCAAGCCCACGTTCGGTCAGCATGCAATGCTTTCTATGGAAGACTGAATCAAATAATCAGAGCCAAAGGAGGTCATATCGAGCAGTAACATGTTTTTCATAAAATGTAATATGTTTTCAACATATTCCACGAAATTTCAATAAAAAATAATCAAAATTAAAAAAATTACAGCGTTTTCATTTGGTAACACTTCGTCTCAGCCACCCTGTATATATATACATACTAGAGCCCTGCGCGGATACGTTTTTTCGTATCCGCATCCGATCCGCATCCGCAAAAAAAATTAAAAAAAAAATCCGCATCCGCACTCGCGAAAAATCTTGAAATCCGCATCCGCACTCATCCGCATCCGCAAAATTGATTTTTTTTTTACAAATTCTGTTGTATTAACTTCGCTTTTCTAAAATACTTTTTTTTTAAAACAAATAAATAAGATCATATAGTCTTTTAAGTATAACAAAAAAAAAACACTTCATAAAAGTTTCATAGTTTTCTTTTAATATCGTTGTCCTGTATAGTTCTGAACAAATCTGTGAAATGTTATCAGAACTATACTAAGAAGATTACTCGATCTAACTTACTTGATTTAAAAAAATTATAAATTTGAAATTGGAACTCGACCCGATGGCTTTTTTAGGAAAACGCAGCTATTAATTAACTTTAGAAAGTAAAAAAAACAATCTCGTTTGTCTTTTTTATCAGTAATTTTTATTTCAATTTGTAAAATAATTAAAAGGGTACGTTAAAATTCTTTAATTGAATTTTTTTTTTTTTTTTTAAATGTATACCCTTAAATAAATTTATAATAAGTCCCAATTGCTTTTACCTATTAGGATATCATCCACAAGATCAGGATCAATCGCACATCTTTTATCGGTCATTATTAGCAGAGCGATGTTGAAAAGAAAACGATGTTGCCTTTACAAGTGATACAATCAAACAGAAAGAATATATTTCAATATAATAGTAATGACAGCTGAAATATGTAGTGCGTTCATAGCTTAACAACACTCTCACTTGTTGAATAATTAAATTATTAAAAATTAACATAACAAAAATTTAATTCAATTATAAAACAATTAAAATTTAATTTTAATTATTTAAGATTCTTCAACATAATCCCATAGCTTTGACGCAAAAATTATGTTTGTCCTTAGTGACTGCTTTAGTTAAACTGTCGGCAACCATTTCATTCGTTGGAGTGTAGCGTATTGTTATGATTTTGTCGTTAACCTTTTCTCGAATATGGTGGTGTCGAATATCAATGTGCTTGCTTCTTGGTCGATAAGCATCCAACTCAGCTAAACATATTGCACTTTGATTGTCACAGAAAATATTAACCGGCTTGAGCAATTTGAGATCGAGTTCGTCAGCCAATTGCTTCAGCCAGATGGCTTCTTGGGTTGCTGAGGACATTGCCATATATTCGGCCTCAGTGCTAGATAAAGCGATGGTTGGTTGTCGTTTACTGGACCATGTAATAGCTGCATTTGCTAATTTAAACAGGTAACCTGTACAAGATCGACGTTTATCCACGTCCGATGCCCAATCAGCATCACTAAATCCAATGATTGAATAATCATCAGTCTTTTCATACCGAAGTTTATAATTAATTGTACCATGTAAATATCGCAGGATTCTTTTCACTGCCTTCCAATGCGCACTACCGAAATTTGAATTGAAACGACTTACATCATTTACTGCAAAGTTTATATCTGGTCTCGTACATTGCGTAAGGTATTGTAAGCATCCCACAGCTTGTTGATACGGTACGTCGTGTAAGTTTTCTTCTTTACCATCTGACGACATACTTATTGAAAGTTTTTGATTCAAGTCGCTGGGTGTGCCAATCGGCTTACAATTTTTCATTCCAAAACGAGTTAATATTTCTTTGATGTACGAGGATTGGTCCAGCTCAATGCTGTTTTTATTTTGTTGTATGCGAATACCCACGCATTCCGTGGCAGTACCTAAATCTTTCATTTTGAACTGCGTGCATAAAAATTGCTTAAGCTTGATTAAATCTTCTTCATTTTTCCAGAATATCATCAAGTCATCTACATAACAAGCTACTATTAAATTAGATCCTCGATTAAAATAAATGCATGGATCCAATTCGGATTTTACTAAACCAAATTCCTTTAATGCAGTTTCTAGTTTAATATTCCACTGGCGTCCAGCTTGTTTGAGTCCATACATAGCTCGATTCAGTTTACAAGCTCTATTTGTTCCATCATTAAAACATTCCGGTTGCTCGATATACACATCTGCATCAATGTCGCCTTGCAAGAAAGCGGTGACAGCGTCCATTTGATGTATTTTCAAACCATTTTCAACTGCTAAAGCCATCAAAAATCTTATCGAAGCATAGCGAACCACAGGCGAGAAAGTTTCATTGTATTCTACACCATATTTCTGTGAGCAACCTTTCACAACCAAGCGAGCCTTGTAACGCAATACGTTGCCATCATTGTCAAATTTGCGTTTGAATACCCATTTTGTCTTGATAGCGTTTCTTCCAGGCGGTAATTTGATGAGACTCCAAGTTTTGTTTTCTACTAACGATGCAATTTCTTCATGCATGGCACACTGCCACTTTGAAGAATCATCACGTGCTGCAGCTTCTTTTACTGTTTGAGGATCAAAATCGTTAATATTATTTAATGAAAAATAACTTACATAATCATTAAATTCTCGAAGCTTTGGTTCACGCGTAGATCTTCTTAATACATTTTCAGGTGTCGCAACATCTTTTTCAGGTTGATAATCTCGATCATCAATATTATCAATTTCTACAGTATCAATCAAAGTAACATCAGTTTCAAACGATGAATCTTCATTGTTCTCATAATCTCTCACTTCAGCTGGACTCACATTGTTATCAGTTGATAACGTCACCATCGAATCACAATTTTTTTCATGAAAAACAACATCTCTACTTATTGTTAGTTGTTTCGTTTTTGGATCAATGCAACGAAAACCTTTTGTATTGCTGTCATATCCCACGAATATCATTTTTCGCGACTTCGAGTCGAACTTCTTCCTCTTTTGTTTAGGAACATGTACCATTACAGCGGATCCAAAAATTTTCATATGAGATACATTTACTTTGATGCCCGTCCATACTTCTTCAGGAGTTTTGTTCACCAAAATTGTTGAAGTTGTTCTATTGATAATGTAGGCTGCCATTGCAACCGCTTCGGCCCAAAAACTTTTGTCCAAATCAGCATCGAACATCATACACCTTGAACGTTCCACAATCGTTCGGTTCATTCTCTCCGCAAGACCATTTTGTTGAGGAGTGTACACATTTGTAAATTGATGCTGTATACCGCATTTTTTAAGAAAAATCTCAAACTCTTTGGAACAATATTCAGTGCCATTGTCAGTTCTGAATTTCTTTATTTTACGACCAGTCTGATTTTCTACATATGATTTGAAATCAACAAATGATTCAAAAACTTCAGATTTGGACGACAAAAAATAGACAAATAGTTTTCTTGAATAATCATCAATGAATGACAAGAAATATTTTGCGCCACCAATTGAATTTTTCTCCATCGGACCACAAACATCAGAGTGGATTAAATCCAGCACATTATTTGAACGCTTACCACTAGGCTTGAAAGGGAGGCGCGATTGCTTGCCCATTGCACAAACTTCACATTTCAAGATTTCATCATTCTTGAACATCATTCCATCTACTACATTACGCATGTCACAAAGTGTTTTGTAGTTTACATGACCAAGACGTCTGTGCCATGTCAATGCACTACTTTCTCTTGATTTTGTCAACATACATTTATCAGTAGAGGTTGAAATCCTGTATACACCATCCTGTGACTGACATTGCGCAAACAAATCACCATTTTTGTCATAAATTTTACCACCATCACTATCAAAAACAATTTTATTACCTTTTTCAACAATTTTGCTGACAGATAAAAGATTAGCAGACAGATCAGGAACATGCAAAACTTCTGCTACTGGTATTGTATCATTTTTTATTGATAGAGCAGTTTCACCAACACATTTCACTGGCATCTTCGTGTCGTTTGCTGTTACTATTTCAGCAGCTTTAGTGGATCTTCTATTTTTTAATAAATTTGCATCAGGCGTCATGTGACTCGACGCACCACTGTCTAAAAACCAATCTGATATATTTGATTTCGAGAACAAAGATACAGCTAATGCTCTTTTAGCCGATTCACTTTTATAGCTTTTAACATTGTTTTGACTTTTATTCTTCTCAAAATTAGACAATGACTTCTGCTTCTCTTTGATTTTATTGCATTCAAAACTCTTGTGATTTTTACCACCACATTCATAACAAATTATACTTCCAGTATGACTATTTTTATGTTTTGATGCATTTTTTACATTGTATTTACTGAAAAACGCATTGCTTTCGTTTGTCTTTGATACATACTGTGTGTCAAGTAATTTCATTTTGATGTGATCTGCATTGATGGTTTCACTTGCCTCAAAACTCAGAATAAGAGGTTTAAATTCATTTGTCAAACCTGCCAACATAATTGCAGCCAACCAGTCATCATCTATTTTGAATCCAATGCTATTTAATTTGCACGAAATTGAGGTTATCTCGTCAATGTAATTTTGCATGTTTTCACAACTTTCTAAACGAATTGAAATGAGAGTTCGTAACAACGTAATTTTTCTTAATAATCCACGGTCTTCATACAAATTTTTAAATTTTTCCCATATCTCAAGGGCTGAATTGCAATTTAAAATGTGAACAAAAAGTTCAGGCTCCACACTCAGAGCCAACGTAGATTTTGATTCACGCAACATGTCTTCATTATTTTCTACCGGCTTTTTAGCATCGTCTGGAGACTTCTGGATACACTTATGCCATTTTTTCATATCGAAATAATTCTGCATAGCAAAACACCACATATGATAATTATCCGCACCGCGTAGTTTTTGGATGTAAAAATCCGATTTGCTGTTTGATCCTGCCATTTTCTTCTCATAAAACGTGTTTATGACGATACAAATTTTACAACAAATGTAAAATCAATCTGAATTGCGATTAAATTCAAAGTCCAGTGACTTGATTAAACAATTAACTATTTAATTGTATACAACAAATGTATTTATAATTTAATATATTCGCGATGATTTCAGATTTAATTAACTTGGGACTGGGCCCATAACCTATTAGCAGAGCGATGTTGAAAAGAAAACGATGTTGCCTTTACAAGTGATACAATCAAACAGAAAGAATATATTTCAATATAATAGTAATGACAGCTGAAATATGTAGTGCGTTCATAGCTTAACAACAGTCATAATGTTACCTGATGTAGAAAAAAGGCTCTCGGATGGAGCACTGCTCGCTGGAATAGCGTGGATTCGTTGGGACAATAATGACAACCTTGGGAATTCTCGTTTATGATCCTGCCACCAGCTCAAAAGATTAAAATCAGCACTGGAAATTTTAGCCTGCATGTAGGCTTCTAATTCATCAGGTGGAACCAGATTTTCCTCTTCCGGAACAACAAATTCAAATAATGTCGATTCTATTCTGGGTCGTTTGATTTTTTGAGAAAATGAAGTGCTTAAAAGTACTTCTTCAGCATCATATGTGCATGTTAGAATTTTTTCTTTCACCCAACTAATTGTAGCCTTTTTTGTTGCTTCATCGACCATGTTGAAATGCTTGAGAAGCGGATGAAGAAAAACCGCAGCGTAATGCTCCATTTCTAATTTAAGTTCCGACATATATTGCAGCCCATGTGTTTTAGCGTCACGAATCCATAGTTCATCGCTATTTGTAATATTTAAATGCTCGGTGATTTTAACTTTTAAAAGAACGACTAAATAAAGTGTTGGATAGTTGCTTCCTTCAATCTCATCTGTGGCATTCTTGAAAGGCTTTAACAGAGAAATAAGTAATTCAAGGTCAGCTTTATTAAGATCCTCGATCCGATTCAATTCGTTGCGTTCGCCTAACACTTCGTTTACTCTTTCCCAGGAAGAAGCAATTGATTGTAGCATCGTTAAAATTGAGTTCCATCTGGTGGATACATCGTGTTTCAAACTTCTTTGTAACAAATTTTGTAAACTGGCCTTTTTAAAGTAACGGACTAGCTTTCTGCAAACTATTAAAATTTTATTAATTTTGCCTTGCGATTTATCTTGTAAACATTTTTGAATCATGTTATTTAAAAAATGTGCAAAACAATTTAATCTCACAAATGAATTCAATGCACTTTTTATATTGGCCCCTCTATCGGTAACAAACACAATTTTGCTTAAATGTTCTGTCATTTTATATATACGTAAAGTCGTCAAAATTTCATTTTTTAAATATTCGCCTGTTTTTTTTTCCTCTGATAATTGCCGGACGCATAGACAACGATTAAATAATTTATTCCCTTCAATATAATGAAACGTAATTCCAATATAATTAATACGTTTATGATCGTCTGTCCATAAATCAGTTGTTATTCCACCTCCAATTTGTGACGCTTCGAAAACTAAATCTTTCAATTTAATTTTTATTTCTGTCGCAATTAGTTTTATATTTCTTGATACAGTAACTGGATGAGGTAGAGCAGCGCTGATATCAAAATTCAACGTAGGAATTTTTAGTTGGGAACCAAGTTCCACAAATTGCAAAAGTAAAGATTTTAGTCCTTCTCCTGCTATGGCTTACATGGGGCGTAAATCTTTAATGACGAATTCACAACTGCTCCTTAAAATTTTTTTTTTGTTTCTTCGGATAATGAATGTGTTACTGTCGATTTCACGAACTTGTCCAAAGTTGAAAATGATGGACATATGTGCTTTAATATATTCGAAGTTCCTGTTTTGTGACTTTCGAATTTGTAGACTGATTTGCATTTAAAGCATGCTATATAATTATTAACAATTACATCTTTTTCATCGATGATTAGATGAAATTTCGTCCAAATTTTAGATGATTTGCTAGTAGACGGCTTCTCGACAGTTTTGAAGATGCCACGTTTTAAATTTCTTTCAATTTCCTTTTTGTCCATATTAAAACGTTTTTTTAATTCAAAAATGGTATTTATGGAACTCGCCTGTCTGATTATAGACTAATTATTTTTAATCCAATTAATACATTTGTGATTCAACTTACCGAATTTTTTTAAGATACCCTAAGTATTCGAATTTACTCACTCGCTTAAGGCCGCCAATGTTATTGTGTGTTAATAATTGTTCGTTTGAGTGCAAATATTGATTCAATCATATTGCACTATAAAAATATGTCGCAAATTGTGTGTCTAGACTCTGTCTAGACTCTAGAGCCTAATGCATTTGCTTTGCACTATACTATACGTCTTTCGTACGTATAGTAATAGAAATTTATGTATGTGTAGAAATAAAAAGAAAGATAACGAGGAAATATACAGTATGTCTATGTATTACACACACACACATTTCACTATCCACAATAGCTTTTTCTTCCAATACTCAATATTGAGATAGTATAAGTAAAATTAACTATAAATTTCTTTCATATTATTTCGTTACTACAATATATGTTATGTTATTGCAACCTTAAAGAAAGCACAATTTGCAATTATAATGCATGCGGATACAATTAAATATCCGCAACATGCGGATAATCCGCAACATGCGGATAATCCGCAACATGCGGATACGATTTCTAAATCCGCATCCGCACTCATCCGCCAAAAACTTTTGCGGTTATATCCGCTTTAATCCGCGGATAGCGGATAATTGCGGATATCCGCGGATATTACTATCCGATGCAGGGCTCTAATACATACTAGCTGACCCGACAGACGTTGTTCTTACCCACTTTCAATAAATTTGTTTGTGATCGTTTTGTAAACTTGTGAACAGCTATTTGAAATGTTAAATCAAAGTGAAAATGAGAAAAAAAACTCAAACCTATTTTCTTTCGACGCACTACTTAACCAACAACGCCTTATATCAGAATCCGTAGAAGGTCTACATAAATTATATGAGACGACAAAAGAAACTGTCCATGCCCTATCCTCATTAGGCAGGGATGAAGACTCATTCGGTCCAATTGTCACACACATTCTAAGAGAGAAGTTAGACAAGGAGTCTAAGAAACAATACAATAAATCACTAAACAATCCGAGAGACATCCAGAACTTGGACGACTTCCTAAATTTTCTAGAAAAGAGGTTCCAGGGGCTGGAGACCTACCAGCCGATTGTGGTTAGTTGTCAACCATACCGTGGGAACACAACAAACATTAGACCGAAGAGCGTAAAGAATTCTTATACAGCTACACAAAACAAAGCAAAGGGTCCTTCCAATCTTTTATTATATGAACAAAACACACAGAAATTCAACTCTAAGAAAGGTTGCATAAACTGTTTAAGCGCAAAACATCACATGATGCATTGCCTAGCAAAACAAGATGCAAGACGTTCAACGGAAGGCACGAGTTTTTTTGCATCCACTACCAACCACAATCAGCACAAGGTCCAACCGCTCACGGTCAAAAGAACAAACGAACACGAGGTTCTTTTAGTAAAGGCATGCGTCCTGGGCAACGGATTAATGTTAAGAGCATTAATTGATCAAGGCTCTCAAGCATCATTCATCACCGAAGATGCAGTTCAAAGAATTGAAGCCAAAAAAGAAGTATCGAACGTAACCGGCATCGGAATGGGAGGATATGAAGCCGGAAAAATCAAACACAAGACAACACTTCATTTAACTCTAAGATTTAGTTCAAACTATTCTGTGCACATAGAAGCGGTAACCATGAAAACACTGACATCTACTCGCATTTTTTTTGAGGTACAACATGGAACTCGTAAACAAGGTGGTCTTGGCAGATCCGCAATATAACAAATCTGGACAAATAGACATCATATTAGGAGCTGATGTATTCGGAGTATGTATACGGAGAATGGAATTATCAAAGAACAGGCGTCATCTGTCGTCGCACAATAAACAAAATCGGGTGGATCCTTTCCGAATCTCCAACTAAGATTAAAAGCAACAAGCATACTAAAACTGGCCTCACCGCCACTACGAACTTAACGGAAGAACTAACAAAGTTCTGGGAAAAAGAAGATGTTAAGAGCCACAGCGAACTAAAGGTAACGAAGGAGCACGACACATTCTTCAAAGAAAACACAAGAAGGGACAAGAAAGGAAGATACACAGTTGGTCTTCCTTTTAAGTCAGGAGCACCAAGTCTCGGCGAAACCAAGGGTGCTGCCTTAGCAAGATTCAAGGCATTGGAAGCCAGATTTGCACGCGATACTAAACTAGAAGCCGAGTACAAACGTTTCATGGAAGAACATATAAATTTGGGCCATATTACCTTGAGATCAAGTCCTACTAATGAACTTGATGGCTACTATCTTCATGCCGTGTGGAAACACGACAGTCAACAGGACAAGATACGACTCGTCTTTGATGCCTCTTCCAAATGTCGAAACGGACTCAGGAAATGACGTACAAAACATTGGCCCAAAACTACAGCAAGACATTATTGACATTTTGCTAACATTGGGGATCTGCATTGCGATTGATCGTGAAACTACTGACAGTAGCGCAACAATCAAGTTCGTGATGTAGTGCTTGCTCTACCTCCTAGTGGTGGTCCCCAGGCAACTATGTGTATAAATCCTTATATATTTAGGCTAAAACTGCAAATGCGAACTGTCTAGCGTTTCTACACCTTTTCCAATTGTAGTTCAGAAAGCATCAATTGTAATTCAGATTAGTCAACTGTAATTCGGAAAGTATCAATTGTAATTCAGATTAGTCAACTGTAATTCGGAAAGTATCAATTGTAATTCAGAAAGTATCAATTGTAATTCAGAAAATTTCAACATTCATCTCATTGATTCAATAAACTGAATTAAAATTATATACTTAGTTTTACTGGATTATAAAGAAAAAAAAACAACCCATAAAAATTAAAATTTTTCTTGTAAATTCTCTAATCGGAGATACACACACACACTAGAGCCCTGCACACATAAAAGTTTCGTAGTTTTCTTTTAATATCGTTGTCCTGTATAGTTCTGAACAATACTAAGAAAAATTACTCGATCTAACTTACTTGATTTAACAAAATTATAAATTTGAAATTGGAACTCGACCCGATGGCTTTTTTAGGAAAACGCAGCTATTAACTAACTTTAGAAAGTAAAAAAAAACAATCTGGTTTGTATTTTTTATCAGTAATTGTTATTTCAAGTTGTAAAATAATTAAAAGGGTTAGTTAAAATTCTTTAATTCAATTTTTTATTTTATATTTAAATTTATAACCTTAAATTAATTTATAATAAGTCCCAATTGCTTTTACCTATTAGGATATCATCCACAAGATCAGGATCAATCGCACATCTTTTATCGGTCATAATGTTACCTGATGTAGAAAAAAGGCGCTCGTTTGAGTGCAAATGTTGATTCAATCATATGGCACAATAAAAATATGTCGCAAATTGTGTGTCTAGACTCTGTCTAGACTCTAGAGCCTAATGCATTTGCTTTGCACTATACTATACGTCTTTCGTACGTATAGTAATAGAAATTGATGTATGTGTAGAAATAAAAAGAAAGATAACGAGTAAATATACAGTATGTCTATGTATTACACATTACACACACACACAATTCGCCATCCACAATAGCTTTTTCTTCCAATACTCAATATTGAGATATTTGTATTTGTATTTGTTATAATGCATGCGGATACAATGGAATATCCGCAACATGCGGATAAGATTTCTAAATCCGCATCCGCACTCATCCGCCAAAAACTATTGCGGTTATATCCGCTTTAATCCGCGGCTAGCGGATAATTGCGGATATCCGCGGATATTACTATCCGATGCAGGGCTCTAACACACACACACATTGCATGCTCGTCTTGTGGCAAAATCAACCACCAAATGACGCAGCGGCAGCGAACAGCGCTGCTCACAAAGCAGAGAGCTCAGACTTTGCCGTGATCTGATGCGATATAGCGATATTTAAAAATTGTATATTGGGGTCCCCAAGGGGCCGATCGCTCCAAATTTTTACAAAAAGTGTTTTCCATCGAAGACACACATGTGTACAAAATTTAAAGAAAATCGGGTAAATTTTGTAAAATATTTGTATGGGAGCCCCCCGAACCCGAGTTCCGAGGGGCCTCAAATTTTAATAGAAAGTATTGTCACCGGAAATATACATGTGTGCAAAATTTCAATAAAATCGGGCCATGGGAAGTGGGCTAAAAATTGATCAGAAAATCTGACCAGCCAGCCAGCCAGCCACGTGCACGCGTAGTTAATATAGAGAATTTAAAAATAAAGATATAGTAACCAAAAATATGTGTCATAAAGAAAAAAATAAAAGATATATGTAGTAACCAAAAATATGTCTCATTATCTATGTTAGTTAAATTGTTAACGACTGCAATTGTTATTATTTTTTGTGAAAAAAAAATTAATCCCATATTTTTAATGGAGTTTAAAGATAGTTGCGTTATTTACAAAATATAACAGAACCTTTCTTAGGAATTTCAGACTATGTAATCATCATAATTAAAACTATCTAAATAATTCGACCAAATAATTTCAATTGAATCTTTCATTACTAAATATTCCCCTAGTCGCAACATGCATGATATCGTCCCATTATTAATTACTGTTTCAATGCCAAGTTGTGCTATCTGACGCAATCTCTAAAAATCTCCCGGTTGATAACCCATTTCACGCAAATGATGTTTTCTAAACATTCGCTAACTGTGAAGTAAATTAACATCTTCTGGGTTCCATACATAAAATTCCTGTTGCAGAAATTGCTGCAATTGGATGAATGTTGAAATTTTATGAATTACAATTGACTATGTAATCTGAATTACATTTAATACTTTCTGAATTACAATTGATACTTTCTGAATTGCAGTTGACTATGTAGTCTGAATTACAATTGATACCTTCTGAATTACAATTGATACCTTCTGAATTACAATTGACTATGTAATCTGAATTACAATTGATACTTTCTGAATTACAATTTACGCATTCTGAATTACAATTGGAAAAGGTAACGTGGGTTAGCACCCTGCGGTACCGAGTGCCCGCTACTGAAACTGACACAACGCCTCGGAAAAGTAATGAGCGAATAATGACGACTTTTGGCTATTGTACCCGGACTAAGATTGGTTTCTGGAATGTGAGGACGCTCCTTGACTCAGGGAGTGAAGGACCTCAAAATGCCAGATTTCTTCAACTGGAACGTGAGTTTCTTCGATATAATTTGGACATACTGGGAGTGAGTGAAGTAAGATGGTTCGACGCGGGAGAGTACCAATCCCCAACGTGTCACACTGTGCTACTCTACTCCGGCAAACCCTCCGGCAGTCCCCGTGAATCTGGAGTGGGTCTGCTGCTAACGCCAACAGCACGCAGAGGCACCCACATGGTGATAGGATCTTATCGGCCAGATTTCGGACTAGAGTAGGGCGTGTCACGATCATACAGTGTTACGCCCCAACGAATCCTTCGACTGAGGATGAAAAGGACAACTTCTACAATCAACTAAGCGCTGTATTCAACGCAATGCCGAACGGAGAAATCGTCATCGTGATGGGGGACTTGAATGTCAAGAATGGCAACGACAATGAAGGACTCATGTGATTGGGAAGCACGGCCTCGGCGAACGAAATGACAGTGGTGAAAGACTTGTTGATTTCTACAACACCAACCACCTTGTCATAGGAGGCTCCATGTTTGAGCATAAGACTTGCCACAAAGTCAGCTGGGTGTCAACTGACAGGCAATCATCATCCAACCAAATCGATCATGTGGCGATCAGCCGACGTTTTAGGAGCTGTCTTTTAGACGTCCGAAACAGACAAGGAGCCGACATGGGTATGGTACTGAATCATAACCTTATGTTAGCTACTGTCCAGTTACGTACTGCATCAGTTCAAAGACTCCGCAATATCATCCGAATGCCTAGGTATAACATCGACCGGGTAAATATCCCCTCAGTACGCCAACAATTAAGGGATCATTTATCGCAAGGAGTGGAAGCAATCAGCAGTACACTGCCGACAACCATCCAAGAACATTGGAAAGCTGTGAAAAAAGTTTCCACAACTCGAGCGGAAAGTACTGTTGGTAGAAGCCAGGCAAGGCACAGCACGTGGCGAGGATACCTGAAAGCGTATTAAGCTACTTAAAATGCGTATTGTAGATACCACAGCAGCAGCAGGGATCGAGCTAGAGTCACTGTATAGAAGAAAAATGGGAGAAGTGCACGATAGTGTAAGACGTGACAAACATAATTATATTAACAACCTAGCCTCAGAGGCAGAGGAAGCAGCGAGCAGGTGCGATAGCAAAACCGTTTACATAATCACCAAAGAGCTGACAGTTGGTTACCGCTCTAGCCAACATCCGGTGAAAGGCCTAGATGGTGCCGTACTCGTTTCAGATGAGGATCGGCTCATGCGATGGAAGGAGCATTTTTCTACGGTCCTTAACCGTGTGTTCACCAACGATTTGCACCCAAATCAAACGGAGCTGCCGAAAGTAACTGTGCTGTATAGAGGAATTCGAGATCCTAAGTGGGGTACGACAAGGTTGCATTCTATCGCCGATACCTTTTTTTGTTGGTGATTAGCGATGTACTTCGCGCATCTTTATCTACTGAAAACTGAGGAATTCGTTGGACTCTTACATCTTAACTCAAACATCAGGACTACGCTGACGACGTTTGTTTACTGTCACACAGGATTATGGAGCTGCACCAAATGACAACAAATGTAGTAAGGGAGGCAAATGTTGCGGGTTTGAAGATTAATACTGCCAAAACCAAAAGCATGAATCTCAGCACTAAATCAGTAACTCAAGTTAACATTGCTGGACAACCGGTAGAGAGAATAGAGAGTTTCCAATATCTTGGGAGTATTGTCTCGACCGAAGGTGGAACCGAACAGGACATTGTCAACCGAATCGGCAAAGCAAAATCAGTGTTTGGAATAATGTCCATGATATTTTTTTTTATAGAGTCTCATTGCCAAGGAGGACTCCCTGAATGACTTGCGTCACGGCAATAAGTTGGTCTAAGCCCTTTATTCAATTCAAAATAAAATAAAAATCGAAGGAATGTGATTAACAATATATATCACATTCCTCACGTTTGTAGCCGGTTTCAATTTATTTTCTCAGAATTCTCTCTGATTCATTGAAAAAGCAATACGAAAAAACGAACACGAAAAACTAAAACGACGCGAGTCCAAATGCTTTCATCAATGAATCATGGTCAGGAAAACTACAAAAAACCTTGACCAGGAAAATAATACAAATTTTAAAAATAATGTAAATAGTATTGATGAACAATTTATTAAAAATAAATATTTCACAATCAATAAATGGCTTATGAGCACTTCTTCCTTCATCTTCATTCTTCAGGAATTTGTTAACGGCTAATTTGAAGGCCTGCAGATTATAAGAATCGGGAAACACGGGATCGACCAATTGATTCCACATCGAAGAGACTCTCGGAAAAAAGGAGGATTTAAAGTGTTTGGTTCTACATAAAAAAGGGTTTAAGACAAATCTATGTTGATTGGACCTTAAACGAGTGTTTACTATACTGACAAAAGGACCTGGAACTAGAGAACGGGTTTCTAAAGAACATCTACCGTTGTAAAATTTGTAGAAAACAGATAAAGCTCCTACATTACGTCTGTGCTCCAAAGTATCAAGAGGCGAAGTAATGGATACATCGTTTATTAAACGGATAACTCTATTCTGAATTCCATCAAGATAAACAAAATGCGATCGTGGAGCCCCACCCCATACATATGAATTAAATTCTATAATTGGTCAACATAAGATTTATATAATCTTAATACTTCAGAGGTAGTGAAGTAGAAGTTACAACGTCTTATGAAGCCCAAACATTGGCTAGCTCTTTTTGAAATTTCATAAATATTTTTCTTCCAGGAAACATCACTTGATACTTTTAAACCTAATAACTTAAGTGAATCTGATTTAGCAATAGGGGCACCATTAATAACTGGTGGAACATATTGTTGAAATGTCTTCTGAGAAAAAAGACAAGACTGGAATTTATGTGGGTTAAATTCTACTCTATTAGAAATGCCCCAATCGGGAATGACTTGAATATTCGACAGAATAGTCAAATTCATTAATTCACGTGAACCATTCAAGCGAGAATTGCATTCTTTTTGACTGACAAACTGATTGGAAGCCGATAGTGTTGTATCATCAGCAAATGAATGGATATCACAGGTTGTAGAAGACAACAGGTCGTAGATATATATAAAGAAGAGCGTTGGCGACAAGGATGACCCTTGAGGTACGCCAGCAATGATTCCATGAGAAGCTGAAGATATACCATTTAATACAACTTTTATTTTACGGTTCCGTAAATAATCCTCAATCCATGTAATTAGAAAGGAGTGTAAGTTCAACGCACGAATCTTATTAATAAGACAATCATGCCTTACTCTATCAAAAGTTTTAGAAATATCTAAGGAAACAACGCTTGATTCACCTAGGTTTTCAATGCTTCGCTCCAAACAATGAGTCATGCAAGTCATGAGTTCACCTGAAGAACGATTTTTACGAAAACCATACTGCACATCGGATAAAAGAACATTCGAATCCAGATAGCTCATTAGTCTGAAATTAACGATAGATTCCATTACCTTTGATAGAACCGACAACAAAGCAATAGGACGGTACGGTGCCGATTTATCACCTTTTTTTTGGAACGGGTTGAATATTAGCTATTTTCGAAATTGATGGAAAAACACCTATCTTCATTGAGAGATGAAACAATTTGCCAAGCGGTTTTGACAAATTATGATGACAACTTTTCAATACTAATGGCGGAATACCGTCTTTAAGAATCTTTGATACGGGTTGTCAGCACACCTACATGCTGACATACACATGTATAGATAACAATATACACCTACATATACACGCCTGCTGGTCTCCGCTCTTTGAGTGTTTATCAGGCCCCATTTGTCATCTTACACTTAACAAATAAAGACATAAAAAACTAACAATTGTTTTACATCAAATACAACATGACGCAGCCGGTATAAACCTACAATCGAAATAAATTAAAAAACTAAAAAAAAAGTGTGCAATGGCAACAAGTGATTTTCAAAGCCAGGACCATTAGGTACTATTGTATGGTAATGTAAGGGAAAATTGGCGCAAGTTCTTGAATATGTGGAATATATATTCAATAGCAACAAAGACAAACACCAAAGATGAAAAAATACAGACAGTAAGGTTTCTATCATGTGCCCGAGAACAAGCAATTGAAATTTATCAAACTCTACCATTGCCAGAAGCTGAAAAAAATAAAATAATAATGATAATAAATAAATTGATAACGTCTTTATTAAACTATAATTGCAGATCATATGTAACAAAGAAAAGAGACCAGCAGACAGGTTGAAAACAGTAAAATTGAATTCAAGCTTGTGCTGACGCAAATATGATTTCACTTGAGACTGTAAAGAAAATCGGTTGCGAAAATAAGATTAAACCATGTGCTGTTCATTTAGGAGCGTATTAAAACTGTGGGGTATGTTCGTTTGTGCACCCAATATAAAAAGTTGATTAATGATGTCAAGTACATCGTAGTAGATAGTAGATCGAAGCCGTTGCTAGGTTTTAAGATATGAACAGAATTCAATTTGATTCGTCGCGTTCATGAAATAAGTACAAGTACGAGGCAGCTTGAGTTGAGCGCTTTGTCCAAACACCTTACAGTTTTAAGTACAATGTTCGGTACCTATGTTTACAATGTGCTTCCTTTCGGTGTGAAGCCCGCAGCTGAAAAGTTTCAAAAGTTAAATATGAAGCATTTTGGTAATTTACCTGGCGTATTTTTATATATAGACGATCTTATCATAGGAGGAAGAAACAAAAAAGAAAACGATGAAAACCTAGAAAGAGTTGTTAATAAGGCACGAGAGATTAATGTCAAATTCAATAAAGCAAAAGTTCAATTTTGTGTTGACAAAGTTAGATATTTAGGACATATTTTTACTGGTGATACCATTAGCCCCGACCCAACTCGAGTTGAAGCAATTCTCAGTATTAAAGACCCACACGATAAAAAAAACAATTAGAACGAATAATGGGGATGTTTAATTACCTTACAGCGTTTATACCCAATTTCTCAGAAATTAATGTTACACTTCGCGAATTACTAAACAAGAACAACGAATTTCAATGGACAACTACTCATACTGAAACGTTGAATAGAATCAAAAGGGTCCCAGCCGTTCATTCGATTCTTCACACATTTGACCCCAACAAGAATATAATTCTCCAGTGTGATGCATCTCAAAATGGCCTCGGTTGTTATTTGTTACAGGATGATAAACCAGTGGCGTATACTTTTAAAAGCCTGACGGACACTGAGACAAGATATGCCCAAGTAGAAAAAGAGTTGTCAGCAATTGTTTACGCCTGTGAGAAAATTTAATCATTATGTTTACGGTCATCATTTCACAATACATTCGGATCATAAGCCATTGGTAGCAATTTCAAAAAAAGATGTGTTTTTTGATAATCGCGTTATAGTCCCTAGAACTTTAGTTAGGGAAATGTTAGAGCTTCTCCATAAATCAAACATGGGGATAACTAAAACGATTGGTAGAGCTAAAGGAAACCTCTATTGGCCACATATGGCAAGAGACATCGAAACGATGCTCCAAAACTGCCGCGACTGTGAAAAGCATAGGCCGGAAAATAAAAAAACATTTCTTATTGGGTCATCCTCCACCTAAAACCCCTTTTCAGAAAATTGGAATTGATTTACTTGAATATGGGGAAAACTCATATTTAGTAGCTATTGATTATTTTTCAAAATGTATAGAACTCTGCCAATAAGGGATAAGACCGCGCAAACGGTAAGAAGTGTTTTGGTACATGGTATCCCTCAGCAAAATCGTGGCGGACAATCAGCCTTTTAATTCATATGAACTTCGAAGATTCTCAGAGGAGTCAAATTTTGATTTTGTTTTTAGTAGTCCACGATATCAGAGATCGAACGGCCAATCTGACAAGGCAGTCCACGTAACCAAATCAATGTTACGAAAAATTGGTAAGGAACGGGGTTGTTTAAAAGCTGTACTATTAGAATACCGAACAACACTAATTCCGGGAATAGGATACTCACCCGCAGAAATGTTAATGAACCGTAAGTTGCGAACATGGTTGCCAAAGTTCCTAAAGATTTGTACGCAATATTGGAGGAACGTCAAAGAAAAATACCAAAAAAAATAGTTCTGTCCTTCCTCGGCGAGATTTAGAGCTCCGAAAGGGTGAAGGGGGGAAACCAGGTCGAATTGTATCAAGACACGTTTTGCCGCGGTCGTATCTGCTCGAAAACGAAAATAAAAGGGTTATTCGGCGCAATTCATTTCATTTGCGTAGGTCACAACATCCACCATTGTTTGACACCTGTCACAATATGTCACCAAATATGGTCGCATAAGTAAAAACCTAGTTACTATTGTCCGGAATAGAAAATAGTTGTTATTGAATCTGAATTTTAAATTAGTATACTCGTACTTTCTACAATTTTGATGAATAACATGATTGGTTGATTCCTTTGATTTTCATTTTTATGTCATAAGATTACCTTTTGAATTAAACTGGATCGAATGAATTGTTATAAGAAGAAAGATGATGTATATTCGACTAGACATGTGAATGTCAGCACACCTACATGCTGACATACACATGTATACATAACAATATACACCTACATGAACACGCCTGCTGGTCTCCGCTCTTTGAGTGTTTATCAGGCCTGTTGTCATACACTTAACCAATAAAACCATAAAAAACTAACATGTGTTTTACATCAAATACAACAGCCTTAAGTAATAAGGGGGTCTCGAAGAGATCTCGAGAGGGGTCCTTTTGGGTTATTTGGACGGTCTTGTGGGGGTTATTAGGTGATTTTGAAAGGGTCTAAAGTGGGTCTTAAGAAGGTCTTAAAAGGTCTTGAAGTGGTCTTGCGGGGGTCCTGAGGGTTTTTGAGCTGGTATTTTTTTTCTTTTCCTTTTTATATAGACTTATTGCCAAGGGAGAACTCCTTGAATGACTTGTGTCACGGCAATAAGGGGGCCGAATGGGGTGGTCGAATGAATGTGAATTACAATATATCACATTCCTCACGTTTGTAGCCGGTTTCAATTTATTTTCTCAGAATTCTCTCTGATTCATTGAAAAAGCAATACGAAAAAACGAACACGAAACTAAAACGACGCGAGTCCAAATACTTTTAACAATGAACCATGGTCAGGGAAAAATAAAATACCTTGATCAAGAAAATATTACAAATTGCAAATTTGTTGAACAGTTGGGCTTTCTATAGAGAAGGTTTTGGCAAAGAGCGAGAAACTTAAGATGTGCTAGTGGGAAACAGAAAAATTTTATATGGATTTTGCTCTTTAGTTGATTACTAATACAAATACGTTTTGGATTTTTTTGGTTTTGGATCGACCAAAACCTTCTCTATAGATCGTACACAGATACATGCTTAGATTTAGACCAAACGTATTTGTATTAGTAATCAACTAAAGAGCAAAATCCATATAAATTTTTCCTTTTCCCACTACCACATCTTAGGTTTCTCGCTCTTTGCGACTACTTATTTTTTGTACACTGTATTCACATTCCAAAATACAGACGCGTTTTGGATTGGTTTACAGCATTAGTATGCATTGAGTTGGGCTTTCTATAGAGAAGGTTTTGGTCGATCCCATTAATCAACACACACGCATTTTACAACTACATACTTTGAAACTCTCACGGTTTCGAACAGAATTGGGCTGCAGGTTAGTTTATAAAAAATCACTGGATATGTGTGTTAAATTTGAATAAAATTAAGTTTTTTAAAGCAATTGTATGGGAACCCCCCGATCCAGGGGCCAGTTTGAATAAAATTGGGCTTTAGGAAGTGGGTTAGGAATTGATCACAAGATTCTACGACAGACCAACAGACAAACAAATCCACGGGCAAGCGAAGTTAAAGTAGAGAATTTCAAAAGGAATAAATATCAAAAGAAATTACCTGCGGAAGGAGCGGACCGAACCGGACCACCGAATAGATATTTGAAGTGCGTAAACCCAAATAAATTCCAGGCTTGTCTTTTTTCTCAAAAGGCAATTCAACATTACGTAGCACCAGTAATTAATGGTGCCACTATTGCGATACCAGTTTCACTTAAGATGTTAGGTTTGAAAATTTCTAGTGAACTTTCCTGGAAGGAACATATTTATGAAATCTCAAAAAGAGCGAGCCAATGCTTGGGCATTATAAGAAGACGGGCTCCAAGATCGCATTTGGTTCATCTTGATGGAATTCAAAATAGAGTTGTCCGTTTGATAAACGATGTAACAATTACTTCATCTCTTGATTCTTTGGAGCATAGACGTAATGTTGGAGCTTTATCTGTTTTCTACAAATTTTACAACGGTAGATGTTCTTCAGAAACCCGTTCTCTATTCCCAGGTCCTTTTGTCAGCAACGTTAACACTCGTTTGAGGTCTAATCAACATAGGTTTGCCTTAAAACCGTTCTCATGTAGAACCCAACACTTCAAATCGTCCTTTTATCCGAGAGTGACTTCGATGTGGAATCAATTGGTTGACTCCGTATTTCCCGAATCTTATAATTTACAGGCCTTCAAAATAGTTGTAAACAACTTCCTGAAGGACGACCGTAGTGTTCATTAGAGGATAAGATTATTTTATATAAAAAAATTATTATTTTTTGTATTATTTATAATATTTTTTGTTTATTTTGTAATATTTTCTTGTCAAGGTTTTTTGTAGTTTTCCCTGACCATGATTCATTGATAAAAGTATTTGGAATCGCGTCGTTTTAGTTTCGTGTTCGTTATTTCGTATTGCTTTTTTCAATGAATCAGAGATAATTCTGAGAAAATAAATTGAAACCGGCTACAAACGTGAGGAATGTTTTATATTGTAAATCCTTCCTTCATTCCTTCGAATTTTTTAATTTTTAATTTTAATAAAGGGCATAGAGCCCAACTTATTGCCGTGACGAAAGTCATTCAGGGTCTTATCCCTTGGCAATGAGTCTTTTTAAAAAAAAAAAAAAATCATTCTTTTCTAATCAATCGAGTCCTTGCCACAATAAATATAAGCGCTTTAAGGAAACTACAAATGGGCAATAATTTTAGAAACTTTTAATTATTATAATTGCAGAAAGATATTAGTTTTTAAAATTAATAATATAATAATAGGAAAATCACAAATTCCACTACTTGGACTTAAAAATATTTGTAAAATTAAAAATTTCTTCCTGAAATTTTCCACAGTTCGACTTTGTTATAGATATGTCTTCCAAATTTTTTTTAAGAGGTTTCAAGAAATGTGTGTTTGGATCCGTTCCTAAATGGAAGTTGTTAAAAGCACTGTACACTGCGCTAAATAATGGCTGCTTAATCGAATGAAAATATCCTCTATTTCCATGCATAATTTTAACACCATTTGGAGTATCACAAACAGGCATATACATACAATGGTCTGGTCTATAATTATACTCGCACGGAAATATATATAATTTTTCTGAAAATAAAGTGAATAATTAGACTGTATATTAATATGTATATTCTAAGTGAAGCATAATTATAAAAAAATAACAGGCATAAGATAGTAAATCGAGCTCGCCATATGAATAGTTGTAATTTAGTCTAAACACTGAATTATCTTCGTAACAATTTTTTTTGAATTTATTTTTTTCTGTGAAAAAAAAAATTTTTTTTCTTATGTTTTTGGGAAATGTTTTATTTCTTAAAAAAACTTTTTTTTTTTTAACGCCACCGTACTGGACAATCACAGCGCAGCACGCAGGCAGACGCTCACTTAGTTTCTTCTTTTGCTGTCTGGATCACGTCGCCATGATTTTTTTAGTAATCCTTTGCATTCTCTGCCAAAGTCGTCGTATAACGTAGCTTCGCTGTTAGATTGCCCTGCGGGTTGCTTCGTCGGTACAGTTCAGCTTATCGCTGCAAACGTTTTCCTCTGCATTATCTGCCAACGTCGTCGTACAATGTAGCTTCGTTGTTAGATTGCCCTGTGGGTTGCTACGTCGGTACAGCTTAACTTATCGCTGCCAACGTTTTCTTCTGCATTCTCTGCCAACGTCGTCGTTCAACGTAACTACGCTGTTAGATTGCTCTGCAGGTTGCTACGCCGGTACATCGGCATCGCTCAGTGTGCACGCACGTCTCAGGCTCTCGCTCACGTATCGCTCAGGGTGCTCGCTTATCTCAAGCTCACGCATCGATCAGAATACACGCTCGTCACAGGCGTACGCTCACGCATCGCTCAGGGTACACGCTCGTCTCAGGCTTACGCACACATCACACACTCACGCCTAAAGCGCGCTTAGGCTCTCGTCAAGGCCTACGTAGTTCTCAGACTACCTTAACATTACTAAAGAAACTACTTATGAATCTATATTAAAATAAATGAGAAATTGAATTAAAAGTTCTACATATAGAAATTTACGAGTATTGTACCTATATCATTTTGAACCCTGGTCACCCTGAGTTTACCACGGCTGGGAAAACTCCATTACAATATGATTTCAAACATGTACCCATGTCAAGTGAGACGTTAAATGGCTGAAATACAAGGCGTTGCACGGCAGCCTTCACCTAACTGCCCCACCCTACTGTCCCAATCAAACTCCTTTCCACCCACTGACATCATCCCACAGATCCACTCCATCGCATCACCTATCACTGGCCACAAAACTGTGCGATATAACTACCGGCGAAAAAAAACCTTTACAATGGTGAAAACCTGATTAAATTCGCTCCCGTAGTTTTCAATATTACCTGCAAAAAGAGACGTTGCCAGGCTGCCTCCCCCCCCCACACTGATCCCAAAAAGGTAGCTTATTACCACAGGACACAGGGCATATAATTTGATGCAAATTTGCAAATTCAGGGTGACCAGGGTTCAAAATGATATAGGTACAATACTCGTAAATTTCTATATGTAGAACTTTTAATTCAATTTCTCATTTATTTTAATATAGATTCATAAGTAGTTTCTTTAGTAATGTTAAGGTAGTCTGAGAACTACGTAGGCCTTGACGAGAGCCTAAGCGCGCTTTAGGCGTGAGTGTGTGATGTGTGCGTAAGCCTGAGACGAGCGTGTACCCTGAGCGATGCTTGAGCGTACGCCTGTGACGAGCGTGTATTCTGATCGATGCGTGAGCTTGAGATAAGCGAGCACCCTGAGCGATACGTGAGCGAGAGCCTGAGACGTGCGTGCACACTGAGCGATGCCGATGTACCGGCGTAGCAACCTGCAGAGCAATCTAACAGCGTAGTTACGTTGAACGACGACGTTGGCAGAGAATGCAGAAGAAAACGTTGGCAGCGATAAGTTAAGCTGTACCGACGTAGCAACCCACAGGGCAATCTAACAACGAAGCTACATTGTACGACGACGTTGGCAGATAATGCAGAGGAAAACGTTTGCAGCGATAAGCTGAACTGTACCGACGAAGCAACCCGCAGGGCAATCTAACAGCGAAGCTACGTTATACGACGACTTTGGCAGAGAATGCAAAGGATTACTAAAAAAATCATGGCGACGTGATCCAGACAGCAAAAGAAGAAACTAAGTGAGCGTCTGCCTGCGTGCTGCGCTGTGATTGTCCAGTACGGTGGCGTTAAAAAAAAAAAGTTTTTTTAAGAAATAAAACATTTCCCAAAAACATAAGAAAAAAAATTTTTTTTTTCACAGAAAAAAATAAATTCAAAAAAAATTGTTACGAAGATAATTCAGTGTTTAGACTAAATTACAACTATTCATATGGCGAGCTCGATTTACTATCTTATGCCTGTTATTTTTTTATAATTATGCTTCACTTAGAATATACATATTAATATACAGTCTAATTATTCACTTTATTTTCAGAAAAATTATATATATTTCCGTGCGAGTATAATTATAGACCAGACCATTGTATGTATATGCCTGTTTGTGATACTCCAAATGGTGGAAATAGAGGATATTTTCATTCGATTAAGCAGCCATTATTTAGCGCAGTGTACAGTGCTTTTAACAACTTCCATTTAGGAACGGATCCAAACACACATTTCTTGAAACCTCTTAAAAAAAATTTGGAAGACATATCTATAACAAAGTCGAACTGTGGAAAATTTCAGGAAGAAATTTTTAATTTTACAAATATTTTTAAGTCCAAGTAGTGGAATTTGTGATTTTCCTATTATTATATTATTAATTTTAAAAACTAATATCTTTCTGCAATTATAATAATTAAAAGTTTCTAAAATTATTGCCCATTTGTAGTTTCCTTAAAGCGCTTATATTTATTGTGGCAAGGACTCGATTGATTAGAAAAGAATGATTTTTTTTTTTTTTTAAAAAGACTCATTGCCAAGGGATAAGACCCTGAATGACTTTCGTCACGGCAATAAGTTGGGCTCTATGCCCTTTATTAAAATTAAAAATTAAAAAATTCGAAGGAATGAAGGAAGGATTTACAATATAAAACATTCCTCACGTTTGTAGCCGGTTTCAATTTATTTTCTCAGAATTATCTCTGATTCATTGAAAAAAGCAATACGAAATAACGAACACGAAACTAAAACGACGCGATTCCAAATACTTTTATCAATGAATCATGGTCAGGGAAAACTACAAAAAACCTTGACAAGAAAATATTACAAAATAAACAAAAAATATTATAAATAATACAAAAAATAATAATTTTTTTATATAAAATAATCTTATCCTCTAATGAACACTACGGTCGTCCTTCAGGAAGTTGTTTACAGCTATTTTGAAGGCCTGTAAATTATAAGATTCGGGAAATACGGAGTCAACCAATTGATTCCACATCGAAGTCACTCTCGGATAAAAGGACGATTTGAAGTGTTGGGTTCTACATGAGAACGGTTTTAAGGCAAACCTATGTTGATTAGACCTCAAACGAGTGTTAACGTTGCTGACAAAAGGACCTGGGAATAGAGAACGGGTTTCTGAAGAACATCTACCGTTGTAAAATTTGTAGAAAACAGATAAAGCTCCAACATTACGTCTATGCTCCAAAGAATCAAGAGATGAAGTAATTGTTACATCGTTTATCAAACGGACAACTCTATTTTGAATTCCATCAAGATGAACCAAATGCGATCTTGGAGCCCGTCTTCTTATAATGCCCAAGCATTGGCTCGCTCTTTTTGAGATTTCATAAATATGTTCCTTCCAGGAAAGTTCACTAGAAATTTTCAAACCTAACATCTTAAGTGAAACTGGTATCGCAATAGTGGCACCATTAATTACTGGTGCTACGTAATGTTGAATTGCCTTTTGAGAAAAAAGACAAGCCTGGAATTTATTTGGGTTTACGCACTTGAAATATCTATTCGGTGGTCCGGTTCGGTCCGCTCCTTCCGCAGGTAATTTCTTTTGATATTTATTCCTTTTGAAATTCTCTACTTTAACTTCGCTTGCCCGTGGATTTGTTTGTCTGTTGGTCTCTCGTAGAATCTTGTGATCAATTCCTAACCCACTTCCTAAAGCCCAATTTTATTCAAACTGGCCCCTGGATCGTGGGGTTCCCATACAATTGCTTTAAAAAACTTAATTTTATTCAAATTTAACACACATATCCAGTGATTTTTTATAAACTAACCTGCAGCCCAATACTGTTCGAAACCGCAGAGTGAAACCGTGAGAGTTTCAAAGTATGTAGTTGTAAAATGCGTGTGTGTTGATTAATGGGATTGACCAAAACCTTCTCTATAGAAAGCCCAACTCAATGCATACTAATGCTGTAAACCAATCCAAAACGCGTCTGTATTTTGGAATGTGAATACAGTGTACAAAAAATAAGTAGTCGCAAAGAGCGAGAAACCTAAGATGTGGTAGTGGGAAACAGAAAAATTTTATATGGATTTTGCTCTTTAGTTGATTACTAATACAAATACGTTTGGTCTAAATCTAAGCATGTATCTGTGTACGATCTATAGAGAAGGTTTTGGTCGATCCAAAACCAAAAAAATCCAAAACGTATTTGTATTAGTAATCAACTAAAGAGCAAAATCCATATAAAATTTTTCTGTTTCCCACTAGCACATCTTAAGTTTCTCGCTCTTTGCCAAAACCTTCTCTATAGAAAGCCCAACTGTTCCGATCGTACACAGATACATGCTTAGATTGAGACCAAACGTATTTGTATTAGTAATCAACTAAAGAGCAAAATCCATATAAAATTTTTCTGTTTCCCACTACCACATCTTACTTTTCTCGCTCTTTGCGACTACTTATTTTTTGTACACTGTATTCACATCCCACAAACACACATGCGTTTGGTGTTGCTTTACAGCATTAGTATGCGTAGAGTTGGGGTTTCTATAGAGAAGGTTTTGCTCTTTGCGACTTCTTATTTTTTGTACACTGTATTCACATCCCACAAACACAGATGCGTTTTGGATGGGTTTTTCTTGGTTTTCAATAGAGTTGGGCTTTCTATAGAGAAGGTTTGGATCGACATGATGACTTTTTCTTATTACGCGTTTCATTTGCAATTTGAGGTTGTTTTGTTGTTACGTGTATTCTTAACGTTCTAAAAAATTAGTTAAAGGTGTAGGAAATGGAGGTATGAATCGGCCGATCGCGCGATGCGCTTGCAGATAGGTATTTATAGCAAATGAAAGAACAGCCAAACGTGCAATTAGCGATCGATTTTTAAGTGAACTAAAACACAATATATATCCGTGAGCAAAGTAAAGTAAAGCGAACAACAAAAATTACGATTAAAGAGACAACTAACATCGAAAAAAGACACGTAAACTTAAACTCACCACTGGTAATAATCGCCAAAATATATATTTTTGAGGTCGGGGAGCTATTTCAAAGTATTTTCTTTTTCTACGCTTCACACACGCCACACGTGACTCGCGACACTCGTCAAACACGGTATATCAAAATTAGCACCTGACATGAAGCCGCTCACAAAATTTCAACCTTTAGGTCGTGCGAAAGGGCACGAGGCCAATAACCTCGCCCGTTAAAAAACTTTTATTACGGAACCCAAAATCAGCCTCGGATACACTGATAAACGACGACGACCACAGCAACGAAAACAGCTAAGCGATTTAAGAATTTTCTCATATAAAGTATGCTCACTGTAAAGAGCTCGAGCTGCACAACAGCTGACATCAATCCAAGAGATACGGTGGACGGGGAATAGGGTCTTACAAAAATCAGAATATGACATATTACAGCTGTCATGCAAGACATCATGTGCTCGGGGTGGGGTTTCTAGTCAGAAAAAGAATGAAACCCACCGTTATCGTATTTAAAGCTGTAAATGAACGGAAATGCACCCTTCGCGTGCGGGCAGATTTAAAAACATAAGCCTCATAAACGTTCACGCACCTACAGAGGATTCCCCAGATGATGAAAAAGAAGAATTATTTGAACCAGTCGAACGGTAACTACACGCCTGTCCTCAGTATGACGTACAAATCATTCTGGAGGATATTAATGCCAAAATAGGTAGGGAGTATTCAGGCAGTTCATAGCTTACACGAGAACACTAATAACAATGGACAACGAGTCATAGAGATGGCTGCAAGCAAAAATTTGGCGTATGAACGTAAGAATGTTGCGCACCCAGCAATGCAACAATCTCATAGAACGCGGGCACGCGAAGATGAATTTAAAGAGCTCAGAAGATATGAAAAAACAGTTCACCGGCGAAAGAAAGCAGGGTAAGAGAAGAATCTCGTCCGTGAACTAGAACAGTGCAGAGAGCGAGGACTGCACCAGGCACGGAAGTTCTACCGAGCGATGGAAAGAGCACTTTCATGAGTTGCTAAATGGCCAGCTAACTGGCCAATGACCGATGCATGCATGCTGCGCCACCAAGCATAGACGAAGTTAGCAGAGCGATTAATCGGCTTAAAAAATAATAAGGCCTCGGGATTAGTATCCCAGCGGAGCTGATAAGGTCAGGGCGTCCGCAATATACCAAGCATGTGATGAACTAATAGTGCATGTATGGGAGAAAGAAGCGATGCCAGAAGACTGGCGAAGAGGCACCCCATACATAAGAAAAGAGATATCACAGCATGCAGCAATTATCGTGGTATAAAGTTGTTGAGTACCGCGTATAAGATTTTATCCTCTATCCAGGATAGTCCCATACGCTTAAGTCATCATTGGTCCATACCAGTGTGGCTTCATCACAGGCAAATCCACAACTGACATCGTTGTTTGAAACCAAAGAACTGTACAGGAAGCTTTCATCCAACTCGAATAGGCGGCACGAAATCTGGGGCTGCATATAAATGAGAGCAAAACAAAGTACATGGTGGCCACTTCTGCGAGTAGAATATCCAACATTGGTGCCGCAATTAGAATAGTGGAACGCGAATTTGAAGTAATGCATTCCTTTAACTATCTCTCGTCAACTGTAGCAGCCGATAACAGCATGGAACCAGAAATACGCGCATGGTTGCTCAAAGCCAACAAAGGCTTAGTCTATTCAAATCCAGGAATTTAACCATAACATCCAAGCTGCTGGTATGTACGACAATGGTCATACCAGTACTTACATAGGGATCCGAAACTTGGGTGCTTAGCAAAAAGCATTCGCGTTCGAGAGAAAAGTCTTACGGATAATTGTTGGTCCCGTAAGTGAGAAAGAAAGATTCCTAAGACTCTATAATGATGAGATCTACGATTGTTACCGCGATGTCGACATCGTAAAAAAAAATTAAGCTCGGTAGGCTCTGGTGGGCAGGATAACTGGCTCGCATGAGCGAAGACGATCCTGCTCGGAAAGCCCTTTGCTGTAGGATTTATGGAACACGACACCGAAGCTGGCCAAGACTACGAAACTTGTTTTCGGAATTTAGGTGTAGACGTTTAAATATCGCAATGAATTAAGTTTGGCGAATTGAAAGAAATTTTTTTTTTACATTTCTCCCAAAATCAAACTGGGACCTCACAGTTTACGTAAAAAGCTTAAATATGAATTTTCATCTCCATAAATTCAGCCGTCTGAGCTGTAGAGTGGCCACAGACAGACAGACGGGCCTTTTTTTTTTAGCTTTTTCTGATTCAGGAGATACGGAAATGGGTAAATTTGCAAAAATCCCGAAAGTGTTGAATATCGGAGAAACACATTTATATAAAATTTAAAGATATGTAATCGACTACATTTTTTAGAAAATTTGTATAGGCCTAGAGGGCCGATCACTCCAAAAAATTTACAAAAAGTGTTGTCCAATGGAGATACACAGGTGTTTAAAAAATTTTAAAAATTTATGTGGGCATCCCTCGGGCTCATACAAAGTCTTGTCTATCAGAGATACACGGGTGTTTAAAATTTGTAGAAACAGCAGAAACATATAAACAAAATTTTATATGGGAACCCCTCTAAAAATTCACAAAAAGTTTTGTCCATGAAAGATACACAAGTGTTTAAAATTTGAAGAAAATCGGGCTAGTTTTTAAAAAAATTATAGGGGCACACCTATCCAAAATCCAAAAATTTTACAAAAAGTTTTGTAGATCGGATATGTTGGGGTAACAAAAATTACACGCACGACTTATAAGCTGGGCTAAGTCCTTTATTAAAAATTCCAAAATCGAAGGAATTTAATTTACAATATATAACATTCCTCACGTTTGTATCCGGTTCTAATTTATTTTCTTAGTATTCTCTCTGATTCATTGAAAAAACAAAACGGAAAAAGATTACGAAACTAAAAACGACACGAGTCCAAATACTTTTAACAATCCATTGATTAAAGGATCATAGTCAGGGAAAACTATAAAAAAAACTCTGACCAAGAAAATAAAACATTTCCCAAAAACATAAGAAAAAATTTTTTTTTTTCACAGAAAAAAATAAATTCAAAAAAAATTGTTACGAAGATAATTCAGTGTTTAGACTAAATTACAACTATTCATATGGCGAGCTCGATTTACTATCTTATGCCTGTTATTTTTTTATAATTATGCTTCACTTAGAATATACATATTAATATACAGTCTAATTATTCACTTTATTTTCAGAAAAATTATATATATTTCCGTGCGAGTATAATTATAGACCAGACCATTGTATGTATATGCCTGTTTGTGATACTCCAAATGGTGTTAAAATTATGCATGGAAATAGAGGATATTTTCATTCGATTAAGCAGCCATTATTTAGCGCAGTGTACAGTGCTTTTAACAACTTCCATTTAGGAACGGATCCAAACACACATTTCTTGAAACCTCTTAAAAAAAATTTGGAAGACATATCTATAACAAAGTCGAACTGTGGAAAATTTCAGGAAGAAATTTTTAATTTTACAAATATTTTTAAGTCCAAGTAGTGGAATTTGTGATTTTCCTATTATTATATTATTAATTTTAAAAACTAATATCTTTCTGCAATTATAATAATTAAAAGTTTCTAAAATTATTGCCCATTTGTAGTTTCCTTAAAGCGCTTATATTTATTGTGGCAAGGACTCGATTGATTAGAAAAGAATGTTTTTTTTTTTTTTTTAAAAGACTCATTGCCAAGGGATAAGACCCTGAATGACTTTCGTCACGGCAATAAGTTGGGCTATGCCCTTTATTAAAATTAAAAATTAAAAAATTCGAAGGAATGAAGGAAGGATTTACAATATAAAACATTCCTCACGTTTGTAGCCGGTTTCAATTTATTTTCTCAGAATTATCTCTGATTCATTGAAAAAAGCAATACGAAATAACGAACACGAAACTAAAACGACGCGATTCCAAATACTTTTATCAATGAATCATGGTCAGGGAAAACTACAAAAAACCTTGACAAGAAAATATTACAAAATAAACAAAAAATATTATAAATAATACAAAAAATAATAATTTTTTTATATAAAATAATCTTATCCTCTAATGAACACTACGGTCGTCCTTCAGGAAGTTGTTTACAGCTATTTTGAAGGCCTGTAAATTATAAGATTCGGGAAATACGGAGTCAACCAATTGATTCCACATCGAAGTCACTCTCGGATAAAAGGACGATTTGAAGTGTTGGGTTCTACATGAGAACGGTTTTAAGGCAAACCTATGTTGATTAGACCTCAAACGAGTGTTAACGTTGCTGACAAAAGGACCTGGGAATAGAGAACGGGTTTCTGAAGAACATCTACCGTTGTAAAATTTGTAGAAAACAGATAAAGCTCCAACATTACGTCTATGCTCCAAAGAATCAAGAGATGAAGTAATTGTTACATCGTTTATCAAACGGACAACTCTATTTTGAATTCCATCAAGATGAACCAAATGCGATCTTGGAGCCCGTCTTCTTATAATGCCCAAGCATTGGCTCGCTCTTTTTGAGATTTCATAAATATGTTCCTTCCAGGAAAGTTCACTAGAAATTTTCAAACCTAACATCTTAAGTGAAACTGGTATCGCAATAGTGGCACCATTAATTACTGGTGCTACGTAATGTTGAATTGCCTTTTGAGAAAAAAGACAAGCCTGGAATTTATTTGGGTTTACGCACTTCAAATATCTATTCGGTGGTCCGGTTCGGTCCGCTCCTTCCGCAGGTAATTTCTTTTGATATTTATTCCTTTTGAAATTCTCTACTTTAACTTCGCTTGCCCGTGGATTTGTTTGTCTGTTGGTCTGTCGTAGAATCTTGTGATCAATTCCTAACCCACTTCCTAAAGCCCAATTTTATTCAAACTGGCCCCTGGATCGGGGGGTTCCCATACAATTGCTTTAAAAAACTTAATTTTATTCAAATTTAACACACATATCCAGTGATTTTTTATAAACTAACCTGCAGCCCAATTCTGTTCGAAACCGTGAGAGTTTCAAAGTATGTAGTTGTAAAATGCGTGTGTGTTGATTAATGGGATCGACCAAAACCTTCTCTATAGAAAGCCCAACTCAATGCATACTAATGCTGTAAACCAATCCAAAACGCGTCTGTATTTTGGAATGTGAATACAGTGTACAAAAAATAAGTAGTCGCAAAGAGCGAGAAACCTAAGATGTGGTAGTGGGAAACAGAAAAATTTTATATGGATTTTGCTCTTTAGTTGATTACTAATACAAATACGTTTGGTCTAAATCTAAGCATGTATCTGTGTACGATCTATAGAGAAGGTTTTGGTCGATCCAAAACCAAAAAAATCCAAAACGTATTTGTATTAGTAATCAACTAAAGAGCAAAATCCATATAAAATTTTTCTGTTTCCCACTACCACATCTTAAGTTTCTCGCTCTTTGCCAAAACCTTCTCTATAGAAAGCCCAACTGTTCCGATCGTACACAGATACATGCTTAGATTGAGACCAAACGTATTTGTATTAGTAATCAACTAAAGAGCAAAATCCATATAAAATTTTTCTGTTTCCCACTACCACATCTTACTTTTCTCGCTCTTTGCGACTACTTATTTTTTGTACACTGTATTCACATCCCACAAACACACATGCGTTTGGTGTTGCTTTACAGCATTAGTATGCGTAGAGTTGGGGTTTCTATAGAGAAGGTTTTGCTCTTTGCGACTTCTTATTTTTTGTACACTGTATTCACATCCCACAAACACAGATGCGTTTTGGATGGGTTTTTCTTGGTTTTCAATAGAGTTGGGCGTTCTATAGAGAAGGTTTGGATCGACATGATGACTTTTTCTTATTACGCGTTTCATTTGCAATTTGAGGTTGTTTTGTTGTTACGTGTATTCTTAACGTTCTAAAAAATTAGTTAAAGGTGTAGGAAATGGAGGTATGAATCGGCCGATCGCGCGATGCGCTTGCAGATAGGTATTTATAGCAAATGAAAGAACAGCCAAACGTGCAATTAGCGATCGATTTTTAAGTGAACTAAAACACAATATATATCCGTGAGCAAAGTAAAGTAAAGCGAACAACAAAAATTACGATTAAAGAGACAACTAACATCGAAAAAAGACACGTAAACTTAAACTCACCACTGGTAATAATCGCCAAAATATATATTTTTGAGGTCGGGGAGCTATTTCAAAGTATTTTCTTTTTCTACGCTTCACACACGCCACACGTGACTCGCGACACTCGTCAAACACGGTATATCAAAATTAGCACCTGACATGAAGCCGCTCACAAAATTTCAACCTTTAGGTCGTGCGAAAGGGCACGAGGCCAATAACCTCGCCCGTTAAAAAACTTTTATTACGAAACCCAAAATCAGCCTCGGATACACTGATAAACGACAACGACCACAGCAACGAAAACAGCTAAGCGATTTAAGAATTTTCTCATATAAAGTATGCTCACTGTAAAGAGCTCGAGCTGCACAACAGCTGACATCAATCCAAGAGATACGGTGGACGGGGAATAGGGTCTTACAAAAATCAGAATATGACATATTACAGCTGTCATGCAAGACATCATGTGCTCGGGGTGGGGTTTCTAGTCAGAAAAAGAATGAAACCCACCGTTATCGTATTTAAAGCTGTAAATGAACGGAAATGCACCCTTCGCGTGCGGGCAGATTTAAAAACATAAGCCTCATAAACGTTCACGCACCTACAGAGGATTCCCCAGATGATGAAAAAGAAGAATTATTTGAACCAGTCGAACGGTAACTACACGCCTGTCCTCAGTATGACGTACAAATCATTCTGGAGGATATTAATGCCAAAATAGGTAGGGAGTATTCAGGCAGTTCATAGCTTACACGAGAACACTAATAACAATGGACAACGAGTCATAGAGATGGCTGCAAGCAAAAATTTGGCGTATGAACGTAAGAATGTTGCGCACCCAGCAATGCAACAATCTCATAGAACGCGGGCACGCGAAGATGAATTTAAAGAGCTCAGAAGATATGAAAAAACAGTTCACCGGCGAAAGAAAGCAGGGTAAGAGAAGAATCTCGTCCGTGAACTAGAACAGTGCAGAGAGCGAGGACTGCACCAGGCACGGAAGTTCTACCGAGCGATGGAAAGAGCACTTTCATGAGTTGCTAAATGGCCAGCTAACTGGCCAATGACCGATGCATGCATGCTGCGCCACCAAGCATAGACGAAGTTAGCAGAGCGATTAATCGGCTTAAAAAATAATAAGGCCTCGGGATTAGTATCCCAGCGGAGCTGATAAGGTCAGGGCGTCCGCAATATACCAAGCATGTGATGAACTAATAGTGCATGTATGGGAGAAAGAAGCGATGCCAGAAGACTGGCGAAGAGGCACCCCATACATAAGAAAAGAGATATCACAGCATGCAGCAATTATCGTGGTATAAAGTTGTTGAGTACCGCGTATAAGATTTTCTCCTCTATCCAGGATAGTCCCATACGCTAAAGTCATCATTGGTCCATACCAGTGTGGCTTCATCACAGGCAAATCCACAACTGACATCGTTGTTTGAAACCAAAGAACTGTACAGGAAGCTTTCATCCAACTCGAATAGGCGGCACGAAATCTGGGGCTGCATATAAATGAGAGCAAAACAAAGTACATGGTGGCCACTTCTGCGAGTAGAATATCCAACATTGGTGCCGCAATTAGAATAGTGGAACGCGAATTTGAAGTAATGCATTCCCTTAACTATCTCTAGTCAACTGTAGCAGCCGATAACAGCATGGAACCAGAAATACGCGCATGGTTGCTCAAAGCCAACAAAGGCTTAGTCTATTCAAATCCAGGAATTTAACCATAACATCCAAGCTGCTGGTATGTACGACAATGGTCATACCAGTACTTACATAGGGATCCGAAACTTGGGTGCTTAGCAAAAAGCATTCGCGTTCGAGAGAAAAGTCTTACGGATAATTGTTGGTCCCGTAAGTGAGAAAGAAAGATTCCTAAGACTCTATAATGATGATATCTACGATTGTTACCGCGATGTCGACATCGTAAAAAAAAATTAAGCTCGGTAGGCTCTGGTGGGCAGGATACCTGGCTCGCATGAGCGAAGACGATCCTGCTCGGAAAGCCCTTTGCTGTAGGATTTATGGAACACGACACCGAAGCTGGCCAAGACTACGAAACTTGTTTTCGGAATTTAGGTGTAGACGTTTAAATATCAATGAATTAAGTTTGGCGAATTGAAAGAAATTTTTTTTTTACATTTCTCCCAAAATCAAACTGGGACCTCACAGTTTACGTAAAAAGCTTAAATATGAATTTTCATCTCCATAAATTCAGCCGTCTGAGCTGTAGAGTGGCCACAGACAGACAGACGGGCCTTTTTTTAGCTTTTTCTGATTCAGGAGATACGGAAATGGGTAAATTTGCAAAAATCCCGAAAGTGTTGAATATCGGAGAAACACATTTATATAAAATTTAAAGATATGTAATCGACTACATTTTTTAGAAAATTTGTATAGGCCCAGAGGGCCGATCACTCCAAAAAATTTACAAAAAGTGTTGTCCAATGGAGATACACAGGTGTTTAAAAAATTTTAAAAATTTATGTGGGCATCCCTCGGGCTCATACAATGTCTTGTCTATCAGAGATACACGGGTGTTTAAAATTTGTAGAAACAGCAGAAACATATAAACAAAATTTTATATGGGAACCCCTCTAAAAATTCACAAAAAGTTTTGTCCATGAAAGATACACAAGTGTTTAAAATTTGAAGAAAATCGGGCTAGTTTTTAAAAAAATTATAGGGGCACACCTATCCAAAATCCAAAAATTTTACAAAAAGTTTTGTAGATCGGATATGTTGGGGTAACAAAAATTACACGCACGACTTATAAGCTGGGCTAAGTCCTTTATTAAAAATTCCAAAATCGAAGGAATTTAATTTACAATATATAACATTCCTCACGTTTGTATCCGGTTCTAATTTATTTTCTTAGTATTCTCTCTGATTCATTGAAAAAACAAAACGGAAAAAGATTACGAAACTTAAAACGACACGAGTCCAAATACTTTTAACAATCCATTGATTAAAGGATCATAGTCAGGGAAAACTATAAAAAAAACTCTGACCAAGAAAATAAAACATTTCCCAAAAACATAAGAAAAAATTTTTTTTTTCACAGAAAAAAATAAATTCAAAAAAAATTGTTACGAAGATAATTCAGTGTTTAGACTAAATTACAACTATTCATATGGCGAGCTCGATTTACTATCTTATGCCTGTTATTTTTTTATAATTATGCTTCACTTAGAATATACATATTAATATACAGTCTAATTATTCACTTTATTTTCAGAAAAATTATATATATTTCCGTGCGAGTATAATTATAGACCAGACCATTGTATGTATATGCCTGTTTGTGATACTCCAAATGGTGTTAAAATTATGCATGGAAATAGAGGATATTTTCATTCGATTAAGCAGCCATTATTTAGCGCAGTGTACAGTGCTTTTAACAACTTCCATTTAGGAACGGATCCAAACACACATTTCTTGAAACCACTTAAAAAAAATTTGGAAGACATATCTATAACAAAGTCGAACTGTGGAAAATTTCAGGAAGAAATTTTTAATTTTACAAATATTTTTAAGTCCAAGTAGTGGAATTTGTGATTTTCCTATTATTATATTATTAATTTTAAAAACTAATATCTTTCTGCAATTATAATAATTAAAAGTTTCTAAAATTATTGCCCATTTGTAGTTTCCTTAAAGCGCTTATATTTATTGTGGCAAGGACTCGATTGATTAGAAAAGAATGTTTTTTTTTTTTTTTTAAAAGACTCATTGCCAAGGGATAAGACCCTGAATGACTTTCGTCACGGCAATAAGTTGGGCTATGCCCTTTATTAAAATTAAAAATTAAAAAATTCGAAGGAATGAAGGAAAGATTTACAATATAAAACATTCCTCACGTTTGTAGCCGGTTTCAATTTATTTTCTCAGAATTATCTCTGATTCATTGAAAAAAGCAATACGAAATAACGAACACGAAACTAAAACGACGCGATTCCAAATACTTTTATCAATGAATCATGGTCAGGGAAAACTACAAAAAACCTTGACAAGAAAATATTACAAAATAAACAAAAAATATTATAAATAATACAAAAAATAATAATTTTTTTATATAAAATAATCTTATCCTCTAATGAACACTACGGTCGTCCTTCAGGAAGTTGTTTACAGCTATTTTGAAGGCCTGTAAATTATAAGATTCGGGAAATACGGAGTCAACCAATTGATTCCACATCGAAGTCACTCTCGGATAAAAGGACGATTTGAAGTGTTGGGTTCTACATGAGAACGGTTTTAAGGCAAACCTATGTTGATTAGACCTCAAACGAGTGTTAACGTTGCTGACAAAAGGACCTGGGAATAGAGAACGGGTTTCTGAAGAACATCTACCGTTGTAAAATTTGTAGAAAACAGATAAAGCTCCAACATTACGTCTATGCTCCAAAGAATCAAGAGATGAAGTAATTGTTACATCGTTTATCAAACGGACAACTCTATTTTGAATTCCATCAAGATGAACCAAATGCGATCTTGGAGCCCGTCTTCTTATAATGCCCAAGCATTGGCTCGCTCTTTTTGAGATTTCATAAATATGTTCCTTCCAGGAAAGTTCACTAGAAATTTTCAAACCTAACATCTTAAGTGAAACTGGTATCGCAATAGTGGCACCATTAATTACTGGTGCTACGTAATGTTGAATTGCCTTTTGAGAAAAAAGACAAGCCTGGAATTTATTTGGGTTTACGCACTTCAAATATCTATTCGGTGGTCCGGTTCGGTCCGCTCCTTCCGCAGGTAATTTCTTTTGATATTTATTCCTTTTGAAATTCTCTACTTTAACTTCGCTTGCCCGTGGATTTGTTTGTCTGTTGGTCTGTCGTAGAATCTTGTGATCAATTCCTAACCCACTTCCTAAAGCCCAATTTTATTCAAACTGGCCCCTGGATCGGGGGGTTCCCATACAATTGCTTTAAAAAACTTAATTTTATTCAAATTTAACACACATATCCAGTGATTTTTTATAAACTAACCTGCAGCCCAATTCTGTTCGAAACCGTGAGAGTTTCAAAGTATGTAGTTGTAAAATGCGTGTGTGTTGATTAATGGGATCGACCAAAACCTTCTCTATAGAAAGCCCAACTCAATGCATACTAATGCTGTAAACCAATCCAAAACGCGTCTGTATTTTGGAATGTGAATACAGTGTACAAAAAATAAGTAGTCGCAAAGAGCGAGAAACCTAAGATGTGGTAGTGGGAAACAGAAAAATTTTATATGGATTTTGCTCTTTAGTTGATTACTAATACAAATACGTTTGGTCTAAATCTAAGCATGTATCTGTGTACGATCTATAGAGAAGGTTTTGGTCGATCCAAAACCAAAAAAATCCAAAACGTATTTGTATTAGTAATCAACTAAAGAGCAAAATCCATATAAAATTTTTCTGTTTCCCACTACCACATCTTAAGTTTCTCGCTCTTTGCCAAAACCTTCTCTATAGAAAGCCCAACTGTTCCGATCGTACACAGATACATGCTTAGATTGAGACCAAACGTATTTGTATTAGTAATCAACTAAAGAGCAAAATCCATATAAAATTTTTCTGTTTCCCACTACCACATCTTACTTTTCTCGCTCTTTGCGACTACTTATTTTTTGTACACTGTATTCACATCCCACAAACACACATGCGTTTGGTGTTGCTTTACAGCATTAGTATGCGTAGAGTTGGGGTTTCTATAGAGAAGGTTTTGCTCTTTGCGACTTCTTATTTTTTGTACACTGTATTCACATCCCACAAACACAGATGCGTTTTGGATGGGTTTTTCTTGGTTTTCAATAGAGTTGGGCGTTCTATAGAGAAGGTTTGGATCGACATGATGACTTTTTCTTATTACGCGTTTCATTTGCAATTTGAGGTTGTTTTGTTGTTACGTGTATTCTTAACGTTCTAAAAAATTAGTTAAAGGTGTAGGAAATGGAGGTATGAATCGGCCGATCGCGCGATGCGCTTGCAGATAGGTATTTATAGCAAATGAAAGAACAGCCAAACGTGCAATTAGCGATCGATTTTTAAGTGAACTAAAACACAATATATATCCGTGAGCAAAGTAAAGTAAAGCGAACAACAAAAATTACGATTAAAGAGACAACTAACATCGAAAAAAGACACGTAAACTTAAACTCACCACTGGTAATAATCGCCAAAATATATATTTTTGAGGTCGGGGAGCTATTTCAAAGTATTTTCTTTTTCTACGCTTCACACACGCCACACGTGACTCGCGACACTCGTCAAACACGGTATATCAAAATTAGCACCTGACATGAAGCCGCTCACAAAATTTCAACCTTTAGGTCGTGCGAAAGGGCACGAGGCCAATAACCTCGCCCGTTAAAAAACTTTTATTACGAAACCCAAAATCAGCCTCGGATACACTGATAAACGACAACGACCACAGCAACGAAAACAGCTAAGCGATTTAAGAATTTTCTCATATAAAGTATGCTCACTGTAAAGAGCTCGAGCTGCACAACAGCTGACATCAATCCAAGAGATACGGTGGACGGGGAATAGGGTCTTACAAAAATCAGAATATGACATATTACAGCTGTCATGCAAGACATCATGTGCTCGGGGTGGGGTTTCTAGTCAGAAAAAGAATGAAACCCACCGTTATCGTATTTAAAGCTGTAAATGAACGGAAATGCACCCTTCGCGTGCGGGCAGATTTAAAAACATAAGCCTCATAAACGTTCACGCACCTACAGAGGATTCCCCAGATGATGAAAAAGAAGAATTATTTGAACCAGTCGAACGGTAACTACACGCCTGTCCTCAGTATGACGTACAAATCATTCTGGAGGATATTAATGCCAAAATAGGTAGGGAGTATTCAGGCAGTTCATAGCTTACACGAGAACACTAATAACAATGGACAACGAGTCATAGAGATGGCTGCAAGCAAAAATTTGGCGTATGAACGTAAGAATGTTGCGCACCCAGCAATGCAACAATCTCATAGAACGCGGGCACGCGAAGATGAATTTAAAGAGCTCAGAAGATATGAAAAAACAGTTCACCGGCGAAAGAAAGCAGGGTAAGAGAAGAATCTCGTCCGTGAACTAGAACAGTGCAGAGAGCGAGGACTGCACCAGGCACGGAAGTTCTACCGAGCGATGGAAAGAGCACTTTCATGAGTTGCTAAATGGCCAGCTAACTGGCCAATGACCGATGCATGCATGCTGCGCCACCAAGCATAGACGAAGTTAGCAGAGCGATTAATCGGCTTAAAAAATAATAAGGCCTCGGGATTAGTATCCCAGCGGAGCTGATAAGGTCAGGGCGTCCGCAATATACCAAGCATGTGATGAACTAATAGTGCATGTATGGGAGAAAGAAGCGATGCCAGAAGACTGGCGAAGAGGCACCCCATACATAAGAAAAGAGATATCACAGCATGCAGCAATTATCGTGGTATAAAGTTGTTGAGTACCGCGTATAAGATTTTCTCCTCTATCCAGGATAGTCCCATACGCTAAAGTCATCATTGGTCCATACCAGTGTGGCTTCATCACAGGCAAATCCACAACTGACATCGTTGTTTGAAACCAAAGAACTGTACAGGAAGCTTTCATCCAACTCGAATAGGCGGCACGAAATCTGGGGCTGCATATAAATGAGAGCAAAACAAAGTACATGGTGGCCACTTCTGCGAGTAGAATATCCAACATTGGTGCCGCAATTAGAATAGTGGAACGCGAATTTGAAGTAATGCATTCCCTTAACTATCTCTCGTCAACTGTAGCAGCCGATAACAGCATGGAACCAGAAATACGCGCATGGTTGCTCAAAGCCAACAAAGGCTTAGTCTATTCAAATCCAGGAATTTAACCATAACATCCAAGCTGCTGGTATGTACGACAATGGTCATACCAGTACTTACATAGGGATCCGAAACTTGGGTGCTTAGCAAAAAGCATTCGCGTTCGAGAGAAAAGTCTTACGGATAATTGTTGGTCCCGTAAGTGAGAAAGAAAGATTCCTAAGACTCTATAATGATGATATCTACGATTGTTACCGCGATGTCGACATCGTAAAAAAAAATTAAGCTCGGTAGGCTCTGGTGGGCAGGATACCTGGCTCGCATGAGCGAAGACGATCCTGCTCGGAAAGCCCTTTGCTGTAGGATTTATGGAACACGACACCGAAGCTGGCCAAGACTACGAAACTTGTTTTCGGAATTTAGGTGTAGACGTTTAAATATCAATGAATTAAGTTTGGCGAATTGAAAGAAATTTTTTTTTTACATTTCTCCCAAAATCAAACTGGGACCTCACAGTTTACGTAAAAAGCTTAAATATGAATTTTCATCTCCATAAATTCAGCCGTCTGAGCTGTAGAGTGGCCACAGACAGACAGACGGGCCTTTTTTTAGCTTTTTCTGATTCAGGAGATACGGAAATGGGTAAATTTGCAAAAATCCCGAAAGTGTTGAATATCGGAGAAACACATTTATATAAAATTTAAAGATATGTAATCGACTACATTTTTTAGAAAATTTGTATAGGCCCAGAGGGCCGATCACTCCAAAAAATTTACAAAAAGTGTTGTCCAATGGAGATACACAGGTGTTTAAAAAATTTTAAAAATTTATGTGGGCATCCCTCGGGCTCATACAATGTCTTGTCTATCAGAGATACACGGGTGTTTAAAATTTGTAGAAACAGCAGAAACATATAAACAAAATTTTATATGGGAACCCCTCTAAAAATTCACAAAAAGTTTTGTCCATGAAAGATACACAAGTGTTTAAAATTTGAAGAAAATCGGGCTAGTTTTTAAAAAAATTATAGGGGCACACCTATCCAAAATCCAAAAATTTTACAAAAAGTTTTGTAGATCGGATATGTTGGGGTAACAAAAATTACACGCACGACTTATAAGCTGGGCTAAGTCCTTTATTAAAAATTCCAAAATCGAAGGAATTTAATTTACAATATATAACATTCCTCACGTTTGTATCCGGTTCTAATTTATTTTCTTAGTATTCTCTCTGATTCATTGAAAAAACAAAACGGAAAAAGATTACGAAACTTAAAACGACACGAGTCCAAATACTTTTAACAATCCATTGATTAAAGGATCATAGTCAGGGAAAACTATAAAAAAAACTCTGACCAAGAAAATAAAACATTTCCCAAAAACATAAGAAAAAATTTTTTTTTTCACAGAAAAAAATAAATTCAAAAAAAATTGTTACGAAGATAATTCAGTGTTTAGACTAAATTACAACTATTCATATGGCGAGCTCGATTTACTATCTTATGCCTGTTATTTTTTTATAATTATGCTTCACTTAGAATATACATATTAATATACAGTCTAATTATTCACTTTATTTTCAGAAAAATTATATATATTTCCGTGCGAGTATAATTATAGACCAGACCATTGTATGTATATGCCTGTTTGTGATACTCCAAATGGTGTTAAAATTATGCATGGAAATAGAGGATATTTTCATTCGATTAAGCAGCCATTATTTAGCGCAGTGTACAGTGCTTTTAACAACTTCCATTTAGGAACGGATCCAAACACACATTTCTTGAAACCTCTTAAAAAAAATTTGGAAGACATATCTATAACAAAGTCGAACTGTGGAAAATTTCAGGAAGAAATTTTTAATTTTACAAATATTTTTAAGTCCAAGTAGTGGAATTTGTGATTTTCCTATTATTATATTATTAATTTTAAAAACTAATATCTTTCTGCAATTATAATAATTAAAAGTTTCTAAAATTATTGCCCATTTGTAGTTTCCTTAAAGCGCTTATATTTATTGTGGCAAGGACTCGATTGATTAGAAAAGAATGTTTTTTTTTTTTTTTAAAAGACTCATTGCCAAGGGATAAGACCCTGAATGACTTTCGTCACGGCAATAAGTTGGGCTATGCCCTTTATTAAAATTAAAAATTAAAAAATTCGAAGGAATGAAGGAAAGATTTACAATATAAAACATTCCTCACGTTTGTAGCCGGTTTCAATTTATTTTCTCAGAATTATCTCTGATTCATTGAAAAAAGCAATACGAAATAACGAACACGAAACTAAAACGACGCGATTCCAAATACTTTTATCAATGAATCATGGTCAGGGAAAACTACAAAAAACCTTGACATGAAAATATTACAAAATAAACAAAAAATATTATAAATAATACAAAAAATAATAATTTTTTTATATAAAATAATCTTATCCTCTAATGAACACTACGGTCGTCCTTCAGGAAGTTGTTTACAGCTATTTTGAAGGCCTGTAAATTATAAGATTCGGGAAATACGGAGTCAACCAATTGATTCCACATCGAAGTCACTCTCGGATAAAAGGACGATTTGAAGTGTTGGGTTCTACATGAGAACGGTTTTAAGGCAAACCTATGTTGATTAGACCTCAAACGAGTGTTAACGTTGCTGACAAAAGGACCTGGGAATAGAGAACGGGTTTCTGAAGAACATCTACCGTTGTAAAATTTGTAGAAAACAGATAAAGCTCCAACATTACGTCTATGCTCCAAAGAATCAAGAGATGAAGTAATTGTTACATCGTTTATCAAACGGACAACTCTATTTTGAATTCCATCAAGATGAACCAAATGCGATCTTGGAGCCCGTCTTCTTATAATGCCCAAGCATTGGCTCGCTCTTTTTGAGATTTCATAAATATGTTCCTTCCAGGAAAGTTCACTAGAAATTTTCAAACCTAACATCTTAAGTGAAACTGGTATCGCAATAGTGGCACCATTAATTACTGGTGCTACGTAATGTTGAATTGCCTTTTGAGAAAAAAGACAAGCCTGGAATTTATTTGGGTTTACGCACTTCAAATATCTATTCGGTGGTCCGGTTCGGTCCGCTCCTTCCGCAGGTAATTTCTTTTGATATTTATTCCTTTTGAAATTCTCTACTTTAACTTCGCTTGCCCGTGGATTTGTTTGTCTGTTGGTCTGTCGTAGAATCTTGTGATCAATTCCTAACCCACTTCCTAAAGCCCAATTTTATTCAAACTGGCCCCTGGATCGGGGGGTTCCCATACAATTGCTTTAAAAAACTTAATTTTATTCAAATTTAACACACATATCCAGTGATTTTTTATAAACTAACCTGCAGCCCAATTCTGTTCGAAACCGTGAGAGTTTCAAAGTATGTAGTTGTAAAATGCGTGTGTGTTGATTAATGGGATCGACCAAAACCTTCTCTATAGAAAGCCCAACTCAATGCATACTAATGCTGTAAACCAATCCAAAACGCGTCTGTATTTTGGAATGTGAATACAGTGTACAAAAAATAAGTAGTCGCAAAGAGCGAGAAACCTAAGATGTGGTAGTGGGAAACAGAAAAATTTTATATGGATTTTGCTCTTTAGTTGATTACTAATACAAATACGTTTGGTCTAAATCTAAGCATGTATCTGTGTACGATCTATAGAGAAGGTTTTGGTCGATCCAAAACCAAAAAAATCCAAAACGTATTTGTATTAGTAATCAACTAAAGAGCAAAATCCATATAAAATTTTTCTGTTTCCCACTACCACATCTTAAGTTTCTCGCTCTTTGCCAAAACCTTCTCTATAGAAAGCCCAACTGTTCCGATCGTACACAGATACATGCTTAGATTGAGACCAAACGTATTTGTATTAGTAATCAACTAAAGAGCAAAATCCATATAAAATTTTTCTGTTTCCCACTACCACATCTTACTTTTCTCGCTCTTTGCGACTACTTATTTTTTGTACACTGTATTCACATCCCACAAACACACATGCGTTTGGTGTTGCTTTACAGCATTAGTATGCGTAGAGTTGGGGTTTCTATAGAGAAGGTTTTGCTCTTTGCGACTTCTTATTTTTTGTACACTGTATTCACATCCCACAAACACAGATGCGTTTTGGATGGGTTTTTCTTGGTTTTCAATAGAGTTGGGCGTTCTATAGAGAAGGTTTGGATCGACATGATGACTTTTTCTTATTACGCGTTTCATTTGCAATTTGAGGTTGTTTTGTTGTTACGTGTATTCTTAACGTTCTAAAAAATTAGTTAAAGGTGTAGGAAATGGAGGTATGAATCGGCCGATCGCGCGATGCGCTTGCAGATAGGTATTTATAGCAAATGAAAGAACAGCCAAACGTGCAATTAGCGATCGATTTTTAAGTGAACTAAAACACAATATATATCCGTGAGCAAAGTAAAGTAAAGCGAACAACAAAAATTACGATTAAAGAGACAACTAACATCGAAAAAAGACACGTAAACTTAAACTCACCACTGGTAATAATCGCCAAAATATATATTTTTGAGGTCGGGGAGCTATTTCAAAGTATTTTCTTTTTCTACGCTTCACACACGCCACACGTGACTCGCGACACTCGTCAAACACGGTATATCAAAATTAGCACCTGACATGAAGCCGCTCACAAAATTTCAACCTTTAGGTCGTGCGAAAGGGCACGAGGCCAATAACCTCGCCCGTTAAAAAACTTTTATTACGAAACCCAAAATCAGCCTCGGATACACTGATAAACGACAACGACCACAGCAACGAAAACAGCTAAGCGATTTAAGAATTTTCTCATATAAAGTATGCTCACTGTAAAGAGCTCGAGCTGCACAACAGCTGACATCAATCCAAGAGATACGGTGGACGGGGAATAGGGTCTTACAAAAATCAGAATATGACATATTACAGCTGTCATGCAAGACATCATGTGCTCGGGGTGGGGTTTCTAGTCAGAAAAAGAATGAAACCCACCGTTATCGTATTTAAAGCTGTAAATGAACGGAAATGCACCCTTCGCGTGCGGGCAGATTTAAAAACATAAGCCTCATAAACGTTCACGCACCTACAGAGGATTCCCCAGATGATGAAAAAGAAGAATTATTTGAACCAGTCGAACGGTAACTACACGCCTGTCCTCAGTATGACGTACAAATCATTCTGGAGGATATTAATGCCAAAATAGGTAGGGAGTATTCAGGCAGTTCATAGCTTACACGAGAACACTAATAACAATGGACAACGAGTCATAGAGATGGCTGCAAGCAAAAATTTGGCGTATGAACGTAAGAATGTTGCGCACCCAGCAATGCAACAATCTCATAGAACGCGGGCACGCGAAGATGAATTTAAAGAGCTCAGAAGATATGAAAAAACAGTTCACCGGCGAAAGAAAGCAGGGTAAGAGAAGAATCTCGTCCGTGAACTAGAACAGTGCAGAGAGCGAGGACTGCACCAGGCACGGAAGTTCTACCGAGCGATGGAAAGAGCACTTTCATGAGTTGCTAAATGGCCAGCTAACTGGCCAATGACCGATGCATGCATGCTGCGCCACCAAGCATAGACGAAGTTAGCAGAGCGATTAATCGGCTTAAAAAATAATAAGGCCTCGGGATTAGTATCCCAGCGGAGCTGATAAGGTCAGGGCGTCCGCAATATACCAAGCATGTGATGAACTAATAGTGCATGTATGGGAGAAAGAAGCGATGCCAGAAGACTGGCGAAGAGGCACCCCATACATAAGAAAAGAGATATCACAGCATGCAGCAATTATCGTGGTATAAAGTTGTTGAGTACCGCGTATAAGATTTTCTCCTCTATCCAGGATAGTCCCATACGCTAAAGTCATCATTGGTCCATACCAGTGTGGCTTCATCACAGGCAAATCCACAACTGACATCGTTGTTTGAAACCAAAGAACTGTACAGGAAGCTTTCATCCAACTCGAATAGGCGGCACGAAATCTGGGGCTGCATATAAATGAGAGCAAAACAAAGTACATGGTGGCCACTTCTGCGAGTAGAATATCCAACATTGGTGCCGCAATTAGAATAGTGGAACGCGAATTTGAAGTAATGCATTCCCTTAACTATCTCTCGTCAACTGTAGCAGCCGATAACAGCATGGAACCAGAAATACGCGCATGGTTGCTCAAAGCCAACAAAGGCTTAGTCTATTCAAATCCAGGAATTTAACCATAACATCCAAGCTGCTGGTATGTACGACAATGGTCATACCAGTACTTACATAGGGATCCGAAACTTGGGTGCTTAGCAAAAAGCATTCGCGTTCGAGAGAAAAGTCTTACGGATAATTGTTGGTCCCGTAAGTGAGAAAGAAAGATTCCTAAGACTCTATAATGATGATATCTACGATTGTTACCGCGATGTCGACATCGTAAAAAAAAATTAAGCTCGGTAGGCTCTGGTGGGCAGGATACCTGGCTCGCATGAGCGAAGACGATCCTGCTCGGAAAGCCCTTTGCTGTAGGATTTATGGAACACGACACCGAAGCTGGCCAAGACTACGAAACTTGTTTTCGGAATTTAGGTGTAGACGTTTAAATATCAATGAATTAAGTTTGGCGAATTGAAAGAAATTTTTTTTTTACATTTCTCCCAAAATCAAACTGGGACCTCACAGTTTACGTAAAAAGCTTAAATATGAATTTTCATCTCCATAAATTCAGCCGTCTGAGCTGTAGAGTGGCCACAGACAGACAGACGGGCCTTTTTTTAGCTTTTTCTGATTCAGGAGATACGGAAATGGGTAAATTTGCAAAAATCCCGAAAGTGTTGAATATCGGAGAAACACATTTATATAAAATTTAAAGATATGTAATCGACTACATTTTTTAGAAAATTTGTATAGGCCCAGAGGGCCGATCACTCCAAAAAATTTACAAAAAGTGTTGTCCAATGGAGATACACAGGTGTTTAAAAAATTTTAAAAATTTATGTGGGCATCCCTCGGGCTCATACAATGTCTTGTCTATCAGAGATACACGGGTGTTTAAAATTTGTAGAAACAGCAGAAACATATAAACAAAATTTTATATGGGAACCCCTCTAAAAATTCACAAAAAGTTTTGTCCATGAAAGATACACAAGTGTTTAAAATTTGAAGAAAATCGGGCTAGTTTTTAAAAAAATTATAGGGGCACACCTATCCAAAATCCAAAAATTTTACAAAAAGTTTTGTAGATCGGATATGTTGGGGTAACAAAAATTACACGCACGACTTATAAGCTGGGCTAAGTCCTTTATTAAAAATTCCAAAATCGAAGGAATTTAATTTACAATATATAACATTCCTCACGTTTGTATCCGGTTCTAATTTATTTTCTTAGTATTCTCTCTGATTCATTGAAAAAACAAAACGGAAAAAGATTACGAAACTTAAAACGACACGAGTCCAAATACTTTTAACAATCCATTGATTAAAGGATCATAGTCAGGGAAAACTATAAAAAAAACTCTGACCAAGAAAATAAAACATTTCCCAAAAACATAAGAAAAAATTTTTTTTTTCACAGAAAAAAATAAATTCAAAAAAAATTGTTACGAAGATAATTCAGTGTTTAGACTAAATTACAACTATTCATATGGCGAGCTCGATTTACTATCTTATGCCTGTTATTTTTTTATAATTATGCTTCACTTAGAATATACATATTAATATACAGTCTAATTATTCACTTTATTTTCAGAAAAATTATATATATTTCCGTGCGAGTATAATTATAGACCAGACCATTGTATGTATATGCCTGTTTGTGATACTCCAAATGGTGTTAAAATTATGCATGGAAATAGAGGATATTTTCATTCGATTAAGCAGCCATTATTTAGCGCAGTGTACAGTGCTTTTAACAACTTCCATTTAGGAACGGATCCAAACACACATTTCTTGAAACCTCTTAAAAAAAATTTGGAAGACATATCTATAACAAAGTCGAACTGTGGAAAATTTCAGGAAGAAATTTTTAATTTTACAAATATTTTTAAGTCCAAGTAGTGGAATTTGTGATTTTCCTATTATTATATTATTAATTTTAAAAACTAATATCTTTCTGCAATTATAATAATTAAAAGTTTCTAAAATTATTGCCCATTTGTAGTTTCCTTAAAGCGCTTATATTTATTGTGGCAAGGACTCGATTGATTAGAAAAGAATGTTTTTTTTTTTTTTTAAAAGACTCATTGCCAAGGGATAAGACCCTGAATGACTTTCGTCACGGCAATAAGTTGGGCTATGCCCTTTATTAAAATTAAAAATTAAAAAATTCGAAGGAATGAAGGAAAGATTTACAATATAAAACATTCCTCACGTTTGTAGCCGGTTTCAATTTATTTTCTCAGAATTATCTCTGATTCATTGAAAAAAGCAATACGAAATAACGAACACGAAACTAAAACGACGCGATTCCAAATACTTTTATCAATGAATCATGGTCAGGGAAAACTACAAAAAACCTTGACATGAAAATATTACAAAATAAACAAAAAATATTATAAATAATACAAAAAATAATAATTTTTTTATATAAAATAATCTTATCCTCTAATGAACACTACGGTCGTCCTTCAGGAAGTTGTTTACAGCTATTTTGAAGGCCTGTAAATTATAAGATTCGGGAAATACGGAGTCAACCAATTGATTCCACATCGAAGTCACTCTCGGATAAAAGGACGATTTGAAGTGTTGGGTTCTACATGAGAACGGTTTTAAGGCAAACCTATGTTGATTAGACCTCAAACGAGTGTTAACGTTGCTGACAAAAGGACCTGGGAATAGAGAACGGGTTTCTGAAGAACATCTACCGTTGTAAAATTTGTAGAAAACAGATAAAGCTCCAACATTACGTCTATGCTCCAAAGAATCAAGAGATGAAGTAATTGTTACATCGTTTATCAAACGGACAACTCTATTTTGAATTCCATCAAGATGAACCAAATGCGATCTTGGAGCCCGTCTTCTTATAATGCCCAAGCATTGGCTCGCTCTTTTTGAGATTTCATAAATATGTTCCTTCCAGGAAAGTTCACTAGAAATTTTCAAACCTAACATCTTAAGTGAAACTGGTATCGCAATAGTGGCACCATTAATTACTGGTGCTACGTAATGTTGAATTGCCTTTTGAGAAAAAAGACAAGCCTGGAATTTATTTGGGTTTACGCACTTCAAATATCTATTCGGTGGTCCGGTTCGGTCCGCTCCTTCCGCAGGTAATTTCTTTTGATATTTATTCCTTTTGAAATTCTCTACTTTAACTTCGCTTGCCCGTGGATTTGTTTGTCTGTTGGTCTGTCGTAGAATCTTGTGATCAATTCCTAACCCACTTCCTAAAGCCCAATTTTATTCAAACTGGCCCCTGGATCGGGGGGTTCCCATACAATTGCTTTAAAAAACTTAATTTTATTCAAATTTAACACACATATCCAGTGATTTTTTATAAACTAACCTGCAGCCCAATTCTGTTCGAAACCGTGAGAGTTTCAAAGTATGTAGTTGTAAAATGCGTGTGTGTTGATTAATGGGATCGACCAAAACCTTCTCTATAGAAAGCCCAACTCAATGCATACTAATGCTGTAAACCAATCCAAAACGCGTCTGTATTTTGGAATGTGAATACAGTGTACAAAAAATAAGTAGTCGCAAAGAGCGAGAAACCTAAGATGTGGTAGTGGGAAACAGAAAAATTTTATATGGATTTTGCTCTTTAGTTGATTACTAATACAAATACGTTTGGTCTAAATCTAAGCATGTATCTGTGTACGATCTATAGAGAAGGTTTTGGTCGATCCAAAACCAAAAAAATCCAAAACGTATTTGTATTAGTAATCAACTAAAGAGCAAAATCCATATAAAATTTTTCTGTTTCCCACTACCACATCTTAAGTTTCTCGCTCTTTGCCAAAACCTTCTCTATAGAAAGCCCAACTGTTCCGATCGTACACAGATACATGCTTAGATTGAGACCAAACGTATTTGTATTAGTAATCAACTAAAGAGCAAAATCCATATAAAATTTTTCTGTTTCCCACTACCACATCTTACTTTTCTCGCTCTTTGCGACTACTTATTTTTTGTACACTGTATTCACATCCCACAAACACACATGCGTTTGGTGTTGCTTTACAGCATTAGTATGCGTAGAGTTGGGGTTTCTATAGAGAAGGTTTTGCTCTTTGCGACTTCTTATTTTTTGTACACTGTATTCACATCCCACAAACACAGATGCGTTTTGGATGGGTTTTTCTTGGTTTTCAATAGAGTTGGGCTTTCTATAGAGAAGGTTTGGATCGACATGATGACTTTTTCTTATTACGCGTTTCATTTGCAATTTGAGGTTGTTTTGTTGTTACGTGTATTCTTAACGTTCTAAAAAATTAGTTAAAGGTGTAGGAAATGGAGGTATGAATCGGCCGATCGCGCGATGCGCTTGCAGATAGGTATTTATAGCAAATGAAAGAACAGCCAAACGTGCAATTAGCGATCGATTTTTAAGTGAACTAAAACACAATATATATCCGTGAGCAAAGTAAAGTAAAGCGAACAACAAAAATTACGATTAAAGAGACAACTAACATCGAAAAAAGACACGTAAACTTAAACTCACCACTGGTAATAATCGCCAAAATATATATTTTTGAGGTCGGGGAGCTATTTCAAAGTATTTTCTTTTTCTACGCTTCACACACGCCACACGTGACTCGCGACACTCGTCAAACACGGTATATCAAAATTAGCACCTGACATGAAGCCGCTCACAAAATTTCAACCTTTAGGTCGTGCGAAAGGGCACGAGGCCAATAACCTCGCCCGTTAAAAAACTTTTATTACGAAACCCAAAATCAGCCTCGGATACACTGATAAACGACAACGACCACAGCAACGAAAACAGCTAAGCGATTTAAGAATTTTCTCATATAAAGTATGCTCACTGTAAAGAGCTCGAGCTGCACAACAGCTGACATCAATCCCAGAGATACGGTGGACGGGGAATAGGGTCTTACAAAAATCAGAATATGACATATTACAGCTGTCATGCAAGACATCATGTGCTCGGGGTGGGGTTTCTAGTCAGAAAAAGAATGAAACCCACCGTTATCGTATTTAAAGCTGTAAATGAACGGAAATGCACCCTTCGCGTGCGGGCAGATTTAAAAACATAAGCCTCATAAACGTTCACGCACCTACAGAGGATTCCCCAGATGATGAAAAAGAAGAATTATTTGAACCAGTCGAACGGTAACTACACGCCTGTCCTCAGTATGACGTACAAATCATTCTGGAGGATATTAATGCCAAAATAGGTAGGGAGTATTCAGGCAGTTCATAGCTTACACGAGAACACTAATAACAATGGACAACGAGTCATAGAGATGGCTGCAAGCAAAAATTTGGCGTATGAACGTAAGAATGTTGCGCACCCAGCAATGCAACAATCTCATAGAACGCGGGCACGCGAAGATGAATTTAAAGAGCTCAGAAGATATGAAAAAACAGTTCACCGGCGAAAGAAAGCAGGGTAAGAGAAGAATCTCGTCCGTGAACTAGAACAGTGCAGAGAGCGAGGACTGCACCAGGCACGGAAGTTCTACCGAGCGATGGAAAGAGCACTTTCATGAGTTGCTAAATGGCCAGCTAACTGGCCAATGACCGATGCATGCATGCTGCGCCACCAAGCATAGACGAAGTTAGCAGAGCGATTAATCGGCTTAAAAAATAATAAGGCCTCGGGATTAGTATCCCAGCGGAGCTGATAAGGTCAGGGCGTCCGCAATATACCAAGCATGTGATGAACTAATAGTGCATGTATGGGAGAAAGAAGCGATGCCAGAAGACTGGCGAAGAGGCACCCCATACATAAGAAAAGAGATATCACAGCATGCAGCAATTATCGTGGTATAAAGTTGTTGAGTACCGCGTATAAGATTTTCTCCTCTATCCAGGATAGTCCCATACGCTAAAGTCATCATTGGTCCATACCAGTGTGGCTTCATCACAGGCAAATCCACAACTGACATCGTTGTTTGAAACCAAAGAACTGTACAGGAAGCTTTCATCCAACTCGAATAGGCGGCACGAAATCTGGGGCTGCATATAAATGAGAGCAAAACAAAGTACATGGTGGCCACTTCTGCGAGTAGAATATCCAACATTGGTGCCGCAATTAGAATAGTGGAACGCGAATTTGAAGTAATGCATTCCCTTAACTATCTCTCGTCAACTGTAGCAGCCGATAACAGCATGGAACCAGAAATACGCGCATGGTTGCTCAAAGCCAACAAAGGCTTAGTCTATTCAAATCCAGGAATTTAACCATAACATCCAAGCTGCTGGTATGTACGACAATGGTCATACCAGTACTTACATAGGGATCCGAAACTTGGGTGCTTAGCAAAAAGCATTCGCGTTCGAGAGAAAAGTCTTACGGATAATTGTTGGTCCCGTAAGTGAGAAAGAAAGATTCCTAAGACTCTATAATGATGAGATCTACGATTGTTACCGCGATGTCGACATCGTAAAAAAAAATTAAGCTCGGTAGGCTCTGGTGGGCAGGATACCTGGCTCGCATGAGCGAAGACGATCCTGCTCGGAAAGCCCTTTGCTGTAGGATTTATGGAACACGACACCGAAGCTGGCCAAGACTACGAAACTTGTTTTCGGAATTTAGGTGTAGACGTTTAAATATCGCAATGAATTAAGTTTGGCGAATTGAAAGAAATTTTTTTTTTACATTTCTCCCAAAATCAAACTGGGACCTCACAGTTTACGTAAAAAGCTTAAATATGAATTTTCATCTCCATAAATTCAGCCGTCTGAGCTGTAGAGTGGCCACAGACAGACAGACGGGCCTTTTTTTAGCTTTTTCTGATTCAGGAGATACGGAAATGGGTAAATTTGCAAAAATCCCGAAAGTGTTGAATATCGGAGAAACACATTTATATAAAATTTAAAGATATGTAATCGACTACATTTTTTAGAAAATTTGTATAGGCCCAGAGGGCCGATCACTCCAAAAAATTTACAAAAAGTGTTGTCCAATGGAGATACACAGGTGTTTAAAAAATTTTAAAAATTTATGTGGGCATCCCTCGGGCTCATACAAAGTCTTGTCTATCAGAGATACACGGGTGTTTAAAATTTGTAGAAACAGCAGAAACATATAAACAAAATTTTATATGGGAACCCCTCTAAAAATTCACAAAAAGTTTTGTCCATGAAAGATACACAAGTGTTTAAAATTTGAAGAAAATCGGGCTAGTTTTTAAAAAAATTATAGGGGCACACCTATCCAAAATCCAAAAATTTTACAAAAAGTTTTGTAGATCGGATATGTTGGGGTAACAAAAATTACACGCACGACTTATAAGCTGGGCTAAGTCCTTTATTAAAAATTCCAAAATCGAAGGAATTTAATTTACAATATATAACATTCCTCACGTTTGTATCCGGTTCTAATTTATTTTCTTAGTATTCTCTCTGATTCATTGAAAAAACAAAACGGAAAAAGATTACGAAACTAAAAACGACACGAGTCCAAATACTTTTAACAATCCATTGATTAAAGGATCATAGTCAGGGAAAACTATAAAAAAAACTCTGACCAAGAAAATAAAACATTTCCCAAAATCATAAGAAAAAAATTTTTTTTTTTCACAGAAAAAAATAAATTCAAAAAAAATTGTTACGAAGATAATTCAGTGTTTAGACTAAATTACAACTATTCATATGGCGAGCTCGATTTACTATCTTATGCCTGTTATTTTTTTATAATTATACTTCACTTAGAATATACATATTAATATACAGTCTAATTATTCACTTTATTTTCAGAAAAATTATATATATTTCCGTGCGAGTATAATTATAGACCAGACCATTGTATGTATATGCCTGTTTGTGATACTCCAAATGGTGTTAAAATTATGCATGGAAATAGAGGATATTTTCATTCGATTAAGCAGCCATTATTTAGCGCAGTGTACAGTGCTTTTAACAACTTCCATTTAGGAACGGATCCAAACACACATTTCTTGAAACCTCTTAAAAAAAATTTGGAAGACATATCTATAACAAAGTCGAACTGTGGAAAATTTCAGGAAGAAATTTTTAATTTTACAAATATTTTTAAGTCCAAGTAGTGGAATTTGTGATTTTCCTATTATTATATTATTAATTTTAAAAACTAATATCTTTCTGCAATTATAATAATTAAAAGTTTCTAAAATTATTGCCCATTTGTAGTTTCCTTAAAGCGCTTATATTTATTGTGGCAAGGACTCGATTGATTAGAAAAGAATGTTTTTTTTTTTTTTAAAGACTCATTGCCAAGGGATAAGACCCTGAATGACTTTCGTCACGGCAATAAGTTGGGCTATGCCCTTTATTAAAATTAAAAATTAAAAAATTCGAAGGAATGAAGGAAGGATTTACAATATAAAACATTCCTCACGTTTGTAGCCGGTTTCAATTTATTTTCTCAGAATTATCTCTGATTCATTGAAAAAAGCAATACGAAATAACGAACACGAAACTTAAACGACGCGATTCCAAATACTTTTATCAATGAATCATGGTCAGGGAAAACTACAAAAAACCTTGACAAGAAAATATTACAAAATAAACAAAAAATATTATAAATAATACAAAAAATAATAATTTTTTTATATAAAATAATCTTATCCTCTAATGAACACTACGGTCGTCCTTCAGGAAGTTGTTTACAGCTATTTTGAAGGCCTGTAAATTATAAGATTCGGGACATACGGAGTCAACCAATTGATTCCACATTGAAGTCACTCTCGGATAAAAGGACGATTTGAAGTGTTGGGTTCTACATGAGAACGGTTTTAAGGCAAACCTATGTTGATTAGACCTCAAACGAGTGTTAACGTTGCTGACAAAAGGACCTGGGAATAGAGAACGGGTTTCTGAAGAACATCTACCGTTGTAAAATTTGTAGAAAACAGATAAAGCTCCAACATTACGTCTATGCTCCAAAGAATCAAGAGATGAAGTAATTGTTACATCGTTTATCAAACGGACAACTCTATTTTGAATTCCATCAAGATGAACCAAATGCGATCTTGGAGCCCGTCTTCTTATAATGCCCAAGCATTGGCTCGCTCTTTTTGAGATTTCATAAATATGTTCCTTCCAGGAAAGTTCACTAGAAATTTTCAAACCTAACATCTTAAGTGAAACTGGTATCGCAATAGTGGCACCATTAATTACTGGTGCTACGTAATGTTGAATTGCCTTTTGAGAAAAAAGACAAGCCTGGAATTTATTTGGGTTTACGCACTTCAAATATCTATTCGGTGGTCCGGTTCGGTCCGCTCCTTCCGCAGGTAATTTCTTTTGATATTTATTCCTTTTGAAATTCTCTACTTTAACTTCGCTTGCCCGTGGATTTGTTTGTCTGTTGGTCTGTCGTAGAATCTTGTGATCAATTCCTAACCCACTTCCTAAAGCCCAATTTTATTCAAACTGGCCCCTGGATCGTGGGGTTCCCATACAATTGCTTTAAAAAACTTAATTTTATTCAAATTTAACACACATATCCAGTGATTTTTTATAAACTAACCTGCAGCCCAATTCTGTTCGAAACCGCAGAGTGAAACCGTGAGAGTTTCAAAGTATGTAGTTGTAAAATGCGTGTGTGTTGATTAATGGGATTGACCAAAACCTTCTCTATAGAAAGCCCAACTCAATGCATACTAATGCTGTAAACCAATCCAAAACGCGTCTGTATTTTGGAATGTGAATACAGTGTACAAAAAATAAGTAGTCGCAAAGAGCGAGAAACCTAAGATGTGGTAGTGGGAAACAGAAAAATTTTATATGGATTTTGCTCTTTAGTTGATTACTAATACAAATACGTTTGGTCTTAATCTAAGCATGTATCTGTGTACGATCTATAGAGAAGGTTTTGGTCGATCCAAAACCAAAAAAATCCAAAACGTATTTGTATTAGTAATCAACTAAAGAGCAAAATCCATATAAAATTTTTCTGTTTCCCACTACCACATCTTAAGTTTCTCGCTCTTTGCCAAAACCTTCTCTATAGAAAGCCCAACTGTTCCGATCGTACACAGATACATGCTTAGATTGAGACCAAACGTATTTGTATTAGTAATCAACTAAAGAGCAAAATCCATATAAAATTTTTCTGTTTCCCACTACCACATCTTACTTTTCTCGCTCTTTGCGACTACTTATTTTTTGTACACTGTATTCACATCCCACAAACACACATGCGTTTGGTGTTGCTTTACAGCATTAGTATGCGTAGAGTTGGGGTTTCTATAGAGAAGGTTTTGCTCTTTGCGACTTCTTATTTTTTGTACACTGTATTCACATCCCACAAACACAGATGCGTTTTGGATGGGTTTTTCTTGGTTTTCAATAGAGTTGGGCTTTCTATAGAGAAGGTTTGGATCGACATGATGACTTTTTCTTATTACGCGTTTCATTTGCAATTTGAGGTTGTTTTGTTGTTACGTGTATTCTTAACGTTCTAAAAAATTAGTTAAAGGTGTAGGAAATGGAGGTATGAATCGGCCGATCGCGCGATGCGCTTGCAGATAGGTATTTATAGCAAATGAAGGAACAGCCAAACGTGCAATTAGCGATCGATTTTTAAGTGAACTAAAACACAATATATATCCGTGAGCAAAGTAAAGTAAAGCGAACAACAAAAATTACGATTAAAGAGACAACTAACATCGAAAAAAGACACGTAAACTTAAACTCACCACTGGTAATAATCGCCAAAATATATATTTTTGAGGTCGGGGAGCTATTTCAAAGTATTTTCTTTTTCTACGCTTCACACACGCCACACGTGACTCGCGACACTCGTCAAACACGGTATATCAAAATTAGCACCTGACATGAAGCCGCTCACAAAATTTCAACCTTTAGGTCGTGCGAAAGGGCACGAGGCCAATAACCTCGCCCGTTAAAAAACTTTTATTACGAAACCCAAAATCAGCCTCGGATACACTGATAAACGACAACGACCACAGCAACGAAAACAGCTAAGCGATTTAAGAATTTTCTCATATAAAGTATGCTCACTGTAAAGAGCTCGAGCTGCACAACAGCTGACATCAATCCAAGAGATACGGTGGACGGGGAATAGGGTCTTACAAAAATCAGAATATGACATATTACAGCTGTCATGCAAGACATCATGTGCTCGGGGTGGGGTTTCTAGTCAGAAAAAGAATGAAACCCACCGTTATCGTATTTAAAGCTGTAAATGAACGGAAATGCACCCTTCGCGTGCGGGCAGATTTAAAAACATAAGCCTCATAAACGTTCACGCACCTACAGAGGATTCCCCAGATGATGAAAAAGAAGAATTATTTGAACCAGTCGAACGGTAACTACACGCCTGTCCTCAGTATGACGTACAAATCATTCTGGAGGATATTAATGCCAAAATAGGTAGGGAGTATTCAGGCAGTTCATAGCTTACACGAGAACACTAATAACAATGGACAACGAGTCATAGAGATGGCTGCAAGCAAAAATTTGGCGTATGAACGTAAGAATGTTGCGCACCCAGCAATGCAACAATCTCATAGAACGCGGGCACGCGAAGATGAATTTAAAGAGCTCAGAAGATATGAAAAAACAGTTCACCGGCGAAAGAAAGCAGGGTAAGAGAAGAATCTCGTCCGTGAACTAGAACAGTGCAGAGAGCGAGGACTGCACCAGGCACGGAAGTTCTACCGAGCGATGGAAAGAGCACTTTCATGAGTTGCTAAATGGCCAGCTAACTGGCCAATGACCGATGCATGCATGCTGCGCCACCAAGCATAGACGAAGTTAGCAGAGCGATTAATCGGCTTAAAAAATAATAAGGCCTCGGGATTAGTATCCCAGCGGAGCTGATAAGGTCAGGGCGTCCGCAATATACCAAGCATGTGATGAACTAATAGTGCATGTATGGGAGAAAGAAGCGATGCCAGAAGACTGGCGAAGAGGCACCCCATACATAAGAAAAGAGATATCACAGCATGCAGCAATTATCGTGGTATAAAGTTGTTGAGTACCGCGTATAAGATTTTCTCCTCTATCCAGGATAGTCCCATACGCTAAAGTCATCATTGGTCCATACCAGTGTGGCTTCATCACAGGCAAATCCACAACTGACATCGTTGTTTGAAACCCAAGAACTGTACAGGAAGCTTTCATCCAACTCGAATAGGCGGCACGAAATCTGGGGCTGCAATTAAATGAGAGCAAAACAAAGTACATGGTGGCCACTTCTGCGAGTAGAATATCCAACATTGGTGCCGCAATTAGAATAGTGGAACGCGAATTTGAAGTAATGCATTCCCTTAACTATCTCTCGTCAACTGTAGCAGCCGATAACAGCATGGAACCAGAAATACGCGCATGGTTGCTCAAAGCCAACAAAGGCTTAGTCTATTCAAATCCAGGAATTTAACCATAACATCCAAGCTGCTGGTATGTACGACAATGGTCATACCAGTACTTACATAGGGATCCGAAACTTGGGTGCTTAGCAAAAAGCATTCGCGTTCGAGAGAAAAGTCTTACGGATAATTGTTGGTCCCGTAAGTGAGAAAGAAAGATTCCTAAGACTCTATAATGATGAGATCTACGATTGTTACCGCGATGTCGACATCGTAAAAAAAAATTAAGCTCGGTAGGCTCTGGTGGGCAGGATACCTGGCTCGCATGAGCGAAGACGATCCTGCTCGGAAAGCCCTTTGCTGTAGGATTTATGGAACACGACACCGAAGCTGGCCAAGACTACGAAACTTGTTTTCGGAATTTAGGTGTAGACGTTTAAATATCGCAATGAATTAAGTTTGGCGAATTGAAAGAAATTTTTTTTTTACATTTCTCCCAAAATCAAACTGGGACCTCACAGTTTACGTAAAAAGCTTAAATATGAATTTTCATCTCCATAAATTCAGCCGTCTGAGCTGTAGAGTGGCCACAGACAGACAGACGGGCCTTTTTTTAGCTTTTTCTGATTCAGGAGATACGGAAATGGGTAAATTTGCAAAAATCCCGAAAGTGTTGAATATCGGAGAAACACATTTATATAAAATTTAAAGATATGTAATCGACTACATTTTTTAGAAAATTTGTATAGGCCCAGAGGGCCGATCACTCCAAAAAATTTACAAAAAGTGTTGTCCAATGGAGATACACAGGTGTTTAAAAAATTTTAAAAATTTATGTGGGCATCCCTCGGGCTCATACAAAGTCTTGTCTATCAGAGATACACGGGTGTTTAAAATTTGTAGAAACAGCAGAAACATATAAACAAAATTTTATATGGGAACCCCTCTAAAAATTCACAAAAAGTTTTGTCCATGAAAGATACACAAGTGTTTAAAATTTGAAGAAAATCGGGCTAGTTTTTAAAAAAATTATAGGGGCACACCTATCCAAAATCCAAAAATTTTACAAAAAGTTTTGTAGATCGGATATGTTGGGGTAACAAAAATTACACGCACGACTTATAAGCTGGGCTAAGTCCTTTATTAAAAATTCCAAAATCGAAGGAATTTAATTTACAATATATAACATTCCTCACGTTTGTATCCGGTTCTAATTTATTTTCTTAGTATTCTCTCTGATTCATTGAAAAAACAAAACGGAAAAAGATTACGAAACTAAAAACGACACGAGTCCAAATACTTTTAACAATCCATTGATTAAAGGATCATAGTCAGGGAAAACTATAAAAAAAACTCTGACCAAGAAAATAAAACATTTCCCAAAATCATAAGAAAAAAATTTTTTTTTTCACAGAAAAAAATAAATTCAAAAAAAATTGTTACGAAGATAATTCAGTGTTTAGACTAAATTACAACTATTCATATGGCGAGCTCGATTTACTATCTTATGCCTGTTATTTTTTTATAATTATGCTTCACTTAGAATATACATATTAATATACAGTCTAATTATTCACTTTATTTTCAGAAAAATTATATATATTTCCGTGCGAGTATAATTATAGACCAGACCATTGTATGTATATGCCTGTTTGTGATACTCCAAATGGTGTTAAAATTATGCATGGAAATAGAGGATATTTTCATTCGATTAAGCAGCCATTATTTAGCGCAGTGTACAGTGCTTTTAACAACTTCCATTTAGGAACGGATCCAAACACACATTTCTTGAAACCTCTTAAAAAAAATTTGGAAGACATATCTATAACAAAGTCGAACTGTGGAAAATTTCAGGAAGAAATTTTTAATTTTACAAATATTTTTAAGTCCAAGTAGTGGAATTTGTGATTTTCCTATTATTATATTATTAATTTTAAAAACTAATATCTTTCTGCAATTATAATAATTAAAAGTTTCTAAAATTATTGCCCATTTGTAGTTTCCTTAAAGCGCTTATATTTATTGTGGCAAGGACTCGATTGATTAGAAAAGAATGTTTTTTTTTTTTTAAAGACTCATTGCCAAGGGATAAGACCCTGAATGACTTTCGTCACGGCAATAAGTTGGGCTATGCCCTTTATTAAAATTAAAAATTAAAAAATTCGAAGGAATGAAGGAAGGATTTACAATATAAAACATTCCTCACGTTTGTAGCCGGTTTCAATTTATTTTCTCAGAATTATCTCTGATTCATTGAAAAAAGCAATACGAAATAACGAACACGAAACTAAAACGACGCGATTCCAAATACTTTTATCAATGAATCATGGTCAGGGAAAACTACAAAAAACCTTGACAAGAAAATATTACAAAATAAACAAAAAATATTATAAATAATACAAAAAATAATAATTTTTTTATATAAAATAATCTTATCCTCTAATGAACACTACGGTCGTCCTTCAGGAAGTTGTTTACAGCTATTTTGAAGGCCTGTAAATTATAAGATTCGGGACATACGGAGTCAACCAATTGATTCCACATTGAAGTCACTCTCGGATAAAAGGACGATTTGAAGTGTTGGGTTCTACATGAGAACGGTTTTAAGGCAAACCTATGTTGATTAGACCTCAAACGAGTGTTAACGTTGCTGACAAAAGGACCTGGGAATAGAGAACGGGTTTCTGAAGAACATCTACCGTTGTAAAATTTGTAGAAAACAGATAAAGCTCCAACATTACGTCTATGCTCCAAAGAATCAAGAGATGAAGTAATTGTTACATCGTTTATCAAACGGACAACTCTATTTTGAATTCCATCAAGATGAACCAAATGCGATCTTGGAGCCCGTCTTCTTATAATGCCCAAGCATTGGCTCGCTCTTTTTGAGATTTCATAAATATGTTCCTTCCAGGAAAGTTCACTAGAAATTTTCAAACCTAACATCTTAAGTGAAACTGGTATCGCAATAGTGGCACCATTAATTACTGGTGCTACGTAATGTTGAATTGCCTTTTGAGAAAAAAGACAAGCCTGGAATTTATTTGGGTTTACGCACTTCAAATATCTATTCGGTGGTCCGGTTCGGTCCGCTCCTTCCGCAGGTAATTTCTTTTGATATTTATTCCTTTTGAAATTCTCTACTTTAACTTCGCTTGCCCGTGGATTTGTTTGTCTGTTGGTCTGTCGTAGAATCTTGTGATCAATTCCTAACCCACTTCCTAAAGCCCAATTTTATTCAAACTGGCCCCTGGATCGGGGGGTTCCCATACAATTGCTTTAAAAAACTTAATTTTATTCAAATTTAACACACATATCCAGTGATTTTTTATAAACTAACCTGCAGCCCAATTCTGTTCGAAACCGTGAGAGTTTCAAAGTATGTAGTTGTAAAATGCGTGTGTGTTGATTAATGGGATTGACCAAAACCTTCTCTATAGAAAGCCCAACTCAATGCATACTAATGCTGTAAACCAATCCAAAACGCGTCTGTATTTTGGAATGTGAATACAGAGTACAAAAAATAAGTAGTCGCAAAGAGCGAGAAACCTAAGATGTGGTAGTGGGAAACAGAAAAATTTTATATGGATTTTGCTCTTTAGTTGATTACTAATACAAATACGTTTGGTCTAAATCTAAGCATGTATCTGTGTACGATCTATAGAGAAGGTTTTGGTCGATCCAAAACCAAAAAAATCCAAAACGTATTTGTATTAGTAATCAACAAAAGAGCAAAATCCATATAAAATTTTTCTGTTTCCCACTACCACATCTTAAGTTTCTCGCTCTTTGCCAAAACCTTCTCTATAGAAAGCCCAACTGTTCATAGCTTACACTAATAACAATGGACAACGAGTCATAGAGATGGCTGCAAGCAAAAATTTGGCGTATGAACGTAAGAATGTTGCGCACCCAGCAATGCAACAATCTCATAGAACGCGGGCACGCGAAGATGAATTTAAAGAGCTCAGAAGATATGAAAAAACAGTTCACCGGCGAAAGAAAGCAGGGTAAGAGAAGAATCTCGTCCGTGAACTAGAACAGTGCAGAGAGCGAGGACTGCACCAGGCACGGAAGTTCTACCGAGCGATGGAAAGAGCACTTTCATGAGTTGCTAAATGGCCAGCTAACTGGCCAATGACTGATGCATGCATGCTGCGCCACCAAGCATAGACGAAGTTAGCAGAGCGATTAATCGGCTTAAAAAATAATAAGGCCTCGGGATTAGTATCCCAGCGGAGCTGATAAGGTCAGGGCGTCCGCAATATACCAAGCATGTGATGAACTAATAGTGCATGTATGGGAGAAAGAAGCGATGCCAGAAGACTGGCGAAGAGGCACCCCATACATAAGAAAAGAGATATCACAGCATGCAGCAATTATCGTGGTATAAAGTTGTTGAGTACCGCGTATAAGATTTTCTCCTCTATCCAGGATAGTCCCATACGCTAAAGTCATCATTGGTCCATACCAGTGTGGCTTCATCACAGGCAAATCCACAAATGACATCGTTGTTTGAAACCAAAGAACTGTACAGGAAGCTTTCATCCAACTCGAATAGGCGGCACGAAATCTGGGGCTGCATATAAATGAGAGCAAAACAAAGTACATGGTGGCCACTTCTGCGAGTAGAATATCCAACATTGGTGCCGCAATTAGAATAGTGGAACGCGAATTTGAAGTAATGCATTCCTTTAACTATCTCTCGTCAACTGTAGCAGCCGATAACAGCATGGAACCAGAAATACGCGCATGGTTGCTCAAAGCCAACAAAGGCTTAGTCTATTCAAATCCAGGAATTTAACCATAACATCCAAGCTGCTGGTATGTACGACAATGGTCATACCAGTACTTACATAGGGATCCGAAACTTGGGTGCTTAGCAAAAAGCATTCGCGTTCGAGAGAAAAGTCTTACGGATAATTGTTGGTCCCGTAAGTGAGAAAGAAAGATTCCTAAGACTCTATAATGATGAGATCTACGATTGTTACCGCGATGTCGACATCGTAAAAAAAAATTAAGCTCGGTAGGCTCTGGTGGGCAGGATACCTGGCTCGCATGAGCGAAGACGATCCTGCTCGGAAAGCCCTTTGCTGTAGGATTTATGGAACACGACACCGAAGCTGGCCAAGACTACGAAACTTGTTTTCGGAATTTAGGTGTAGACGTTTAAATATCGCAATGAATTAAGTTTGGCGAATTGAAAGAAATTTTTTTTTTACATTTCTCCCAAAATCAAACTGGGACCTCACAGTTTACGTAAAAAGCTTAAATATGAATTTTCATCTCCATAAATTCAGCCGTCTGAGCTGTAGAGTGGCCACAGACAGACAGACGGGCCTTTTTTTAGCTTTTTCTGATTCAGGAGATACGGAAATGGGTAAATTTGCAAAAATCCCGAAAGTGTTGAATATCGGAGAAACACATTTATATAAAATTTAAAGATATGTAATCGACTACATTTTTTAGAAAATTTGTATAGGCCCAGAGGGCCGATCACTCCAAAAAATTTACAAAAAGTGTTGTCCAATGGAGATACACAGGTGTTTAAAAAATTTTAAAAATTTATGTGGGCATCCCTCGGGCTCATACAAAGTCTTGTCTATCAGAGATACACGGGTGTTTAAAATTTGTAGAAACAGCAGAAACATATAAACAAAATTTTATATGGGAACCCCTCTAAAAATTCACAAAAAGTTTTGTCCATGAAAGATACACAAGTGTTTAAAATTTGAAGAAAATCGGGCTAGTTTTTAAAAAAATTATAGGGGCACACCTATCCAAAATCCAAAAATTTTACAAAAAGTTTTGTAGATCGGATATGTTGGGGTAACAAAAATTACACGCACGACTTATAAGCTGGGCTAAGTCCTTTATTAAAAATTCCAAAATCGAAGGAATTTAATTTACAATATATAACATTCCTCACGTTTGTATCCGGTTCTAATTTATTTTCTTAGTATTCTCTCTGATTCATTGAAAAAACAAAACGGAAAAAGATTACGAAACTAAAAACGACACGAGTCCAAATACTTTTAACAATCCATTGATTAAAGGATCATAGTCAGGGAAAACTATAAAAAAAACTCTGACCAAGAAAATAAAACATTTCCCAAAATCATAAGAAAAAAATTTTTTTTTTTCACAGAAAAAAATAAATTCAAAAAAAATTGTTACGAAGATAATTCAGTGTTTAGACTAAATTACAACTATTCATATGGCGAGCTCGATTTACTATCTTATGCCTGTTATTTTTTTATAATTATACTTCACTTAGAATATACATATTAATATACAGTCTAATTATTCACTTTATTTTCAGAAAAATTATATATATTTCCGTGCGAGTATAATTATAGACCAGACCATTGTATGTATATGCCTGTTTGTGATACTCCAAATGGTGTTAAAATTATGCATGGAAATAGAGGATATTTTCATTCGATTAAGCAGCCATTATTTAGCGCAGTGTACAGTGCTTTTAACAACTTCCATTTAGGAACGGATCCAAACACACATTTCTTGAAACCTCTTAAAAAAAATTTGGAAGACATATCTATAACAAAGTCGAACTGTGGAAAATTTCAGGAAGAAATTTTTAATTTTACAAATATTTTTAAGTCCAAGTAGTGGAATTTGTGATTTTCCTATTATTATATTATTAATTTTAAAAACTAATATCTTTCTGCAATTATAATAATTAAAAGTTTCTAAAATTATTGCCCATTTGTAGTTTCCTTAAAGCGCTTATATTTATTGTGGCAAGGACTCGATTGATTAGAAAAGAATGTTTTTTTTTTTTTAAAAGACTCATTGCCAAGGGATAAGACCCTGAATGACTTTCGTCACGGCAATAAGTTGGGGGATGCCCTTTATTAAAATTAAAAATTAAAAAATTCGAAGGAATGAAGGAAGGATTTACAATATAAAACATTCCTCACGTTTGTAGCCGGTTTCAATTTATTTTCTCAGAATTATCTCTGATTCATTGAAAAAAGCAATACGAAATAACGAACACGAAACTAAAACGACGCGATTCCAAATACTTTTATCAATGAATCATGGTCAGGGAAAACTACAAAAAACCTTGACAAGAAAATATTACAAAATAAACAAAAAATATTATAAATAATACAAAAAATAATAATTTTTTTATATAAAATAATCTTATCCTCTAATGAACACTACGGTCGTCCTTCAGGAAGTTGTTTACAGCTATTTTGAAGGCCTGTAAATTATAAGATTCGGGAAATACGGAGTCAACCAATTGATTCCACATTGAAGTCACTCTCGGATAAAAGGACGATTTGAAGTGTTGGGTTCTACATGAGAACGGTTTTAAGGCAAACCTATGTTGATTAGACCTCAAACGAGTGTTAACGTTGCTGACAAAAGGACCTGGGAATAGAGAACGGGTTTCTGAAGAACATCTACCGTTGTAAAATTTGTAGAAAACAGATAAAGCTCCAACATTACGTCTATGCTCCAAAGAATCAAGAGATGAAGTAATTGTTACATCGTTTATCAAACGGACAACTCTATTTTGAATTCCATCAAGATGAACCAAATGCGATCTTGGAGCCCGTCTTCTTATAATGCCCAAGCATTGGCTCGCTCTTTTTGAGATTTCATAAATATGTTCCTTCCAGGAAAGTTCACTAGAAATTTTCAAACCTAACATCTTAAGTGAAACTGGTATCGCAATAGTGGCACCATTAATTACTGGTGCTACGTAATGTTGAATTGCCTTTTGAGAAAAAAGACAAGCCTGGAATTTATTTGGGTTTACGCACTTCAAATATCTATTCGGTGGTCCGGTTCGGTCCGCTCCTTCCGCAGGTAATTTCTTTTGATATTTATTCCTTTTGAAATTCTCTACTTTAACTTCGCTTGCCCGTGGATTTGTTTGTCTGTTGGTCTGTCGTAGAATCTTGTGATCAATTCCTAACCCACTTCCTAAAGCCCAATTTTATTCAAACTGGCCCCTGGATCGTGGGGTTCCCATACAATTGCTTTAAAAAACTTAATTTTATTCAAATTTAACACACATATCCAGTGATTTTTTATAAACTAACCTGCAGCCCAATTCTGTTCGAAACCGCAGAGTGAAACCGTGAGAGTTTCAAAGTATGTAGTTGTAAAATGCGTGTGTGTTGATTAATGGGATTGACCAAAACCTTCTCTATAGAAAGCCCAACTCAATGCATACTAATGCTGTAAACCAATCCAAAACGCGTCTGTATTTTGGAATGTGAATACAGTGTACAAAAAATAAGTAGTCGCAAAGAGCGAGAAACCTAAGATGTGGTAGTGGGAAACAGAAAAATTTTATATGGATTTTGCTCTTTAGTTGATTACTAATACAAATACGTTTGGTCTTAATCTAAGCATGTATCTGTGTACGATCTATAGAGAAGGTTTTGGTCGATCCAAAACCAAAAAAATCCAAAACGTATTTGTATTAGTAATCAACTAAAGAGCAAAATCCATATAAAATTTTTCTGTTTCCCACTACCACATCTTAAGTTTCTCGCTCTTTGCCAAAACCTTCTCTATAGAAAGCCCAACTGTTCCGATCGTACACAGATACATGCTTAGATTGAGACCAAACGTATTTGTTTAGTAATCAACTAAAGAGCAAAATCCATATAAAATTTTTCTGTTTCCCACTACTACATCTTACTTTTCTCGCTCTTTGCGACTACTTATTTTTTGTACACTGTATTCACATCCCACAAACACACATGCGTTTGGTGTTGCTTTACAGCATTAGTATGCGTAGAGTTGGGGTTTCTATAGAGAAGGTTTTGCTCTTTGCGACTTCTTATTTTTTGTACACTGTATTCACATCCCACAAACACAGATGCGTTTTGGATGGGTTTTTCTTGGTTTTCAATAGAGTTGGGCTTTCTATAGAGAAGGTTTGGATCGACATGATGACTTTTTCTTATTACGCGTTTCATTTGCAATTTGAGGTTGTTTTGTTGTTACGTGTATTCTTAACGTTCTAATTAGTTAAAGGTGTAGGAAATGGAGGTATGAATCGGCCGATCGCGCGATGCGCTTGCAGATAGGTATTTATAGCAAATGAAAGAACAGCCAAACGTGCAATTAGCGATCGATTTTTAAGTGAACTAAAACACAATATATATCCGTGAGCAAAGTAAAGTAAAGCGAACAACAAAAATTACGATTAAAGAGACAACTAACATCGAAAAAAGACACGTAAACTTAAACTCACCACTGGTAATAATCGCCAAAATATATATTTTTGAGGTCGGGGAGCTATTTCAAAGTATTTTCTTTTTCTACGCTTCACACACGCCACACGTGACTCGCGACACTCGTCAAACACGGTATATCAAAATTGACATGAAGCCGCTCACAAAATTTCAACCTTTAGGTCGTGCGAAAGGGCACGAGGCCAATAACCTCGCCCGTTAAAAAACTTTTATTACGGAACCCAAAATCAGCCTCGGATACACTGATAAACGACGACGACCACAGCAACGAAAACAGCTAAGCGATTTAAGAATTTTCTCATATAAAGTATGCTCACTGTAAAGAGCTCGAGCTGCACAACAGCTGACATCAATCCAAGAGATACGGTGGACGGGGAATAGGGTCTTACAAAAATCAGAATATGACATATTACAGCTGTCATGCAAGACATCATGTGCTCGGGGTGGGGTTTCTAGTCAGAAAAAGAATGAAACCCACCGTTATCGTATTTAAAGCTGTAAATGAACGGAAATGCACCCTTCGCGTGCGGGCATATTTAAAAACATAAGCCTCATAAACGTTCACGCACCTACAGAGGATTCCCCAGATGATGAAAAAGAAGAATTATTTGAACCAGTCGAACGGTAACTACACGCCTGTCCTCAGTATGACGTACAAATCATTCTGGAGGATATTAATGCCAAAATAGGTAGGGAGTATTCAGGCAGTTCATAGCTTACACGAGAACACTAATAACAATGGACAACGAGTCATAGAGATGGCTGCAAGCAAAAATTTGGCGTATGAACGTAAGAATGTTGCGCACCCAGCAATGCAACAATCTCATAGAACGCGGGCACGCGAAGATGAATTTAAAGAGCTCAGAAGATATGAAAAAACAGTTCACCGGCGAAAGAAAGCAGGGTAAGAGAAGAATCTCGTCCGTGAACTAGAACAGTGCAGAGAGCGAGGACTGCACCAGGCACGGAAGTTCTACCGAGCGATGGAAAGAGCACTTTCATGAGTTGCTAAATGGCCAGCTAACTGGCCAATGACCGATGCATGCATGCTGCGCCACCAAGCATAGACGAAGTTAGCAGAGCGATTAATCGGCTTAAAAAATAATAAGGCCTCGGGATTAGTATCCCAGCGGAGCTGATAAGGTCAGGGCGTCCGCAATATACCAAGCATGTGATGAACTAATAGTGCATGTATGGGAGAAAGAAGCGATGCCAGAAGACTGGCGAAGAGGCACCCCATACATAAGAAAAGAGATATCACAGCATGCAGCAATTATCGTGGTATAAAGTTGTTAAGTACCGCGTATAAGATTTTCTCCTCTATCCAGGATAGTCCCATACGCTAAAGTCATCATTGGTCCATACCAGTGTGGCTTCATCACAGGCAAATCCACAAATGACATCGTTGTTTGAAACCAAAGAACTGTACAGGAAGCTTTCATCCAACTCGAATAGGCGGCACGAAATCTGAGGCTGCATATAAATGAGAGCAAAACAAAGTACATGGTGGCCACTTCTGCGAGTAGAATATCCAACATTGGTGCCGCAATTAGAATAGTGGAACGCGAATTTGAAGTAATGCATTCCTTTAACTATCTCTCGTCAACTGTAGCAGCCGATAACAGCATGGAACCAGAAATACGCGCATGGTTGCTCAAAGCCAACAAAGGCTTAGTCTATTCAAATCCAGGAATTTAACCATAACATCCAAGCTGCTGGTATGTACGACAATGGTCATACCAGTACTTACATAGGGATCCGAAACTTGGGTGCTTAGCAAAAAGCATTCGCGTTCGAGAGAAAAGTCTTACGGATAATTGTTGGTCCCGTAAGTGAGAAAGAAAGATTCCTAAGACTCTATAATGATGAGATCTACGATTGTTACCGCGATGTCGACATCGTAAAAAAAAATTAAGCTCGGTAGGCTCTGGTGGGCAGGATACCTGGCTCGCATGAGCGAAGACGATCCTGCTCGGAAAGCCCTTTGCTGTAGGATTTATGGAACACGACACCGAAGCTGGCCAAGACTACGAAACTTGTTTTCGGAATTTAGGTGTAGACGTTTAAATATCGCAATGAATTAAGTTTGGCGAATTGAAAGAAATTTTTTTTTTACATTTCTCCCAAAATCAAACTGGGACCTCACAGTTTACGTAAAAAGCTTAAATATGAATTTTCATCTCCATAAATTCAGCCGTCTGAGCTGTAGAGTGGCCACAGACAGACAGACGGGCCTTTTTTTAGCTTTTTCTGATTCAGGAGATACGGAAATGGGTAAATTTGCAAAAATCCCGAAAGTGTTGAATATCGGAGAAACACATTTATATAAAATTTAAAGATATGTAATCGACTACATTTTTTAGAAAATTTGTATAGGCCCAGAGGGCCGATCACTCCAAAAAATTTACAAAAAGTGTTGTCCAATGGAGATACACAGGTGTTTAAAAAATTTTAAAAATTTATGTGGGCATCCCTCGGGCTCATACAATGTCTTGTCTATCAGAGATACACGGGTGTTTAAAATTTGTAGAAACAGCAGAAACATATAAACAAAATTTTATATGGGAACCCCTCTAAAAATTCACAAAAAGTTTTGTCCATGAAAGATACACAAGTGTTTAAAATTTGAAGAAAATCGGGCTAGTTTTTAAAAAAATTATAGGGGCACACCTATCCAAAATCCAAAAATTTTACAAAAAGTTTTGTAGATCGGATATGTTGGGGTAACAAAAATTACACGCACGACTTATAAGCTGGGCTAAGTCCTTTATTAAAAATTCCAAAATCGAAGGAATTTAATTTACAATATATAACATTCCTCACGTTTGTATCCGGTTCTAATTTATTTTCTTAGTATTCTCTCTGATTCATTGAAAAAACAAAACGGAAAAAGATTACGAAACTTAAAACGACACGAGTCCAAATACTTTTAACAATCCATTGATTAAAGGATCATAGTCAGGGAAAACTATAAAAAAAACTCTGACCAAGAAAATAAAACATTTCCCAAAAACATAAGAAAAAATTTTTTTTTTCACAGAAAAAAATAAATTCAAAAAAAATTGTTACGAAGATAATTCAGTGTTTAGACTAAATTACAACTATTCATATGGCGAGCTCGATTTACTATCTTATGCCTGTTATTTTTTTATAATTATGCTTCACTTAGAATATACATATTAATATACAGTCTAATTATTCACTTTATTTTCAGAAAAATTATATATATTTCCGTGCGAGTATAATTATAGACCAGACCATTGTATGTATATGCCTGTTTGTGATACTCCAAATGGTGTTAAAATTATGCATGGAAATAGAGGATATTTTCATTCGATTAAGCAGCCATTATTTAGCGCAGTGTACAGTGCTTTTAACAACTTCCATTTAGGAACGGATCCAAACACACATTTCTTGAAACCTCTTAAAAAAAATTTGGAAGACATATCTATAACAAAGTCGAACTGTGGAAAATTTCAGGAAGAAATTTTTAATTTTACAAATATTTTTAAGTCCAAGTAGTGGAATTTGTGATTTTCCTATTATTATATTATTAATTTTAAAAACTAATATCTTTCTGCAATTATAATAATTAAAAGTTTCTAAAATTATTGCCCATTTGTAGTTTCCTTAAAGCGCTTATATTTATTGTGGCAAGGACTCGATTGATTAGAAAAGAATGTTTTTTTTTTTTTTTTAAAAGACTCATTGCCAATGGATAAGACCCTGAATGACTTTCGTCACGGCAATAAGTTGTGCTATGCCCTTTATTAAAATTAAAAATTAAAAAATTCGAAGGAATGAAGGAAGGATTTACAATATAAAACATTCCTCACGTTTGTAGCCGGTTTCAATTTATTTTCTCAGAATTATCTCTGATTCATTGAAAAAAGCAATACGAAATAACGAACACGAAACTAAAACGACGCGATTCCAAATACTTTTATCAATGAATCATGGTCAGGGAAAACTACAAAAAACCTTGACAAGAAAATATTACAAAATAAACAAAAAATATTATAAATAATACAAAAAATAATAATTTTTTTATATAAAATAATCTTATCCTCTAATGAACACTACGGTCGTCCTTCAGGAAGTTGTTTACAGCTATTTTGAAGGCCTGTAAATTATAAGATTCGGGAAATACGGAGTCAACCAATTGATTCCACATCGAAGTCACTCTCGGATAAAAGGACGATTTGAAGTGTTGGGTTCTACATGAGAACGGTTTTAAGGCAAACCTATGTTGATTAGACCTCAAACGAGTGTTAACGTTGCTGACAAAAGGACCTGGGAATAGAGAACGGGTTTCTGAAGAACATCTACCGTTGTAAAATTTGTAGAAAACAGATAAAGCTCCAACATTACGTCTATGCTCCAAAGAATCAAGAGATGAAGTAATTGTTACATCGTTTATCAAACGGACAACTCTATTTTGAATTCCATCAAGATGAACCAAATGCGATCTTGGAGCCCGTCTTCTTATAATGCCCAAGCATTGGCTCGCTCTTTTTGAGATTTCATAAATATGTTCCTTCCAGGAAAGTTCACTAGAAATTTTCAAACCTAACATCTTAAGTGAAACTGGTATCGCAATAGTGGCACCATTAATTACTGGTGCTACGTAATGTTGAATTGCCTTTTGAGAAAAAAGACAAGCCTGGAATTTATTTGGGTTTACGCACTTCAAATATCTATTCGGTGGTCCGGTTCGGTCCGCTCCTTCCGCAGGTAATTTCTTTTGATATTTATTCCTTTTGAAATTCTCTACTTTAACTTCGCTTGCCCGTGGATTTGTTTGTCTGTTGGTCTGTCGTAGAATCTTGTGATCAATTCCTAACCCACTTCCTAAAGCCCAATTTTATTCAAACTGGCCCCTGGATCGTGGGGTTCCCATACAATTGCTTTAAAAAACTTAATTTTATTCAAATTTAACACACATATCCAGTGATTTTTTATAAACTAACCTGCAGCCCAATTCTCTTCGAAACCGCAGAGTGAAACCGTGAGAGTTTCAAAGTATGTAGTTGTAAAATGCGTGTGTGTTGATTAATGGGATTGACCAAAACCTTCTCTATAGAAAGCCCAACTCAATGCATACTAATGCTGTAAACCAATCCAAAACGCGTCTGTATTTTGGAATGTGAATACAGTGTACAAAAAAATAAGTAGTCGCAAAGAGCGAGAAACCTAAGATGTGGTAGTGGGAAACAGAAAAATTTTATATGGATTTTGCTCTTTAGTTGATTACTAATACAAATACGTTTGGTCTAAATCTAAGCATGTATCTGTGTACGATCTATAGAGAAGGTTTTGGTCGATCCAAAACCAAAAAAATCCAAAACGTATTTGTATTAGTAATCAACTAAAGAGCAAAATCCATATAAAATTTTTCTGTTTCCCACTACCACATCTTAAGTTTCTCGCTCTTTGCCAAAACCTTCTCTATAGAAAGCCCAACTGTTCCGATCGTACACAGATACATGCTTAGATTGAGACCAAACGTATTTGTATTAGTAATCAACTAAAGAGCAAAATCCATATAAAATTTTTCTGTTTCCCACTACCACATCTTAGGTTTCTCGCTCTTTGCGACTACTTATTTTTTGTACACTGTATTCACATCCCACAAACACACATGCGTTTGGTGTTGCTTTACAGCATTAGTATGCGTAGAGTTGGGGTTTCTATAGAGAAGGTTTTGCTCTTTGCGACTTCTTATTTTTTGTACACTGTATTCACATCCCACAAACACAGATGCGTTCTGGATGGGTTTTTCTTGGTTTTCAATAGAGTTGGGCTTTCTATAGAGAAGGTTTGGATCGACATGATGACTTTTTCTTATTACGCGTTTCATTTGCAATTTGAGGTTGTTTTGTTGTTACGTGTATTCTTAACGTTCTAAAAAATTAGTTAAAGGTGTAGGAAATGGAGGTATGAATCGGCCGATCGCGCGATGCGCTTGCAGATAGGTATTTATAGCAAATGAAAGAACAGCCAAACGTGCAATTAGCGATCGATTTTTAAGTGAACTAAAACACAATATATATCCGTGAGCAAAGTAAAGTAAAGCGAACAACAAAAATTACGATTAAAGAGACAACTAACATCGAAAAAAGACACGTAAACTTAAACTCACCACTGGTAATAATCGCCAAAATATATATTTTTGAGGTCGGGGAGATATTTCAAAGTATTTTCTTTTTCTACGCTTCACACACGCCACACGTGACTCGCGACACTCGTCAAACACGGTATATCAAAGCCAACAAAGGCTTAGTCTATTCAAATCCAGGAATTTAACCATAACATCCAAGCTGCTGGTATGTACGACAATGGTCATACCAGTACTTACATAGGGATCCGAAACTTGGGTGCTTAGCAAAAAGCATTCGCGTTCGAGAGAAAAGTCTTACGGATAATTGTTGGTCCCGTAAGTGAGAAAGAAAGATTCCTAAGACTCTATAATGATGAGATCTACGATTGTTACCGCGATGTCGACATCGTAAGAAAAAATTAAGCTCGGTAGGCTCTGGTGGGCAGGATACCTGGCTCGCATGAGCGAAGACGATCCTGCTCGGAAAGCCCTTTGCTGTAGGATTTATGGAACACGACACCGAAGCTGGCCAAGACTACGAAACTTGTTTTCGGAATTTAGGTGTAGACGTTTAATTATCGCAATGAATTAAGTTTGGCGAATTGAAAGAAATTTTTTTTTTACATTTCTCCCAAAATCAAACTGGGACCTCACAGTTTACGTAAAAAGCTTAAATATGAATTTTCATCTCCATAAAATCAGCCGTCTGAGCTGTAGAGTGGCCACAGACAGACAGACGGGCCTTTTTTAGCTTTTTCTGATTCAGGAGATACGGAAATGGGTAAATTTGCAAAAATCCCGAAAGTGTTGAATATCGGAGAAACACATTTATATAAAATTTAAAGATATGTAATCGACTACATTTTTTAGAAAATTTGTATAGGCCCAGAGGGCCGATCACTCCAAAAAATTTACAAAAAGTGTTGTCCAATGGAGATACACAGGTGTTTAAAAAATTTTAAAAATTTATGTGGGCATCCCTCGGGCTCATACAAAGTCTTGTCTATCAGAGATACACGGGTGTTTAAAATTTGTAGAAACGGCAGAAACATATAAACAAAATTTTATATGGGAACCCCTCTAAAAATTCACAAAAAGTTTTGTCCATGAAAGATACACAAGTGTTTAAAATTTGAAGAAAATCGGGCTAGTTTTTAAAAAAATTATAGGGGCACACCTATCCAAAATCCAAAAATTTTACAAAAAGTTTTGTAGATCGGATATGTTGGGGTAACAAAAATTACACGCACGACTTATAAGCTGGGCTAAGCCCTTTATTAAAAATTCCAAAATCGAAGGAATTTAATTTACAATATATAACATTCCTCACGTTTGTATCCGGTTCTAATTTATTTTCTTAGTATTCTCTCTGATTCATTGAAAAAACAAAACGGAAAAAGATTACGAAACTAAAAACGACACGAGTCCAAATACTTTTAACAATCCATTGATTAAAGGATCATAGTCAGGGAAAACTATAAAAAAAACTCTGACCAAGAAAATAAAACATTTCCCAAAAACATAAGAAAAAATTTTTTTTTTTCACAGAAAAAAATAAATTCAAAAAAAATTGTTACGAAGATAATTCAGTGTTTAGACTAAATTACAACTATTCATATGGCGAGCTCGATTTACTATCTTATGCCTGTTATTTTTTTATAATTATGCTTCACTTAGAATATACATATTAATATACAGTCTAATTATTCACTTTATTTTCAGAAAAATTATAAATATTTCCGTGCGAGTATAATTATAGACCAGACCATTGTATGTATATGCCTGTTTGTGATACTCCAAATGGTGTTAAAATTATGCATGGAAATAGAGGATATTTTCATTCGATTAAGCAGCCATTATTTAGCGCAGTGTACAGTGCTTTTAACAACTTCCATTTAGGAACGGATCCAAACACACATTTCTTGAAACCTCTTAAAAAAAATTTGGAAGACATATCTATAACAAAGTCGAACTGTGGAAAATTTCAGGAAGAAATTTTTAATTTTACAAATATTTTTAAGTCCAAGTAGTGGAATTTGTGATTTTCCTATTATTATATTATTAATTTTAAAAACTAATATCTTTCTGCAATTATAATAATTAAAAGTTTCTAAAATTATTGCCCATTTGTAGTTTCCTTAAAGCGTTTATATTTATTGTGGCAAGGACTCGATTGATTAGAAAAGAATGTTTTTTTTTTTTTTTAAAAGACTCATTGCCAAGGGATAAGACCCTGAATGACTTTCGTCACGGCAATAAGTTGGGCTATGCCCTTTATTAAAATTAAAAATTAAAAAATTCGAAGGAATGAAGGAAGGATTTACAATATAAAACATTCCTCACGTTTGTAGCCGGTTTCAATTTATTTTCTCAGAATTATCTCTGATTCATTGAAAAAAGCAATACGAAATAACGAACACGAAACTAAAACGACGCGATTCCAAATACTTTTATCAATGAATCATGGTCAGGGAAAACTACAAAAAACCTTGACAAGAAAATATTACAAAATAAACAAAAAATATTATAAATAATACAAAAAATAATAATTTTTTTATATAAAATAATCTTATCCTCTAATGAACACTACGGTCGTCCTTCAGGAAGTTGTTTACAGCTATTTTGAAGGCCTGTAAATTATAAGATTCGGGAAATACGGAGTCAACCAATTGATTCCACATCGAAGTCACTCTCGGATAAAAGGACGATTTGAAGTGTTGGGTTCTACATGAGAACGGTTTTAAGGCAAACCTATGTTGATTAGACCTCAAACGAGTGTTAACGTTGCTGACAAAAGGACCTGGGAATAGAGAACGGGTTTCTGAAGAACATCTAGCGTTGTAAAATTTGTAGAAAACAGATAAAGCTCCAACATTACGTCTATGCTCCAAAGAATCAAGAGATGAAGTAATTGTTACATCGTTTATCAAACGGACAACTCTATTTTGAATTCCATCAAGATGAACCAAATGCGATCTTGGAGCCCGTCTTCTTATAATGCCCAAGCATTGGCTCGCTCTTTTTGAGATTTCATAAATATGTTCCTTCCAGGAAAGTTCACTAGAAATTTTCAAACCTAACATCTTAAGTGAAACTGGTATCGCAATAGTGGCACCATTAATTACTGGTGCTACGTAATGTTGAATTGCCTTTTGAGAAAAAAGACAAGCCTGGAATTTATTTGGGTTTACGCACTTCAAATATCTATTCGGTGGTCCGGTTCGGTCCGCTCCTTCCGCAGGTAATTTCTTTTGATATTTATTCCTTTTGAAATTCTCTACTTTAACTTCGCTTGCCCGTGGATTTGTTTGTCTGTTGGTCTGTCGTAGAATCTTGTGATCAATTCCTAACCCACTTCCTAAAGCCCAATTTTATTCAAACTGGCCCCTGGATCGTGGGGTTCCCATACAATTGCTTTAAAAACTTAATTTTATTCAAATTTAACACACATATCCAGTGATTTTTTATAAACTAACCTGCAGCCCAATTCTGTTCGAAACCGCAGAGTGAAACCGTGAGAGTTTCAAAGTATGTAGTTGTAAAATGCGTGTGTGTTGATTAATGGGATTGACCAAAACCTTCTCTATAGAAAGCCCAACTCAATGCATACTAATGCTGTAAACCAATCCAAAACGCGTCTGTATTTTGGAATGTGAATACAGTGTACAAAAAATAAGTAGTCGCAAAGAGCGAGAAACCTAAGATGTGGTAGTGGGAAACAGAAAAATTTTATATGGATTTTGCTCTTTAGTTGATTACTAATACAAATACGTTTGGTCTAAATCTAAGCATGTATCTGTGTACGATCTATAGAGAAGGTTTTGGTCGATCCAAAACCAAAAAAATCCAAAACGTATTTGTATTAGTAATCAACTAAAGAGCAAAATCCATATAAAATTTTTCTGTTTCCCACTACCACATCTTAAGTTTCTCGCTCTTTGCCAAAACCTTCTCTATAGAAAGCCCAACTGTTCCGATCGTACACAGATACATGCTTAGATTGAGACCAAACGTATTTGTATTAGTAATCAACTAAAGAGCAAAATCCATATAAAATTTTTCTGTTTCCCACTACCACATCTTACTTTTCTCGCTCTTTGCGACTACTTATTTTTTGTACACTGTATTCACATCCCACAAACACACATGCGTTTGGTGTTGCTTTACAGCATTAGTATGCGTAGAGTTGGGGTTTCTATAGAGAAGGTTTTGCTCTTTGCGACTTCTTTTTTTTTGTACACGGTATTCACATCCCACAAACACAGATGCGTTTTGGATGGGTTTTTCTTGGTTTTCAATAGAGTTGGGCTTTCTATAGAGAAGGTTTGGATCGACATGATGACTTTTTCTTATTACGCGTTTCATTTGCAATTTGAGGTTGTTTTGTTGTTACGTGTATTCTTAACGTTCTAAAAAATTAGTTAAAGGTGTAGGAAATGGAGGTATGAATCGGCCGATCGCGCGATGCGCTTGCAGATAGGTATTTATAGCAAATGAAAGAACAGCCAAACGTGCAATTAGCGATCGATTTTTAAGTGAACTAAAACACAATATATATCCGTGAGCAAAGTAAAGTAAAGCGAACAACAAAAATTACGATTAAAGAGACAACTAACATCGAAAAAAGACACGTAAACTTAAACTCACCACTGGTAATAATCGCCAAAATATATATTTTTGAGGTCGGGGAGCTATTTCAAAGTATTTTCTTTTTCTACGCTTCACACACGCCACACGTGACTCGCGACACTCGTCAAACACGGTATATCAAAATTAGCACCTGACATGAAGCCGCTCACAAAATTTCAACCTTTAGGTCGTGCGAAAGGGCACGAGGCCAATAACCTCGCCCGTTAAAAAACTTTTATTACGGAACCCAAAATCAGCCTCGGATACACTGATAAACGACGACGACCACAGCAACGAAAACAGCTAAGCGATTTAAGAATTTTCTCATATAAAGTACGCTCACTGTAAAGAGCTCGAGCTGCACAACAGCTGACATCAATCCAAGAGATACGGTGGACGGGGAATAGGGTCTTACAAAAATCAGAATATGACATATTACAGCTGTCATGCAAGACATCATGTGCTCGTGGTGGGGTTTCTAGTCAGAAAAAGAATGAAACCCACCGTTATCGTATTTAAAGCTGTAAATGAACGGAAATGCACCCTTCACGTGCGGGCAGATTTAAAAACATAAGCCTCATAAACGTTCACGCACCTACAGAGGATTCCCCAGATGATGAAAAAGAAGAATTATTTGAACCAGTCGAACGGTAACTACACGCCTGTCCTCAGTATGACGTACAAATCATTCTGGAGGATATTAATGCCAAAATAGGTAGGGAGTATTCAGGCAGTTCATAGCTTACACGAGAACACTAATAACAATGGACAACGAGTCATAGAGATGGCTGCAAGCAAAAATTTGGCGTATGAACGTAAGAATGTTGCGCACCCAGCAATGCAACAATCTCATAGAACGCGGGCACGCGAAGATGAATTTAAAGAGCTCAGAAGATATGAAAAAACAGTTCACCGGCGAAAGAAAGCAGGGTAAGAGAAGAATCTCGTCCGTGAACTAGAACAGTGCAGAGAGCGAGGACTGCACCAGGCACATAAGTTCTACCGAGCGATGGAAAGAGCACTTTCATGAGTTGCTAAATGGCCAGCTAACTGGCCAATGACCGATGCATGCATGCTGCGCCACCAAGCATAGACGAAGTTAGCAGAGCGATTAATCGGCTTAAAAAATAATAAGGCCTCGGGATTAGTATCCCATCGGAGCTGATAAGGTCAGGGCGTCCGCAATATACCAAGCATGTGATGAACTAATAGTGCATGTATGGGAGAAAGAAGCGATGCCAGAAGACTGGCGAAGAGGCACCCCATACATAAGAAAAGAGATATCACAGCATGCAGCAATTATCGTGGTATAAAGTTGTTGAGTACCGCGTATAAGATTTTCTCCTCTATCCAGGATAGTCCCATACGCTAAAGTCATCATTGGTCCATACCAGTGTGGCTTCATCACAGGCAAATCCACAACTGACATCGTTGTTTGAAACCAAAGAACTGTACAGGAAGCTTTCATCCAACTTGAATAGGCGGCACGAAATCTGGGGCTGCATATAAATGAGAGCAAAACAAAGTACATGGTGGCCACTTCTGCGAGTAGAATATCCAACATTGGTGCCGCAATTAGAATAGTGGAACGCGAATTTGAAGTAATGCATTCCTTTAACTATCTCTCGTCAACTGTAGCAGCCGATAACAGCATGGAACCAGAAATACGCGCATGGTTGCTCAAAGCCAACAAAGGCTTAGTCTATTCAAATCCAGGAATTTAACCATAACATCCAAGCTGCTGGTATGTACGACAATGGTCATACCAGTACTTACATAGGGATCCGAAACTTGGGTGCTTAGCAAAAAGCATTCGCGTTCGAGAGAAAAGTCTTACGGATAATTGTTGGTCCCGTAAGTGAGAAAGAAAGATTCCTAAGACTCTATAATGATGAGATCTACGATTGTTACCGCGATGTCGACATCGTAAAAAAAAATTAAGCTCGGTAGGCTCTGGTGGGCAGGATACCTGGCTCGCATGAGCGAAGACGATCCTGCTCGGAAAGCCCTTTGCTGTAGGATTTATGGAACACGACACCGAAGCTGGCCAAGACTACGAAACTTGTTTTCGGAATTTAGGTGTAGACGTTTAAATATCGCAATGAATTAAGTTTGGCGAATTGAAAGAAATTTTTTTTTTACATTTCTCCCAAAATCAAACTGGGACCTCACAGTTTACGTAAAAAGCTTAAATATGAATTTTCATCTCCATAAATTCAGCCGTCTGAGCTGTAGAGTGGCCACAGACAGACAGACGGGCCTTTTTTTAGCTTTTTCTGATTCAGGAGATACGGAAATGGGTAAATTTGCAAAAATCCCGAAAGTGTTGAATATCGGAGAAACACATTTATATAAAATTTAAAGATATGTAATCGACTACATTTTTTAGAAAATTTGTATAGGCCCAGAGGGCCGATCACTCCAAAAAATTTACAAAAAGTGTTGTCCAATGGAGATACACAGGTGTTTAAAAAATTTTAAAAATTTATGTGGGCATCCCTCGGGCTCATACAAAGTCTTGTCTATCAGAGATACACGGGTGTTTAAAATTTGTAGAAACGGCAGAAACATATAAACAAAATTTTATATGGGAACCCCTCTAAAAATTCACAAAAAGTTTTGTCCATGAAAGATACACAAGTGTTTAAAATTTGAAGAAAATCGGGCTAGTTTTTAAAAAAATTATAGGGGCACACCTATCCAAAATCCAAAAATTTTACAAAAAGTTTTGTAGACCGGATATGTTGGGGAAACAAAAATTACACGCACGACTTATAAGCTGGGCTAAGCCCTTTATTAAAAATTCCAAAATCGAAGGAATTTAATTTACAATATATAACATTCCTCACGTTTGTATCCGGTTCTAATTTATTTTCTTAGTATTCTCTCTGATTCATTGAAAAAACAAAACGGAAAAAGATTACGAAACTAAAAACGACACGAGTCCAAATACTTTTAACAATCCATTGATTAAAGGATCATAGTCAGGGAAAACTATAAAAAAAACTCTGACCAAGAAAATAAAACATTTCCCAAAAACATAAGAAAAAATTTTTTTTTTTCACAGAAAAAAATAAATTCAAAAAAAATTGTTACGAAGATAATTCAGTGTTTAGACTAAATTACAACTATTCATATGGCGAGCTCGATTTACTATCTTATGCCTGTTATTTTTTTATAATTATGCTTCACTTAGAATATACATATTAATATAAAGTCTAATTATTCACTTTATTTTCAGAAAAATTATATATATTTCCGTGCGAGTATAATTATAGACCAGACCATTGTATGTATATGCCTGTTTGTGATACTCCAAATGGTGTTAAAATTATGCATGGAAATAGAGGATATTTTCATTCGATTAAGCAGCCATTATTTAGCGCAGTGTACAGTGCTTTTAACAACTTCCATTTAGGAACGGATCCAAACACACATTTCTTGAAACCTCTTAAAAAAAATTTGGAAGACATATCTATAACAAAGTCGAACTGTGGAAAATTTCAGGAAGAAATTTTTAATTTTACAAATATTTTTAAGTCCAAGTAGTGGAATTTGTGATTTTCCTATTATTATATTATTAATTTTAAAAACTAATATCTTTCTGCAATTATAATAATTAAAAGTTTCTAAAATTATTGCCCATTTGTAGTTTCCTTAAAGCGCTTATATTTATTGTGGCAAGGACTCGATTGATTAGAAAAGAATGTTTTTTTTTTTTTTTAAAAGACTCATTGCCAAGGGATAAGACCCTGAATGACTTTCGTCACGGCAATAAGTTGGGCTATGCCCTTTATTAAAATTAAAAATTAAAAAATTCGAAGGAATGAAGGAAGGATTTACAATATAAAACATTCCTCACGTTTGTAGCCGGTTTCAATTTATTTTCTCAGAATTATCTCTGATTCATTGAAAAAAGCAATACGAAATAACGAACACGAAACTAAAACGACGCGATTCCAAATACTTTTATCAATGAATCATGGTCAGGGAAAACTACAAAAAACCTTGACAAGAAAATATTACAAAATAAACAAAAAATATTATAAATAATACAAAAAATAATAATTTTTTTATATAAAATAATCTTATCCTCTAATGAACACTACGGTCGTCCTTCAGGAAGTTGTTTACAGCTATTTTGAAGGCCTGTAAATTATAAGATTCGGGAAATACGGAGTCAACCAATTGATTCCACATCGAAGTCACTCTCGGATAAAAGGACGATTTGAAGTGTTGGGTTCTACATGAGAACGGTTTTAAGGCAAACCTATGTTGATTAGACCTCAAACGAGTGTTAACGTTGCTGACAAAAGGACCTGGGAATAGAGAACGGGTTTCTGAAGAACATCTACCGTTGTAAAATTTGTAGAAAACAGATAAAGCTCCAACATTACGTCTATGCTCCAAAGAATCAAGAGATGAAGTAATTGTTACATCGTTTATCAAACGGACAACTCTATTTTGAATTCCATCAAGATGAACCAAATGCGATCTTGGAGCCCGTCTTCTTATAATGCCCAAGCATTGGCTCGCTCTTTTTGAGATTTCATAAATATGTTCCTTCCAGGAAAGTTCACTAGAAATTTTCAAACCTAACATCTTAAGTGAAACTGGTATCGCAATAGTGGCACCATTAATTACTGGTGCTACGTAATGTTGAATTGCCTTTTGAGAAAAAAGACAAGCCTGGAATTTATTTGGGTTTACGCACTTCAAATATCTATTCGGTGGTCCGGTTCGGTCCGCTCCTTCCGCAGGTAATTTCTTTTGATATTTATTCCTTTTGAAATTCTCTACTTTAACTTCGCTTGCCCGTGGATTTGTTTGTCTGTTGGTCTGTCGTAGAATCTTGTGATCAATTCCTAACCCACTTCCTAAAGCCCAATTTTATTCAAACTGGCCCCTGGATCGTGGGGTTCCCATACAATTGCTTTAAAAAACTTAATTTTATTCAAATTTAACACACATATCCAGTGATTTTTTATAAACTAACCTGCAGCCCAATTCTCTTCGAAACCGCAGAGTGAAACCGTGAGAGTTTCAAAGTATGTAGTTGTAAAATGCGTGTGTGTTGATTAATGGGATTGACCAAAACCTTCTCTATAGAAAGCCCAACTCAATGCATACTAATGCTGTAAACCAATCCAAAACGCGTCTGTATTTTGGAATGTGAATACAGTGTACAAAAAATAAGTAGTCGCAAAGAGCGAGAAACCTAAGATGTGGTAGTGGGAAACAGAAAAATTTTATATGGATTTTGCTCTTTAGTTGATTACTAATACAAATACGTTTGGTCTAAATCTAAGCATGTATCTGTGTACGATCTATAGAGAAGGTTTTGGTCGATCCAAAACCAAAAAAATCCAAAACGTATTTGTATTAGTAATCAACTAAAGAGCAAAATCCATATAAAATTTTTCTGTTTCCCACTACCACATCTTAAGTTTCTCGCTCTTTGCCAAAACCTTCTCTATAGAAAGCCCAACTGTTCCGATCGTACACAGATACATGCTTAGATTGAGACCAAACGTATTTGTATTAGTAATCAACTAAAGAGCAAAATCCATATAAAATTTTTCTGTTTCCCACTACCACATCTTACTTTTCTCGCTCTTTGCGACTACTTATTTTTTGTACACTGTATTCACATCCCACAAACACACATGCGTTTGGTGTTGCTTTAGAGCATTAGTATGCGTAGAGTTGGGGTTTCTATAGAGAAGGTTTTGCTCTTTGCGACTTCTTATTTTTTGTACACTGTATTCACATCCCACAAACACAGATGCGTTTTGGATGGGTTTTTCTTGGTTTTCAATAGAGTTGGGCTTTCTATAGAGAAGGTTTGGATCGACATGATGACTTTTTCTTATTACGCGTTTCATTTGCAATTTGAGGTTGTTTTGTTGTTACGTGTATTCTTAACGTTCTAAAAAATTAGTTAAAGGTGTAGGAAATGGAGGTATGAATCGGCCGATCGCGCGATGCGCTTGCAGATAGGTATTTATAGCAAATGAAAGAACAGCCAAACGTGCAATTAGCGATCGATTTTTAAGTGAACTAAAACACAATATATATCCGTGAGCAAAGTAAAGTAAAGCGAACAACAAAAATTACGATTAAAGAGACAACTAACATCGAAAAAAGACACGTAAACTTAAACTCACCACTGGTAATAATCGCCAAAATATATATTTTTGAGGTCGGGGAGCTATTTCAAAGTATTTTCTTTTTCTACGCTTCACACACGCCACACGTGACTCGCGACACTCGTCAAACACGGTATATCAAAATTAGCACCTGACATGAAGCCGCTCACAAAATTTCAACCTTTAGGTCGTGCAAAAGGGCACGAGGCAATAACCTCGCCCGTTAAAAAACTTTTATTACGGAACCCAAAATCAGCCTCGGATACACTGATAAACGACGACGACCACAGCAACGAAAACAGCTAAGCGATTTAAGAATTTTCTCATATAAAGTACGCTCACTGTAAAGAGCTCGAGCTGCACAACAGCTGACATCAATCCAAGAGATACGGTGGACGGGGAATAGGGTCTTACAAAAATCAGAATATGACATATTACAGCTGTCATGCAAGACATCATGTGCTCGGGGTGGGGTTTCTAGTCAGAAAAAGAATGAAACCCACCGTTATCGTATTTAAAGCTGTAAATGAACGGAAATGCACCCTTCGCGTGCGGGCAGATTTAAAAACATAAGCCTCATAAACGTTCACGCACCTACAGAGGATTCCCCAGATGATGAAAAAGAAGAATTATTTGAACCAGTCGAACGGTAACTACACGCCTGTCCTCAGTATGACGTACAAATCATTCTGGAGGATATTAATGCCAAAATAGGTAGGGAGTATTCAGGCAGTTCATAGCTTACACGAGAACACTAATAACAATGGACAACGAGTCATAGAGATGGCTGCAAGCAAAAATTTGGCGTATGAACGTAAGAATGTTGCGCACCCAGCAATGCAACAATCTCATAGAACGCGGGCACGCGAAGATGAATTTAAAGAGCTCAGAAGATATGAAAAAACAGTTCACCGGCGAAAGAAAGCAGGGTAAGAGAAGAATCTCGTCCGTGAACTAGAACAGTGCAGAGAGCGAGGACTGCACCAGGCACATAAGTTCTACCGAGCGATGGAAAGAGCACTTTCATGAGTTGCTAAATGGCCAGCTAACTGGCCAATGACCGATGCATGCATGCTGCGCCACCAAGCATAGACGAAGTTAGCAGAGCGATTAATCGGCTTAAAAAATAATAAGGCCTCGGGATTAGTATCCCAGCGGAGCTGATAAGGTCAGGGCGTCCGCAATATACCAAGCATGTGATGAACTAATAGTGCATGTATGGGAGAAAGAAGCGATGCCAGAAGACTGGCGAAGAGGCACCCCATACATAAGAAAAGAGATATCACAGCATGCAGCAATTATCGTGGTATAAAGTTGTTGAGTACCGCGTATAAGATTTTCTCCTCTATCCAGGATAGTCCCATACGCTAAAGTCATCATTGGTCCATACCAGTGTGGCTTCATCACAGGCAAATCCACAACTGACATCGTTGTTTGAAACCAAAGAACTGTACAGGAAGCTTTCATCCAACTTGAATAGGCGGCACGAAATCTGGGGCTGCATATAAATGAGAGCAAAACAAAGTACATGGTGGCCACTTCTGCGAGTAGAATATCCAACATTGGTGCCGCAATTAGAATAGTGGAACGCGAATTTGAAGTAATGCATTCCTTTAACTATCTCTCGTCAACTGTAGCAGCCGATAACAGCATGGAACCAGAAATACGCGCATGGTTGCTCAAAGCCAACAAAGGCTTAGTCTATTCAAATCCAGGAATTTAACCATAACATCCAAGCTGCTGGTATGTACGACAATGGTCATACCAGTACTTACATAGGGATCCGAAACTTGGGTGCTTAGCAAAAAGCATTCGCGTTCGAGAGAAAAGTCTTACGGATAATTGTTGGTCCCGTAAGTGAGAAAGAAAGATTCCTAAGACTCTATAATGATGAGATCTACGATTGTTACCGCGATGTCGACATCGTAAAAAAAAATTAAGCTCGGTAGGCTCTGGTGGGCAGGATACCTGGCTCGCATGAGCGAAGACGATCCTGCTCGGAAAGCCCTTTGCTGTAGGATTTATGGAACACGACACCGAAGCTGGCCAAGACTACGAAACTTGTTTTCGGAATTTAGGTGTAGACGTTTAAATATCGCAATGAATTAAGTTTGGCGAATTGAAAGAAATTTTTTTTTTACATTTCTCCCAAAATCAAACTGGGACCTCACAGTTTACGTAAAAAGCTTAAATATGAATTTTCATCTCCATAAATTCAGCCGTCTGAGCTGTAGAGTGGCCACAGACAGACAGACGGGCCTTTTTTTAGCTTTTTCTGATTCAGGAGATACGGAAATGGGTAAATTTGCAAAAATCCCGAAAGTGTTGAATATCGGAGAAACACATTTATATAAAATTTAAAGATATGTAATCGACTACATTTTTTAGAAAATTTGTATAGGCCCAGAGGGCCGATCACTCCAAAAAATTTACAAAAAGTGTTGTCCAATGGAGATACACAGGTGTTTAAAAAATTTTAAAAATTTATGTGGGCATCCCTCGGGCTCATACAATGTCTTGTCTATCAGAGATACACGGGTGTTTAAAATTTGTAGAAACGGCAGAAACATATAAACAAAATTTTATATGGGAACCCCTCTAAAAATTCACAAAAAGTTTTGTCCATGAAAGATACACAAGTGTTTAAAATTTGAAGAAAATCGGGCTAGTTTTTAAAAAAATTATAGGGGCACACCTATCCAAAATCCAAAAATTTTACAAAAAGTTTTGTAGATCGGATATGTTGGGGAAACAAAAATTACACGCACGACTTATAAGCTGGTCTAAGCCCTTTATTAAAAATTCCAAAATCGAAGGAATTTAATTTACAATATATAACATTCCTCACGTTTGTATCCGGTTCTAATTTATTTTCTTAGTATTATCTCTGATTCATTGAAAAAACAAAACGGAAAAAGATTACGAAACTAAAAACGACACGAGTCCAAATACTTTTAACAATCCATTGATTAAAGGATCATAGTCAGGGAAAACTATAAAAAAAACTCTGACCAAGAAAATAAAACATTTCCCAAAAACATAAGAAAAAAAATTTTTTTTTTCACAGAAAAAAATAAATTCAAAAAAAATTGTTACGAAGATAATTCAGTGTTTAGACTAAATTACAACTATTCATATGGCGAGCTCGATTTACTATCTTATGCCTGTTATTTTTTTATAATTATGCTTCACTTAGAATATACATATTAATATACAGTCTAATTATTCACTTTATTTTCAGAAAAATTATATATATTTCCGTGCGAGTATAATTATAGACCAGACCATTGTATGTAAATAGTTATATGCCTGTTTGTGATACTCCAAATGGTGTTAAAATTATGCATGGAAATAGAGGATATTTTCATTCGATTAAGCAGCCATTATTTAGCGCAGTGTACAGTGCTTTTAACAACTTCCATTTAGGAACGGATCCAAACACACATTTCTTGAAACCTCTTAAAAAAAATTTGGAAGACATATCTATAACAAAGTCGAACTGTGGAAAATTTCAGGAAGAAATTTTTAATTTTACAAATATTTTTAAGTCCAAGTAGTGGAATTTGTGATTTTCCTATTATTATATTATTAATTTTAAAAACTAATATCTTTCTGCAATTATAATAATTAAAAGTTTCTAAAATTATTGCCCATTTGTAGTTTCCTTAAAGCGCTTATATTTATTGTGGCAAGGACTCGATTGATTAGAAAAGAATGATTTTTTTTTTTTTTAAAAAGACTCATTGCCAAGGGATAAGACCCTGAATGACTTTCGTCACGGCAATAAGTTGGGCTATGCCCTTTATTAAAATTAAAAATTAAAAAATTCGAAGGAATGAAGGAAGGATTTACAATATAAAACATTCCTCACGTTTGTAGCCGGTTTCAATTTATTTTCTCAGAATTATCTCTGATTCATTGAAAAAAGCAATACGAAATAACGAACACGAAACTAAAACGACGCGATTCCAAATACTTTTATCAATGAATCATGGTCAGGGAAAACTACAAAAAACCTTGACAAGAAAATATTACAAAATAAACAAAAAATATTATAAATAATACAAAAAATAATAATTTTTTTATATAAAATAATCTTATCCTCTAATGAACACTAGGGTCGTCCTTCAGGAATTTGTTTACAGCTATTTTGAAGGCCTGTAAATTATAAGATTCGGGAAATACGGAGTCAACCAATTGATTCCACATCGAAGTCACTCTCGGATAAAAGGACGATTTGAAGTGTTGGGTTCTACATGAGAACGGTTTTAGGGCAAACCTATGTTGATTAGACCTCAAACGAGTGTTAACGTTGCTGACAAAAGGACCTGGGAATAGAGAACGGGTTTCTGAAGAACATCTGCCGTTGTAAAATTTGTAGAAAACAGATAAAGCTCCAACATTACGTCTATGCTCCAAAGAATCAAGAGATGAAGTAATTGTTACATCGTTTATCAAACGGACAACTCTATTTTGAATTCCATCAAGATGAACCAAATGCGATCTTGGAGCCCGTCTTCTTATAATGCCCAAGCATTGGCTCGCTCTTTTTGAGATTTCATAAATATGTTCCTTCCAGGAAAGTTCACTAGAAATTTTAAAACCTTACATCTTAAGTGAAACTGGTATCGCAATAGTGGCACCATTAATTACTGGTGCTACGTAATGTTGAATTGCCTTTTGAGAAAAAAGACAAGCCTGGAATTTATTTGGGTTTACGCACTTCAAATATCTATTCGGTGGTCCGGTTCGGTCCGCTCCTTCCGCAGGTAATTTCTTTTGATATTTATTCCTTTTGAAATTCTCTACTTTAACTTCGCTTGCCCGTGGATTTGTTTGTCTGTTGGTCTGTAGTAGAATCTTGTGATCAATTCCTAACCCACTTCCTAAAGCCCAATTTTATTCAAACTGGCCCCTGGATCGTGGGGTTCCCATACAATTGCTTTAAAAAACTTAATTTTATTCAAATTTAACACACATATCCAGTGATTTTTTATAAACTAACCTGCAGCCCAATTCTGTTCGAAACCGCAGAGTGAAACCGTGAGAGTTTCAAAGTATGTAGTTGTAAAATGCGTGTGTGTTGATTAATGGGATTGACCAAAACCTTCTCTATAGAAAGCCCAACTCAATGCATACTAATGCTGTAAACCAATCCAAAACGCGTCTGTAATTTGGAATGTGAATACAGTGTACAAAAAATAAGTAGTCGCAAAGAGCGAGAAACCTAAGATGTGGTAGTGGGAAACAGAAAAATTTTATATGGATTTTGCTCTTTAGTTGATTACTAATACAAATACGTTTGGTCTAAATCTAAGCATGTATCTGTGTACGATCTATAGAGAAGGTTTTGGTCGATCCAAAACCAAAAAAATCCAAAACGTATTTGTATTAGTAATCAACTAAAGAGCAAAATCCATATAAAATTTTTCTGTTTCCCACTACCACATCTTAAGTTTCTCGCTCTTTGCCAAAACCTTCTCTATAGAAAGCCCAACTGTTCCGATCGTACACAGATACATGCTTAGATTGAGACCAAACGTATTTGTATTAGTAATCAACTAAAGAGCAAAATCCATATAAAATTTTTCTGTTTCCCACTACCACATCTTACTTTTCTCGCTCTTTGCGACTACTTATTTTTTGTACACTGTATTCACATCCCACAAACACACATGCGTTTGGTGTTGCTTTACAGCATTAGTATGCGTAGAGTTGGGGTTTCTATAGAGAAGGTTTTGCTCTTTGCGACTTCTTATTTTTTGTACACTGTATTCACATCCCACAAACACAGATGCGTTTTGGATGGGTTTTTCTTGGTTTTCAATAGAGTTGGGCTTTCTATAGAGAAGGTTTGGATCAACATGATGACTTTTTCTTATTACGCGTTTCATTTGCAATTTGAGGTTGTTTTGTTGTTACGTGTATTCTTAACGTTCTAAAAAATTAGTTAAAGGTGTAGGAAATGGAGGTATGAAAATTACGATTAAAGAGACAACTAACATAGAAAAAAGACACGTAAACTTAAACTCACCACTGGTAATAATCGCCAAAATATATATTTTTGAGGTCGGGGAGCTATTTCAAAGTATTTTCTTTTTCTACGCTTCACACACGCCACACGTGACTCGCGACACTCGTCAAACACGGTATATCAAAATTAGCACCTGACATGAAGCCGCTCACAAAATTTCAACCTTTAGGTCGTGCGAAAGGGCACGAGGCCAATAACCTCGCCCGTTAAAAAACTTTTATTACGGATTCCAAAATCAGCCTCGGATACACTAATAAACGACGACGATACGGTGGATACGAAGAGATACGGTGGACGGGGAATAGGGTCTTACAAAAATCAGAATATGACATATTACAGCTGTCATGCAAGACATCATGTGCTCGGGGTGGGGTTTCTAGTCAGAAAAAGAATGAAACCCACCGTTATCGTATTTAAAGCTGAACGGAAATGAACCCTTCGCGTGCGGGCAGATTTAAAAACATAAGCCTCATAAACGTTCACGCACCTACAGAGGATTCCCCAGATGATGAAAAAGAAGAATTATTTGAACCAGTCGAACGGTAACTACACGCCTGTCCTCAGTATGACGTACAAATCATTCTGGAGGATATTAATGCCAAAATAGGTAGGGAGTATTCAGGCAGTTCATAGCTTACACGAGAACACTAATAACAATGGACAACGAGTCATAGAGATGGCTACAAGCAAAAATTTGGCGTATGAACGTAAGAATGTTGCGCACCCAGCAATGCAACAATCTCATAGAACGCGGGCACGCGAAGATGAATTTAAAGAGCTCAGAAGATATGAAAAAACAGTTCACCGGCGAAAGAAAGCAGGGTAAGAGAAGAATCTCGTCCGTGAACTAGAACAGTGCAGAGAGCGAGGACTGCACCAGGCACATAAGTTCTACCGAGCGATGGAAAGAGCACTTTCATGAGTTGCTAAATGGCCAGCTAACTGGCCAATGACCGATGCATGCATGCTGCGCCACCAAGCATAGACGAAGTTAGCAGAGCGATTAATCGGCTTAAAAAATAATAAGGCCTCGGGATTAGTATCCCAGCGGAGCTGATAAGGTCAGGGCGTCCGCAATATACCAAGCATGTGATGAACTAATAGTGCATGTATGGGAGAAAGAAGCGATGCCAGAAGACTGGCGAAGAGGCACCCCATACATAAGAAAAGAGATATCACAGCATGCAGCAATTATCGTGGTATAAAGTTGTTGAGTACCGCGTATAAGATTTTCTCCTCTATCCAGGATAGTCCCATACGCTAAAGTCATCATTGGTCCATACCAGTGTGGCTTCATCACAGGCAAATCCACAACTGACATCGTTGTTTGAAACCAAAGAACTGTACAGGAAGCTTTCATCCAACTTGAATAGGCGGCACGAAATCTGGGGCTGCATATAAATGAGAGCAAAACAAAGTACATGGTGGCCACTTCTGCGAGTAGAATATCCAACATTGGTGCCGCAATTAGAATAGTGGAACGCGAATTTGAAGTAATGCATTCCTTTAACTATCTCTCGTCAACTGTAGCAGCCGATAACAGCATGGAACCAGAAATACGCGCATGGTTGCTCAAAGCCAACAAAGGCTTAGTCTATTCAAATCCAGGAATTTAACCATAACATCCAAGCTGCTGGTATGTACGACAATGGTCATACCAGTACTTACATAGGGATCCGAAACTTGGGTGCTTAGCAAAAAGCATTCGCGTTCGAGAGAAAAGTCTTACGGATAATTGTTGGTCCCGTAAGTGAGAAAGAAAGATTCCTAAGACTCTATAATGATGAGATCTACGATTGTTACCGCGATGTCGACATCGTAAAAAAAAATTAAGCTCGGTAGGCTCTGGTGGGCAGGATACCTGGCTCGCATGAGCGAAGACGATCCTGCTCGGAAAGCCCTTTGCTGTAGGATTTATGGAACACGACACCGAAGCTGGCCAAGACTACGAAACTTGTTTTCGGAATTTAGGTGTAGACGTTTAAATACGCAATGAATTAAGTTTGGCGAATTGAAAGAAATTTTTTTTTTACATTTCTCCCAAAATCAAACTGGGGCCTCACAGTTTACGTAAAAAGCTTAAATATGAATTTTCATCTCCATAAATTCAGCCGTCTGAGCTGTATAGTGGCCACAGACAGACAGACGGGCCTTTTTTTAGCTTTTTCTGATTCAGGAGATACGGAAATGGGTAAATTTGCAAAAATCCCGAAAGTGTTGAATATCGGAGAAACACATTTATATAAAATTTAAAGATATGTAATCGACTACATTTTTTAGAAAATTTGTATAGGCCCAGAGGGCCGATCACTCCAAAAAATTTACAAAAAGTGTTGTCCAATGGAGATACACAGGTGTTTAAAAAATTTTAAAAATTTATGTGGGCATCCCTCGGGCTCATACAAAGTCTTGTCTATCAGAGATACACGGGTGTTTAAAATTTGTAGAAACGGCAGAAACATATAAACAAAATTTTATATGGGAACCCCTCTAAAAATTCACAAAAAGTTTTGTCCATGAAAGATACACAAGTGTTTAAAATTTGAAGAAAATCGGGCTAGTTTTTAAAAAAATTATAGGGGCACACCTATCCAAAATCCAAAAATTTTACAAAAAGTTTTGTAGATCGGATATGTTGGGGTAACAAAAATTACACGCACGACTTATAAGCTGGGCTAAGCCCTTTATTAAAAATTCCAAAATCGAAGGAATTTAATTTACAATATATAACATTCCTCACGTTTGTATCCGGTTCTAATTTATTTTCTTAGTATGCTCTCTGATTCATTGAAAAAACAAAACGGAAAAAGATTACGAAACTAAAAACGACACGAGTCCAAATACTTTTAACAATCCATTGATTAAAGGATCATAGTCAGGGAAAACTATAAAAAAAACTCTGACCAAGAAAATAAAACATTTCCCAAAAACATAAGAAAAAAAATTTTTTTTTTTTCACAGAAAAAAATAAATTCAAAAAAAATTGTTACGAAGATAATTCAGTGTTTAGACTAAATTACAACTATTCATATGGCGAGCTCGATTTACTATCTTATGCCTGTTATTTTTTTATAATTATGCTTCACTTAGAATATACATATTAATATACAGTCTAATTATTCACTTTATTTTCAGAAAAATTATATATATTTCCGTGCGAGTATAATTATAGACCAGACCATTGTATGTAAATAGTTATATGCCTGTTTGTGATACTCCAAATGGTGTTAAAATTATGCATGGAAATAGAGGATATTTTCATTCGATTAAGCAGCCATTATTTAGCGCAGTGTACAGTGCTTTTAACAACTTCCATTTAGGAACGGATCCAAACACACATTTCTTGAAACCTCTTAAAAAAAATTTGGAAGACATATCTATAACAAAGTCGAACTGTGGAAAATTTCAGGAAGAAATTTTTAATTTTACAAATATTTTTAAGTCCAAGTAGTGGAATTTGTGATTTTCCTATTATTATATTATTAATTTTAAAAACTAATATCTTTCTGCAATTATAATAATTAAAAGTTTCTAAAATTATTGCCCATTTGTAGTTTCCTTAAAGCGCTTATATTTATTGTGGCAAGGACTCGATTGATTAGAAAAGAATGATTTTTTTTTTTTTAAAAAGACTCATTGCCAAGGGATAAGACCCTGAATGACTTTCGTCACGGCAATAAGTTGGGCTATGCCCTTTATTAAAATTAAAAATTAAAAAATTCGAAGGAATGAAGGAAGGATTTACAATATAAAACATTTCTCACGTTTGTAGCCGGTTTCAATTTATTTTCTCAGAATTATCTCTGATTCCTTTAAAAAAAGCAATACGAAATAACGAACACGAAACTAAAACGACGCGATTCCAAATACTTTTATCAATGAATCATGGTCAGGGAAAACTACAAAAAACCTTGACAAGAAAATATTACAAAATAAACAAAAAATATTATAAATAATACAAAAAATAATAATTTTTTTATATAAAATAATCTTATCCTCTAATGAACACTAGGGTCGTCCTTCAGGAATTTGTTTACAGCTATTTTGAAGGCCTGTAAATTATAAGATTCGGGAAATACGGAGTCAACCAATTGATTCCACATCGAAGTCACTCTCGGATAAAAGGACGATTTGAAGTGTTGGGTTCTACATGAGAACGGTTTTAAGGCAAACCTATGTTGATTAGACCTCAAACGAGTGTTAACGTTGCTGACAAAAGGACCTGGGAATAGAGAACGGGTTTCTGAAGAACATCTACCGTTGTAAAATTTGTAGAAAACAGATAAAGCTCCAACATTACGTCTATGCTCCAAAGAATCAAGAGATGAAGTAATTGTTACATCGTTTATCAAACGGACAACTCTATTTTGAATTCCATCAAGATGAACCAAATGCGATCTTGGAGCCCGTCTTCTTATAATGCCCAAGCATTGGCTCGCTCTTTTTGAGATTTCATAAATATGTTCCTTCCAGGAAAGTTCACTAGAAATTTTAAAACCTAACATCTTAAGTGAAACTGGTATCGCAATAGTGGCACCATTAATTACTGGTGCTACGTAATGTTGAATTGCCTTTTGAGAAAAAAGACAAGCCTGGAATTTATTTGGGTTTACGCACTTCAAATATCTATTCGGTGGTCCGGTTCGGTCCGCTCCTTCCGCAGGTAATTTCTTTTGATATTTATTCCTTTTGAAATTCTCTACTTTAACTTCGCTTGCCCGCGGATTTGTTTGTCTGTTGGTCTGTCGTAGAATCTTGTGATCAATTCCTAACCCACTTCCTAAAGCCCAATTTTATTCAAACTGGCCCCTGGATCGTGGGGTTCCCATACAATTGCTTTAAAAAACTTAATTTTATTCAAATTTAACACACATATCCAGTGATTTTTTATAAACTAACCTGCAGCCCAATTCTGTTCGAAACCGCAGAGTGAAACCGTGAGAGTTTCAAAGTATGTAGTTGTAAAATGCGTGTGTGTTGATTAATGGGATTGACCAAAACCTTCTCTATAGAAAGCCCAACTCAATGCATACTAATGCTGTAAACCAATCCAAAACGCGTCTGTATTTTGGAATGTGAATACAGTGTACAAAAAATAAGTAGTCGCAAAGAGCGAGAAACCTAAGATGTGGTAGTGGGAAACAGTAAAATTTTATATGGATTTTGCTCTTTAGTTGATTACTAATACAAATACGTTTGGTCTAAATCTAAGCATGTATCTGTGTACGATCTATAGAGAAGGTTTTGGTCGATCCAAAACCAAAAAAATCCAAAACGTATTTGTATTAGTAATCAACTAAAGAGCAAAATCCATATAAAATTTTTCTGTTTCCCACTACCACATCTTAAGTTTCTCGCTCTTTGCCAAAACCTTCTCTATAGAAAGCCCAACTGTTCCGATCGTACACAGATACATGCTTAGATTGAGACCAAACGTATTTGTATTAGTAATCAACTATAGAGCAAAATCCATATAAAATTTTTCTGTTTCCCACTACCACATCTTACTTTTCTCGCTCTTTGCGACTACTTATTTTTTGTACACTGTATTCACATCCCACAAACACACATGCGTTTGGTGTTGCTTTACAGCATTAGTATGCGTAGAGTTGGGGTTTCTATAGAGAAGGTTTTGCTCTTTGCGACTTCTTATTTTTTGTACACTGTATTCACATCCCACAAACACAGATGCGTTTTGGATGGGTTTTTCTTGGTTTTCAATAGAGTTGGGCTTTCTATAGAGAAGGTTTGGATCGACATGATGACTTTTTCTTATTACGCGTTTCATTTGCAATTTGAGGTTGTTTTGTTGTTACGTGTATTCTTAACGTTCTAAAAAATTAGTTAAAGGTGTAGGAAATGGAGGTATGAATCGGCCGATCGCGCGATGCGCTTGCAGATAGGTATTTATAGCAAATGAAAGAACAGCCAAACGTGCAATTAGCGATCGATTTTTAAGTGAACTAAAACACAATATATATCCGTGAGCAAAGTAAAGTAAAGCGAACAACAAAAATTACGATTAAAGAGACAACTAACATCGAAAAAAGACACGTAAACTTAAACTCACCACTGGTAATAATCGCCAAAATATATATTTTTGAGGTCGGGGAGCTATTTCAAAGTATTTTCTTTTTCTACGCTTCACACACGCCACACGTGACTCGCGACACTCGTCAAACACGGTATATCAAAATTAGCACCTGACATGAAGCCGCTCACAAAATTTCAACCTTTAGGTCGTGCGAAAGGGCACGAGGCCAATAACCTCGCCCGTTAAAAAACTTTTATTACGGAACCCAAAATCAGCCTCGGATACACTGATAAACGACGACGACCACAGCAACGAAAACAGCTAAGCGATTTAAGAATTTTCTCATATAAAGTACGCTCACTGTAAAGAGCTCGAGCTGCACAACAGCTGACATCAATCCAAGAGATACGGTGGACGGGGAATAGGGTCTTACAAAAATCAGAATATGACATATTACAGCTGTCATGCAAGACATCATGTGCTCGGGGTGGGGTTTCTAGTCAGAAAAAGAATGAAACCCACCGTTATCTTATTTAAAGCTGTAAATGAACGGAAATGCACCCTTCGCGTGCGGGCAGATTTAAAAACATAAGCCTCATAAACGTTCACGCACCTACAGAGGATTCCCCAGATGATGAAAAAGAAGAATTATTTGAACCAGTCGAACGGTAACTACACGCCTGTCCTCAGTATGACGTACAAATCATTCTGGAGGATATTAATGCCAAAATAGGTAGGGAGTATTCAGGCAGTTCATAGCTTACACGAGAACACTAATAACAATGGACAACGAGTCATAGAGATGGCTGCAAGCAAAAATTTGGCGTATGAACGTAAGAATGTTGCGCACCCAGCAATGCAACAATCTCATAGAACGCGGGCACGCGAAGATGAATTTAAAGAGCTCAGAAGATATGAAAAAACAGTTCACCGGCGAAAGAAAGCAGGGTAAGAGAAGAATCTCGTCCGTGAACTAGAACAGTGCAGAGAGCGAGGACTGCACCAGGCACGGAAGTTCTACCGAGCGATGGAAAGAGCACTTTCATGAGTTGCTAAATGGCCAGCTAACTGGCCAATGACCGATGCATGCATGCTGCGCCACCAAGCATAGACGAAGTTAGCAGAGCGATTAATCGGCTTAAAAAATAATAAGGCCTCGGGATTAGTATCCCAGCGGAGCTGATAAGGTCAGGGCGTCCGCAATATACCAAGCAAGTGATGAACTAATAGTGCATGTATGGGAGAAAGAAGCGATGCCAGAAGACTGGCGAAGAGGCACCCCATACATAAGAAAAGAGATATCACAGCATGCAGCAATTATCGTGGTATAAAGTTGTTGAGTACCGCGTATAAGATTTTCTCCTCTATCCAGGATAGTCCCATACGCTAAAGTCATCATTGGTCCATACCAGTGTGGCTTCATCACAGGCAAATCCACAAATGACATCGTTGTTTGAAACCAAAGAACTGTACAGGAAGCTTTCATCCAACTCGAATAGGCGGCACGAAATCTGGGGCTGCATATAAATGAGAGCAAAACAAAGTACATGGTGGCCACTTCTGCGAGTAGAATATCCAACATTGGTGCCGCAATTAGAATAGTGGAACGCGAATTTGAAGTAATGCATTCCTTTAACTATCTCTCGTCAACTGTAGCAGCCGATAACAGCATGGAACCAGAAATACGCGCATGGTTGCTCAAAGCCAACAAAGGCTTAGTCTATTCAAATCCAGGAATTTAACCATAACATCCAAGCTGCTGGTATGTACGACAATGGTCATACCAGTACTTACATAGGGATCCGAAACTTGGGTGCTTAGCAAAAAGCATTCGCGTTCGAGAGAAAAGTCTTACGGATAATTGTTGGTCCCGTAAGTGAGAAAGAAAGATTCCTAAGACTCTATAATGATGAGATCTACGATTGTTACCGCGATGTCGACATCGTAAAAAAAAATTAAGCTCGGTAGGCTCTGGTGGGCAGGATACCTGGCTCGCATGAGCGAAGACGATCCTGCTCGGAAAGCCCTTTGCTGTAGGATTTATGGAACACGACAACGAAGCTGGCCAAGACTACGAAACTTGTTTTCGGAATTTAGGTGTAGACGTTTAAATATCGCAATGAATTAAGTTTGGCGAATTGAAAGAAATTTTTTTTTTACATTTCTCCCAAAATCAAACTGGGACCTCACAGTTTACGTAAAAAGCTTAAATATGAATTTTCATCTCCATAAATTCAGCCGTCTGAGCTGTAGAGTGGCCACAGACAGACAGACGGGCCTTTTTTAGCTTTTTCTGATTCAGGAGATACGGAAATGGGTAAATTTGCAAAAATCCCGAAAGTGTTGAATATCGGAGAAACACATTTATATAAAATTTAAAGATATGTAATCGACTACATTTTTTAGAAAATTTGTATAGGCCCAGAGGGCCGATCACTCCAAAAAATTTACAAAAAGTGTTGTCCAATGGAGATACACAGGTGTTTAAAAAATTTTAAAAATTTATGTGGGCATCCCTCGGGCTCATACAAAGTCTTGTCTATCAGAGATACACGGGTGTTTAAAATTTGTAGAAACAGCAGAAACATATAAACAAAATTTTATATGGGAACCCCTCTAAAAATTCACAAAAAGTTTTGTCCATGAAAGATACACAAGTGTTTAAAATTTGAAGAAAATCGGGCTAGTTTTTAAAAAAATTATAGGGGCACACCTATCCAAAATCCAAAAATTTTACAAAAAGTTTTGTAGATCGGATATGTTGGGGTAACAAAAATTACACGCACGACTTATAAGCTGGGCTAAGCCCTTTATTAAAAATTCCAAAATCGAAGGAATTTAATTTACAATATATAACATTCCTCACGTTTGTATCCGGTTCTAATTTATTTTCTTAGTATTCTCTCTGATTCATTGAAAAAACAAAACGGAAAAAGATTACGAAACTAAAAACGACACGAGTCCAAATACTTTTAACAATCCATTGATTAAAGGATCATAGTCAGGGAAAACTATAAAAAAAACTCTGACCAAGAAAATATTACAAATAATTACTAAATTGAACCTTCAAATTTCTTGGAACCTATCTAGACTGTAGTACAAATCTGTTCTTCTGTTATTTGACGTCTTTCTTGAAGGCCAACAACTCAACAGTGAAACGTGCCGGATTCGTCTGTAGTACCAGGCCTTACAAACGAAAAGGGCACTGTTAACACGATTCCATGACATTTTCTAGAAAAACATTTGCTAGAAAAACATTTTCTCGAAAAACATTTGCTCGAAAACATTTTCTCGAAAAACATTTGCTCGAACGTAATTTTTTGGTAAAATAAATAACCGAAAAATTTAAAAAAAAACTCACGTTTCGCGAACAAAAATTACTCGCGATAGTTTTTTGAAGGATGAAAACATAGACTATTTAGTTTTCGAGAAAATGTTTTTCTAGCAAATGTTTTTCGAGCAAATGTCGTTTTATACATTTTCTAGCAAATGTTCTTCGAGCAAATGTTTTTCGAGAAAATGTTTTTCTAGCAAATGTTTTTCGAGCAAATGTTTTTCGAGTAAGTGTCTGGGTACCGTTAACACATATTACTTATAAGTCAATAACCGCAGTTTATACACTTATAGTAATAACCTTGAATATTGTTCATATTGCAATATTTCTGCACATTGCACAAACTCATAATATTCTCTTTTATTTTTTGTACAATCACCTTAGCTGCAATAACAACAGTCAGCACATCAAATAATCCATTTTTTTGTTTTCTTTTCCGCACACTTTCGTGTCATTTACCTAAGTAAGCAATTTCTTGTATTAAATTTGATGTATAGAATGAACGTGCACATTACAATTTAGCTATGTAAGCAATTTGTTTATTATAAAAGGTGAATAAAATTTACTGAATTGTCAGTTATCGTTAAACTACCAAATTGTTTATTTCATTTTGTTGCGATTTCTACAATATTGGTGTACCTAGTACTGCACTAGTTACAACAAATTAGTCACGGTACAAGAACCGTGATCTAAAACTATTGGCAGTAAAAGCACTGTCAACATTTGGTGACCCCGATGTGATTGTTATTTCGCTTCCCCCCACCAGTGTTAAGGAGCATTTAGCAATCACTGAACAAAAAAGCGTTTCCAGGGCTTAAACACTGGTAGTGACAATCAAACACTCCGATCAAGGAGCAGTGATTCTTCGCAAGAAGCGTTACCAGAGCTTAGACACTGGTAGGAACAATCAACCACTCCGGTCAAGGAGCAGTGATTCTTAATAAAGGAAGAGAATCTCTTACAACATACATCGTGCTATTCAGAGGAAGCACAGATCCAACCGACGATATCAATGGCCGAGATGGACGAAACAGAAGTGTCCCTTATCGTATACAAACAAAAGGCATTAGCAGATGAGCTTGGGAGCCTAAAAACCAATATTTCCAAGGACTCCAGTTCAAGAAAAACCAGGCAATATCAAGCAGATAGGATTCAGCGGATTGAAACCATTTGGCAACAATTTCAAGCTAACCACAAACAAATAGAAGGCGTGATCAAACATGACACTCCATATATCGCAAAGAACACATTTTAACGGGTAGAACTTCTCTACCACGAACTAAAGAACCTTCTCCAGGAAAGTATTTCTGAAGATCCGGAACCTAAGGCAGATATTGTCAAGGGTATCAAAGTAGTAGGAATCTCCAATCAGGACTCCTCTATCGTCAATCCAAAACCCATACCAAAATCTCGAGGATCTCTTCCGCCGACAGCTGACGAAGTACCAGAATTCCAAAGGCTATTGCGAAGACACAACATCATTGCTGATACTCTTCAACGTCAAATTAGTAGTCTTAGTGATATGAACATATCTCACACCAAGGCATTTTATGAGCTGAAGATGTCGGGCATACAAAAATACTGGCTGCAATTGGAAGAACTACATCAACAGATAGGAGAACTCGAGGAAAATTCCAATACATTAGGATACAACTTCAAAGAATATCTGGATCTAAAACAGTCTACTCAAGACTTCATAGTAAACTTATCGACCAAAATAAATGAATTAAGCATTGGGAATTTAAACACGACATCAACGGGATCCATGCTTAATTTGCCAAAATTGACATTACCAAAATTTGATGGTGATTACCTGAAGTGGCGACAGTTCCGTGACCTATTTACGGAGCTAATTCATAATCAGCAGATTCCGCAGTGCCAAAAACTATTCTATTTGAAGACAACACTAACAGGGGAGGCCGAGAAATTAATTCGTCATTTCACAACATCTGAAGTCAACTATAGCGCCGCCTGGAAGGTTATAACAGATCGTTACGAAACACACGTCTACTGGTAACAGCGTTGCTCAATAAATTGATGGCACAATCAACAATCCACAAAGAGATTCGTTCATGATCAAGGCACTGCACGACACAACACGTGAGTGTCTCTTAAACTTACAAAATCTTGGCGTGGACACATTAAATTGGGATCCACTTTTATTACATACATTAATAAAAGGATTGGATCGTAACACGCACTCACTATGGGAGCAATCATTGCAACAACCAAGATCATTGCCCTCATTGACTGATTTTTTGTCCTTCCTTGAAACCCGATTTCAATCCCTAGAAACATTAGGAGCAAAAGTGCCCAAAGTTTATTCAGAGGAACTTCATAAAAAACAAGGAACGTCAAGGGTATTGACAATCACCACGTCATCAAAACTTAAATGCATAGCTTGCAAAGGCGAACATTATTTATTCAGCTGTCAAAACTTTCTGCAGTTAAGTCCAAAAGAGCGTCTAAGTTTAGTGAAGACCTCGAATTATTGCATAAACTGTCTTAAATATGGACACACCTCATCCAAATGCACTTCTGGAGGATGTAGAAAATGCTCAAAGCGACACAATACACTTTTGCATTTGGAGCTGTTTATGAAACCATCAACAAATAATTTACTCACCACGAGTAATTTCCCATCAACATCAGTAGATCGGACAAGGGACCAATCAATTACATTAGCAACGCAAGGAATTCATAAAAATCAAGGTTACGTTTTTCTCTCTACCACCATCATCAACTTGACAAATCAGCATGGTAAGAGCATCACATGCAAGGCCATACTTGATTCTGGATCGCAGTTAAATTTTATTACCGAAGGAATCATGAAGAAACTTGGAGTATCAACAATCTATCAGTCAATGCGTATTCAAGGTATTGGTCAAGAGACCCAACAGGCAAAGAGGAGAGTCAGCATACAGCTCGGATCTCGTCTCAATGCATTTTCTATAAGGATGGAGGCTCATGTGCTCCCAAAAATAGTTGCAAATCAACCCAGCAAATTCGTTGACATACAATCCTGGAAGATTCCAGACAACCTTCCACTTGCGGATCCCACATTTAACAAACCGGGTCCAATCGACGTTCTGATTGGAGCTGAGTTGTATTACTCACTTCTCTCAGTAGGACAGATCAGATTGGGCCAAGCCATGCCTACGTTGCAGAATATAGTATTTGGATGGACAGTCTCCGGAAAAATAGAAGGCACTCAGGATGTGAATGCAGTGTGTGGAATATGCAGTGCAGACGAAACACTTGACCACCAAATCGAGAAATTTTGGCAATTAGAGGAATCACAGCCCAACGAAAGACGCCTTACAGCGTTCGAAAAACAATGTGAGACCAATTTTAACGACACACTTTCAAGAAGTCATGAAGGAAGATTTATTGTAAGGCTACCATTTAAGGACGAGTCACTCGTATTGGGCGAATCAATAGATGTAGCTTTCCAACGATTTATGTCACTTGAACGCAGACTTTCTAATTCGAAGGAACTTAAGATACAATATGTCGAGTTCATGTAAGAATACCAACAACTTGGCCACATGGAAGAAGTTAATTTTCACCAGTTGAAAAGATTTTTTGCCACATCACTGTGTAACAAAGGCTGATAGTACTACAACTAAGCTCAGGGTAGTTTTTGATGGATCAGCAAAAACATCATCCAACGTTTCACTAAATGACATATTATCGACAGGCCCTTCTCTCCAAGATGACGTTTTCTCGATTCTACTAAGATTTCACATGCCCATATACGTGTTTACTGCAGACATAGAGAAGATGTATCGACAGATACAAATGCACAACGAAGATACAAAATATCAACTAATATGGTGGAGAAACAGTCCCAACGATGCTCTTAAATGTTTCAGACTGAACACAGTAACCTACGGTACAACATCTGCCCCATATCTCGCTATAAAATGCTTTCAGCGATTGGCAGAAGATAGGAAGATAAGCAGAAGAAGGTTTTAATCTGTATTAAAACCTCAAGGGTCGGAAAGGAAAAGGTAACAAAAAGAATCGCATACTCTGACATTGCTCACCTCTTCGATCCTCTTGGCCCTATGGCCCCAGTCGTGGTGACTGGAAAATTATTTTTACAACAATTATGGGAACTAAAATTTGATTGGGATGCAGTACTTCCCCAAGAGGTGCAAACGAAGTGGACTCGATTTCGAGAAGGGTTAAAAACACTTCACAACATCAAAATACCAAGGCACGTGTTTTCTCACAAGGTTCCCAAGGATGTGCAATTTCACGTGTTCGCAGATGCATCGGAGAAGGCCTACGGAGCAGCAACTTACGTCAGATCGATAGACAAGGACAATATTATTATTGTTCGTTTACTCTGCGCGAAGTCGAGGGTAGCACCTTCAAAGAAATCAAACATATCGCACCAAGCCACCATTCCTCGCTTAGAACTTTGTGCTGCTAAGCTTGCTGCTGAGCTGACTCATCGTCTGCATACAGATTTGGATATTTCACGCGATAGGATACACTTATGGTGCGATTCAGAGATTGTCCTCATTTGGATAAACGCATCATCATCAGCCACTCTCCCCATCTTTATTGCCAATCGTGTTTCAAAAATACAAGAACTTACGATTCCACAGCAATGGCGACACGTAGGCTCTAAGTACAACCCAGCTGACGTCTTGTCACGTGGAATAGCGCCAGATCAACTCCAAAATCACACCCTTTGGCTTTATGGACCAAGATTTTTGCATGGATCAGAAACGCTCTGGCCACCCAAATTTGCGAAGAAACCAGAGATACGTGAAGACGTCATCGCATTATCAGCAACAGCTGAAACTCAGGGATCAATAGATTGCGAAATTCTAGGATTTATCAATCATGGAAACTCGTTCAAAAGGGCTCAGCGAATTGTAGCATACATGCTCCGATTCAAAAACACCACCACCACCAAAGAATTCATTCATAAATTGTGATGAACTTCAACAATCATCGAACACCATTATTAAGTTGATGCAGAAGCAAGAATTCCAAGACGACATCAATCACCTAAGGCAACATAGTGAGGTTTCAAGGAAAAGTTCACTCTCCAGTCTCACACCGTTTCTCGATAACAATGGGATCATCCGAGTCGGCGGACGGCTGGAATCTTCAGTTTTATCCTACAACGCCAAGCATCCAGTGTTACTGCCTTACTCCCATCCTTTTACAAGACTAATGCTGATTGACATCCATCAAGAAAACCACCATGCAGGACCACAAGCCATACTAGCATTCGCAAGACAAGGATACTGGCCGATCAAGGGTAAAACAATCGCCCGGTCCAAGGATGTGTCAAGTGTTCAAGAGCAAGACCAAAACTTTTAACTCAATTAATGGGAAATCTTCCTCCTGACAGAGTTCGACCAGCACGCCCGTTTGTAAATACAGGCATCGACTTTTGCGGACCCATATGGACTCATTACAAAGTCAGGGGAAAACAACCCCAAAAATCATACATATCAGTTTTTTGCTGCTTTGCAACAAAGGCTTGCCACTTAGAGCTAGTATCTTACTTCGCAAGGATTTATTGGTGCGTTGAAAAGATTAATGGCAAGGCGAGGTCACTGCAAAAACATTTACTGTGACAATGCAACAAACTTTGTGGGAGACAAAAATCAACTGATGGAACTTAAACACTTCAATAATTCAACCAAGGAACAAGAACGAATTACCGCCATATGTTCCAGCAAGGGATGTGACTTTAACTTCATACCTCCACGTTCACCACACTTCAGAGGGCTGTGGGAAGCTGCAGTGAAGTCTGCCAAGCATCTTCTTCAACACACATTGGCATCGGCGTCGTTAACATATGAAGAACTCGAAACTGCTGTAATTGAAGTTGAAGCTATCTTAAATTCACGACCGATAACACCGATGTCAGCATCTCCAAATGACTTCAACGCTCTGACTGCGGGTCATTTCCTCATTGGGGAACCACTCACCAGTAACATCGATATTCTCGCAAAACCTGAACGATCATCACTTCTTACCCGATGGAAGCTCGTCACCCATGTGAAGAACGAGTTTTGGCGACGTTGGTCAAATGAATACTTAAATCAACTACAACATCGATATAAATGGAAGGAGAGATGTCAGAACGTGGGGCCAGGAATGATGGTTATACGGAGAGAAGATGATCAACCCAGTCTCAAATGGCCACTAGGACGAATAATCAACACAGTTCAAGGAAGCGATGGGCCAGATTCACGTCCGGACCGGGAATATATTTTGACAATATTGGGACTTCCACGTTAATAACTCACTCATGGAATTTAGTCACATACTATGATTGAAACCATTGAAAGGAGCTAAGGACAATTGAAAATAGCACTAGAGTATTGCAACATCTTTGTGACAATACGCAACAAAAAACACTATGTACTCGAGTAACAAATTCAATTCAGGTCACATATCAGGAGTTGCTACAAGATGAAATGCTTCTTCAATACAAACAAACTAAAAGAAGCAAACGAGGTGCCTTCAATCTTATTGGCAATATGGCAAGCTCATTATTTGGTATACTGGACTCGCAATACGCAGATGAAATGTCGAAACCATAGAAAAGGTTAAGGGCAATGATGATTATTTACTAACCCTCGCCAAAAACCCAAATCAGTAACAGAGTCTGCCATTAACATCATCAGGGAAAATCAGGAAACTCAGGACGAAAGGCACAGAACATTGCAGCAGCAATTTACTGAAGTGATCAATCGAATCAACAACACCATAGATGAATCTCATCAGCTGAAGCTTCAACAACTCTTCACTTCGTGGTCACTACTCACCATATTATTTATAACCAACATTCAACGAACGCAAACAGCAATAACCAACGCCTTGTCAGAAATTCATCACGGAAGAGTAAGCCACTTACTTATGTCACCACAGTAAATGAAGCAACGAGCCATCGAAATAAAAAACCATTTACCACCCACCTATCGCTTACCGGTCAACACCGACAACATACTTGAGTTATATAGAATAATGGTGACTGAAAGCCGAATAACAAGAAATTATGTGATCATTCAATTGAAAATCTAATAAGCTCCGCGGATTTCGAACTGTATCGACTTCTCCCAATACCAACAGTCATAAACAACACATTCGTTATAATAGAACCCTCATCGAAGTTCATAGCTGTTAGCCGTCATCATGACCAGTACTACCCGCTTACAGAGCAAGAATTAGCCTCTTGCATCATCGTGGAAAAAACAAGACACCTCTGCACTCAGATGCACTCGATTTACCACCGTGGTGCGATGACAAGTAGATGCGAAATACATATCCTAAATAAAATGGAGAACCTATCATCATGTCAAATAAAAATAATCCGAAACAATACAATTTGGACGCAATACTTACACAACAATCAATGGATATACGCCGTGACTACAAAAACTTCATTAAATGTGGTATGCGACCACCAGGCATCACTACTAACTATTGAAGGTTCAGGAATCCTGTATTTACAACCTAGCTGCATCGCCAAGAACGACATAACAACCCTACGTGCTCACGGCATTCATCATCAAAGTATTCACTTATCTTTCACAAGATTTAGTGACATACCAAACATGACAAACAAATGGCTATAACAAATCCTATCAAAATGATTGTCCAAGAGAGCAAATTAAAAACATTACCAGCACGAATGGATTCAAGCCACCTAGAATTACCAAATATCATCCAACGACATGTTTTGCCTCATACTATTGTAAGTTCAGCCGGACTGTTTATGATCCTCGCAGCATGTATCATACTAGCATGGAAACTGCGGATTTGCAACCAGCGAGCAGCCGAGTATCCTGTTCCCGCACCAAGAGGATCACAAGGACATAATGTAGAATCATCACCTAACCAGATTATTGAATTGCATTCAATGGGGGCAGGATGTTAACACATATTAGTTATAAGTCAATAACCGCATAGTAATTACCTTGAATATATTTCGTATTACAATATTTCTGCACATTGCACATTGCACATATTCTCCTTTATTTTTTGTACAATCACCTTATCTGCAATAACAACAGTCAGCATATCAAATAATCCATTTTTTTGTTTTCATTTCCGTGCACTTTGGTGTCATTTACCTAAGTAAGCAATTTCTTGTATTGAATTTGATGTATAGAATTTACGTGCACATTACAATTTAGCTATGTAAGCAATTTGTTTATTAGACTTTAATAATTATTTTATGATTATGTAAGCAATTTGTTTATTATAAAAGGTGAATAAAATTTACTGAATACTGAGTTATCGTTAAACTACCAAATTGTTTATTTCATTTTGTTGCGATTTTTCCAATATTGGTGTACCTAGTACTGCACTAGTTACATCAAATTAGTCACGGTACAAGAACCGTGATCTAAAACTATTGGCAGTAAAAGCACTGTCAACAGGTCCTAAAAGACCAACTCTGCCCTTGGAGTTAATAGTCCCCGAGTCGTGTGAATGTCCTCTGTGCAAAATCAAAATCGATGGATGCGCGGAGTTTGTGATCACCGATTGCCAGCACGTTTTCCACAAATTTGGTTTACTAGAATTATTAAAAAAATTCGAAATCTGTCCGCAATGCAATAAGTCATGCCTTATAAGCTCAGTGAAACCATGTGTGGTGAAACCAGGCTCTGGTACTGGTAAGGTCGCAGGTGCAGCTGATGTTCTTTACGCGCATAATACGCGGAATCGCTCAAAAAGGAGACCCCAAATTCAAGCCCCGTCTACTTATCAGAAGGTTCAGCTTGCTGGGCTCCACTTAGTGGTTGAAGGGTTAAGACGAAATCCCCCGAAAGCCTCAGCTGGGGAAAATCGCGCGCGATTGTCACTCCCTGACAACCCTTACGGTCAAAGTAGACGGGAGTCTGACTTGGTGTCGAAGATTTATCGAGTGGTAAATGATTTAACCGATCAGATACAAGGATCGATAATACAACAGATGTCGCAAGATATTTCGCAGCTTATCGAATCCAACGTCGAGCGTTGTTTCAATAGGCTGAATCTTCAAGAGGGCGTAAATGGAGCTCTAGTGGTTCAAGCGAATACCCCAGACATCGAGAACCTGTCTTGGCCACACGATATGCCAATCAAAGAGAGCCTCACCAGCCGACCTCATACCCCACTCGTTCTGGCCGTTAAGGTGGCGAATACAATCTCAAGCTGGCATCTCCAATTTGAATGGGTGAACGAAGGGTTGACAGTAGACAATTTTATTCATCAGGTTCAGTCCTTGATGGCAGAGCTTGGAAGGGAATTTTAATTTGCTATGCAAACACGCCCATTTGCTATTTAAAGGTAGAGCAAAGGAATGGTTCTGGAGGTTTCACAGAGCTCAAACTTTCTTCTCCTGGGACGAATTGTACGATAATTTGCGACTGCAGTATAAAGACAGTTGTTCTGACTATGAAATCCGTGAAGCTATAAGAGGCAGTATGCAACGAAATAAGGAAACGTTCGACGAATTTTTCGATTCCATCGTTCGGCTCACTGATAAGCTGAGATTCCAGATCGCCGAGATAGATTTTGTTGAGATCCTAATAAGGAATCTCCGGTCTGATGTGAGACATGAAATTCTCCACTTAGACATTACGTCAGTGTCAAGCCTGCGCAAAGTTGTTCAGAGAAGGGAACGATTCCTGAACGATGTCTACCGACATTTACCAAATACCCGACCGGCATATCCACGTCGTCAGTTGGCCGAGTTGGTATCACCATTGAATGATGACCCCGTTGAAGCGTATTAGGACTACTAGACAGTGGTGCCTCTATAAGTTGTGTGGGTGGCCCGTTAGCGTTGCAGGTTTTAAATGGCGATATCAAGCTAAAGCGATTTATTTCGCCCATCAGAACGGCCGACGGAAACGCACAGCAGGTATGTGGGGTTTTTGATTCAGACATTCAATTTCAGGCTAAGGCAAAGCGTATCTCTTTGTACGTAATAGAGTAATAATCAGAATCTATATCTGGGTATTGATTTTTGGAAACTGTTCGCCATAGCCCCTGAGATCGTTTCCGAATTAACATTGTCGCATCCGAGTAATGATCTATTAAATGCACACGACTTGACCCTATCCCAAATAAATAGATTAGAGGCAGGCAAACAATTATTCCCATCTTATGAGAGGGAGGGCTTGGGAAAACAGCACTTCTGGAATATGTTATAGACACAAATGACTGCAAAACTATAAAGCAACGCCATTACCCCGTTTCACCCGCGATTGAAAGGCAGATCTTTGATGAGTTGGACCGCATGCTTAAGCTTGGAGTGATCGAAGAATCACAAAGCTTCTGGAGTTCTCCAGTGGTGTTAGTCCGCAAGCCTGGCAAGGTTAGGTTATGCCTCGACCCCAGAAAATTGAATGCCGTGTCGGTTACGGATGCTTATCCACTGCCACACATCCAGGGGATTTTGAGTAGGATTCCACGGACTGAATTTATTTCAAGCCTAGACCTTAAAGATGCCTTTTGGCAAATTCCACTGGAGATGAACTCCAGGGGAAAGACAGCTTTTGCAGTTCCGAAGCGCCCTCTATATGCAATGCCCCGCAGACCATGTGCCGTCTTATGGATAAGGTTATCCCTGTTGAATTTTACGGAAAAGTTTTCATATATCTTGATGACCTGTTAGTTATAACCGAAGACTTTGAAAGCCATCTGGATACACTCCAACAAGTCGCGAAACATTTAAGACGCTCGGGCCTGACGTTAAATGTGGCAAAAAGTTTTGTCTCAAAGAAGTCCGTTACCTCGGACACATAATTGGTAACGGTGGGTTTAGAATAGACCCCGAAAAAATCCAGGCGATCGTAGACTATCCCGTCCCCAGTACTGTACGCCAGCTTCGTCGGTTCCTTGGCATGGTAGGGTGGTATAGGAAGTTTATCTCCAATTTCGCTTCGATTTGTGCCCCGCTAACGGATCTTTTGAAAAAAGCGAATAGCTTACAATGGACTAACGACGCGCAAGTAGCTTTTGAAGCTCTGAAAGTTAATCTTACCACTTCACCTGTACTGTATACCCCGGATTTCTCAAAACCTTTTATGATCCAATGTGACGCTAGTCAGTCGGGAGTGGGCAGCATGCTGGTGCAAGCCATTGACGATGGTTCGGAGGTGCCAATAGCCTATTGGTCGAAAAAACTTAACAAAGCTCAACGCAATTATAGCGTTACCGAACAGGAGTGTCTGGAGTGTCTGATTGGGATGCAGCACTTCCCCAAGAGATGAAAACGAAGTGGACTCGATTTCGAGAAGGGTTAAAAACACTTTACAACATCAAAATACCAAGGCACGTGTTTTCTCACAAGGTTCCCAAGGATGTGCAATTTCACGTGTTCGCAGATGCATCGGAGAAGGCCTACGGAGCAGCAGCTTAGGTCCGATCGATAGACAAGGACAATATTATTATAGTTCGTTTACTCTGCGCGAAGTCGAGGGTAGCCCCTTCAAAGAAATCAAACATATCGCACCAAGCTACCATTCCTCGCTTAGAACTTTGTGTTGCTAAGCTTGCTGCTGAGCTGACTCATCGTATGCAGACAGATTTGGATATTCAACGCGATAGGATACACTTATGGTCCGATTCAGAGATTGTCCTCAATTGGATAAACGCATCATCATCAGCCACTCTTCCCACCTTTATTGCCAATCGTGTTTCAACAATACAAGAACTTACGATTCCACAGCAATGGCGACACGTAGGCTCTAAGGACAACCCTGCTGACGTCTTGTCACGTGGAATAGCACCAGATCAACTCCAAAATCACACCCTTTGGCTTTATGGACCAAGATTTTTGCATGGATCAGAAACGCTCTGGCCACCCAAATTTGCGAAGAAACCAGAGATACGTGAAGACATCATCGCATTATCAGCAACAGCTGAAACTCAGGGATCAACCGATTGCGAAATTCTAGGATTTATCAATCATGGAAACTCGTTCAAAAGCGCTCAGCGAATTGTAGCATACATGCTCCGATTCAAAAACACCACCAAACGTCGAATCGATGTTGGTAAGGGAACTAAGAATTCATTCATAAATTGTGATGAACTTCAACAATCAACGAACACCATTATTAAGTTGATGGAACTTAAACACTTCATAAATTCAATCAAGGAACAAGAACGAATTACCGCAATATGTACGAGCAAGGGATGTGACTTCAACTTCATACCTCCACGTTCACCACACTTCGGAGGGCTGTACGAAGCTGCAGTGAAGTCTGCATAGCATCTTATTCAACACACATTGGCATCGGCGTCGTTAACATATGAAAAACTCGAAACTGCTGTAATTGAAGTTGAAGCTATCTTAAATTCACGACCGATAACACCGATGTCAGCATCTCCAAATGACTTCAACGCTCTGACTGCGGGTCATTTCCTCATTGGGGAACCACTCACCAGTAACATCGATATTCTCGCAAAACCTGAACGATCATCACTTCTTACCCGATGGAAGCTCGTCACCCATGTGAAGAACGAGTTTTGGCGACGTTGGTCAAATGAATACTTAAATCAACTACAACATCGATATAAATGGAAGGAGAGATGTCAGAACGTGGGGCCAGGAATGATGGTTATACGGAGAGAAGATGATCAACCCAGTCTCAAATGGCCACTAGGACGAATAATCAACACAGTTCAAGGAAGCGATGGGCCAGATTCACGTCCGGACCGGGAATATATTTTGACAATATTGGGACTTCCACGTTAATAACTCACTCATGGAATTTAGTCACATACTATGATTTGAAACCATACTGGAAGGAGCTAAGGACAATTGAAAATAGCACTAGAGTATTGCAACATCTTTATGACAATACGCAACAAAAAACACTATGTACTCCAGTAACAAATTCAATTCAGGTCACATATCAGGAGTTGCTACAAGATGAAATGCTTCTTCAATACAAACAAACTAAAAGAAGCAAACGAGGTGCCTTCAATCTTATTGGCAATATGGCAAGCTCATTATTTGGTGTACTGGACTCGCAATATGCAGATGAAATGTCGAAACCATAGAAAAGGTTAAGGGCAATGAGGATTATTTACTAACCCTCGCCAAAAACCCAAATCAGTAACAGAGTCTGCCATTAACATCATCAGGGAAAATCAGGAAACTCAGGACGAAAAGCACAGAACATTGCAGCAGCAATTTACTGAAGTGATCAATCGAATCAACAACACCATAGATGAATCTCATCAGCTGAAGCTTCAACTACTCTTCACTTCGTGGTCACTACTCACCATATTATTTATAACCAACATTCAACGAACGCAAACAGCAATAACCAACGCCTTGTCAGAAATTCATCACGGAAGAGTAAGCCACTTACTTATGTCACCACAGCAAATGAAGCAACGAGCCATGGAAATAAAAAACCATTTACCACCCACCTATCGCTTACCGGTCAACACCGACAACATACTTGAGTTATATAGAATAATGGTGACTGAAAGCCGAATAACAAGAAATTATGTGATCATTCAATTGAAAATCTAATAAGCTCCGCGGATTTCAAACTGTATCGACTTGTCCCAATACCAACAGTCATAAACAACACATTCGTTATAATAGAACCCTCATCGAAGTTCATAGATGTTAGCCGTCATCATGACCAGTACTACCCGCTTACAGAGCAAGAATTAGCCTCTTGCATCATCGTGGAAAAAACAAGACACCTCTGCACTCAGATGCACTCGATTTACCACCGTGGTGCGATGACAAGTAGATGCGAAATACATATCCTAAATAAAATGGAGAACCTATCATCATGTCAAATAAAAATAATCCGAAACAATACATTTTGGACGCAATACTTACACAACAATCAATGGATATACGCCGTGACTACAAAAACTTAATTAAATGTGGTATGCGACCACCAGGCATCACTACTAACTATTGAAGGTTCAGGAATCCTGAAATTACAACCTAGCTGCATCGCCAAGAACGACATAACAACCCTACGTGCTCACGGCATTCATCATCAAAGTATTCACTTATCTTTCACAAGATTTAGTGACATACCAAACATGACAAACAAATGGCTATAAAAAATCCTATCAAAATGATTGTCCAAGAGAGCAAATTAAAAACATTATCAGCACGAATGGATTCAAGCCACCTAGAATTACCAAATATCATCCAACGACATGTTTTGCCTCATACTATTGTAAGTTCAGCCGGACTGTTTATGATCCTCGCAGCATGTATCATACTAGCATGGAAACTGCGGATTTGCAACCAGCGAGCAGCCGAGTATCCTGTTCCCGCACCAAGAGGATCACAAGGACATAATGTAGAATCATCACCTAACCAGATTATTGAATTGCATTCAATGGGGGCAGGATGTTAACACATATTAGTTATAAGTCAATAACCGCATAGTAATTACCTTGAATATATTTCGTATTACAATATTTCTGCACATTGCACATTGCACAAATTCTCCTTTATTTTTTGTACAATCACCTTAGCTGCAATAACAACAGTCAGCATATCAAATAATCCATTTTTTTGTTTTCATTTCCGCACACTTTGGTGTCATTTACCTAAGTAAGCAATTTCTTGTATTGAATTTGATGTATAGAATTTACGTGCACATTACAATTTAGCTATGTAAGCAATTTGTTTATTAGACTTTAATAATTATTTTATGATTATGTAAGCAATTTGTTTATTATAAAAGGTGAATAAAATTTACTGAATACTGAGTTATCGTTAAACTACCAAATTGTTTATTTCATTTTGTTGCGATTTTTCCAATATTGGTGTACCTAGTACTGCACTAGTTACATCAAATTAGTCACGGTACAAGAACCGTGATCTAAAACTATTGGCAGTAAAAGCACTGTCAACAGGTCCTAAAAGACCAACTCTGCCCTTGGAGTTAATAGTCCCCGAGTCGTGTGAATGTCCTCTGTGCAAAATCAAAATCGATGGATGCGCGGAGTTTGTGATCACCGATTGCCAGCACGTTTTCCACAAATTTGGTTTACTAGAATTATTAAAAAAATTCGAAATCTGTCCGCAATGCAATAAGTCATGCCTTATAAGCTCAGTGAAAACATGTGTGGTGAAACCAGGCTCAGGTACTGGTAAGGTCGCAGGTGCAGCTGATGTTCTTTACGCGCATAATACGCGGAATCGCTCAAAAAGGAGACCCCAAATGCAAGCCCCGTCTACTTATCAGAAGGTTCAGCGTGCTGGGCTCCACTTAGTGGTTGAAGGGTTAGGACGAAATCCCCCGAAAGCCTCAGCTGGGGAAAATCGCGCGCGATTGTCACTCCCTGACAACCCTTACGGTCAAAGTAGACGGGAGTCTGACTTGGTGTCGAAGATTTATCGAGTGGTAAATGATTCAACCGATCAGATACAAGGATCGATAATACAACAGATGTCGCAAGATATTTCGCAGCTTATCGAATCCAACGTCGAGCGTTGTTTCAATAGGCTGAATCTTCAAGAGGGCGTAAATGGAGCTCTAGTGGTTCAAGCGAATACCCCAGACAACGAGAACCTGTCTTGGCCACACGATATGCCAATCGAAGAGAGCCTCACCAGCCGACCTCATACCCCACTCGTTCTGGCCGTTAAGGTGGCGAATACAATCTCAAGCTGGCATCTCCAATTTGAATGGGTGAACGAAGGGTTGACAGTAGACAATTTTATTCATCAGGTTCAGTCCTTGATGGCAGAGCTTGGAAGGGAATTTTAATTTGCTATGCAAACACGCCCATTTGCTATTTAAAGGTAGAGCAAAGGAATGGTTCTGGAGGTTTCACAGAGCTCAACCTTTCTTCTCCTGGGACGAATTGTTCGATAATTTGCGACTGCAGTATAAAGACAGTTGTTCTGACTATGAAATCCGTGAAGCTATTAGAGGCAGTATGCAACGAAATAAGGAAACGTTCGACGAATTTTTCGATTCCATCGTTCGGCTCACTGATAAGCTGAGATTCCAGATCGCCGAGATAGATTTTGTTGAGATCCTAATAAGGAATCTCCGGTCTGATGTGAGACATGAAATTCTCCACTTAGACATTACGTCAGTTTCAAGCCTGCGCAAAGTTGTTCAGAGAAGGGAACGATTCCTGAACGATGTCTACCGACATTTACCAAATACCCGACCGGCATATCCACGTCGTCAGTTGGCCGAGTTGGTATCACCATTGAATGATGACCCCGTTGAAGCGTATTAGGACTACTAGACAGTGGTGCCTCTATAAGTTGTGTGGGTGGCCCGTTAGCGTTGCAGGTTTTAAATGTCGATATCAAGCTAAAGCGATTTATTTCGCCCATCAGAACGGACGATGGAAACGCACAGCAGGTATGTGGGGTTTTTGATTCAGACATTCAATTTCAGGCTTAGGCAAAGCGTATCTCTTTGTACGTAATAGAGTAATAATCAGAATCTATATCTGGGTATTGATTTTTGGAAACTGTTCGCCATAGCCCCTGAGATTGTTTCCGAATTAACATTGTCGCATCCGAGTAATGATCTATTAAATGCACACGACTTGACCCTATCCCAAATAAATAGATTAGAGGCAGTCAAACAATTATTCCCATCTTATGAGAGGGAGGGCTTGGGAAAACAGCACTTCTGGAATATGTTATAGACACAAATGACTGCAAAGCTATAAAGCAACGCCATTACCCCGTTTCACCCGCGATTGAAAGGCAGATCTTTGATGTGTTGGACCGCATGCTTAAGCTTGGAGTGATCGAAGAATCACAAAGCTTCTGGAGTTCTCCAGTGGTGTTAGTCCGCAAGCCTGGCAAGGTTAGGTTATGCCTCGACCCCAGAAAATTGAATGCCGTGTCGGTTACGGATGCTTATCCACTGCCACACATTCAGGGGATTTTGAGTAGGATTCCACGGACTGAATTTATTTCAAGCCTAGACCTTAAAGATGCCTTTTGGCAAATTCCACTGGAGATGAACTCCAGGGGAAAGACAGCTTTTGCAGTTCCGAAGCGCCCTCTATATGCAATGCCCCGCAGACCATGTGCCGTCTTATGGATAAGGTTATCCCTGTTGAATTTCACGGACAAGTTTTCATATATCTTGATGACCTGTTAGTTATAACCGAAGACTTTGAAAGCCATCTGGATACACTCCAACAAGTCGCGAAACATTTAAGACGCTCGGGCCTGACGTTAAATGTGGCAAAAAGTTTTGTCTCAATGAAGTCCGTTAACTCGGACACATAATTGGTAACGGTGGGATAGAATAGACCCCGAAAAAATCCAGGCGATCGTAGACTATCCCGTCCCCAGTACTGTACGCCAGCTTCGTCGGTTCCGGTCGGCATGGTAGGGTGGTATAGGAAGTTTATCTCCAATTTCGCTTCGATTTGTGCCCCGCTAACGGATCTTTTGAAAAAAGCGAATAGCTTACAATGGACTAACGACGCGCAAGTAGCTTTTGAAGCTCTGAAAGTTAATCTTACCACTTCACCTGTACTGTATACCCCGGATTTCTCAAAACCTTTTATGATCCAATGTGACGCTAGTCAGTCGGGAGTGGGCAGCATGCTGGTGCAAGCCATTGACGATGGTTCGGAGGTGCCAATAGCCTATTGGTCGAAAAAACTTAACAAAGCTCAACGCAATTATAGCGTTACCGAACAGGAGTGTCTGGAGTGTCTGATTGGGATGCAGCACTTCCCCAAGAGATGAAAACGAAGTGGACTCGATTTCGAGAAGGGTTAAAAACACTTTACAACATCAAAATACCAAGGCACGTGTTTTCTCACAAGGTTCCCAAGGATGTGCAATTTCACGTGTTCGCAGATGCATCGGAGAAGGCCTACGGAGCAGCAGCTTAGGTCCGATCGATAGACAAGGACAATATTATTATAGTTCGTTTACTCTGCGCGAAGTCGAGGGTAGCCCCTTCAAAGAAATCAAACATATCGCACCAAGCTACCATTCCTCGCTTAGAACTTTGTGTTGCTAAGCTTGCTGCTGAGCTGACTCATCGTATGCAGACAGATTTGGATATTCAACGCGATAGGATACACTTATGGTCCGATTCAGAGATTGTCCTCAATTGGATAAACGCATCATCATCAGCCACTCTTCCCACCTTTATTGCCAATCGTGTTTCAACAATACAAGAACTTACGATTCCACAGCAATGGCGACACGTAGGCTCTAAGGACAACCCTGCTGACGTCTTGTCACGTGGAATAGCACCAGATCAACTCCAAAATCACACCCTTTGGCTTTATGGACCAAGATTTTTGCATGGATCAGAAACGCTCTGGCCACCCAAATTTGCGAAGAAACCAGAGATACGTGAAGACATCATCGCATTATCAGCAACAGCTGAAACTCAGGGATCAACAGATTGCGAAATTATAGGATTTATCAATCATGGAAACTCGTTCAAAAGGGCTCAGCGAATTGTAGCATACATGCTCCGATTCAAAAACACCACCAAACGTCGAATCGATGTTGGTAAGGGAACTAAGAATTCATTCATAAATTGTGATGAACTTCAGCAATCAACGAACACCATTATTAAGTTGATGGAACTTAAACACTTCATAAATTCAACCAAGGAACAAGAACGAATTACCGCAATATGTACGAGCAAGGGATGTGACTTCAACTTCATACCTCCACGTTCACCACACTTCGGAGGGCTGTACGAAGCTGCAGTGAAGTCTGCAAAGCATCTTCTTCAACACACATTGGCATCGGCGTCGTTAACATATGAAGAACTCGAAACTGCTGTAATTGAAGTTGAAGCTATCTTAAATTCACGACCGATAACACCGATGTCAGCATCTCCAAATGACTTCAACGCTCTGACTGCGGGTCATTTCCTCATTGGGGAACCACTCATCAGTAACATCAATATTCTCGCAAAACCTGAACGATCATCACTTCTTACCCGATGGAAGCTCGTCACCCATGTGAAGAACGAGTTTTGGCGACGTTGGTCAAATGAATACTTAAATCAACTACAACATCGATATAAATGGAAGGAGAGATGTCAGAACGTGGGGCCAGGAATGATGGTTATACTGAGAGAAGATGATCAACCCAGTCTCAAATGGCCACTAGGACGAATAATCAACACAGTTCAAGGAAGCGATGGGCTTGTTAGAGTAGCGGATGTTCAAACTGTCACTGGAGTCTTTCGCCGTGCTATTCAAAAACTAGCACCACTTCCGATACAACAATCGTCAGAGGAAGAGAACTTGGCAAACAAAAATCATTTAAAACGCTATAATGACGAAATCGATACTCCCGATAAAACATCATCTACACAAGATCATGCTATTAAAGATCCCAGACCAAGCAAACGGAAGAAAGTGTTATCCTATGGATCTGCATTAGTTTCATTGTTTATTGCATGTGCATTCACGATGTTACCCGCAAGTTCGGCAAGTGAAATTGAAACCACCAGATTTACGTCCGGACCGGGAATATATTTTGACAATATTGGGACTTCCACATTATTAACTCACTCATGGAATTTAGTCACATACTATGATTTGAAACCATACTGGAAGGAGCTAAGGACAATTGAAAATAGCACTAGAGTATTGCAACATCTTTGTGACAATACGCAACAAAAAACACTATGTACTCGAGTAACAAATTCAATTCAGGCCACATATCAGGAGTTGCTACAAGATGACATGCTTCTTCAATACAAACAAACTAAAAGAAGCAAACGAGGTGCCTTCAATCTTATTGGCAATATGGCAAGCTCATTATTTGGTTTGAGTCTGCCATTAACATCATCAGGGAAAATCAGGAAACTCAGGACGAAAGGCACAGAACATTGCAGCAGCAATTTATTGAAGTGATCAAACGAATCAACAACACCATAGATGAATCTCATCAGCTGAAGCTTGAACAACTCTTCACTTCGTGGTCACTACTCACCATATTATTTATAACCAACATTCAACGAACGCAAACAGCAATAACATACGGCTTGTCAGAAATTCATCACGGAAGAGTAAGCCACTTACTTATGTCACCACAGCAAATGAAGCAACGAGCCATGGAAATAAAAAACCATTTACCACCCACCTATCGCTTACCGGTCAACACCGACAACATACTTGAGTTATATAGAATAATGGTGACTGAAAGCCGAATAACAAGAAATTATGTGATCATTCAATTGAAAATCTAATAAGCTCCGCGGATTTTGAACTGTATCAACTTCTCCCAATACCAACAGTCATAAACAACACATTCGTTATAATAGAACCCTCATCGAAGTTCATAGATGTTAGCCGTCATCATGACCAGTACTACCCGCTTACAGAGCAAGAATTAGCCTCTTGCATCATCGTGGAAAAAACAAGACACCTCTGCACTCAGATGCACTCGATTTACCACCGTGGTGCGATGACAAGTAGATGCGAAATACATATCCTAAATAAAATGGAGAACCTATCATCATGTCAAATAAAAATAATCCGAAACAATACAATTTGGACGCAATACTTACACAACAATCAATGGATATACGCCGTGACTACAAAAACTTCATTAAATGTGGTATGCGACCACCAGGCATCACTACTAACTATTGAAGGTTCAGGAATCCTGAAATTACAACCTAGCTGCATCGCCAAGAACGACATAACAACCCTACGTGCTCACGGCATTCATCATCAAAGTATTCACTTATCTTTCACAAGATTTAGTGACATACCAAACATGACAAACAAATGGCTATAACAAATCCTATCAAAATGATTGTCCAAGAGAGCAAATTAAAAACATTATCAGCACGAATGGATTCAAGCCACCTAGAATTACCAAATATCATCCAACGACATGTTTTGCCTCATACTATTGTAAGTTCAGCCGGACTGTTTATGATCCTCGCAGCATGTATCATACTAGCATGGAAACTGCGGATTTGCAACCAGCGAGCAGCCGAGTATCCTGTTCCCGCACCAAGAGGATCACAAGGACATAATGTAGAATCATCACCTAACCAGATTATTGAATTGCATTCAATGGGGGCAGGATGTTAACACATATTAGTTATAAGTCAATAACCGCATAGTAATTACCTTGAATATATTTCGTATTACAATATTTCTGCACATTGCACATTGCACATATTCTCCTTTATTTTTTGTACAATCACCTTAGCTGCAATAACAACAGTCAGCATATCAAATAATCCATTTTTTTGTTTTCATTTCCGCACACTTTGGTGTCATTTACCTAAGTAAGCAATTTCTTGTATTGAATTTGATGTATAGAATTTACGTGCACATTACAATTTAGCTATGTAAGCAATTTGTTTATTAGACTTTAATAATTATTTTATGATTATGTAAGCAATTTGTTTATTATAAAAGGTGAATAAAATTTACTGAATACTGAGTTATCGTTAAACTACCAAATTGTTTATTTCATTTTGTTGCGATTTTTCCAATATTGGTGTACCTAGTACTGCACTAGTTACATCAAATTAGTCACGGTACAAGAACCGTGATCTAAAACTATTGGCAGTAAAAGCACTGTCAACAGGTCCTAAAAGACCAACTCTGCCCTTGGAGTTAATAGTCCCCGAGTCGTGTGAATGTCCTCTGTGCAAAATCAAAATCGATGGATGCGCGGAGTTTGTGATCACCGATTGCCAGCACGTTTTCCACAAATTTGGTTTACTAGAATTATTAAAAAAATTCGAAATCTGTCCGCAATGCAATAAGTCATGCCTTATAAGCTCAGTGAAAACATGTGTGGTGAAACCAGGCTCAGGTACTGGTAAGGTCGCAGGTGCAGCTGATGTTCTTTACGCGCATAATACGCGGAATCGCTCAAAAAGGAGACCCCAAATTCAAGCCCCGTCTACTTATCAGAAGGTTCAGCGTGCTGGGCTCCACTAAGTGGTTGAAGGGTTAGGACGAAATCCCCCGAAAGCCTCAGCTGGGGAAAATCGCGCGCGATTGTCACTCCCTGACAACCCTTACGGTCAAAGTAGACGGGAGTCTGACTTGGTGTCGAAGATTTATCGAGTGGTAAATGATTCAACCGATCAGATACAAGGATCGATAATACAACAGATGTCGCAAGATATTTCGCAGCTTATCGAATCCAACGTCGAGCGTTGTTTCAATAGGCTGAATCTTCAAGAGGGCGTAAATGGAGCTCTAGTGGTTCAAGCGAATACCCCAGACAACGAGAACCTGTCTTGGCCACACGATATGCCAATCGAAGAGGGCCTCACCAGCCGACCTCATACCCCACTCGTACTGGCCGTTAAGGTGGCGAATACAATCTCAAGCTGGCATCTCCAATTTGAATGGGTGAACGAAGGGTTGACAGTAGACAATTTTATTCATCAGGTTCAGTCCTTGATGGCAGAGCTTGGAAGGGAATTTTAATTTGCTATGCAAACACGCCCATTTGCTATTTAAAGGTAGAGCAAAGGAATGGTTCTGGAGGTTTCACAGAGCTCAACCTTTCTTCTCCTGGGACGAATTGTTCGATAATTTGCGACTGCAGTATAAAGACAGTTGTTCTGACTATGAAATCCGTGAAGCTATTAGAGGCAGTATGCAACGAAATAAGGAAACGTTCGACGAATTTTTCGATTCCATCGTTCGGCTCACTGATAAGCTGAGATTCCAGATCGCCGAGATAGATTTTGTTGAGATCCTAATAAGGAATCTCCGGTCTGATGTGAGACATGAAATTCTCCACTTAGACATTACGTCAGTTTCAAGCCTGCGCAAAGTTGTTCAGAGAAGGGAACGATTCCTGAACGATGTCTACCGACATTTACCAAATACCCGACCGGCATATCCACGTCGTCAGTTGGCCGTGTTGGTATCACCATTGAATGATGACCCCGTTGAAGCGTATTAGGACTACTAGACAGTGGTGCCTCTATAAGTTGTGTGGGTGGCCCGTTAGCGTTGCAGGTTTTAAATGTCGATATCAAGCTAAAGCGATTTATTTCGCCCATCAGAACGGCCGACGGAAACGCACAGCAGGTATGTGGGGTTTTTGATTCAGACATTCAATTTCAGGCTAAGGCAAAGCGTATCTCTTTGTACGTAATAGAGTAATAATCAGAATCTATATCTGGGTATTGATTTTTGGAAACTGTTCGCCATAGCCCCTGAGATTGTTTCCGAATTAACATTGTCGCATCCGAGTAATGATCTATTAAATGCACACGACTTGACCCTATCCCAAATAAATAGATTAGAGGCAGTCAAACAATTATTCCCATCTTATGAGAGGGAGGGCTTGGGAAAACAGCACTTCTGGAATATGTTATAGACACAAATGACTGCAAAGCTATAAAGCAACGCCATTACCCCGTTTCACCCGCGATTGAAAGGCAGATCTTTGATGAGTTGGACCGCATGCTTAAGCTTGGAGTGATCGAAGAATCACAAAGCTTCTGGAGTTCTCCAGTGGTGTTAGTCCGCAAGCCTGGCAAGGTTAGGTTATGCCTCGACCCCAGAAAATTGAATGCCGTGTCGGTTACGGATGCTTATCCACTGCCACACATTCAGGGGATTTTGAGTAGGATTCCACGGACTGAATTTATTTCAAGCCTAGACCTTAAAGATGCCTTTTGGCAAATTCCACTGGAGATGAACTCCAGGGGAAAGACAGCTTTTGCAGTTCCGAAGCGCCCTCTATATGCAATGCCCCGCAGACCATGTGCCGTCTTATGGATAAGGTTATCCCTATTGAATTTCACGGAAAAGTTTTCATATATCTTGATGACCTGTTAGTTATAACCGAAGACTTTGAAAGCCATCTGGATACACTCCAACAAGTCGCGAAACATTTAAGACGCTCGGGCCTGACGTTAAATGTGGCAAAAAGTTTTGTCTCAAAGAAGTCCGTTACCTCGGACACATAATTGGTAACGGTGGGTTTAGAATAGACCCCGAAAAAATCCAGGCGATCGTAGACTATCCCGTCCCCAGTACTGGACGCCAGCTTCGTCGGTTCCGGTCGGCATGGTAGGGTGGTATAGGAAGTTTATCTCCAATTTCGCTTCGATTTGTGCCCCGCTAACGGATCTTTTGAAAAAAGCGAATAGTTTACAATAGACTAACGACGCGCAAATAGCTTTTGAAGCTCTGAAAGTTAATCTTACCACTTCATCTGTACTGTATACCCCGGATTTCTCAAAACCTTTTATGATCCAATGTGACGCTAGTCAGTCGGGAGTGGGCAGCATGCTGGTGCAAGCCATTGACGATGGTTCGGAGGTGCCAATAGCCTATTGGTCGAAAAAACTTAACAAAGCTCAACGCAATTATAGCGTTACCGAACAGGAGTGTCTGGAGTGTCTGATTGGGATGCAGCACCTCCCCAAGAGATGAAAACGAAGTGGACTCGATTTCGAGAAGGGTTAAAAACACTTTACAACATCAAAATACCAAGGCACGTGTTTTCTCACAAGGTTCCCAAGGATGTGCAATTTCACGTGTTCGCAGATGCATCGGAGAAGGCCTACGGAGCAGCAGCTTAGGTCCGATCGATAGACAAGGACAATATTATTATAGTTCGTTTACTCTGCGCGAAGTCGAGGGTAGCCCCTTCAAAGAAATCAAACATATCGCACCAAGCTACCATTCCTCGCTTAGAACTTTGTGTTGCTAAGCTTGCTGCTGAGCTGACTCATCATATGCAGACAGATTTGGATATTCAACGCGATAGGATACACTTATGGTCCGATTCAGAGATTGTCCTCAATTGGATAAACGCATCATCATCAGCCACTCTTCCCACCTTTATTGCCAATCGTGTTTCAACAATACAAGAACTTACGATTCCACAGCAATGGCGACACGTAGGCTCTAAGGACAACCCTGCTGACGTCTTGTCACGTGGAATAGCACCAGATCAACTCCAAAATCACACCCTTTGGCTTTATGGACCAAGATTTTTGCATGGATCAGAAACGCTCTGGCCACCCAAATTTGCGAAGAAACCAGAGATACGTGAAGACATCATCGCATTATCAGCAACAGCTGAAACTCAGGGATCAACAGATTGCGAAATTATAGGATTTATCAATCATGGAAACTCGTTCAAAAGGGCTCAGCGAATTGTAGCATACATGCTCCGATTCAAAAACACCACCAAACGTCGAATCGATGTTGGTAAGGGAACTAAGAATTCATTCATAAATTGTGATGAACTTCAACAATCAACGAACACCATTATTAAGTTGATGGAACTTAAACACTTCATAAATTCAACCAAGGAACAAGAACGAATTACCGCAATATGTACGAGCAAGGGATGTGACTTCAACTTCATACCTCCACGTTCACCACACTTCGGAGGGCTGTACGAAGCTGCAGTGAAGTCTGCAAAGCATCTTCTTCAACACACATTGGCATCGGCGTCGTTAACATATGAAGAACTCGAAACTGCTGTAATTGAAGTTGAAGCTATCTTAAATTCACGACCGATAACACCGATGTCAGCATCTCCAAATGACTTCAACGCTCTGACTGCGGGTCATTTCCTCATTGGGGAACCACTCATCAGTAACATCGATATTCTCGCAAAACCTGAACGATCATCACTTCTTACCCGATGGAAGCTCGTCACCCATGTGAAGAACGAGTTTTGGCGACGTTGGTCAAATGAATACTTAAATCAACTACAACATCGATATAAATGGAAGGAGAGATGTCAGAACGTGGGGCCAGGAATGATGGTTATACTGAGAGAAGATGATCAACCCAGTCTCAAATGGCCACTAGGACGAATAATCAACACAGTTCAAGGAAGCGATGGGCTTGTTAGAGTAGCGGATGTTCAAACTGTCACTGGAGTCTTTCGCCGTGCTATTCAAAAACTAGCACCACTTCCGATACAACAATCGTCAGAGGAAGAGAACTTGGCAAACAAAAATCATTTAAAACGCTATAATGACGAAATCGATACTCCCGATAAAACATCATCTACACAAGATCATGCTATTAAAGATCCCAGACCAAGCAAACGGAAGAAAGTGTTATCCTATGGATCTGCATTAGTTTCATTGTTTATTGCATGTGCATTCACGATGTTACCCGCAAGTTCGGCAAGTGAAATTGAAACCACCAGATTTACGTCCGGACCGGGAATATATTTTGACAATATTGGGACTTCAACGTTAATAACTCACTCATGGAATTTAGTCACATACTATGATTTGAAACCATACTGGAAGGAGCTAAGGACAATTGAAAATAGCACTAGAGTATTGCAACATCTTTGTGACAATACGCAACAAAAAACACTATGTACTCGAGTAACAAATTCAATTCAGGCCACATATCAGGAGTTGCTACAAGATGACATGCTTCTTCAATACAAACAAACTAAAAGAAGCAAACGAGGTGCCTTCAATCTTATTGGCAATATGGCAAGCTCATTATTTGGTTTGAGTCTGCCATTAACATCATCAGGGAAAATCAGGAAACTCAGGACGAAAGGCACAGAACATTGCAGCAGCAATTTATTGAAGTGATCAATCGAATCAACAACACCATAGATGAATCTCATCAGCTGAAGCTTCAACAACTCTTCACTTCGTGGTCACTACTCACCATATTATTTATAACCAACATTCAACGAACGCAAACAGCAATAACATACGGCTTGTCAGAAATTCATCACGGAAGAGTAAGCCACTTACTTATGTCACCACAGCAAATGAAGCAACGAGCCATCGAAATAAAAAACCATTTACCACCCACCTATCGCTTACCGGTCAACACCGACAACATACTTGAGTTATATAGAATAATGGTGACTGAAAGCCGAATAACAAGCAATTATGTGATCATTCAATTCAAAATCCCACTAATAAGCTCCGCGGATTTTGAACTGTATCGACTTCTCCCAATACCAACAGTTATAAACATGCGTGCGATGACAAGTAGATGCGAAATACATATCCTAAATAAAATGGAGAACCTATCATCATGTCAAATAAAAATAATCCGAAACAATACAATTTGGACGCAATACTTACACAACAATCAATGGATATACGCCGTGACTACAAAAACTTCATTAAATGTGGTATGCGACCACCAGGCATCACTACTAACTATTGAAGGTTCAGGAATCCTGAAATTACAACCTACCTGCATCGCCAAGAACGACATAACAACCCTACGTGCTCACGGCATTCATCATCAAAGTATTCACTTATCTATCACAAGATTTAGTGACATACCAAACATGACAAACAAATGGCTATAACAAATCCTATCAAAATGATTGTCCAAGAGAGCAAATTAAAAACATTATCAGCACGAATGGATTCAAGCCACCTAGAATTACCAAATATCATCCAACGACATGTTTTGCCTCATACTATTGTAAGTTCAGCCGGACTGTTTATGATCCTCGCAGCATGTATCATACTAGCATGGAAACTGCGGATTTGCAACCAGCGAGCAGCCGAGTATCCTGTTCCCGCACCAAGAGGACTACAAGGACATAATGTAAAATCACCACCCAATCAGATTATTGAATTACATTCAATGGGGGCAGGATGTTAACACATATTAGTTATAAGTCAATAACCGCAGTTTATACACTTATAGTAATAACCTTGAATATTGTTCATATTGCAATATTTCTGCACATTGCACAATCTCATAACATTCTTTTATTTTTTGTACAATCACCTTAGCTGCAATAGCAACAGTCAGCACATCAAATAATCCATTTTTTTGTTTTCTTTTCCGCACACTTTCGTGTCATTTACCTAAGTAAGCAATTTCTTGTATTGAATTTGATGTATAGAATTTACGTGCACATTACAATTTAGCTATTTAAGCAATTTGTTTATTATAAAAGGTGAATAAAATTTACTGAATTGTCAGTTATCGTTAAACTACCAAATTGTTTATTTCATTTTGTTGCGATTTCTCCAATATTGATGTACCTAGTACTGCACTAGTTACATCAAATTAGTCACGGTACAAGAACCGTGATCTAAAACTATTGGCAGTAAAAGCACTGTCAACAGGCACGAACAACTATCACAAGAACATTGATCACAAGATTTGTTGTGTCCGCCAGCCATCCAGCCAGCCACGGACACGCGAAGTTAATATAGAGAATTTAAAAATTAAAATTTCTGATGTAAATTCTCCAATAACCAACTACTCAATTCCACTATAAATGCTGAAAAATAAAAACACATTCGAAGCACTGCAACCCAAGAAAGAACACAATCATCATAGTATGACATGATCTGATGCCGCTGTATGGGAACCCCGCTGCCCGATCACTTTCAAATTATAAGTATTGTCACCGGAAAACACATGTGTGCAAAGATTCAGTATAAACTGTCGTTAGGAAGTGGGTTAAAAATTTATCACAAGATCTGACCAGCCAGCCAGCCAGACCGCCAGCGATCCAGAAAATGTGCTGAAGGCAACAGAAAACTGTGGGAATATATCACACAGCGAAAACAGCAACATGCAAGGTATACGGTATCTATATTCTGCTGGGAAAACAACTAAAATGTAAAAATGTGTAGAATTATGATCGTGATAGTCCGTATGTTATGGTCGTAACAGCGGACAAATGTCAAATTTTCCAATACAATAGAAACCCAACTAGATCGCATTTCGAGAAACCTGAAATACCACTAAAACCCATTGAAACTCTTCACATAGACTTAGACACTATGCACAAGAATAATGTTCTTATACTTATAGACAAATTCTCTTAATTCGCTTGTGGGTACACTCTAAATTGTAGGAGTAGTGTAGTGTATCCATCCTGAACTGTATAAAAAAATGTATTAGTTTAGTGTACATGCATCACTACATTTTCCATAGTGTACCGATGTGCGTACCAGTTCAATGTATGCATACGTATAACTACAATACCTCATAAACAATAGAATTTATGACATCACCGAATGCGATAAACCTATGCATGCAGTAACAACATAAGAATGCCCGATGTACACAAAAACAATAAAGTGTGATGTACTATGTATGCACACACATATTCCAATAATGCGAATGCACCACTTGAGTCACTCATTAAATGTAAATATAAAATTGATAATTTATGAGTCAGAGCGCTACATAAAAAAAGGGATCAAGCGCACTGATAAAAGTAGATCATTAATGTTAAATTTTTTTTCATAAAAACTCTACCCCAGAATCGCGCTTGATCGCAGAACTTTTCAAAAAGGAAATCGAACACGAAAGGCGAAAATCTTTTGTTTACATTTTTTTGTTGCATGTGTTGTTGTTGTGCTAGTATAAAGAGGGGTAAATCTCCCAAAATATCAAGAGCTGTTTTAGCTCTACGGTAGAGTCGTTTTGAAGGGGAAACGAACAACTTGACAGTCAAAAAAAAATCTGGGGCAGAGTTTTACAAAAAAAAATTAACATAAGTAATTTGCTATATATTTTTTTTAGACATACCTGGGCCTAGATTTGAGAGAGTTGGAGGGCTTTGGTTAGTTAAAGGAAGGGTAGAAGCACCAGCGAAATGAGAAGCTAAGAGATTAGCTTTCTCAATATCAGTTCTATAATGAATACCATTAAGAAATAAAGAAGGAATAGACGAATTATTGTCTGCAAAGTTTATTTTAACCAATGCAGCAAACGACCAAAAGCTTCGACTGTTTGAATCAGAATTCAAAATTTTTCGCATGCTATCTCGAATCTTAAGGTCATATATTATTTTTGACCTTTTCAATATAGCTTTTGATATGTTTCTAGCTATTCGAAACTTTACAAGGTTTTCTTCAGAAGTGCAATTAACGTAGTCCAAATGGGCTGCTTTCTTACACGCGACTGCTGACCTGCAAATTTTCGTTAAACCATTTATTCTTACGAGTATTGTTTTTTTTAAAAGAAGAATTTTTCATTCCTAGCAAAATGGTTGACGTGATAAGTTGTGATGCTTCATCAGCATTATTGCTGGAAAAGCGGGTTGACCAATCAATGAGCTATAAAAGTGGTTCAGGTGCTCCCAGTTTGCATTTTTATAGTGCCAGAGAAGCCTTTTATGAGTAGGCTCTATAATGGCTGGTGTTAATGAAAATTTGGCTACAACCAAAGCATGGTCAGAAAGTCCTAATGGAGCAGATACATCAATTGAATATTTCATTGGCATACAAGTTAGAAATAAATCTAAAAGGTGAGGTGATTGACCAGAAGTATCGGGATACCTAGTTGGCCTATCAACGAGTTGGGTGAAAAGATTAATATTTGGAAAAAGTTCTGCAGTTTCACCAGAACTATCTCTACCATGCGAATAGGTCAATTATGAATCATTGTGGACAATAAAATCGTCCAAGACAACCAATTATGAAAATGGTGAGGATTGGTAAATTTTGTCTATAGTTTCTGACAAGTAATTAAAGTCATTTTAGTGTCAAAAGGTGACAAATTATGACTACGATAAAGAGAAAAAATAAAAATCGAATGGTTTGAAATTTTAATTTCAATCCATATCGTATTGAACATGGGATTACAGTTTGAATTAATAAATTTAGGTACATTAAAAGAGATGTCATTACATTACATTCACTCTATCGTGGAATCCGGCGGATTGGAGATTCCCTTCACGCGTGCGATCCACGTTCGCTTTGAATCGGTTACGTGGGATCCGTCGGGGACTTTTCGTTATCGACGACAGTGTCGGTATGAAGTGTTCATAGTGTAGCAGCTATTTTTCTTTTTGACAGTCGTAAAAAGCTTAACATTTTATTATTTGGTCGTGTTTAATTCGAGTAAAAATTTAATAAAAAACGAAATAAAATAAGAAATTGATAGCATAGGGTTTTTTGATTTATCCAATGCTGAAGAAGAAGTATTAGCAATAAATACGCGTGCGTGTTTGGAAGGAGGAACAGAAGACATAATGAACCTACCGGATGTATTGTATGTTTTTCATTAAACTTTTATTTGTTCAATTAATTCTAGTTAAATGAATTCTTATCACAGATTTATAAAAAGTTTTCGACTCAATAAAGCAGCGTTTACATATGTTTTGGAGGTTTATAAAGCAGAGCTTGCTCCAAGCTCAAAATCGTCGTCACTGACCCCAAGGACGAAGTTAGCAGCATGCCTACGGTTTTTTCCAGAAGGAAACTACCAGTTCGGTGTTGGAATGGATTACCATGTTTGCATAGCGCAATCAACATTCTCAGAAGTACTTACCCAAGTATTGGATATTCTAGAAAGAAAATTGTGCCACAAATGGATTTCATTGAAAATGACTGACGAAGAAAAAACTGAGGCCAACACACTTCTACGAAAGGTGTCGAAGTCATGGAGTGATAATGTGTGCTGACGGAACGCACATTGCTTTAAGGACTCCTTCGGAGAATCCACATCTCTATAACAATAGAATAGAAAATGATTGTAAATAAATATCAAATTACTAACTTATGAACTAATTTATATTTTCATTAATTCTTTCACAGATTTGTGGTCACAAGCTACGGATAAGATGTGTGAATGCAAAGTTTCCCGCCTCAAACCACGATTCCTTTATATGGAATAGTAGTGGTGCGAGCACCTATTTTAGTGCCATGTACATGAAAAGAGAGAAAAATTCAAGACTTCTAGGTAAAATTTCTTTTTACACAAGTCTCAGTACATAAAACTTGTGTTTACAGCTGATTATGGATATGCTCTTTCGCCATGGCTTTTCACGCCCTTTCGATCGCAGATTCAATCAAACCCATAGTAAAGGACAATAGGAGTGTTAAAACCCCGATTTCGTTGCTTAATGGGTGCAAGAACAATGCACTACGCCCCCAAAAACGCAGTTCACATAACGAATGTTTGCTGTGCATTGCACAATATTTGCATACACTTCAAAGTATTTTGGGAAGAACCTGTGCCAATTGAAGAAGACAATGCAGAAAATGAAATGCTGACATTTCAGGATACGAATGAAGCAGCTGAAATCAGAAATCAAATTTTAGAATCCTTTTGATTTTTTTTAACTTATTTATTTATTATTTTTAACATATAATAAATTTTAGGAATGAATGAAATGAATAAATTAACTAAATATAATAAAAGTGTTCATGCTTGAACACAAACTAAGGGCTATAATAATAAATTAACAAAATAAAATAAAAGAATTCATTTTAGTTATTAAAGTAAAAAAATAAAATAAAAGAATTCATTATAGTTGGTTCGGCCGACCCTTTATTATGGATGTAAAATAAAATAAAAGAATTCATTTTAGTTATTAAAGTAAAAAAATAAAATAAAAGAATTCATTCTAGTTGGTTCGGCCGACCCTTTATTATGGATTGTACTGTATGCATATGTATCGGTCTCTACTGTATGAAAAAGGTTGACACATGATGTCGTCGCTCATGTCAGTCAAATTCTCAAGTTAGTCTCTACGTCTACATGGCAGTCGAACAATTGCGACGTGAATTCGGCATAAGAAGGTTTAAATAAAGGAAACACATTTTAGTACAAAAACTAGTCTTTTCATTTTGAACTGCCCATTTTTTGGTGCTGTCGAGCCGTATCGGCTGCCTATTATCGCGAGAAATTAATAATAATACAGTCCACTCAAAAAAATTATGTAACGAATGTTTTCTTTTCTTCTTTTTTGTGTTTCGTGGAAATCGCGTTAGCTTTCGTCGCTGCTCTAACAATCGCATATAGTCAACGTGCGCGTCGTTTTTCGTTTCTTATGTGCATATCGCCCAAACTGTGGGCGCAGTACCGTTGTATGCTCATACAACATATGAACTGCTGATTTTCTTGATTGCTGCTATTGGCCCCGTATATAATCGAAGTGCATTGTCTCGGACATTTTGGTTTTTTCATTTACATACAATCTGAACTGTAGGCGCATTACCGGTTCATGCGTCTTATGAGCTTATTATTGCTTGAAAAAATATCGGATGTTTTCTCGTTTTCCGTTGTGTTTCGTGGAAATCCTGTTATCTTTGGTCGCTGCCTTGGTGTGCGTATACAGCCGACGTGCGGAGTCGTGTTTCATCTTTGTTCGGGTCATGCGCATATGGTGTGAGCTGCTGGTGCATTACTGATGCCCGTATATATGAAGAGCTGACATTTTCGTCGCTGCTCTTACGATCGCATATTATCCTAGAAATTAATTATCGCGAGAAATTAATAATTAATACAGTCCACTCAAAAAAATTATATAACGGATGTTTTCTTTTCTTCTTTTTTGTGTTTCGTGGAAATCGCGTTAGCTTTCGTCGCTGCTCTAACAATCGCATATAGTCAACGTGCGTGTCGTGTTTGCTTCTTATGTGCATATCGTCCGAACTGTGGGCGCAGTACCATTTTTATGCTCATAAAGCTTATAAATTGCTTCTTGTTTGTCGTCACTCTGGTGGGTTAAAATAACCGACGTGTGTGCCTTGTGTTCCTTTTTGTTGGCATTACAATGGAGGAGTTAAAAACTAAGAGAAGGGGCAAATTACCCGAGTCGAAACTTACCTCAAAGAGTTAAAGGTTGAAGATGCTATGGCAGACCATATTAAAGAGCGGGTAAGTCGTTTAAATGAGTTATTTAAAGAGTTCTGTGAAGTACAATTGGAGATCGAGACTATAATGGACGAAACGGAGTGTGCAAATGAAGAGAACCATAGAGTTACAGTAGAAGAAAAATATTAAAACGCCAAGGGAATTGCGTCCTGGCTCATTAAAAAGCTGCAGCAAGAATCTTCATCTCTAATTCGCTCCGATTTTTTCTCTCCGCCACCAAATATCAACGAGTTGACCAACGTGGTTAAGGTTTTAATCGTCAATAATAACCGGTATTCAGTCGACTAGCGCCCATACCTCAGCGAATGCAATCACTACGGACATCAAACTGGAGCGATTTTCAATACCATCGTTTGATGGCAATTACAAGGATTGGACCGCCTTTCACGATTTGTACATAGCACTTGTGCATGACAATCAGCGATTATCCTCTGCACAAAAATTACACGATTTAAAAAATTCATTGCGCGGCGACGCCACCTCTCTCTTTAAGTATTTGACAGTCAGCGACGCAAATTATCACGAAGCCTACGCACAACTGATAGAAATTTACGATCGAAGCGATTACGTCATCGACGCCCATCTAAAAACAATTTTTGACTGTACCAAGTTAACCATAGCATCGGCCGATGAATTGGGTCGGGTGTCCAACACGACCAGTGAATCAGTTAGAGCTCTTCGAGCGTTGGGACTGCCAACGGAATACGGGGATCACTGGTTAAATGTTGTGGTCGCTTCAAAGGTGGACAATGAGTCTTTGCAATTATGGCGGAGGACGAAAACTCAGAAATCGCACGACGCGTGTGCCACGTTCAACGACTTAATTTCGTTCCTCAATGACCGAGTGTATGAGTTGACCGACCTTGTAAATTCAACAGCAACAGCGTCAAGCTCCCGATCCAGACTTTCGCATGTAGCATCAGTACGCACTTGCTTTAAGTGCAAGGAACCTCATTCACTGGACTCTTGTCCATCGTTTTTGAGCTTGTCAGTTGTTGATCGTCGAGCATTTGAGCTGTCAAACGGATTATGCTTTAGATGCATTAAGGAAAGACATATGGCCAAGGATTGCCGATCATGGCTAGTGTGCCAGACTTGCAACATGCGACATCATTCCTTATTGCACGATGAACAAACTCACACGGCAAGTCTTCATACGATCAACGAGCACACGGCGAAACGGTCGACCATTCAATCGTGCTCCTCGGCTTCTTTCCCAATGTCAATTCTTCCAACGGCTTCGTGCACATCTATGACGGATCAACCTCCTATAAAACTTGTCGGGCGTTATTAGATTCCGGGTCTCAAACAAGTTTAATAACTGAGTCCTGTGCGCAGATGCTACAGTTAAAACGCGTTAAGGCAAGGATACCGATATCAGAAATAGGGTGCAATGAAACAACACATACTAAGGGAAAAATTACATTGCACATTAAATCCATGCATTCTGATGAACCGAAGCCTTCGTACTTTCTAAACTTACATACGAACTACCTCCTAACAGTTTTAACATCGATAAAGGCTTGTTTGATAATTTAACGTTGGCAGACCCTTTATTTTTCCGGTCCCAAAGGATTGACATAATTGGGATGTGACATATTCTTCCAAGTCATGCGTAAAGGTAAGGTAACATACGGACCGTCACTACCCATAGCACAAGAAACAGCATTTGGATGGGTTGTGGCAGGAAATGCAATCACCTGTGAAGTAAGGCCGAATTATTGTCTTCACTCGTGTATTGATATTGACAGGACCTTGCGGAGATTTTGGGAGGTGGAAGACATGGAAAAACGATCAGACATGACAGAAGAAGAAAGACTAGCAGAACAACACTTCTCTGATACGGTGCGTAGGACCACTAGCGGAAGATACATGGTGCGGCTTCCCTTCAAAGAGATTAAAGGAAATTTGGGAAATTCGATAAATGGGGCAAGACAACGGCTTGGCGGAATGGAACGGCGTTTTGAACGAAGTAACGATTTACGGAACGATTATACACAATTTATGAACGAGTATGTGAGGCTGAACCACATGATCTACATCGGGCCAGATATTGGTGATCAGAAGTGTTTGCATAGTTGTTATTTGCCTCACCATGCAGTCATAAAGCATTCGAGCTCAACAACGAAACTTAGGGTCGTATTTGATGCGTCGTATATAACCACGTCAGGGTCTCCATTAAAGGATCTATTTATGGTAGGCCTAACGATTCAGAAGGAGCTTTTTGATATTGTTGCTAAATTTCGTGTCCATAAAATTGCTTACAGCGCTGACATTGCCAAAATTTTGGTTGACAGATGAGACAATCCGTACCAACGGATCTTATGGCGAAATTCGGACGCTGACACAGTTAACGAATTTGAGCTCTTGACTCTGACTTATGGAGCGGCATGCGCTCCATTTCTTGCTACTAGAACACTGCAACAACTAGTGATGGACGAATGCATCAATTACCAAATAGGTTCTCAGCACTTATTGAACGATTTTTACGTCGACGACTTATGAATGGTAGTGACTCTCTCGAACAGGAAGAACTTAGTTCCCTATTCTTCCAACTCGGAAGAATTCCTAAAAACAATTGATAAGGATCATAAAGAGATGTCTAGTGAGTTGGAAATCGAGGCATAATCAAAACATTAGGACTTCATTGGCATCCCAGCTCTGATTGCTTCGGGTTTAAAGTAAACCTAGACACTTCAGGAGTAATTTCCAAGCGTAGCATTTTATCAGAAATCGCGAAGATTTTCGATCCACTTGGTTGGCTAACTCCCTGCATAGTTTACGCCAAAATGTTCATGCAAAAACTCTGGAATATCTTGGGATAAGGAGTTGTCACATCCGTTGCAACAGGAATGGAAATTGTATCACACCCAGTTACCACAGTTATCCAGGATACAAATTAAGCGCTGGATTGGAACAAATCAAGGCCCCAAGCCACAATAGGTAGGGTCTGCTGATGCATCGGAAACGGCTTATGCAGCAGTATTATATTTACGAATTCAAAACGGCAACAATGTTGAGGTTCACTTGGTCGCAGGCAAGTCTAAGGTCGCTCCTATTAAAAAATTTCTCTACCTCGATTGGAAATATGCGCCGCGCACCTCTTGTCAAAATTGGTTCATAAAATGCTACCTATCTTCGACAAGTTCAAACCTATTGATGTATTAGCATTCACCGACTCAACAGTAGTGTTAGCATGGCTAAGGGAAATTCCAAGAAAGTGGAAGGCTTTCATTGGAAAGAAAGAATTGGGAACTTTCAATATGCATCACGAAACCGGAGGCTACTGAAGCAGAACGACGACAAATCTCTTTGGCTGCGGTTAATGTGTCAATTTTTACAAATTCTTCAATAACAAGTTGCTTCGCCAAGTTTTCAAGGCTGTCCCATTTGAAGCTGATTGCTGGATGGTGTTTTCGCTTTGTGGCTAATTGTAGACGAAGGAAGAACAAACAAATTTTAGTAGTAGCCAATACACTCAGTTGTTTCGAGTTAAGTTCAGCACTGAATGGCCTAATACGCGCAAGTCAAAATCAAATATTTTACGCAGACATAGAACAACTGAAAAGGAAAAATGCTGTACTAAAGGGTCCACTGAAATCATTGGACGCATTCGTTGACGATAAAGCGACAATGGTCGTAATTTGGTCGGAGCAGCACGCCGGTTGACGGAAATACAGAAATTCGTACCAACACTTTCAACACTAATCCACAAGACCTTGGCAGATTCTAGTATTAATTGGCACTTCATACCTGCATCATCACCTCACTTCGGGGGGATTTGGGAACCCGGAGTCAAGTCAGTGAAGTTTAATCTTCGAAGAGCAATTGGAACCTCTACGTTGACAGTCGAGGAAATCACGACGCTGCTGTGTCAAGTTGAGGCATGCCTCAATTCACGACCTATTGCTCCTAAAACAGCCGACAAAGATGACCTCGAATATTTAACTCCTGCACATTTCTTAATCACGTTTCTACCTCAAGAAGACCTCAACAATGGAACTCTGTCCCTTGTCAATAGATGGAGATACATACAACGGCTACTTCAATAATTCTGGAGAAGATGGAGTTCTGAGTACCTCGTCAATCTACAGAATAGGAAAAAATGGTGCACGGTTCAACAAAATTTGAAGGCAGATGATTTGGTGGTCGTTAAGGAAGATAATATTCCTCCAAGTAGATGGCTGATTGATCGAGCTATCGATGTACACCCAGGTCCAGATGGATTGGTTCACGTTGTATCTCTCAAAACGTAGCTCGGAATTATACGGCGATCTATCACAAAGATGTGTATACTCATTGATTCAAATGCACAAAATCATTGAATTTATTTTTGTAAATGGTCTGAACTCTAATAATCTTCAATCACTCAAAAAAATTATATAACGGATGTTTTCTTTTCTTCTTTTTTGTGTTTCGTGGAAATCGCGTTAGCTTTCGTCGCTGCTCTAACAATCGCATATAGTCAACATGCGCGTCGTTTTTCGTTTCTTATGTGCATATCGCCCAAACTGTGGGCGCAGTACCGTTGTATGCTCATACAACATATGAACTGCTGATTTTCTTGATTGCTGCTATTGGCCGCGTATATAATCGAAGTGCATGGTCGCGGACATTTTGGTTTTTTCATTTACATACAATCTGAACTGTAGGCACATTACCGGTTCATGCGTCTTATGAGCTTATTATTGCTTGAAAAAATAGCGGATGTTTTCTTGTTTTGCGTTGTGTTTCGTGGAAATCCTGTTATCTTTGGTCGCTGCCTTGGTGTGCGTATACAGCCGACGTGCGGAGTCGTGTTTCATCTTTGTTCGGGTCATGCGCATATGGTGTGAGCTGGTGGTGCATTACTGATGCCCGTATATATGAAGAGCTGACATTTTCGTCGCTGCTCTTACGATCGCATATAGTCAACGTGCGTGTCGTGTGTGCTTCTTATGTGCATATCGTCCGAACTGTGGGCGCAGTACCATTTTTATGCTCATAAAGCTTATAAATTGCTTCTTGTTTGTCGTCACTCTGGTGGGTTAAAATAACCGACGTGTGTGCCTTGTGTTCCTTTTTGTTGGTATTACAATGGAGGAGTTAAAAACTAAGAGAAGGGGCAAATTACCCGAGTCGAAACTTACCTCAAAGAGTTAAAGGTGGAAGATGCTATGGCAGACCATATTAAAGAGCGGGTAAGTCGTTTAAATGGGTTATTTAAAGAGTTCTGTGAAGTACAATTGGAGATCGAGACTATGTTGGACGAAACGGAGTGTGCAAATGAAGAGAACCATAGAGTTACAGTAGAAGAAAAATATTAAAACGCCAAGGGAATTGCGTCCTGGCTCATTAAAAAGCTGCAGCAAGAATCTTCATCTCTAATTCGCTCCGATTTTTTCTCTCCGCCACCAAATATCAACGAGTTGACCAACGTGGTTAAGGCTTTAATCGTCAATAATAACCGGTATTCAGTCGACTAGCGCCCATACCTCAGCGAATGCAATCAATACGGACATCAAACTGGAGCGATTTTCAATACCATCGTTTGATGGCAATTACAAGGATTGGACCGCCTTTCACGATTTGTACAAAGCACTTGTGCATGACAATCAGCGATTATCCTCTGCACAAAAATTACACTATTTGAAAAATTCATTGCGCGGCGACTCCGCCTCTCTCTTTAAGTATTTGACAGTCAGCGACGCAAATTATCACGAAGCCTACGCAAAACTGATAGAAATTTACGATCGAAGCGATTACGTCATCGACGCCCATCTAAAAACAATTTGTGACTGTACCAAGGTAACCATAGCATCGGCCGATGAATTGCGTCGGGTGTCCAACACGACCAGTGAATCAGTTAGAGCTCTTCGAGCGTTAGGACTGCCAACGGAATACTGGGATCACTGGTTAAATGTTGTGGTCGCTTCAAAGCTGGACAATGAGTCTTTGCACTTATGGCGGAGGACGAAAACTCAGAAATCGCATGACGCGTGTGCCACGTTCAACGACTTAATGTCGTTCCTCAATGACCGAGTGTATGAGTTGACCGACCTTGTAAATTCAACAGCAACAGCGTCAAGCTCCCGATCCAGACTTTCGCATGTAGCATCAGTACGCACTTGCTTTAAGTGCAAGGAACCTCATTCACTGGACTCTTGTCCATCGTTTTTGAGCTTGTCAGTTGTTGATCGTCGAGCATTTGCGCTGTCAAACGGATTATGCTTTAGATGAATTAAGGGAAGACATATGGCCAAGGATTGCCGATCATGGCTAGTGTGTCAGACTTGCAACATGCGACATCATTCCTTATTGCACGATGAACAAACTCACACGGCAAGTCTTCATACGATCAACGAGCACACGGCGAAACGGTCGACCATTCAATCGTGCTCCTCGGCTTCTTTCCCAATGTCAATTCTTCCAACGGCTTTAGTGCACATCTATGACGGATCAACCTCCTATAAAACTTGTCGGGCGTTATTAGATTCCGGGTCTCAAACAAGTTTAATAACTGAGTCCTGTGCGCAGATGCTAAAGTTAAAACGCGTTAAGGCAAGGATACCGATATCAGAAATAGGGTGCAATGAAACAACACATACTAAGGGAAAAATTACATTGCACATTAAATCCATGCATTCTGATGAACCGAAGCCTTCGTACTTTCTAAACTTACATACGAACTACCTCCTAACAGTTTTAACATCGATAAAGGCTTGTTTGATAATTTAACGTTGGCAGACCCTTAATTTTTCCGGTCCCAAAGGATTGACATAATTGGGATGTGACATATTCTTCCAAGTCATGCGTAAAGGTAAGGTAACATACGGACCGTCACTACCCATAGCACAAGAAACAGCATTTGGATGGGTTGTGGCAGAAAATGCAATCACCAGTGAAGTAAGGCCGAATTATTGTCTTCACTCGTGTATTGATATTGACAGGACCTTGCGGAGATTTTGAGAGGTGGAAGACATGGCAAAACGATCAGACATGACAGAAGAAGAAAGACTAGCAGAACAACACTTCTCTGATACGGTGCGTAGGACCACTAGCGGAAGATACATGGTGCGGCTTCCCTTCAAAGAGATTAAAGGAAATTTGGGAAATTCGATAAATGGGGCAAGACAACGGCTTGGCGGAATGGAACGGCGTTTTGAACGAAGTAACGATTTACGGAACGATTATACACAATTTATGAACGAGTATGTGAGGCTGAACCACATGATCTACATCGGGCCAGATATTGGTGATCAGAAGTGTTTGCATAGTTGTTATTTGCCTCACCATGCAGTCATAAAGCATTCGAGCTCAACAACGAAACTTAGGGTCGTATTTGATGCGTCGTATATAACCACGTCAGGGTCTCCATTAAAGGATCTATTTATGGTAGGCCTAACGATTCAGAAGGAGCTTTTTGATATTGTTGCTAAATTTCGTGTCCATAAAATTGCTTACAGCGCTGACATTGCCAAAATTTTGGTTGACAGATGAGACAATCCGTACCAACGGATCTTATGGCGAAATTCGGACGCTGACACAGTTAACGAATTTGAGCTCTTGACTCTGACTTATGGAGCGGCATGCGCTCCATTTCTTGCTACTAGAACACTGCAACAACTAGTGATGGACGAATGCATCAATTACCAAATAGGTTCTCAGCACTTATTGAACGATTTTTACGTCGACGACTTATGAATGGTAGTGACTCTCTCGAACAGGAAGAACTTAGTTCCCTATTCTTCCAACTCGGAAGAATTCCTAAAAACAATTGATAAGGATCATAAAGAGATGTCTAGTGAGTTGGAAATCGAGGCATAATCAAAACATTAGGACTTCATTGGCATCCCAGCTCTGATTGCTTCGGGTTTAAAGTAAACCTAGACACTTCAGGAGTAATTTCCAAGCGTAGCATTTTATCAGAAATCGCGAAGATTTTCGATCCACTTGGTTGGCTAACTCCCTGCATAGTTTACGCCAAAATGTTCATGCAAAAACTCTGGAATATCTTGGGATAAGGAGTTGTCACATCCGTTGCAACAGGAATGGAAATTGTATCACACCCAGTTACCACAGTTATCCAGGATACAAATTAAGCGCTGGATTGGAACAAATCAAGGCCCCAAGCCACAATAGGTAGGGTCTGCTGATGCATCGGAAACGGCTTATGCAGCAGTATTATATTTACGAATTCAAAACGGCAACAATGTTGAGGTTCACTTGGTCGCAGGCAAGTCTAAGGTCGCTCCTATTAAAAAATTTCTCTACCTCGATTGGAAATATGCGCCGCGCACCTCTTGTCAAAATTGGTTCATAAAATGCTACCTATCTTCGACAAGTTCAAACCTATTGATGTATTAGCATTCACCGACTCAACAGTAGTGTTAGCATGGCTAAGGGAAATTCCAAGAAAGTGGAAGGCTTTCATTGGAAACCGAACGTCGGAGATTCTTTCTGTGCTGCCCTTAAATCATTGGAGGCATATACGATCTAGTGAAAATTCTACAGATTGTGCATCTAGGGGCACTAATGCAGCTGAGTTACTGAAGCTTAACTTGTGGTGGCAAGGGCCAAGGATTCTACATAGCAATGATTGGGAACTTTCAATATGCATCACGAAACCGGAGGCTACTGAAGCAGAACGACGACAAATCTCTTTGGCTGCGGTTAATGTGTCAATTTTTACAAATTCTTCAATAACAAGTTGCTTCGCCAAGTTTTCAAGGCTGTCCCATTTGAAGCTGATTGCTGGATGGTGTTTTCGCTTGGTGGCTAATTGTAGACGAAGGAAGAACAAACAAATTTTAGTAGTAGCCAATACACTCAGTTGTTTCGAGTTAAGTTCAGCACTGAATGGCCTAATACGCGCAAGTCAAAATCAAATATTTTACGCAGAAATAGAACAACTGAAAACGAAAAATGTTGTACTAAAGGGTCCACTGAAATCATTGGACGCATTCGTTGACGATAAAGCGACAATGGTCGTAATTTGGTCGTAGCAGCACGCCGGTTGACGGAAATACAGAAATTCGTACAAACACTTTCAACACTAATCCACAAGACCTTGGCAGATTCTAGTATTAATTGGCACTTCATACCTGCATCATCACCTCACTTGGGGGGGATTTGGGAACCCGGAGTCAAGTCAGTGAAGTTTAATCTTCGAAGAGCAATTGGAACCTCTACGTTGACAGTCGAGGAAATCACGACGCTGCTGTGTCAAGTTGAGGCATGCCTCAATTCACGACCTATTGCTCCTAAAACAGCCGACAAAGATGACCTCGAATATTTAACTCCTGCACATTTCTTAATGCAATACGGTATCACGTTTCCACCTCAAGAAGACCTCAACAATGGAACTCTGTCCCTTGTCAATAGATGAAGATACATACAACGGCTACTTCAATAATTCTGGAGAAGATGTAGTTCTGAGTACCTCGTCAATCTAAAGAATAGGAAAAAATGGTGCACGGTTCAACAAAATTTGAAGGCAGATGATTTTGTGGTCGTTAAGGAAGATAATATTCCTCCAAGTAGATGGCTGATTGGTCGAGTGTTATCGATGTACACCCAGGTCCAGATGGATTGGTTCACGTAGTATCTCTCAAAACGTAGCTCGGAATTATACGGCGATCTATCACAAAGATGTGTATACTCATTGATTCAAATGCACAAAATCATTGAATTTATTTTTGTAAATGGTCTGAACTCTAATAATCTTTTGGTTTCTTAAACATTTATACTTATAGACAAACTCATTAAATATTGAATTACTGTAACTGAACTTGAATAATGTTAGCATAAGTTAAAATTTGGTAGGACTAACCTTTTGTTTTTGAAAGAGTAACTCTTTAAGGTGGGCGGTATGGTTCGGCCGATCCTTTATTATGGATCGTAATGCATGCATATGTATCGGACTCTACTGTATGAAAAAGGTTGACACCTGATGTCGTCGCTCATGTCAGTCAAATTCTCAAGTTAGTCTCTACATGGCAGTCGAACAATTGCGACGTGAATTCGGCATAAGAAGGTTTAAATAAAGGAAACACATTTTAGTACAGAAACTAGTCTTTTCATTTTGAACTGCCCACTAGTAATTTAAATAAAAAAATAAAAAAGTTCAAAGTAGTATAAACAATGTTGCAAACGCAAACTATGGATTGGGCATCATCATCGCCTTTCTTTCGAGCTCAAGCTCTAACAATCTTACTTTTAATTTAAGCTTGTCTCTGGCAATGAATTCCATTTCCTTATGGTGCCTTACAGATTCTTGAGCTCTCTTAGTGCTGTTACGGCCTGTGCGAGATAATGCAATATTTGTCAAATAAAAGACAATAAATTGAATATCAAACAAAACTAAATTTATTTCTAAATATAATTGATGAGGCTGCGAAATTGATGAAAACGAAAATGATGGTAATGCGAAAGAAGATGTTACCGATACGAAGTGAAGAAAACGACTCAAAAATTATTACTTGACCATGAACATTCATGAACCCAAGCAGAACATTGCTATATTATGTACTAGCTGTTGCCAGTACAAACGAACGGTGTATGTGTTGTTTGTTGTTGCGGTCGCTCCCAGAAATTATGTTTTTTTTTGCATAGATTTTGCTATGTAATGCATCTTTTCTTCTTAATGTGGCCGTAGTGATAGTGGACTGTATGTGATTTATGTATGTCAGTAGCGTCAACAAAGCAAAAAGCGTGTGAACTTTGGGGTCGACCGCAACATTCTCCCCCTTAAAAGGTTCTACTTTCAACCCTTTTCATTATCAGCTTCTTTTATTGGCAGGACACATAGCTTTGAGATTGTACGTTTGAATGTGCCAGTCGGAGTTTTGATTGTTGCAACACGTACCCGGCGATCATCTCTGGCATGGGTTTCTAATACTCGTCCCATTGGCCATTTCAACGGTGGGACATTGTCTTCCTTTGTGAGCACAAGCTCCCCCTGGTTAATATTTGGGTATGGTGTGGTCCATTTTTTTCGAAATTGAAGCTGCTGCAGATACTCGTGACTCCACCGATTCCAAAATTGCTGTTGAATGAGTTGAACATATTTGTAGCGCTTCAGGTGACCTATGTTTATGTCGGTAATAGTTGGTTCTGCAACAGTGACAAGCAGTTAACCTACTAAGAAGTGGCCTGGAGTTAGTGCGCTGAGGTCTTCTGGATCACTGGATATGGGGGTAAGCGGTCTACTGTTCATTATGGCTTCCACTTGACAGCAAGCCGTATTTAATTCGTCGAATGTTAGGAGTGCGTTACCCATGATCTTTCGGATGTAAACCTTGGCCACCTTTACTGCAGCTTCCCATAAGCCACCGAAATGGGGAGAACGCGGCGGCAATTTGGCGAATGCGATTTGTGCGTGAGGTAAAAATTCCTGTTTGAGCTGCCTGAATCTCTTCTTGCATGTGAATTCGTTGAAGACTGTGAATCCCACTGAGCAAAGCTGCATCGAACTCTTGCGGTCTTATAGAGCTGCTAAATCTTCCCTTAACGTATGCTTGAAGGTAGTTGCTGTCTTCATTGTCACATCGTGCAGGCCACGCAGCATCTAAGACATGAAGAAATTTTTGCCTATGAAACCAGAGCTGGCTATAAACGAGCTCGGCGGGATATGCTCCTCTTCAAACCAGGTCTGCTGGGTTTTGCGATGAAGAAATATGTCTCCATATAATGGGTTCTGGATAGCTTTGAATCTTTGACACTGTATTGGCCACAAATGTCACCCAACGACATGTTTCGGATGCTAGCCATGATAGGACTATTGTAGAATCCGTCGAGCAGTATATTGGTATTTTCGACTGTATAGCGCAAGTCTCACTTAATTTTTGTCAGCACACAGTTCAAGTCTCGGAAGAGACACTTCCTTCAATGGTGCAACCATTGATTTTGCGCACATTAAATTACCGGTGACTTGACCCCATAGATGTACTGTGCGGATATACACGCACGCACCGCAAGCTTTCATGCTTGCATCTGCCATGAAGATTAGTCTTGGTTAAACTTGTGAGGGATCGCGACCACATAAATAACATGCATAAAAGCATACAACGTTTTAGACCCTACATCGACTCTAGTGCCTCTCAAAGTAAAAGCATACACAAAGCAGTACTACGTATTAGTTAATAGCACACTTGGTACATGAAAACAAAAATAACCCATACGTATTCTTTAATGGCACACTCGGTGCATGCGAACAAAAAATATAAAACATCTCCAATAGCATAATTTATGACCGGCGGTCCTTCGCCTATGAAAATAAATATGCAATCTAAGCATCATGGGCAAACGAGCGCCGGCCGCTTAGAACGTTAATTACCCTTTCCATGCATTGTGCTGAGTAAGCGACGCATGGAAATGGTAATGAAATAATAAGGTCGTTCGCTTGTGGAAAAAAATATGTCAACGCAGCAGCATAGGCGAACGAACCCAAAAACACTTGACGCGGTCGGTCATATATTACATACGTACATACATACACACACTATGCTGATAAAGCATAAAATATGAATATCGATGAGTAGGCATTCCAGAGTCGATGCATGGTCGAAAATCGATCAATTATTTTTGTATAAAAGAAGGGAAAATTCACTGAATAAAATCATCTTCACACCTAACATTGAACAATAATCATCGAGTTGTCATTTATTAAAGCAACATACCAATTCGGTATTCTGACTCCCTAGAGAGCTCCGGCTTTTGGGTTTACGTTGACACGGCAACACGCCTAACGATTCAGATATCGAGCTTGGTATCTAAATCCTTCAAAAAATTAACAGCAAAGTTGTTCCAACAAATTAGGACAACTTTACAAACTCATCGGTACGTACTTTGGAATTTGCAGTTCATGGATCTCGTTGAAGTGTGCCATGTATTCATTCCAATGTACGAGAATCTGATCGGGAAGAACTTCTTCCTTATTTAGCTTCAGTTGCCAAAGTTTTTGCATAAATAACTTCGCTTTGAGAACGAACGGATTCATCAAGCCAAGAGGATCATACAATTGTGCAATGTGTGACAATATTTTTTTTCTTTTGTTTCTATTTGTTTCTGATGGTTGTGACCCCTTGTGGATTAAACGAATTGAATCCTTCCTTGAGTCCCATGCAATTCCAAGCGCTTTGACTACTTCGGAATCGCCTAGTGGTATAGGAACTTCCTTGTGGTCGTCTGATACATCTGATATTAATTCAGGGTGATTTGCTGCCCATTTTCTTAAGGAAAAACAGCCTAGCTGTAGCAACTCCGTGACTTCCACCTTGATTCGATATACTTCATCGTACTCATAAGCGCCTGAAATTAAGTTGTCGACATAGAAGTCATGGAGTGTTACTCGTGAACCAACTGGAAACTTTGATGCATTGTCTTCGGCAAGTTTACGAAGGCACCTTATTGCTAAGTAAGGTGCAGAGCTCGTTCCGTATATCACGGTTTGAAGTTGAACTTGAACTTGGCGATACATTTGTGTAATATCTGCCATTATAACAAACCGATGACTACAGAACCTGCGGAAATGTGTGAAAATGTCTTCTTGAAGTGTTGGTCCTACCTTGAGTATATTATTAAGCGATGTTCCAGATGACGATTGACACGAATGATCAAACACCACCCTTCGTCGTTGAGCTGTCTAGTTTCACGACGCAAAAAAAATTCAGCTTCTGGCACGAACTTCTGCATGTGTCCGAGTTTTGCATATTCGTCGAGGAACTGGTTATATGGTTTCTTTAAATCTATAGATCGCTCCAGCTTCCTTGTTAATTGCTAACAAACGTTTTCTTGCGATTTCATATGATTTTCCCAATTGTGACCGATCTTGTCGAAACGGCAAACGAACAATGAATTTTCTGGAATATGGACATTGTCTGGTAGTTGCTAGAAAAAACTTCTCACACTCCAGTGCTTCGGCAGTACACTTTGGTTGGTTTGAATGGGGGGTATGATATTCTATGCTCCAGAATATTTGAATGAGTTCATCGGTTGTGCGATATTGCGAAATATTTGTCGACACAGCCGTGCACGACACTCGATGCGATGGTGCAGGTGTCAAGCACGACACGTTTGTTGATGATGTGCTGCTTGGTGTCATCATTCCAGTAATTACCCAGCCAAAGTGCGTAAATTGAGCTATAGGCAAATAATCTCCAATTCGTAGTTGTTTGTTCAAAAGCAATTCAAAGAACAAACCAGCTCCAATTAAAATATCGATTGTGCCAGGTGAATTAAAGTGTAGATCGGCTAATTGCACGTTCGATGGGATGTTCCAATGTGTGATACTAAGTCGTGCTTGAGGTTGTGCTGCTGTAATTTCTGGTAGCACGATAACTTCCATCGTTGTGTTTTACTCGTAGTACAATGATTTCACATGAACCTTTTGAAGTGCGATTATATTGACAGACCCAATGCCATTAACGTCTACGTTAATTGAATGACGCCTTAGCTTAAGAAATTGAGCTATTCGCTCCGTTACAAAGTTTAATTGCGATGCTGAATCTAAAACGGTTCGTGATATTACAGAGGTTCCATGATGGTTTTCTAATCGTACGACTGCCGTGCCTAATAACACGTGGCTGTCAGAATATTGGATTTGTAATGCGGATGTCGATTATGGGATGATGGTTCCACCATCATCACTTCGTCGTTTGCTCGAAAATCTGATGGTTGCCGATGCAACAATGTATGATGACGTCCTCCGCACCTTTGACATTTGTGGATTGAACTGCAATTATTGACCCGGTGTTTTGGTTTGAGACAATTTAGGCAAAGTCCAAGTTGTTTAACAAGCTTAAAACGATCTGTCGGACTGAGATTGGTAAATTTGTTGCACGAAAATTCGCTGTGTCGGAGCGATGCTCCACAGAATATACAGGATATATTACTTTTCAATATAGTTGTTACAAAGTTGTTCATCGGCAATCTGGATTTTGACCTGTTGTCAATGGCATGAGACGGAGCCGTAGACACTAATGAACGATTAGTATCTGACGCCATAATGGAAAGTGTCTTTGAACATCTTTCCAAAAATGTGGCAAACTGCTTCCAAGTTGGGTATTGAAACGAGGAAGCTTCGGAAGAGTTATATGAGTTACCAACATCCTCAAACTTTGTTGCTACATCTTCTTCCCATTTAGTTTGGGTTTCGCTGTCGAGCTCCGACAACAACAAATGCAGCAAAAAACCATCGAAAATTTGTTGCGAATTTCCGATTGAATTCAATGCGCGCAAGTTTGAGTTTATTGTACCGATCATGTTGCGAAGCCTATTTACGCTTGGTCGTGGAATGGTTTGCATTTTAAAAATTTCCCTTATATGGTCTTTAAATATCCCACGCTTGTTGTCGTAACGAGATTTTAGTAACTCGACTGCTTGATCGTAATTAGCGTCAGTCATTTCTAAATGACTGAATGAACTTTGCGGCCCCTCCTACGACATAAGACCGCAGGTACTGCAATTTTTCGACGCTTGTTAGCTCAACATTTTTGTCAACCATTGTTGAAAACGTGCTATAAAAATCCAACCATGTTGTGTATGAACCCGTAAATTTTGGCAACTGTAGTTTCTGCAGAGTTGCTCGACTACGATGAGCTATTGATGCTGTTGCGTCGAACATTGTGGACATTTCGTTAGCATTAATCGACACTCGAGGAATTGCTGATTCTAGTCTTTCGAGGATTTGCGATTTTGCTTCACAGTAAATGTCTTCATACATATCGCGTTTCCGCTGTTAATTTCTTCTTCGTCAAATCCTTCTATCTGGGATTGCACATGATTAAAATCAGTAAACTGCATCTCAATTCCACTGCATTCCAAGCTTGGTCTCTAACTGAAATTTGTTAAGCACATTAAAATTAGCAACGATATAGTTGCGAGTCTTGATCAACTGGCCCATTAGAACGGCTTGTTGCACACGCAGTTGCTTAAATACCGGAATAGCGACTGTCTCCGCGTCTTCAGGTGGGGCCATTTGTTAATTTGTATGTGTAGACGATGTAATGCAAATGACTTGTTAATAATTATGCACCAACTAATACTTAACACCGATTTTAATTTTTACGTTAAGTATAATTCCTTTCCAAGCACGAGTTAAATTTCTGCGTTTTAGGTAAATACGTGTCTTCGATACAATGAAATACCTTATTTTGCAATTAAATTTTGTTTAAAATATTTAAAAATATTCGCGACGTGATCCCTAATCCGTCTCGAAGGACCAAATGTTACGGCCTGTGCGAGATAATGCAATATTTGTCAAATAAAAAGAGTTTTTAACGATAACAACATTCACAAATCCGCTGGGCCAGATGGTATTTCCCCATTAGTTCTGAAGGGGTGTTCTTCCAAGCTGGCATGACCATTGCGTAAGCTTTTCCATCTATCCTATTCTTCTGGACTCTTCTCGAGAAGTTGGAAAACAGCCTTTGTCCAGCCAAAAATGGCGAGCCTTTGTCTCCTTCTTCATCCTGACCCATAGCACTTACATCCATTCTTTCCAAGGTAATGGAAACGCTGATCAATTTTCAGCTCATGAAATATCTTTAAACCAATGAAATCTTTAGTGACCGGCAGTACGGATTTCGTTGGCAACGTTCCACTGGTGATTTGATGGTTAATCTCACCGAACAGTGGAACCGGTCTTTGCATCAATTTGGTGAGGCAAAGCTGTTGCACTCGATATTTCCAAGGCATTTGACAGAATTTGGCATCAAGCTCTTTTGTCCAAAATGCGTGCTTATGGTGTCCATGATAAACTGTTTCATTGGATTAGAAGCTATCCTTTGGACCACTCAATTCAAGTTGTTTTGGACCGTTTCAAGTCTGAAATACACCACATAAATGCTGGCGTTACCCAGGGCTCTGTCTGTCCCCGACACTCTTTCTCATTTTTATTAATGATCTCTTATCTGTGACTTCTAATCCAATTCACTTTTTCTCTGACGAGAGCACTCTCAGCTTCTCATATGAGTTTGAGGAACGTCCCTCCATTTCTCATCCGAAATCAAACAACTACGTATGTTAAGCACGTTAAATTCTGAGCTAGACAGCATAATACAATGGGGAGAAAATAATCGAGTAGAATTTAACGCTTTCAAACCCAATGGTATCTCCTGTCCTGGTCGAATCCTAATTCCCATGTCATTATCCATGAATGGCCCTAGAATCGAGGAAACTGAAAATCTCGCAATACTCGGTATCTGCGTTACCGAAAAGCTCTGTTGGAATGACCACATATTCACCGGCGCCAAAAATGCTGTGAAATGCTCTAATCTGGCTACTATCTAAAAGGCTTTTGTGGCCGCCGTGGCTCAGTGGAAATGCGTATGGCTACTGTGCAGGGGTTCGTGGTTCGAATCCCAGTAACACCAAAAGTATTTTTCGCGGTGTCCCAACTCTCGCGAATGGGTGACAAACGTTCCGAGAGTAATAACTTGTCACGGAAAGCTTCTCAAATTCGCCCTTCGGATTCGGCCTTAAATTGTAGGTCCCTTCCATTTGTGTCCAAAAATATACATGCGCAATACAAATGGTCGCGAGAAACTAGGCTTTGGACCGCAACGGTCTGTCGCGCCGAATATTATTATTGTATGGCTTTTATTCGCCCTAAACTTGAGTACAATTAGCATATCTGGTCTGGTGCGCCTAAAACGCATCCGCTAGATAGAATACAAAAACGCGCTATAAAACATATCAGTGACGCAAATATAGCGAAATCAATAGATTCGCTTGAACACCACAGGAACGTTTCCAGCTTGTCACTGTTTTATCGCTTCGTCTACCAGTGGTGCTTAAAAGAAATAGCGAGCTACATGCCACTTCTCCTTGAATTTAACCACAATACTCGTGGCGCTGTAAATGCTCATCAGTTTACGAGAAGCCCATCTTCAGTCATACAGTTAAATTCAGGGACTCGTTCTTCAGCCGTACAACACGTATGGTGAATGCTCTGCCAAGCTCTGTCTTCCCACATCACTATGATCCACAGGCATTCAAAACACAAGCTCATAGACATCTCCTCTTTTCTCCTCCTTTTCCTTAACGCCCTGGCTGTGCCAAGCATGTAGCCGAGCATTATAAGGGTGCGAACCCCAAGGTAGCAGGAAGTGGTATTTTGAAACTAAATCCAAACTGTAGAATCCATCAGACAGCGATGATATTGTACTTACCTATGCAGAATATCTCTGAACAATTAGTTCGATTCAGCTATAGGCCAGAAAATGTTCTAATATTAACGTCGGCGCAATTGTCACACTCCTGGCAATTGTGCTCATTATCTTCAGCTGTGTTCATTATCTTTAGGATCATAAGAAGGCTGCTACCAGAGTTAACCCTTCAATAAACCCATCAGCCTGAACCAAGAAGGAGGAGAAGAAGGACTGAATGGAAAGAAGAGTTTCATCAGCAAGTCAGTTTCAGTCAAAAACAATATTCTTGGACGAACAGTTTGCAGTATTAGACATCAGGCGGCGGCCTCAGCTTGTTACAACTATAACAAACCGACTATCGCAATCATATATCTACACATTTTTACAAATCAGCACATTTTGTTTTCCCAGCAAAATATAGATACTGTACACCTTGCATGTTGCTGTTTTCGCTGTGTGACACATTCCCACAGTTTTTTGTTGCTCTCAGCACATTCTCTGGGAAAAAAATAAGAGTAAAATAAAATGAAAATAGATTAGTTATTTTTTAAAAACCAACCATAAACCGTCTTTTATTTATTGATTTCCCCCACCAGTGGTAAGTGGTCACTAAATAAATATCATCGCCAACACCATCATATAAGGTGTAGAAGAGTTTCATTAATTCCCCTGTGTTTTACTTCGGGAGAACAATTTAGAATAAGTGGAAATTGGTGGAAAATTATTTTTAAATAACTTTATCATTAGGTTTTCGTCGAATTGTGGTCTTCTAATGGTTCTTCTTTGCTTATTTTTAAAAATTGTTTTGACGGTCGTTAGTGGCCTTATGCTATTTTCTTCGAAAATTATTTGTATTTCATCATTTAGTGGTTTATCTGAAATGAATATTCCGGCATTTCAAAAAAAAAAAAAAAGAGTTGTCTCTCAAACGCCGCTGTGATCTCCAGCACACGAGTTAGATATTGGAGCTAAGTCCATTAGTAATTAAACATTGTAGAATCTTATTTCATCACCTCAATGTATTACATTGTTGTACATACACTAAACTTATTTCTTCACCCCAGTATCCTACAATGTTGAATTTTATAGCTTCCTCCTATCATCTAAAGACTCTATCCCATTATCCCAACAATGTTGCCAAAGAAGTTCTGACCCAACCATACATTAAGCATTATAACTACCTATCATTATATAAACATTCTAATTCATAATTCATTCTAATTCTAATTCATATTGCTACTTAAGTGCTGATGTTGCAAAATACGCAGCTGCTGATACGATTTGCAGCATATCAATTTATCTTGGGTCACAACTTATTATGTAACAGAATATGACTTACAATGTAAACCAAATAAGATTTTATTCTTCTTAGTGGTGGCACTTGGTCACTATATAAAGAAGAGCTTTTGACACTACTAGTTTAGTTTTAATCTTAAACTCTGTAAGATCAATAAGTAGTGCAGCATCGCTAAAGACAGCGGCTACTATTGGTTCAAGAATATAATATATCAAACAATTGGTAGTGCAGCCTCGCTTAAGACAGCGGCTACCATTGTTTTAATTAAATATTATTATATATATCACACAGTTGGTAGTGCAGCCTCGCTTTAAGACAGCGGCTACCTTTGTTTAATTTAATTAAGAATTATACTCATATAAAAAAAACTAATAATAAAGAGAAAATTATTTTATAAAAAAAAGTTTGACCGAGTATAATTTAATTTGCGCAGTCAGTAGGATCAGGTACAACTATCCTGGTCCAAACGTGAAGGAACCCAAAAACGTTCTAAAAAGTGAGAAGTTTTTTTTTAGTTTGTAAAATTTTTGTTATATTAAAATGTTGCTGGAAAACTCGGACTTCTCGACTTACTGAAGGCAATAGTGATGAGAATGCCACAACCTAGTATTGGGGCCAACGTACTAAGCGAAATCCGGTACCTGCCAGAATTTGACGGCGAGAGCAAACAGTTGACACAGTTCATGGTAATGGTGGAAAATTACTTAAGGAATTCTGGAGGAAAGGCAGTAGCTACATGGAACATCATTTAACAGACTAAAATTAAGGGACGAGCCATGGAACGAACATGGGATGAAGCTAAGGAGTTATTCAAACAACATTATCGAACAAACATAAGCAGCACCGATTTGACCAGAGAAATGTTAAATATCAGAGTAAGTTCAATTTATGATCTAACAAATATATTGGAATACTTAGTGAGTAAAATTAATACATATGTAATTTTTTGTGAAAATAGAGAACAAGAAAAATTATTACTTTATAATATTATAATTAACAAATTACGGTTGGAAATCTAGCTAGACAATTAAAAGATAAATATGATATGCAAGAAATTAAAAAAATTTTATACTCATATATTGGTTATGATCAGGGAAATTTAAACATAAGTGAAAATAAACGAATTCCATCAAACTCAATTTAACAAGTTAGAGCCAACAAATTTACCTCGCAAAATGAAGGACAAAGACTAGCAAACAATAACTTTCATGAAAAAAACAACTACCGTTCAGGAAATAGTTTTCCAAATATTTCCAACTATTCAGGGCAGCATAACAAAGGCCCCAGTTATCCCCAACAAAATAGGAATAATTTTCAGAATAGCTCTAACAATTTCAGACCGTTTAATAATTATAGTCCCAACCATTCTAAACAGAATAGAAATAATATTCCAGAAATTATGGATACCAATAATGTACAGACAGACCGAGAGGTAATAAGCCAAGACACCAATACAATTGAACCACCAGTTTTTTCTGAAATAAGCCTCGGACAAATCTTAACAATACCCATTGAATTAAATAACCAAAGACATTATATATTGATTGATACAGGAAGTGCCATGACTTGTCAATACAAGCAAACTTGACATGAAGTCATTGGGTACAAAGACAATGTGTTTATTAAAGATCATGGATATAAATTATAAAATAAAAATTATACATTCTTATTTGGCATGGATGTACTTAAAAAATTCATTAAAATAATAGATACTGAAAAGGGAACAATAACTTTGAAGAATCAAACAACTTTAAAAATAACACCAGAAAGTGATTCTGTATGTAATTACTAATTACCTAGAGGAAGGCAATCCTGACTTCGGCAGCCTTAATCGCGAAGAGCAAACAGCATTAACTTCACTACTAGATAGATTCACAAATCTGTATTATAAAGACGGTGATACGTTAACACATACATCAAGTATCAGACACGAAATTCGTCGTAAGGAAGATAAGCCAATGCATGCAAAAATAAGTAAATGCTCATTTCTTAAGTAAAAAAAAGGAATTCTTAGGTCACATTTTGACTGGAGAAGGTCTGAAACCTAACCCTAACAAAGTTGATGCAATTAAAAGTCTTCCACTTCCACAAACGGAAAAACAACTCAGGAGTTTTTTAGGAGCATCAGGATATTATAGGAAATTTATTGAAGGCTACGCAAAAAGATTTAGAACAGTATCTTATTATCAGTTATAATGGCAAAGAATACCAATATGATAATCTATAAAAAAAATAATGTAAATGACCTAAGAGAAAGAAATGATTGTATTGTAAAACAAATTGTTAGTTAAAAAACAGCACAAATTTTGAAATCATGCAACTAAACGAAAAAACGTTAAGAACGCTAAAAACTTTACCATCCAAAACAATTGCGATCAACGTCAGATAACGCTGAAAGGAAATTACCTTGTAAATATTCAAAATTGCAGCATTAATATAAACTTTATAATATAAACATTATATAATTATTAGTAACAAATTTATACATTTTAACTATATTATGAAGAAATAATTAAAGAAAATATTACGACCAATACCATTTTTGAACAATTTCAAGAAATCAAAAAAATCGATCAAAGACATGTCATAGAATTACAAGATTTTCATAAAGTAAAATCATATGTAATATCAAGCACATATATATTAGTAGTTATTATTAAAATAATAATTACAATTTTGATTCTATGTAAAAGTGTCAAAAGAGTAGGAAAGATAAAAGTCAAAAAAATAAATCATGTATAAAAAAGCCAAATTAAAAAACAAGATTGCAAGTGGAGTGGTAGAAAAAAACACAAACTTCAATATGTACGTAAATGATACTCTAACCAAAGATAACAGAAACTTATTAAGCAGAACGAGAGAGGTACAACGTAGTGATGTGCCAAACCGAAAATTTCTCAAACCGAGTTGGAATTGAAGCAAACCGAGTTGCAAACCGAGTTGCAAACCAAAAAATTATGGCAAAATTATTTGAACTGTTTTTCTTTATACTTGTTGTTTGGAAAAGTAAAAACAAAGGCATAATCAATATCAATTTTTAATCAATTTAATAAATATTAATTTATTAGATAACAAAAAACAATAAAAACATGTTTCTAGTGTTTTTAATAAACCGGAAGAAGGAAAAGTCATTTGCAAGAAATGTTTTTCGTCATACAAGTATTATGAAAATACGACTACATTGATGGTGCATTTTAAATAAAACACCCAGGTGTATTCTTAGACATTGATGCAGTTCTAAAAAAATCGCGACTATTGTTTTTTTCAATATTTTTTTTTAATTTGTGTATCTTTTGTATTATCAAGAATCTTGATAATAGTTAAATATACTAAATAAAATTAAATATATATATATTGGAAAGAAGCAATCATCGCGATTTCCTAGAACTGTTAAGACACAATATTTGGTCAACTTTTTTTGTAGCTAAACGATTTCTTCGGTCATTACACAATAAACCAGCCTTGGAGAACAACTTTTCTGATGGAACCGATGTAGCGGGTATACATAAGTATTTATGTGCCAGCTTATATAATGATGGAAACAAACTTTTCTTTTCTTCCCAAAATTCAAGCGGATTTTTCTTCCGATCTAAATACGGCAAATCCATATATTGCTTCACCATACTTGCTGCTGAAGAAAAAGGCGTCATAGTAGTTTGTGTTTCCAAAATTTGTTTGTCTAGCACACCCCAGATTTCGTCATCTTCTTCTTCATTGTTAGTTTCGGTGGTTGCTAGTGTTGTTTGAGTGGAGAAACATTAAAAACATTTTTATTTTAAAATAAAATTCAAAAAAGACAAATTAAAACTCAAATACATACCTGCATTTAAGTTGCTAGAAGAACATTGAACATTGAATTGAACACTTGAAGTTGAAGTACTGGTCAGGTAATCTCTTAGTTCTTCTATGATCCACATTTGCGCATTAGAGGCATGAGATGCAGTACCAAAACCTTTATTTTTGAACCGTGGATCCAAAAAGGTTGACTTAGCTGCTGTTCTGTTGCATTCGTAAACACCAAGACGCTTCTCTATAACACTTAGTAAATTCCGTTGCAAAAGTTTAGCTGACTCAGTACCTAGGTTTTTATTGGCGACTGTCCTTTGCAGTCCTAGCACTAATGGAATTACACACAATAGTGAGGGGTATGACTCTCCGGACAAAATAACGGTAACTTTTTCAAATGGTTGCAAAAGCGTCACAATATCTTCTGTCAAAATCCATTCGTTAAAGTCTAGGTTAGATGGGGACGCTTCCAAGAGTGGCAACGTAGCGGAAAGAGACAGTTTTAATTTTAGTAAACGGTCAAGCATGTAAAACGTGCTGTTCCATCGAGTCCGCACATCTTGCTTTAATTTCAGTGTATCTAAGTTCATTTTTATCTGCATGTCGAGCAATGCATACGAGGATTTGGCACTATGTTTAAAATGTGATACTATGGATCTACATTTGCTTAAAAGATGTGGCACTGATAGCTGTTCATCCACGGGATAATTTTCTTAATGTGGCTTTTCAATGCAGTCTTTAACGGCAAGATTTAATGTATGTGCTACACAGAAATGATTGCGCTTGTTTAAAATGTCATTGACTGCTTTTTTCATTGATGCGGCGTTGTCTGTGACAATGCTGACAACTTAAGCACCTATTTGCCATTCTTCCAATAATTTTCGGATTGTGTTAGCTATATTTTCAGCAGTATGATTTTCCTGTAATTCGGAAGTAGAAATAACACATGATTTCATACTTGCTCCTTCTATGTAGTGAGCCGTTATGCTGATAAAACAGTTATTGCTGTCTGACGTCCAAATGTCTGATGTCAAAGCTATATAATCGATGCCCTGTAATTTCTGCCTTAAGAATCTTGACTCAATATTATATCCCTCTTCAAGAATTTCTGCTATTTTTTTTCTCGAAGGAATAATGTAGTCAGGGTTCAGCGCTTTTGAATATTTTCGAAACCCTTCATTCTCAACTATTTGCAGCGGCTGGAAATCAAGCACTATCAAATCAAGCAAGGCGTTATCTCCGACTTTTTGGCAAATTTTTGATGGTACTGATAACCGCGTTTGTCTGAGTCTCTTAACTTGAGGTTCTTCTAGACTAGATGATTGTGGAGTCACAATATCAGCCACTGCTTGGCTTGTCAAAGGCTGAGCATTTATACTTTGGATGTCAGTATTACCCATCCCATCAACAATGTCTAAAAATTCACCTGGGTGTTTTTTTTATGTGCATCATCAATGTACTCGTATTTCCAGAATACTTATATGACGAAGAACATTTCTTGCAAATGACTTTTCCTTCTTCCGGTTTATTAAAAACCTCCCACACTAGAGACTTTTTCCTATAGCCCGAACCCGGCATTATTTTCTTTGTAAATAAATAATAAACGTACACGTTGGGATTGGGATAAAAATTATAAAAAACAGCACTGTAATATCTGCCACCGTCACATAAGAAACTGAGATCTGAGACGAAGCAAAATACGAATCAAAAATAGATATCGAAAAAGTTTGCAAATCGGTCTAACTCGGTTTGTATAAAAACCGACAAATTTCATAACCGATGTTAATCTATACGCTTGACTTGGTTCGGTAGTTCGATCATTCGATGAAGCTACAAACGAAACAGCGCATACACTGCCAAAGTCTCATGAAAAACCGAATCGAAAAACAATATATGTACATACTGCTTTCCAACTCGACTTTATATAGGCGTACATTCATATATTAACTTATCCTAACCAACCAAACTACCAAACCGAATCGTGTGATCAACTCGGTTTCGCCAACTCGGTTTGATATAAATACAACTCGGTCGTCTGTTCAACTCGGTTGCTTAATGCAGTTTTGGCATTACATTTTTTGGTTCGTTCTTTCGGTTTCGCCAACTCGGTTTGATATAAATACAACTCGGTCGTCTGTTCAGCTCGGTTGCTCAATGCAGTTTTGGCAGTACATTTTTTGGTTCATTCTATCGGTTTCGCCAACTCGGTTTGATGTAAATACAACTCGGTTCAACTCGGTTTGGCAATAACTCGGTTTGAACCGGTTTATGAACTCGAGTTGACACATCACTAGTACAACGCGAAAAGAATTATAAATACTGTTGGGTACGGAATGCTGTTATCATGCTGCGTAAAATTGACGGTGATGTATATATAAATTTAAATAATGGTTATAGGTACAATTGAAAATTTACAGGGCTTTAATAATTTATGTCAGTCATCGTCAAATAATAACAGCAATGATACCAGGAATGTCTCTATCGGGTTAGATAACTTCAATATCCGCATAGTTATGCAAAACATAAGAAGTATGAGAAAAAACTTAGATAATTTTCTAACTTATTTAGAAACCTTAAATGAAAACCCAGATTTAATTTTTTCAACCGAGGTCTGGATAAGCTCAAGTGAAACAAATTTATATGCGATCGATAATTATGACATTTATGCTAAATGTAATAAAGATTATGCTTCTGGTGGTGTTGTAATTTATAAAAGCAAGCTTTTAAATCTGAAATGTGAATTTGTTGAACATTCTATTACAAGTGCTGACATTCTTTCATTTAGTTTTTTTTTGTGAAACACACATTTAAACTTTTTGCGTATTAGTCTGCAATTGGGCAGAAATGGTTCAGAAGTTGGAACGTTCCTCTTCTACATGAAATTGCGTGTTGCGCATATTTCGGCACACCATTAATTTTTTTCGTACTTACCTTTAATGCATACTACACGCGTTAATAGTGATGCGCAAAAATACGCACATTTCCTGAATATTAATAAATATATTTTTTGGTACGTACCTTTAATGCATACTACACGCGATAATAGTGATGCGCAAAAATACACACCTTTCCTGAAAGTTAATAAAAATAAGACTATCCCTTATAATTAGCTATGGGTACAATACTACTGATACAAGGCACCAATTGCGGCGCCCAATTGCTAGAATTTGATACAAAAAGAAGGACGACGCTTACATACTCGCCTTTGGGGCTTACTACGCGGGAGCGGCGCGAGTTATGCGAGGAATGTTCAACTCCGCAGCGATACTCAAGGTGCAGGATTCCCCCACCCTGGCGGACTTTTTTTGGTTCACCTCCTGGATTAACCGTTATATGATTAATTTTCTTTTTTTTCTATTTTTTTCTGTTGGGTTTTTCTTTTGTTTTCTATAGGGCCTAACCAGCCCTTACTGTTAGAATTTGTAGAATTATATATAAAAAAAAAATTTCAAATTAAGTTCATTTAACCCCCCTCCCCCCTGAAAAAAATGGAAGATTCGGCGAATGAAGCGAACGGGTTAGGCCGGCTGATATCCCTCGCCAATATTTTTATTACCATTAATCATAACCTTCTGTGACAGTGAAAGCCGATCGTCGAACTTGTCAGCGCTGCCGGAGGAGACGCACCGAACAACATTTGTTAAACCAAGGTAAATTACTATACCTATATATGTATTTTAGAGCATTAATTTTATTGGTTCGGATATTTATACTGGGTTAATCACGTAGCCGTTGATGATTACCCTTCCGTTCCTTCGCTGAAACTTTTTTTTTTTAAATTCTAGTACGGGGAAACTCTGTTTTACCATATGCCTAGAATCCATTAAGGGGCTAGGTCTTGATTCAAAAAAAAATAAATAATAAATAGACTAAGAGCACCTAATTGCTCCTAATTTAGGATAAGAAGTTATTGTACCTCATCTGTTGTACAAGGGGGGGAAATAAGTCGTGAATAAAAACATTATAACGTTTGCTTTTAATGATTAAAGTAAAAATACAAATTAGTTCTTATTGAGTTTGATATGGCGTTGCTCCTCTCGAACGTGTTTCCTGTTGATGGTCGCTGGGTTTGTACCTGGACAACATCAAGGGTTTATTTTTCTCCTCGGGTCTGACAGCTCCCCTCGCCCAGAAATGTTGATGTCACTGAAGTCGTCGTCCTAGTCCCCTAGGTCTACGCTGCTCCTGATCCTTTTCCTTAGATTTTTTTTGTACGTTTCGATTTCTATTTTTTCCTTCTCTACAGTGCACGCATTAAATTTTTTTTGTGTAACTTGACCGGCAAGAACCCCCCCCCCACATCTCGGCGAGCTAGCTAGAGCACCGCTTGGCATCCACCCCGCCGTTAGCCATCCCAACCCCTGCTACAGCGGTATGGATCGTCAGGTCCCCGCTCAATGTAGCCATGGATTCAGCCACCCATCTGCTCGCGAATCTTTAAATAACCACAACTGCAATCGTACTTAAATCGTTACATAAAATGGCGCCCAACGTGGGGCCTGATGGATTCTGTTTAGGTAGATTCTGTTGGGTTCCACACCTTTGTGTTTCTTCCCACCGGTGGTGATGGCCACTAGCTATTAGGTTTGGGTCGGAACTCTAGCTCCTCTATACTTGTTGATTTTCTTTCCCTGCTCCAACTTTAACCCTTTGCGTTAGATTAATTAAGATATTGGCATAGTCAATATCGTCTAAAGTTTCCTTTTGATAGACCGTGAGGGTGTTGTCTGGGAACATCTGGAAATGCTCGGTGCTCTGGGAAATTACCGCTGGAGACCTGACCGATGTTCTTAAATTGCTTAAATCCTCTGGAAATGCAGGCCATTTGGTGAACGACTGCTGGATACCTGACCGATGACTCATGTACACTTCTATGCTGCAAAATTTGTTCGTGTTTTGCAACTGGGCCACCACACTCTGGGTCAAGTCAAAAGCTAAATTTGTTTTTCTTTCACTTCCATTCTAAGTTCACTTTTATTAAGACAAATTGAAGGAAGCATCGCAACGACACTGTCTAACTTTTCTAGCGTGAGAAATTGGGTGAAACATCCGGGAATGCGGGTGCTCTGGCAATTGACCGCTGGAGACCTGACCGATGTTCATGGGTTAATTAAATCATCCGGAAATGCGGGCCATCTGGCGAACGACTGCTGGATGCCTGACCGATAATTTCTTTAGGCTCAATAAAAGTAGGTTTTTTTTGGGAAGGCTTCCTCCGCCTTAAGTTACCTCGCGCTGGATAAACAAAATTTGACAAATTTATTTTTCTCCTCCTCCTTTTATCGTTCTTTGAACTGACTGGGGTAAACCAGCGTTGCAGGATTTTTTTTTGCCTTAAGGGCTTACCTGAACAATTTAATATCTCGCAGTTTGACGAAAAGATAAATATGAAATCCATCGTAAGTTTTTATTTGTGAAAAGACGTCCGGATCGAGGTTAATTAGGCAGAGCGATTGAGCGATGACACTGTTGAGTTAGGCCAGTACCAGTAATAAGGATGTGTGAAATGTGCACCAAGTTTTCGATATGGTGGAACATTATTTCTAAATTAATCGAAGGTAGCTTCGTGGTTACACGATTTTAGTTTGGTTTGGTGCCCTAGCTTAGTAGTGGAATGCTCCTTATGCTCGGTCTATCTAATCCTGATTGGTCATAAGTTTAACCCGTGAGACGTGGGAGTACGTTGGCCCGAGACCATGTGGATACACGGCCTCTGCGGGAGGCGTAAGAGATGGAGAGACGATTCCTGAACGATGTCTACCGAACTCATTAATTGACAATATTTATAATTATCTAAGTTTTATTTATATTTATACTTCTCGAAGAGGGGAGCGTATTAGTGCGCGGATATAACCTAGTTTCTTATTAGTATCCGGTTGTACCTTAGATTAAGTACAGAATCCCGTCCGACTGAACCGGATGTGTATATACATTTTGTTTTGTTTTCTACTCCTCTTCTCGTTGCTAACATTGGCAGTGGGAGGTGGTTAAATAAGTCAAAATTTTAAGTTAGTATTAATCATATTTCCGAGGAAGATTATCGTTTTCGGTCGTCGAAGTATAAATGTATGAATTATCGTTGATTGCGATTACTGGGATAGAGAAGCCCTGAATTGTGAACCAACTATTCACAACCACCTAGAAGGTCAAGTTCCAGAATTTTTCTTCCGTCAAATATATTTTAAGGACTGAATTTTTTTTACTACATTTGGGTAATACGAGAAAATTTCTATACTTAGTCATCCGGCTTTACGCATGAAATTTAGTTGTGGCGTAAATATCCCTTTGGGGCTACATCATGGCCGTTAGACGCAGCTTCGATGGTCCTGTTAACACATATTAGTTATAAGTCAATAACCGCATAGTAATAACCTTGAATATATTTCGTATTACAATATTTCTGCACATTGCACATTGCACATATTCTCCTTTATTTTTTGTACAATCACCTTAGCTGCAATAACAACAGTCAGCACATCAAATAATCCATTTTTTGGTTTTCTTTTCTGCACACTTTCGTGTCATTTACCTAAGTAAGCAATTTCTTGTATTGAATTTGATGTATAGAATTTACGTGCACATTACAATTTAGCTATGTAAGCAATTTGTTTATTAGACTTTAATAATTATTTTATAATTATGTAAGCAATTTGTTTATTATAAAAGGTGAATAAAATTTACTGAATACTGAGTTATCGTTAAACTACCAAATTGTTTATTTCATTTTGTTGCGATTTCTCCAATATTCGTGTATCTAGTACTGCACTAGTTACAACAAATTAGTCACGGTACAAGAACCGTGATCTAAAACTATTGGCAGTAAAAGCACTGTCAACATTTGGTGAACCCCAACGTGATTGTTATTTCGCTTCCCCCCACCAGTGGTAAGGAGCATTTAGCAATCACTGAACAAAAAAGCGTTACCAGGGCTAAGGCACTGGTAGTGACAATCAAACACTCCGATCAAGGAGCAGTGATTCTTCGCAAGAAGCGTTACCAGGGCTTTGACACTGGTAGGAACAATCAACCACTCCGGTCAAGGAGCAGGGATTCTTAATAAAAGAAGAGAATCTCTTACAACACACATCGTGCTATTCAGAGGAAGCACAGATCCAACCAACGATATCAACGGCCGAAAAGGACGACACAGAAGTGTCCCTTATCATATGCAAACAAAAGGCCCTAGCAGATGAGCTTGGGAGCCTAAAAACCAATATTTCCAAGGACTCCAGTTCAAGGAAAACCAGGCAATATCGAGCGGATAGGATTCAGCGGATTGAAACCATTTGGCAACAATTTCAAGCTAACCACAAACAAATAGAAGGCGTGATCAAACATGACACTCCATATATTGCAAAGAACACTTTTCAACGGGTAGAACTTCTCTACCACGAACTTAAAAACCTTCTCCAAGGAAGTATTTCTGAAGATCCGGAACCTATGGCAGATAATGTCAAGGGTATCAATGGTATCTCCAATCAGGACTCCTCTATCGTCAATCCAGAACCTATACCAAAATCCCGAGGATCTCTTCCACCGACAGCTGACGAAGTACCAGAATTCCAAAGGCTATTGCGAAGACACAACATCATTGCTGATACTCTTCAACGTCAAATTAGTAGTCTAAGTGATATGAACGTATCTCACACCAAGGCATTTTATAAGCTAAAGATGTCAGGCATACAAAAATACTGGTTGCAATTGGAAGAACTACATCAACAGATAGGAGAACTTGAGGAAAATCCCAATACATTAGGATACAACTTCAAAGAATTTCTGGATCTAGAACAATCCACTCAAGACTCCATAGTAAACTTATCGACCAAAATAAATGAATTAAGCATTGAAAATTTAAACACGACATCGACGGGATCCATGCTTAATTTGCCAAAATTGACATTACCAAAATATGATGGTGATTACCTGAAATGGCGACAGTTCCGTGACCTATTTACGGAGCTAATTCATAATCAGCATATTCCGCAGTGCCAAAAACTATTCTATTTGAAGACAACACTCACAGGAGAGGCCGAGAAATTAATTCGTCATTTCACAACATCCGACGTCAACTATAGCGCCGCCTGGAAGCTTATAACAGATCGTTACGAAAACACACGTCTACTGGTATCAGCGTTGCTCAATAAATTGATGGCACAACCAACAATACACAAAGAAGAATCTTTCATGATCAAGGCACTGCACGACACAACACGTGAGTGTCTCTTAAATTTAGAAAATCTTGGCGTGGACACATTAAATTGGGATCCACTTTTATTACATACATTAATAAAAAGATTGGATCGTAACACGCACCCACTATGGGAGCAATCATTGCAACAACCAAGATCATTGCCCTCATTGACTGATTTTTTGTCCTTCCTTGAAACCCGCTTTCAATCCCTAGAAACATTAGGAGCAAAAGTGCCCAAAGTTTATTCAGAGGAACTTCATAAAAAACAAGGAACGTCAAGGGTATTGACAATCACCACGTCATCAAAACTTAAATGCATAGCTTGCAAAGGCGAACATAATTTATTCAGTTGTCAAAACTTTCTGCAGTTAAGTCCAAAAGATCGTCTAAGTTTAGTGAAGACCTCGAATTATTGCATAAACTGTCTTAAATATGGACACACCTCATCCAAATGCACTTCTGGAGGATGTAGAAAATGCTCAAAGCGACACAATACACTTTTGCATTTGGAGCTGTTTATGAAACCATCAACAAATAATTTATTCACCACGAGTAATTTCCCATCAACATCAGCAGATCAGACAAGGGACCAATCAATTACATTAGCAACGCAAGCAAGTCATAGAAATCAAGGCTACGTTTTTCTCTCTACCGCCATCATCAACTTGACAAATCAGCATGGTAAGAGCATCACATGCAAGGCCATACTTGATTCTGGATCGCAGTTAAATTTTATTACCGAAGGAACCATGAAGAAACTTGGAGAATCAACAATCTTTCATCATCCAACGTTTCACTAAATGACATATTATCGACAGGCCCTTCCCTCCAAGATGACGTTTTCTCGATTCTACTAAGATTTCGCATGCCCAGATACGTGTTTACTGCAGACATAGAGAAGATGTATCGACAGATACAAATGCACAACGAAGATACAAAATATCAACTAATATGGTGGAGAAACAGTCCCAACGATGCTCTTAAATGTTTCAGACTGAACACAGTAACCTACGGTACAACATCTGCTCCATTTCTCGCTATAAAATGCCTTCAGCGATTGGCAGAAGATAATCAGGGCCAATTCCCGTTAGCGTCAAGAGCTATACAGAGAAATACGTATGTTGACGATGTGATGATCCGACAGCATGAGTAAAGGCTTGAAGCACAAACAGAATTACAAAAATTGCTGCAAAGTGCAGGGTTTAAGCTTCGAAAATGGTGTGCAAATCACCAGTCACTAATTCAAACCATACCAATCAGTGATCGTGAGACAGAGCTAAACTTCAACAATAACATCGAAGAACATATCAAAACCATTGGACTGACAAAAATCAAAATCTGACGATATCTGTATTAAAACCTCATGGGTCGGAAAGGAAAAGGTAACAAAAAGAATCGCATACTCTGACATTGCTCACCTCTTCGATCCTCTTGGTCTTATGGCACCAGTCGTGGTGACTGCAAAATTATTTTTACAACAATTATGGGAACTAAAATTTGATTGGGATGCAGCACTTCCCCAAGAGATGAAAACGAAGTGGACTCGATTTCGAGAAGGGTTAAAAACACTTTACAACATCAAAATACCAAGGCACGTGTTTTCTCACAAGGTTCCCAAGGATGTGCAATTTCACGTGTTCGCAGATGCATCGGAGAAGGCCTACGGAGCAGCAGCTTAGGTCCGATCGATAGACAAGGACAATATTATTATAGTTCGTTTACTCTGCGCGAAGTCGAGGGTAGCCCCTTCAAAGAAATCAAACATATCGCACCAAGCTACCATTCCTCGCTTAGAACTTTGTAACTTTGTGTTGCTAAGCTTGCTGCTGAGCTGACTCATCGTATGCAGACAGATTTGGATATTCAACGCGATAGGATACACTTATGGTCCGATTCAGAGATTGTCCTCAATTGGATAAACGCATCATCATCAGCCACTCTTCCCACCTTTATTGCCAATCGTGTTTCAACAATACAAGAACTTACGATTCCACAGCAATGGCGACACGTAGGCTCTAAGGACAACCCTGATGACGTCTTGTCACGTGGAATAGCACCAGATCAACTCCAAAATCACACCCTTTGGCTTTATGGACCAAGATTTTTGCATGGATCAGAAACGCTCTGGCCACCCAAATTTGCGAAGAAACCAGAGATACGTGAAGACATCATCGCATTATCAGCAACAGCTGAAACTCAGGGATCAACAGATTGCGAAATTATAGGATTTATCAATCATGGAAACTCGTTCAAAAGGGCTCAGCGAATTGTAGCATACATGCTCCGATTCAAAAACACCACCAAACGTCGAATCGATGTTGGTAAGGGAACTAAGAATTCATTCATAAATTGTGATGAACTTCAACAATCAACGAACACCATTATTAAGTTGATGGAACTTAAACACTTCATAAATTCAACCAAGGAACAAGAACGAATTACCGCAATATGTACGAGCAAGGGATGTGACTTCAACTTCATACCTCCACGTTCACCACACTTCGGAAGGCTGTACGAAGCTGCAGTGAAGTCTGCAAAGCATCTTCTTCAACACACATTGGCATCGGCGTCGTTAACATATGAAGAACTCGAAACTGCTGTAATTGAAGTTGAAGCTATCTTAAATTCACGACCGATAACACCGATGTCAGCATCTCCAAATGACTTCAACGCTCTGACTGCGGGTCATTTCCTCATTGGGGAACCACTCACCAGTAACATCGATATTCTCGCAAAACATGAACGATCATCACTTCTTACCCGATGGAAGCTCGTCACCCATGTGAAGAACGAGTTTTGGCGACGTTGGTCAAATGAATACTTAAATCAACTACAACATCGATATAAATGGAAGGAGAGATGTCAGAACGTGGGGCCAGGAATGATGGTTATACGGAGAGAAGATGATCAACCCAGTCTCAAATGGCCACTAGGACGAATAATCAACACAGTTCAAGGAAGCGATGGGCCAGATTCACGTCCGGACCGGGAATATATTTTGACAATATTGGGACTTCCACGTTAATAACTCACTCATGGAATTTAGTCACATACTATGATTTGAAACCATACTAGAAGGAGCTAAGGACAATTGAAAATAGCACAATAGCACTAGAGTATTGCAACATCTTTGTGACAATACGCAACAAAAAACACTATGTACTCGAGTAACAAATTCAATTCAGATCACATATCAGGAGTTGCTACAAGATGACATGCTTCTTCAATACAAACAAACTAAAAGAAGCAAACGAGGTGCCTTCAATCTTATTGGCAATATGGCAAGCTCATTATTTGGTGTACTGGACTCGCAATATGCAGATGAAATGTCGAAAACCATAGAAAAGGTTAAGGGCAATGAGGATTATTTACTAACCCTCGCCAAAAACCCAAATCAGTAACAGAGTCTGCCATTAACATCATCAGGGAAAATCAGGAAACTCAGGACAAAAGGCACAGAACATTGCAGCTGAAGTGATCAATCGAATCAACAACACCATAGATGAATCTCATCAGCTGAAGCTTCAACAACTCTTCACTTCGTGGTCACTACTCACCATATTATTTATAACCAACATTCAACGAACGCAAACAGCAATAACCAACGCCTTGTCAGAAATTCATCACGGAAGAGTAAGCCACTTACTTATGTCACCACAGCAAATGAAGCAACGAGCCATGGAAATAAAAAACCATTTACCACCCACCTATCGCTTACCGGTCAACACCGACAACATACTTGAGTTATATAGAATAATGGTGACTGAAGGCCGAATAACAAGAAATTATGTGATCATTCAATTCAAAATCTAATAAGCTCCGCGGATTTCGAACTGTATCGACTTCTCCCAATACCAACAGTTATAAACAACACATTCGTTATAATAGAACCCTCATCGAAGTTCATAGCTGTTAGCCGTCATCATGACCAGTACTACCCGCTTACAGAGCAAGAATTAGCCTCTTGCATCATCGTGGAAAAAACAAGACACCTCTGCACTCAGATGCACTCGATTTACCACCGCGGTGCGATGACAAGTAGATGCGAAATACATATCCTAAATAAAATGGAGAACCTATCATCATGTCAAATAAAAATAATCCGAAACAATACAATTTGGACGCAATACTTACACAACAATCAATGGATATACGCCGTGACTACAAAAACTTCATTAAATGTGGTATGCGACCACCAGGCATCACTACTAACTATTGAAGGTTCAGGAATCCTGAAATTACAACCTAGCTGCATCGCCAAGAACGACATAACAACCCTACGTGCTCACGGCATTCATCATCAAAGTATTCACTTATCTATCACAAGATTTAGTGACATACCAAACATGACAAACAAATGGCTATAACAAATCCTATCAAAATGATTGTCCAAGAGAGCAAATTAAAAACATTATCAGCACGAATGGATTCAAGCCACCTAGAATTACCAAATATCATCCAACGACATGTTTTGCCTCATACTATTGTAAGTTCAGCCGGACTGTTTATGATCCTCGCAGCATGTATCATACTAGCATGGAAACTGCGGATTTGCAACCAGCGAGCAGCCGAGTATCCTGTTCCCGGACCAAGAGGATCACAAGGACATAATGTAGAATCATCACCTAACCAGATTATTGAATTGCATTCAATGAGGGCAGGATGTTAACACATATTAGTTATAAGTCAATAACCGCATAGTAATTACCTTGAATATATTTCGTATTACAATATTTCTGCACATTGCACATTGCACATTGCACATATTCTCCTTTATTTTTTGTACAATCACCTTAGCTGCAATAACAACAGTCAGCATATCAAATAATCCATTTTTTTGTTTTCTTTTCCGCACACTTTGGTGTCATTTACCTAAGTAAGCAATTTCTTGTATTGAATTTGATGTATAGAATTTACGTGCACATTACAATTTAGCTATGTAAGCAATTTGTTTATAAGACTTTAATAATTATTTTATGATTATGTAAGCAATTTGTTTATTATAAAAGGTGAATAAAATTTACTGAATACTGAGTTATCGTTAAACTACCAAATTGTTTATTTCATTTTGTTGCGATTTTTCCAATATTGGTGTACCTAGTACTGCACTAGTTACATCAAATTAGTCACGGTACAAGTGATCTACAACTATTGGCAGTAAAAGCACTGTCAACAGGTCCTAAAAGACCAACTCTGCCCTTGGAGTTAATAGTCCCCGAGTCGTGTGAATGTCCTCTGTGCAAAATCAAAATCGATGGATGCGCGGAGTTTGTGATCACCGATTGCCAGCACGTTTTCCACAAATTTGGTTTACTAGAATTATTAAAAAAATTCGAAATCTGTCCGCAATGCAATAAGTCATGCCTTATAAGCTCAGTGAAACCATGTGTGGTGAAACCAGGCTCAGGTACTGGTAAGGTCGCAGGTGCAGCTGATGTTCTTTACGCGCATAATACGCGGAATCGCTCAAAAAGGAGACCCCAAATTCAAGCCCCGTCTACTTATCAGAAGGTTCAGCGTGCTGGGCTCCAAGGACGAAATCCCCCGAAAGCCTCAGCTGGGGAAAATCGCGATTGTCACTCCCTGACAACCCTTACGGTCAAAGTAGACGGGAGTCTGACTTGGTGTCGAAGATTTATCGAGTGGTAAATGATTCAATCGATCAGATACAAGGATCGATAATACAACAGATGTCGCAAGATATTTCGCAGCTTATCGAATCCAACGTCGAGCGTTGTTTCAATAGGCTGAATCTTCAAGAGGGCGTAAATGGAGCTCTAGTGGTTCAAGCGAATACCCCAGACATCGAGAAACTGTCTTGGCCACACGATATGCCAATCGAAGAGAGCCTCACCATGTGAAGTGAAACCATGTGTGGTGAAACCAGGCTCAGGTACTGGTAAGGTCGCAGGTGCAGCTGATGTTCTTTACGCGCATAATACGCGGAATCGCTCAAAAAGGAGACCCCAAATTCAAGCCCCGTCTACTTATCAGAAGGTTCAGCGTGCTGGGCTCCACTTAGTGGTTGAAGGGTTAGGACGAAATCCCCCGAAAGCCTCAGCTGGGGAAAATCGCGATTGTCACTCCCTGACAACCCTTACGGTCAAAGTAGACGGGAGTCTGACTTGGTGTCGAAGATTTATCGAGTGGTAAATGATTCAATCGATCAGATACAAGGATCGATAATACAACAGATGTCGCAAGATATTTCGCAGCTTATCGAATCCAACGTCGAGCGTTGTTTCAATAGGCTGAATCTTCAAGAGGGCGTAAATGGAGCTCTAGTGGTTCAAGCGAATACCCCAGACATCGAGAACCTGTCTTGGCCACACGATATGCCAATCGAAGAGAGCCTCACCAGCCGACCTCATACCCCACTCGTTCTGGCCGTTAAGGTGGCGAATACAATCTCAAGCTGGCATCTCCAATTTGAATGGGTGAACGAAGGGTTGACAGTAGACAATTTTATTTATCAGGTTCAGTCCTTGATGGCAGATCTTGGACGGGAATTTTAATTTGCTATGCAAACACGCCCATTTGCTATTTAAAGGTAGAGCAAAGGAATGGTTCTGGAGGTTTCACAGAGCTCAACCTTTCTTCTCCTGGGACGAATTGTTCGATAATTTGCGACTGCAGTATAAAGACAGTTGTTCTGACTATGAAATCCGTGAAGCTATTAGAGGCAGTATGCAACGAAATAAGGAAACGTTCGACGAATTTTTCGATTCCATCGTTCGGCTCACTGATAAGCTGAGATTCCAGATCGCCGAGATAGATTTTGTTGAGATCCTAATAAGGAATCTCCGGTCTGATGTGAGACATGAAATTCTCCACTTAGACATTACGTCAGCGTCAAGCCTGCGCAAAGTTGTTCAGAGAAGGGAACGATTCCTGAACGATGTCTACCGACATTTACCAAATACCCGACCGGTATATCCACGTCGTCAGTTGGCCGAGTTGGTATCACCATTGAATGATGACCCCGTTGAAGCGTATTAGGACTACTAGACAGTGGTGCCTATATAAGCTGTGTGGGTGGCCCGTTAGCGTTGCAGGTTTTAAATGGCGATATCAAGCGCACACGGAAACGCACAGCAGGTATGTGGGGTTTTTGATTCAGACATTCAATTTCAGGCTAAGGCAAAGTGTATCTCTTTGTACGTAATAGAGTAATAATCAGAATCTATATCTGGGTATTGATTTTTGGAAACTGTTCGCCATAGCCCCTGAGATTGTTTCCGAATTAACATTGTCGCATCCGAGTAATGATCTATTAAATGCACACGACTTGACCCTATCCAAAATAAATAGATTAGAGGCAGTCAAACAATTATTCCCATCTTATGAGAGGGAGGGCTTGGGAAAACAGCACTTCTGGTTTCACCCGCTATTGAAAGGCAGATCTTTGATGAGTTGGACCGCATGCTTAAGCTTGGAGTGATCGAAGAATCACAAAGCTTCTGGAGTTCTCCAGTGGTGTTAGTCCGCAAGCCTGGCAAGGTTAGGTTATGCCGCGACCCCAGAAAATTGAATGCCGTGTCGGTTACGGATGCTTATCCACTGCCACACATCCAGGGGATTTTGAGTAGGATTCCACGGACTGAATTTATTTCAAGCCTAGACCTTAGAGATGCTTTTTGGCAAATTCCACTGGAGATGAACTCCAGGGGAAAGACAGCTTTTGCAGTTCCGAAGCGCCCTCTATATGCAATGCCCCGCAGACCATGTGCCGTCTTATGGATAAGGTTATCCCTGTTGAATTTCACGGAAAAGTTTTCATATATCTTGATGACCTGTTAGTTATAACCGAAGACTTTGAAAGCCATCTGGATACACTCCAACAAGTCGCGAAACATTTAAAACGCTCGGGCCTGACGTTAAATGTGGCAAAAAGTTTTGTCTCAAAGAAGTCCGTTACCTCGGACACATAATTGGTAACGGTGGGTTTAGAATAGACCCCGAAAAAATCCAGGCGATCGTAGACTATCCCGTCCCCAGTACTGTACGCAAGCTTCGTCGGTTCCTTGGCATGGTAGGGTGGTATAGGAAGTTTATCTCCAATTTCGTTTCGATTTGTGCCCCGCTAACGGATCTTTTGAAAAAAGCGAATAGCTTACAATGGACTAACGACGCGCAAGTGGCTTTTGAAGCACTGAAAGTTAATCTTACCACTTCACCTGTACTGTATACCCCGGATTTCTCAAAACCTTTTATGATCCAATGTGACGCTAGTCAGTCGGGAGTGGGCAGCATGCTGGTGCAAGCCATTGACGATGGTTCGGAGGTGCCAATAGCCTATTGGTCGAAAAAACTTAACAAAGCTCAACGCAATTATAGCATTACCGAACAGGAGTGTCTGGTGGCCGTCCTTAGTGTGAAACATTTCCGTCCTTTCGTGGAGGGGCTTGAATTCACGGTAATAACGAATCACACGTCGTTGCAATGGCTGATGCGCCAAACTGATTTGAGTGGCAGGCATGGTAGGTGGGCGTTGAAACTTCAGGGGTTCCAGCTTAGTATTCTGCACAGAAAGGGTTCGGATAACAAAATTCCAGATGTCGTTGTCGAGGGTCCATGAAAATGAGGTTGCAGCGGTTGAATAAGTGTCAACCGAAATCGATCTATCATCGGCGGAATTCTCGTATACTGAGTACGATAAGCTGAAACAACAGGTCATGGTCAATAGCAAACGTCTGCCAGATCTGACAGTGAGAGATAAATACCTTTACAAAAGTCCAGAATTCCATAGTGGCGATGAACTACAGGAACAATCCGCCTGGAAGCTTTGGGTTCCCAAAGGTCTTACGGGGCAGGTGATCGAGCGAGCGCACGACAATCCGACGGTAGCCCATGGTGGTATAAAAAAAACCTGCAAAGAATTAAGAAACATTTCTTTTGGCCGCATATGTTCGCGGATTTGCAGGACTATGTCCTTAAGTGCACAGTGTGTAAGACTACCAAACACCCTAATGTCCCTCTAAGAGCGTACATGAGTCGTCAAAACGCATCGGTGAGGCCATTTCAACGCCTGTATATGGATTTGATTGGGCCCTACCCTCGTTCAAAGGCGGGACATATCGGCTTGTTAATTATCTTGGACCACTTCAACAAATTCAGCTTCCTGCTGCCGCTTAAGAAGTTTGTCGCAAAACCCATCATAGAGTATCTGAGAAATCACCTTTATCCCACCTTTGGGGTTCCCGAAACAATTGTTATGGACAACGGGGTAAAGTTCAAGAGCCAGGACTTAAACAAACTATTGGAAAATTACGGTGTGAAGCATACGTACACCGCACTCTACTCCCCTCAAGCAAACGCTTCGGAGCGTCTAAATCGATCCGTGATCGCAGCCATTTGCTCCTTCCTCATAGAAGACCAGTCTTGTTGGGATATGAACCTGTGCCATATAAACTGTTCACTACGGAGTTCCGTACATGCGTCCACGGGATTCTCCCCATATTTTCTAACCTTCGGCCAGAACATGATGGTGCATGGCGATAGTTACGAACTGCTGCGAAAATAGGACTTAGAAGAACAATCCAGATACCTTTATGCCTCGCGAGGAAGGGTTAGCTCAGATTCGTTTTAAAGCTAGGGAAAATATGAGGCGGGCCTATGAAGTGAACGAGAGACCTACAATACTCGGGCAAGACAGGTAAATTTTAAAATAGGTCAGGAAGTATACAGAAGAAACGTTGCCCAAAGTAATTGGAAAAGGGGGTTTAACGCAAAATTGGCGCCCACCTTCTTAAAAGCTCGCATCAAAGAAAAACTGGGCAGTTGCTATTATGTTCTGGAGGACCTTCAGGGTAAAGTGTTGGGTACTTACCACGCCAAAGATATAACCCAGTAATAACCCGCACATTTAATTTTCGCCTTTCTTGAGCCTTTTCGGTGTAAACTCCGTAAATCCTGTTTTGTGATGGCTAGCGTGTAGACGGGACACCCTGTACCTGTCTGTACATACTACGTCGTATTGCAGCAGCCACACCCAAAACCTTCTCTATAGAAAGCCCAACTGTTCCGATCGTACACAAATACTATCCAAAACGTATTTGTATTAGTAATCAACTAAAGAGCAAAATCCCTATAAAATTTGTCTGTTTCCCACTACCACATCTTACGTTTCTCGCTCTTTGCGACTACTTATTTTTTGTACACTGTATTCACATTCCAAAATACAGACGCGTTTTGGATTGGTTTACAGCATTAGTATGCATTTAGTTGGGCTTTCTATAGAGAATGCGGTGATAGTGATGCGCAAAAATACGCAAAAAATTATTGAAAAATTAATTTATTAATATTTTTCCTAATTACTTTTGGTGCATACTATACGCGTTATTAGTGATGCGCAAAAATCCGCGACATATGTTTTTTTGAAAGTTTTATTAACTTTAAAATCATAACTTTTATAGTTACCTCCGGTGAATACTATGTATAAGTGGCACCGTTATCATAATACATATTTTTTAAATGGCGGACCCGGCGTCACAAAGCCGGAAATACTCGATTCGGACCGCGTGATTCGAGAACATTTTTTTTGCATATTTTATATCGTCATGGAGAACAGTCAGCTCTATCGTGTAGTGCGTGTGAATTTAAAAAAAAATGGCTGACCACCACCTGTAAATAGTGTTGCCAAAATGCGCAACAAACTCCTGAAGATTTAATTTAATAATATTCTTCGTACTTACATTTGGGGCATACTATACGCGATAATACTGATGCGCAAAAAACGCACATTTTCCTGAAAATTAAAAAAAATGAATAAAATTTATTTTTTTCGTACTTACCTTTAATGCATACTACACGCGTTAATAGTGATGCGCAAAAATACGCCCTTTCCTGAAAGTTAATAAAAATAAGACTATCTTTTATACTTACCTGTGGGTACAATACTACTGATAATAGGCACCAATTGCGGCGTCCAATTGCTAGGATTTGATACAAAAAGAAGGATCGACGCTTACATACTCGCCTTTGGGGGCTTACTACGCGTGAGCGGCGCGAATTATGCGAGGAATGTTCAACTCCACAGCGATACTCACCGGTGCAGGATTCCCCCGCCCTGGCGGACTTTTTTTGTTTCACCTCCTGGATTAACCGTTATATGATTAATTTTCTTTTTTTTCTATTGGGTTTTTCTTTTGTTGTCTGTTACGCGAGCGGCCTAACCAGCCCTAACTGTTAGAATTTGTAGAATTATATATATATATATAAAAAAAAAAATAAAAATTTCAAATTAAGTTAATTTTATTTAATTTATTTCAAAATTCCTGAAAAAAGGGATATTTATACTGGGTTAATCACGTAGCCGTTGATGATTACCCTTCCGTTCCTACGCTGAAACTTTTTTTTTAAATTCTCGTACGGGGAAACTCTGTTTTACCATATGCCTAGAATTCAAGTTTTGATTCAAAAAAAATAAATAAATAATAAATAGACTAAGAGCACATAATTGCTCCTAATTTAGGATAAGAAGTTATTGTACCTCATCTGTTGTACAAGTGCGGGAAATAAGTCGTGAATAAAAACATTATAACGTTTGCTTTTAATGATTAAAGAAAAAATACAAATGAGTTCTTATTGGGTTTGTTATGGCGTTGCTCCTCTCGAACGTGTTTCCTGTTGATGGTCGCTGGGTTTGTACCTGGACAACATCGATGGTTTATTTTTCTCCTAAGGTCTGACAGCTCCCCTCGTCACTGAAGTCGTCGTCCTAGTCCTCAGGTCTACCCTGCTCCTGATATTTTTCCTTAGTTTTTTTTTGTATGTTTCGATATCTCTTTTTTCCTTCTCTCCAGTGCACGCATTAAATTTTTTTTGTGTAACAGTACGAAGGATTGGCATGGCTGGCAAGAACCCCCCCACATCTCGGCGAGCTAGCTAGAGCACCGCTTGGCATCCACCCCACCGTTAGCCATCCCAACCCCTGCTACAGCGGTGTGGATCGTCAGGTCCCCGCTCAGTGTAGCCATGGATTCAGCCACCCATCAGCTCGCGAATCTTTAAATAACCACAACCGCAATCGTACTTAAATCGTTACAGTTGTTACGTTAAAAGATATATTAAGTTTATATTTTAGTTTAGAAGTATAGAGGAAACCAAAAATAAATTTTATTTTAAAAAATTTGAGTGTAATACATGCAATGTAAAAAAACAATGGCACATTGTGAATGATTTGATAAATAATAAAAAATCAAGCCATACCATTAATGAAATCCAAATCAATGATGGCATAATAACAAATGATCCTAACGTTATAGCGAATAGCTTTAATGATTATTTTACTTCTGTAGCCACGAAATTTTGCGAAGGAGTCACCGGTATCGATATCTAGTAATAGAGAAGTTGAACTAAATAGTTTATATTTTTCACCGATATCAGAAACTCTAAAAATAATTCTTAGTTTAAAAAATAAATATAGTTCTGGCCATGATAATTTTAACAATGTCTTAATTAAAAACATTGCGTTCTATATTGTAGATGTTTTATCGTACATTTTTAATTTCAGCATTAATACTGGAATTTTCCCAGAAATTTTAAAATTAGCCATCGTTATACCACTTTTGAAAAAGGGAGACAAAACCTTATGTTCTAATTATAGGCCGATTTCTCTTTTATCGGTATTTTAAAAAAAATTTGAAAATATTGTCAAAGTAAGAATTTTAAAGTTCCTCAATTCGAATCAATTTTTTTATGAATCTCAATTTGGGTTTAGGGAGGGCATGTCGACTGAAACTGCATTGATAACATTTTTAAATAATGTATATCAAGGTATGAATGATGGCCAACTGGTAACAGGTGTTTTTCTTGACATAACTAAAGCATTTGATATGGTTGACCATCAAGTTCTATTACAAAAATTAAACGAAGCCGGGCTTAGAGGCATTATCAATGAATGGTTTGGATCATATCTAAATGACAGGTCACAAAAAGTCAAGATAGGGAATACAGTTAGCATGGCAAATTTCATGAAATATGGAGTACCCCAGGGTTCTGTTTTAGGTCCTCTACTATTCTTGATATATTTAAACTCTCTATTTTCAATTAACTTAAACGGTAAGATAGTGGCTTTTGCTGATGACTTGCGTGTAAGTTATTGTGCTAAATAAATCCGAACAGCTTCTTGTAGATCAAATTAATAATGATATGAATATGCTCAGGTCTTGGTTTGACTCACATCAATGATTATTAGTGATAAATCGAAAGTAATGCATTTTGAATTAAGAGGGAATAGATCCCATAACGATATTAAGTTCCATTCAAATCATGCGGATAGTAGTTGTGATTCCAACTGTTTCACTATTGAATCAGTTACCAGTTTTAAATATTTAGCATGTAGATAGCCTCAAATGCAAATTGCGAACGTCTGCACGAGTGTTTTATTTTTTGAGAAATTTATGACCTCGCAATGTTATGCTTTGTTTATATTTTGGATTGGTTGATTCAAAAATACAATATGCCACAACTTGTTGGGGTGGAACATATTCCAGCACATTAAAACCTATTGTTAGAAACATCTTATAAGATTAATTACAAATAATAAAACACGATCGCATTCATGGCCTATTTTTAAAAACCTTAACATACTTCATAAGAAAAAAAAAAAAAAAAACAACTGTTGTGTGTTTGCTCAAATCAATCAACGGTTCGCGTGATCGGCCAAACAACAAGTACAAAGTGCAGTGTGTGTGTTCGTGTACCCCATCATCAACAGCGCAGCTAAAGAATTTAGTGAAACTTAACTGTCGTATGTTAAGCGGATTGTGAGTGTTGGTTTCTTTTGGTGATTTAACTGATTTTGTCGTGAAGGCTTAGCACTGGCGACAATTTGTCTTAATAATCCATTTTGAGACATACTCTTCTCAATTCGGTTAAAAGAAGCGGTAAGTTGTGTTTTGTGTGGGCTGAGAACGAATTTTTTCGCTTTATTTGCTTATGTAAATGTCCACAGTCCAGCAATTCTGGCACTAAGCGAAACCCAGGTATTTGTGAATTCTGATGCATCAGATTTAAATCTGCTGGGCTCGCAATTTATGTCCGTAGTGATGTTGCGTTCAAACTTTTGCCTCAATTAAGCCAATGTTCCAATGCGGAATTTAATTTCATATGGCTGACAGTAATGGTACAGGGGCGCAACATCCACTACTGCTTTCTTTATAGAAGCCCCAACTTAGACAGAGTTTCAACCCTTCACGAGTTTGATGCACTGTCTGACTCAGTTGCAAGTATTGTCAAAAATGATTATAACACTAAAATAGTTATTGCGGGCGATTTCAATGTACACAATTCAGTGTGGCTTCGCCATTCTGGCCAGACAACACCCGTAGGAAGGGATGTTGAGTTGTTCGCTGAGTTAAATCACCTAACTCAGCTTGTAAATGAGCCTACAAGAATACCTGACATTACAAATCATTCCGCTAACACCCTTGACTTGTTTCTTACCACTCGTCCTGATAATTACTCCTTCAATGTATTATCGCCAGTTAGAGAAAAAACTCCCAAAAAAACAGTATGGCAATACGAGAAAGGCAATTGGGACGGCCTTAACAACTTCTTTGGGAGATTTAACTGGTCGCTATTGTTTCGCGATAGCAACGTGGATGCCACCGCTGATGCAATCACAAACATCATCCTTATTAGTATGAGAGTTTATACCTTCCAGGAATAAGTCTGTCAAACCAAAGACGAATGGATGGTATGACTCCAGCTGTAAAGAGGTTTCTAGGATTAGAGAGGTATGCTTTCGGTTTTACAAAGCAGACCCTACTGAGGAAAACCAAATTTTAAACGAGCCAGAAATGATTGCAATGCTCATCTTCGCCTAAGACAGAAAATTGAGGCAAAAAATACTACAATGTCCCAAAGGTAGTAAAAATTGTTGGTCATTCGTGAAAAGAATCAAAAATACAGCCTCGTCGTCAATTCCAACGCTCATTTATAATGACACTCCAGTTGTCAACTCTAAAGACAAAGCCAATCTATTTGCTGCACATTTTGCAGCTAGCTCCACGCTTCCAGATTGTGCATTGATGCCGCCTGCACCCCCGAGTATTGAACACTCTATGGAACAGATCTTTATTTGTACTCGTGCAGTTTCTAGAGTTTTAAACGATCTCAACATTCACAAATCCGCTGGGCCAGATGGTATTTCCCCATTAGTTCTGAAGAGGTGTTCTTCCAAGTTGGCATTACCATTGCGTAAGCTTTTCCATCTATCCTATTCTTCTGGACTCTTCCCGAGAATTTGGAAAACAGCCTTTGTCCAGCCCATAGCCAAAAAAGGCGAGCCTTCGTCTCCTTCTTCGTACCGACCCATAGCACTTAAATCCATTCTTTCCAAGGTAATGGAAACGCTGGTCAATTTTCAGCTCATGAAATATCTTGAAACCAATGAAATCCTTAATGACCGGCAGTACGGATTTCGTGGGCAACGTTGCACTGGTGATTTGATGGTATATCTCACCGAACAGTGGAACCGGTCTTTGCATTACTTTGGCGAAAGCAAAGCTGTTGCACTCGATATTTCCAAACGTCGGAGAGTAATAACTTGTCACGGAAAGCTTCTCAATTCGCCGTTTGGATCCGGCATTAAATTGTAGGTCCCTCCATTTGTGTGCAAAAATATGCATGCTCAACACAAATGTTTGCGAGAAGCCAGGCCTTGGACCGCAATGGTCTGTCGCGCCGAATATATGTACCCTGTTGGTTCCTCAAGACTGGTGTGGAAATATTTCCTTCGTTTTGAATATTAGTACATCGTTAAAAAATCTATCTAATTGTTGAAAATTGTTTCCTTGAATGTTATCTACTTCCAGAAATTTAAAATTTCCAGGTCTGGTGTTTCTACTTTGTTGGCTATAGTTTACTTTGATTCCTGGGGTGATTTTTGTCTGATTTGAATTGGTTTGTCTGTATTTTTTTGTGTGTTAGTTGGTCTTTGAAATCGCGTAGCGTTACTTTGGAGGTCTGAATTGCCCCTGAAATATGAGTTGTTTGGGTTTTAGAGTCTATTTTGATTCTTCCTAAATAAAGGTGTTCCTGCTCTAACTCGAGCCATATTTCGTCCCAGACGAGAGGGGTTCCATACATGTTGAGGATCTCATTGGCTTGATTCTCGAACTTATGTATGGCTCGTAGGAGTATTTGCCCATATGGAGTGTTATCCGTTCCCCTTAAATAAAGGAGTTTCTCCACATTGCTGAGGAATCAGTATCAACAGTTTATGTGCTTGATAATAGCTAAAGATCATCCTTGATCAACTACAGACAAACGAGTCTGTACATTTTTGGTGACCCGACGTGATCAAAATACGCGACATTTTTGATCCCGACATCGGCATAAGATACATCTGTAATACTTCACTGTAGATTTAACAATAATACAAGAAAAGGTTCGAAGAGGCAATGGCGAACCTTGAAGACAAGGATAGTGAAGGTGCTACTGGTGGTAAGAGAAGAATGGAACCATTGTAATCTGCGGAGGATTCATTTAAAATTATTACAACTGTCAGGAGACAAGGGCTGCAATGGAATCGTTGTAGATAATGATCCAGGGACTATCTCTGAGCGAAGATCAACCCCCACAGTATCACGAAATAAAATTCAAAACGATTGACCAACTGTGGCAGCAGTTTGAGATCTTAACTATTCCATTTGGGAATTAGAGAAAACCCCAATAAGGTTTGGCTACAATCACAACGAATAAGTCGTAATTGAAAAATTGGTCCAAGAGAAGTTGGTATTAATAGCAACCAAGATGCAACAACAGGCTAGAGGAGGCGTTTCGGAAGAGGATATTTCAGCTAAGCACTGAACCTACCAAAGGTCACCATTCCGAAATTCGATGGTGACTACCTTAAATGGAGACAATTTTTCGATCTGTTTTCTCAAATGTACGACAAGCAATAGATACTCAATGATCAGAAAATGTGGTACCTGAAAACTCATCTTAGCGGAGAAGCAGAAAACCTGATTCAGCGCCTATCGTTATCAGAAGACAATTACAAAACCGCTTGGTCCAGGATCTATACAACAATGTTTGAATTCTAGCATCAACGCTCGTACAAAAAATACTTGGGCAACCCATAGAAACACAAGCTCAACCAGCAGCGTGTGCTATCAAGGCGCTACACGATATCACTCACGAGAGCCTGCTGGCATAAGGTAATCTAGGCATTGATAGCTCAACGTGTGAGAAGGCGATGTCCAGTTCCGTATTTGTTCTCTTTTAAGAATTATTATATTACTCCCTTTTTTTTGCACATAGCAAAATATCCAGTTTTTTACAAAACTATTATTATTGGTTATTACTAACTCAACTATTAAAATACTATTATTAAAAATTCTTTAACGGGTTTTTTTTAATTGAGTAGTTAATTAAAAACGGATGTAAAAATGATAATAAAATTAAAAATTAGGTAATTTAAAAAAATTAAAATTAAAACGTATTAATAAAAAAAAGTTTAAAAAAATGAAGTACCCTGTTTTGCCAATGTAACTTATTCTTGATCCCTCTCTCACTCTCAAATATTATTTATAATGACTATAATAGGTCAATGACCGCTGATGATAGTTAATGATGTATGATGATGAAGACTCAACATCTTATACACATCTCTACATATGCCTTTGTGTGATGACCAGCGCGGAACTCCTGTTTCGCTACTTGACTGTTTATATACACGCGTATAAATGTAGGCCGGTGAGCGTGCTGATGACGTCAAAGAAGTGGAAGAAGTGGGAAGAAGTATTAAGCAAGCGCACTTTATAAATATTTCTTTATACATATTGCTTATTTATAGTTCTCTCCTTTTTTTGCTCGAGGCACTACGCTTGCACATATATATATGTGCGTGCGGCCGCCTGCGCAATGTACAACGGCTACCTAATTGAAGGGATTAATAATCACTACACCACACCACTTCTGAAAACCATTTACATCGAGTGGCGGCGCCTTTTTCTTAATAACTAATTTTCTTTAAGCGTATTTCAAACACAATTTTCTCCACACTAAAAATCTAAATTTCAAATTTAGAATCGCCAATCTGGCCAACGTTTAATTTAACTTTCTTTAAATTTGACCACTCTCCAACTATGACCATGCCCGAAAGTATGCTGCACATTAGCATTATTAGATTAGATTACCAGAGGCCGCGAAGATACCTAAAGGCGATACTTTTACCTTACATACCCTCAAACTATGTACACGCAACAGGCTCGTCTTTATTTTTGCGATGGTCGCGAGGGAAATTAAACGTAAAAAGGTGCACAGGAGTTTGTGCTTTCGGCACTATCCCGCGAGCGTATTTTACTGTCAACGTGGGTCGAGGGCTCATTCCCTGAGATCATGCTCTAGTACATCATTTTTATAAATATATTTTTTTAAAATTGAAAATACGAAAATTCTAATGAAAATCTATTCAATTTATTATTAATATGCAAAGAATCCTTAGCATGGAAGACTCCTCTCTTCTGCGCCGCAAATTGCCTACATCATACAGAGAATTCCCAATGATACATTTAATGGATTTTGGGGCTAGCTTTGCATTATAGCTTTAACTTTAATTGTTTAAAGTTTTTGCGATAGACAATTTGTCCAACTTTATACTTTACTTCCCTACTCCTAGTGCTATAGATCTTTTGTGTCTTTTCGTAAGCTATATTTAAATTTTGAAGTACTTTACTTCGTATAAGTTGCTGTTTGTCCCTTGTTTCAAGCATGTTAACGTCAGAGTCTTTTACGTCATTAAGACATCGCGTGATTTTGAACACATCACCGCTTTGCGTTATTTGGAAACCAAATACAACATAATATGGTTCCAGGCCAGTAGCTTCATGCGCAACACTTCTTAGAGAAAATGCAGCGTTACTCACGTGTCTGTCCCACTCTCTTTGGTCACCACCCAGGTACGAGCGTATTTTTTCGAGTACGGAACGGTTCACGCGTTCTGATGCGTTAGCCTGTGGCGAGTAAAAGGCTGTCTTTACATGCTTGACACAGGAATGTAGTAAACAATTCAGCAACGAACTGCTTACCATTATCCGAATGCAAGTATTCGGGTACTCCGAATATGTGAAACACAGATTCTTCTAAGGATCTGACCACATCACTCGAGGTTGCCTTCCTCAGTGGTTTTAGGAAAACAAATTTGCTAAAGTGGTCCAATACTATGAGAATCTGTGTGTTTCCATTTCTGGTTCTAGGGTAGGGTATGAAGTCTATGTAGAGCCGTTGAAACGGTCTCTCTGTAATGGTCCGTTGACCCATAGGTGGTCTATTAATCCTATTTGTGCTTTTATTACACTTACAGATTTCGCAGTCCTTAATAAGGTTTTGTACGTCAGTCGCCATTCCTGGCCAGAAATATGCCTTAACCTATGCAAAGTCTTGTATATACCGCCATGTCCTGAAGTTGGCGAGTAATGACCTTAAAACACCCTCTCTCAGCTCCGTCGGCACCAAAAATTTCCAAGCTCTGTCGTCTTGTATGGCGTCCCCTGTACGCATGTCTGTACGTTTATATACGTAATTGTCTGATATGCAGACGTCTGGTAGTTTATCTTGTTTCTCCTCTACTGTTTTCCTAAGCGTTTTGTATTCTTCCGAAGAAAAGTATGGAGATTCAAGGTCGACAGCAAGACGTTCGACGTTCCCTATGATCTCTTCCATGTGAACACGAGAGATGGTATCAGCAACCACACTTTGTGTTCCTTTCCGATGCTCAATAGAGAATTCGAACGCCTGAAGTTTCAGGCTCCACCTAGCTAGTCGTCCTGACAAGTTTGTCTGTGACATAAGCCACTTCAGACTCGCGTGATCGGCCTCTACGTAGGCCCGAAACTTTTTTATACTCAAAACTGCAGCATAGCATTTTAACTCGGTTACGCTATAGTTCTTTTGCGCTGAATTAAGTTTTTGGGACATGTACGCTATTGGTCTTTCATTATCTTCGCTATTCCTGGAATAATACACTTCCTACACCGGTGGTGGAAGCGTCGCATTGAACAAAAAACGGTTTAGTAAAGTCTGGGTTTGATAGAATGGGTGCCGTAACAAGTAACTTCTTTAGCTATTCAAATGCACTTCTTGCGTCATCGGTCCATTTGAATTCCTTGCATTTTTTTAAACAGTCAGTCATTGGGGCCGTTAATCCAGAGTAGTTTGGTATAAACCGACGGTACCATTCCCTAGACCACGTCTAAGCTGCTTAGGAGTCTTTGGTGTCAGGAAATCTTTCACTGCTGCTACCTTTTGGGGGTCTGTTTTAAGGCACCCGTTGCCTACTATATAGCCAAGATACTTTATTTCCCTGCAGCAAAACTTGCTTTTCTCGACATTTATCGTCAAACAGGCCTGTCGAAGACATTCAGCCACGTCCTCTAACAGATCAATATGGGTTTTGAAGTCCGGTGAACAGACAAGGAGATCGTCCAGGTAAACAAAGACATTATCCTTTAACCTTGACGGAATCACCTTGTCCATTAGGCGACACATTCTCTGGACAGCGTTACAAAGGCCGAATGGCATGACCGTATAGTGGTACAGAGGCCTACCAGGGACCGTGAACGCCGTTTTTTCCCTGGACTTCTTTTCCAAAGGGATCTGCCAGAAGGCGTCCTTCAAGTCTATCCCCGATATAAATCGATCTTGGAGTCGGCTTAACAAACCCTCAATATGTGGTAGCGGATATGCATCGTTTTTCGTGACTTGATTCACCTTTCTTGAATCCAAACACAATCTATTTTCGCCCGGTTTCCTCACCAGCACAACTGCGAGGAGAGCATGCGATCGAGTTCCTCAAAGAGGAGCTTCTGTGTAGCTGGTGACACTGGGTAATGCCTCTGCTCAACAGGTTCCCCTTCACCGGTCTCGTTCACATAATCTTCAAGTCTTGTTTTACCAAGACCTATGGTAGCGAATGATGGAAATTTCGCTTTGACTGCATGTAGTGCCTCCGTCTGTGAGGATGAGAGAATGTGCATTGTCGGATCCTATGAGGCTGTTTGTGTTAGTTCAAGACCCGATATTATGTTTGGAGCAAATTTGAATGCTTTCCAAAAGTTTATCCCTAGATACAATTTTTGTTGTAGTGACGGTACCACATACAGCTCTAATTCTTCGGAAATTCCATTCCAACTTACAGGAATGGTCATTAGGCCTTCGATATATTGTCGGCTACCGTCCGCTGTTTTGATGTCTGCCTTTATTTCTTTCAATACCAAATTATTTTGTTCAATAAATTGTATGGCACCTTACCTATGCAACTAACTGACACGCCACTGTCTAATAAACCCATTACTTCATTTTTAAAAAAAATTCACTTTGGCATAAGGCCAATTGTCTCCGTCTTCATGTAAAACTGTCGCTTCTATCATTGTTATTCTATTCCTTTTCACTTTACATTTTTCCCTAAGTTTCTTTATTTTGTTAAAACGTTTACTCGACGTATCTAAGTCGGAGCCCTCAGTAAAAATTCTATCTCTAGCCTTTTTGTATTCAATAATTCGTTGATGTAAAGTTTTGTTTGGCGGTCTTATTTGTTCAAATTTTGTTTCTCGTTTTTCAATCGTTGATCGTTTTAAAATCTTTACATCCTCGTTAATTATTGCCTCGGGAGTTAAATTGCCGGACGGACACTCCCGACTGTCACGTCCGCTTTGCCATTTTCCGACGTCTGACAGGAAGGACAAACAATGATAGGGACATTAGAGTGACCTCACTTAAAACATGACATAGTGTGGAAATGAGACGTGCACTGTGTTTTTGTTGGGACTGTATTATAACTTGTGGGTTTATTTTACTTCGCTACGTTGGGATTAGGTTTATTTTTGTCATACTTAGTAGCTATTGCACATTAGTGGTCAGCTACTTCTTTATCGTGAATATGTCTCTCTATGTTTTCGCCTAGGTCGACTTCGTTCACATGATGTACTCTTTGGCGACTATCTCTTGATGCCAAGTGCTTTTCTGCTCGTCGGCAAGCAGACCGGAGATCAGAAATCGAAAACATCGCACAAGTCTGGACTGCGTAACATCTATGCTCCGGGACTGGTAACTTGGTTCACGTGGGTTGGTGAAATATATGTGTTGAGCCACGCCCGGTAGTTGATCGCGCTGCTAGTTCGATCTGCGGTTGTGGGGTAGAAACCTTTGACAACTTTGCTGTTGAGCCTCAAGCGCTACAACCTTGGTGGTAGGATAGTTGCTGAGTTAGGCCTTTCTCTTCTAACTGACCAGATATGGCGACTTGTATTATTTCGGTCAACTGTTGACCGCCTAAGGGCTTGTTCCAAATACACTTGAGCATGTCAGTAGTTGTAAAGGGACAGATAGTTCGGAAGACCTTTAGTATTCTGAGATCGTGGCGGGCTGCCGATCAAAGAGTACTGCGTCTCACGGAGCTGTATGAAATGTGACAAAAAAAAAACACACACTACTTCATCTCGAAGGCATTTAAGAAAAATGTACCGATAACAATCTCATAGAAAAGAGCCGAAGACGAATTCATCGGTAACGCTAGTAGCATCCAAGGAGCTAGAAAGGCAACAATACGTACTTCTCAGCATATTCATGATACGGATAGTTGTTAACAATGGATAGGTGATGGAATGCACAGCTATATTGGATTCTGTCCCTCAGGTAAATTTGATTACCAAACGCTTAGTGAAAAGATTACAATTTCGCACAAGGGCAGTATCATCAGTATTCAAGGTATTGACAATAAAAAAGAGAATCCCATCACCGCATTAATGCTAGCATTCACTCAAGAATTAACGCTCGGTTGGAAGCATTCGTTTAGCCGCACATCATTACACCACAGCCTTCTTAACTTTTAAACATATTGTTACGAAATTCAGGCTTTCGAGTTTGTAAAGGATTTTGCAAATAAAACACAACACAAGTTTATTAATTTACAAGTAACAACTTTAATATTCAAACAGTAAAAATAACACAAGTTTACAATTTATACTGGTGATAACTTTAATTGTACACAAGAACACTTATAATACTTGTACTTTACATTATTTCTGCAAGCAAGAGCTTTTCAACTTCCAATATTGTAGACAGAAATATCGAGAAAATACCAATAAAATTGTAGCCTTATTCCCTTATTTACAACTAACGATACTTATTTGTAATAAGTCTTCTTCTAAAAATAGAGTACATGTTCAATCATGTTCTTTTACAAAAACCGGGCAAACGGCGTCATGACGTCAAAGAAGTGGAAGAAGTGGGAAGTAGTATTAAGCAAGCGCACTATATAAATATTTCTTTATACATATTGCTTATTTATAGTTCTCTCCTTTTTTTGCTCGAGGCACTACGCTTGCACATATATATATGTGCGTGCGGCCGCCTGCGCAATGTACAACGGCTACCTAATTGAAGGGATTAATAATCACTACACCACACCACTTCTGAAAACCATTTACATCGAGTGGCGGCGCCTTTTTCTTAATAACTAATTTTCTTTAAGCGTATTTCAAACACAATTTTCTCCACACTAAAAATCTAAATTTTAAATTTAGAATCGCCAATCTGGCCAACGTTTAATTTAACTTTCTTTAAATTTGACCACTCTCCAACTATGACCATGCCCGAAAGTATGCTGCACATTAGCATTATTAGATTAGATTACCAGAGGCCGCGAAGATACCTAAAGGCGATACTTTTACCTTACATACCCTCAAACTATGTACACGCAACAGGCTCGTCTTTATTTTTGCGATGGTCGCGAGGGAAATTAAACGTAAAAAGGTGCACAGGAGTTTGTGCTTTCGGCACTATCCCGCGAGCGTATTTTACTGTCAACGTGGGTCGAGGGCTCATTCCCTGAGATCATGCTCTAGTACATCATTTTTATAAATATATTTTTTTAAAATTGAAAATACGAAAATTCTAATGAAAATCTATTCAATTTATTATTAATATGTAAAGAATCCTTAGCATGGAAGACTCCTCTCTTCTGCGCCGCAAATTGCCTACATCATACAGAGAATTCCCAATGATACATTTAATGGATTTTGGGGCTAGCTTTGCCTTATAGCTTTAACTTTTATTGCTTTGTTTAAAGTTTTTGCGATAGACAATTTGTCCAACTTTATACTTTACTTCCCTACTCCTAGTGCTATAAATCTTTTGTGCCTTTTCGTAAGCTATATTTAAATTTTGAAGTACTTTACTTCGTATAAGTTGCTGTTTGTCCCTTGTTTCAAGCATGTTAACGTCAGAGTCTTTTACGTCATTAAGACATCGCGTGATTTTGAACACATCCCCGCTTTGCGTTATTTGGAAACCAAATACAACATAATATGGTTCCAGGCCAGTAGCTTCATGCGCAACACTTCTTAGAGAAAATGCAGCGTTACTCACGTGTCTGTCCCACTCTCTTTGGTCACCACCCAGGTACGAGCGTATTTTTTCGAGTACGGAACGGTTCACGCGTTCTGATGCGTTAGCCTGTGGCGAGTAAAAGGCTGTCTTTACATGCTTGACACAGGAATGTAGTGAACAATTCAGCAACGAACTGCTTACCATTATCCGAATGCAAGTATTCGGGTACTCCGAATATGTGAAACACAGATTCATCTAAGGATCTGACCACTTCACTCGAGGTTGCCTTCCTCAGTGGTTTTAGGAAAACAAATTTGCTAAAGTGGTACAATACTATGAGAATCTGTGTGTTTCCATTTCAGGTTCTAGGATAGGGTATGAAGTCTATGTAGAGCCGTTGAAACGGTCTCTCTGTAATGGTCCGTTGACCCATAGGTGGTCTATTAATCCTATTTGTGCTTTTATTACACTTACAGATTTCGCAGTCCTTAATAAGGTTTTGTACGTCAGTCGCCATTCCTGGCCAGAAATATGCCTTAACCTATGCAAAGTCTTGTATATACCGCCATGTCCTGAAGTTGGCGAATAATGACCAAAAACAGCTCTCTCAGCTCCGTCGGCACCAAAAATTTCCAAGCTCTGTCGTCTTGTATGGCGTCCCCTATACTCAAAACTGCAGCATAGCATTCCAACTCGGTTACGCTATAGTTCTTTTGCGCTGAATTAAGTTTTTGGGACATGTACGCTATTGGTCTTTCATTCTCTTCGCTATCCCTGGAATAGTACACTTCCTACACCTGTGGTGGAAGCGTCGCATTGAACAAAAAACGGTTTAGTAAAGTCTGGGTTTGATAGAATGGGTGCCGTAACAAGTAACTTCTTTAGCTATTCAAATGCACTTCTTGCGTCATCGGTCCATTTGAATTCCTTGCATTTTTTTAAACAGTCAGTCATTGGGGCCGTTAATGCAGAGTAGTTTGGTATAAACCGACGGTACCATTCTGTCATCCCTAGACCACGTCTAAGCTGCTTAGGAGTGTTTGGTGTCAGGAAATCTTTCACTGCTGCTACCTTTTGGGGGTCTGTTTTAAGGCACCCGTTTTCTACTATATAGCCAAGATACTTTATTTCCCTGCAGCAAAACTTGCTTTTCTCGACATTTATCGTCAAACAGGCCTGTCGAAGACATTCAGCCACGTCCTCTAACAGATCAATATGGGTTTTGAAGTCCGGTGAACAGACAAGGAGATCGTCCAGGTAAACAAAGACATTATCCTTTAACCTTGACGGAATCACCTTGTCCATTAGGCGACACATTCTCTGGACAGCGTTACAAAGGCCGAATGGCATGACCGTATAGTGGTACAGAGGCCTACCAGGGACCGTGAACGCCGTTTTTTCCCTGGACTTCTTTTCCAAAGGGATCTGCCAGAAGGCGTCCTTCAAGTCTATCCCCGATATAAATCGATCTTGGAGTCGGCTTAACAAACCCTCAATATGTGGTAGCGGATATGCATCGTTTTTCGTGACTTGATTCACCTTTCTTGAATCCAAACACAATCTATTTTCGCCCGGTTTCCTCACCAGCACAACTGCGAGGAGAGCATGCGATCGAGTTCCTCAAAGAGGAGCTTCTGTGTAGCTGGTGACACTGGGTAATGCCTCTGCTCAACAGGTTCCCCTTCACCGGTCTCGTTCACATAATCTTCAAGTCTTGTTTTACCAAGACCTATGGTAGCGAATGATGGAAATTTCGCTTTGACTGCATGTAGTGCCTCCGTCTGTGAGGATGAGAGAATGTGCATTGTCGGATCCTATGAGGCTGTTTGTGTTAGTTCAAGACCCGATATTATGTTTGGAGCAAATTTGAATGCTTTCCAAAAGTTTATCCCTAGATACAATTTTTGTTGTAGTGACGGTACCACATACAGCTCTAATTCTTCGGAAATTCCATTCCAACTTACAGGAATGGTCATTAGGCCTTCGATATATTGTCGGCTACCGTCCGCTGTTTTGATGTCTGCCTTTATTTCTTTCAATACCAAATTATTTTGTTCAATAAATTGTATGGCACCCTTACCTATGCAACTAACTGACACGCCACTGTCTAATAAACCCATTACTTCATTTTTAAAAAAAATTCACTTTGGCATAAGGCCAATTGTCTCCGTCTTCATGTAAAACTGTCGCTTCTATCATTGTTATTCTATTCCTTTTCACTTTACATTTTTCCCTAAGTTTCTTTATTTTGTTAAAACGTTTACTCGACGTATCTAAGTCGGAGCCCTCAGTAAAAATTCTATCTCTAGCCTTTTTGTATTCAATAATTCGTTGATGTAAAGTTTTGTTTGGCGGTCTTATTTGTTCAAATTTTGTTTCTCGTTTTTCAATCGTTGATCGTTTTAAAATCTTTACATCCTCGTTAATTATTGCCTCGGGAGTTAAATTGCCGGACGGACACTCCCGACTGTCACGTCCGCTTTGCCATTTTCCGACGTCTGACAGGAAGGACAAACAATGATAGGGACATTAGAGTGACCTCACTTAAAACATGACATAGTGTGGAAATGAGACGTGCACTGTGTTTTTGTTGGGACTGTATTATAACTTGTGGGTTTATTTTACTTCGCTACGTTGGGATTAGGTTTATTTTTGTCATACTTAGTAGCTATTGCACATTAGTGGTCAGCTACTTCTTTATCGTGAATATGTCTCTCTATGTTTTCGCCTAGGTCGACTTCGTTCACATGATGTACTCTTTGGCGACTATCTCTTGATGCCAAGTGCTTTTCTGCTCGTCGGCAAGCAGACCGGAGATCAGAAATCGAAAACATCGCACAAGTCTGGACTGCGTAACATCTATGCTCCGGGACTGGTAACTTGGTTCACGTGGGTTGGTGAAATATATGTGTTGAGCCACGCCCGGTAGTTGATCGCGCTGCTAGTTCGATCTGCGGTTGTGGGGTAGAAACCTTTGACAACTTTGCTGTTGAGCCTCAAGCGCTACAACCTTGGTGGTAGGATAGTTGCTGAGTTAGGCCTTTCTCTTCTAACTGACCAGATATGGCGACTTGTATTATTTCGGTCAACTGTTGACCGCCTAAGGGCTTGTTCCAAATACACTTGAGCATGTCAGTAGTTGTAAAGGGACAGATAGTTCGGAAGACCTTTAGTATTCTGAGATCGTGGCGGGCTGCCGATCAAAGAGTACTGCGTCTCACGGAGCTGTATGAAATGTGACAAAAAAAAAACACACACTACTTCATCTCGAAGGCATTTAAGAAAAATGTACCGATAACAATCTCATAGAAAAGAGCCGAAGACGAATTCATCGGTAACGCTAGTAGCATCCAAGGAGCTAGAAAGGCAACAATACGTACTTCTCAGCATATTCATGATACGGATAGTTGTTAACAATGGATAGGTGATGGAATGCACAGCTATATTGGATTCTGTCCCTCAGGTAAATTTGATTACCAAACGCTTAGTGAAAAGATTACAATTTCGCACAAGGGCAGTATCATCAGTATTCAAGGTATTGACAATAAAAAAGAGAATCCCATCACCGCATTAATGCTAGCATTCACTCAAGAATTAACGCTCGGTTGGAAGCATTCGTTTAGCCGCACATCATTACACCACAGCCTTCTTAACTTTTAAACATATTGTTACGAAATTCAGGCTTTCGAGTTTGTAAAGGATTTTGCAAATAAAACACAACACAAGTTTATTAATTTACAAGTAACAACTTTAATATTCAAACAGTAAAAATAACACAAGTTTACAATTTATACTGGTGATAACTTTAATTGTACACAAGAACACTTATAATACTTGTACTTTACATTATTTCTGCAAGCAAGAGCTTTTCAACTTCCAATATTGTAGACAGAAATATCGAGAAAATACCAATAAAATTGTAGCCTTATTCCCTTATTTACAACTAACGATACTTATTTGTAATAAGTCTTCTTCTAAAAATAGAGTACATGTTCAATCATGTTCTTTTACAAAAACCGGGCAAACGGCGTCATGACGTCAAAGAAGTGGAAGAAGTGGGAAGTAGTATTAAGCAAGCGCACTATATAAATATTTCTTTATACATATTGCTTATTTATAGTTCTCTCCTTTTTTTGCTCGAGGCACTACGCTTGCACATATATATATGTGCGTGCGGCCGCCTGCGCAATGTACAACGGCTACCTAATTGAAGGGATTAATAATCACTACACCACACCACTTCTGAAAACCATTTACATCGAGTGGCGGCGCCTTTTTCTTAATAACTAATTTTCTTTAAGCGTATTTCAAACACAATTTTCTCCACACTAAAAATCTAAATTTTAAATTTAGAATCGCCAATCTGGCCAACGTTTAATTTAACTTTCTTTAAATTTGACCACTCTCCAACTATGACCATGCCCGAAAGTATGCTGCACATTAGCATTATTAGATTAGATTACCAGAGGCCGCGAAGATACCTAAAGGCGATACTTTTACCTTACATACCCTCAAACTATGTACACGCAACAGGCTCGTCTTTATTTTTGCGATGGTCGCGAGGGAAATTAAACGTAAAAAGGTGCACAGGAGTTTGTGCTTTCGGCACTATCCCGCGAGCGTATTTTACTGTCAACGTGGGTCGAGGGCTCATTCCCTGAGATCATGCTCTAGTACATCATTTTTATAAATATATTTTTTTAAAATTGAAAATACGAAAATTCTAATGAAAATCTATTCAATTTATTATTAATATGTAAAGAATCCTTAGCATGGAAGACTCCTCTCTTCTGCGCCGCAAATTGCCTACATCATACAGAGAATTCCCAATGATACATTTAATGGATTTTGGGGCTAGCTTTGCCTTATAGCTTTAACTTTTATTGCTTTGTTTAAAGTTTTTGCGATAGACAATTTGTCCAACTTTATACTTTACTTCCCTACTCCTAGTGCTATAAATCTTTTGTGCCTTTTCGTAAGCTATATTTAAATTTTGAAGTACTTTACTTCGTATATGTGCGTGCGGCCGCCTGCGCAATGTACAACGGCTACCTAATTGAAGGGATTAATAATCACTACACCACACCACTTCTGAAAACCATTTACATCGAGTGGCGGCGCCTTTTTCTTAATAACTAATTTTCTTTAAGCGTATTTCAAACACAATTTTCTCCACACTAAAAATCTAAATTTTAAATTTAGAATCGCCAATCTGGCCAACGTTTAATTTAACTTTCTTTAAATTTGACCACTCTCCAACTATGACCATGCCCGAAAGTATGCTGCACATTAGCATTATTAGATTAGATTACCAGAGGCCGCGAAGATACCTAAAGGCGATACTTTTACCTTACATACCCTCAAACTATGTACACGCAACAGGCTCGTCTTTATTTTTGCGATGGTCGCGAGGGAAATTAAACGTAAAAAGGTGCACAGGAGTTTGTGCTTTCGGCACTATCCCGCGAGCGTATTTTACTGTCAACGTGGGTCGAGGGCTCATTCCCTGAGATCATGCTCTAGTACATCATTTTTATAAATATATTTTTTTAAAATTGAAAATACGAAAATTCTAATGAAAATCTATTCAATTTATTATTAATATGTAAAGAATCCTTAGCATGGAAGACTCCTCTCTTCTGCGCCGCAAATTGCCTACATCATACAGAGAATTCCCAATGATACATTTAATGGATTTTGGGGCTAGCTTTGCCTTATAGCTTTAACTTTTATTGCTTTGTTTAAAGTTTTTGCGATAGACAATTTGTCCAACTTTATACTTTACTTCCCTACTCCTAGTGCTATAAATCTTTTGTGCCTTTTCGTAAGCTATATTTAAATTTTGAAGTACTTTACTTCGTATAAGTTGCTGTTTGTCCCTTGTTTCAAGCATGTTAACGTCAGAGTCTTTTACGTCATTAAGACATCGCGTGATTTTGAACACATCCCCGCTTTGCGTTATTTGGAAACCAAATACAACATAATATGGTTCCAGGCCAGTAGCTTCATGCGCAACACTTCTTAGAGAAAATGCAGCGTTACTCACGTGTCTGTCCCACTCTCTTTGGTCACCACCCAGGTACGAGCGTATTTTTTCGAGTACGGAACGGTTCACGCGTTCTGATGCGTTAGCCTGTGGCGAGTAAAAGGCTGTCTTTACATGCTTGACACAGGAATGTAGTGAACAATTCAGCAACGAACTGCTTACCATTATCCGAATGCAAGTATTCGGGTACTCCGAATATGTGAAACACAGATTCATCTAAGGATCTGACCACTTCACTCGAGGTTGCCTTCCTCAGTGGTTTTAGGAAAACAAATTTGCTAAAGTGGTACAATACTATGAGAATCTGTGTGTTTCCATTTCAGGTTCTAGGATAGGGTATGAAGTCTATGTAGAGCCGTTGAAACGGTCTCTCTGTAATGGTCCGTTGACCCATAGGTGGTCTATTAATCCTATTTGTGCTTTTATTACACTTACAGATTTCGCAGTCCTTAATAAGGTTTTGTACGTCAGTCGCCATTCCTGGCCAGAAATATGCCTTAACCTATGCAAAGTCTTGTATATACCGCCATGTCCTGAAGTTGGCGAATAATGACCAAAAACAGCTCTCTCAGCTCCGTCGGCACCAAAAATTTCCAAGCTCTGTCGTCTTGTATGGCGTCCCCTATACTCAAAACTGCAGCATAGCATTCCAACTCGGTTACGCTATAGTTCTTTTGCGCTGAATTAAGTTTTTGGGACATGTACGCTATTGGTCTTTCATTCTCTTCGCTATCCCTGGAATAGTACACTTCCTACACCTGTGGTGGAAGCGTCGCATTGAACAAAAAACGGTTTAGTAAAGTCTGGGTTTGATAGAATGGGTGCCGTAACAAGTAACTTCTTTAGCTATTCAAATGCACTTCTTGCGTCATCGGTCCATTTGAATTCCTTGCATTTTTTTAAACAGTCAGTCATTGGGGCCGTTAATGCAGAGTAGTTTGGTATAAACCGACGGTACCATTCTGTCATCCCTAGACCACGTCTAAGCTGCTTAGGAGTGTTTGGTGTCAGGAAATCTTTCACTGCTGCTACCTTTTGGGGGTCTGTTTTAAGGCACCCGTTTTCTACTATATAGCCAAGATACTTTATTTCCCTGCAGCAAAACTTGCTTTTCTCGACATTTATCGTCAAACAGGCCTGTCGAAGACATTCAGCCACGTCCTCTAACAGATCAATATGGGTTTTGAAGTCCGGTGAACAGACAAGGAGATCGTCCAGGTAAACAAAGACATTATCCTTTAACCTTGACGGAATCACCTTGTCCATTAGGCGACACATTCTCTGGGCAGCGTTACAAAGGCCGAATGGCATGACCGTATAGTGGTACAGAGGCCTACCAGGGACCGTGAACGCCGTTTTTCCCTGGACTTCTTTTCCAAAGGGATCTGCCAGAAGGCGTCCTTCAAGTCTATCCCCGATATAAATCGATCTTGGAGTCGGCTTAACAAACCCTCAATATGTGGTAGCGGATATGCATCGTTTTTCGTGACTTGATTTCTATTTTCGCCCGGTTTCCTCACCAGCACAACTGGAGAATTCCATGCACTCTCGCTTTCCTCAATCACACCCAAGGAGAGCATGCGATCGAGTTCCTCAAAGAGGAGCTTCTGTGTAGCCGGTGACACTGGGTAATGCCTCTGCTCAACAGGTTCCACTTCACCGGTCTCGTTCACATTCTCTTCAAGTCTTGTTTTACCAAGACCTAAAGTAGCGAATGATGGAAATTTCGCTTTGACTGCATGTAGTGCCTCCGTCTGTGAGGATGAGAGAATGTGCATTGTCGGATCCAATGAGGCTGTTTGTGTTAGTTCAAGACCTGATATTATGTTTGGAGCAACTTTGAATGCTTTCCAAAAGTTTATCCCTAGATACAATTTTTGTTGTAGTGACGGTACCACATACAGCTCTAATTCTTCGGAAATTCCATTCCAACTTACAGGAATGGTCACTAGGCCTTCGATATATTGTCGGCTACCGTCCGCTGTTTGGATGTCTGCCTTTATTTCTTTCAATACCAAATTATTTTGTTCAATAAATTGTATGGCACCCTTACCTATGCAACTAACTGACACGCCACTGTATAATAAACCCATTACTTCATTTTTAAAAAAAATTCACTTTGGCATAAGGCCAATTGTCTCCGTCTTCATGTAAAACTGTCGCTTCTATCATTCTTATTCTATTCCTTTTCACTTTACATTTTTCCCTAAGTTTCTTTATTTTGTTAAAACGTTTACTCGACGTATCTAAGTCGGAGCCCTCGTAAAAATTCTATCTCTAGCCTTTTCGTATTCAATAATTCGTTGATGTAAAGTTTTGTTTGGCGGTCTTATTTGTTCAAATTTTGTTTCTCGTTTTTCAATCGTTGATCGTTTTAAGATCTTTACGTCCTCGTTAATTATTGCCTCGGGAGTTAAATTGCCGGACGGACACTCCCGACTGTCACGTCCGCTTTGCCATTTTCCGACTTCTGACAGGAAGGACAAACAATGATAGGGACATTAGAGTGACCGCACTTAAAACATGACATAGTGTGGAAATGAGACGTGCACTGTGTTTTTGTTGGCACAGTATTATAACTTGTGGGTTTATTTTACTTCGCTACGTTGGTATTAGGTTTATTTTTGTCATACTTAGTAGCTATTGCACATTAGTGGTCAGCTACTTCTTTATCGTGAATATGTCTCTCTATGTTTTCGCCTAGGTCGACTTCGTTCACATGATGAACTCTTTGGCGACTATCTCTTGATGCCAAGTGCTTTTCTGCTCGTCGGCAAGCAGACCGGAGATCAGAAATCGAAAACATCGCACAAGTCTGGACTGCGTAACATCTATGCTCCGGGAACTGGTAACTTGGTTCAAGTGTGGGTGGTGAAATAAAGGGTGTTTTTTTGGGAGGTTTGTTTTTCCGATAGATGTCGTTTTATTTTATGACAGTTGTTTTGACAGCTCAAAGTGGCATTTCTACTCAGTATTGTTTGGCAAATCATTATGAAAAAAAAAAAAAAAAAAAAAAAAAAAAAAAAAAATGACATTTGTGAAAAATAGTCGTGGTAGCCATATGCCAGAAATTGTGTTACACACGTTATATCTAACGGGTGTTTTTTTAAGAGGTTGCCGATTTTTTTTTTGAATAAAACACATATAAAATTATGAAATGACCAAAATTTTTTTTTATTTGGTAGATAATTTTTTGGCATTTAACATTTAAACACAATTTCTGGCATATGGCTACCACGACTATTTTTCACAAATGTCATTTTTTTTTTTCATAATGATTTGCCAAACAATACTGAGTAGAAATGCCACTTTGAGCTGTCAAAACAACTGTCATAAAATAAAACGACATCTATCGGAAAAACAAACCTCCCAAAAAAACACCCGTTATATGTGTTGAGCCACGTCCGGTAGTTGATCGCGCTGCTAGTTCGATCTGCGGTTGTGGGGTAGAAACCTTTGACAACTTTGCTGTTGAGCCTCAAGCGCTACAACCTTGGTGGTAGGATAGTTGCTGAGTTAGGCCTTTCGTGATCTCTTCTAACTGACCAGATATGGCGACTTGTATTATTTCGGTCAACTGTTGACCGCCTAAGGGCTTGTTCCAAATACACTTGAGCATGTCAGTAGTTGTAAAGGGACAGATAATTCGAAAGACCTTTAGTATTCTGAGATCGTGGCGGGCTGCCGATCAAAGAGTACTGCGTCTCACGGAGCTGTATGAAATGTGACAAAAAAAACACACACTACTTCATCTCGAAGGCATTTAAGAAAAATGTACCGATAACAATCTCATAGAAAAGAGCCGAAGACGAATTCATCGGTAACGCTAGTAGCATCCAAGGAGCTAGAAAGGCAACAATACCTACTTCTCAGCATACCCATGATACGGATAGTTGTTAACAATGGACAGGTGATGGAATGCACAGCTATATTGGATTCTGTCCCTCAGGTAAATTTGATTACCAAACGATTAGTGATTAGATTACAATTTCGCACAAGGGCAGTATCAGTATTCAAGGTATTGACAATAAAAAAGAGAATCCCATCACCGCATTAATGCTAGCATTCGCTCAAGAATTAATGGCTTTAACGCTCGGTTGGAAGCATTCGTTTAGCCGCACATCATTACACCACAGCCTTCTTAACTTTTAAACATATTGTTACGAAATTCAGGCTTTCGAGTTTGTAAAGGATTTTGCAAATAAAACACAACACAAGTTTATTAATTTACAAGTAACAACTTTAATATTCAAACAGTAAAAATAACACAAGTTTACAATTTATACTGGTGATAACTTTAATTGTACACAAGAACACTTATAATACTTGTACTTTACATTATTTCTGCAAGCAAGAGCTTTTCAACTTCCAATATTGTAGACAGAAATATCGAGAAAATACCAATAAAATTGTAGCCTTATTCCCTTATTTACAACTAACGATACTTATTTGTAATAAGTCTTCTTCTAAAAATAGAGTACATGTTCAATCATGTTCTTTTACAAAAACCGGGCAAACGGCGTCATGACGTCAAAGAAGTGGAAGAAGTGGGAAGAAGTATTAAGCAAGCGCACTATATAAATATTTCTTTATACATATTGCTTATTTATAGTTCTCTCCTTTTTTTGCTCGAGGCACTACGCTTGCACATATATATATGTGCGTGCGGCCGCCTGCGCAATGTACAACGGCTACCTAATTGAAGGGATTAATAATCACTACACCACACCACTTCTGAAAACCATTTACATCGAGTGGCGGCGCCTTTTTCTTAATAACTAATTTTCTTTAAGCGTATTTCAAACACAATTTTCTCCACACTAAAAATCTAAATTTTAAATTTAGAATCGCCAATCTGGCCAACGTTTAATTTAACTTTCTTTAAATTTGACCACTCTCCAACTATGACCATGCCCGAAAGTATGCTGCACATTAGCATTATTAGATTAGATTACCAGAGGCCGCGAAGATACCTAAAGACGATACTTTTACCTTACATACCCTCAAACTATGTGCACGCAACAGTCTCGTCTTTTTTTTTGCGATGGTCGCGAGTTTGTGCTTTCGTCACTATCCCGCGAGCGTATTTTACTGTCAACGTGGGTCGAGGGCTCATTCCCTGAGATCATGCTCTAGTACATCATTTTTATAAATATATTTTTTTAAAATTGAAAATACGAAAATTCTAATGAAAATCTATTCAATTTATTATTAATATGCAAAGAATCCTTAGCATGGAAGACTCCTCTCTTCTGCGCCGCAAATTGCCTACATCATACAGAGAATTCCCAATGATACATTTAATGGATTTTGGGGCTAGCTTTGCATTATAGCTTTAACTTTTATTCCTTTGTTTAAAGTTTTTGCGATAGACAATTTGTCCAACTTTATACTTTACTTCCCTACTCCTAGTGCTATAGATCTTTTGTGCCTTTTCGTAAGCTATATTTAAATTTTGAAGTACTTTACTTCGTATAAGTTGCTGTTTGTCCCTTGTTTCAAGCATTTTAACGTCAGAGTCTTTTACGTCATTAAGACATCGCGTGATTTTGAACACATCCCCGCTTTGCGTTATTTGGAAACCAAATACAACATAATATGGTTCCAGGCCAGTAGCTTCATGCGCAACACTTCTTAGAGAAAATGCAGCGTTACTCACGTGTCTGTCCCACTCTCTTTGGTCACCACCCAGGTACGAGCGTATTTTTTCGAGTACGGAACGGTTCACGCGTTCTGATGCGTTAGCCTGTGGCGAGTAAAAGGCTGTCTTTACATGCTTGACACAGGAATGTAGTGAACAATTCAGCAACGAACTGCTTACCATTATCCGAATGCAAGTATTCGGGTACTCCGAATATGTGAAACACAGATTCTTCTAAGGATCTGACCACTTCACTCGAGGTTGCCTTCCTCAGTGGTTTTAGGAAAACAAATTTGCTAAAGTGGTACAATACTATGAGAATCTGTGTGTTTCCATTTCTGGTTCTAGGGTAGGGTATGAAGTCTATGTAGAGCCGTTGAAACGGTCTCTCTGTAATGGTCCGTTTACCCATAGGTGGTCTATTAATCCTATTTGTGCTTTTATTACACTTACAGATTTCGCAGTCCTTAATAAGGTTTTGTACGTCAGTCGCCATTCCTGGCCAGAAATATGCCTTAACCTATGCAAAGTCTTGTATATACCGCCATGTCCTGAAGTTGGCGAGTAATGACCTTAAAACACCCTCTCGCAGCTCCGTCGGCACCAAAAATTTCCAAGCTCTGTCGTCTTGTATGGCGTCCCCTGTACGCATGTCTGTACGTTTATATACGTAATTTTCTGATATGCAGACGTCTGGTAGTTTATCTTGTTTCTCCTCTACTGTTTTCCTAAGCGTTTTGTATTCTTCCGAAGAAAAGTATGGAGATTCAAGGTCGACAGCAAGACGTTCGACGTTCCCTATGATCTCTTCCATGTGAGCACGAGAGATGGTATCAGCAACCACACTTTGTGTTCCTTTTCGATGCTCAATAGAGAAGTCGAACGCCTGGAGTTTCAGGCTCCACCTAGCTAGTCGTCCTGACAAGTTTGTCTGTGACATAAGCCACTTCAGACTCGCGTGATCGGCCTCTACGTAGGCCGAAACTTTTTTATACTCAAAACTGCAGCATAGCATTCCAACTCGGTTACGCTATAGTTCTTTTGCGCTGAATTATTAGTAAAGTCTGGGTTTGATAGAATGGGTGCCGTAACAAGTAACTTCTTTAGCTATTCAAATGCACTTCTTGCGTCATCGGTCCATTTGAATTCCTTGCATTTTTTTAAACAGTCAGTCATTGGGGCCGTTAATGCAGAGTAGTTTGGTATAAACCGACGGTACCATTCCCTAGACCACGTCTAAGCTGCTTAGGAGTCTTTGGTGTCAGGAAATCTTTCACTGCTGCTACCTTTTGGGGGTCTGTTTTAAGGCACCCGTTGCCTACTATATAGCCAAGATACTTTATTTCCCTGCAGCAAAACTTGCTTTTCTCGACATTTATCGTCAAACAGGCCTGTCGAAGACATTCAGCCACGTCCTCTAACAGATCAATATGGGTTTTGAAGTCCGGTGAACCGACAAGGAGATCGTCCAGGTAAACAAAGACATTATCCTTTAACCTTGACGGTTTCACCTTGTCCATTAGGCGACACATTCTCTGGGCAGCGTTACAAAGGCCGAATGGCATGACCGTATAGTGGTACAGAGGCCTACCAGGGACCGTGAACGCCGTTTTTTCCCTGGACTTCTTTTCCAAAGGGATCTGCCAGAAGGCGTCCTTCAAGTCTATCCCCGATATAAATCGATCTTGGAGTCGGCTTAACAAACCCTCAATATGTGGTAGCGGATATGCATCGTTTTTCGTGACTTGATGCACCTTTCTTGAATCCAAACACAATCTATTTTCGCCCGGTTTCCTCACCAGCACAACTGGAGAATTCCATGCACTCTCGCTTTCCTCAATCACACCCAAGGAGAGCATGCGATCGAGTTCCTTAAAGAGGAGCTTCTGTGTAGCCGGTGACACTGGGTAATGCCTCTGCTCAACAGGTTCCCCTTCACCGGTCTCGTTCACATGCTCTTCAAGTCTTGTTTTACCGAGACCTATGGTAGCGAATGATGGAAATTTCGCTTTGACTGCATGTAGTGCCTCAGTCTGTGAGGATGAGAGAATGTGCACTGTCGGATCCAATGAGGCTGTTTGTGTTAGTTCAAGACCCGATATTATGTTTGGAGCAACTTTGAATGCTTTCCAAAAGTTTATCCCTAGATACAATTTTTGTTGTAGTGACGGTACCACATACAGCTCTAATTCTTCGGAAATTCCATTCCAACTTACAGGAATGGTCACTAGGCCTTCGATATATTGTCGGCTACCGTCCGCTGTTTTGATGTCTGCCTTTATTTCTTTCAATACCAAATTATTTTGTTCAATAAATTGTATGGCACCCTTACCTATGCAACTAACTGACACGCCACTGTCTAATAAACCCATTACTTCATTTTTAAAAAAAATTCACTTTGGCATAAGGCCAATTGTCTCCGTCTTCATGTAAAACTGTCGCTTCTATCATTCTTATTCTATTCCTTTTCACTTTACATTTTTCTTTATTTTGTTAAAACGTTTACTCGACGTATCTAAGTCGGAGCCCTCAGTAAAAATTCTATCTCTAGCCTTTTCGTATTCAATAATTCGTTGATGTAAAGTTTTGTTTGGCGGTCTTATTTGTTCAAATTTTGTTTCTCGTTTTTCAATCGTTGATCGTTTTAAGATCTTTACGTCCTCGTTAATTATTGCCTCGGGAGTTAAATTGCCGGACGGACACTCCCGACTGTCACGTCCGCTTTGCCATTTTCCGACTTCTGACAGGAAGGACAAACAATGATAGGGACATTAGAGTGACCGCACTTAAAACATGACATAGTGTGGAAATGAGACGTGCACTGTGTTTTTGTTGGCACAGTATTATAACTTGTGGGTTTATTTTACTTCGCTACGTTGGGATTAGGTTTATTTTTGTCATACTTAGTAGCTATTGCACATTAGTGGTCAGCTACTTCTTTATCGTGAATATGTCTCTCTATGTTTTCGCCTAGGTCGACTTCGTTCACATGATGAACTCTTTGGCGACTATCTCTTGATGCCAAGTGCTTTTCTGCTCGTCGGCAAGCAGACCGGAGATCAGAAATCGAAAACATCGCACAAGTCTGGACTGCGTAACATCTATGCTCCGGGACTGGTAACTTGGTTCAAGTGTGGGTGGTGAAATATATGTGTTGAGCCACGCCCGGTAGTTGATCGCACTGCTAGTTCGATCTGCGGTTGTGGGGTAGAAACCTTTGACAACTTTGCTGTTGAGCCTCAAGCGCTACAACCTTGGTGGTAGGATAGTTGCTGAGTTAGGCCTTTCGTGATCTCTTCTAACTGACCAGATATGGCGACTTGTATTATTTCGGTCAACTGTTGACCGCCTAAGGGCTTGTTCCAAATACACTTGAGCATGTCAGTAGTTGTAAAGGGACAGATAATTCGGAAGACCTTTAGTATTCTGAGATCGTGGCGGGCTGCCGATCAAAGAGTATTGCGTCTCACGGAGCTGTATGAAATGTGACAAAAAAAACACACACTACTTCATCTCGAAGGCATTTAAGAAAAATGTACCGATAACAATCTCATAGAAAAGAGCCGAAGACGAATTCATCGGTAACGCTAGTAGCATCCAAGGAGCTAGAAAGGCAACAATACGTACTTCTCAGCATACCCATGATACGGATAGTTGTTAACAATGGACAGGTGATGGAATGCACAGCTATATTGGATTCTGTCCCTCAGGTAAATTTGATTACCAAACAATTAGTGAAAAGATTACAATTTCGCACAAGGGCAGTATCATCAGTATTCAAGCTATTGACAATAAAAAAGAGAATCCCATCACCGCATCAATGCTAGCATTCACTCAAGAATTAATGGCTTTAACGCTCGGTTGGAAGCATTCGTTTAGCCGCACATCATTACACCACAGCCTTCTTAACTTTTAAACATATTGTTACGAAATTCAGGCTTTCGAGTTTGTAAAGGATTTTGCAAATAAAACACAACACAAGTTTATTAATTTACTAGTAACAACTTTAATATTCAAACAGTAAAAATAACACAAGTTTACAATTTATACTGGTGATAACTTTAATTGTACACAAGAACACTTATAATACTTGTACTTTACATTATTTATGCAAGCAAGAGCTTTTCAACTTCCAATATTGTACACAGAAATATCGAGAAAATACCAATAAAATTGTAGCCTTATTCCCTTATTTACAACTAACGATACTTATTTGTAATAAGTCTTCTTCTAAAAATAGAGTACATGTTCAATCATGTTCTTTTACAAAAACCGGGCAAACGGCGTCATGACGTCAAAGAAGTGGAAGAAGTGGGAAGAAGTATTAAGCAAGCGCACTATATAAATATTTCTTTATACATATTGCTTATTTATAGTTCTCTCCTTTTTTTGCTCGAGGCACTACGCTTGCACATATATATATGTGCGTGCGGCCGCCTGCGCAATGTACAACGGCTACCTAATTGAAGGGATTAATAATCACTACACCACACCACTTCTGAAAACCATTTACATCGAGTGGCGGCGCCTTTTTCTTAATAACTAATTTTCTTTAAGCGTATTTCAAACACAATTTTCTCCACACTAAAAATCTAAATTTTAAATTTAGAATCGCCAATCTGGCCAACGTTTAATTTAACTTTCTTTAAATTTGACCACTCTCCAACTATGACCATGCCCGAAAGTATGCTGCACATTAGCATTATTAGATTAGATTACCAGAGGCCGCGAAGATACCTAAAGGCGATACTTTTACCTTACATACCCAAAAACTATGTGCACGCAACAGGCTCGTCTTTATTTTTGCGATGGTCGCGAGGGAAATTAAACGTAAAAAGGTGCACAGGAGTTTGTGCTTTCGGCACTATCCCGCGAGCGTATTTTACTGTCAACGTGGGTCGAGGGCTCATTCCCTGAGATCATGCTCTAGTACATCATTTTTATAAATATATTTTTTTAAAATTAAAAATACGAAAATTCTAATGAAAATCTATTCAATTTATTATTAATTTGCAAAGAATCCTTAGCATGGAAGACTCCTCTCTTCTGCGCCGCAAATTGCCTACATCATACAGAGAATTCCCAATGGTCTTCAAGATGATACATTTAATGGATTTTGGGGCTAGCTTTGCATTATAGCTTTAACTTTTATTGCTTTGTTTAAAGTTTTTGCGATAGACAATTTGTCCAACTTTATACTTTACTTCCCTACTCCTAGTGCTATAGATCTTTTGTGCCTTTTTGTAAGCTATATTTAAATTTTGAAGTACTTTACTTCGTATAAGTTGCTGTTTGTCCCTTGTTTCAAGCATGTTAACGTCATTAAGACATCGCGTGATTTTGAACACATCCCCGCTTTGCGTTATTTGGAAACCAAATACAACATAATATGGTTCCAGGCCAGTAGCTTCATGCGCAACACTTCTTAGAGAAAATGCAGCGTTACTCACGTGTCTGTCCCACTCTCTTTGGTCACCACCCAGGAACGAGCGTATTTTTTCGAGTACGGAACGGTTCACGCGTTCTGATTCGTTAGCCTGTGGCGAGTAAAAGGCTGTCTTTACATGCTTGACACAGGAATGTAGTAAACAATTCAGCAACGAACTGCTTACCATTATCCGAATGCAAGTATTCGGGTACTCCGAATATGTGAAACACAGATTCTTCTAAGGACCTGACCACTTCACTCGAGGTTGCCTTCCTCAGTGGTTTTAGGAAAACAAATTTGCTAAAGTGGTCCAATACTATGAGAATCTGTGTGTTTCCATTTCTGGTTCTAAGGTAGGGTATGAAGTCTATGTAGAGCCGTTGAAACGGTCTCTCTGTAATGGTCCGTTGACCCATAGGTGGTCTATTAATCCTATTTGTGCTTTATTACACTTACAGATTTCGCAGTCCTTAATAAGGTTTTGTACGTCAGTCGCCATTCCTGGCCAGAAATATGCCTTAACCTATGCAAAGTCTTGTATATACCGCCATGTCCTGAAGTTGGCGAGTAATGACCTTAAAACACCCTCTCTCAGCTCCGTCGGCACCAAAAATTTCCAAGCTCTGTCGTCTTGTATGGCGTCCCCTGTACGCATGTCTGTACGTTTATATACGTAATTGTCTGATATGCAGACGTCTGGTAGTTTATCTTGTTTCTCCTCTACTGTTTTCCTAAGCGTTTTGTATTCTTCCGAAGAAAAGTATGGAGATTCAAGGTCGACAGCAAGACGTTCGACGTTCCCTATGATCTCTTCCATGTGAGCACGAGAGATGGTATCAGCAACCACACTTTGTGTTCCTTTTCGATGCTCAATAGAGAAGTCGAACGCCTGGAGTTTCAGGCTCCACCTAGCTAGTCGTCCTGACAAGTTTGTCTGTGACATAAGCCACTTCAGACTCGCGTGATCGGCCTCTACGTAGGCCCGAAACTTTTTTATACTCAAAACTGCAGCATAGCATTCCAACTCGGTTACGCTATAGTTCTTTTGCGCTGAATTAAGTTTTTGGGACATGTACGCTATTGGTCTTTCATTCTCTTCGCTATCCCTGGAATAGTACACTGCCTACACCTGTGGTGGAAGCGTCGCATTGAACAAAAAACGGTTTAGTAAGGTCTGGGTTTGATAGAATGGGTGCCGTAACAAGTAACTTCTTTAGCTATTCAAATGCACTTCTTGCGTCATCGGTCCATTTAAATTCCTTGCATTTTTTTAAACAGTCAGTCATTGGGGCCGTTAATGCAGAGTAGTTTGGTATAAACCGACGGTACCATTCTGTCATCCCTAGACCACGTCTAAGCTGCTTAGGAGTCTTTGGTGTCAGGAAATCTTTCACTGCTGCTACCTTTTTGGGGTCTGTTTTAAGGCACCCGTTTTCTACTATATAGCCAAGATACTTTATTTCCCTGCAGCAAAACTTGCTTTTCTCGACATTTATCGTCAAACAGGCCTGTCGAAGACATTCAGCCACGTCCTCCAACAGATCAATATGGGTTTTGAAGTCCGGTGAACAGACAAGGAGATCGTCCAGGTAAACAAAGACATTATCCTTTAACCTTGACGGAATCACCTTGTCCATTAGGCGACACATTCTCTGGGCAGCGTTACAAAGGCCGAATGGCATGACCGTATAGTGGTACAGAGGCCTACCAGGGACCGTGAACGCCGTTTTTTCCCTGGACTTCTTTTCCAAAGGGATCTGCCAGAAGGCGTCCTTCAAGTCTATCCCCGATATAAATCGATCTTGGAGTCGGCTTAACAAACCCTCAATATGTGGTAGCGGATATGCATCGTTTTTCGTGACTTGATGCACCTTTCTTGAATCCAAACACAATCTATTTTCGCCCGGTTTCCTCACCAGCACAACTCGAGAATTCCATGCACTCTCGCTTTCCTCAATCACACCCAAGGAGAGCATGCGATCGAGTTCCTTAAAGAGGAGCTTCTGTGTAGCCGGTGACACTGGGTAATGCCTCTGCTCAACAGGTTCCCCTTCACCGGTCTCGTTCACATGCTCTTCAAGTCTTGTTTTACCAAGACCTATGGTAGCGAATGATGGAAATTTCGCTTTGACTGCATGTAGTGCCTCCGTCTGTGAGGATGAGAGAATGTGCACTGTCGGATCCAATGAGGCTGTTTGTGTTAGTTCAAGACCCGATATTATGTTTGGAGCAACTTTGAATGCTTTCCAAAAGTTTATCCCTAGATACAATTTTTGTTGTAGTGACGGTACCACATACAGCTCTAATTCTTCGGAAATTCCATTCCAACTTACAGGAATGGTCACTAGGCCTTCGATATATTGTCGGCTACCGTCCGCTGTTTTGATGTCTGCCTTTATTTCTTTCAATACCAAATTATTTTGTTCAATAAATTGTATGGCACCCTTACCTATGCAACTAACTGACACGCCACTGTCTAATAAACCCATTACTTCATTTTTAAAAAAAATTCACTTTGGCATAAGGCCAATTGTCTCCGTCTTCATGTAAAACTGTCGCTTCTATCATTCTTATTCTATTCCTTTTCACTTTACATTTTTCCCTAAGTTTCTTTATTTTGTTAAAACGTTTACTCGACGTATCTAAGTCGGAGCCCTCAGTAAAAATTCTATCTCTAGCCTTTTCGTATTCAATAGTTCGTTGATGTAAAGTTTTGTTTGGCGGTCTTATTTGTTCAAATTTTGTTTCTCGTTTTTCAATCGTTGATCGTTTTAAGATCTTTACGTCCTCGTTAATTATTGCCTCGGGAGTTAAATTGCCGGACGGACACTCCCGACTGTCACGTCCGCTTTGCCATTTTCCGACTTCTGACAGGAAGGACAAACAATGATAGGTACATTAGAGTGACCGCACTTAAAACATGACATAGTGTGGAAATGAGACGTGCACTGTGTTTTTGTTGGCACAGTATTATAACTTGTGGGTTTATTTTACTTCTCTACGTTGGGATTAGGTTTATTTTTGTCATACTTAGTAGCTATTGCACATTAGTGGTCAGCTACTTCTTTATCGTGAATATGTCTCTCTATGTTTTCGCCTAGGTCGACTTCGTTCACATGATGAACTCTTTGGCGACTATCTCTTGATGCCAAGTGCTTTTCTGCTCGTCGGCAAGCAGACCGGAGATCAGAAATAGAAAACATCGCACAAGTCTGGACTGCGTAACATCTATGCTCCGGGACTGGTAACTTGGTTCAAGTGTGGGTGGTGAAATATATGTGTTGAGCCACGTCCGGTAGTTGATCGCGCTGCTAGTTCGATCTGCGGTTGTGGGCTAGAAACCTTTGACAACTTTGCTGTTGAGCCTCAAGCGCTACAACCTTGGTGGTAGGATAGTTGCTGAGTTAGGCCTTTCGTGATCTCTTCTAACTGACCAGATATGGCGACTTGTATTATTTCGGTCAACTGTTGACCGCCTAAGGGCTTGTTCCAAATACACTTGAGTATGTCAGTAGTTGTAAAGGGACAGATAATTCGGAAGACCTTTAGTATTCTGAGATCGTGGCGGGCTGCCGATCAAAGAGTACTGCGTCTCACGGAGCTGTATGAAATGTGACAAAAAAAACACACACTACTTCATCTCGAAGGCATTTAAGAAAAATGTACCGATAACAATCTCATAGAAAAGAGCCGAAGACGAATTCATCGGTAACGCTAGAAGCATCCAAGGAGCTAGAAAGGCAACAATACGTACTTCTCAGCATACCCATGTTACGGATAGTTGTTAACAATGGACAGGTGATGGAATGCACAGCTATATTGGATTGTGTCCCTCAGGTAAATTTGATTACCAAACGATTAGTGAAAAGATTACAATTTCGCACAAGGGCAGTATCATCAGTATTCAAGGTATTGACAATAAAAAAGAGAATCCCATCACCGCATTAATGCTAGCATTCACTCAAGAATTAATGGCTTTAACGCTCGGTTGGAAGCATTCGTTTAGCCGCACATCATTACACCACAGCCTTCTTAACTTTTAAACATATTGTTACGAATTCAGGCTTTCGAGTTTGTAAAGGATTTTGCAAATAAAACACAACACAAGTTTATTAATTTACAAGTAACAACTTTAATATTCAAACAGTAAAAATAACACAAGTTTACAATTTATACTGGTGATAAATTTAATTGTACACAAGAACACTTATAATACTTGTACTTTACATTATTTCTGCAAGCAAGAGCTTTTCAACTTCCAATATTGTAGACAGAAATATTGAGAAAATACCAATAAAATTGTAGCCTTATTCCCTTATTTACAACTAACGATACTTATTTGTAATAAGTCTTCTTCTAAAAATAGAGTACATGTTCAATCATGTTCTTTTACAAAAACCGGGCAAACGGCGTCATGACGTCAAAGAAGTGGAAGAAGTGGGAAGAAGTATTAAACAAGCGCACTATATAAATATTTCTTTATACATATTGCTTATTTATAGTTCTCTCCTTTTTTTGCTCGAGGCACTACGCTTGCACATATATATATGTGCGTGCGGCCGCCTGCGCAATGTACAACGTCTACCTAATTGAAGGGATTAATAATCACTACACCACACCACTTCTGAAAACCATTTACATCGAGTGGCGGCGCCTTTTTCTTAATAACTAATTTTCTTTAAGCGTATTTCAAACACAATTTTCTCCACACTAAAAATCTAAATTTTAAATTTAGAATCGCCAATCTGGCCAACGTTTAATTTAACTTTCTTTAAATTTGACCACTCTCCAACTATGACCATGCCCGAAAGTATGCTGCACATTAGCATTATTAGATTAGATTACCAGAGGCCGCGAAGATACCTAAAGGCGATACTTTTACCTTACATACCCTCAAACTATGTGCATGCAACAGGCTAGTCTTTATTTTTGCGATGGTCGCGAGGGAAATTAAACGTAAAAAGGTGCACAGGAGTTTGTGCTTTCGGCACTATCCCGCGAGCGTATTTTACTGTCAACGTGGGTCGAGGGCTCATTCCCTGAGATCATGCTCTAGTACATCATTTTTATAAATATATTTTTTTAAAATTGAAAATACGAAAATTCTAATGAAAATCTATTCAATTTATTATTAATATGCAAAGAATCCTTAGCATGGAAGACTCCTCTCTTCTGCGCCGCAAATTGCCTACATCATACAGAGAATTCCCATTGATACATTTAATGGATTTTGGGGCTAGCTTTGCATTATAGCTTTAACTTTAATTGCTTTGTTTAAAGTTTTTGCGATAGACAATTTGTCCAACTTTATACTTTACTTCCCTACTCCTAGTGCTATAGATCTTTTGTGCCTTTTCGTAAGCTATATTTAAATTTTGAAGTACTTTACTTCGTATAAGTTGCTGTTTGTCCCTTGTTTCAAGCATGTTAACGTCAGAGTCTTCTACGTCATTAAGACATCGCGTGATTTTGAACACATCACCGCTTTGCGTTATTTGGAAACCAAATACAACATAATATGGTTCCAGGCCAGTAGCTTCATGCGCAACACTTCTTAGAGAAAATGCAGCGTTACTCACGTGTCTGTCCCACTCTCTTTGGTCACCACCCAGGTACGAGCGTATTTTTTCGAGTACGGAACGGTTCACGCGTTCTGATGCGTTAGCCTGTGGCGAGTAAAAGGCTGTCTTTACATGCTTGACACAGGAATGTAGTAAACAATTCAGCAACGAACTGCTTACCATTATCCGAATGCAAGTATTCGGGTACTCCGAATATGTGAAACACAGATTCTTCTAAGGATCTGACCACATCACTCGAGGTTGCCTTCCTCAGTGGTTTTAGGAAAACAAATTTGCTAAAGTGGTCCAATACTATGAGAATCTGTGTGTTTCCATTTCTGGCTCTAGGGTAGGGTATGAAGTCTATGTAGAGCCGTTGAAACGGTCTCTCTGTAATGGTCCGTTGACCCATAGGTGGTCTATTAATCCTATTTGTGCTTTTATTACACTTACAGATTTCGCAGTCCTTAATAAGGTTTTGTACGTCAGTCGCCATTCCTGGCCAGAAATATGCCTTAACCTATGCAAAGTCTTGTATATACCGCCATGTCCTGAAGTTGGCGAGTAATGACCTTAAAACACCCTCTCTCAGCTCCGTCGGCACCAAAAATTTCCAAGCTCTGTCGTCTTGTATGGCGTCCCCTGTACGCATGTCTGTACGTTTATATACGTAATTGTCTGATATGCAGACGTCTGGTAGTTTATCTTGTTTCTCCTCTACTGTTTTCCTAAGCGTTTTGTATTCTTCCGAAGAAAAGTATGGAGATTCAAGGTCGACAGCAAGACGTTCGACGTTCCCTATGATCTCTTCCATGTGAACACGAGAGATGGTATCAGCAACCACACTTTGTGTTCCTTTCCGATGCTCAATAGAGAATTCGAACGCCTGAAGTTTCAGGCTCCACCTAGCTAGTCGTCCTGACAAGTTTGTCTGTGACATAAGCCACTTCAGACTCGCGTGATCGGCCTCTACGTAGGCCCGAAACTTTTTTATACTCAAAACTGCAGCATAGCATTTTAACTCGGTTACGCTATAGATCTTTTGCGCTGAATTAAGTTTTTGGGACATGTACGCCAATGGTCTTTCATTATCTTCGCTATCCCTGGAATAATACACTTCCTACACCTGTGGTGGAAGCGTCGCATTGAACAAAAAACGGTTTAGTAAAGTCTGGGTTTGATAGAATGGGTGCCGTAACAAGTAACTTCTTTAGCTATTCAAATGCACTTCTTGCGTCATCGGTCCATTTGAATTCCTTGCATTTTTTTAAACAGTCAGTCATTGGGGCCGTTAATCCAGAGTAGTTTGGTATAAACCGACGGTACCATTCCCTAGACCACGTCTAAGCTGCTTAGGAGTCTTTGGTGTCAGGAAATCTTTCACTGCTGCTACCTTTTGGGGGTCTGTTTTAAGGCACCCGTTGCCTACTATATAGCCAAGATACTTTATTTCCCTGCAGCAAAACTTGCTTTTCTCGACATTTATCGTCAAACAGGCCTGTCGAAGACATTCAGCCACGTCCTCTAACAGATCAATATGGGTTTTGAAGTCCGGTGAACAGACAAGGAGATCGTCCAGGTAAACAAAGACATTATCCTTTAACCTTGACGGTTTCACCTTGTCCATTAGGCGACACATTCTCTGGGCAGCGTTACAAAGGCCGAATGGCATGACCGTATAGTGGTACAGAGGCCTACCAGGGACCGTGAACGCCGTTTTTTCCCTGGACTTCTTTTCCAAAGGGATCTGCCAGAAGGCGTCCTTCAAGTCTATCCCCGATATAAATCGATCTTGGAGTCGGCTTAACAAACCCTCAATATGTGGTAGCGGATATGCATCGTTTTTCGTGACTTGATTCACCTTTCTTGAATCCAAACACAATCTATTTTCGCCCGGTTTCCTCACCAGCACAACTGCGAGGAGAGCATGCGATCGAGTTCCTCAAAGAGGAGCTTCTGTGTAGCTGGTGACACTGGGTAATGCCTCTGCTCAACAGGTTCCCCTTCACCGGTCTCGTTCACATGCTCTTCAAGTCTTGTTTTACCAAAACCTATGGTAGCGAATGATGGAAATTTCGCTTTGACTGCATGTAGTGCCTCCGTCTGTGAGGATGAGAGAATGTGCATTGTCGGATCCAATGAGGCTGTTTGTGTTAGTTCAAGACCCGATATTATGTTTGGAGCAAATTTGAATGCTTTCCAAAAGTTTATCCCTAGATACAATTTTTGTTGTAGTGACGGTACCACATACAGCTCTAATTCTTCGGAAATTCCATTCCAACTTACAGGAATGATCACTAGGCCTTCGATATATTGTCGGCTACCGTCCGCTGTTTTGATGTCTGCCTTTATTTCTTTCAATACCAAATTATTTTGTTCAATAAATTGTATGGCACCCTTACCTATGCAACTAACTGACACGCCACTGTCCCCATTACTTCATTTTAAAAAAAAATTCACTTTGGCATAAGGCCAATTGTCTCCGTCTTCATGTAAAACTGTCGCTTCTATCATTCTTATTCTATTCCTTTTCACTTTACATTTTTCCCTAAGTTACTTTATTTTGTTAAAACGTTTACTCGACGTATCTAAGTCGGAGCCCTCAGTAAAAATTCTATCTCTAGCCTTTTTGTATTCAATAATTCGTTGATGTAAAGTTTTGTTTGGCGGTCTTATTTGTTCAAATTTTGTTTCTCGTTTTTCAATCGTTGATCGTTTTAAAATCTTTACATCCTCGTTAATTATTGCCTCGGGAGTTAAATTGCCGAACGGACACTCCCGACTGTCACGTCCGCTTTGCCATTTTCCGACGTCTGACAGGAAGGACAAACAATGATAGGGACATTAGAGTGACCTCACTTAAAACATGACATAGTGTGGAAATGAGACGTGCACTGTGTTTTTGTTGGGACTGTATTATAACTTGTGGGTTTATTTTACTTCGCTACGTTGGGATTAGGTTTATTTTTGTCATACTTAGTAGCTATTGCACATTAGTGGTCAGCTACTTCTTTATCGTGAATATGTCTCTCTACGTTTTCGCCTAGGTCGACTTCGTTCACATGATGTACTCTTTGGCGACTATCTCTTGATGCCAAGTGCTTTTCTGCTCGTCGGCAAGCAGACCGGAGATCAGAAATCGAAAACATCGCACAAGTCTGGACTGCGTAACATCTATGCTCCGGGACTGGTAACTTGGTTCACGTGGGTTGGTGAAATATATGTGTTGAGCCACGCCCGGTAGTTGATCGCGCTGCTAGTTCGATCTGCGGTTGTGGGGTAGAAACCTTTGACAACTTTGCTGTTGAGCCTCAAGCGCTACAACCTTGGTGGTAGGATAGTTGCTGAGTTAGGCCTTTCTCTTCTAACTGACCAGATATGGCGACTTGTATTATTTCGGTCAACTGTTGACCGCCTAAGGGCTTGTTCCAAATACACTTGAGCATGTCAGTAGTTGTAAAGGGACAGATAGTTCGGAAGACCTTTAGTATTCTGAGATCGTGGCGGGCTGCCGATCAAAGAGTACTGCGTCTCACGGAGCTGTATGAAATGTGACAAAAAAAAAACACACACTACTTCATCTCGAAGGCATTTAAGAAAAATGTACCATAACAATCTCATAGAAAAGAGCCGAAGACGAATTCATCGGTAACGCTAGTAGCATCCAAGGAGCTAGAAAGGCAACAATACGTACTTCTCAGCATATTCATGATACGGATAGTTGTTAACAATGGACAGGTGATGGAATGCACAGCTATATTGGATTCTGTCCCTCAGGTAAATTTGATTACCAAACGATTAGTGAAAAGATTACAATTTCGCACGAGGGCAGTATCATCAGTATTCAAGGTATTGACAATAAAAAAGAGAATCCCATCACCGCATTAATGCTAGCATTCACTCAATAATTAACGCTCGGTTGGAAGCATTCGTTTAGCCGCACATCATTACACCACAGCCTTCTTAACTTTTAAACATATTGTTACGAAATTCAGGCTTTCGAGTTTGTAAAGGATTTTGCAAATAAAACACAACACAAGTTTATTAATTTACAAGTAACAACTTTAATATTCAAACAGTAAAAATAACACAAGTTTACAATTTATACTGGTGATAACTTTAATTGTACACAAGAACACTTATAATACTTGTACTTTACATTATTTCTGCAAGCAAGAGCTTTTCAACTTCCAATATTGTAGACAGAAATATCGAGAAAATACCAATAAAATTGTAGCCTTATTCCCTTATTTACAACTAACGATACTTATTTGTAATAAGTCTTCTTCTAAAAATAGAGTACATGTTCAATCATGTTCTTTTACAAAAACCGGGCAAACGGCGTCATGACGTCAAAGAAGTGGAAGAAGTGGGAAGAAGTATTAAGCAAGCGCACTATATAAATATTTCTTTATACATATTGCTTATTTATAGTTCTCTCCTTTTTTTGCTCGAGGCACTACGCTTGCACATATATATATGTGCGTGCGGCCGCCTGCGCAATGTACAACGGCTACCTAATTGAAGGGATTAATAATCACTACATCACACCACTTCTGAAAACCATTTACATCGAGTGGCGGCGCCTTTTTCTTAATAACTAATTTTCTTTAAGCGTATTTCAAACACAATTTTCTCCACACTAAAAATCTAAATTTTAAATTTAGAATCGCCAATCTGGCCAACGTTTAATTTAACTTTCTTTAAATTTGACCACTCTCCAACTATGACCATGCCCGAAAGTATGCTGCACATTAGCATTATTAGATTAGATTACCAGAGGCCGCGAAGATACCTAAAGGCGATACTTTTACCTTACATACCCTCAAACTATGTACACGCAACAGGCTCGTCTTTATTTTTGCGATGGTCGCGAGGGAAATTAAACGTAAAAAGGTGCACAGGAGTTTGTGCTTTTGGCACTATCCCGCGAGCGTATTTTACTGTCAACGTGGGTCGAGGGCTCATTCCCTGAGATCATGCTCTAGTACATCATTTTTATAAATATATTTTTTTAAAATTGAAAATACGAAAATTCTAATGAAAATCTATTCAATTTATTATTAATATGTAAAGAATCCTTAGCATGGAAGACTCCTCTCTTCTGCGCCGCAAATTGCCTACATCATACAGAGAATTCCCAATGATACATTTAATGGATTTTGGGGCTAGCTTTGCATTATAGCTTTAACTTTTATTGCTTTGTTTAAAGTTTTTGCGATAGACAATTTGTCCAACTTTATACTTTACTTCCCTACTCCTAGTGCTATAGATCTTTTGTGCCTTTTCGTAAGCTATATTTAAAATTTGAAGTACTTTACTTCGTATAAGTTGCTGTTTGTCCCTTGTTTCAAGCATGTTAACGTCAGAGTCTTTTACGTCATTAAGACATCGCGTGATTTTGAACACATCCCCGCTTTGCGTTATTTGGAAACCAAATACAACATAATATGGTTCCAGGCCAGTAGCTTCATGCGCAACACTTCTTAGAGAAAATGAAGCATTACTCACGTGGGTGTCCCACTCTCTTTGGTCACCACCCAGGTACGAGCGTATTTTTTCGAGTACGGAACGGTTCACGCGTTCTGATACGTTAGCCTGTGGCGAGTAAAAGGCTGTCTTTACATGCTTGACACAGGAATGTAGTGAACAATTCAGCAACGAACTGCTTACCATTATCCGAATGCAAGTATTCGGGTACTCCGAATATGTGAAACACAGATTCTTCTAAGGATCTGACCACTTCACTCGAGGTTGCCTTCCTCAGTGGTTTTAGGAAAACAAATTTGCTAAAGTGGTACAATACTATGAGAATCTGTGTGTTTCCATTTCTGGTTCTAGGGTAGGGTATGAAGTCTATGTAGAGCTGTTGAAACGGTCTCTCTGTAATGGTCCGTTGACCCATAGGTGGTCTATTAATCCTATTTGTGCTTTTATTACACTTACAGATTTCGCAGTCCTTAATAAGGTTTTGTACGTCAGTCGCCATTCCTGGCCAGAAATATGCCTTAACCTATGCAAAGTCTTGTATATACCGCCATGTCCTGAAGTTGGCGAGTAATGACCTAAAAACACCCTCTCTCAGCTCCGTCGGCACCAAAAATTTCCAAGCTCTGTCGTCTTGTATGGCGTCCCCTATACGCATGTCTGTACGTTTATATACGTAATTGTCTGATATGCAGACGTCTGGTAGTTTATCTTGTTTCTCCTCTACTGTTTTCCTAAGCGTTTTGTATTCTTCCGAAGAAAAGTATGGAGATTCAAGGTCGACAGCAAGACGTTCGACGTTCCCTATGATCTCTTCCATGTGAACACGAGAGATGGTATCAGCAACCACACTTTGTGTTCCTTTTCGATGCTCAATAGAGAAGTCAAACGCCTGGAGTTTCAGGCTCCACCTAGCTAGTCGTCCTGACAAGTTTGTCTGCGACATAAGCCACTTCAGACTCGCGTGATCGGCCTCTACGTAGGCCCGAAACTTTTTTATACTCAAAACTGCAGCATAGCATTCCAACTCGGTTACGCTATAGTTCTTTTGCGCTGAATTAAGTTTTTGGGACATGTACGCTATTGGTCTTTCATTCTCTTCGCTATCCCTGGAATAGTACACTTCCTACACCTGTGGTGGAAGCGTCGCATTGAACAAAAAACGGTTTAGTAAAGTCTGGGTTTGATAGAATGGGTGCCGTAACAAGTAACTTCTTTAGCTATTCAAATGCACTTCTTGCGTCATCGGTCCATTTGAATTCCTTGCATTTTTTTAAACAGTCAGTCATTGGGGCCGTTAATGCAGAGTAGTTTGGTATAAACCGACGGTACCATTCTGTCATCCCTAGACCACGTCTAAGCTGCTTAGAAGTCTTTGGTGTCAGGAAATCTTTCACTGCTGCTACCTTTTGGGGGTCTGTTTTAAGGCACCCGTTTTCTACTATATAGCCAAGATACTTTATTTCCCTGCAGCAAAACTTGCTTTTCTCGACATTTATCGTCAAACAGGCCTGTCGAAGACATTCAGCCACGTCCTCTAACAGATCAATATGTGTTTTGAAGTCCGGTGAACAGACAAGGAGATCGTCCAGGTAAACAAAGACATTATCCTTTAACCTTGACGGAATCACCTTGTCCATTAGGCGACACATTCTCTGGGCAGCGTTACAAAGGCCGAATGGCATGACCGTATAGTGGTACAGAGGCCTACCAGGGACCGTGAACGCCGTTTTTTCCCTGGACTTCTTTTCCAAAGGGATCTGCCAGAAGGCGACCTTCAAGTCTATCCCCGATATAAATCGATCTTGGAGTCGGCTTAACAAACCCTCAATATGTAGTAGCGGATATGCATCGTTTTTCGTGACTTGATTTCTATTTTCGCCCGGTTTCCTCACCAGCACAACTGGAGAATTCCATGCACTCTCGCTTTCCTCAATCACACCCAAGGAGAGCATGCGATCGAGTTCCTCAAAGAGGAGCTTCTGTGTAGCCGGTGACACTGGGGAATGCCTCTGCTCAACAGGTTCCACTTCACCGGTCTCGTTCACATGCTCTTCAAGTCTTGTTTTACCAAGACCTAAGGTAGCGAATGATGGAAATTTCGCTTTGACTGCATGTAGTGCCTCCGTCTGTGAGGATGAGAGAATGTGCATTGTCGGATCCAATGAGGCTGTTTGTGTTAGTTCAAGACCTGATATTATGTTTGGAGCAACTTTGAATGCTTTCCAAAAGTTTATCCCTAGATACAATTTTTGTTGTAGTGACGGTACCACATACAGCTCTAATTCTTCGGAAATTCCATTCCAACTTACAGGAATGGTCACTAGGCCTTCGATATATTGTCGGCTACCGTCCGCTGTTTTGATGTCTGCCTTTATTTCTTTCAATACCAAATTATTTTGTTCAATAAATTGTATGGCACCCTTACCTATGCAACTAACTGACACGCCACTGTCTAATAAACCCATTACTTCATTTTTAAAAAAAATTCACTTTGGCATAAGGCCAATTGTCTCCGTCTTCATGTAAAACTGTCGCTTCTATCATTCTTATTCTGTTCCTTTTCACTTTACATTTTTCCCTAAGTTTCTTTATTTTGTTAAAACGTTTACTCGACGTATCTAAGTCGGAGCCCTCAGAAAAAATTCTATCTCTAGCCTTTTCGTATTCAATAATTCGTTGATGTAAAGTTTTGTTTGGCGGTCTTATTTGTTCAAATTTTGTTTCTCGTTTTTCAATCGTTGATCGTTTTAAGATCTTTACGTCCTCGTTAATTATTGCCTCGGGAGTTAAATTGCCGGACGGACACTCCCGACTGTCACGTCCGCTTTGCCATTTTCCGACTTCTGACAGGAAGGACAAACAATGATAGGGACATTAGAGTGACCGCACTTAAAACATGACATAGTGTGGAAATGAGACGTGCACTGTGTTTTTGTTGGCACAGTATTATAACTTGTGGGTTTATTTTACTTCGCTACGTTGGGATTAGGTTTATTTTTGTCATACCTAGTAGCTATTGCACATTAGTGGTCAGCTACTTCTTTATCGTGAATATGTCTCTCTATGTTTTCGCCTAGGTCGACTTCGTTCACATGATGAACTCTTTGGCGACTATCTCTTGATGCCAAGTGCTTTTCTGCTCGTCGGCAAGCAGACCGGAGATCAGAAATCGAAAACATCGCACAAGTCTGGACTGCGTAACATCTATGCTCCGGGACTGGTAACTTGGTTCAAGTGTGGGTGGTGAAATATATGTGTTGAGCCACGCCCGGTAGTTGATCGCGCTGCTAGTTCGATCTGCGGTTGTGGGCTAGAAACCTTTGACAACTTTGCTGTTGAGCCTCAAGCGCTACAACCTTGGTGGTAGGATAGTTGCTGAGTTAGGCCTTTCGTGATCTCTTCTAACTGACCAGATATGGCGACTTGTATTATTTCGGTCAACTGTTGACCGCCTAAAGGCTTGTTCCAAATACACTTGAGCATGTCAGTAGTTGTAAAGGGACAGATAATTCGGAAGACCTTTAGTATTCTGAGATCGTGGCGGGCTGCCGATCAAAGAGTACTGCGTCTCACGGAGCTGTATGAAATGTGACAAAAAAAACACACACTACTTCATCTCGAAGGCATTTAAGAAAAATGTACCGATAACAATCTCATAGAAAAGAGCCGAAGACAAATTCATCGGTAACGCTAGTAGCATCCAAGGAGCTAGAAAGGCAACAATACGTACTTCTCAGCATACCCATGATACGGATAGTTGTCAACAATGGACAGGTGATGAAATGCACAGCTATATTGGATTCTGTCCCTCAGGTAAATTTGATTACCAAACGATTAGTGAAAAGATTACAATTTCGCACAAGGGCAGTATCATCAGTATTCAAGGTATTGACAATAAAAAAGAGAATCCCTTCACCGCATTAATGCTAGCATTCACTCAAGAATTAATGGCTTTAACGCTCGGTTGGAAGCATTCGTTTAGCCGCACATCATTACACCACAGCCTTCTTAACTTTTAAACATATTGTTACGAAATTCAGGCTTTCGAGTTTGTAAAGGATTTTGCAAATAAAACACAACACAAGTTTATTAATTTACAAGTAACAACTTTAATATTCAAACAGTAAAAATAACACAAGTTTACAATTTATACTGGTTATAACTTTAATTGTACACAAGAACACTTATAATACTTGTACTTTACATTATTTCTGCAAGCAAGAGCTTTTCAACTTCCAATATTGTAGACAGAAATATCGAGAAAATACCAATAAAATTGTAGCCTTATTCCCTTATTTACAACTAACGATACTTATTTGTAATAAGTCTTCTTCTAAAAATAGAGTACATGTTCAATCATGTTCTTTTACAAAAACCGGGCAAACGGCGTCATGATGTCAAAGAAGTGGAAGAAGTGGGAAGAAGTATTAAGCAAGCGCACTATATAAATATTTCTTTATACATATTGCTTATTTATAGTTCTCTCCTTTTTTTGCTCGAGGCACTACGCTTGCACATATATATATGTGCGTGCGGCCGCCTGCGCAATGTACAACGGCTACCTAATTGAAGGGATTAATAATCACTACACCACACCACTTCTGAAAACCATTTACATCGAGTGGCGGCGCCTTTTTCTTAATAACTAATTTTCTTTAAGCGTATTTCAAACACAATTTTCTCCACACTAAAAATCTAAATTTTAAATTTAGAATCGCCAATCTGGCCAACGTTTAATTTAACTTTCTTTAAATTTGACCACTCTCCAACTATGACCATGCCCGAAAGTATGCTGCACCTTAGCATTATTAGATTAGATTACCAGAGGCCGCGAAGATACCTAAACGCGATACTTTTACCTTACATACCCTCAAACTATGTGCACGCAACAGGCTCGTCTTTATTTTTGCGATGGTCGCGAGGGAAATTAAACGTAAAAAGGTGCACAGGAGTTTGTGCTTTCGGCACTATCCCGCGAGCGTATTTTACTGTCAACGTGGGTCGAGGGCTCATTCCCTGAGATCATGCTCTAGTACATCATTTTTATAAATATATTTTTTTAAAATTGAAAATACGAAAATTCTAATGAAAATCTATTCAATTTATTATTAATATGCAAAGAATCCTTAGCATGGAAGACTCCTCTCTTCTGCGCCGCAAATTGCCTACATCATACAGAGAATTCCCAATGATACATTTAATGGATTTTGGGGCTAGCTTTGCATTATAGCTTTAACTTTTATTGCTTTGTTTAAAGTTTTTGCGATAGACAATTTGTCCAACTTTATACTTTACTTCCCTACTCCTAGTGCTATAGATCTTTTGTGCCTTTTCGTAAGCTATATTTAAAATTTGAAGTACTTTACTTCGTATAAGTTGCTGTTTGTCCCTTGTTAACGTCAGAGTCTTTTACGTCCTTAAGACATCGCGTGATTTTGAACGCATCCCCGCTTTGCGCCATTTGGAAACAAAATACAACATAATATGGTTCCAGGCCAGTAGCTTCATGCGCAACACTTCTTAGAGAAAATGCAGCGTTACTCACGTGTCTGTCCCACTCTCTTTGGTCACCACCCAGGTACGAGCGTATTTTTTCTAGTACGGAACGGTTCACGCGTTCTGATGCGTTAGCCTGTGGCGAGTAAAAGGCTGTCTTTACATGCTTGACACCATATCGTTTCAGGAAAGTAGTAAAAGATTCAGCAACGAACTGCTTACCATTATCCGAATGCAAGTATTCGGGTACTCCGAATATGTGAAACACAGATTCTTCTAAGTATCTGACCACTTCACTCGAGGTTGCCTTCCTCAGTGGTTTTAGGATAACAAATTTGCTAAAGTGGTCCAATACTATGAGAATCTGTGTGTTTCCATTTCTGGTTCTAGGGTAGGGTATGAAGTCTATGTAGAGCCGTTGAAACGGTCTCTCTGTAATGGTCCGTTGACCCATAGGTGGTCTATTAATCCTATTTGTGCTTTTATTACACTTACAGATTTCGCAGTCCTTAATAATGTTTTGTACGTCAGTCGCCATTCCTGGCCAGAAATATGCCTTAACCTATGCAAAGTCTTGTATATACCGCCATGTCCTGAAGTTGGAAGTTGGCGAGTAATGACCTTAAAACACCCTCTCTCAGCTTCGTCGGCACCCAAAATTTCCAAGCTCTGTCGTCTTGTATGGCGTCCCCTGTACGCATGTCTGTACGTTTATATCCGTAATTGTCTGATATGCAGATGTCTGGTAGTTTATCTTGTTTCTCCTCTACTGTTTTCCTAAGCGTTTTGTATTCTTCAGAAGAAAAGATTCAAGGTCGACAGCAAGACGTTCGACGTTCCCTATGATCTCTTCCATGTGAACACGAGAGAGGGTATCAGCAACCACACTTTGTGTTCCTTTTCGATGCTCAATAGAGAAGTCGAACGCCTGGAGTTTCAGGCTCCACCTAGCTAGTCGTCCTGACAAGTCTGTCTGTGATATAAGCCACTTCAGACTCGTGTGATCGGCCTCTACGTAGGCCCGAAACTTTTTTATACTCAAAACTGCAGCTTACCATTCCAACTCGGTTACGCTATAGTTCTTTTGCGCTGAATTAAGTTTTTGGGACATGTACGCTATTGGTCTTTCATTATCTTCGCTATCCCTGGAATAATACACTTCCTACACCTGTGGTGGAAGCGTCGCATTGAACAAAAAACGGTTTAGTAAAGTCTGGGTTTGATAGAATGGGTGCCGTAACAAGTAACTTCTTTAGCTATTCAAATGCACTTCTTGCGTCATCGGTCCATTTGAATTCCTTGCATTTTTTTAAACAGTCAGTCATTGGGGCCGTTAATGCAGAGTAGTTTGGTATAAACCGACGGTACCATTCTGTCATCCCTAGACCACGTCTAAGCTGCTTAGGAGTCTTTGGTGTCAGGAAATCTTTCACTGCTGCTACCTTTTGGGGGTCTGTTTTAAGGCACCCGTTGCCTACTATATAGCCAAGATACTTTATTTCCCTGCAACAAAACTTGCTTTTCTCGACATTTATCGTCAAACAGGCCTGTCGAAGACATTCAGCCACGTCCTCTAACAGATCAATATGGGTTTTGAAGTCCGGTGAACAGACAAGGAGATCGTCCAGGTAAACAAAGACATTATCCTTTAACCTTGACGGAATCACCTTGTCCATTAGGCGACACATTCTCTGGGCAGCGTTACAAAGGCCGAATGGCATGACCGTATAGTGGTACAGAGGCCTACCAGGGACCGTGAACGCCATTTTTTCCCTGGACTTCTTTTCCAAAGGGATCTGCCAGAAGGCGTCCTTCAAGTCTATCCCCGATATAAATCGAGTATCTTGGAGTCGGCTTAACAAACCCTCAATATGTGGTAGCGGATATGCAACGTTTTTCGTGACTTGATTCACCTTTATTGAATCCAAACACAATCTATTTTTGCCCGGTTTCCTCACCCGCACAACTGGAGAACTCCATGCACTCTCGCTTTCCTCAATCACACCCAAGGAGAGCATGCGATCGAGTTCCTCAAAGAGGAGCTTCTGTATAGCCGGTGATACTGCCTCTGCTTAACAGGATCCCCTTCACCGGTCTCGATCACATGCTCTTCAAGTCTTGTTTTACCAAGATCTAAGGTAGCGAATGATGGAAATTTCGCTTTGACTGCATGTAGTGCCTCCGTCTGTGAGGATGAGAGAATGTGCATTGTCGGATCCAATGAAGCTGTTTGTGTTAGTTCAAGACCCGATATTATATTTGGAGCAACTTTGAATGCTTTCCAAAAGTTTATCCTTAGATACAATTTTTGTTGTAGTGACGGTACCACATACAGCTCTAATTCTTCGGAAATTCCATTCCAACTTACAGGAATGGTCACTAGGCCTTCGATATATTATCGGCTACCGTCCGCTGTTTTGATGTCTGCCTTTATTTCCTTCAATACCAAATTATTTTTTTCAATAAATTGTATGGCACCCTTACCTATGCAACTAACTGACACGCCACTGTCTAATAAACCCATTACTTCATTTTTAAAAATTTTCACTTTGGCATAAGGCCAATTGTCTCCATCTTCATGTAAAATGGTCGCTTCTATCATTCTTATTCTATTCCTTTTCACTTTACATTTTTCCCTAAGCTTCTTTATTTTGTTAAAACGTTTACTCGACGTATCTAAGTCGGGGCCCTCAGTAAATATTCTATCTCTAGCCTTTTCGTATTCAATAATTCGTTGATGTAAAGTTTTGTATGGCGGTCTTATTTGTTCAAATTTTGTTTCTCGTTTTTCAATCGTTGATTGTTTTAAGATCTTTACGTCCTCGTTAATTATTGCCTCGGGAGTTAAATTGCCGGACGGACACTCCCGACTGTCACGTCCTCTTTGCCATTTTCTAACTCCTGACAGGAGGGACAAACAATGATAGGGACATTAGAGTGACCGCACTTAAAACATGACATAGTGTGAAAATATGACGTGCACTGTGTTTTTGTTGGGACAGTATTATAACTTGTGGGTTTTTTTTACTTCGCTACGTTGGGATTAGGTTTATTTTTGTCATACTTAGAAGCTATTGCACATTAGTGGTCAGCTACTTCTTTATCGTGAATATGTCTCTCTATGTTTTCGCCTAGGTCGACTTCGTTCACATGATGAACTCTTTGGCGACTATCTCTTGATGCCAAGTGCTTCTCTGCTCGTGAACCGTGACTGGACTGGTGGTGGTGGGATATGTGTTGACTGTTGCGGTTGTGGTGTAGAAGACCTCTGACAACTTTGCTGTTGAGCCTCAAGTGCTACGACCTTGGTGGTCAGCAATGATAGATAGTTTTCTGAGATCGTGGCGGGCTGCCGATACAAAGAGTACTGCGTCTCACGGAGCTGTATGAAATGTGACAAAAAAACAACACACTACTTCATCTCGAAGGCATTAAAGAAAAATGTACCGATAACAATCTCATAGAGAAGAGCCGAAGACGAATTCATCGGTAACGCTAGCAGCATCCAAGGATTTAGAAAGGCAACAATACGTACTTCTCAGCATAGCCATGATACGGATAGTTGTTAACAATGGACAGGTGATGGAATGCACAGCTATATTGGATTCTGTCCCTCAGGTAAATTTGATTACCGAACGATTAGTGAAAAGATTACTACTTCGCACAAGGGCAGTCTCAATCAGTATTCAAGGTATTGACAATAAAAAAAGAGAATCCCATCACCGCATTAATGCTAGCATTCACTCAAGAATTAATGGCTTTAACGCTCGGTTGGAAGCATTCGTTTAGCCGCACATCATTACACCACAGCCTTCTTAACTTTGAAACATATTGTTACTAAATTCAGGCTTTCGAGTTTGTAAAGGATTTTGCAAACAAAACACAACACAAGTTTATTAATTTACAAGTAACAACTTTAATATTCAAACAGTAAAAATAACACAAGTTCTCAATTTATACTGGTGATAACTTTAATTGTACACAAGAACACTTATAATACTTGTACTTTACAATATTTCTGAAAGCAAGAGCTTTTCAACTACACTGGTTAAATTCCAATTAACTAATGAATTCTCTGCAGTGAAAGCTACCTTTTATACTCATTGAAAAGATTCCAGAAACTTCCAATTATGTAGACAGAAATATCGAGAAAATACCAATAAAATTGTAGCCTTATTTACAACTAACGATACTTATTTGTAATGAGTCATCTTCTAAAAATAGACTACATGTTCAATCATGTTCTTTTACAAAAACCGGGCAAACGGCACAAACCGGTTTGACAACATTTTTGATCAGTACATAATGATTCAAACTTACAGGCGGCTACATTTCAAATTTCAAATAATATAAAGTCTTACAGCCTAAAAGTATGCTACATAAAAGTGCTTATTTGGGGTTTATTTAAGGATTTGAATTATATTATATGCGCTACAAACTACTTTTCGTAACATTACCCCCACCTCAATTCTGTTCGTCCCTACAGTATGCTACATAAAAGTGCTTATTTTGGGTTTATTTAAGGATTTGAATTCTATTATATGCGCTACTAACTACTTTTCGTAACATTATCCCCACCTCAATTCTGTTTGTCCCGAACAGATTCAGCACTCCTTCTGATGTTGTACCTTGTCAATCTGTCAATGTGAACAACTTTCATTTAACATCTGGGGCTTTGTTTAATCTGATATACGACATCATTAATCCTCTTAATGATCTTATAAGGTCTTTCCCAACTTTGCTGTAGTTTTGGAGATTTACCTTCTCTTCTCTTCGGATTGTAGAGCTAGACCTTCCACCACAGATTGCACGCAGGTCATATCACGTTTTCATCCGGTTGCTGGCATCCACTTTATTACTTCTTACTGCAGCATGAACAGCGATCATCCTCTGTCTTATATCACTAACGTAGTTCCCTTTGTTGTTGGCTCTCAGGTGGTGGCCTGGTAGACGAAGTTCTTTGCCAAATACAACCATTGCTGGTGAGTTTTTAGTCGTGTTGTGGATAGAGCTACGATAACCCATCATAAGCAACGGTATACAACGGTCCCATTCATCTTGGTTGGCATTAACTTATTTTCGCAGATGCTCTTCCAGCGTTCTGTTGAATCTTTCGAACATTCCGTCTGATTGTGGATGTAACGGAGTAGTCTTCGTTTTCTTGATGTTGAGTACTTGACACAGCTCTTGAAAGACTAGCGATTTAAAACTTCGCCCTTGATCGGAATGTAATTCCAGTGGTACTCCAAAATCTGCAGATCTAATTGTCCGCGAATGTCCTAGCCACCTTGCTAGCTTCCTGGTTTGCGATGGGATATGCTTCTGCCCATTTACTGAAGTAATCAATGCACACGAGTATATAGCGATTTCCATCTTTTGTTTCTGGGAATGGACCAGCTATGTCCATTGCCACCCGTTCAAATGGTGCTCCAACATTGAACTATTGCATTTTTCCTCTAGTTTTTAGTTCCTCTTAATTCCCAAATGTTCGCCTGATGTTCCACTGTGAGCATCGTGAAGAACTTTGTTCACCAAATTCGTTGGTAACACTACCTTTGATTTGTAATACCGACCATCGTCAGATTCATATTGCCTCACTAGTAGTCCATCTTTGAATCTCAATGACTACCATTGAGCCCAGTAACTTTTTAATGTCGGACTTGCTGTTGCAATTTCATGCCACTGCGGTCTTTCACCTTGCTCCATCAATCGAAGTACTGGACCAATTGAATCATCCTGCTCTTGTTCTTCCCTTTGCTGTTCTCTTGTCAAATCATCTTTCATCTGTTGGACCGTAATTCTTGAAACAACTGAACATTTTTGGTGTTCCGGTCTTCCACTTTGTTTGTACTCGGGAACACAACACTTCCTCATTGATTCACCATTGTGATTGCCGGTCATGCTGAGCGGAACTTCCACATTACGCCATCTTGCTTCCTCAAATCAAGTGACATCTGGTGTGCCATCATAAAGTCCAGACCCAATATGCATTCATCTTCCACTCGGGCAACAATAAACCGATGTCGAAACCTTCCTCCAAACTCGACTGTAAGGAAACGTTCACCCTTAACTGCTGCAGCCTCTTCTATAGCTTTCCTCAGCTTGTAGTGATGCACTCTGTTTATTTGCTCTCCAGATACCATTTAAGGACTCACAATTTATCTGGAAGATCCTGTATCTAAAATAAAATCGCAAGGTCTTCTCTCCAATACGTCATTAACAACTAGACTGTTGCAATCCCTTCAAAGATTTGTACTGCGTATTGTGACCCTGGGATATTTCCTTGTCTTCTTCAGCCTTTGTTTTTTTTTTATTTTTATAATTCGCGCACCCTTCAAGGGGTTCGCACCCTTATAATGTTCTATGCTATATGCTTGGCACAGCGTGGGCGTTAAGGAAGAGGAGGAGAAAACAGGAGATGTCTATGAGCTTGTGTTTTGAATGCCTGTGGATCATAGTGAGTGACATACGTGTCGTACGGATGAAGAACGAATACCTGAATTTAACTGTACGTCCGAAGATGGGCTTGAGGGTAAACTGATGAGCATTTAGAGCGCCACGGGTATTGCGGTTGAATTCACGGAGAGGTGGCATGCAGCTGGTTATTTCTCTTGAGCACCGCTGGTAGAACAAGCGATAAAACAGTAACAAGCAAGAAACGTTCCTGCGCTGTTCAAGCGAATCTATTGATTTCGCTATATTTTTGTCACCGATAAGTTTTATCGCGCGGTTTTGTATTCTATCTAGCTGATGCAAATTAGTCTTAGGCGCACCAGACCAGATATGGCAATTGTACTCAAGTTTTGGGCGAATAAAAGCCTTGTATATGGTAGCCAGATCAGAGGGATTGAAATATTTCTTGCCCCGGTCTAGAAAAACTTTCGCAGCATTTTTAGCGACGGTAAATATGTGGTCATTCCAACGAAGCTTATCGTTAACGCACATACCAAGAATTGCGAGATTTTCAGTTTCCTCGATGCAAGTGCCATTCATGGATAATGGCCTGGGGTTTAGGATTAGCTTGTCTCCTGCATTGGGTTTCGGAAGCGTTAAATTCTACTCTATTGATTTCTCCCCATTGTATTATGCTGTCAAGGTCATAATTTAACGTGCTTTACATACGAAGTTGTTTGAGCTCCACATCAGAGGTGGATGGTCGTTCCTCAAACTTATATGAGAAGCTGAGAGTGCTGTCGTCAACGAAAGAGTGAATTGGATTAGAAGTCACAGATAAGAGATCAATAATAAAAATGAGAAAGAGTGTCAGGGACAGAACAGAGCCCTGGGGAACGCCAGCATTAATGTGGTGTATTTCAGACTTGAAACCGTCCAAAACAACTTGAATTGAGCGGTCCAAAAGATAGCTTCTAATCCAATGAAGTAGTTTATCATCGACTCCATAAGCACGCAAAAGAGCTTGATGCCAAACTCTATCAAATGCCTTAGAAATATCGAGTGCAACAGCTTTGCTTTGGCCAAAGTGATGCAAAGACCGGTTCCACTGTTCGGTGAGATATACCATCAAATCACCAGTAGAACGTTGCCCACGAACCCCATACTGCCGGTGACTAAGGATTTCGTTGGTTTCAAGATATTTCTTAAGCTTATAATATATCAGCGTTTCCATGACCTTGGAAATAATGGATGTAAGTGTTATGGGTTGGTACGAATAAGGAGACGACGGCTCGCCTTTTTTGGGTATGGGCTGGACAAATGCTGTTTTCCAACTTCTCGGGAAGAGTCCAGAAGAATAGGATTAAATTGGATTATTAACACAATTTGTCGCCAGTGTTATGCCTTCACTCCACCTTCTTCAAATGTTGTGCACCTATCCGCTGTAATCTTTCCAGATTTTTGACACCATTCACAGGCTGTCTCATCATGTTTCCAGTGCTCAGTTCCATGCAATCCCAAATGAAATGTCCAGGTTTCTGACATCTAAAACACCTTAATGAAGAATCGAATTTGCTACTTCTCTCGTTTTGAAACCGACCAGTGGTTGATTTTTGCAACTTCTCATCAATGAGAGCTTTAATTTGTGCGACGTCCTCTGTTTCCAACTTGCGTAGCCCAACAAAATTCGAAGACACACTGGCTTTAGCTGCTTCATACTCCAAAGCCGACGCCAATACTTGATTCATTGTTTTTCATCTCGATGTTGTCCTCAAATGAAACTTCAACTGTTCATCTCGAATTCCCCGAGAGGACCGCTGTATCTTACTTTTCGATAGGTTTGATACTTGGTTAAACTCGGAAGATAAAAGGGGCAAGGCTGCTAGTAATTAGAATATATAGAACGGGCACCTTCTTCGTATTTAGCAGACTTACCGTACAACTGCAGGACCGTACGTGCCTGGGATAGTTTCTATCCTGGGCGGCCTAGGATAGAGTCTTATCCTAGTGGCAAAATTCCGGACGATGTGCTGCCAAGTCAAGGGGCCAAAGGCACTCACACTGAACGAACTGAGTCGCTTGATGTCAGATCTCACCCAGATCGCGTTGGTAGTACGGGAGTTGGCTATATCCACACATAAGGTTGATCTCCTTGGAGGTTAGCTGAGTCTGTGCCAACTTTTGGTTGGGACCCAGTTTCGTTCTGGGCTTGACCTACGTAGTGGTTGTTGGTTTACTACCCAAATGAGGTAGAGCGCTAGCATGGTAACATCAGCTGAAGGCCTCGTGTTACCAAAATCTTTGGTACATCAGAGCCCTAGCTCATGCTCTAGTACATCATTTTTATAAATATATATTTTTTAAATTGAAAATACGAAAATTCTTATGAAAATCTATTCACTTTATTATTAATATGCAAAGAATCCTTAGCATGGAAGACTCCTATCTTCTGCGCCGACAAATTGCCTACATCATACAGAGAATTCCCAATGGTCTTCAAGATGATACATTTAATGGATTTTGGGGCTAGCTTTGCATTATAGCTTTAACTTTTATTGCTTTTTTTAAAGTTTTTGCGATAGACAATTTGTCCAACTTTATACTTTACTTCCCTACTCCTAGTGCTATAGATCTTTTGTGCCTTTTCGTAAGCTATATTTAAATTTTGAAGTACTTTACTTCGTATAAGTTGCTGTTTGTCCCTTGTTAACGTCAGAGTCTTTTACGTCCTTAAGACATCGCGTGATTTTGAACGCATCCCCGCTTTGCGCCATTTGGAAACAAAATACAACATAATATGGTTCCAGGCCAGTAGCTTCATGCGCAACACTTCTTAGAGAAAATGCAGCGTTACTCACGTGTCTGTCCCACTCTCTTTGGTCACCACCCAGGTACGAGCGTATTTTTTCTAGTACGGAACGGTTCACGCGTTCTGATGCGTTAGCCTGTGGCGAGTAAAAGGCTGTCTTTACATGCTTGACACCATATCGTTTCAGGAAAGTAGTAAAAGATTCAGCAACGAACTGCTTACCATTATCCGAATGCAAGTATTCGGGTACTCCGAATATGTGAAACACAGATTCTTCTAAGTATCTGACCACTTCACTCGAGGTTGCCTTCCTCAGTGGTTTTAGGATAACAAATTTGCTAAAGTGGTCCAATACTATGAGAATCTGTGTGTTTCCATTTCTGGTTCTAGGGTAGGGTATGAAGTCTATGTAGAGCCGTTGAAACGGTCTCTCTGTAATGGTCCGTTGACCCATAGGTGGTCTATTAATCCTATTTGTGCTTTTATTACACTTACAGATTTCGCAGTCCTTAATAATGTTTTGTACGTCAGTCGCCATTCCTGGCCAGAAATATGCCTTAACCTATGCAAAGTCTTGTATATACCGCCATGTCCTGAAGTTGGAAGTTGGCGAGTAATGACCTTAAAACACCCTCTCTCAGCTTCGTCGGCACCCAAAATTTCCAAGCTCTGTCGTCTTGTATGGCGTCCCCTGTACGCATGTCTGTACGTTTATATCCGTAATTGTCTGATATGCAGATGTCTGGTAGTTTATCTTGTTTCTCCTCTACTGTTTTCCTAAGCGTTTTGTATTCTTCAGAAGAAAAGATTCAAGGTCGACAGCAAGACGTTCGACGTTCCCTATGATCTCTTCCATGTGAACACGAGAGAGGGTATCAGCAACCACACTTTGTGTTCCTTTTCGATGCTCAATAGAGAAGTCGAACGCCTGGAGTTTCAGGCTCCACCTAGCTAGTCGTCCTGACAAGTCTGTCTGTGATATAAGCCACTTCAGACTCGTGTGATCGGCCTCTACGTAGGCCCGAAACTTTTTTATACTCAAAACTGCAGCTTACCATTCCAACTCGGTTACGCTATAGTTCTTTTGCGCTGAATTAAGTTTTTGGGACATGTACGCTATTGGTCTTTCATTATCTTCGCTATCCCTGGAATAATACACTTCCTACACCTGTGGTGGAAGCGTCGCATTGAACAAAAAACGGTTTAGTAAAGTCTGGGTTTGATAGAATGGGTGCCGTAACAAGTAACTTCTTTAGCTATTCAAATGCACTTCTTGCGTCATCGGTCCATTTGAATTCCTTGCATTTTTTTAAACAGTCAGTCATTGGGGCCGTTAATGCAGAGTAGTTTGGTATAAACCGACGGTACCATTCTGTCATCCCTAGACCACGTCTAAGCTGCTTAGGAGTCTTTGGTGTCAGGAAATCTTTCACTGCTGCTACCTTTTGGGGGTCTGTTTTAAGGCACCCGTTGCCTACTATATAGCCAAGATACTTTATTTCCCTGCAACAAAACTTGCTTTTCTCGACATTTATCGTCAAACAGGCCTGTCGAAGACATTCAGCCACGTCCTCTAACAGATCAATATGGGTTTTGAAGTCCGGTGAACAGACAAGGAGATCGTCCAGGTAAACAAAGACATTATCCTTTAACCTTGACGGAATCACCTTGTCCATTAGGCGACACATTCTCTGGGCAGCGTTACAAAGGCCGAATGGCATGACCGTATAGTGGTACAGAGGCCTACCAGGGACCGTGAACGCCATTTTTTCCCTGGTCTTCTTTTCCAAAGGGATCTGCCAGAAGGCGTCCTTCAAGTCTATCCCCGATATAAATCGAGTATCTTGGAGTCGGCTTAACAAACCCTCAATATGTGGTAGCGGATATGCAACGTTTTTCGTGACTTGATTCACCTTTATTGAATCCAAACACAATCTATTTTTGCCCGGTTTTCTCACCCGCACAACTGGAGAACTCCATGCACTCTCGCTTTCCTCAATCACACCCAAGGAGAGCATGCGATCGAGTTCCTCAAAGAGGAGCTTCTGTATAGCCGGTGATACTGCCTCTGCTTAACAGGATCCCCTTCACCGGTCTCGATCACATGCTCTTCAAGTCTTGTTTTACCAAGATCTAAGGTAGCGAATGATGGAAATTTCGCTTTGACTGCATGTAGTGCCTCCGTCTGTGAGGATGAGAGAATGTGCATTGTCGGATCCAATGAAGCTGTTTGTGTTAGTTCAAGACCCGATATTATGTTTGGAGCAACTTTGAATGCTTTCCAAAAGTTTATCCCTAGATACAATTTTTGTTGTAGTGACGGTACCACATACAGCTCTAATTCTTCGGAAATTCCATTCCAACTTACAGGAATGGTCACTAGGCCTTCGATATATTGTCGGCTACCGTCCGCTGTTTTGATGTCTGCCTTTATTTCCTTCAATACCAAATTATTTTTTTCAATAAATTGTATGGCACCCTTACCTATGCAACTAACTGACACGCCACTGTCTAATAAACCCATTACTTCATTTTTAAAAATTTTCACTTTGGCATAAGGCCAATTGTCTCCATCTTCATGTAAAATGGTCGCTTCTATCATTCTTATTCTATTCCTTTTCACTTTACATTTTTCCCTAAGCTTCTTTATTTTGTTAAAACGTTTACTCGACGTATCTAAGTCGGGGCCCTCAGTAAATATTCTATCTCTAGCCTTTTCGTATTCAATAATTCGTTGATGTAAAGTTTTGTATGGCGGTCTTATTTGTTCAAATTTTGTTTCTCGTTTTTCAATCGTTGATTGTTTTAAGATCTTTACGTCCTCGTTAATTATTGCCTCGGGAGTTAAATTGCCGGACGGACACTCCCGACTGTCACGTCCTCTTTGCCATTTTCTAACTCCTGACAGGAGGGACAAACAATGATAGGGACATTAGAGTGACCGCACTTAAAACATGACATAGTGTGAAAATATGACGTGCACTGTGTTTTTGTTGGGACAGTATTATAACTTGTGGGTTTTTTTTACTTCGCTACGTTGGGATTAGGTTTATTTTTGTCATACTTAGAAGCTATTGCACATTAGTGGTCAGCTACTTCTTTATCGTGAATATGTCTCTCTATGTTTTCGCCTAGGTCGACTTCGTTCACATGATGAACTCTTTGGCGACTATCTCTTGATGCCAAGTGCTTCTCTGCTCGTGAACCGTGACTGGACTGGTGGTGGTGGGATATGTGTTGACTGTTGCGGTTGTGGTGTAGAAGACCTCTGACAACTTTGCTGTTGAGCCTCAAGTGCTACGACCTTGGTGGTCAGCAACGATAGATAGTTTTCTGAGATCGTGGCGGGCTGCCGATACAAAGAGTACTGCGTCTCACGGAGCTGTATGAAATGTGACAAAAAAACAACACACTACTTCATCTCGAAGGCATTAAAGAAAAATGTACCGATAACAATCTCATAGAGAAGAGCCGAAGACGAATTCATCGGTAACGCTAGCAGCATCCAAGGATTTAGAAAGGCAACAATACGTACTTCTCAGCATAGCCATGATACGGATAGTTGTTAACAATGGACAGGTGATGGAATGCACAGCTATATTGGATTCTGTCCCTCAGGTAAATTTGATTACCGAACGATTAGTGAAAAGATTACTACTTCGCACAAGGGCAGTCTCAATCAGTATTCAAGGTATTGACAATAAAAAAAGAGAATCCCATCACCGCATTAATGCTAGCATTCACTCAAGAATTAATGGCTTTAACGCTCGGTTGGAAGCATTCGTTTAGCCGCACATCATTACACCACAGCCTTCTTAACTTTGAAACATATTGTTACTAAATTCAGGCTTTCGAGTTTGTAAAGGATTTTGCAAACAAAACACAACACAAGTTTATTAATTTACAAGTAACAACTTTAATATTCAAACAGTAAAAATAACACAAGTTCTCAATTTATACTGGTGATAACTTTAATTGTACACAAGAACACTTATAATACTTGTACTTTACAATATTTCTGAAAGCAAGAGCTTTTCAACTACACTGGTTAAATTCCAATTAACTAATGAATTCTCTGCAGTGAAAGCTACCTTTTATACTCATTGAAAAGATTCCAGAAACTTCCAATTATGTAGACAGAAATATCGAGAAAATACCAATAAAATTGTAGCCTTATTTACAACTAACGATACTTATTTGTAATGAGTCATCTTCTAAAAATAGACTACATGTTCAATCATGTTCTTTTACAAAAACCGGGCAAACGGCACAAACCGGTTTGACAACATTTTTGATCAGTACATAATGATTCAAACTTACAGGCGGCTACATTTCAAATTTCAAATAATATAAAGTCTTACAGCCTAAAAGTATGCTACATAAAAGTACTTATTTGGGGTTTATTTAAGGATTTGAATTATATTATATGCGCTACAAACTACTTTTCGTAACATTACCCCCACCTCAATTCTGTTCGTCCCTACAGTATGCTACATAAAAGTGCTTATTTTGGGTTTATTTAAGGATTTGAATTCTATTATATGCGCTACTAACTACTTTTCGTAACATTATCCCCACCTCAATTCTGTTTGTCCCGAACAGATTCAGCACTCCTTCTGATGTTGTACCTTGTCAATCTGTCAATGTGAACAACTTTCATTTAACATCTGGGGCTTTGTTTAATCTGATATACGACATCATTAATCCTCTTAATGATCTTATAAGGTCTTTCCCAACTTTGCTGTAGTTTTGGAGATTTACCTTTTCTTCTCTTCGGATTGTAGAGCTAGACCTTCCACCACAGATTGCACGCAGGTCATATCACGTTTTCATCCGGTTGCTGGCATCCACTTTATTACTTCTTACTGCAGCATGAACAGCGATCATCCTCTGTCTTATATCACTAACGTAGTTCCCTTTGTTGTTGGCTCTCAGGTGGTGGCCTGGTAGACGAAGTTCTTTGCCAAATACAACCATTGCTGGTGAGTTTTTAGTCGTGTTGTGGATAGCGCTACGATAACCCATCATAAGCAACGGTATACAACGGTCCCATTCATCTTGGTTGGCATTAACTTATTTTCGCAGATGCTCTTCCAGCGTTCTGTTGAATCTTTCGAACATTCCGTCTGATTGTGGATGTAACGGAGTATTCTTCGTTTTCTTGATGTTGAGTACTTGACACAGCTCTTGAAAGAATAGCGATTCAAAACTTCGCCCTTGATTGGAATGTAATTCCAGTGGTACTCCAAAATCTGCAGATCTAATTGTCCGCGAATATCCTAGCCACCTTGCTAGCTTGCTGTTGCAATTTCATGCCACTGCGGTCTTTCACCTTGCTCCATCAATCGAAGTACTGGACCAATTGAATCATCCTGCTCTTGTTCTTCCCTTTGCTGTTCTCTTGTCAAATCATCTTTCATCTGTTGGACCGTAATTCTTGAAACAACTGAACATTTTTGGTGTTCCGGTCTTCCACTTTGTTTGTACTCGGGAACACAACACTTCCTCATGGATTCACCATTGTGATTGCCGGTCATGCTGAGCGGAACTTCCACATTACGCCATCTTGCTTCCTCAAATCAAGTGACATCTGGTGTGCCATCATAAAGTCCAGACCCAATATGCATTCATCTTCCACTCGGGCAACAATAAACCGATGTCGAAACCTTCCTCCAAACTCGACTGTAAGGAAACGTTCACCCTTAACTGCTGCAGCCTCTTCTATAGCTTTCCTCAGCTTGTAGTGATGCACTCTGTTTACTTGCTCTCCAGATACCATTTAAGGACTCACAATTTATCTGGAAGATCCTGTATCTAAAATAAAATCGCAAGGTCTTCTCTCCAATACGTCATTAACAACTAGACTGTTGCAATCCCTTCAAAGATTTGTACTGCGTATTGTGACCCTGGGATATTTCCTTGTCTTCTTCAGCCTTTGTTTTTTTTTTTTTTTTTTATAATTCGCGCACCCTTCAAGGGGTTCGCACCCTTATAATGTTCTATGCTATATGCTTGGCACAGCGTGGGCGTTAAGGAAGAGGAGGAGAAAACAGGAGATGTCTATGAGCTTGTGTTTTGAATGCCTGTGGATCATAGTGAGTGACATACGTGTCGTACGGATGAAGAACGAATACCTGAATTTAACTGTACGTCCGAAGATGGGCTTGAGGGTAAACTGATGAGCATTTAGAGCGCCACGGGTATTGCGGTTGAATTCACGGAGAGGTGGCATGCAGCTGGTTATTTCTCTTGAGCACCGCTGGTAGAACAAGCGATAAAACAGTAACAAGCAAGAAACGTTCCTGCGCTGTTTAAGCGAATCTATTGATTTCGCTATATTTTTGTCACCGATAAGTTTTATCGCGCGGTTTTGTATTCTATCTAGCTGATGCAAATTAGTCTTAGGCGCACCAGACCAGATATGGCAATTGTACTCAAGTTTTGGGCGAATAAAAGCCTTGTATATGGTAGCCAGATCAGAGGGATTGAAATATTTCTTGCCCCGGTCTAGAAAAACTTTCGCAGCATTTTTAGCGACGGTAAATATGTGGTCATTCCAACGAAGCTTATCGTTAACGCACATACCAAGAATTGCGAGATTTTCAGTTTCCTCGATGCAAGTGCCATTCATGGATAATGGCCTGGGGTTTAGGATTAGCTTGTCTCCTGCATTGGGTTTCGGAAGCGTTAAATTCTACTCTATTGATTTCTCCCCATTGTATTATGCTGTCAAGGTCATAATTTAACGTGCTTAACATACGAAGTTGTTTGAGTTCCACATCAGAGGTGGATGGTCGTTCCTCAAACTTATATGAGAAGCTGAGAGTGCTGTCGTCAACGAAAGAGTGAATTGGATTAGAAGTCACAGATAAGAGATCAATAATAAAAATGAGAAAGAGTGTCAGGGACAGAACAGAGCCCTGGGGAACGCCAGCATTAATGTGGTGTATTTCAGACTTGAAACCGTCCAAAACAACTTGAATTGAGCGGTCCAAAAGATAGCTTCTAATCCAATGAAGTAGTTTATCATCGACTCCATAAGCACGCATTTTAGACAAAAGAGCTTGATGCCAAACTCTATCAAATGCCTTAGAAATATCGAGTGCAACAGCTTTGCTTTGGCCAAAGTGATGCAAAGACCGGTTCCACTGTTCGGTGAGATATACCATCAAATCACCAGTAGAACGTTGCCCACGAACCCCATACTGCCGGTGACTAAGGATTTCGTTGGTTTCAAGATATTTCTTAAGCTGATAATATATCAGCGTTTCCATGACCTTGGAAATAATGGATGTAAGTGCTATGGGTTGGTACGAATAAGGAGACGACGGCTCGCCTTTTTTGGGTATGGGCTGGACAAATGCTGTTTTCCAACTTCTCGGGAAGAGTCCAGAAGAATAGGATTAAATTGGATTATTAACACAATTTGTCGCCAGTGTTATGCCTTCACTCCACCTTCTTCAAATGTTGTGCACCTATCCGCTGTAATCTTTCCAGATTTTTGACACCATTCACAGGCTGTCTCATCATGTTTCCAGTGCTCAGTTCCATGCAATCCCAAATGAAATGTCCAGGTTTCTGACATCTAAAACACCTTAATGAAGAATCGAATTTGCTACTTCTCTCGTTTTGAAACCGACCAGTGGTTGATTTTTGCAACTTCTCATCAATGAGAGCTTTAATTTGTGCGACGTCCTCTGTTTCCAACTTGCGTAGCCCAACAAAATTCGAAGACACACTGGCTTTAGCTGCTTCATACTCCAAAGCCGACGCCAATACTTGATTCATTGTTTTTCATCTCGATGTTGTCCTCAAATGAAACTTCAACTGTTCATCTCGAATTCCCCGAGAGGACCGCTGTATCTTACTTTTCGATAGGTTTGATACTTGGTTAAACTCGGAAGATAAAAGGGGCAAGGCTGCTAGTAATTAGAATATATAGAACGGGCACCTTCTTCGTATTTAGCAGACTTACCGTACAACTGCAGGACCGTACGTGCCTGGGATAGTTTCTATCCTGGGCGGCCTAGGATAGAGTCTTATCCTAGTGGCAAAATTCCGGACGATGTGCTGCCAAGTCAAGGGGCCAAAGGCACTCACACTGAACGAACTGAGTCGCTTGATGTCAGATCTCACCCAGATCGCGTTGGTAGTACGGGAGTTGGCTATATCCACACATAAGGTTGATCTCCTTGGAGGTTAGCTGAGTCTGTGCCAACTTTTGGTTGGGACCCAGTTTCGTTCTGGGCTTGACCTACGTAGTGGTTGTTGGTTTACTACCCAAATGAGGTAGAGCGCTAGCATGGTAACATCAGCTGAAGGCCTCGTGTTACCAAAATCTTTGGTACATCAGAGCCCTAGCTCATGCTCTAGTACATCATTTTTATAAATATATATTTTTTAAATTGAAAATACGAAAATTCTTATGAAAATCTATTCACTTTATTATTAATATGCAAAGAATCCTTAGCATGGAAGACTCCTATCTTCTGCGCCGACAAATTGCCTACATCATACAGAGAATTCCCAATGGTCTTCAAGATGATACATTTAATGGATTTTGGGGCTAGCTTTGCATTATAGCTTTAACTTTTATTGCTTTTTTTAAAGTTTTTGCGATAGACAATTTGTCCAACTTTATACTTTACTTCCCTACTCCTAGTGCTATAGATCTTTTGTGCCTTTTCGTAAGCTATATTTAAATTTTGAAGTACTTTACTTCGTATAAGTTGCTGTTTGTCCCTTGTTAACGTCAGAGTCTTTTACGTCCTTAAGACATCGCGTGATTTTGAACGCATCCCCGCTTTGCGCCATTTGGAAACAAAATACAACATAATATGGTTCCAGGCCAGTAGCTTCATGCGCAACACTTCTTAGAGAAAATGCAGCGTTACTCACGTGTCTGTCCCACTCTCTTTGGTCACCACCCAGGTACGAGCGTATTTTTTCTAGTACGGAACGGTTCACGCGTTCTGATGCGTTAGCCTGTGGCGAGTAAAAGGCTGTCTTTACATGCTTGACACCATATCGTTTCAGGAAAGTAGTAAAAGATTCAGCAACGAACTGCTTACCATTATCCGAATGCAAGTATTCGGGTACTCCGAATATGTGAAACACAGATTCTTCTAAGTATCTGACCACTTCACTCGAGGTTGCCTTCCTCAGTGGTTTTAGGATAACAAATTTGCTAAAGTGGTCCAATACTATGAGAATCTGTGTGTTTCCATTTCTGGTTCTAGGGTAGGGTATGAAGTCTATGTAGAGCCGTTGAAACGGTCTCTCTGTAATGGTCCGTTGACCCATAGGTGGTCTATTAATCCTATTTGTGCTTTTATTACACTTACAGATTTCGCAGTCCTTAATAATGTTTTGTACGTCAGTCGCCATTCCTGGCCAGAAATATGCCTTAACCTATGCAAAGTCTTGTATATACCGCCATGTCCTGAAGTTGGAAGTTGGCGAGTAATGACCTTAAAACACCCTCTCTCAGCTTCGTCGGCACCCAAAATTTCCAAGCTCTGTCGTCTTGTATGGCGTCCCCTGTACGCATGTCTGTACGTTTATATCCGTAATTGTCTGATATGCAGATGTCTGGTAGTTTATCTTGTTTCTCCTCTACTGTTTTCCTAAGCGTTTTGTATTCTTCAGAAGAAAAGATTCAAGGTCGACAGCAAGACGTTCGACGTTCCCTAGGATCTCTTCCATGTGAACACGAGAGAGGGTATCAGCAACCACACTTTGTGTTCCTTTTCGATGCTCAATAGAGAAGTCGAACGCCTGGAGTTTCAGGCTCCACCTAGCTAGTCGTCCTGACAAGTCTGTCTGTGATATAAGCCACTTCAGACTCGTGTGATCGGCCTCTACGTAGGCCCGAAACTTTTTTATACTCAAAACTGCAGCTTACCATTCCAACTCGGTTACGCTATAGTTCTTTTGCGCTGAATTAAGTTTTTGGGACATGTACGCTATTGGTCTTTCATTATCTTCGCTATCCCTGGAATAATACACTTCCTACACCTGTGGTGGAAGCGTCGCATTGAACAAAAAACGGTTTAGTAAAGTCTGGGTTTGATAGAATGGGTGCCGTAACAAGTAACTTCTTTAGCTATTCAAATGCACTTCTTGCGTCATCGGTCCATTTGAATTCCTTGCATTTTTTTAAACAGTCAGTCATTGGGGCCGTTAATGCAGAGTAGTTTGGTATAAACCGACGGTACCATTCTGTCATCCCTAGACCACGTCTAAGCTGCTTAGGAGTCTTTGGTGTCAGGAAATCTTTCACTGCTGCTACCTTTTGGGGGTCTGTTTTAAGGCACCCGTTGCCTACTATATAGCCAAGATACTTTATTTCCCTGCAACAAAACTTGCTTTTCTCGACATTTATCGTCAAACAGGCCTGTCGAAGACATTCAGCCACGTCCTCTAACAGATCAATATGGGTTTTGAAGTCCGGTGAACAGACAAGGAGATCGTCCAGGTAAACAAAGACATTATCCTTTAACCTTGACGGAATCACCTTGTCCATTAGGCGACACATTCTCTGGGCAGCGTTACAAAGGCCGAATGGCATGACCGTATAGTGGTACAGAGGCCTACCAGGGACCGTGAACGCCATTTTTTCCCTGGACTTCTTTTCCAAAGGGATCTGCCAGAAGGCGTCCTTCAAGTCTATCCCCGATATAAATCGAGTATCTTGGAGTCGGCTTAACAAACCCTCAATATGTGGTAGCGGATATGCAACGTTTTTCGTGACTTGATTCACCTTTATTGAATCCAAACACAATCTATTTTTGCCCGGTTTCCTCACCCGCACAACTGGAGAACTCCATGCACTCTCGCTTTCCTCAATCACACCCAAGGAGAGCATGCGATCGAGTTCCTCAAAGAGGAGCTTCTGTATAGCCGGTGATACTGCCTCTGCTTAACAGGATCCCCTTCACCGGTCTCGATCACATGCTCTTCAAGTCTTGTTTTACCAAGATCTAAGGTAGCGAATGATGGAAATTTCGCTTTGACTGCATGTAGTGCCTCCGTCTGTGAGGATGAGAGAATGTGCATTGTCGGATCCAATGAAGCTGTTTGTGTTAGTTCAAGACCCGATATTATGTTTGGAGCAACTTTGAATGCTTTCCAAAAGTTTATCCCTAGATACAATTTTTGTTGTAGTGACGGTACCACATACAGCTCTAATTCTTCGGAAATTCCATTCCAACTTACAGGAATGGTCACTAGGCCTTCGATATATTGTCGGCTACCGTCCGCTGTTTTGATGTCTGCCTTTATTTCCTTCAATACCAAATTATTTTTTTCAATAAATTGTATGGCACCCTTACCTATGCAACTAACTGACACGCCACTGTCTAATAAACCCATTACTTCATTTTTAAAAATTTTCACTTTGGCATAAGGCCAATTGTCTCCATCTTCATGTAAAATGGTCGCTTCTATCATTCTTATTCTATTCCTTTTCACTTTACATTTTTCCCTAAGCTTCTTTATTTTGTTAAAACGATTACTCGACGTATCTAAGTCGGGGCCCTCAGTAAATATTCTATCTCTAGCCTTTTCGTATTCAATAATTCGTTGATGTAAAGTTTTGTATGGCGGTCTTATTTGTTCAAATTTTGTTTCTCGTTTTTCAATCGTTGATTGTTTTAAGATCTTTACGTCCTCGTTAATTATTGCCTCGGGAGTTAAATTGCCGGACGGACACTCCCGACTGTCACGTCCTCTTTGCCATTTTCTAACTCCTGACAGGAGGGACAAACAATGATAGGGACATTAGAGTGACCGCACTTAAAACATGACATAGTGTGAAAATATGACGTGCACTGTGTTTTTGTTGGGACAGTATTATAACTTGTGGGTTTTTTTTACTTCGCTACGTTGGGATTAGGTTTATTTTTGTCATACTTAGAAGCTATTGCACATTAGTGGTCAGCTACTTCTTTATCGTGAATATGTCTCTCTATGTTTTCGCCTAGGTCGACTTCGTTCACATGATGAACTCTTTGGCGACTATCTCTTGATGCCAAGTGCTTCTCTGCTCGTGAACCGTGACTGGACTGGTGGTGGTGGGATATGTGTTGACTGTTGCGGTTGTGGTGTAGAAGACCTCTGACAACTTTGCTGTTGAGCCTCAAGTGCTACGACCTTGGTGGTCAGCAACGATAGATAGTTTTCTGAGATCGTGGCGGGCTGCCGATACAAAGAGTACTGCGTCTCACGGAGCTGTATGAAATGTGACAAAAAAAACAACACACTACTTCATCTCGAAGGCATTAAAGAAAAATGTACCGATAACAATCTCATAGAGAAGAGCCGAAGACGAATTCATCGGTAACGCTAGCAGCATCCAAGGATTTAGAAAGGCAACAATACGTACTTCTCAGCATAGCCATGATACGGATAGTTGTAAACAATGGACAGGTGATGGAATGCACAGCTATATTGGATTCTGTCCCTCAGGTAAATTTGATTACCGAACGATTAGTGAAAAGATTACTACTTCGCACAAGGGCAGTCTCAATCAGTATTCAAGGTATTGACAATAAAAAAAAGAGAATCCCATCACCGCATTAATGCTAGCATTCACTCAAGAATTAATGGCTTTAACGCTCGGTTGGAAGCATTCGTTTAGCCGCACATCATTACACCACAGCCTTCTTAACTTTGAAACATATTGTTACTAAATTCAGGCTTTCGAGTTTGTAAAGGATTTTGCAAACAAAACACAACACAAGTTTATTAATTTACAAGTAACAACTGTTACGATCAAATTAAATACAGTCCACTTAATTTTATTATTGAAATATTGAATAACACATTTAAAAACTTATCTTTTAAGATCATCGTGTAAACGACAGCTTATGATTTGCTTAACATTTGCTCAGAAATGTCAAACAGAAGAAATGAAATGTCGCAGTCAGTCAATCATTCTATGCAGTACACACTACACAGTCAGCCATTGTTGTTCATCACGCGCACCCAACATTTTCTTTACACGCATTAAGTTTATCTTCAATAAATATATTTTAAAGATTATGGTAGTAGTTCGTTTTATTATTCCACGAAATTAAAATCAACCACCTATGGACACACACACACGTACATTTTGGCCGCATCGAACCGGATAAATTTCGTTACATAAAAAACGATAGCTTGACGCATTCTTACGTGCACATGCAAACTCGAAAATTGAGGTTAGTACATTTTTGAATTAAATTCGCAAACTCACGAAACGAAAACGCAAATCGACAATTATATTACAATGGATGCAAACATTGCTTCGCTTATAAAAAGACGTGGTACGCAAAAGAGGCGTTTAACCCAACATAAGACTTTTCTGGCAACATGTGAAACGAAAACTCGTGCTGAAATCGAAACACGATTGAAGCAATTGCACGACTGCATGGCGCAATACAACGCAATTTATCAAGAGCTGTACGAATTATCGGAATATGACGAATCACACGCAAGTGAGTTCATGCAGTTTGAAGAGGAGTCGGCAATATGCGTAGGCAAATATAACGATAGGTTGGAATCGTTGTCGAAGCTATCCGATCCCGATGATCCCGTATTTGGAAAAGTTGATAAGATATCAGTAAAAGATATAGTGACAACACGTCCAATTGATCCTAAAATAAAGCATTTTTGGGGGAATTTCGAAGACTGGAGCACGTTTAAAGAAGTTTATATGGCATATATACACAACAAATCGTTTATGTCGAACATCGAAAAATACGTTCACCTTCGAGGTTACTTGCAAGGTGAGGCATTTGATTTAATAAAAAATATTGCATTTACGGATGTAGGTTACGAACTCGCTTGGGAAACTCTATGCATACGTTATGGTAACAAGCGGCGAATAATGTCGCATCACATTGATTCTTTGCTTAAAATATCAAAGGCAAACAAAGTCACGTCAGGCAAAGAATTACAAGCAGTGGTAGACGAATGCAATAATCACATTCTCTCTGTAAAAGCACTCGATATTTCTACGAACAATTGGGATTTGCTCATTATTGGTATGATTTTGCCTCGATTAGACAACGATACTAGAGAGTTATGGGAGAGTGAAATGATCAGACAAGAATTGCCAACTTGGGATGAAATGAAAATTTTCCTCAATTCTCGATGTCGTGTATTAGAGACAATCGATACAAAAACAGGAATCTCGCAGATTTCAGCTTTTAAAGTCAAGCCAAAATTTAACGCGATGAAAGCATCCAGCAATAGTTTTGTTACTAATACGTCGGCTTACGCCAAAATTCAATGCAACATCTGTAACAAAAACGATCATTTTTCTTCAATATGTCCGAATTATCTCGCGCTATCTGACAGTGACAAATTCACAAAGATTCAATCGCTTCGTTTATGCTTGAATTGTTTGCGTAAAGGTCACATCGCGAAGGATTGCCGATCGACAAAGTGTAAGAAGTGTCAAAGAACTCACAATACAACACTCCATGAGCTGTACCAAACGAAGTATACAACATCAATAGCCGCGAAAGATTCCGAACAGTCAGCTTCAAAACCGCCAGTCAACAACACGGTAAGCTGCACGTACCATACACAAACAAACAACGTAATTAGTAGTAGTTTTCATGCTTCCTCATTCGACAAAACAGTATTGCTATCAACAGCGCAAATTTACATCACTGGTGCAGATAACCAAGTTCATTTGTGTCGTGCGCTGCTTGATTCGGCATCCGAAAACAATTTTATAACCGACGAGCTTTCGCAGAAGCTTGGACTTGTTAAACAACAACATCATCACAGCGTATCTGGCATTGACACAATCTTGGTCAAAACGAATCATAAAGTATCAACAACAGTCCGGTCACGAATAAACAAATATAGTTTAAACATAGAATTTTTGGTTATACCTAAAATTACTGATCGATTGCCAAAACAACGCATACGTTTAGAAAACATTAAAATACCGCCTGGTGTACAACTCGCTGATCCGTCTTTCAATTTACCATCACCAATTGATATTTTGATTGGCGCTCAATATTTTTTTGGAATTCTTAAACAACATCACATCAAATTAGAAGAAAGTTTACCAACATTACACGCAACCGAATTCGGTTACATTATTTCCGGCGCAGTCAATCAAGATTCCAGTAGCAGCACGAATTTTGCACTCATATCATCGCAAAATACAGACGACGATCTTCACAAATTAGTTTCGAAATTTTGGAGTCTTGACAATGTCACCACAAAGACACATTTATCTGACGAGCAACGAGAGTGTCAAAATCATTTTGTTAACACTCACACACGCAATTCTACTGGAAGATATATCGTAAAATTACCATTTCGCAATGACGTCCAAGAACTTGGTGAATCGAAGAACACGGCGCTAAACAGATTTTTATCGATTGAGAGAAGGTTGCAAAAAGATGCAGATATGAAACGTGAGTACACTAAATTTATCAATGAATATGTTTCTTTGGGTCATATGTACAGGGTACCAAACGATACTTCATTTGGTTATTACTTGCCGCATCACTGCATTGTCAAGCCAAGCAGCACGACTACGAAGTTGAGAGTTGTTTTCGACGCGTCTGCAAAGGCTTCTTCAGGTCTGTCACTAAATGATATTTTGCTTGATGGACCAAAGACTCAAGAAGACTTATTAAATATAGTCATAAGATTTCGAATTCCGAGGTATGTCTTTTCAGGCGATATTGAAAAGATGTACAGGCAAGTAGAAATCGCTCCTGAACATAGAAAATTTCAACGAATCTTATATAGAGAATCACCGCACAAACCCATTGCAACGTACGAATTGGCCACGGTAACATATGGCGTTAAGCCTGCAGCATATCTTGCAACGGTAGTTCTCACGCAAATCGGCATTGATGAAGGAGACAATTTTCCATTGGGACGACAAGCCCTAAAAGATTTTTATGTAGACGATGTCATGACGGGTGATAATGACATAGAGTGTCTTATAAATATGAAAGATCAATTATGTGAGTTGTTGTCAAAAGGAGGAATGCGACTACGAAAATTTGTATCTAACTCTTCTCGATTTTTAAATACAATTCCGTCCGACAACAGAGAGATCGAAACCAATCTAGATCAATTCAGTGCTAATACATCTATCCAAGCTTTAGGACTAAAGTGGGATCCCTCAAATGATAAATTTATAATCTCGTTTCAAAACTTTTGCACTAAGAAGCCTGTGACAAAACGCGAAATACTATCGATTGTTGCTAGCATTTTCGACCCGCTTGGTTTAGTATCACCAGTCGTCATTAAAGCCAAAATATTTTTACAAAACCTTTGGCTTCAACAAGTTTCATGGGATCAGACACTGACAGCAGACTTGCTCGAGCAATTCAACAGAATTTTGGATGACTTTTCATCGATTCAGTCAATCAGCACCGACAGGTGTGTCACCTCCAAGAAAGCTCGGACACATGAGCTTCATGGATTCGCTGATGCGAGTCAATCAGCTTATGGCGCATGCATATACATTCGAGCTATTAATCATAACGGAAGTATTACAACAAATTTATTGTGTGCTAAAGCTCGAGTTGCACCTCTTAAGCATCATACCATTCCACGACTTGAATTATGTGGAGCACTTTTACTCTCACGACTTTACAACAAAGTTAGTAGCATAGTAGATATCAAGTTTCACAAAGTATGTCTATGGTCAGACTCAACTATAGTGCTAGCATGGATTAAAACACCATCATATCAGCTAAAGGAATTTGTTGCATCACGTGTATCTGAGATACAAGAACTCACAAATGGAATAAGTTGGTATTACATTGATACCAAAGCAAACATAGCCGATCTCATCTCACGTGGCTGTTCACCTAAGAGCTTAGCCTTCGACAATAATTGGTGGCATGGACCAAACTTTTTAATGACATCACTTGATTATGAACAATACCTACCGAACGTATCGAATGTCGATGTAATTGAACGTAAGGAGCGGAAGATTGTACTTTTAACACAATCTAAGTGTAATGCCATCGCTGAACTCATACTACGACATAGTTCATATATGAAATTAATACGAATTGTCATATATTGCATCAAATTCATCAATAAAATAATTAAAACTCGCAATATGAAGCTTCCTCACAAGGAACAAATTTTAGTATTCGACGAAAGAACCACAGCAATATTTATTCTCGCACGCGCAGTTCAAGCCGATTCATTTCCCGACGAAATTAGGGCATTACAGTCTAAGAGACAACTTCCACGGTTGAGTAGTTTGAAGGCGCTTACACCATTTCTCGACACATTTGGGATCGTACGTGTAGGCGGGCGCATCAGTAGGAGCGGCCTACCGTATGAGCAATGCCATCAAATACTCTTGCCACACGCACATCCATTTACTGACATCATGTTTCGCCACTATCACATCATTAGCTTGCATTGTGGAGCTCAGTCACTCTTGTATAACACGCGACAAACATTTTGGACCATCAAAGGCAAATTAGCAGCGAAACGAGCCATCTCAAAATGCGTCACATGCACTCGGATAAATCCAAAACCATCTCAACAGCTCATGGGCGAGCTGCCAGCAGACCGGGTGACACCTCACAAGGCATTCACGGTAGTCGGGGTCGATTACTGTGGTCCGTTTTTAACTAGAATACCTGGTACTCGTGCAAAGACCACATTGAAATCTTACATTGGCGTATTCGTATGCTTTAGCACAAGAGCAATTCACCTCGAGGTCATTAGCGATCTAACTACGAATGGATTCATAGCGGCGCTACATCGATTTATTGCCAGAAGGGGAAAACCAACATCTATATACAGTGATAATGGGACCAATTTCATTGGTTCCTGCAATCATTTAAAATCACTCGAACTGTTCTTCAGATCCGATGACCATCGATTAGCAATGGAAACTTTCAGTAGTGACCATAACATCTCGTGGCATTTCATACCACCACGGTCTCCACATCATGGAGGTCTATGGGAGGCTGGAGTCAAGGCCGTAAAGCACCACCTTCGCCGCGTAACGAACGAGCATCCTCTATCATTTGAGGAGCTTTCGACTTTGGCAGCTCGTATAGAAGGTTGTCTGAACAGTCGACCTCTCAGCGTTCTTTCTGACGACCCTAATGATCCGCAACCGTTAACTCCTGCACACTTTTTAATAGGAAGTCCACTCACGCCAATTCACGAGCCAGACATAACATCAACAAATGTCAATCGACTCAAACGTTGGGACCAGATTCAGCATATGACTCAATCATTCTGGAAAAAATGGTCAGTTGAGTATTTGCAATCCCTTCAGAAGCGCACCAAATGGAAGTCATCATCACAAAACCTGCAAGTGGGTCAAGTCGTTCTTGTTCATCCTGAACGAAGTTTACCAGCCAAATGGATTCTTGGGCTAATCAAAGATGTTACTTGTGGTGATGATGGTTTAGTCCGAGTCATCACGGTGAAGACTAATGCAGGAATTTTTAAACGAAGCATCAACAAAATATGTCCGCTTTTCAAATAAATTCTGTTGAAACATTTCGGAATGTTTCAAAGGGGCGCGGCATGTTACGATCAAATTAAATACAGTCCACTTAATTTTATTATTGAAATATTGAATAACACATTTAAAAACTTATCTTTTAAGATCATCGTGTAAACGACAGCTTATGATTTGCTTAACATTTGCTCAGAAATGTCAAACAGAAGAAATGAAATGTCGCAGTCAGTCAATCATTCTATGCAGTACACACTACACAGTCAGCCATTGTTGTTCATCACGCGCACCCAACATTTTCTTTACACGCATTAAGTTTATCTTCAATAAATATATTTTAAAGATTATGGTAGTAGTTCGTTTTATTATTCCACGAAATTAAAATCAACCACCTATGGACACACACACACGTACAACAACTTTAATATTCAAACAGTAAAAATAACACAAGTTCTCAATTTATACTGGTGATAACTTTAATTGTACACAAGAACACTTATAATACTTGTACTTTACAATATTTCTGAAAGCAAGAGCTTTTCAACTACACTGGTTAAATTCCAATTAACTAATGAATTCTCTGCAGTGAAAGCTACCTTTTATACTCATTGAAAAGATTCCAGAAACTTCCAATTATGTAGACAGAAATATCGAGAAAATACCAATAAAATTGTAGCCTTATTTACAACTAACGATACTTATTTGTAATGAGTCATCTTCTAAAAATAGACTACATGTTCAATCATGTTCTTTTACAAAAACCGGGCAAACGGCACAAACCGGTTTGACAACATTTTTGATCAGTACATAATGATTCAAACTTACAGGCGGCTACATTTCAAATTTCAAATAATATAAAGTCTTACAGCCTAAAAGTATGCTACATAAAAGTGCTTATTTGGGGTTTATTTAAGGATTTGAATTATATTATATGCGCTACAAACTACTTTTCGTAACATTACCCCCACCTCAATTCTGTTCGTCCCTACAGTATGCTACATAAAAGTGCTTATTTTGGGTTTATTTAAGGATTTGAATTCTATTATATGCGCTACTAACTACTTTTCGTAACATTATCCCCACCTCAATTCTGTTTGTCCCGAACAGATTCAGCACTCCTTCTGATGTTGTACCTTGTCAATCTGTCAATGTGAACAACTTTCATTTAACATCTGGGGCTTTGTTTAATCTGATATACGACATCATTAATCCTCTTAATGATCTTATAAGGTCTTTCCCAACTTTGCTGTAGTTTTGGAGATTTACCTTTTCTTCTCTTCGGATTGTAGAGCTAGACCTTCCACCACAGATTGCACGCAGGTCATATCACGTTTTCATCCGGTTGCTGGCATCCACTTTATTACTTCTTACTGCAGCATGAACAGCGATCATCCTCTGTCTTATATCACTAACGTAGTTCCCTTTGTTGTTGGCTCTCAGGTGGTGGCCTGGTAGACGAAGTTCTTTGCCAAATACAACCATTGCTGGTGAGTTTTTAGTCGTGTTGTGGATAGAGCTACGATAACCCATCATAAGCAACGGTATACAACGGTCCCATTCATCTTGGTTGGCATTAACTTATTTTCGCAGATGCTCTTCCAGCGTTCTGTTGAATCTTTCGAACATTCCGTCTGATTGTGGATGTAACGGAGTAGTCTTCGTTTTCTTGATGTTGAGTACTTGACACAGCTCTTGAAAGACTAGCGATTTAAAACTTCGCCCTTGATCGGAATGTAATTCCAGTGGTACTCCAAAATCTGCAGATCTAATTGTCCGCGAATGTCCTAGCCACCTTGCTAGCTTCCTGGTTTGCGATGGGATATGCTTCTGCCCATTTACTGAAGTAATCAATGCACACGAGTATATAGCGATTTCCATCTTTTGTTTCTGGGAATGGACCAGCTATGTCCATTGCCACCCGTTCAAATGGTGCTCCAACATTGAACTATTGCATTTTTCCTCTAGTTTTAAGTTCCTCTTAATTCCCAAATGTTCGCCTGATGTTCCACTGTGAGCATCGTGAAGAACTTTGTTCACCAAATTCGTTGGTAACACTACCTTTGATTTGTAATACCGACCATCGTCAGATTCATATTGCCTCACTAGTAGTTCATCTTTGAATCTCAATGACTACCATTGAGCCCAGTAACTTTTTAATGTCGGACTTGCTGTTGCAATTTCATGCCACTGCGGTCTTTCACCTTGCTCCATCAATCGAAGTACTGGACCAATTGAATCATCCTGCTCTTGTTCTTCCCTTTGCTGTTCTCTTGTCAAATCATCTTTCATCTGTTGGACCGTAATTCTTGAAACAACTGAACATTTTTGGTGTTCCGGTCTTCCACTTTGTTTGTACTCGGGAACACAACACTTCCTCATTGATTCACCATTGTGATTGCCGGTCATGCTGAGCGGAACTTCCACATTACGCCATCTTGCTTCCTCAAATCAAGTGACATCTGGTGTGCCATCATAAAGTCCAGACCCAATATGCATTCATCTTCCACTCGGGCAACAATAAACCGATGTCGAAACCTTCCTCCAAACTCGACTGTAAGGAAACGTTCACCCTTAACTGCTGCAGCCTCTTCTATAGCTTTCCTCAGCTTGTAGTGATGCACTCTGTTTACTTGCTCTCCAGATACCATTTAAGGACTCACAATTTATCTGGAAGATCCTGTATCTAAAATAAAATCGCAAGGTCTTCTCTCCAATACGTCATTAACAACTAGACTGTTGCAATCCCTTCAAAGATTTGTACTGCGTATTGTGACCCTGGGATATTTCCTTGTCTTCTTCAGCCTTTGTTTTTATTTTATTTTTATAATTCGCGCACCCTTCAAGGGGTTCGCACCCTTATAATGTTCTATGCTATATGCTTGGCACAGCGTGGGCGTTAAGGAAGAGGAGGAGAAAACAGGAGATGTCTATGAGCTTGTGTTTTGAATGCCTGTGGATCATAGTGAGTGACATACGTGTCGTACGGATGAAGAACGAATACCTGAATTTAACTGTACGTCCGAAGATGGGCTTGAGGGTAAACTGATGAGCATTTAGAGCGCCACGGGTATTGCGGTTGAATTCACGGAGAGGTGGCATGCAGCTGGTTATTTCTCTTGAGCACCGCTGGTAGAACAAGCGATAAAACAGTAACAAGCAAGAAACGTTCCTGCGCTGTTCAAGCGAATCTATTGATTTCGCTATATTTTTGTCACCGATAAGTTTTATCGCGCGGTTTTGTATTCTATCTAGCTGATGCAAATTAGTCTTAGGCGCACCAGACCAGATATGGCAATTGTACTCAAGTTTTGGGCGAATAAAAGCCTTGTATATGGTAGCCAGATCAGAGGGATTGAAATATTTCTTGCCCCGGTCTAGAAAAACTTTCGCAGCATTTTTAGCGACGGTAAATATGTGGTCATTCCAACGAAGCTTATCGTTAACGCACATACCAAGAATTGCGAGATTTTCAGTTTCCTCGATGCAAGTGCCATTCATGGATAATGGCCTGGGGTTTAGGATTAGCTTGTCTCCTGCATTGGGTTTCGGAAGCGTTAAATTCTACTCTATTGATTTCTCCCCATTGTATTATGCTGTCAAGGTCATAATTTAACGTGCTTAACATACGAAGTTGTTTGAGTTCCACATCAGAGGTGGATGGTCGTTCCTCAAACTTATATGAGAAGCTGAGAGTGCTGTCGTCAACGAAAGAGTGAATTGGATTAGAAGTCACAGATAAGAGATCAATAATAAAAATGAGAAAGAGTGTCAGGGACAGAACAGAGCCCTGGGGAACGCCAGCATTAATGTGGTGTATTTCAGACTTGAAACCGTCCAAAACAACTTGAATTGAGCGGTCCAAAAGATAGCTTCTAATCCAATGAAGTAGTTTATCATCGATTCCATAAGCACGCATTTTAGACAAAAGAGCTTGATGCCAAACTCTATCAAATGCCTTAGAAATATCGAGTGCAACAGCTTTGCTTTGGCCAAAGTGATGCAAAGACCGGTTCCACTGTTCGGTGAGATATACCATCAAATCACCAGTAGAACGTTGCCCACGAACCCCATACTGCCGGTGACTAAGGATTTCGTTGGTTTCAAGATATTTCTTAAGCTGATAATATATCAGCGTTTCCATGACCTTGGAAATAATGGATGTAAGTGCTATGGGTTGGTACGAATAAGGAGACGACGGCTCGCCTTTTTTGGGTATGGGCTGGACAAATGCTGTTTTCCAACTTCTCGGGAAGAGTCCAGAAGAATAGGATTAAATTGGATTATTAACACAATTTGTCGCCAGTGTTATGCCTTCACTCCACCTTCTTCAAATGTTGTGCACCTATCCGCTGTAATCTTTCCAGATTTTTGACACCATTCACAGGCTGTCTCATCATGTTTCCAGTGCTCAGTTCCATGCAATCCCAAATGAAATGTCCAGGTTTCTGACATCTAAAACACCTTAATGAAGAATCGAATTTGCTACTTCTCTCGTTTTGAAACCGACCAGTGGTTGATTTTTGCAACTTCTCATCAATGAGAGCTTTAATTTGTGCGACGTCCTCTGTTTCCAACTTGCGTAGCCCAACAAAATTCGAAGACACACTGGCTTTAGCTGCTTCATACTCCAAAGCCGACGCCAATACTTGATTCATTGTTTTTCATCTCGATGTTGTCCTCAAATGAAACTTCAACTGTTCATCTCGAATTCCCCGAGAGGACCGCTGTATCTTACTTTTCGATAGGTTTGATACTTGGTTAAACTCGGAAGATAAAAGGGGCAAGGCTGCTAGTAATTAGAATATATAGAACGGGCACCTTCTTCGTATTTAGCAGACTTACCGTACAACTGCAGGACCGTACGTGCCTGGGATAGTTTCTATCCTGGGCGGCCTAGGATAGAGTCTTATCCTAGTGGCAAAATTCCGGACGATGTGCTGCCAAGTCAAGGGGCCAACGGCACTCACACTGAACGAACTGAGTCGCTTGATGTCAGATCTCACCCAGATCGCGTTGGTAGTACGGGAGTTGGCTATATCCACACATAAGGTTGATCTCCTTGGAGGTTAGCTGAGTCTGTGCCAACTTTTGGTTGGGACCCAGTTTCGTTCTGGGCTTGACCTACGTAGTGGTTGTTGGTTTACTACCCAAATGAGGTAGAGCGCTAGCATGGTAACATCAGCTGAAGGCCTCGTGTTACCAAAATCTTTGGTACATCAGAGCCCTAGCTCATGCTCTAGTACATCATTTTTATAAATATATTTTTTTTAAATTGAAAATAGGAAAATTCTTATGAAAATCTATTCACTTTATTATTAATATGCAAAGAATCCTTAGCATGGAAGACTCCTATCTTCTGCGCCGACAAATTGCCTACATCATACAGAGAATTCCCAATGGTCTTCAAGATGATACATTTAATGGATTTTGGGGCTAGCTTTGCATTATAGCTTTAACTTTTATTGCTTTTTTTAAAGTTTTTGCGATAGACAATTTGTCCAACTTTATACTTTACTTCCCTACTCCTAGTGCTATAGATCTTTTGTGCCTTTTCGTAAGCTATATTTAAATTTTGAAGTACTTTACTTCGTATAAGTTGCTGTTTGTCCCTTGTTAACGTCAGAGTCTTTTACGTCCTTAAGACATCGCGTGATTTTGAACGCATCCCCGCTTTGCGCCATTTGGAAACAAAATACAACATAATATGGTTCCAGGCCAGTAGCTTCATGCGCAACACTTCTTAGAGAAAATGCAGCGTTACTCACGTGTCTGTCCCACTCTCTTTGGTCACCACCCAGGTACGAGCGTATTTTTTCTAGTACGGAACGGTTCACGCGTTCTGATGCGTTAGCCTGTGGCGAGTAAAAGGCTGTCTTTACATGCTTGACACCATATCGTTTCAGGAAAGTAGTAAAAGATTCAGCAACGAACTGCTTACCATTATCCGAATGCAAGTATTCGGGTACTCCGAATATGTGAAACACAGATTCTTCTAAGTATCTGACCACTTCACTCGAGGTGGATGTAAGTGCTATGGGTTGGTACGAATAAGGAGACGACGGCTCGCCTTTTTTGGGTATGGGCTGGACAAATGCTGTTTTCCAACTTCTCGGGAAGAGTCCAGAAGAATAGGATTAAATTGGATTATTAACACAATTTGTCGCCAGTGTTATGCCTTCACTCCACCTTCTTCAAATGTTGTGCACCTATCCGCTGTAATCTTTCCAGATTTTTGACACCATTCACAGGCTGTCTCATCATGTTTCCAGTGCTCAGTTCCATGCAATCCCAAATGAAATGTCCAGGTTTCTGACATCTAAAACACCTTAATGAAGAATCGAATTTGCTACTTCTCTCGTTTTGAAACCGACCAGTGGTTGATTTTTGCAACTTCTCATCAATGAGAGCTTTAATTTGTGCGACGTCCTCTGTTTCCAACTTGCGTAGCCCAACAAAATTCGAAGACACACTGGCTTTAGCTGCTTCATACTCCAAAGCCGACGCCAATACTTGATTCATTGTTTTTCATCTCGATGTTGTCCTCAAATGAAACTTCAACTGTTCATCTCGAATTCCCCGAGAGGACCGCTGTATCTTACTTTTCGATAGGTTTGATACTTGGTTAAACTCGGAAGATAAAAGGGGCAAGGCTGCTAGTAATTAGAATATATAGAACGGGCACCTTCTTCGTATTTAGCAGACTTACCGTACAACTGCAGGACCGTACGTGCCTGGGATAGTTTCTATCCTGGGCGGCCTAGGATAGAGTCTTATCCTAGTGGCAAAATTCCGGACGATGTGCTGCCAAGTCAAGGGGCCAAAGGCACTCACACTGAACGAACTGAGTCGCTTGATGTCAGATCTCACCCAGATCGCGTTGGTAGTACGGGAGTTGGCTATATCCACACATAAGGTTGATCTCCTTGGAGGTTAGCTGAGTCTGTGCCAACTTTTGGTTGGGACCCAGTTTCGTTCTGGGCTTGACCTACGTAGTGGTTGTTGGTTTACTACCCAAATGAGGTAGAGCGCTAGCATGGTAACATCAGCTGAAGGCCTCGTGTTACCAAAATCTTTGGTACATCAGAGCCCTAGCTCATGCTCTAGTACATCATTTTTATAAATATATTTTTTTTAAATTGAAAATACGAAAATTCTTATGAAAATCTATTCACTTTATTATTAATATGCAAAGAATCCTTAGCATGGAAGACTCCTATCTTCTGCGCCGACAAATTGCCTACATCATACAGAGAATTCCCAATGGTCTTCAAGATGATACATTTAATGGATTTTGGGGCTAGCTTTGCATTATAGCTTTAACTTTTATTGCTTTTTTTAAAGTTTTTGCGATAGACAATTTGTCCAACTTTATACTTTACTTCCCTACTCCTAGTGCTATAGATCTTTTGTGCCTTTTCGTAAGCTATATTTAAATTTTGAAGTACTTTACTTCGTATAAGTTGCTGTTTGTCCCTTGTTAACGTCAGAGTCTTTTACGTCCTTAAGACATCGCGTGATTTTGAACGCATCCCCGCTTTGCGCCATTTGGAAACAAAATACAACATAATATGGTTCCAGGCCAGTAGCTTCATGCGCAACACTTCTTAGAGAAAATGCAGCGTTACTCACGTGTCTGTCCCACTCTCTTTGGTCACCACCCAGGTACGAGCGTATTTTTTCTAGTACGGAACGGTTCACGCGTTCTGATGCGTTAGCCTGTGGCGAGTAAAAGGCTGTCTTTACATGCTTGACACCATATCGTTTCAGGAAAGTAGTAAAAGATTCAGCAACGAACTGCTTACCATTATCCGAATGCAAGTATTCGGGTACTCCGAATATGTGAAACACAGATTCTTCTAAGTATCTGACCACTTCACTCGAGGTTGCCTTCCTCAGTGGTTTTAGGATAACAAATTTGCTAAAGTGGTCCAATACTATGAGAATCTGTGTGTTTCCATTTCTGGTTCTAGGGTAGGGTATGAAGTCTATGTAGAGCCGTTGAAACGGTCTCTCTGTAATGGTCCGTTGACCCATAGGTGGTCTATTAATCCTATTTGTGCTTTTATTACACTTACAGATTTCGCAGTCCTTAATAATGTTTTGTACGTCAGTCGCCATTCCTGGCCAGAAATATGCCTTAACCTATGCAAAGTCTTGTATATACCGCCATGTCCTGAAGTTGGAAGTTGGCGAGTAATGACCTTAAAACACCCTCTCTCAGCTTCGTCGGCACCCAAAATTTCCAAGCTCTGTCGTCTTGTATGGCGTCCCCTGTACGCATGTCTGTACGTTTATATCCGTAATTGTCTGATATGCAGATGTCTGGTAGTTTATCTTGTTTCTCCTCTACTGTTTTCCTAAGCGTTTTGTATTCTTCAGAAGAAAAGATTCAAGGTCGACAGCAAGACGTTCGACGTTCCCTATGATCTCTTCCATGTGAACACGAGAGAGGGTATCAGCAACCACACTTTGTGTTCCTTTTCGATGCTCAATAGAGAAGTCGAACGCCTGGAGTTTCAGGCTCCACCTAGCTAGTCGTCCTGACAAGTCTGTCTGTGATATAAGCCACTTCAGACTCGTGTGATCGGCCTCTACGTAGGCCCGAAACTTTTTTATACTCAAAACTGCAGCTTACCATTCCAACTCGGTTACGCTGTAGTTCTTTTGCGCTGAATTAAGTTTTTGGGACATGTACGCTATTGGTCTTTCATTATCTTCGCTATCCCTGGAATAATACACTTCCTACACCTGTGGTGGAAGCGTCGCATTGAACAAAAAACGGTTTAGTAAAGTCTGGGTTTGATAGAATGGGTGCCGTAACAAGTAACTTCTTTAGCTATTCAAATGCACTTCTTGCGTCATCGGTCTATTTGAATTCCTTGCATTTTTTTAAACAGTCAGTCATTGGGGCCGTTAATGCAGAGTAGTTTGGTATAAACCGACGGTACCATTCTGTCATCCCTAGACCACGTCTAAGCTGCTTAGGAGTCTTTGGTGTCAGGAAATCTTTCACTGCTGCTACCTTTTGGGGGTCTGTTTTAAGGCACCCGTTGCCTACTATATAGCCAAGATACTTTATTTCCCTGCAACAAAACTTGCTTTTCTCGACATTTATCGTCAAACAGGCCTGTCGAAGACATTCAGCCACGTCCTCTAACAGATCAATATGGGTTTTGAAGTCCGGTGAACAGACAAGGAGATCGTCCAGGTAAACAAAGACATTATCCTTTAACCTTGACGGAATCACCTTGTCCATTAGGCGACACATTCTCTGGGCAGCGTTACAAAGGCCGAATGGCATGACCGTATAGTGGTACAGAGGCCTACCAGGGACCGTGAACGCCATTTTTTCCCTGGACTTCTTTTCCAAAGGGATCTGCCAGAAGGCGTCCTTCAAGTCTATCCCCGATATAAATCGAGTATCTTGGAGTCGGCTTAACAAACCCTCAATATGTGGTAGCGGATATGCAACGTTTTTCGTGACTTGATTCACCTTTATTGAATCCAAACACAATCTATTTTTGCCCGGTTTCCTCACCCGCACAACTGGAGAACTCCATGCACTCTCGCTTTCCTCAATCACACCCAAGGAGAGCATGCGATCGAGTTCCTCAAAGAGGAGCTTCTGTATAGCCGGTGATACTGCCTCTGCTTAACAGGATCCCCTTCACCGGTCTCGATCACATGCTCTTCAAGTCTTGTTTTACCAAGATCTAAGGTAGCGAATGATGGAAATTTCGCTTTGACTGCATGTAGTGCCTCCGTCTGTGAGGATGAGAGAATGTGCATTGTCGGATCCAATGAAGCTGTTTGTGTTAGTTCAAGACCCGATATTATGTTTGGAGCAACTTTGAATGCTTTCCAAAAGTTTATCCCTAGATACAATTTTTGTTGTAGTGACGGTACCACATACAGCTCTAATTCTTCGGAAATTCCATTCCAACTTACAGGAATAGTCACTAGGCCTTCGATATATTGTCGGCTACCGTCCGCTGTTTTGATGTCTGCCTTTATTTCCTTCAATACCAAATTATTTTTTTCAATAAATTGTATGGCACCCTTACCTATGCAACTAACTGACACGCCACTGTCTAATAAACTCCCCGACTGTCACGTCCTCTTTGCCATTTTCTAACTCCTGACAGGAGGGACAAACAATGATAGGGACATTAGAGTGACCGCACTTAAAACATGACATAGTGTGAAAATATGACGTGCACTGTGTTTTTGTTGGGACAGTATTATAACTTGTGGGTTTTTTTTACTTCGCTACGTTGGGATTAGGTTTATTTTTGTCATACTTAGAAGCTATTGCACATTAGTGGTCAGCTACTTCTTTATCGTGAATATGTCTCTCTATGTTTTCGCCTAGGTCGACTTCGTTCACATGATGAACTCTTTGGCGACTATCTCTTGATGCCAAGTGCTTCTCTGCTCGTGAACCGTGACTGGACTGGTGGTGGTGGGATATGTGTTGACTGTTGCGGTTGTGGTGTAGAAGACCTCTGACAACTTTGCTGTTGAGCCTCAAGTGCTACGACCTTGGTGGTCAGCAACGATAGATAGTTTTCTGAGATCGTGGCGGGCTGCCGATACAAAGAGTACTGCGTCTCACGGAGCTGTATGAAATGTGACAAAAAAACAACACACTACTTCATCTCGAAGGCATTAAAGAAAAATGTACCGATAACAATCTCATAGAGAAGAGCCGAAGACGAATTCATCGGTAACGCTAGCAGCATCCAAGGATTTAGAAAGGCAACAATACGTACTTCTCAGCATAGCCATGATACGGATAGTTGTTAACAATGGACAGGTGATGGAATGCACAGCTATATTGGATTCTGTCCCTCAGGTAAATTTGATTACCGAACGATTAGTGAAAAGATTACTACTTCGCACAAGGGCAGTCTCAATCAGTATTCAAGGTATTGACAATAAAAAAAGAGAATCCCATCACCGCATTAATGCTAGCATTCACTCAAAAATTAATGGCTTTAACGCTCGGTTGGAAGCATTCGTTTAGCCGCACATCATTACACCACAGCCTTCTTAACTTTGAAACATATTGTTACTAAATTCAGGCTTTCGAGTTTGTAAAGGATTTTGCAAACAAAACACAACACAAGTTTATTAATTTACAAGTAACAACTTTAATATTCAAACAGTAAAAATAACACAAGTTCTCAATTTATACTGGTGATAACTTTAATTGTACACAAGAACACTTATAATACTTGTACTTTACAATATTTCTGAAAGCAAGAGCTTTTCAACTACACTGGTTAAATTCCAATTAACTAATGAATTCTCTGCAGTGAAAGCTACCTTTTATACTCATTGAAAAGATTCCAGAAACTTCCAATTATGTAGACAGAAATATCGAGAAAATACCAATAAAATTGTAGCCTTATTTACAACTAACGATACTTATTTGTAATGAGTCATCTTCTAAAAATAGACTACATGTTCAATCATGTTCTTTTACAAAAACCGGGCAAACGGCACAAACCGGTTTGACAACATTTTTGATCAGTACATAATGATTCAAACTTACAGGCGGCTACATTTCAAATTTCAAATAATATAAAGTCTTACAGCCTAAAAGTATGCTACATAAAAGTACTTATTTGGGGTTTATTTAAGGATTTGAATTATATTATATGCGCTACAAACTACTTTTCGTAACATTACCCCCACCTCAATTCTGTTCGTCCCTACAGTATGCTACATAAAAGTGCTTATTTTGGGTTTATTTAAGGATTTGAATTCTATTATATGCGCTACTAACTACTTTTCGTAACATTATCCCCACCTCAATTCTGTTTGTCCCGAACAGATTCAGCACTCCTTCTGATGTTGTACCTTGTCAATCTGTCAATGTGAACAACTTTCATTTAACATCTGGGGCTTTGTTTAATCTGATATACGACATCATTAATCCTCTTAATGATCTTATAAGGTCTTTCCCAACTTTGCTGTAGTTTTGGAGATTTACCTTTTCTTCTCTTCGCATTGTAGAGCTAGACCTTCCACCACAGATTGCACGCAGGTCATATCACGTTTTCATCCGGTTGCTGGCATCCACTTTATTACTTCTTACTGCAGCATGAACAGCGATCATCCTCTGTCTTATATCACTAACGTAGTTCCCTTTGTTGTTGGCTCTCAGGTGGTGGCCTGGTAGACGAAGTTCTTTGCCAAATACAACCATTGCTGGTGAGTTTTTAGTCGTGTTGTGGATAGAGCTACGATAACCCATCATAAGCAACGGTATACAACGGTCCCATTCATCTTGGTTGGCATTAACTTATTTTCGCAGATGCTCTTCCAGCGTTCTGTTGAATCTTTCGAATATTCCGTCTGATTGTGGATGTAACGGAGTAGTCTTCGTTTTCTTGATGTTGAGTACTTGACACAGCTCTTGAAAGACTAGCGATTTAAAACTTCGCCCTTGATCGGAAAGTAATTCCAGTGGTACTCCAAAATCTGCAGATCTAATTGTCCGCGAATGTCCTAGCCACCTTGCTAGCTTCCTGGTTTGCGATGGGATATGCTTCTGCCCATTTACTGAAGTAATCAATGCACACGAGTATATAGCGATTTCCATCTTTTGTTTCTGGGAATGGACCAGCTATGTCCATTGCCACCCGTTCAAATGGTGCTCCAACATTGAACTATTGCATTTTTCCTCTAGTTTTTAGTTCCTCTTAATTCCCAAATGTTCGCCTGATGTTCCACTGTGAGCATCGTGAAGAACTTTGTTCACCAAATTCGTTGGTAACACTACCTTTGATTTGTAATACCGACCATCGTCAGATTCATATTGCCTCACTAGTAGTCCATCTTTGAATCTCAATGACTACCATTGAGCCCAGTAACTTTTTAATGTCGGACTTGCTGTTGCAATTTCATGCCACTGCGGTCTTTCACCTTGCTCCATCAATCGAAGTACTGGACCAATTGAATCATCCTGCTCTTGTCTTCCCTTTGCTGTTCTCTTGTCAAATCATCTTTCATCTGTTGGACCGTAATTCGTGAAACAACTGAACATTTTTGGTGTTCCGGTCTTCCACTTTGTTTGTACTCGGGAACACAACACTTCCTCATTGATTCACCATTGTGATTGCCGGTCATGCTGAGCGGAACTTCCACATTACGCCATCTTGCTTCCTCAAATCAAGTGACATCTGGTGTGCCATCATAAAGTCCAGACCCAATATGCATTCATCTTCCACTCGGGCAACAATAAACCGATGTCGAAACCTTTCTCCAAACTCGACTGTAAGGAAACGTTCACCCTTAACTGCTGCAGCCTCTTCTATAGCTTTCCTCAGCTTGTAGTGATGCACTCTGTTTACTTGCTCTCCAGATACCATTTAAGGACTCACAATTTATCTGGAAGATCCTGTATCTAAAATAAAATCGCAAGGTCTTCTCTCCAATACGTCATTAACAACTAGACTGTTGCAATCCCTTCAAAGATTTGTACTGCGTATTGTGACCCTGGGATATTTCCTTGTCTTCTTCAGCCTTTGTTTTTTTTTTATTTTTATAATTCGCGCACCCTTCAAGGGGTTCGCACCCTTATAATGTTCTATGCTATATGCTTGGCACAGCGTGGGCGTTAAGGAAGAGGAGGAGAAAACAGGAGATGTCTATGAGCTTGTGTTTTGAATGCCTGTGGATCATAGTGAGTGACATACGTGTCGTACGGCTGAAGAACGAATACCTGAATTTATCTGTACGTCCGAAGATGGGCTTGAGGGTAAACTGATGAGCATTTAGAGCGCCACGGGTATTGCGGTTGAATTCACGGAGAGGTGGCATGCAGCTGGTTATTTCTCTTGAGCACCGCTGGTAGAACAAGCGATAAAACAGTAACAAGCAAGAAACGTTCCTGCGCTGTTCAAGCGAATCTATTGATTTCGCTATATTTTTGTCACCGATAAGTTTTATCGCGCGGTTTTGTATTCTATCTAGCTGATGCAAATTAGTCTTAGGCGCACCAGACCAGATATGGCAATTGTACTCAAGTTTTGGGCGAATAAAAGCCTTGTATATGGTAGCCAGATCAGAGGGATTGAAATATTTCTTGCCCCGGTCTAGAAAAACTTTCGCAGCATTTTTAGCGACGGTAAATATGTGGTCATTCCAACGAAGCTTATCGTTAACGCACATACCAAGAATCGCGAGATTTTCAGTTTCCTCGATGCAAGTGCCATTCATGGATAATGGCCTGGGGTTTAGGATTAGCTTGTCTCCTGCATTGGGTTTCGGAAGCGTTAAATTCTACTCTATTGATTTCTCCCCATTGTACATTAGAGTGACCGCACTTAAAACATGACATAGTGTGAAAATATGACGTGCACTGTGTTTTTGTTGGGACAGTATTATAACTTGTGGGTTTTTTTTACTTCGCTACGTTGGGATTAGGTTTATTTTTGTCATACTTAGAAGCTATTGCACATTAGTGGTCAGCTACTTCTTTATCGTGAATATGTCTCTCTATGTTTTCGCCTAGGTCGACTTCGTTCACATGATGAACTCTTTGGCGACTATCTCTTGATGCCAAGTGCTTCTCTGCTCGTGAACCGTGACTGGACTGGTGGTGGTGGGATATGTGTTGACTGTTGCGGTTGTGGTGTAGAAGACCTCTGACAACTTTGCTGTTGAGCCTCAAGTGCTACGACCTTGGTGGTCAGCAACGATAGATAGTTTTCTGAGATCGTGGCGGGCTGCCGATACAAAGAGTACTGCGTCTCACGGAGCTGTATGAAATGTGACAAAAAAACAACACACTACTTCATCTCGAAGGCATTAAAGAAAAATGTACCGATAACAATCTCATAGAGAAGAGCCGAAGACGAATTCATCGGTAACGCTAGCAGCATCCAAGGATTTAGAAAGGCAACAATACGTACTTCTCAGCATAGCCATGATACGGATAGTTGTTAACAATGGACAGGTGATGGAATGCACAGCTATATTGGATTCTGTCCCTCAGGTAAATTTGATTACCGAACGATTAGTGAAAAGATTACTACTTCGCACAAGGGCAGTCTCAATCAGTATTCAAGGTATTGACAATAAAAAAAGAGAATCCCATCACCGCATTAATGCTAGCATTCACTCAAAAATTAATGGCTTTAACGCTCGGTTGGAAGCATTCGTTTAGCCGCACATCATTACACCACAGCCTTCTTAACTTTGAAACATATTGTTACTAAATTCAGGCTTTCGAGTTTGTAAAGGATTTTGCAAACAAAACACAACACAAGTTTATTAATTTACAAGTAACAACTTTAATATTCAAACAGTAAAAATAACACAAGTTCTCAATTTATACTGGTGATAACTTTAATTGTACACAAGAACACTTATAACTTGTACTTTACAATATTTCTGAAAGCAAGAGCTTTTCAACTACACTGGTTAAATTCCAATTAACTAATGAATTCTCTGCAGTGAAAGCTACCTTTTATACTCATTGAAAAGATTCCAGAAACTTCCAATTATGTAGACAGAAATATCGAGAAAATACCAATAAAATTGTAGCCTTATTTACAACTAACGATACTTATTTGTAATGAGTCATCTTCTAAAAATAGACTACATGTTCAATCATGTTCTTTTACAAAAACCGGGCAAACGGCACAAACCGGTTTGACAACATTTTTGATCAGTACATAATGATTCAAACTTACAGGCGGCTACATTTCAAATTTCAAATAATATAAAGTCTTACAGCCTAAAAGTATGCTACATAAAAGTGCTTATTTGGGGTTTATTTAAGGATTTGAATTATATTATATGCGCTACAAACTACTTTTCGTAACATTACCCCCACCTCAATTCTGTTCGTCCCTTCAGTATGCTACATAAAAGTGCTTATTTTGGGTTTATTTAAGGATTTGAATTCTATTATATGCGCTACTAACTACATTTCGTAACATTATCCCCACCTCAATTCTGTTTGTCCCGAACAGATTCAGCACTCCTTCTGATGTTGTACCTTGTCAATCTGTCAATGTGAACAACTTTCATTTAACATCTGGGGCTTTGTTTAATCTGATATACGACATCATTAATCCTCTTAATGATCTTATAAGGTCTTTCCCAACTTTGCTGTAGTTTTGGAGATTTACCTTTTCTTCTCTTCGCATTGTAGAGCTAGACCTTCCACCACAGATTGCACGCAGGTCATATCACGTTTTCATCCGGTTGCTGGCATCCACTTTATTACTTCTTACTGCAGCATGAACAGCGATCATCCTCTGTCTTATATCACTAACGTAGTTCCCTTTGTTGTTGGCTCTCAGGTGGTGGCCTGGTAGACGAAGTTCTTTGCCAAATACAACCATTGCTGGTGAGTTTTTAGTCGTGTTGTGGATAGAGCTACGATAACCCATCATAAGCAACGGTATACAACGGTCCCATTCATCTTGGTTGGCATTAACTTATTTTCGCAGATGCTCTTCCAGCGTTCTGTTGAATCTTTCGAATATTCCGTCTGATTGTGGATGTAACGGAGTAGTCTTCGTTTTCTTGATGTTGAGTACTTGACACAGCTCTTGAAAGACTAGCGATTTAAAACTTCGCCCTTGATCGGAATGTAATTCCAGTGGTACTCCAAAATCTGCAGATCTAATTGTCCGCGAATGTCCTAGCCACCTTGCTAGCTTCCTGGTTTGCGATGGGATATGCTTCTGCCCATTTACTGAAGTAATCAATGCACACGAGTATATAGCGATTTCCATCTTTTGTTTCTGGGAATGGACCAGCTATGTCCATTGCCACCCGTTCAAATGGTGCTCCAACATTGAACTATTGCATTTTTCCTCTAGTTTTTAGTTCCTCTTAATTCCCAAATGTTCGCCTGATGTTCCACTGTGAGCATCGTGAAGAACTTTGTTCACCAAATTCGTTGGTAACACTACCTTTGATTTGTAATACCGACCATCGTCAGATTCATATTGCCTCACTAGTAGTCCATCTTTGAATCTCAATGACTACCATTGAGCCCAGTAACTTTTTAATGTCGGACTTGCTGTTGCAATTTCATGCCACTGCGGTCTTTCACCTTGCTCCATCAATCGAAGTACTGGACCAATTGAATCATCCTGCTCTTGTCTTCCCTTTGCTGTTCTCTTGTCAAATCATCTTTCATCTGTTGGACCGTAATTCGTGAAACAACTGAACATTTTTGGTGTTCCGGTCTTCCACTTTGTTTGTACTCGGGAACACAACACTTCCTCATTGATTCACCATTGTGATTGCCGGTCATGCTGAGCGGAACTTCCACATTACGCCATCTTGCTTCCTCAAATCAAGTGACATCTGGTGTGCCATCATAAAGTCCAGACCCAATATGCATTCATCTTCCACTCGGGCAACAATAAACCGATGTCGAAACCTTTCTCCAAACTCGACTGTAAGGAAACGTTCACCCTTAACTGCTGCAGCCTCTTCTATAGCTTTCCTCAGCTTGTAGTGATGCACTCTGTTTACTTGCTCTCCAGATACCATTTAAGGACTCACAATTTATCTGGAAGATCCTGTATCTAAAATAAAATCGCAAGGTCTTCTCTCCAATACGTCATTAACAACTAGACTGTTGCAATCCCTTCAAAGATTTGTACTGCGTATTGTGACCCTGGGATATTTCCTTGTCTTCTTCAGCCTTTGTTTTTTTTTTATTTTTATAATTCGCGCACCCTTCAAGGGGTTCGCACCCTTATAATGTTCTATGCTATATGCTTGGCACAGCGTGGGCGTTAAGGAAGAGGAGGAGAAAACAGGAGATGTCTATGAGCTTGTGTTTTGAATGCCTGTGGATCATAGTGAGTGACATACGTGTCGTACGGCTGAAGAACGAATACCTGAATTTAACTGTACGTCCGAAGATGGGCTTGAGGGTAAACTGATGAGCATTTAGAGCGCCACGGGTATTGCGGTTGAATTCACGGAGAGGTGGCATGCAGCTGGTTATTTCTCTTGAGCACCGCTGGTAGAACAAGCGATAAAACAGTAACAAGCAAGAAACGTTCCTGCGCTGTTCAAGCGAATCTATTGATTTCGCTATATTTTTGTCACCGATAAGTTTTATCGCGCGGTTTTGTATTCTATCTAGCTGATGCAAATTAGTCTTAGGCGCACCAGACCAGATATGGCAATTGTACTCAAGTTTTGGGCGAATAAAAGCCTTGTATATGGTAGCCAGATCAGAGGGATTGAAATATTTCTTGCCCCGGTCTAGAAAAACTTTCGCAGCATTTTTAGCGACGGTAAATATGTGGTCATTCCAACGAAGCTTATCGTTAACGCACATACCAAGAATCGCGAGATTTTCAGTTTCCTCGATGCAAGTGCCATTCATGGATAATGGCCTGGGGTTTAGGATTAGCTTGTCTCCTGCATTGGGTTTCGGAAGCGTTAAATTCTACTCTATTGATTTCTCCCCATTGTACATTAGAGTGACCGCACTTAAAACATGACATAGTGTGAAAATATGACGTGCACTGTGTTTTTGTTGGGACAGTATTATAACTTGTGGGTTTTTTTTACTTCGCTACGTTGGGATTAGGTTTATTTTTGTCATACTTAGAAGCTATTGCACATTAGTGGTCAGCTACTTCTTTATCGTGAATATGTCTCTCTATGTTTTCGCCTAGGTCGACTTCGTTCACATGATGAACTCTTTGGCGACTATCTCTTGATGCCAAGTGCTTCTCTGCTCGTGAACCGTGACTGGACTGGTGGTGGTGGGATATGTGTTGACTGTTGCGGTTGTGGTGTAGAAGACCTCTGACAACTTTGCTGTTGAGCCTCAAGTGCTACGACCTTGGTGGTCAGCAACGATAGATAGTTTTCTGAGATCGTGGCGGGCTGCCGATACAAAGAGTACTGCGTCTCACGGAGCTGTATGAAATGTGACAAAAAAACAACACACTACTTCATCTCGAAGGCATTAAAGAAAAATGTACCGATAACAATCTCATAGAGAAGAGCCGAAGACGAATTCATCGGTAACGCTAGCAGCATCCAAGGATTTAGAAAGGCAACAATACGTACTTCTCAGCATAGCCATGATACGGATAGTTGTTAACAATGGACAGGTGATGGAATGCACAGCTATATTGGATTCTGTCCCTCAGGTAAATTTGATTACCGAACGATTAGTGAAAAGATTACTACTTCGCACAAGGGCAGTCTCAATCAGTATTCAAGGTATTGACAATAAAAAAAGAGAATCCCATCACCGCATTAATGCTAGCATTCACTCAAAAATTAATGGCTTTAACGCTCGGTTGGAAGCATTCGTTTAGCCGCACATCATTACACCACAGCCTTCTTAACTTTGAAACATATTGTTACTAAATTCAGGCTTTCGAGTTTGTAAAGGATTTTGCAAACAAAACACAACACAAGTTTATTAATTTACAAGTAACAACTTTAATATTCAAACAGTAAAAATAACACAAGTTCTCAATTTATACTGGTGATAACTTTAATTGTACACAAGAACACTTATAATACTTGTACTTTACAATATTTCTGAAAGCAAGAGCTTTTCAACTACACTGGTTAAATTCCAATTAACTAATGAATTCTCTGCAGTGAAAGCTACCTTTTATACTCATTGAAAAGATTCCAGAAACTTCCAATTATGTAGACAGAAATATCGAGAAAATACCAATAAAATTGTAGCCTTATTTACAACTAACGATACTTATTTGTAATGAGTCATCTTCTAAAAATAGACTACATGTTCAATCATGTTCTTTTACAAAAACCGGGCAAACGGCACAAACCGGTTTGACAACATTTTTGATCAGTACATAATGATTCAAACTTACAGGCGGCTACATTTCAAATTTCAAATAATATAAAGTCTTACAGCCTAAAAGTATGCTACATAAAAGTGCTTATTTGGGGTTTATTTAAGGATTTGAATTATATTATATGCGCTACAAACTACTTTTCGTAACATTACCCCCACCTCAATTCTGTTCGTCCCTTCAGTATGCTACATAAAAGTGCTTATTTTGGGTTTATTTAAGGATTTGAATTCTATTATATGCGCTACTAACTACTTTTCGTAACATTATCCCCACCTCAATTCTGTTTGTCCCGAACAGATTCAGCACTCCTTCTGATGTTGTACCTTGTCAATCTGTCAATGTGAACAACTTTCATTTAACATCTGGGGCTTTGTTTAATATGATATACGACATCATTAATCCTCTTAATGATCTTATAAGGTCTTTCCCAACTTTGCTGTAGTTTTGGAGATTTACCTTTTCTTCTCTTCGGATTGTAGAGCTAGACCTTCCACCACAGATTGCACGCAGGTCATATCACGTTTTCATCCGGTTGCTGGCATCCACTTTATTACTTCTTACTGCAGCATGAACAGCGATCATCCTCTGTCTTATATCACTAACGTAGTTCCCTTTGTTGTTGGCTCTCAGGTGGTGGCCTGGTAGACGAAGTTCTTTGCCAAATACAACCATTGCTGGTGAGTTTTTAGTCGTGTTGTGGATAGAGCTACGATAACCCATCATAAGCAACGGTATACAACGGTCCCATTCATCTTGGTTGGCATTAACTTATTTTCGCAGATGCTCTTCCAGCGTTCTGTTGAATCTTTCGAACATTCCGTCTGATTGTGGATGTAACGGAGTAGTCTTCGTTTTCTTGATGTTGAGTACTTGACACAGCTCTTGAAAGACTAGCGATTTAAAACTTCGCCCTTGATCGGAATGTAATTCCAGTGGTACTCCAAAATCTGCAGATCTAATTGTCCGCGAATGTCCTAGCCACCTTGCTAGCTTCCTGGTTTGCGATGGGATATGCTTCTGCCCATTTACTGAAGTAATCAATGCACACGAGTATATAGCGATTTCCATCTTTTGTTTCTGGGAATGGACCAGCTATGTCCATTGCCACCCGTTCAAATGGTGCTCCAACATTGAACTATTGCATTTTTCCTCTAGTTTTTAGTTCCTCTTAATTCCCAAATGTTCGCCTGATGTTCCACTGTGAGCATCGTGAAGAACTTTGTTCACCAAATTCGTTGGTAACACTACCTTTGATTTGTAATACCGACCATCGTCAGATTCATATTGCCTCACTAGTAGTCCATCTTTGAATCTCAATGACTACCATTGAGCCCAGTAACTTTTTAATGTCGGACTTGCTGTTGCAATTTCATGCCACTGCGGTCTTTCACCTTGCTCCATCAATCGAAGTACTGGACCAATTGAATCATCCTGCTCTTGTCTTCCCTTTGCTGTTCTCTTGTCAAATCATCTTTCATCTGTTGGACCGTAATTCGTGAAACAACTGAACATTTTTGGTGTTCCGGTCTTCCACTTTGTTTGTACTCGGGAACACAACACTTCCTCATTGATTCACCATTGTGATTGCCGGTCATGCTGAGCGGAACTTCCACATTACGCCATCTTGCTTCCTCAAATCAAGTGACATCTGGTGTGCCATCATAAAGTCCAGACCCAATATGCATTCATCTTCCACTCGGGCAACAATAAACCGATGTCGAAACCTTTCTCCAAACTCGACTGTAAGGAAACGTTCACCCTTAACTGCTGCAGCCTCTTCTATAGCTTTCCTCAGCTTGTAGTGATGCACTCTGTTTACTTGCTCTCCAGATACCATTTAAGGACTCACAATTTATCTGGAAGATCCTGTATCTAAAATAAAATCGCAAGGTCTTCTCTCCAATACGTCATTAACAACTAGACTGTTGCAATCCCTTCAAAGATTTGTACTGCGTATTGTGACCCTGGGATATTTCCTTGTCTTCTTCAGCCTTTGTTTTTTTTTTATTTTTATAATTCGCGCACCCTTCAAGGGGTTCGCACCCTTATAATGTTCTATGCTATATGCTTGGCACAGCGTGGGCGTTAAGGAAGAGGAGGAGAAAACAGGAGATGTCTATGAGCTTGTGTTTTGAATGCCTGTGGATCATAGTGAGTGACATACGTGTCGTACGGCTGAAGAACGAATACCTGAATTTAACTGTACGTCCGAAGATGGGCTTGAGGGTAAACTGATGAGCATTTAGAGCGCCACGGGTATTGCGGTTGAATTCACGGAGAGGTGGCATGCAGCTGGTTATTTCTCTTGAGCACCGCTGGTAGAACAAGCGATAAAACAGTAACAAGCAAGAAACGTTCCTGCGCTGTTCAAGCGAATCTATTGATTTCGCTATATTTTTGTCACCGATAAGTTTTATCGCGCGGTTTTGTATTCTATTTAGCTGATGCAAATTAGTCTTAGGCGCACCAGATCAGATATGGCAATTGTACTCAAGTTTTGGGCGAATAAAAGCCTTGTATATGGTAGCCAGATCAGAGGGATTGAAATATTTCTTGCCCCGGTCTAGAAAAACTTTCGCAGCATTTTTAGCGACGGTAAATATGTGGTCATTCCAACGAAGCTTATCGTTAACGCACATACCAAGAATCGCGAGATTTTCAGTTTCCTCGATGCAAGTGCCATTCATGGATAATGGCCTGGGGTTTAGGATTAGCTTGTCTCCTGCATTGGGTTTCGGAAGCGTTAAATTCTACTCTATTGATTTCTCCCCATTGTATTATGCTGTCAAGGTCATAATTTAACGTGCTTAACATACGAAGTTGTTTGAGTTCCACATCAGAGGTGGATGGTCGTTCCTCAAACTTATATGAGAAGCTGAGAGTGCTGTCGTCAACGAAAGAGTGAATTGGATTAGAAGTCACAGATAAAAGATCAATAATAAAAAAGAGAAAGAGTGTCAGGGACAGAACAGAGCCCTGGGGAACGCCAGCATTAATGTGGTGTATTTCAGACTTGAAACCGTCCAAAACAACTTGAATTGAGCGGTCCAAAAGATAACTTCTAATCCAATGAAGTAGTTTATCATCGACTCCATAAGCACGCATTTTAGACAAAAGAGCTTGATGCCAAACTCTATCAAATGCCTTAGAAATATCGAGTGCAACAGCTTTGCTTTGGCCAAAGTGATGCAAAGACCGGTTCCACTGTTCGGTGAGATATACCATCAAATCACCAGTAGAACGTTGCCCACGAACCCCATACTGCCGGTGACTAAGGATTTCGTTGGTTTCAAGATATTTCTTAAGCTGATAATTTATCAGCGTTTCCATGACCTTGGAAATAATGGATGTAAGTGCTATGGGTTGGTACGAATAAGGAGACGACGGCTCGCCTTTTTTGGGTATGGGCTGGACAAATGCTGTTTTCCAACTTCTCGGGAAGAGTCCAGAAGAATAGGATTAAATTGGATTATTAACACAATTTGTCGCCAGTGTTATGCCTTCACTCCACCTTCTTCAAATGTTGTGCACCTATCCGCTGTAATCTTTCCAGATTTTTGACACCATTCACAGGCTGTCTCTTCATTTTCCAGTGCTCAGTTCCATGCAATCCCAAATGAAATGTCCAGGTTTCTGACATCTAAAACACCTTAATGAAGAATCGAATTTGCTACTTCTCTCGTTTTGAAACCGACCAGTGGTTGATTTTTGCAACTTCTCATCAATGAGAGCTTTAATTTGTGCGACGTCCTCTGTTTCCAACTTGCGTAGCCCAACAAAATTCGAAGACACACTGGCTTTAGCTGCTTCATACTCCAAAGCCGACGCCAATACTTGATTCATTGTTTTTCATCTCGATGTTGTCCTCAAATGAAACTTCAACTGTTCATCTCGAATTCCCCGAGAGGACCGCTGTATCTTACTTTTCGATAGGTTTGATACTTGGTTAAACTCGGAAGATAAAAGGGGCAAGGCTGCTAGTAATTAGAATATATAGAACGGGCACCTTCTTCGTATTTAGCAGACTTACCGTACAACTGCAGGACCGTACGTGCCTGGGATAGTTTCTATCCTGGGCGGCCTAGGATAGAGTCTTATCCTAGTGGCAAAATTCCGGACGATGTGCTGCCAAGTCAAGGGGCCAAAGGCACTCACACTGAACGAGCTGAGTCGCTTGATGTCAGATCTCACCCAGATCGCGTTGGTAGTACGGGAGTTGGCTATACCCACACATAAGGTTGATCTCCTTGGAGGTTAGCTGAGTCTGTGCCAACTTTTGGTTGGGCCCCAGTTTCGTTCTGGGCTTGACCTACGTAGTGGTTGTTGGTTTACTACCCAAATGAGGTAGAGCGCTAGCATGGTAACATCAGCTGAAGGCTGATTTTTTTTGGTGTTACCAAAATCTTTGGTACATCAGAGCCCTAGCTCATGCTCTAGTACATCATTTTTATAAATATATTTTTTTTAAATTGAAAATACGAAAATTCTTATGAAAATCTATTCACTTTATTATTAATATGCAAAGAATCCTTAGCATGGAAGACTCCTATCTTCTGCGCCGACAAATTGCCTACATCATACAGAGAATTCCCAATGGTCTTCAAGATGATACATTTAATGGATTTTGGGGCTAGCTTTGCATTATAGCTTTAACTTTTATTGCTTTGTTTAAAGTTTTTGCGATAGACAATTTGTCCAACTTTATACTTCACTTCCCTACTCCTAGTGCTATAGATCTTTTGTGCCTTTTCGTAAGCTATATTTAAATTTTGAAGTACTTTACTTCGTATAAGTTGCTGTTTGTCCCTTGTTAACGTCAGAGTCTTTTACGTCCTTAAGACATCGCGTGATTTTGAACGCATCCCCGCTTTGCGCCATTTGGAAACAAAATACAACATAATATGGTTCCAGGCCAGTAGCTTCATGCGCAACACTTCTTAGAGAAAATGCAGCGTTACTCACGTGTCTGTCCCACTCTCTTTGGTCACCACCCAGGTACGAGCGTATTTTTTCTAGTACGGAACGGTTCACGCGTTCTGATGCGTTAGCCTGTGGCGAGTAAAAGGCTGTCTTTACATGCTTGACACCATATCGTTTCAGGAAAGTAGTAAAAGATTCAGCAACGAACTGCTTACCATTATCCGAATGCAAGTATTCGGGTACTCCGAATATGTGAAACACAGATTCTTCTAAGTATCTGACCACTTCACTCGAGGTTGCCTTCCTCAGTGGTTTTAGGATAACAAATTTGCTAAAGTGGTCCAATACTATGAGAATCTGTGTGTTTCCATTTCTGGTTCTAGGGTAGGGTATGAAGTCTATGTAGAGCCGTTGAAACGGTCTCTCTGTAATGGTCCGTTGACCCATAGGTGGTCTATTAATCCTATTTGTGCTTTTATTACACTTACAGATTTCGCAGTCTTTAATAAGGTTTTGTACGTCAGTCGCCATTCCTGGCCAGAAATATGCCTTAACCTATGCAAAGTCTTGTATATACCGCCATGTCCTGAAGTTGGAAGTTGGCGAGTAATGACCTTAAAACACCCTCTCTCAGCTTCGTCGGCACCCAAAATTTCCAAGCTCTGTCGTCTTGTATGGCGTCCCCTGTACGCATGTCTGTACGTTTATATCCGTAATTGTCTGATATGCAGATGTCTGGTAGTTTATCTTGTTTCTCCTCTACTGTTTTCCTAAGCGTTTTGTATTCTTCAGAAGAAAAGATTCAAGGTCGACAGCAAGACGTTCGACGTTCCCTATGATCTCTTCCATGTGAACACGAGAGAGGGTATCAGCAACCACACTTTGTGTTCCTTTTCGATGCTCAATAGAGAAGTCGAACGCCTGGAGTTTCAGGCTCCACCTAGCTTGTCGTCCTTACAAGTCTGTCTGTGATATAAGCCACTTCAGACTCGTGTGATCGGCCTCTACGTAGGCCCGAAACTTTTTTATACTCAAAACTGCAGCTTACCATTCCAACTCGGTTACGCTATAGTTCTTTTGCGCTGAATTAAGTTTTTGGGACATGTACGCTATTGGTCTTTCATTATCTTCGCTATCCCTGGAATAATACACTTCCTACACCTGTGGTGGAAGCGTCGCATTGAACAAAAAACGGTTTAGTAAAGTCTGGGTTTGATAGAATGGGTGCCGTAACAAGTAACTTCTTTAGCTATTCAAATGCACTTCTTGCGTCATCGGTCCATTTGAATTCCTTGCATTTTTTTAAACAGTCAGTCATTGGGGCCGTTAATGCAGAGTAGTTTGGTATAAACCGACGGTACCATTCTGTCATCCCTAGACCACGTCTAAGCTGCTTAGGAGTCTTTGGTGTCAGGAAATCTTTCACTGCTGCTACCTTTTGGGGGTCTGTTTTAAGGCACCCGTTGCCTACTATATAGCCAAGATACTTTATTTCCCTGCAACAAAACTTGCTTTTCTCGACATTTATCGTCAAACAGGCCTGTCGAAGACATTCAGCCACGTCCTCTAACAGATCAATATGGGTTTTGAAGTCCGGTGAACAGACAAGGAGATCGTCCAGGTAAACAAAGACATTATCCTTTAACCTTGACGGAATCACCTTGTCCATTAGGCGACACATTCTCTGGGCAGCGTTACAAAGGCCGAATGGCATGACCGTATAGTGGTACAGAGGCCTACCAGGGACCGTGAACGCCATTTTTTCCCTGGACTTCTTTTCCAAAGGGATCTGCTAGAAGGCGTCCTTCAAGTCTATCCCCGATATAAATCGAGTATCTTGGAGTCGGCTTAACAAACCCTTAATATGTGGTAGCGGATATGCAACGTTTTTCGTGACTTGATTCACCTTTATTGAATCCAAACACAATCTATTTTTGCCCGGTTTCCTCACCCGCACAACTGGAGAACTCCATGCACTCTCGCTTTCCTCAATCACACCCAAGGAGAGCATGCGATCGAGTTCCTCAAAGAGGAGCTTCTGTATAGCCGGTGACACTGCCTCTGCTTAACAGGATCCCCTTCACCGGTCTCGATCACATGCTCTTCAAGTCTTGTTTTGCCAAGATCTAAGGTAGCGAATGATGGAAATTTCGCTTTGACTGCATGTAGTGCCTCCGTCTGTGAGGATGAGAGAATGTGCATTGTCGGATCCAATGAAGCTGTTTGTGTTAGTTCAAGACCCGATATTATGTTTGGAGCAACTTTGAATGCTTTCCAAAAGTTTATCCCTAGATACAATTTTTGTTGTAGTGACGGTACCACATACAGCTCTAATTCTTCGGAAATTCCATTCCAACTTACAGGAATGGTCACTAGGCCTTCGATATATTGTCGGCTACCGTCCGCTGTTTTGATGTCTGCCTTTATTTCCTTCAATACCAAATTATTTTTTTCAATAAATTGTATGGCACCCTTACCTATGCAACTAACTGACACGCCACTGTCTAATAAACCCATTACTTCATTTTTAAAAATTTTCACTTTGGCATAAGGCCAATTGTCTCAATCTTCATGTAAAATGGTCGCTTCTATCATTCTTATTCTATTCCTTTTCACTTTACATTTTTCCCTAAGCTTCTTTATTTTGTTAAAACGTTTACTCGACGTATCTAAGTCGGGGCCCTCAGTAAATATTCTATCTCTAGCCTTTTCGTATTCAATAATTCGTTGATGTAAAGTTTTGTATGGCGGTCTTATTTGTTCAAATTTTGTTTCTCGTTTTTCAATCGTTGATTGTTTTAAGATCTTTACGTCCTCGTAAATTATTGCCTCGGGAGTTAAATTGCCGGACGGACACTCCCGACTGTCACGTCCTCTTTGCCATTTTCTAACTCCTGACAGGAGGGACAAACAATGATAGGGACATTAGAGTGACCGCACTTAAAACATGACATAGTGTGAAAATGAGACGTGCACTGTGTTTTTGTTGGGACAGTATTATAACTTGTGGGTTTTTTTTACTTCGCTACGTTGGGATTAGGTTTATTTTTGTCATACTTAGAAGCTATTGCACATTAGTGGTCAGCTACTTCTTTATCGTGAATATGTCTCTCTATGTTTTCGCCTAGGTCGACTTCGTTCACATGATGAACTCTTTGGCGACTATCTCTTGATGCCAAGTGCTTCTCTGCTCGTCGGCAAGCAGACCGGAGATCAGAAATCGAAAACAGCGTACAGCAATGCTATCACACTGGAAAAGAACTCGTCAAAATTCTCACCTGGCTTCTGTCTCTTGTCCATGATTGCTCTGAGCAACTCATGGTCAGAGCTAGCTGTCCTGAAGTGACGAAGTAGCTCCCTCTTCAAGTCGAAGTAATTGAGCATGATATCGTCAGAGTGCTCCTCCATCCATTGCCAATACCACCTTTCGGCAACGCCTGTTAACAGGTGGTGAAAACCACTAAATAGCTCTTCAGTGGAGAGATTATTCCTCTGCTGGATTCTTTCAATCCTGAAGATGAAACTTTCCACCGACATCGACCTTTTCGAGCGATCATTTTTTATGTTCCACTTATGCATGTTTGCATTTCCATGACCTCGCACAAGTCTGGACTGCGTAACATCTATGCTCCGGGACTGGTAACATGGTTCACGTGGGGGTGGTGGGATATGTGTTGAGTGTAGCGGTTGTCGTGTAGAAGACCTCTGACAACTTTGCTGCTGAGCTTCAAGAACTACGACCTTGGTGGTCAGCAATGATAGATAGTTTTCTGAGATCGTGGCGGGCTGTCGATACAAAGAGTACTGCGTCTCACGGAGCTGTATGAAATGTGACAAAAAAACAACACACTACTTCATCTCGAAGGCATTAAAGAAAAATGTACCGATAACAATCTCATAGAGAAGAGCCGAAGACGAATTCATCGGTAAGGCTAGCAGCATCCAAGGAGCTAGAAAGGCAACAATACGTACTTCTCAGCATAGCCATGATACGGATAGTTGTTAACAATGGACAGGTGATGGAATGCACAGCTATATTGGATTCTGTCCCTCAGGTAAATTTAATTACCGAACGATTAGTGAAAAGATTACTACTTCGCACAAGGGCAGTTTCAATAAGTATTCAAGGTATTGACAATAAAAAAAGAGAATCCCATCACCGCATTAATGCTAGCATTCACTCAAGAATTAATGGCTTTAACGCTCAGTTGGAAGCATTCGTTTAGTCGTTTAGCCGCACATCATTACACCACAGCCTTCTTAACTTTTAAACATAATGTTACTAAATTCAGGCTTTCGAGTTTGTAAAGGATAAAACATAACACAAGTTTATTAATTTACAAGTAACAACTTTAATATTCAAACAGTAAAAATAACACAAGTTCACAATTTATACTGGTGGTAACTTTAATTGTACAAGAACACTTATAATACTTGTACTTTACAATATTTCTGAAAGCAAAGAGCTTTCGAACTACACTGGTTAAATTCCAATTAACTAATGAATTCTCTGCAGTGAACGCTACCTTTTATACTCATTGAAAAGCTTCCAGAAACTTCCAATTATGTAGACAGAAATATCGAGAATATACCAATAAAACTGTCTTATATAATTATTGCCTTATTCCCTTATTTACAACTAACGATACTTATTTGTAATGAGTCATCTTCTAAAAATAGACTACATGTTCAATCATGCTCTTTTACAAAAACCGGGTAAACGGCACAAACCGGTTTGACAACAATTTTGATCAGTACATAATGATTCAAACTAACAGGCGGCTACATTTCAAATTTCAAATAATATAACGTATTACAGCCTAAAAGTATGGTACATAAAAGTGCTTATTTGGGGTATATTTAAGGATTTGAATTCTTTTATATGCGCTACTAACTACTTTTCGTAACATAATCCCCACCTCAATTCTGTTCGTCCCGAACAGATTCAGCACTCCTTCTGATGTTGTACCTTGTCAATCTGTCAATGTGAACAACTTTCATTTAACATCTGGGGCTTTGTTTAATCCGATTTACGACATCATTAATCCTCTTAATGATCTTATAAGGTCCTTCCCAACTTTGCTGTAGTTTTGGAGATTTACATTTTCTTCTCTTCAGATTGTAGCGTTAGACCTTCCTTCCTGAAATCCACCACAGTTTGCACGCAGGTCATATCACGTTTTCATCCGGTTGCTGGCATCCACTATATTGCTTCTTACTGCAGCATGAACAGCGATCATCCTCTGTCTTATATCACTAACGTAGTTCCCTTTGTTGTTGGCTCTCAGGTGGTGGCCTGGTAGACGAAGTTCTTTGCCAAATACAACCATTGCTGGTGAGTTTTTAGTCGTGTTGTGGATAGCGCTACGATAACCCATCATAAGCAACGGTATACAACAGTCTCATTCATCTTGGTTGGCATTAATTTATTTTCGAAGATGCTCTTTCAGCGTTCTGTTAAATCTTTCGACCATTCTGAGCGGAACTTCCACATTACGCCATCTTGCTTCCTCACATCAAGTGACATCTGGTGCGCCATCATAAAGTCCAGACCCAATATGCATTCATCTTCCACTCTGGCAACAATAAACCGATGTCGAAACCTTCCTCCAAACTCGACTGTAAGGAAACGTTCACCCTTAACTGCTGGAGCCTCTTCTATAGCTTCCTCAGCTTGTAGTGATGCACTCTGTTTACTTGCTCTCCAGATACCATTTAAGGACTCACAATTTATCTGGAAGATCCTGTATCTAAAATAAAATCACAAGGTCTTCTCTCCAATACGTCATTAACAACTAGACTGTTGCAATCCCTTCAAAGATTTGTACTGCGTATTGTGACCCTGGGATATTTCCTTGTCTTCTTCAGCCTTTGTTTTTTTGTTATATAATTCGCACACGCTTCAAGCGGTTCGCACCCTTATAATGCTCTATGCTATATGCTTGGCACAGCGTGGGCGTTAAGGAAGAGGAGGAGAAAACAGGAGACGTCTATGAGCTTGTGTTTAGAATGCCTGTGGATCATAGTGAGGTGGGAAGACAGAGCTTGGCAGAGCATTCCACATACGTGTTGTTTGGCTGAAGAATGAATCCCTGAATATAACTGTACGTCCGAAGATGGGCTTGAGGGTAAACTGTTGAGCATTTAGAGCGCTACGGGTATTGCGGGAGCGCTTCAAAAATAGCTTTGAATCCAATGAAGCAGTTTATCATCGACACCAAAGGCACGCATTTTTGACAAAAGAGCTTGATGCCAAACTCTGTTAAATGCCTTAGAAATATCGAGTGCAACAGTTTTGCTTTCACCAAATTGATGCAAAGACCGGTTCCACTGTTCGGTGAGATATACCATTAAATCACCAGTGGAACGTTGCCCACGAAATCCGTACTGCCGGTCACTAGGGATTTCATTGGTTTCAAGATATTTTGTGAGCTGAAAATTGATCAGCGTTTCCATGACCTTGGAAAGAATGGATGTAAGTGCTATGGGTCGGTACGAAGAAGGAGACGACGGCTCACATTTTTTGGGTATGGGCTGGACAAAGGCTGTTTTTCAACTTCTCGGAAAGAGTCCAGAAGAGATGGATAGATGGAAAAGCTTACGCAATGGTAATACCAGCTTGGAAGAACACCTCTTCAGAACTAACGGGGAAATACCATCTGGCCTAGCGGATTTGTGAATGTTGAGATCCTTTAAAACTCTACCTTTAAGGGGTCGTCCAAATGGTGAGGAGATGTTAATATATGGCAGGGTAACGGGATGTTTCTGTGGGTCTATGTACCCTGTTGGTTCCTCAAGGCAGGTGTGGAAAAATTTCCTTCCTTTTGGATATTAAGTCATCGTTAAAAAAATCTATCTAATTGTTGAAAATGGTTTTGTTCGATGCTTCCTGAAAACTAAAATTTCCAGGTCTGGTGTTTCTATTTTGTTGGCTTAGTTTACTTCGTGGAAGAATACCTATGTTATTACACCATGCAGAATGAATTTCTATAATTTGCCGATCGAAGAGTTCGACAGCTTTGTTAAGTTACCTCAGACTATGTAGGTCTCTTATGATCAAAGTTTCCGTACGTTTGTCGGAATAGTGCAAAATAAGTTTTTTTTTATTTCGTCCTCACGAGAGAGGTTCCATACATGTTGAGGATTTTAATAAATTATAAATTGTTTAGTATTTTCCAATATTGTTATTTTATTTTACTGGAGTGCCCAAGAAAGGGATCACAGTTATTTTATTTCATTTCAACTCTAGTGTCCAAAATATGGATCGCAGTTATTTTATTTTATTTTCACTGGAGTGCCCAAGATAGGAATCGCAGTTACTTTATTTTATTTCAACTGGAGTGCCGAAGATAGGGATCGCAGTTATTTTATTTTATTTTAACTGGTGTGCCCAAGATAAGGATCGCAGTTGTTTTATTTTATTTTAGCTGGAATACCCAAGATAGGGACCGCAGTTATTTTATAAATTAAATATCACACACTTCAAACACTTAATAAAACTTACCCAATGAAAGCTATGATAATGATGGACATATCTTTGCTTCCAGAGTACGGATTTTGGCCGCAAATGTGAAAAACTCACCTGATGTCAGTTCGTATACGTACGAGGTGTATAGCATACAATTTTAAAGTTGTGTGATGTTTTTTCTTTCTTTGGCTTAGTGTTAGTTTAGAACACATGTATTAGTGGGAGTTATAATTGTTAACTGTGATCAAAACCTTCTATATAGAAAGCCCAACTGCATACTAATGAAAACATCTGTTTTTGTTGATTATATATTATAAAAATTGTAAAATATAGGAAAGTTATCAAACGCAAACTTTTTGATCACAGTTTACTTATTTAGAAATGAAACCAAGTTCACAACAAACTGTGTATGAATTTATATATACATATATATATATACTTTGCTTGACCAGCCATTTTTTATTCTTTGTTTGTGAGGCTATGGAACAAGTGAAAAAAAAAGTAATTCTTAATTTTTGCATTCAATGATCAAAGTTAATATGTAACATTTTAATTTAAATTCAAGTTTATAAATTACACATAGATACAAAAACACATTTTATTCTTGTATTGTATTATTGTAAAAAACATACCTTAAATGTCGCTATAGAAATCGTTCTTTATTAATTTCACTTGTGCAAAGCAGAAAACAAAAATTTTGGAGCCGAAACCCGGGAATTCAACTTTAATTCTACTTATAATCATAAGATAAGTGCATTTTATTCTGTTATTTTATAAGACGGTGGAAATTCGTTCTACTGTACAAATTGAACCGCGTTCTGTATAATACAGAACAGTTGTTTGCCCTCCAATTTACTTTGTAACTCATACTGCACACATTAAATCACGTTCTGTACAATACAGAACAGTTATTTGCTTGCCGTTTTGCCTAAGCAACTAGTAAAGTTCTGTAAATGTTAACTGCGTTAACTACATTAAGGGCGATAGACTAGAGCGGTTGCGTGACCGAGCACATGCTCAAATGATCATGATTTTACGTTTCGTAGAAAATATCACTGAGGACACCACTCTTGAGGCAATGAAAACGCGACTAGCCATCCTTGACACAAGATATCAAGCCTTCAATGAGATGGAGATTCAATTATTAGAAAACCCAACGTATAAATCAGTCACTGCTGAAGTCGATGAAGTCTATTATAAGGCAAGAGAGCTACTCAGTCAAGCTTGCAGTCGCTATGGGACAGGTGGTCCCAACGCCAGCAATGAGTTCAATATCACGTTGGAAAATTTTATTGAACAGCAAAAAACCTTTTATGAAGGTGTCAATACATCGCAGCACGTACGTCTACCGAAAATCAATATTGATCAGTTTTCGGGAGACTATAAACATTGGCCATCGTTTCACGATTTGTTTAAAACGACTGTGCACAATAATCAAAACATTAGTGGTGTTCACAAGCTGCAAATGCTAAAGGGCTTATTACAAGGCGGAGAATAATTACATAGAAGCTTGGGAAAAAATATGCAACAGATACAACAGAATGACACCCATAGTGACATCGCTAGTGCAAACATTAGAACATTAGAACAGAAGCCATGTGCGCTTAGTACCGCTACAGAATTACGAAGAATAAGTGAAACGTCCGATGAAGTTATTCGTGGACTGCGTGTTTTACGACCACCAGCTGAAACATGCGATCCAAGGCTCATTCATATTATATTGGGGAAAATTGATGAAGAGACAAAACAATTGTGGGCAAATGAGTCGGTGGAAAAAGATTCCTCAACCTTTGAAGAATTACTAGTCTTTCTAAAGCACGATCTAGCGCAAGAGCATTCGTAACAACTCAAGCGAATGACACTTGGGATTGCGCAGTTTGCAACCAACTACATACAACATTCAAATGTCCGGAGTTTAAAAATATGAATTTAGACGCTAGGTTGAAGATAATTTCAGAAAGGAATTTATGTAGCAATTGTCTTAAAAGAGGTCATATTAGCGCTAAATGTTTCTCTAAGGCATCATGTATTATATGTAGTAAAAGACACCACACATTGATTCATAAGGACTTCAACCAAACTCATGAATTAACATGTCATCCTGTATCAACACAGCCATCAGATGATCGTCAAGAATCTATTCATCCAACAGATATAACTATGGATTTTAGACAAGTAAATAATGATCAAAATCAGAAAGGCATTACATACTCACGATTCCTCGGTGACTTAGGAGTCTTTGGTGTCGGGAAATCTTTCACTGCTGCTACCTTTTGGGGGTCTGTTTTAAGGCACTGCGTACTATATAGCCAAGATACTTTATTTCCCTGCAGCAAAACTTCAAGTCTATCCCCGATATAAATCGAGTATCTTGGAGTCGGCTTAACAAACCCTCAATATGTGGTAGCGGATATGCATCATTTTCGTGACTTGATTCACCTTTCTTGAATCCAAACACAATCTATTTTTGCCCGGTTTCCTCACCAGCACAACTGGAGAACTCCATGCACTCTCGCTTTCCTCAATCACACCCAAGGAGAGCATGCGATCGAGTTCCTCAAAGAGGAGCTTCTGTATAGCCGGTGACACCGGGTAATGCCTCTGCTTAACAGGTTCCCCTTCACCGGTCTCGATCACATGCTCTTCAAGTCTTGTTTTGTCAAGACCTAAGGTAGCGAATGATGGAAATTTCGCTTTGACTGCATGTAGTGCCTCCGTCTGTGAGGATGAGAGAATGTGCATTGTCGGATCCAATGAGGCTGTTTGTGTTAGTTCAAGACCCGATATTACGTTTGGAGCAACTTTGAATGCTTTCCAAAAGTTTATGCCTAGATACAATTTTTGTTGTAGTGACGGTACCACATACAGCTCTAATTCTTCGAAAGTTCCATTCCAACTTACAGGAATGGTCACTAGGCCTTCGATATATTGTCGGCTACCGTCCGCTGCTTTGATGTCTGCCTTTATTTCTTTCAATACCAAATTATTTTGTTCAATAAATTGTATGGCACCTTTACCTATGCAACTAACTGACGCGCCACTGTAATAAACCCATTACTTTATTTTTAAAAATTTTCACTTTGGCATAAGGCCAATTGTCTCCGTAAAACTGTAAAACTGTCGCTTCTATCATTCTTATTCTATTCCCTTTCACTTTACATTTTTCCCTAAGTTTCTTTATTTTGTTAAAACGTTTACTCGACGTATCTAAGTCGGGGCCCTCAGTATATATTCTATCTCTAGCCTTTTCGTATTCAATAATTCGGTGATGTAAAGTTTTGTTTGGCGGTCTTATTTGTTCAAATTTTGTTTCTCGTTTTTCAATCGTTGATCGTTTCAAGATCTTTACGTCCTCGTTAATTATTGCCTCGGGAGTTAAATTGCCGGACGGACACTCCCGACTGTCACGTCCGCTTTGCCATTTTCCGACTCCTGACAGGAAGGACAAACAATGATAGGGACTTAGAGTGACCGCACTTAAAACATGACATAGTGTGGAAATGAGACGTGCACTGTGTTTTTGTTGGGACAGTATTATAACTTGTGGGTTTATTTTACTTCGCTACGTTGGGAAAAGGTTTATTTTTGTCATACTTAGTAGCTATTGCACATTAGTCGTCAGCTACTTCTTTATCGTGAATATGTCTCTCTATGTTTTCGCCTAGGTCGACTTCGTTCACATGATGAACTCTTTAGCGACTATCTCTTGATGCTTAGTGCTTTTCTGCTCGTCGGCAAGCAGACCGGAGATCAGAAATCGAAAACAGCGTACAGCAATGCTATCACACTGGAAAAGAACTCGTCAAAATTCTCACCTGGCTTCTGTCTCTTGTCCATGATTGCTCTGAGCAACTCATGGTCAGAGCTAGCTGTCCTGAAGTGACGAAGTAGCTCCCTCTTCAAGTCGAAGGAATTGAGCATGATATCGTCAGAGTGCTCCTCCATCCATTGCCAATACCACCTTTCGGCAACGCCTGTTAACAGGTGGTGAAAACCACTAAATAGCTCTTCAGTGGAGAGATTATTCCTCTGCTGGATTCTTTCAATCCTGAAGATGAAACTTTCCACCGACATCGACCTTTTCGAGCGATCATTTTTTATGTTCCACTTATGCATGTTTGCATTTCCATGACCTCGCACAATGGACTGCGTAACATCTATGCTCCGGGACTGGTAACATGGTTCACGTGGGGGTGGTGGGATATGTGTTGAGTGTAGCGGTTGTCGTGTAGAAGACCTCTGACAACTTTGCTGCTGAGCTTCAAGAACTACGACCTTGGTGGTCAGCAATGATAGATAGTTTTCTGAGATCGTGGCGGGCTGTCGATACAAAGAGTACTGCGTCTCACGGAGCTGTATGAAATGTGACAAAAAAAACAACACACTACTTCATCTCGAAGGCATTAAAGAAAAATGTACCGATAACAATCTCATAGAGAAGAGCCGAAGACGAATTCATCGGTAAGGCTAGCAGCATCCAAGGAGCTAGAAAGGCAACAATACGTACTTCTCAGCATAGCCATGATACGGATAGTTGTTAACAATGGACAGGTGATGGAATGCACAGCTATATTGGATTCTGTCCCTCAGGTAAATTTGATTACCGAACGATTAGTGAAAAGATTACTACTTCGCACAAGGGCAGTTTCAATAAGTATTCAAGGTATTGACAATAAAAAAAGAGAATCCCATCACCGCATTAATGCTAGCATTCACTCAAGAATTAATGGCTTTAACGCTCGGTTGGAAGTATTCGGTTAGCCGTACATCATTACACCACAGCCTTCTTAACTTTTAAACATAATGTTACTAAATTCAGGCTTTCTAGTTTGTAAAGGATTTTGCAAATAAAACATAACACAAGTTTATTAATTTACAAGTAACAACTTTAATATTCAAACAGTAAAAATAACACAAGTTCACAATTTATACTGGTGGTAACTTTAATTGTACAAGAACACTTATAATACTTGTACTTTACAATATTTCTGAAAGCAAAGAGCTTTCGAACTACACTGGTTAAATTCCAATTAACTAATGAATTCTCTGCAGTGAACGCTACCTTTTATACTCATTGAAAAGCTTCCAGAAACTTCCAATTATGTAGACAGAAATATCGAGAATATACCAATAAAATTGTAGCCTTATTCCCTTATTTACAACTAACGATACTTATTTGTAATGAGTCATCTTCTAAAAATAGACTACATGTTCAATCATGTTCTTTTACAAAAACCGGGTAAACGGCACAAACCGGTTTGACAACAATTTTGATCAGTACATAATGATTCAAACTAACAGGCGGCTACATTTCAAATTTCAAATAATATAACGTCTTACAGCCTAAAAGTATGGTACATAAAAGTGCTTATTTGGGGTATATTTAAGGATTTGAATTCTTTTATATGCGCTACTAACTACTTTTCGTAACATAATCCCCACCTCAATTCTGTTCGTCCCGAACAGATTCAGCACTCCTTCTGATGTTGTACCTTGTCAATCTGTCAATGTGAACAACTTTCATTTAACATCTGGGGCTTTGTTTAATCCGATTTACGACATTATTAATCCTCTTAATGATCTTATAAGGTCCTTCCCAACTTTGCTGTAGTTTTGGAGATTTACCTTTTCTTCTCTTCAGATTGTAGAGTTAGACCTTCCTTCCTGAAATCCACCACAGTTTGCACGCAGGTCATATCACGTTTTCATCCGGTTGCCGGCATCCACTATGTTGCTTCTTACTGCAGCATGAACAGCGATCATCCTCTGTCTTATATCACTAACGTAGTTCCCTTTGTTGTTGGCTCTCAGGTGGTGGCCTGGTAGACGAAGTTCTTTGCCAAATACAACCATTGCTGGTGAGTTAGATAGCGCTACGATAACCCATCATAAGCAACGGTATACAACAGTCCCATTCATCTTGGTTGGCATTAATTTATTTTCGAAGATGCTCTTTCAGCGTTCTGTTGAATCTTTCGACCATTCTGAGCGGAACTTCCACATTACGCTATCTTGCTTCCTCAAATCAAGTGACATCTGGTGCGCCATCATAAAGTCCAACCCAATATGCATTCATCTTCCACTCGGGCAACAATAAACTGATGTCGAAACCTTCCTCCAAACTCGACTGTAAGGAAACGTTCACCCTTAACTGCTGCAGCCTCCTCTGTAGATCTCCTCAACTTGTAGTGATGCACTCTGTTTACTTGCTCTCCAGATACCATTTAAAGATTCACAATTGATCTGGAAGCTCCTGTGTCTAAAATAAAATCGCAAGGTCTTCTCTCCAACACGTCATTAACAACTAGACTGTTGCAATTCCTTCAAAGATTTGTACTGCGTATTGTGACCCTGGGATATTTCCTTGTCTTCTTCAGCCTTTGTTTTTTTTTATATAATTCGCACACGCTTCAAGCGGTTCGCACCCTTATAATGCTCTATGCTATATGCTTGGCACAGCGTGGGAGTTAAGGAAGAGGAGGAGAAAACAGGAGACGTCTATGAGCTTGTGTTTAGAATGCCTGTGGATCATAGTGAGGTGGGAAGACAGAGCTTGGCAGAGCATTCCACATACGTGTTGTTTGGCTGAAGAATGAATCCCTGAATATAACTGTACGTCCGAAGATGGGCTTGAGGGTAAACTGATGAGCATTTAGAGCGCTACGGGTATTGCGGGAGCGCTTCAAAAGATAGCTTCTAATCCAATGAAGCAGTTTATCATCGACACCAAAGGCACACATTTTTGACAAAAGAGCTTGATGCCAAACTCTGTCAAATGCCTTAGAAATATCGAGTGCAACAGCTTTGATTTCACCAAATTGATGCAAAGACCGGTTCCACTGTTCGGTGAGATATACCATTAAATCACCAGTGGAACGTTGCCCACGAAATCCTTACTGCCGGTCACTAAGGATTTCATTGGTTTCAAGATATTTCGTGAGCTGAAAATTGATCAGCGTTTCCATGACCTTGGAAAGAATGGATGTAAGTGCTATGGGTTGGTACGAAGAAGGAGACGACGGCTCACCTTTTTTGGGTATGGGCTGGACAAAGGCTGTTTTCCAACTTCTCGGAAAGAGTCCAGAAGTGTCCAGACGCAATGGTAATGCCAGCTTGGAAGAACACCTCTTCAGAACTATCGGGGAAATACCATCTGGCCCAGCGGATTTGTGAATGTTGAGATCGTTTAAAACTCTTAGCAACTGCACGACTACGAATGAAGATCTGTCCCATAGAATGTTCAGTACTCGGGGGTGCAGGCGAGTTCAATGCACAATTTGGAAGCGTGGAGCTAGCTGCAAAATGTGCAGCAAACAGATTGGCTTGGTCTTTAGAGTTGACAACTGGAGTTTCATTATAAATGAGCGTTGGAATGGACGACGAGGCTGTATTTTTGATTGATAAAAGACATTGACGCCCCGGTGTCTAGCAAAAATTTAAGGGGTCGTCCAAATGGTGAGGAGATGTTAATATATGGCAGGGTTACGGGATGTTTCTGTGGGTCTATGTACCCTGTTGGTTCCTCAAGGCAGGTGTGAAAAAATTTCCTTCCTTTTGGATATTAAGTCATCGTTAAAAAATCTATCTAATTGTTGAAAATGGTTTCCTTCGATGTTATTTACTTCCTGAAAATTAAAATTTCCAGGTCTGGTGTTTCTATTTTGTTGGCTTAGTTTACTTCGTGGATTAATACCTATGTTATAACACAATGCAGAATGAATTTCTATAATTTGCCGATCGAAGAGTTCGACAGCTTTGTTAAGTTGCCTCAGACTATGTAGGTCTCTTATGATCAAAGTTTCCGTACGTTTGTCGGAATAGTGCAAAATAAGTTTTTTTTTATTTCGTCCCAGACGAGAGAGGTTCCATACATGTTAAGGATTTTAATAAATTATAACTTGTTTAGTATTTTCCAATATTGTTATTTTATGTTACTGGAGTGCCTAAGAAAGGGATCACAGTTATTTTATTTCATTTCAACTGTAGTGTCCAAAATATGGATCGCAGTTATTTTATTTTATTTTCGATGGAGTGCCCAAGATAGGAATCGCAGTTACTTTATTTTATTTCAACTGGAGTGCCGAAGATAGGGATCGCAGCTATTTTATTTTATTTTAACTGGTGTGCCCAAGATAAGGATCGTAGTTGTTTTATTTTATTTCAGCTGGAGTGCCGAAGATAGGGATCGCAGTTATTTTATTTTATTTTAACTGGTGTGCCCAAGATAAGGATCGCAGTTGTTTTATTTTATTTCAGCTGGAATACCCAAGATAGGGACCGCAGTTATTTTATAAATTAAATATCACACACTTCAAACACTTAATAAAACTTACCCAATGAAAGCTATGATAATGATGGACATATCTGTGCTTCCAGAGTACGGATTTTGGCCGCAAATGTGAAAAACTCACCTGAATGTGAGATGTCAGTTCGTATACGTACGAGGTGTATAGCATACAATTTTAAAGTTGTGTGATGTTTTTTCTTTCTTTGGATTAGTGCAATTTAATGACAGATTCTAGTATAAGCTTCTAGTACAAATTCTGAATCGGTTCGATCTTTTTTCATGCAGACGACAACTCACGTACTCAAAACTAGGTGAGATGTGAAAAAGTCCCACCAAAGTGTTACTCATTGTTTCCACCCCAAATAACAATAATGCTACAAAAAAATAATTTGCTTGTTTGCATGTACACGTACACGGGCTTCAAATAATGCTACAATAAATGTGAGCCGAATAGAAGGAAAAATGTTGTAGGATTATTTTACGCGATTTTCAAGGTCGGTTACGCGAGAAGGGTCGCACTGCAAACACCGAGACGGAGGCAGAGAAAATTTAGAACACATGTATTAGTGGCAGATATATTTGTTAGCTGTGATCAAAACCTTATATATAGAAAGCCCAACTGCATACTAATGAAAACATCTGTTTTTTTTGCATCTGATTATATATTATAAAAATTGTAAAATATAGGAAAGTTATCAAACGCAAACTTTTTGATCACAGTTTATTTGTTTAGAAATAAAACCAAGTCCACAACAAACTGTGTATGAATTTATATATACATATATATATATACTTTGCTTGACCAGCCATTTTTTATTCTTTGTTTGTGAGGCTATGGAACAAGTGAACAAAAAAGTAATTCTTAATTTTTGCATTCAATGATCAAAGTTAATATGTAACATTTAAATTTAAATTCAAGTTTATAAATTACACATAGATACAAAAACACATTTTATTCTTGTATTGTATTATTGTAAAAAAACATACCTTAAATGTCGCTATAGAAATCGTTCTTTATTCATTTCACTTGCGCAAAGCAGAAAACAAAAATTTTGGTGCCGAAACCCGGGAATTCAACTTTAATTCTACTTATAATCATAAGATAAGTGCATTTTATTCTGTTATTTCATAAGACGGTGGAAATTGGTTCTACTGTACAAATTAAACCGCGTTCTGTATAATACAGAACAGTTGTTTGCCCTCCAATTTACTTTGTAACTCCTACTGCACACATTAAATCACGTTCTGTACAATACAGAACAGTTATTTGCTTGCCGTTTTGCCTAAGCAACTAGTAACGTTCTGTAAGTGTTAACTGCGTTAACTACATTAAGGGCGATAGACTAGAGCGGTTGCGTGACCGAGCACATGCTCAAATGAACATGATTTTACGTTTCGTAGAAAAGATAACTGAGGACACCACTCTTGAGGCAATGAAAACGCGACTAGCCATCCTTGACACAAGATATCAAGCCTTCAATGAGATGGAGATTCAATTATTAGAAAACCCAACGTATAAATCAGTCACTGCTGAAGTCGATGAAGTCTATTATAAGGCAAGAGAGCTACTCAGTCAAGCTTGCAGTCGCTATGAGGTTGTCAGGTTGTCCCAACGCCAGCAATGAGTTAAATATCACGTTGGAAAATTTTATTGAACAGCAAAAAACCTTTTATGAAGGTGTCAATACATCGCAGCACGTACGTCTACCGAAAATCAATATTGATCAGTTTTCGGGAGACTATAAACATTGGCCATCGTTTCACGATTTGTTTAAAACGACTGTGCACAATAATCAAAACATTAGTGGTGTTCACAAGCTGCAAATGCTAAAGGGCTTATTACAAGGCGGAGAATAATTACATAGAAGCTTGGGAAAAAATATGCAACAGATACAACAGAATGACACCCATAGTGACATCGCTAGTGCAAACATTAGAACATTAGAACAGAAGCCGTGTGCGCTTAGTACCGCTACAGAATTACGAAGAATAAGTGAAACGTCCGATGAAGTTATTCGTGGACTGCGTGTTTTACGACCACCAGCTGAAACATGCGATCCAAGGCTCATTCATATTATATTGGGGAAAATTGATGAAGAGACAAAACAATTGTGGGCAAATGATTCGGTGGAAAAAGATTCCTCAACCTTTGAAGAATTACTAGTCTTTCTAAAGCACGATCTAGCGCAAGAGCATTCGTAACAACTCAAGCGAATGACACTTGGGACTGCGCAGTTTGCAACCAACGACATCCAACATTCAAATGTCCGGAGTTTAAAAATAGGAATTTAGACGCTAGGTTGAAGATAATTTCAAAAAGGAATTTATGTAGCAATTGTCTTAAAAGAGGTCATATTAGCGCTAAGTGTCTCTCTAAGGCATCATGTATTATATGTAGTAAAAGACACCACACATTGATTCATAAGGACTTCAACCAAACTCATGAATTGACATGTCATCCTGTATCAACACAGCCATCAGATGATCGTCAAGAATCTATTCATCCAACAGATATAACTATCGATTTAAGACAAGTAAATAATGATCAAAGTCATAGAACGGCATTACATACTCACGATTCCTCGGCGACCAAGGTACTACTAACAGCAGCTATCTATATGAAGTCAAGTACCGGTAAGCTCCAGCTATATCGAGCACTATTGGACTCTGGCTCACAAACATCATTTGTGACCGAATCATACGCACAAGGCCTAGGCCTCAAACGAAGTTCTTCAGCATTGTTTCTTATTGGTCTAGCATCCACACCAGCTGGAAGAACCAAAGGAAAAATCGTCATGACCATACATTCACGAACTGATAAAACCTATCAACGCACTGTCACGGCTCATGTCATTAATAACAGTACCAAGCTATTACCAACTAAGCCAATCAGTTTTAATAAATCCGTAATGACTTTGGAGCTTGCGGATCCTCAATATCATACCTCAAATTCAATCGATGTGCTTCTCGGAGCCGATATATTCTTTGAAATTTTAAATGCAGAAAAACATATAATCGATGGCTTTCCTACATTACAGTCTTCGAAATTTGGTCGGTTAATAGCCGGATCGTTACATAATACTTCAGTCATTTGACCAATCTTCATGTCACCAGTGACGTAACTATTCAAATCACAAACGAAGATTTGCATCAAGAATTAAAAGGGTTTTGGGAAGTGGAAGAAATCCCAGATCAGGGTAAGACAGCTATTAATGCCCACGAATGTGACATCTTCTATGAAAACACCACCACAAGAGCTGAGAATGGTAATTTTATAGTTAAACTTCCATTCAAAGGGACAACTGCTTTGTTAGGCGAATCCTATCAGCGAGCCCAATAGTAACACGACAAATTTAAGAGTCGTCTTTGACGCATCTTGTAAGTCAAGCACTGGAATATCCCTTAATGATGCACTATAAAATGGTCTAAATTTCCAAGGAGACCTGACAACAATTGTTATGAGGTTCCGCAAATATGCCATTTCAGTAGTAGCTGACATAGAGAAGATGTACAGGCAAATTCTAGTCAGCCCCGACGATACTTACTTCCAGCTCATATTGTGGCGTGAGAACCCGATGGAGCAGGTCAAAACATATAAATTGAACACCGTGACGTATGGAACTGCAAGTGCACCATACTTAGCTGTGAAAACATTGAAAAATTCAACGATTGTTGGTCAGTTGTTTCCAATAGCCACTCAAGTCATTATTAACGACTTCTACGTTGATGATTTGCTTACCGGATGTGACAATATACAATACAATACTCAAGCAGCAGTTAAACACTATCTTAAACCAAGGCGGGTTTCATTTGAGAAAATGGAAGTCCAATTCACAAGAATTTATAAATTCATTCACTTAAGTTCAAACTATCCAAAAGTAGATTGAAGACGACTCAGGTACCAAAACTATAGGGATTATATGGAATTCCGAGTTTGACATCTTCTCATTCAAGGTACAGAACAATGCAGATCCAACACAAAATGGACCAAGAAAACAATTTTATCCTACAGCCAAGTTATATGATCCATTGGGTTGGCTTACACCGACAATCATTCTGTTTAAGCTGCTATTGCAGAAGCTTTGGTTACTGAAAGTGGAATGGGATGCCGAACTACCACAACATTATCAAATTATGGCAAGACCTGTATCTTTCTTTGTCAGACTTGGAAACGATCCAATTACCGCGGCGTCTAACAACATTAACTGGTATAAAGTGTTGACAGTTATCCGCATTTTGTGATGCTTCCGAAGCTGCATACGGAAGCGTGGTATATTTACGAGCAATCAATGAGATTGGTGAAATTGCGGTCAACATTATAACTGCAATAAATAAAGTTGCACCGATAAAACAAATTTCTCTCCCACGATTAGAGCTTTGTGGAGCAGTGCTTTTATTAAATTAATGAAGTTTTGTATCGAATCTCTCTCCTACAGAAACATAGAAATATTTGCATGGACAGATTCGATGATAGTGCTTCATTGGCTATCTAACGTTCCTCGAAAAGTTTTATCGGCAATAGAACAGCAGGAATTCTCGAAACCATTCCGCGAAGTAAATGGCATCATGTTGAGTCAAAAAATAATCCTGCTGACGCGATAACTAGAGGAATCAAACCAAAGATTTTGTCCCAATCACAACTTTGGTGGCAAGGACCACATTGGTTAAAGGGTCAGGAATTGAATTGGCCCAAGCCAAACTCAGAAGCAACAAAAATAAATCCCATCTTCTTGGAAGAACGGTCAAAATACCTTAACGTATTAACAACTACGGTCCCTGAAGAACACATATTGCTAAACCTTTTAGCAAAGGTATCATCCACTTACAAAATACAAAAAATTTTTGCCTATATTTTGAGATTTGGAAGACCATTACGCTTAAAACCAGCAGCATACTACCAACATTCTATCATTACACCGGCTGAGATAAACGTTGCTGAAATGATAATTCTTCGTAACATACAACAAAATGTCTTCAGAACCGAAGTTGCGCTTATTAAAAAGAGATTACCACTACCATCAAAACACCAGTTAGCATCGCTCGATCCATTCCTTGATTTAAATGGATTACTACGAGTTGGTGGACGATTAAGAAAATCGTCACTACCTTATTGTACCAAACATCCAGTGATTCTACCACAAAATCATATAGTTTGTGAAAAAATAGTTCGCGACATTCACTTCTACCACATGCATGCTGGCAATTCTCTAACTTTAAGTATTTTAAGAAACAAATACTGGATGATAGGCACAACATACTTAATCAAACGCTGCATAAAGTTTTGTGTGATGTGCATTCGCTACCGCTTCTACAAAGGGGAGCAAAAAATTGCCGATTTACCAGCAGTCCGATGCAATCAAAACCGTCCATTTCTAAATACGGGGCTCGATTATGCTGGACCGTTTCACATTAATACAAGTAAACGCAAAAACGCACCATATGACAAGGGGTATGTGGCGGTCTTCATGTGTCTAGCTGTAAAGGCCATATATCTGGAGGTGGTCAGCAGTCTTGAAACTGAGTCACTCTTGGCAGCACTCAGACGGTTCATCGCACGACGTGGAAATCCTCAGCAAATCTTCTGTGACAATGGGTCCAATTTTATTGGGGCTTACCGGGAGCTACAGCAACTGAAGCAAAAGATAACAGCACAAGCACAACCATGGTGGTGACATCCTCGTGTCTTTGTACAAAAGGCTGGATGAAGTCAACCAGCTTTGCGAAGACTCTACGTCATCTGTGTTCATAAACATATTTTGCCTTTGAATTATCTGTGCTGTTTTGTCGAGTGATGGAAGGGAAATAAACATACTGTTTTGTCAAGTGATGGAAGGGAGATAAACGTGCTGTGATTGTGGGCAGTTGTCATCAAGCAAAAAGTCGAACACTTACAATTTACCTTTTCTCTGTTAGTTACTAAAATAAAGTTATAAAATTCCTTAGTAATAAAGTTTGTAACGTTTTAAAAAAAAAAGGGGAAAATTCTATTTTTTACGTGGAAACAATTCAGCAACATATTTGATAATAATCGGTGTGTGCTCCATCAACCTCATCAACATACAGTCCATTTTTATAGCGTGGGAATAATTGCACAGCATTAATACGACATGTATTCAATCCTGATTAGCGTGTGCCCCATCATTTTGGTCCTCGGTCGAGCCGGATTATTGAATCATAATCTGTATTCATCGTATGGAATTTACAACCAACGTCACATCAAGTTTATAAGTAGACATTTATTACCTTAATTAATTTACTTTCATTTTGTAAGAGATATTAATATCATAATTTTAATACGACCTTTTCACTGTACGTACAATATTCAAAATGGCAGGCATAAATTCATTAAAAAAGCAACGGTCGGTCAACAAAGGCAAATTGACCTTCATATTAAAGAGTTTGAAGAAATCAACTGATATGACAATCGAAGAAGCCAAGGCTAAGCTGAACCGCGTGGAGAAATTAATGGAGGAGTTCACAGTAATCGAAAACAACTGTTTGTAGTTGATATTTCTCAAGAGCCTGACATGGATTATGAAGAAAATTATTATAAGGCAATCACCGAATTGAATAAACTTATTCGCAAATTGGGATTTAATAATAGCAATTGCAATGCAAGCCTCGAAAATCCATTAAATGCAACTCAAACAGGAGCTGATGTAAGGCTTCCTAAACTAAATATTCCAATGTTTTCTGGTGACTATACCGAATGGCAGTCTTTTTATGATATGTACGTATCATCCATACATGATTCAACGTCATTATCACCTGTACAAAACTTCCAGTATTTGAAGGGATTACTTCGGAGTGAAGCTGCTAGTCTTTTGCGCCATTTTAGCATAACCGAAGCAAATTATATTGAGGCCCTCCAAAAATTGAGGCAACGGTTCGACAGGAAACGGCATTCATTAGAAGTTTCATAGAACAACCATCACTCCATCAAGCGAACCATTGCAACATCAAGCAATTGTTGGACACTTCTGATGAGGTTTTGCGAGGCTTAAAAGCAATGGGACCGCAAGGTGAACACCGAGACCCCTGGCTTGTTTACATACTAGTAAATAAATTAGACGAAGAGTCCAAGGGCCTATGGACACAAACTACTGCTGAAAAGGAATCTCCTTCAATCCAAGAATTCTTTGACTTCTTATTACGGAGAGGTGATGCATTAGAATCCTTACAGAGCTTAACCAAACGAAGATCTAATTCAGTCCAACAACCTCCATCCACCAAGAATCACATCGTGTTGATGATGGAAAATGTCCAATCTGTGAAACTGACGGTCATTTGATAAACCATTGCCCAGTATTTAATGCAATACTAGTAACCAAAAGGCTTGAGTTTGTGAAAAAAAAAACAAGAGATGTCTCAATTGTTTAAGTGACAAGCACGTCATATTTAAATCTCTACCTAAGCGAAGATGTTCAGTTTGCAGAGGAAAACATCTTACACTTCTTCACATGCAGAAAGCTGAGATGGCAAGGCAGACTATAGAACATACACGGGAAACTGCCACAAGCTCTGCTAATGCTATTATATCGAACTGTAACCAACAAAATAAATTTCAATCAATTCTGCCAACTGTGGTAACAAAGATACAAACTTATTCGGGTCAGTTTATAAATTGTCGCGCACTCTTAGATTCAGGCTCCCAAGCGAGCTTCATTACAGAATCATGTCTTCAACGTATCGGCATTCCACGCTGCAATGGGAGAATCACCGTCAAGGGACTTGGACAAGTCGAGGCATGTATCACCAAAGGGATTGCTACCATACATATACAGCTGCAGTCAAGTTCAAGTTTAACCATACAAGCTTTAATTTTGAAACGTATCACAAGACTTCCACATATTCACATTAGTTCCTCTGAGTTGAAAAATTGGAAAACGGTACCATTAGCCGATCCAGAATTTTATAAGGATAATGAGGTAGACATATTAATTGGAGTTGATCATTTTTTCAATGTTTTAGTCGATGGCCAAATAAAAGGCAAGGTTAATGATCCGGTACTCCAGAATACAATCTTCGGATGGGTTGTAGCAGGTACTATTAACAACCATGGTCAGTGTGAAGGAGATGCACTTGGTTCATTCAACTGCAGTATTCATGCATTTAACATTGATGAGATACTTAAGCGCTTTTGGGAACTAGAATCAATTCCAAACGAATTAATTCCATCTCCAGAGAAACAACTGTGTGAGCAAAGTTTCAACGAAAATCATCAGAGAGATGCGGATGGGCGATTCCAGGTTCGGTTGCCATTCAAAAAACCCACTACATTACTTGGGTCATCACTTATTATGGCAATCCAACGAATGAAGGGACTAGAACGTCGGTTTATTCGAGACAAACATCTCTATCAACTGTACAAAGGCTTCATAAATGAATATTTGATCCTTGGCCATATGAAAGAAATTACATTAAACGAGATAAAAGACAGCGGCTGCTTCCTGCCGCACCATGTAGTCATCAAAAGAGATAGTTCTACAACAAAACTGAGAGTTGTGTTTGATGGCTCTGCGAAAACTAGCACTGGTGTTTCACTAAATGATTGTTTAGCAGTTGGCCCTACAACACAATCCACATTTACTCAATAATTCTACTCTTTCGTGAAAACCGGTTTGTCTTTTGTGCTGACATTGAGAAAATGTACAGGCAAATTCGCCCTTATGTCGACGATACAAAATTTCAAAAAATTGTTTGGAGAGAAGAACCTTCAGACGCTATGCGATATTTTACATTATGTACAGTCACATATGGATTAGCATCTGCTCCGTATCTAGCGACAAAAGCAATACATCAAATTGCGCAAGATATAAAGGATTCTGACCCAGTGACCTCTAAGAATATAGAAAAAAATATTTATGTGGATGATATCATGATGGGTGGAGATACTTTAATTGAAGTTCAAACATTAAAAACATCATTAAAGAAAACTTTATCCAGCTATGGTTTTAATTTGTGGGTATCAAACTCGAATGACATTTTGGACGATATCCCACCTGAAGACATAGAACTTCAAATAAGGCCAAGTGAAGATTTGACCGTAAACAAGGCAGTGAAGGTATTAGGTTTGCATTATGATCCAACTGGTGATGTTTTTAAATATCAAGTAGATTTACCAATAAGTCCGATTTTAACAAAGAGATCAATTCTGTCAGACGCAGGCAAAATTTTTGATCCATTGGGCTGGATCGCTCCAATAAATATCAGGGTTAAAATTTTTATACAACGTCTTTGGATTTTAAATCTAAATTGGGATGATCTACAACCGGAAAAAGAATCCAAAGAATAGATACTAATTCAATCAGGACTTCCCAAAATACAAGAACTATCCATTCCACGGTTTGTCCAAACTACAAAAACTTCAAGAGTCGAGCTGCATGGGTTTTGCGACGCCAATCAACTTGCATACGCTGCAGTTGTTTTCTATAAGGTGATGACTGGAACTGCCGAAAGTTACATCCATTAATGTCTTCGAAAACAAAGGTGGCACCTATAAAGCAGCAAAGCCTTCCACGCCTAGAACTGTGCGGTGCAGTATTATTGACAAACCTCATGAATCTGGTCAAACACGAAACCAACCTAAGCGTGCAAGAGGTTTTTCTGTGGACAGATTCGACGATTGTACTGGATTGACTATCATCTCATCCTCGCCGATGGCCAACATTTATCGCCTACCGGACATCACAAATACTTACCTCATTCAAAAGATCTATCGATCTTATTGGCGCCATGTACCATCACCACAAAATCCAGCAGATGTTGCATCGAGAGGGCTTCTTCCAGACGAAATCATCTATAACACATTATGGTGGAACGGACCTGAGTGGTTAAGCCAATCAAAGGAAAGGAAAGTTGGCCACCTCAACAAAGGGATTACTCAAATTTTGATAATATAACAGAAACTATAGTAGGAACTTCCATTATCGAATACGATATTATCGAAAAATTAGTTTCAAGATGTTCTTCCTTCCACAAACTGCAAAGAATAATGGCTTATTGCTTAAGGTTCGTTGCAGTTGCCAGAAATCAAAGACTACCTGGGATCAACGCATTATTCCTTACCAGGGACGAGCTATACCATGCCCTATTCAAAATATTTTGGCATGACCAGCGAAGCTATGGTGAAGCCGACCGTTTGACATCACTCAGTCCCTTTCTTGATGAACATGAAGTGTTACGAGTTGGTGGTAAATTGGAGAGATACGATGCACCATTCTCTACAAAACATCCAATTATTCTATCATCGAAATCCCTTGTAACAAAGTTAATTATTGAAGAGTTGCATAGATGTCACAAACACGCTGGACCATCATTATTATTAGCATTAATAAGACAACAATATTGGATACCCTGTACTCGAAATTTAATACGAAAAATCGTTCACCAATGCATACCTTGCATAACACAAAGGGCTACTAATGCAACGCAACTGATGGGTAATCTCCCAAACTAAAGACTACAGCTGACTCGTCCTTTTTTTCAAAACAGGGGTTGGTTACGCTGGTCCGATAGTAAAACATTTATTTACGGGACGAGGTCAGAAAAGTACAAGGCATACATTTGTTTATTTATTTGCCTCGGTACTAAAGCCGTGCATATTGAGTTGGTGAGCGATCTTAGCAGTGATGCATTTTTAGCAGCATTAAAACGCTTCGTTGCTCGTCGTGGATGCTGCCAAGATATTTACAGCGACAATGGTTCCAACTTTGTTGGTGCTAACAACAAACTGCAAAAGGCATTCAAGACGTGTATCGAACATTCTAATGAAATATCTCATTTTATTTCCAGGAAAGCAATCAATTGGCATTTCATACCTCCCAATGCCCCTGACTTTGGAGGCATATGGGAATCGGCAATCAAATCGAGATTCCACACTTACGATGGAAGAAATGATCACGCTTCTAACTGAGATTGAGTGCATATTAAATTCTCGCCCTTTGTGTGTACATTCTGCAGAAGACATATATGCCCTCACTCCTTCCCATTTTATAATTGGGCAACCTGCAACGAAATTGCCTGAATATGAAATCAGTCATCTTAAACCATCCCACCTATCACGATGGCAAATGATAGAACATATGACTCAGCATTTTTGGAAGCGGTGGCATCTGGAATACATCACATCATTACAACAAAAATCGAAATGGTTAAAAAAAAATCCGTCAATAAATATAACCAACATCGTCGTAATCAAAGAAGATAATGTCCCGGTGAACAGATGGCTGCTCGGAAAAATCATCAAACTGCATCCTGGCAACGATGGCCTCACCAGAGTGGTTACTGTTAAAACAAAAAACGGGGAACTCAAGAGACCAGTTACAAAAATTGTAAAACTTCCTGTTGAACTGGATAGTTCAAGGCCGGCGGAATGTTCATAAAAATATTTTGCCTTTGAATTATCTGTGCTGTTTTGTCGAGTGATGGAAGGGAAATAAACATGCTGTTTTGTCACGTGATGGAAGGGAGATAAACGTGCTGTCAAAATGCTTGTGGGCAGTTGTCATCAAACAAAAAGTCGAACACTTACAATTTACCTTTTCTCTGTTAGTTACTAAAATAAAGTTATAAAATTACTTAGTAATAAAGTTTGTAACGTTTTAAAAAAAGGGGAAAATTCTATTTTTTACGTGGAAACAATTCAGCAACATATTCGATAATAATCGGTGTGTGCTCCATCAACCTCATCAACATACAGTCCATTTTTATCGCGTGGGAATAATTGCACAGCATTAATACGACAAGTATTCAATCCTGATTGGCGTGTGCCCCATCAATCTGAAGAGCAAAATATGAGCTTAGGCGAGGAATCGGATACTGAAGCGTCCGATTCCAGTACCAGCGGAGAGGAAGACAATCGCAAAGAGCGGTCTTCTCCTGTAACCGTGCCAGTAAAGGCAAAAAGAAGGAGATTGAATCAAATTCCAGACCATCATCACACCAACATCATCTTCTCCTACAGTAGTTACTGTTGAAGAAAGCAATCCGCAGAAAACAACCGCTGTAGGAAAAACTATTAAAGCCAAAGAGAAGCAAAATCTCACTAAGAAGACACCACCACCTGTCGCTCCAGCAACCAATAAACCCCAGACTATGGGACCAACAACAAAAACGTTTGCCATGCCGCCAATAGTCTGCTTTAAACTTAACAAGTTCACGAGGACTGCCAATATATGTTGCAGAATTCGCAACATCAACAGCAGTGAGCCGGTCGTTACGGCTATGAACAAAGATGGGTACCAGAAAATTCGGTCTTTCCTACAATCGGGAAAGACTGAATTTAACACTTACACTGCTAAGGAGGACCGAAAAGAAATGTTGGCCCTAAAAGGCATACACCACTCCTTCGATACTGATGATGTCAAGTATGCGTTAACGGCAGAGGGTATCCCTGTAATGGAGGTCAAACCCTTCAAATCTCAGAGGGCCGACAGGAAATTTAACAATTTCATTATCGAACTTGAGAAGAACTGCGATAAGGCAGCAGTGTGCTCAAAAACCCTCCTGATGAACCAGTTGGTGCATTGGGAAAAACTTAAATCGGCAGGCATTACGCAGTGCAGAAACTGCCAAAAGTTTGGACGTGTCGCAAGCAATTGCGGCATGAAATACAGGTGCGTTAAGTGCAAGGACGAACACTTACCTGGACAATGCCAGAGAAACGCAGACAACCAGAAAGACGACAACGTTTTCTGCACAAATTGTCAAAAAACTGGACATCCAGCAAACTATCGAGGATGTCCTAAATATAAAGAAAAAATGGCGGAAAAAGTAAAAACCGCCCAAAAGAAGATAGAGCAGCATGTTCGCCCATCTGCTGCAAAAGCTATCGTGAAAGGAGTTAGTTTTGCTAGTATAGCTGCTATGGGGACTGCTAGCAAGCCAGCAACAATCAACAAACCACCATTAACCATCCAAGTAAGCAAAAAACCAGTAAGTAAGCAAGCTCCAAAACCAGCACCATCTACTGGAAAATCTAACATCTTCGACGATACGGAAAGGCTATTTGGAGCAGACCTTTTCACAATTTTGCAGAAAGCAAGAGAAGTACTGCCTGCTAATTATAGCAATCTTGATGACAGGTCCAAAACAACCGTTTTGAGTCGACTTATTAATGAATTATGTTCACAATTAGCATGATAAGTATATTCTCATATAATGTGAACTCTATTTATTCGTTAGCTAGGCGTATCACACTAAAATTATTTATTAAAACTAATAAACCTGACATTCTTCTTTTACAGGAAACTAATCTCACAGGGAGAAACCCATTCAGTCCAGACGGATACAACATCCACAGGATTGACAAAAACAGTGATTGCTCTGGGACGGCGGTCCTTATCAGGGACACTATGGCAGGTGAAAATGTGCAAATCAGTGGTTTGCGTAGCATGGAAGCAACAGCTGTCAGCGTCAAAGTCAACGAAGGTGAGACCTTGTTGGTAATATCAAGATGAAGTGTACAACAATCAAGGAAAGGCCATCGCAGATTATCTGGATTCAAATTCTCAGCAGTATACCATGGCTGTTGTTTCACAGCCCCGGAAGACATATCCTCGGACACCATCCACGCTGGATTTCTTCTTGGCAACGACAAATTTCGTCAACGTTCTGCCAGAATTAAGTAATTATTCATGTTTTGCACATGATAGTGATTAGGATCATTTGGCCATAGAGCTTCAAGTGAGGTTGAATCAGCGAATTCAGCAAGTAACCCCAACACCTGAACTACACATCAACTTTACGAAAATAAACTGGAACCGGTTTAGATTAGAAGTCGAAGCTGGACTACAAATTCCAGCGGCATGTAGAAATCTGGAGAATTATGAAATTGATTATGCTATCAGAAATTTCGAGAATTCAGTGAACACAGCCATAGATCGGCAGAAAACTGTTCGCTCTAGCAGGGATCGCTTTCAACACCTACCTGAGAATATCCAGGCAATATATGCTCACAAGCAAAGGCTAAGGAAACGCCTTCAGATGATCTTCAACAGGACTCTCAACAATGTTAATGACGAATCAGTCTGTATTTTCGCAACTGCTTTGTACAGTAACCATGCTTCGTCAAGCTGTGCGAAGTTACCAGGAAGATGAACTGACCAAACGACTTCAGAATATCAAACCAGGCCCGGATGCTTTTAAAAAGCTGAATTCTGTGATCGGAAAACGTATTTCTATTCCAGAAAGTATCACGTTTGGAGAGCAAGTAGCATCCAGTCCTGTTGAAAAAGCCGAAGCCTTTGCCTGTTATTTCGAAAGGAGCTTTACAGATCGACCGCCAAATCATCTTCCAGATTTCGTAGAGCAGGTTGAAAAGGTTGTGGAAGACACCACTTCCCCAAGAAGTTTTGAAGAGCAGTTCAGCGAAGACAATCCCGCAAACGCACCCGTAGATGTGGATATGTTTACCGGAACAGCTGTTGTCAGTGATTTAATTATGAGTGGAAACTCTAAAAATCATCGGGCACTGACGGAATTTCAATTTTTTTGCTTAAAAAGCTGCTGGTATGCAAAATTTTGATGTCAACCATCATATTCAACAATTGCCTTAACAATGGATACTTCCCAGAGAACTGGAAGGTAGCCAAAGTAGTACCAGTACCGAAGAAAACCGACCTCTCCAGTATAACTGGTTACCGCCCCATAGCTTTACTGTGTTGTATCAGTAAAGTATTGGAGTCTTTGATCCGTAAAAAGATCAATGCGTATTGTTCGGAAAGAAATCTAATTTCTTCCTGTCTGTTCGGCTTTCGAGAAAAGCACTCTACGCTGCACCCTCTGATGAAGCTTCACAGTCACTCGAGGACTGAATGTCAAAAGTATTACAGTAGCCTGTTTGGTAAACATCGAAAAAGCTTTCGATAGCGTCTGGTCAAACGGGCTTCTGTACAAACTTATTAAATTTGGTTTCCCCAATTATATTGTGAAAATAATTAAAAAATTCTTTTTAAAAGGGTCTTTTTTGTACAGTTGTATGGCAGCCCATCGACAAGGAAAAGGATTAAAGCCGGAGTTCCCCAAGTCTCCATACTTGGACCAGTCCTATTTAGCATATTCACGGCGGATCAACCCACCAATACAGCCGGAACAAGGACCATGCTTTCTGCGGATGACTCCATCACGTATGCCGTTACCCGCTCTCCTGAGATAGCTGCCCGAAGAGTGGAGGAACACCTCCGAAATCTTTGGGAGTACTACCTGAAGTGGGGACTGAAGATCAACGCCAACAAAACGGAACTCATTTGCTTCCGAGTACCAGCAACCGAAACAAGGATAAGAAAAATCGCAAGCCGGTGCAGAGCCTTAAAAATCACGCTTCCGGATAACACGACAATAAACACCAAGTCAGAGACTAAGTACCTGGGAATCAACTTTACTGAGAGGCTCAAGTTAAACTCTCACATCGATAAAACAATGAAAAAAGCGAACTACGCTCTTCATTTCGTGCACCCGCTACTAAGAAGACGAAACGGACTGTCCAACAACACCAGGCTGCTCATCTACAAGCAGCTCATCAGGCCAGTGATAACTTATGGCTATCCCATATGGTTCACCGTCTCACCAATAACGATGAAGAAGATCTCCCTATTTAAAAGGAATGTACTTAGAATCTGTACAGGACTCTGGAGGGTGCCAAACAGCTATAAGTTTGTGTCGACTGCAAGACTTAACGAAGCAGCTGGTCTGCTGCCAATAACCGACCACTTGTTCCAAATGGCGAGGAAATTCTTCGACGGATTGGAAACTCATCCAAGTCTTGAGATGCAAGGACTGAGAAGCGAAAAAATCGAGCAAAGTCACTGATACATACACATCAGAGGATTCACAGATGCTAGATTCGACGACATCCTTAATAATCAAGACGTCTCTTTCTACGAGAAGGCCAGCAATCAGCATTACAGAGGCTGAAGATCGCCCTGTTTATACCTCCTATTACTTTTTTTTCATTTTTTTTTTATTTTAAAATTTATTGTTTAAAATTAAATTACTTTAAATATAAACATGTAGTAGATTAAGTAGTTAAAATATTGTTTAATAATAAGCAATTCAAAAAAAAGACATTGTAAATACGTCGGGCCCCTATTGTTTAGCAGACACTGGGCAGACATACAGATGACAGACAAAGATTTTTTTATTTTCGCTTTTTCTGACTCAGGAGATACGGTAATCGGTAAATCTGCAAAAATCACGAGTTTCATTTTCATGATTACTTCCTTTTAAAATGAAAAATGATAGAATATAAAGAAAGAGTGCGTAGCAAATAGTTCTCTAGCCGAACTCGTTGGTCGACTATTTCATTCCTGAACTTCATTTCAGCTCAACTTACCTCAAGAACCAGATTACATGTACTGAGGTGATCGCAAAACGCTGTTTTCGAGCTCGACGACGCTTAGTCAAGCGATCGCAATTAGGACACACACATTTAGATCGCTCGATTTACGCAATGCAACCAACCATCGCTCAGCACTAGAATGCAAGATCGCTGTCCAATTAGGACATAGCCTATGCATGTTATATTTTTTCAAACGAATTGAAGGCACCTATAATTTTATGCCGTATCAGAAAGGCGAGTTGAGAGACAAGATATTACTCTCGGGTGTTTGTCAGACATTCGCGTGGGACCGTGATAAATGCTTTTGGTGTTTCTCGGATTCGAACCTCGCACATCCTGCTCATAAGTCCAACGCATTAACCACTAGAGTCCCAGCGTTGCTTCCCATACAGCTTTGATATCTTTGAAAAATTGTATGGGGAAAGTAGCCAACATAGCAAATTTGACCCATCAAGAGTTCAACACTCTATTCTGAAATGAGCATCATCCATAAATCATGGAAACTCATTTTGTAAACAATTTAGATAATGCTCGGATGTTAAACGTTCTTGAAATACGAATGGGGGACATTTTGACCCAAAATCAAATTTGTGTTGGCAACAAAAAATTGTTATTTATTACATTGCTTTATTCAACAAGGCCTTTACTTTATTCGTTAATTCGATTAACATTGCCCATAACGCCTTAACTATTGAGTTTTACACAAAAACGACTTAAAATTGTCCAAAGAATAGGTTATTAACTTATTTATATTCTGTATTTATTTAAATTATTAATTTTCTATTTCTTTTCTCGTTGATATAAATTAAATTATTATTATATTATTTATTTATTTACATTATTTTTTTAATTATTATTCTTTAAATTTTTAATTATTCTAATTGTATTAGTTATAGTCTTAAATCTGTAATATTAGCTTTAAGATAAAAAAATTATATGTTATATGTATTTTTTTATTCATGTTGACTTCATGTAAAATTGTAAAGAAAATGGAAAACTAAAAATTTAATCATAAGATATTGTACAATTATTTGAAATTTAAATGTAAATATTTAAATTTATGAATAGTGTGCTATATATGACTATTTAACTTAACCTAAAATATTGTTCTTTATTTGTTTCTTTATACAAAACATGTTAATAATTTAATTTATTAAAAAAAATAAGAAAACAAAAGAAAACTTCCATATTAAAGTCGAAAAACTACTTTTGATTTGAATTAACTTTTATATTGCGTGCTTTTAATATATAATTAATATAATTTACATTAAATCATTATTTTCAGTTCCAAAGCCAAGTTGGTGATGTGAGTTTCAAATAAAACGTATGGAATTGCCTCTTAATTTTCAATTGGCGCTGGCATTCAATTAATTACAGGGTACTTCATTTTTTTTAAATTTTCTTATTAATACGTTTTAATTTTAATTTTTTTAATTACCTAATTTTTAATTTTATTATCATTTTTACATCCGTTTTTAATTAACTACTCAATTAAAAAAAAACCCGTTAAAGAATTTTTAATAATAGTATTTTAATAGTTTAGTTAGTAATAACTAATAATAATAGTTTTGTAAAAAACTGGATATTTTGCTATGTGCAAAAAAAAAGGAGTAATATACTAATAATTAAAAAAAAAACAAATACGGAACTGGACATCGCCTTCTCCCACGTTGAGCTATCAATGCCTAGATTACCTTATGCCAGCAGGCACTCGTGAGTGATATTGTGTACCGCCTTGATAGCACTCGCTGCTGGTTGAGCTTGTGTTTCTATGGGTTGCCCAAGTATTTTTTGTACGAGCGTTGATGCTAGAATTCAAACATTGTTGTATCGATCCTGGACCAAGCGCACCCGTAGATGTGGATATGTTTACCGGGACAGCTGTTGTCAGTGATTTAATTATGAGTTGAAACTCTAAAAAATCATCGGGCACTGACGGAATTTCAAATTTTTTGCTTAAAAAGCTGCTGGTATGCAAAATTTTGATGTCAACCATCATATTCAACAATTGCCTTAACAATGGATACTTCCCAGAGAACTGGAAGGTAGCCAAAGTAGTACCAGTACCGAAGAAAACCGACCTCTCCAGTGTAACTGGTTACCGCCCCATAGCTTTACTGTGTTGTATCAGTAAAGTATTGGAGTCTTTGATCCGTAAAAAGATCAATGCGTAATGTTCGGAAAGAAATCTAATTCCTTCCTTTCTGTTCGGCTTTCGAGAAAAGCACTCTACGCTGCACCCTCTGATGAAGCTTTACAGTAACGTCACTCGAGGACTGAATGTCAAAAGTATTACAGTAGCCTGTTTGTTAAACATCGAAAAAGCTTTCGATAGCGTCTGGTCAAACGGGCTTCTGTACAAACTTATTAAATTTGGTTTCCCCAATTATATTGTGAAAATAATTAAAAAATTCTTTTTAAAAGGGTCTTTTTTGTACAGTTGTATGGCAGCCCATCGACAAGGAAAAGGATTAAAGCCGGAGTTCCCCAAGTCTCCAGACTTGGACCAGTCCTATTTAACATATTCACGGCGGATCAACCCACCAATACAGCCGGAACAAGGACCATGCTTTTTGCGGATGACTCCATCACGTATGCCGTTACCCGCTCTCCTGAGATAGCTGCCCGAAGAGTGGAGGAACACCTCCGAAATCTTTGGGAGTACTACCTGAAGTGGGGACTGAAGATCAACGCCACGGATCAACAAAACGGAACTCATTTGCTTCCGAGTACCAGCAACCGAAACAAGGATAAGAAAAAAGTGATTGCGTGGAGTCCACGCACGACAGAAGTGAAACATCTTGCTTATTAGATAGAGATAAGTTATTAGAATTTTTGTTTTTATTAAACAAGAGATAATATGTAGTTGAGATGTATGTAATAGTAAAGATGTGGGTATAATCTCAAATGAAAAAAACAATATAAAGTTTTAAAATATATTTTACAAGGAATTCATTAGACAAAAACATGAATCAATTATAGTATTAATTTGTTTCTCATTTTTTATAAATCATTATTCGCAGAATTATCAGTGTCTATCATAGTGACAATTGGCTTATGATAGCTAAAATACGACACAAACATTTGGGATTTGATACGTCCTAAATTTCTAGAAAATACAGCATCAGTTGTTGTACCCGACTTGGTTGTTGGGGTATTGACATTGTTGTTAATTTTTAAATTGAATTTTCTAGCTAAAAAGTCAAAGAGAGGTTGACTTTCAGGTTTGGAGAACTGCACGTTGAAGTCACCGCTCATTATCATTGGTAGAGTCCGCCAATTATTTTTTAGTAATGTTGCACCATCTGGTGTGTATGGTAATAACACGTGGTGAATGAATTCGATAATTTCATCAAACTTCGTGTTAGGTGATATATACACAGCAACAATTAACACGGATTGTCCATTATCATGATGACATCTTGCAGCACAGATATCTCCAATGGCACATGTACTGACATCTTTTTCATTAGTTTGTCGAAGAGATATAGCTAAATGTGGAGTGAGGGTGATTGACTGCTCAGCAGTATTTCGGTAAATAGCTACACCAGCGGCTCTATCTTTTTCTCTTTTAAATGTGACGATACACTCGAATCTCGGTATATCCACCTTTTCACCTTGTTTCAACCAAGTTTCACTCATCACTAATAACGATGAATTTCTTGCAACTTCATCTTGCAAATCTGGTGCGTGTAGTCTTAAGCTCTGACAATTGAGTGAAAATACCGAAATTCCTTTTTTTTAGATATGAATTCAAGTACATGTTGTCCCACCTTTTCTACTTTGTTGAGACTTAGTCTCCTGAATTCTGCCTGTAAATCTGCTGTTGATGTTGATGCTCTTCTTCCATGATAAAAAATTGAGAAATGGCTTGGTTTCAACAATTCCAGACCCAATTGGCCAGATCCCAGAATTTCCATAGCAACAAATCTTACAGTCGCATATTAGTCCTACATTCCGAGTTTCATACGAATCCCTTGAGAAATGGCTTGGTTCCAACAATTCCAGTCCCTATTGGCTAGATCCCAGAATTTCCATAGCAACAAATCTTACAGTCGCATATTAGTCCTACATTCCGAGTTTCATACGAATCCCTTGAGAAATGGCTTGGTTCCAACAATTCCAGACCCTATTGGCCAGATCCCAGAAATTCCATAGCAACAAATCTTACAGTCGCATATTAGTCCTACATTCCGAGTTTCATACGAATCCCTTGAGAAATGGCTTGGTTCCAACAATTCCAGACCCTATTGGCGAGATCCCAGAATTTCCATAGGAACAAATCTTACAGTCGCATATTAGTCCTACATTCCGAGTTTACTTGAGAAATGGCTTGGTTCCAACAATTCCAGACCCTATTGGCCAGATCCCAGAATTTCCATAGAAACAAATATTACAGTCGCATATTAGTCCTACATTCCGAGTTTCATACGAATCCCTTGAGAAATGGCTTGGTTCCAACAATTCCAGACCCTATTGGCCAGATCCCAGAATTTCCATAGCAACAAATTTTACAGTCGCATATTAGTCCTACATTCCGAGTTTCATGCGAATCCCTTGAGAAATGGCTTGGTTCCAACAATTCCAGACCCTATTGGCCAGATCCCAGAATTTCCATAGGAGCTGTGGTCGTAGTAATATATGTATTTATATATACACATATAGTTATATTTGTAGTTAAATACATATATAGTTACATACATATAAAGTATAACTATAGAAAACCAGGCATAAAATTAACAATTAACAAAAGTGAATAACAGCGTAACAACAGAGTAATAGCAGTGTAACCAATGTGTACAACAGAGTAATAGCAGTGTAACCAATGTGTACTACAGAGCTGTGAAAATTGTTGCCCCCTCCGTAAAAAAGTTTCACTTCAAAAGTCGCAAGCCGGTGCAGAGCCTTAAAAATCACGCTTCCGGATAACACGACAATAAACACCAAGTCAGAGACTAAGTACCTGGGAATCAACTTTACTGAGAGGCTCAAGTTTAACTCTCACATCGATAAAACAATGAAAAAAGCGAACTACGCTCTTCATTTCGTGCACCCGCTACTAAGAAGACGAAACGGACTGTCCAACAACACCATGCTGCTCATCTACAAGCAGCTCATCAGGCCAGTGATAACCTATGGCTATCCCATATGGTTCACCGTCTCACCAATAACGATGAAGAAGATCTCCCTATTTAAAAGGAATGTACTTAGAATCTGTACAGGACTCTGGAGGGTGCCAAACAGCTATAAGTTTGTGTCGACTGCAAGACTTAACGAAGCAGCTGGTCTGCTGCCAATAACCGACCACTTGTTCCAAATGGCGAGGAAATTCTTCGACGGATTGGAAACTCATCCAAGTCTTGAGATGCAAGGACTGAGAAGCGAAAAAATCGAGCAAAGTCACTGATACATACACATCAGAGGATTCACAGATGCTAGATTCGACGACATCCTTAATAATCAAGACGTCTCTTTCTACGAGAAGGCCAGCAATCAGCATTACAGAGGCTGAAGATCGCCCTGTTTATACCTCCTATTACTTTTTTTTAATTTTTTTTTTATTTTAAAATTTATTGTTTAAAATTAAATTACTCTAAATATAAACATGTAGTAGATTAAGTAGTTAAAATATTGTTTAATAATAAGCAATTCAAAAAAAAGACATTGTAAATACGTCGGGCCCCTATTGTTTAGCAGACACTGGGCATACAGATGACAGACAAAGATTTTTTTATTTTCGCTTTTTCTGACTCAGGAGATACGGTAATCGGTAAATCTGCAAAAATCACGAGTTTCATTTTCATGATTACTTCCTTTTAAAATGAAAAATGATAGAATATAAAGAAAGAGTGCGTAGCAAATAGTTCTCTAGCCGAACTCGTTGGTCGATTATTTCATTCCTGAACTTCATTTCAGCTCAACTTACCTCAAGAACCACATTACATGTACTGAGGTGATCGCGAAACGCTGTTTTCGAGCTCGACGACGCTTAGTCAAGCGATCGCAATTAGGACACACACATTTAGATCGCTCGATTTACGCAATGCAACCAACCATCGCTCAGCGCTAGAATGCAAGATCGCTGTCCAATTAGGACATATCCTATGCATGTTATATTTTTTCAAACGAATTGAAGGCACCTATAATTTTATGCCGTATCAGAAAGGCGAGTTGAGAGACAAGATATTACTCTCGGGTGTTTGTCAGACATTCGCGTGGGACCGTGATAAATGCTTTTGGTGTTTCTCGGATTCGAACCTCGCACATCCTGCTCATAAGTCCAACGCATTAATTACTAGAGTCCCAGCGTTGCTTCCCATACAGCTTTGATATCTTTGAAAAATTGTATGGGGAAAGTAGCCAACATAGCAAATTTGACCCATCAAGAGTTCAACACTCTATTCTGAAATGAGCATCATCCATAAATCATGGAAACTCATTTTGTAAACAATTTAGATAATGCTCGGATGTTAAACGTTCTTGAAATACGAATGGGGGACATTTTGACCCAAAATCAAATTTGTGTTGGCAACAAAAAATTGTTATTTATTACATTGCTTTATTCAACAAGGCCTTTACTTTATTCGTTAATTCGATTAACATTGCCCATAACGCCTTAACTATTGAGTTTTACACAAAAACGACTTAAAATTGTCCAAAGAATAGGTTATTAACTTATTTATATTCTGTATTTATTTAAATTATTAATTTTCTATTTCTTTTCTCGTTGATATAAATTAAATTATTATTATATTATTTATTTATTTACATTATTTTTTTAATTATTATTCTTTAAATTTTTAATTATTCTAATTGTATTAGTTATAGTCTTAAATCTGTAATATTAGCTTTAAGATAAAAAAATTATATGTTATATGTATTTTTTTTATTCATGTTGACTTCATGTAAAATTGTAAAGAAAATGCAAAACTAAAAATTTAATCATAAGATATTGTACAATTATTTGAAATTTAAATGTAAATATTTAAATTTATGAATAGTGTGCTATATATGACTATTTAACTTAACCTAAAATATTGTTCTTTATTTGTTTCTTTATACAAAACATGTTAATAATTTAATTTATTAAAAAAAATAAGAAAACAAAAGAAAACTTCCATATTAAAGTCGAAAAACTACTTTTGATTTGAATTAACTTTTATATTGCGTGCTTTTAATATATAATTAATATAATTTACATTAAATCATTATTTTCAGTTCCAAAGCCAAGTTGGTGATGTGAGTTTCAAATAAAACGTATGGAATTGCCTCTAAATTTTCAATTGGCGCTGGCATTCAATTAATTACAGGGTACTTCATTTTTTTTAAATTTTCTTATTAATACGTTTTAATTTTAATTTTTTTAATTACCTAATTTTTAATTTTATTATCATTTTTACATCCGTTTTTAATTAACTACTCAATTAAAAAAAAAACCCGTTAAATAATTTTTAATAATAGTATTTTAATAGTTTAGTTAGTAATAACTAATAATAATAATTTTGTAAAAAACTGGATATTTTGCTATGTGCAAAAAAAAGGGAGTAATATAATAATAATTAAAAAGAGAACAAATACGGATTTGGACATCGCCTTCTCCCACGTTGAGCTATCAATGCCTAGATTACCTTATGCCAGCAGGCACTCGTGAGTGATATTGTGTACCGCCTTGATAGCACTCGCTGCTGGTTGAGCTTGTGTTTCTATGGGTTGCCCAAGTATTTTTTGTACGAGCGTTGATTCTAGAATTCAAACATTGTTGTATCGATCCTGGACCAAGCGGTTTTGTAATTGTCTTCTGATAACGATAGGCGCTGAATCAGGTTTTCTGCTTCTCCGCTAAGATGAGTTTTTAGGTACCACATTTTCTGATCATTGAGTATCTATTGCTTGTCGTACATTTGAGAAAACAGATCGAAAAATTGTCTCCATTTAAGGTAGTCACCATCGAATTTCGGAATGGTGACCTTTGGTAGGTTCAGTGCTTAGCTGAACTATTCTCTTCCGAAACGCCTCCTCTAGCCTGTTGTTGCATCTTGGTTGCTATTAATACCAACTTCTCTTGGATCAATTTTTCAATTTCGACTTATTCGTTGTGATTGTAGCCAAACCTTATTGGGTTTTTCTCTAATTCCCAAATGGAATTCAATCGTTTTGAATTTTATTTGGTGATACTGTGGGGGTTGATCTTCGCTCAGAGATAGTCCCTGGATCATTATCTACAAAGATTCCATTGCAGCCCTTGTCTCCTGACTGTTGTAATAATTCTAATTGAATCCTCCGCAGATTACAATGGTTCCATTCTTCTCTTACCACCAGTAGCACCTTCACTATCCGTGTCTTCAAGGTTCGCCATTGCCTCTTCGAACCTTTTCTTGTATTTCTCAAAAAGAGTTGATATTTCCGTGAAATATTCGTCATCGGTGGGAACATTCGGAAGCAGTTTTATTCTTCTATCTGATTCTGCGAATTTTCGCCAGTTATCTAGCAGCCGATGCAATCGCTTCTCAAAATAAAACTTCTTGGTTTTTCTATCTGGGAAATCCTTTTTAAAATTGGCTATAACTCTCTGGATCTCTTGTCCAATTTACCAATTGTCCCACGACGAGTTCTTAGAATGTGGCCATGACAAGTGTTATTGTTAAATCTACAGTGAAGTATTACAGATGTATCTTATGCCGATGTCGGGATCAAAAATGTCGCGTATTTATGTTGGTACCAGTATAAGGCGCTGGTACACGCCAAAGTATTTTTAAAATACTGCGAGTTAAGTACGCACCAGTGTAGAGCCCTGGTCCACGCTTTGATCACGTCGGGTCACCAAAAATGTACAGACTCGTTTGTCTGTAGTTGATCAAGGATGATCTTTAGCTATTATCAAGCACATAAACTGTTGATACTGATTCCTCAGCAATGTGGAGAAACTCCTTTATTTAAGGGGAACGGATAACACTCCATATGGGCAAATACTCCTACGAGCCATACATAAGTTCGAGAATCAAGCCAATGAGATCCTCAACATGTATGGAACCCCTCTCGTCTGGGACGAAATATGGCTCGAGTTAGAGCAGGAACACCTTTATTTAGGAAGAATCAAAATAGACTCTAAAACCCAAACAACTCATATTTCAGGGGCAATTCAGACCTCCAAAGTAACGCTACGCGATTTCAAAGACCAACTAATACACAAAATAATACAGACAAACCAATTCAAATCAGACAAAAATCACCCCAGGAATCAAAGTAAACTATAGCCAACAAAGTAGAAACACCAGACCTGGAAATTTTAAATTTCTGGAAGTAGATAACATTGAAGGAAACAATTTTCAACAATTAGATAGATTTTATAACGATGAACTAATATTCAAAACGAAGGAAATATTTCCACACCAGTCTTGAGGAACCAACAGGGTACATATATTCGGCGCGACAGACCATTGCGGTCCAAGGCCTGGCTTCTCGCAAACATTTGTGTTGAGCATGCATATTTTTGCACACAAATGGAGGGACCTACAATTTAATGCCGGATCCAAACGGCGAATTGAGAAGCTTTCCGTGACAAGTAATTACTCTCCGACGTTTGGAAATATCGAGTGCAATAGCTTTGCTTTCGCCAAAGTGATGCAAAGACCGGTTCCACTGTTCGGTGCGATATACCATCAAATCACCAGTGCAACGTTGCCCACGAAATCCGTACTGCCAGTCACTAAGGATTTCATTGGTTTCAAGATATTTCATGAGCTGAAAATTGACCAGCGTTTCCATGACCTTGGAAAGAATGGATTTAAGTGCTATGGGTCGGTACGAAGAAGGAGACGAAGGCTCGCCTTTTTTGGCTATGGGCTGGACAAAGGCTGTTTTCCTGAAGAATAGGATAGATGGAAAAGCTTACGCAATGGTAATGCCAGCTTGGAAGAACACCTCTTCAGAACTAATGGGGAAATACCATCTGGCCCAGCGGATTTGTGAATGTTGAGATCGTTTAAAACTCTAGCAACTGCACGAGTACAAATAAAGATCTGTCCCATAGAGTGTTCAATACTCGGGGGTGCAGGCGGCATCAATGCACAATCTGGAAGCGTGGAGCTAGCTGCAAAATGTGCAGCAAATAGATTGGCTTTGTGTTTAGAGTTGAAAACTGGAGTGTCATTATAAATGAGCGTTGGAATGGACGACGAGGCTGTATTTTTGATTCTTTTCACGAATGACCAACAATTTTTACTACCTTTGGGACAATGTAGTATTTTTTGCCTCAATTTTTGGTCTTAGGCGAAGATGAGCATTGCAATCATTTCTGGCTCGTTTAAAATTTGGTTTTCCTCAGTAGGGTTTGCTTTGTAAAACCGAAAGCATACCTCTCTAATCCTAGAAACCTCTCTACAGCTGGAGTCATACCATCCATTCGTCTTTGGTTTGACAGACTTATTCCTGGAAGGTATAAAGTCTCTCATACTAATAAGGATGATGTTTGTGATTGCATCAGCGGTGGCACCCACGTTGCTATCGCGAAACAAAAGCGACCAGTTAAATCTCTCAAAGAAGTTGTTAATGCCGTCCCAATTGCCTTTCTCGTATTGCCATACTGTTTTTTTGGGAGTTTTTTCTCTAACTGCGTGGCTTATTAACGACAAATTAGCTGATACAACACAATGGTCAGACGAGCCTAGAGGCGATAATACATTGAAGGAGTATTTATCAGGACGAGAGGTAAGGAACAAGTCAAGGGTGTTACCGGAATGATATGCAATGTCAAGTATTCGGGTAGGCTCATTTACAAGCTGAGTAAGGTGATTAAACTCAGCGAATAACTCAACACACCTTCCTTCGGGTGTTGTCTGGCCAGAATGGCGAAGCCACCCAGAATTGTGTACATTGAAATCGCCCGCAATAACGATTTCATGTTTTGTGTCAATTCTTGAGATTGAATCAGACAGTGCATCAAACTCACTCTGGGTTGAAACACTGTCTAAGTGGGGGCTTCTGTAAAGGAAACAGTAGTAGATGTTGCGCTCTTGTACCTTAACTTTGAGCCAAATGAAATTGAATTTCGGTTTGGAACTTTGGCTAAATTGTGGCAAAAGCTGGAACGCAACATCACTTCGGATATAGATTGCGAGTCCACGTCGCGAGAAAAATAATGGCACCAGGCAGATTAAATTCCGATACATCAGAAATATCAAACACCTGAGTTTCACTCCGTGCCATAATTGCTGGCCTGTGGACATGTACATGATTAAACACAGAGAAAGAATTCGTTCTCAGCCCACGTATGTTGCTGAGATCCACACTGAAAACACACATAAATACAAAAAAACAAACACACAAAACACAACTTACCGCTTCTTTAAACCATATTGAGAAGAGTATGTCTCAAATTGGATTATTAACACAATTTGTCGCCAGTGTTATGCCTTCAATCCACCTTCTTCAAATGTTGTGCATCCATCCGCTGTAATCTTTCCAAATTTTTGACACCATTCACAGACTGTCTCATCATGTTTCCAGTGCTCAGTTCTATGCAATCCCAAATGAAATGTCCAGGTTTCTGACATACCTTAATGAAGAATCGAATTTGCTACTTCTCTCGTTTTGAAACCGACCAGTGGTTGATTTTTGCAACTTCTCATCAATGAGAGCTTTAATTTGTGCGACGTCCTCCGTTTCCAACTTGCGTAGCCCAACAAAATTTTGAAGACACACTGGCTCCAGCTGCTTCATACTCCAAAGCCGACGCCAATACTTGATTCATTGTTTTTCATCTCGATGTTGACCTCAAATGAAACTTCAACTGTTCATCTCCAATTCCCCGAGAGGACCGCTGTATCTTATTTTTCGATAGGTTTGATACTTGGTTAAACTCGGAAGATAAAAGGGGCAAGGCTGCTAGTAATTAGAATATCTAGAACGGGCACCTTCATCGTATGTAGCAGACTTACCGTACAACTGCAGGACCGTACGTGCCTGGGATAGTTTCTATCCTGGGCGGCCTAGGATAGAGTCTCATCCTAGTGGCAAAGTTCCGGACGATGTGCTGCCAAGTCAAGTGGCCAAAGGCACTCACACTGAACGAGCTGAGTCCCTTGATGTCAGATCTCACCAAGGTCGCGTTGGTAGTACGGGAGTTGGCTATACCCACACATAAGGTTGATCTCCTTGGAGGTTAGCTGAGTCTGTGCCAACTTTCGTTCTGGGCTTGACCTACGTAGTGGTTGTTGGTTTACTACCCAAATGAGGTAGAGCGCTAGCATGGTAACATCAGCTGAAGGCCTCGTGTTACCAAAATCTTTGGTACATCAGAGCCCTAGGTCATGCTCTAGTACATCATTTTTATAAATATATTTTTTTTAAATTGAAAATACGAAAATTCTTATGAAAATCTATTCACTTTATTATTAATATGCAAAGAATCCTTAGCATGGAAGACTCCTATCTTCTGCGCCGACAAATTGCCTACATCATACAGAAAATTCCCAATGGTCTTCAAGATGATACATTTAATGGATTTTGGGGCTAGCTTTGCATTATAGCATTAACTTTTATTGCTTTGTTTAAAGTTTTTGCGATAGACAATTTGTCCAACTTTATACTTTACTTCCCTACTCCTAGTGCTATAGATCTTTTGTGCCTTTTCGTAAGCTATATTTAAATTTTGAAGTACTTTACTTCGTATAAGTTGCTGTTTGTCCCTTGTTTCAAGCATGTTAACGTCATTAAGACATCGCGTGATTTTGAACACATCCCCGCTTTGCGTTATTTGGAAACCAAATACAACATAATATGGTTCCAGGCCAGTAGCTTCATGCGCAACACTTCTTAGAGAAAATGCAGCGTTACTCACGTGTCTGTCCCACTCTCTTTGGTCACCACCCAGGTACGAGCGTATTTTTTCGAGTACGGAACGGTTCACGCGTTCTGATGCGTTAGCCTGTGGCGAGTAAAAGGCTGTCTTTACATGCTTGACACAGGAATGTAGTAAACAATTCAGCAACTAACTGCTTACCATTATCCGAATTCGGGTACTCCGAATATGTGAAACACAGATTCTTCTAAGTATCTGACCACTTCACTCGAGGTTGCCTTCCTCAGTGGTTTTAGGATTACAAATTTGCTAAAGTGGTCCAATCCTATGAGAATCTGTGTGTTTCCATTTCTGGTTCTAGGGTAGGGTATGAAGTCTATGTAGAGCCGTTGAAACTGTCTCTCTGTAATGGTCCGTTGACCCATAGGTGGTCTATTAATCCTATTTGTGCTTTTATTACACTTACAGATTTCGCAGTCCTTAATAAGGTTTTGTACGTCAGTCGCCATTCCTGGCCAGAAATATGCCTTAACCTATGCAAAGTCTTGTATATACCGCCATGTCCTGAAGTTGGCGAGTAAGACCTTAAAACACCCTTTCTCAGCTTCGTCGGCACCCAAAATTTCCAAGCTCTGTCGTCTTGTATGGCGTCCCCTGTACGCATGTCTGTACGTTTATATCCGTAATTGTCTGATATGCAGATGTCTGGTAGTTTATCTTGTTTCTCCTCTACTGTTTTCCTAAGCGTTTTTTATTCTTCCGAAGAAAAGTATGGAGATTCAAGGTCGACAGCAAGACGTTCGACGTTCCCTATGATCTCTTCCATGTCTGTGACATAAGCCACTTCAGACTCGCGTGATCGGCCTCTACGTAGGCCCGAAACTTTTTTATACTCATAGCATTCCAACTCGGTTATGCTATAGTTCTTTTGCGCTGAATTAAGTTTTTGGGACATGTACGCTATTGGTCTTTCATTCTCTTCGCTATCCCTGGAATAGTACACTTCCTACACCTGTGGTGGAAGCGTCGCATTGAACAAAAAACGGTTTGATAGAATGGGTGCCGTAACAAGTAACTTCTTTAGCTCTTCAAATGCACTTCTTGCGTCATCGGTCCATTGGAATTCCTTGCATTTTTTTAAACAGTCAGTCATTGGGGCCGTTAATGCAGAGTAGTTTGGTATAAACCGACGGTACCATCCTGTCATCCCTAGACCACGTCTAAGCTGCTTAGGAGTCTTTGGTGTCGGGAAATCTTTCACTGCTGCTACCTTTTGGGGGTCTGTTTTAAGGCACCCGTTGCCTACTATATAGCCAAGATACTTTATTTCCCTGCAGTAAAACTTGCTTTTCTCGACATTTATCGTGAAACAGGCCTGTCGAAGACATTCAGCCACGTCCTCTAACAGATCAATATGGGTTTTGAAGTCCGGTGAACAGACAAGGAGATCGTCCAGGTAAACAAAGACATTATCCTTTAACCTTGACGGGATCACCTTGTCCATTAGGCGTCACATTCTCTGGGCGGCGCTACAAGGGCCGAATGGCATGACCATATAGTGGTACAGAGGCCTATCAGGGACCGTGAACGCCGTTTTTCCCTGGACTTCTTTTCCAAAGGGATCTGACAGAAGGCGTCCTTCAAGTCTATCCCCGATATAAATCGAGTATCTTGGAGTCGGCTTAACAAACCCTCAATATGTGGTAGCGGATATGCAACGTTTTTCGTGACTTGATAAACCTTTCTTGAATCCAAACACAATCTATTTTTGCCCGGTTTCCTCACCAGCACAACTGGAGAACTCCATGCACTCTCGCTTTTCTCAATCACACCCAAGGAGAGCATGCGATCGAGCTCCTCAAAGAGGAGCTTCTGTATAGCCGGTGACACCGGGTAATGCCTCTGCTTAACAGGTTCCGCTTCACCGGTCTCGATCACATGCTCTTCAAGACTTGTTTTACCAAGACCTAAGGTAGCGAATGATGGAAATTTCGCTTTGACTGTATGTAGTGCCTCCGTCTGTGAGGATGAGAGAATGTGCATTGTCGGATCCAATGAGGCTGTTTGTGTTAGTTCAAGACCCGATATTACGTTTGGAGCAACTTTGAATGCTTTCTAAAAGTTTATCCCTAGATACAATTTTTGTTGTAGTACCGGTACCGGTACCACATACAGCTCTAATTCTTCGAAAATTCCATTCCAACTTACAGGAATGGTCACTAGGCCTTCGATATATTGTCGGCTACCGTCCGCTGTTTTGATGTCTGCCTTTATTTCTTTCAATACCAAATTATTTTGTTCAATAAATTCTATGGCACCCTTACCTATGCAACTAACTGACACGCCACTGTCTAATAAACCCATTACTTCATTTTTAAAAATTTTCACTTTGGCATAAGGCCAATTGTCTCCATCTTCATGTAAAACTGTCGCTTCTATCATTCTTATTCTATTCCTTTTCACTTTACATTTTTCCCTAAGCTTCTTTATTTTGTTAATACGTTTACTCGACGTATCTAAGTCGGGGCCCTCAGTAAATATTCTATCTCTAGCCTTTTCGTATTCAATAATTCGTTGATGTAAAGTTTTGTTTGGCGGTCTTATTTGTTCAAATTTTGTTTCTCGTTTTTCAATCGTTGATCGTTTTAAGATCTTTACGTCCTCGTTAATTATTGCTTCGGGAGTTAAATTGCCGGACGGACACTCCCGACTGTCACGTCCTCTTTGCCATTTTCTAACTCCTGACAGGAAGGACAAACAATGATAGGGACATTAGAGTGACCGCACTTAAAACATGACATAGTGTGGAAATGAGACGTGCACTGTGTTTTTGTTGGGACAGTATTATAACTTGTGGGTTTATTTTACTTCGCTACGTTGGGATTAGGTTTATTTTTGTCATACTTAGAAGCTATTGCACATTAGTGGTCAGCTACTTCTTTATCGTGAATATGTCTCTCTATGTTTTTGCCTAGGTCGACTTCGTTCACATGATGAACTCTTTGGCGACTATCTCTTGATGCAAAGTGCTTTTCTGCTCGTCGGCAAGCAGACCGGAGATCAGAAATCGAAAACAGCGTACAGCAATGCTATCACACTGGAATAGAACTCATCAAAGTTCTCACCTGGCTTCTGTCTCTTGTCCATGATTGCTCTGAGCAACTCATAATTAATTGAACATGATATCGTTAATGTGCTCCTCAATCCATTGCCAATACCACCTTTCGGCAACGCCTGTTAACAGGTGGTGAAAACCACTAAAGAGCTCTTCATTGGAGAGATTATTCCTCTGCTGGATTCTTTCAATCCTGAAGATGAAACTTTCCACCGACATCGACCTTTTCGAGCGATCATTTTTTACGTTCCACTTAAGCATGTTTGCATTTCCATGACCTCGCAAAAGTCTGGACTGCGTAACATCTATGCTCCGGGACTGGTAACTTGGTTCACGTGGGGGTGGTGGGATATGTGTTGAGTGTTGCCGTTGTGGTGTAGAAGACCTCTGACAACTCTGCTGTTGAGCCTCAAGCGCTACGACCTTGGTGGTCAGCAACGATAGATAGTTTTCTGAGATCGTGGCGGGCTGCCGATACAAAGAGTACAGCGTTCTACGGAGCTGTATGAAATGTGAAAAAAAACAACACACTTCTTCATCTCGAAGGCATTAAAGAAAAATGTACCGATAACAATCTCATAGAGAAGAGCCGAAGACGAATTCATCGGTAAGGCTAGCAGCATCCAAGGAGCTAGAAAGGCAACAATACGTACTTCTCAGCATAGCCATGATACGGATAGTTGTTAACAATGGACAGGTGATGGAATGCACAGCTATCTTGGATTCTGTCCCTCAGGTAAATTAGATTACTGAACGATTAATGAAAAGATTACTACTTCGCACAAGGGCAGTCTCAATAAGTATTCAAGGTATTGACAATAAAAAAAGAGAATCCCATCACCGCATTAATGCTAGCATTCACTCAAGAATTAATGGCTTTAACGCTCGGTTGGAAGTATTCGTTTAGCCGCACATCATTACACCACAGCCTTCTTAACTTTTAAACATAATGTTACTTCCAATTTATACTGGTGATAACTTTAATTGTACACAAGAACACTTATAATACTTGTACTTTACAATATTTCTGAAAGCAAGAGCTTTTCAACTACACTGGTTAAATTCCAATTAACTAATGAATTCTCTGCAGTGAAAGCTACCTTTTATACTCATTGAAAAGCTTCCAGAAACTTCCAAATATGTAGACAGAAATATCGAGAAAATACCAATAAAATTGTAGCCTTATTCCCTTATTTACAACTAACGATACTTATTTGTAATGAGTCATCTTCTAAAAATAGACTACATGTTCAATCATGTTCTTTTACAAAAACCGGGCAAACGGCACAAACCGGTTTGACAACATTTTTGATCAGTACATAATGATTCAAACTTACAAGCGGCTACATTTCAAATCTCAAATAATATAAAGTCTTACAGCCTAAAAGTATGCTACATAAAAGTGCTTATTTGGGGTTTATTTAAGGATTTGAATTCTATTATATGCGTTACTAACTACTTTTCGTAACATTATCCCCACCTCAATTCTGTTTGTCCCGAACAGATTCAGCACTCCTTCTGATGTTTTACCTTGTCAATCTGTACACTGAACAACTTTCATTTAACATCTGGGGCTTTGCTGAATCCGATATACGACATCATTAATCCTCTTAATGATCTTATAAGGTCCTTCCCAACTTTGCTGTAGTTTTGGAGATTTACCTTTTCTTCTCTTAGGATTGTAGAGCTAGACCTTCCTTCCTGAAATCCACCACAGTTTGCACGCATGTCATATCACGTTTTCATCCGGTTGCTGGCATCCACTATGTTGCTTCTTACTGCAGCATGAACAGCGATCATCCTCTGTCATATCACTAACGATGTCGATGTCGATGCCGATGTCGAAACCTTCCTCCAAACTCGACTGTAAGGAAACGTTCACCCTTAACTGCTGCAGCCTCTTCTATAGCTTTCCTCAACTTGTAGTGATGCACTCTGTTTACTTGCTCTCCAGATACCATTTAAGGACTCACAATTTATCTGGAAGCTCCTGTGTCTAAAATAAAATCGCAAGGTCTTCTCTCCAATACGTCATTAACAACTAGACTGTTGCAATCCCTTCAAAGATTTGTACTGCGTATTGTGACCCTGGGATATTTCCTTGTCTTCTTCATTGACGCCCCGGTGTCTAGTAAAAATTTCAGGGGTCGTCCAAATGGTGAGGAGATGTTAATATGTTTACTTCGTGGATTAATACCTATGTTATTACACAATGCGGAATGAATTTCTATAATTTGCCGATCGATGAGTTCGACAGCTTTGTTAAGTTGCCTCAGACTATGTAGGTCTCTTATGATCAAAGTTTCCGTACGTTTGTCGGAATAGTGCAAAATAATATTTTTTTTATTTCGTCCCAGACGAGAGAGGTTCCATACATGTTGAGGATTTTAATAAATTATAAATTGTTTAGTATTTTCCAATATTGTTATTTTATGTTACTGGAGTGCCCAAGAAAGGGATCGCAATTATTTTGTTTCATTTCAACTGTAGTGTCCAAAATATGGATCGCAGTTATTTTATTTTATTTTGACTGGAGTGCCCAAGATAGGAATCGCAGTTACTTTATTTTATTTCAACTGGGGTGCCGAAGATAGGGATCGCAGTTATTTTATTTTATTTTAACTGGTGTGCCCAAGATAGGGATCACAGTTATTTTATTTTTTCTAACTGGAGTGCCCAAGATAAGGATCGCAGTTGTTTTATTTTATTTCAGCTGAATACCCAAGATAGGAATCGCAGTTATTTTATAAATTAAATATCACACACTTCAAACACTTAATAAAACTTACCCAATGAAAGCCATGATAATGATGGACATATCTGTGCTTCCAGAGTACGGATTTTGGCCGCAAATGTGAAAAACTCACCTGAATGTGAGATGTCAGTTCGTATACGTACGAGGTGTATAGCATACAATTTTAGAGTTGTGTGATGTTTTTTCTTTCTTTGGCTTAGTGTAATTTAATGACAGATTCTAGTATAAGATTCTAGTACAAATTCTGAATCGGTTCGATCTTGTCTCATGCAGACGACAACTCACGTACTCAAAACTAGGTGAGATGTGAAAAAGTCTCACCAAAGTGTTACTCATAGTTTCCACCCCAAATAACAATAATGCTACAAAAAAATAATTTGCTTGTTTGCATGTACACGTACACGGGCTTTAAATAATGCTACAATAAATGTGAGCCGAATTGAAGGAAAAATGTTGTAGGATTATTTTACGCGATTTTCAAGGTCAGCACAGATCAAAATGGCGAAATTTGAAATTGAAGAGAAAGGTCAGACTGCAAACACCGAGACGGAGGCAAAGAAAATTTAGAACACATGTATTAGTGGGAGTTATAATTGTTAGCTGTGATCAAAACCTTCTATATAGAAAGCCCAACTGCATACTAATGAAAACATCTGTTTTTGTTGCATCTGATTATATATTATAAAAATTTTAAAATATAGGAAAGTTATCAAACGCAAACTTTTTGATCACAGTTTACTTGTTTAGAAATGAAACCAAGTTCACAACATACTGTGTATGAATTTATATATACATATATATATATACGTTGCTTGACCAGCCATTTTTTATTCCTTGTTTGTGAGGCTATGGAACAAGTGAACAAAAAAGTAATTCTTAATTTTAGTATTCAATGATCAAAGTTAATATGTTACATTTAAATTTAATATCAAGTTTATAAATTACACATAGATACAAAAACACATTTTATTCTTGTATTGTATTATTGTAAAAAACATACCTTAAATGTCGCTATAGAAATCGTTCTTTATTCATTTCACTGCCGGTGCCGAAACCCAGGAATTCAACTTTAATTCGACTTATAATCATAAAATAAATGCATTTTATTCTGTTATTTTAGAAGACGGTGGAAATTGGTTCTACTGTACAAATTAAACCGCGTTCTGTATAACACAGAACAGTTATTTGCCCTCCAATTTACTTTGTAACTCCTACTGTAAACATTAAATCACGTTCTGTACAATACAGAACAGTTATTTGCTTGCCGTTTTGCCTAAGCAACTAGTTAAGTTGTGTAACTGTTAACTGCGTTAACTGCGTTAACTACATTAAGGACGATCTTTGACACAAAATATCAAGCCTTCAATGAGATGGAGATTCAATTATTAGAAAACCCAACGTATAAATCAGTCACTGCTGAAGTCGATGAAGTCTATTATAAGGCAAGAGAGCTACTCAGTCAAGCTTGCGGTCGCTATGGGACAGGTGGTCCCAACGCCAGCAATGAGTTCAATATCACGTTGGAAAATTTTATTGATAAGCAAAAAACCTTTTATGAAGGTGTCAATACATCGCAGCACGTACGTCTACCGAAAATCAATATTGATCAGTTTTCGGGAGACTATAAACATTGGCAATTTGTTTAAAACGACTGTGCACAATAATCAAAACATTAGTGGTGTTCACAAGCTGCAAATGCTAAAGGGCTTATTACAAGGCAAAGCTGCCGCTTTGATACGACATTTTTCAATCACGGAGAATAATTACATAGAAGCTTGGGAAAAAATATGCAACAGATATAACAAAATGACACCCATAGTGACATCGCTAGTGCAAACATTAGAACACTAGAACAGAAGCCGTGTGAGCTTAGTACCGCTACAGAATTACGAAGAATAAGTGAAACGTCCGATGAAGTTATTCGTGGACTGCGTGTTTTACGACCACCAGCTGAAACACGCGATCCATGGCTCATTCATATTATATTATGGAAAAATTGATGAAGAGACAAAACAATTGTGGGCAAATGAGTCGGTGGAAAAAGATTCCTCAACCTTTGAAGAATTACTAGTCTTTCTAAAGCACGATCTAGCGCAAGAGCATTCGTAACAACTCAAGCGAATGACACTTGGGATTGCGCAGTTTGCAACCAACTACATCCAACATTCAAATGTCCGGAGTTTAAAAATATGAATTTAGACGCTAGGTTGAAGATAATTTCAGAAAGGAATTTATGTAGCAATTGTCTTAAAAGAGGTCATATTAGCGCTAAATGTTTCTCTAAGGCATCATGTATTATATGTAGTAAAAGACACCACACATTGATTCATAAGGACTTCAACCAAACTCATGAATTAACATGTCATCCTGTATCAACACAGCCATCAGATGATCGTCAAGAATCTATTCATCCAACAGATATAACTATCGATTTTAGACAAGTAAATAATGATCAAAGTCATAGAAAGGTATTACATACTCACGATTCCTCGGCGACTTAGGAGTCTTTGGTGTCGGGAAATCTTACACTGCTGCCACCTTTTGGGCGTCTGTTTTAAGGCACTGCCTACTATATAGCCAAGATACTTTATTTCCCTGCAGCAAAACTTGCTTTTCTCGACATTTATCGTCAAACAGGCTTGTCGAAGACATTCAGCCACGTCCTCTAACAAATCCATATGGGTTTTGAAGTCCGGTGAACAGACAAGGAGATCGTCCAGGTAAACAAAGACATTATCCTTTAACCTTGACGGAATCACCTTGTCCATTAGGCGACACATTCTCAGGGCGGCGTTACAAAGGCCGAATGGCATGACCGTATAGTGGTACAGAGGCCTACCAGGGACCGTGAACGCCGTTTTTTCCCTGGACTTCTTTTCCAAAGGGATCTGCCAGAAGGCGTCCTTCAAGTCTATCCCCGATATAAATCGATCTTGGAGTCGGCTTAACAAACCCTCAATATGTGGTAGCGGATATGCATCGTTTTTCGTGACTTGATTCACCTTTCTTGAATCCAAACACAATTTTTTTTTGCCCGGTTTCCTCACCAGCACAACTGGAGAACTCCATGCACTCTCGCTTTCCTCAATCACACCCAAGGAGAGCATGCGATCGAGTTCCTCAAAGAGGAGCTTCTGTATAGCCGGTGACACCGGGTAATGCCTCTGCTTAACAGGTTCCCCTTCACCGGTCACGATCACATGCTCTTCAAGTCTTGTTTTACCAAGACCTAAGGTAGCGAATGATGGAAATTTCGCTTTGACTGCATGTAGTGCCTCCGTCTGTGAGGATGAGAGAATGTGCATTGTCGGATCCAATGAGGCTGTTTGTGTTAGTTCAAGACCCGATATTACGTTTGGAGCCACTTTGAATGCTTTCCAAAAGTTTATCCCTAGATACACTTTTTGTTGTAGTGACGGTACCACATACAGCTCTAATTCTTCGGAAGTTCCATTCCAACTTACAGGAATGGTCACTAGGCCTTCGATATATTGTCGGCTACCGTCCGCTGTTTTGATGTCTGCCTTTATTTCTTTCAATACCAAATTATTTTGTTCAATAAATTGTATGGCACCCTTACCTATGCAACTAACTGACGCGCCACTGTCTAATAACCCATTACTTCATTTTTAAAAAAATTCACTTTGGCATAAGGCCAATTGTCTCCGTCTTCATGTAAAACTGTCGCTTCTATCATTCTTATTCTATTCCCTTTCACTTTACATTTTTCCCTAAGTTTCTTTATTTTGTTAAAACGTTTACTCGACGTATCTAAGTCGGAGCCCTCAGTAAAAATTCTATCTCTAGCCTTTTCGTATTCAATAATTCGTTGATGTAAAGTTTTGTTTGGCGGTCTTATTTGTTCAAATTTTGTTTCTCGTTTTTCAATCGTTGATCGTTTTAAGATCTTTACGTCCTCGTTAATTATTGCCTCGGGAGTTAAATTGCCGGACGGACACTCCCGACTGTCACGTCCTCTTTGCCATTTTCTAACTCCTGACAGGAAGGACAAACAATGATAGGGACATTAGAGTGACCGCACTTAAAACATGACATAGTGTGGAAATGAGACGTGCACTGTGTTTTTGTTGGGACAGTATTATAACTTGTGGGTTTATTTTACTTCGCTACGTTGGGATTAGGTTTATTTTTGTCATACTTAGAAGCTATTGCACATTAGTGGTCAGCTACTTCTTTATCGTGAATATGTCTCTCTATGTTTTCGCCTAGGTCGACTTCGTTCACATGATGAACTCTTTGGCGACTATCTCTTGATGCAAAGTGCTTTTCTGCTCGTCGGCAAGCAGACCGGAGATCAGAAATCGAAAACAGCGTACAGCAATGCTATCACACTGGAATAGAACTCATCAAAGTTCTCACCTGGCTTCTGTCTCTTGTCCATGATTGCTCTGAGCAACTCATAATTAATTGAGCATGATATCGTTAATGTGCTCCTCCATCCATTGCCAATACCACCTTTCGGCAACGCCTGTTAACAGGTGGTGAAAACCACTAAATAGCTCTTCAGTGGAGAGATTATTCCTCTGCTGGATTCTTTCAATCCTGAAGATGAAACTTTCCACCGACATCGACCTTTTCGAGCGATCATTTTTTACGTTCCACTTATGCATGTTTGCATTTCCATGACCTCGCACAAGTCTGGACTGCGTAACATCTATGCTCCGGGACTGGTAACTTGGTTCACGTGGGGGTGGTGGGATATGTGTTGAGTGTTGCGGTTGTGTTGTAGAAGACCTCTGACAACTTTGCTGTTGAGCCTCAAGCGCTACGAACTTGGTGGTCAGCAACGATAGATAGTTTTCTGAGATCGTGGCGGGCTGCCGATACAAAGAGTACAGCGTTCCACGGAGCTGTATGAAATGTGACAAAAAAACAACACACTTCTTCATCTCGAAGGCATTAAAGAAAAAAGTACCGATAACAATCTCATACAGAAGAGCCGAAGACGAATTCATCGGTAAGGCTAGCAGCATCCAAGGAGCTAGAAAGGCAACAATACGGACTTCTCAGCATAGCCATGATACGGATAGTTGTTAACAATGGACAGGTGATGGAATGCACAGCTATCTTGGATTCTGTCCCTCAGGTAAATTGGATTACTGAACGATTAGTGAAAAGATTACTACTTCGCACAAGGGCAGTCTCAATAAGTATTAAAGGTATTGACAATAAAAAAAGAGAATCCCATCACCGCATTAATGCTAGCATTCACTCAAGAATTAATGGCTTTAACGCTCGGTTGGAAGTATTCGGTTAGCCGCACATCATTACACCACAGCCTTCTTAACTTTTAAACATAATGTTACTAAATTCAGGCTTTCTAGTTTGTAAAGGATTTTGCAAATAAAACATAACACAAGTTTATTAATTTACAAGTAACAACTTTAATATTCAAACAGTAAAAATAACACAAGTTCACAATTTATACTGTTGATAACTTTAATTGTAAACAAGAACACTTATAATACTTGTACTTTACAATATTTCTGAATCCAAGAGCTTTTCAACTACACTGGTTAAATTCCAATTAACTAATGAATTCTCTGCAGTGAAAGCTTTATACTCATTGAAAAGCTTCCAGAAACTTCCAATTATGTAGACAGAAATATCGAGAAAATACCAATAAAACTGTAGCCTTATTCCCTTATTTACAACTAACGATACTTATTTGTAATGAGTCATCTTCTAAAAATAGACTACATGTTCAATCATGTTCTTTTACAAAAACCGGGCAAACGGCACAAACCGGTTTGACAACATTTTTGATCAGTACATAATGATTCAAACTTACAAGCGGCTACATTTCAAATCTCAAATAATATAAAGTCTTACAGCCTAAAAGTATGCTACATAAAAGTGCTTATTTGGGGTTTATTTAAGGATTTGAATTCTATTATATGCGCTACTAACTACTTTTCGTAACATTACCCCCACCTCAATTCTGTTCGTCCCTACAGTATGCTACATAAAAGTGCTTATTTGGGGTTTATTTAAGGATTTGAATTCTATTATATGCGCTACTAACTACTTTTCGTAACATTATCCCCACCTCAATTCTGTTTGTCCCGAACAGATTCAGCACTCCTTCTGATGTTGTACCTTGTCAATCTGTCAATGTGAACAACTTTCATTTAACATCTGGGGCTTTGTTGAATCCGATATACGACATAATTAATCCTCTTAGTGATCTTATAAGGTCCTTCCCAACTTTGCTGAAGTTTTGGAGATTTACCTTTTCTTCTCTTAGGATTGTAGAGCTAGACCTTCCTTCCTGAAATCCACCACAGTTTGCACGCATGTCATATCACGTTTTCATCCGGTTGCTGGCATCCACTATGTTGCTTCTTACTGCAGCATGAACAGCGATCATCCTCTGTCATATCACTAACTATGTCGATGCCGACGTCGAACCCTTCCTCCAAACTCGACTGTAAGGAAACGTTCACCCTTAACTGCTGCAGCCTCTTCTATAGCTTTCCTCAACTTGTAGTGATGCACTCTGTTTACTTGCTCTCCAGATACCATTTAAGGACTCACAATTTATCTGGAAGCTCCTGTATCTAAAATAAAATCGCAAGGTCTTCTCTCCAATACGTCATTAACAACTAGACTGTTGCAATCCCTTCAAAGATTTTTACTGCGTATTGTGACCCTGGGATATTTCCTTGTCTTCTTCATTGACGCCCCGGTGTCTAGTAAAAATTTAAGGGGTTGTCCAAATGGTGAGGAGATGTTAATATATGGCAGGGTTACGGGATGTTTCTGTGGGTCTATGTATGGTTCCACAAGGCTGGTGTGGAAAAATTTCTCTCCTTTTGGATATTAGGTCATCGTTAAAAAATCTATCTAATTGTTGAAAATGGTTTGCTTCGATGTTATTTACTTCCTGAAAATTAAAATTTCCAGGTCTGGTGTTTCTATTTTGTTGGCTTAGTTTACTTCGTGGATTAATACCTATGTTATAACACAATGCAGAATGAATTTCTATAATTTGCCGATCGAAGAGTTCGACAGCTTTGTTAAGTTGCCTCAGACTATGTAGGTCTCTTATGATCAACGTTTCCGTACGTTTGTCGGAATAGTGCAAAATAATATTTTTTTTATTTCGTCCCAGACGAGAGAGGTTCCATACATGTTGAGGATTTTAATAAATTATAAATTGTTTAGTATTTTCCAATATTGTTATTTTATGTTACTGGAGTGCCCAAGAAAGGGATCGCAATTATTTTGTTTCATTTCAACTGTAGTGTCCAAAATATGGATCGCAGTTATTTTATTTTATTTTGACTGGAGTGCCCAAGATAGGAATCGCAGTTACTTTATTTTATTTCAACTGGAGTGCCGAAGATAGGGATCGCAGTTATTTTATTTTATTTTAACTGGTGTGCCCAAGATAGGGATCACAGTTATTTTATTTTTTCCAACTGGAGTGCCCAAGATAAGGATCGCAGTTGTTTTATTTTATTTCAGCTGAATACCCAAGATAGGGATCGCAGTTATTTTATAAATTAAATATCACAAACTTCAAACACTTAATAAAACTTACCCAATGAAAGCCATGATAATGATGGACATATCTGTGCTTCCAGAGTACGGATTTTGGCCGCAAATGTGAAAAACTCACCTGAATGTGAGATGTCAGTTCGTATACGTACGAGGTGTATAGCATACAATTTAAAAGTTGTGTGATGTTTTTTCTTTCTTTGGCTTAGTGTAATTAAATGACAGATTCTAGTATAAGATTCTAGTACAAATTCTTAATCGGTTCGATATTGTCTCATGCAGACGACAACTCACGTACTCAAAACTAGGTGAGATGTGAAGTCTCACCAAAGTGTTACTCATTGTTTCCACCCCAAATAACAATAATGCTACAAAAAAATAATTTGCTTGTTTGCATGTACACGTACACGGGCTTCAAATAATGCTACAATAAATGTGAGCCGAATTGAAGGAAAAATGTTGTAGGATTCTTTTACGCGATTTTCAAGGTCAGCACAGATCAAAATGACGAAATTTGAAATTGAAGAGAAAGGTCGGACTGCAAACACCGAGACGGAGGCAGAGAAAATTTAGAACACATGTATTAGTGGGAGTTATAATTGTTAGCTGTGATCAAAACCTTCTATATAGAAAGCCCAACTGCATACTAATGAAAACATCTGTTTTTGTTGCATCTGATTATATATTATAAAAATTTTAAAATATAGGAAAGTTATCAAACGCAAACTTTTTGATCACAGTTTACTTGTTTAGAAATGAAACCAAGTTCACAACATACTGTGTATGAATTTATATATACATATATATATATACGTTGCTTGACCAGCCATTTTTTATTCTTTGTTTGTGAGGCTATGGAACAAGTGAACAAAAAAGTAATTCTTAATTTTTGCATTCAATGATCAAAGTTAATATGTTACATTTAAATTTAATATCAAGTTTATAAATTACACATAGATACAAAAACACATTTTATTCTTGTATTGTATTATTGTAAAAAACATACCTTAAATGTCGCTATAGAAATCGTTCTTTATTCATTTTACTTGCGCAAAGCAGAAAACAAAAATTTTGGTGCCGAAACCCGGGAATTCAACTTTAATTCGACTTATAATCATAAAATAAATGCATTTTATTCTGTTATTTTAGAAGACGGTGGAAATTGGTTCTACTGTACAAATTAAACCGCGTTCTGTATAACACAGAACAGTTATTTGCCCTCCAATTTACTTTGTAACTCATACTGTAAACATTAAATCACGTTCTGTACAATATAGAACAGTTATTTGCTTGCCGTTTTGCCTAAGCAACTAGTTAAGTTGTGTAAGTGTTAACTGCGTTAACTACATTAAGGACGATAGACTAGAGCGGTTGCGTGACCGAGCACATGCTCAAATGAACATGATTTTACGTTTCGCAGAAAAGATAACTGAGGACACCACTCTTGAGGCAATGAAAACGCGACTAGCCATCTTTGACACAAGATATCAAGCCTTCAATGAGTTGGAGATTCAATTATTAGAAAACCCAACGTATAAATCAGTCACTGCTGAAGTCGATGAAGTCTATTATAAGGCAAGAGAGCTATTCAGTCAAGCTTGCAGTCGCTATGGGACAGGTGGTCCCAACGCCAGCAATGAGTTCAATATCACGTTGGAAAATTTTATTGATAAGCAAAAAACCTTTTATGAAGGTGTCAATACATCGCAGCACGTACGTCTACCGAAAATCAATATTGATCAGTTTTCGGGAGACTATAAACATTGGCCATCGTTTGACGATTTGTTTAAAACGACTGTGCACAATAATCAAAGCATTAGTGGTGTTCACAAGCTGCAAATGCTAAAGAGCTTATTACAAGGCAAAGCTGCCGCTTTGATACGACATTTTTCAATCACGGAGAATAATTACATAGAAGCTTGGGAATAAATATGCAACAGATATAACAAAATGACACCCATAGTGACATCGCTAGTGCAAACATTAGAACATTAGAACAGAAGCCGTGTGAGCTTAGTACCGCTACAGAATTACGAAGAATAAGTGAAACGTCCGATGAAGTTATTCGTGGACTGCGTGTTTTACGACCACCAGCTGAAACACGCGATCCATGGCTCATTCATATTATATTATGGAAAAATTGATGAAGAGACAAAACAATTGTGGGCAAATGAGTCGGTGGAAAAAGATTCCTCAACCTTTGAAGAATTACTAGTCTTTCTAAAGCACGATCTAGCGCAAGAGCATTCGTAACAACTCAAGCGAATGACACTTGGGATTGCGCAGTTTGCAACCAACTACATCCAACATTCAAATGTCCGGAGTTTAAAAATATGAATTTAGACGCTAGGTTGAAGATAATTTCAGAAAGGAATTTATGTAGCAATTGTCTTAAAAGAGGTCATATTAGCGCTAAATGTTTCTCTAAGGCATCATGTATTATATGTAGTAAAAGACACCACACATTGATTCATAAGGACTTCAACCAAACTCATGAATTAACATGTCATCCTGTATCAACACAGCCATCAGATGATCGTCAAGAATCTATTCATCCAACAGATATAACTATCGATTTTAGACAAGTAAATAATGATCAAAGTCATAGAAAGGTATTACATACTCACGATTCCTCGGCGACTTAGGAGTCTTTGGTGTCGGGAAATCTTACACTGCTGCCACCTTTTGGGCGTCTGTTTTAAGGCACTGCCTACTATATAGCCAAGATACTTTATTTCCCTGCAGCAAAACTTGCTTTTCTCGACATTTATCGTCAAACAGGCTTGTCGAAGACATTCAGCCACGTCCTCTAACAGATCCATATGGGTTTTGAAGTCCGGTGAACAGACAAGGAGATCGTCCAAATAAACAAAGACATTATCCTTTAACCTTGACGGAATCACCTTGTCCATTAGGCGACACATTCTCTGGGCGGCGTTACAAAGGCCGAATGGCATGACCGTATAGAGGTACAGAGGCCTACCAGGGACCGTGAACGCCGTTTTTTCCCTGGACTTCTTTTCCAAAGGGATCTGCCAGAAGACGTCCTTCAAGTCTATCCCCGATATAAATCGAGTATCTTGGAGTCGGCTTAACAAACCCTCAATATGTTGTAGCGGATATGCATCGTTTTTCGTGACTTGATTCACCTTTCTTGAATCCAAACACAATTTTTTTTGCCCGGTTTCCTCACCAGCACAACTGGAGAACTCCATGCACTCTCGCTTTCCTCAATCACACCCAAGAAGAGCATGCGATCGAGTTCCTCAAAGAGGAGCTTCTGTATAGCCGGTGACACCGGGTAATGCCTCTGCTTAACAGGTTCCCCTTCACCGGTCACGATAACATGCTCTTCAAGTCTTGTTTTACCCAGAACTAAGATAGCGAATGATGGAAATTTCGCTTTGACTGCATGTAGTGCCTCCGTCTGTGAGGATGAGAGAATGTGCATTGTCGGATCCAATGAGGCTGTTTGTGTTAGTTCAAGACCCGATATTACGTTTGGAGCCACTTTGAATGCTTTCCAAAAGTTTATCCCTAGATACACTTTTTGTTGTAGTGACGGTACCACATACAGCTCTAATTCTTCGGAAGTTCCATTCCAACTTACAGGAATGGTCACTAGGCCTTCGATATATTGTCGGCTACCGTCCGCTGTTTTGATGTCTGCCTTTATTTTTTTCAATACCAAATTATTTTGTTCAATAAATTCTATGGCACCCTTACCTATGCAACTAACTGCACGCCACTGTCTAATAAACCCATTACTTCATTTTTAAAAATTTTCACTTTGGCATAAGGCCAATTGTCTCCGTCTTCATGTAAAACTGTCGCTTCTATCATTCTTATTCTATTCCCTTCCACTTTACATTTTTCCCTAAGTTTCTTTATTTTGTTAAAACGTTTACTCGACGTATCTAAATCGGGGCCCTCATTATATATTCTATCTCTAGCCTTTTCGTATTCTAAATTCGTTGATGTAAAGTTTTGTTTGGCGGTCTTATTTGTTCAAATTTTGTTTCTCGTTTTTCAATCGTTGATCGTTTTAAGATCTTTACGTCCTCGTTAATTATTGCCTCGGGAGTTAAATTGCCGGACGGACTCTCCCGACTGTCACGTCCGCTTTGCCATTTTCCGACTCCTGACAGGAAGGACAAACAATGATAGGGACATTAGAGTGACCGCACTTAAAACATGACATAGTGTGGAAATGAGACGTGCACTGTGTTTTTGTTGGGACAGTATTATAACTTGTGGGTTTATTTTACTTCGCTACGTTGGGAAAAGGTTTACTTTTGTCATACTTAATAGCTATTGCACATTAGTGGTCAGCTACTCCTTTATCGTGAATATGTCTCTCTATGTTTTCGCCTAGGTCGACTTCGTTCACATGATGAACTCTTTGGCGACTATCTCTTGATGCCAAGTGCTTTTCTGCTCGTCGGCAAGCAGACCAGAGATCAGAAATCGAAAACAGCGTACAGCAATGCTATCACACTGAAATAGAACTCGTCAAAGTTCTCACCTCGCTTCTGTCTCTTATCCATGATTGATCTGAGCAACTCATGGTCGGAGCTAGCTGTCCTGAAGTGACGAAGTAGCTCCCTCTTCAAGTCGAAGTAATTGAGCATGATATCGTCAGAGTGCTACTCCATCCATTGCCAATACCACCTTTCGGCAACAGGTGGTGAAAACCACTAAATAGCTCTTCAGTGGAGAGATTGCTGCTGGATTGTTTCAATCCTGAAGATGAAACTTTCCACCGACATCGAGCGATCATTTTTTATGTTCCACTTATGCATGTATGCATTTCCATGACCTCGCACAAGTCTGGACTGCGTAACATCTATGCTCCGGGACTGGTAACTTGGTTCACGTGGGGGTGGTGGGATATGTGTTGAGTGTTGCGGTTGTCGTGTAGAAGACCTCTGAATACTTTGCTGTTGAGCCTCAAGCACTACGACCTTGGTGGTCAGCAACGATAGATAGTTTACTGAGATCGTGGCGGGCTGCCGATACAAAGTGTACTGCATCTTACGGAGCTGTATGAAATGTGACAAAAAAACAACACACTACTTCATCTCGAAGGCATTAAAGAAAAATGTACCGATAACAATCTCATAGAAAAGAGCCGAAGACGAATTCATCGGTAACGCTAGCAGCATCCAAGGGAGCTAGAAAGGCAACAATACATACTTCTTAGCATAGCCATGATACGGATAGTTGTAAACAATGGACAGGTGATGGAATGCACAGCTATATTGGATTCTGTCCCTCAGGTAAATTTGATTACCGAATGATTAGTGAAAAGATTACTAATTCGCACAAGGGCAGTCTCAATCAGTATTCAAGGTATTGACAATAAAAAAGAGAATCCCATCACCGCATTAATGCTAGAATTCACTCAAGAATTAATGGCTTTAACGCTCGGTTGGAAGCATTCGTTTAGCCGCACATCATTACACCACAGCCTTCTTAACTTTTAAACATAATGTTACTAAATTCAGGCTTTCGAGTTTGTAAAGGATTTTGCAAATAAAACATAACACAAGTTTATTCATTTACAAGTAACAACTTTAATATTCAAACAGTTAAAATAACACAAGTTCACAATTTATACTGGTGATAACTTTAATTGTACACAAGAACACTTATAATAGTTGTACTTTACAATATTTCTGAAAGCAAGAGCTTTTCAACTACACTGGTTAAATTCCAATTAATTAATGAATTCTCGCAGTGAACGCTACCTTTTATACTCATTGAAAAGCTTCCAGAAACTTCCAATTATGTAGACAGAAATATCGAGAAAATACCAATAAAATTGTAGCCCTATTCCCTTATTTACAACTAACGATACTTATTTGTAACGAGTCATCTTCTAAAAAAAAATTACATGTTCAATCATGTTGTCGGGGATTAAAACTTCCGAAAGTCAGGGGGTGGTCGAAAATTAAAACACAAAACTTAAATGTACATTCTCTGTGAAACGATTTATTAACTAATTGATATATTCTAACTTATTATGATAAATTCTAATATCTCTATGTAGTCGCGCGGCGATTCCGTCGGGTTCAATGTTTGTTGCACTCGGTTGAGCTGGTCCTGAAGAACTGAAGAACGTTGTGCAGCCGACTGCTGCAAGAAAGCTCGCCTTGCCATGCGAGTCCGTCCACCACCACCATCGCCTGTGACTCCAAATTGCTGCATCATCACACATTCCAAATGTGTAGCGCGTCGAGTAGCTGATACCAGGCCCATGCCTTGGCTATCCAGCTGTATACGATGAGAAGGGTGCCTACGCCGGCAACTGCGATAATAATCTTCTGTCGGTAAGACATTCTGGTGTACGTAGAGCGAACAATGTTGCTGCTGCTCGTCGTTGCTGTATATTCATTTGCTTAGCAAATAGGCCATCCGTCTACATCGCAACGGAGCGAGGTATCGGGTGTCCGCACACAGTGCCCAGTCGATGAGTGGACGACGATGAGCCGCACAAGCAGTGAACGTCGCAATGTGCGTCGTCAGCGAAATGATAATAATGTTGTGGTGATCATTCGGCAGGCAACAAAGTGATTGCAATAGGGATCGTATGCAGACGGAATGTACTGCAACTTTGTGCGACTGGTGGTGTGGAATGCGGCGCGTCAGCAGTCCGCATTTAATGTGAGTATTGCTAGTGGCAATACTTTGATTGCCATGAATCAAGGTCAATGGTTGTTGACCGAACATCCTGCCCGGTTGAACCCTCTGGTTCGAAATGTGTGCATGTAATCCTCCCAGGAAGGTCAAGATCATGTCGACATCTCATGATCTGTTCATGATGTCTCCAAGAGGCGGCAAAGTTTCTGGATGGGCCGGCGGCACTCGCCATGGCTGGTGCGTAGAGTAGCGTTGCGGGCTAATCCGTCACTGCCCGGGTGAACGGCAATGACTCGACCGAGCCTCCAATGAGTCGGGGCAGGTTCTCTTGTTTCACGAGGACCACGTCGTTCAGTTGAATGTCCGGTTCTCGTCGTTCCCATTTGCTACGGGTCTGGAGGGTGACCAAGTACTCCTCGCTCCAGCGCTGCCAGAAGTCCTGGTGGAGCTTACGGATCCACTGATACTGCTTGAGGCGATTCAGCGGGACGCCGCCAATGTGAGGTTCGGGTACCGCGATGAGGGGGGCACCGATGAGGAAATCGCCAGGGGTGAGCGCCAGTTTGTCCTCGGGGTCGTCGTGGAGTGGGACCAGCGGACGTGAGCTAAGACACGCCTCGATGCGTGTTGCCAGAGTGTGGAGTTGGTGGTACCAGAGAGACTGGGCACCCACCAAACGAACCAAATGATGTTTTGCTGATTTTACGGCGGCCTCCCATAATCCACCTTGATGAGGGGCCGCAGGAGTGATGAAGTGCCATCTCGTCGCGGAATGTGCCAGGGCCTGTTGGTTGTGATGCGATTCGAAGGCTGCTAAGTCCTCTTTAAGGTACCGGTTCGCACCAACGAAGGCGGTACCATTGTCGCTGTAGAGATCGGGACAGGGTCCGCGCCGGCAGGTGAATCGGGTAAAAGCATCCATGAAAGCCTGTGATGAGAGGTCCTCAACTACCTCGATGTGCACAGCCTTCGTGGCCATGCAAACGAAGATCACCAAGTAGCCTTTGATTGTGGTGCGTGATCGTTTGGTTCCAACCCGAACGGAAAAGGGACCACAGTAGTCGACCCCTGAGGCCAGGAACGGGCGAGCTGAATTGACTCGTGGGCTGGGTAGCGAAGCCATTTGTTGCTTGATGACCGCTCCGCGGTGTCGTCTGCAGATGACGCATTTGTGTAGCAGAGTCCGCACAGCTTGTCGACCATGGAGTATCCAATACTTCTGCCGCAACGTCTGCAGCATCAGTTGAACGCCGCCGTGTAGGGTGGCGTCATGTGTCTGGCGAACCAATAGCCAAACCAAGGCGCCTGCTTTCGGCAAGACAATGGGATGCCTTTGCTCATCCGGTAGGGACGCATGCGTGAGTCGACCTCCGACTCGTAGGACTCCTCGAGTATCCAAGTATGGGTTGAGAGAGAGTAACGGGCTGTTACTTGACGGTGGTGCACGGTTGCGCAACTGGTGCACTTCTTGAGAGAAAGCGGCAGCTTGCTCTATGATGATAAGTCGTTCCAAGGCGTGGTCGAGCTCATCCGCTCCGACGACTGATCGCTTTAGTAGGTGCCGGTAAGTGATCCGCCAACGGAGCATATAGGCAACAGTACGGAGCAACTGGTGTAGGTTGCTGAATCGCTCGGTCAACGGGATGATGACTTTGTCTCGGCGTCGTGTCGTCAGTTCCATCTGGGTGATGACCATGCCCGAGAAGAAGCATGGCTTTAATTCTTCTGCCACTCGGTCCATGTCGTCGGCGTGCAGCTGCCCGGGTGGGCCGACGGGGAGCGGTCCGCTTGCCAGCCAACTCGGTCCTTGCCACCACAGCGAGTGTTGCAGGAGTTCTGATGCACCAAGACCTCGGCTAGCGCAATCGGCTGGATTCTGCGCAGAGCGGACGTGATGCCAACGTGCTGGAGACGTCAACTCCTGGATCTGTCGCACTCGGTTTGCGACGTAGGGTTTGAGAGTGGATGGTTCCTTCCGCAACCAACACAAAACAATGCTGGAGTCCGACCAGAGGTAGTAGGGTGCAGTCTGCAGGCCTAGAGCGGTGCGGACATTCTCCAATGTGGCCGCGAGGAGACTAGCGGCGCACAGTTCCAGACGAGGAATGGTAGCGCCCTTGAGTGGAGCCACCTTAGTCCGGGCGGTCAGCAGTGCTACCTGGGACCGGTCATCGGCATCTGATGTCTTCAGGTAGATGACAGCTGCATAGGCTCGGGAGCTGGCATCGCAAAACCCATGAATTGTGGTCACATGCTGACTATGCATGCCAAGCCATCGAGGTACCTTGACTTGGTTGAGGGCCTGCAGCCCGTTGCGGAATGCTGCCCAGGTGTTGAGCAGCTCTGGGGAAAGTGGGGCATCCAAGTGATGCCTGCGGACCACAGGGTTTGGATGAACATCTTTCCTGTGATGATGACCGGCGCAAGGAGCCCAGTAGGATCGAACAGTCTCGCCACCTCGCTCAGAATCCGCCTTTTCGTAGGGGAGGGTCCCAGCGGTTCCATTTCCACCAAGAAGAAGAGCTCGTCAGCAGCTGGATCCCAACGCAAGCCAAGTACCGTTGCCGTTGGGCATTCTATGACAAGCTCTGTGGAAGAGGGAGAAGAGGAAGTCTCGTTAGTCACCATGGAAATTACCTGTGCGCTGTTGGAGTTCCATTTGCGCAATTTGAAGTGTCCTGCCATGAGGACAGTGTTGACATCGGCAGCCAGGCCGACTGCTTCGGAAATGCTGTTGCAGCTGGTGAGGAGGTCGTCCACATAAAAGGCCTTCTCAATCGTCTCTCGGGCCGCTCGAGCCCGTGCTGTATCTGGGATCAGCTGTTGATTGTCCTGTGCGCACTGCATCATGGATCGCACAGAAGTGTATGGACTGGATGCCATACCGTAGGTAACCGTCGTCAAGCGGAAGACGGTCAGCTCGTCGGACGGTGATTCTCGCCAGAGAATCCGTTGGTAGTCTCGATGTTTATGCGCCACCAAGACCTGGCGGAACATCTTCTCTACGTCAGCGGTCAGCGCGACCAAGTAGCGCCGGAACCGCAGGATGATGTTGATTAGTGAATCTTGAATGGTAGGACCAACCAGCTGGACGTCATTGAGTGAGACTCCAGTAGTGGTCTGTAGTAGTGGCAGATGCGTTGAAGACAACACGGAATTTGCTAGTTACCGCATGGTGTGGAATGTAGTAACAATGGGGGTGGTCGCCATGTTGACCAGCCCGTTCCATGTGTCCAAGCTCTTCATATTCGCGCATGAAGGCGATGTACTTCTCTCTGAGATCTGGGTTGTTCTGGAGTCGCCGCTTCAGACAGTAGAATTGTCGCAGTGCAGCTCGGTAGGAGGCACCTAGTGCTGGTGCGTCGTGTCGGAAGGGGATTTGGACCATGTATCTGCCTTCCGATGTGCGGGAGTGCGACTGGGAGTAGTGCCGGCTGCACTCGTCCTCTCTTGATTCAGCTGTGGGTACCTCCTCCGACTTCCAGAAATTCCGAACGAGCTCATCCAGAGTGTGCGCCAGAGTGGGCTCCAAAGGCGACTCTTCCGTCACCTGGCTGTGGAGCGATCGGATGGGTGGTGCTGCTCGCACCAGGGCAGCTGGGCCGAAGACAACCCAACCAAGGTGTGTGCGTTGGGCGTGGGGCTCGTGCGGCCGTCCATGAATGACCTCGTCCTGCACCAAGAGACCCCAGACATCAGCCCCTAGCAAGATGTCGATGGGCCCAGGAGTGCCCAGATGGCTGTCTGCCAGTGGTAGGCCAACCAGATGATGCCATTGTGTTGCATCCACATGTGCTGCGGGGAGCGTCCAAGTGATCAGGGGGATCACTACGGCCTTCATGGTGAGCACGAACTCTGATCGCGTCGACTGAAGTGAGAGCGTCACTTGGCCTTGAGCCAGAGTGGGTCGGGAAATACCGAAGCCTTGCACGGCTACATCCAATCGGCTTCTGGGAAGACGAAGTTGTTTGGTTGTTATAAGACTTACCTGCGATCCAGGATCGCAGAGGGCTCGAACCAGGTGGGGCTCCGAGTTTGCGCCGTACGCGTAGCCGAGCGCCGTAGCTAGCAATACGGTAGTGGTCGCTTGATTGAGTCAATCCATAGTTGAGGGACCCTGGTCCGGAATGAACTCCCAACGTCCCTTCGTGAACACATAGCGACCACCAGGCGGGGTCTGGGCGCGTTCTGCTTCTGTTTGGGCTGGCTGAGGTGCCGCTTCTTGTGAGGCTGGTTGGCGTTCTGCTTCTCGGCGGGCTGGCCGACGTTGTGTTTCTTGTCGGGCCTCCCTTCTGCAGATCAGCGAGTGGTGTCTGCCGTTGCAGTGGCGGCAGGAACTTTCGGATTGGCATCCGGTAGCGTTGTGTCCTGGCTGCAGACAGTTGAAACAGACACCTGTCGTTCTCGCGGCGTTGATGCGCCGACTCAAGTCCAACTGCTTGAACCTTGTGCACTGATATAGCCGGTGAGAGCCATGGCAATGGCCGCACCGGTTCTCGGGAGCTGCAACGACGTGAGTCCGAGCAACGGGAAGCATCTTTAGCTGCCGTGATCCACTTGCCTGTTGTCGACCAGAGGTTGAGGGTAGCTGGATCTCTGTCGCCAAACTGTGGGCGCGATGAGTCAAGAACTAGAGCAGGCTGGTGAGGGTGGGAATCTGTTTGGTCTTTGGCAAACGGGACACAACAATCGGGACCGTCAAAGCGTCCCAACTGGACACTGGTTGCCGCATCACTCGTAGTGCACGGAGTGACTCTTGCACGGTGTCCACGATCCGAAGCAGGGCACTGGAGCATTCGTCCTGGGCTGCCTGCAGAGTGAGGAGCCGAGAAACGTGGGTCTCGCACAACAGGCGTGGGTTGTCGAACCTCTCTTTAAGCTCACTCCAGAGCTCTTCGTAGCCGCCGGAGTAGATGTTGCCGACGAGGCCTACGCTGCCAGGCAGGACAGCGGCACGAAGCTTCTGTAACTTGTAGGCGGGCGCCAGCTCCGTGTTGTGCACCAGACTCTCGAATGCATCTTTAAATGCTAGCCAATTGTGCAGATGGCCATCGAACGTCGGTATTTGCACCGACTCAAGTTTCATCTCCACCTTTGGCGTGGTTGAGCTGTGATGCTGTGGTAGAGAAGCCGGCGCGAGTTTCGCCAGATTTTGGAGGGCGTTTTGGCGTCTGCCCAAGACCATCAAGACGTTATTATACTGCTCGTCCACGACTGCCAGCAGATCATCGTGGGCCTGAAGGCCCTCCGGTGTGGCATCGCTCACCAATGCCATGTGTGCCACCAGAAAGCGTGCATAGTGTGCTTCTATCTGGCGCTGTTCCAAGTGGATTTGGACCTCATCCAAAGCCGTCACGTCCATTCTGACAATGCGGTCGTGCCCCCGCTTGATGGCGGTGCATGCTGAGGTGCGTCGATTCAAGTCGGCCATGTCGACTATCGATCACTTCACTAACAAGTCTCAAATAGGCTGGTGAACTCGGTTCACAGTAACCCAAGCAGAAGGCAAAGGGCAAGACACGAAGACGCGAAGGCAATAAGTGTTGCCAAAACTACACAATAAATTGCTAGGCGACTGTGGCCGCATGCGCACATATCCCGAGGAACGAACCGTGGGACAAGCGTGTCCACAAAGCACAAACTAAATCACAAATTTAATTTAAATGGAGAGAAACCGTGGGACAAGCGTGTCCACAAAAAATCACAAATTTAATTTAAATTACTCCTCACAGGAGGCACCAAAATGTCGGGGATTAAAACTTCCGAAAGTCAGGGGGTGGTCGAAAATTAAAACACAAAACTTAAATGTACATTCTCTGTGAAACGATTTATTAACTAATTGATATATTCTAACTTATTATGATAAATTCTAATATCTCTATGTAGTCGCGCGGCGATTCCGTCGGGTTCAATGTTTGTTGCACTCGGTTGAGCTGGTCCTGAAGAACTGAAGAACGTTGTGCAGCCGACTGCTGCAAGAAAGCTCGCCTTGCCATGCGAGTCCGTCCACCACCACCATCGCCTGTGACTCCAAATTGCTGCATCATCACACATTCCAAATGTGTAGCGCGTCGAGTAGCTGATACCAGGCCCATGCCTTGGCTATCCAGCTGTATACGATGAGAAGGGTGCCTACGCCGGCAACTGCGATAATAATCTTCTGTCGGTAAGACATTCTGGTGTACGTAGAGCGAACAATGTTGCTGCTGCTCGTCGTTGCTGTATATTCATTTGCTTAGCAAATAGGCCATCCGTCTACATCGCAACGGAGCGAGGTATCGGGTGTCCGCACACAGTGCCCAGTCGATGAGTGGACGACGATGAGCCGCACAAGCAGTGAACGTCGCAATGTGCGTCGTCAGCGAAATGATAATAATGTTGTGGTGATCATTCGGCAGGCAACAAAGTGATTGCAATAGGGATCGTATGCAGACGGAATGTACTGCAACTTTGTGCGACTGGTGGTGTGGAATGCGGCGCGTCAGCAGTCCGCATTTAATGTGAGTATTGCTAGTGGCAATACTTTGATTGCCATGAATCAAGGTCAATGGTTGTTGACCGAACATCCTGCCCGGTTGAACCCTCTGGTTCGAAATGTGTGCATGTAATCCTCCCAGGAAGGTCAAGATCATGTCGACATCTCATGATCTGTTCATGATGTCTCCAAGAGGCGGCAAAGTTTCTGGATGGGCCGGCGGCACTCGCCATGGCTGGTGCGTAGAGTAGCGTTGCGGGCTAATCCGTCACTGCCCGGGTGAACGGCAATGACTCGACCGAGCCTCCAATGAGTCGGGGGCAGGTTCTCTTGTTTCACGAGGACCACGTCGTTCAGTTGAATGTCCGGTTCTCGTCGTTCCCATTTGCTACGGGTCTGGAGGGTGACCAAGTACTCCTCGCTCCAGCGCTGCCAGAAGTCCTGGTGGAGCTTACGGATCCACTGATACTGCTTGAGGCGATTCAGCGGGACGCCGCCAATGTGAGGTTCGGGTACCGCGATGAGGGGGGCACCGATGAGGAAATCGCCAGGGGTGAGCGCCAGTTTGTCCTCGGGGTCGTCGTGGAGTGGGACCAGCGGACGTGAGCTAAGACACGCCTCGATGCGTGTTGCCAGAGTGTGGAGTTGGTGGTACCAGAGAGACTGGGCACCCACCAAACGAACCAAATGATGTTTTGCTGATTTTACGGCGGCCTCCCATAATCCACCTTGATGAGGGGCCGCAGGAGTGATGAAGTGCCATCTCGTCGCGGAATGTGCCAGGGCCTGTTGGTTGTGATGCGATTCGAAGGCTGCTAAGTCCTCTTTAAGGTACCGGTTCGCACCAACGAAGGCGGTACCATTGTCGCTGTAGAGATCGGGACAGGGTCCGCGCCGGCAGGTGAATCGGGTAAAAGCATCCATGAAAGCCTGTGATGAGAGGTCCTCAACTACCTCGATGTGCACAGCCTTCGTGGCCATGCAAACGAAGATCACCAAGTAGCCTTTGATTGTGGTGCGTGATCGTTTGGTTCCAACCCGAACGGAAAAGGGACCACAGTAGTCGACCCCTGAGGCCAGGAACGGGCGAGCTGAATTGACTCGTGGGCTGGGTAGCGAAGCCATTTGTTGCTTGATGACCGCTCCGCGGTGTCGTCTGCAGATGACGCATTTGTGTAGCAGAGTCCGCACAGCTTGTCGACCATGGAGTATCCAATACTTCTGCCGCAACGTCTGCAGCATCAGTTGAACGCCGCCGTGTAGGGTGGCGTCATGTGTCTGGCGAACCAATAGCCAAACCAAGGCGCCTGCTTTCGGCAAGACAATGGGATGCCTTTGCTCATCCGGTAGGGACGCATGCGTGAGTCGACCTCCGACTCGTAGGACTCCTCGAGTATCCAAGTATGGGTTGAGAGAGAGTAACGGGCTGTTACTTGACGGTGGTGCACGGTTGCGCAACTGGTGCACTTCTTGAGAGAAAGCGGCAGCTTGCTCTATGATGATAAGTCGTTCCAAGGCGTGGTCGAGCTCATCCGCTCCGACGACTGATCGCTTTAGTAGGTGCCGGTAAGTGATCCGCCAACGGAGCATATAGGCAACAGTACGGAGCAACTGGTGTAGGTTGCTGAATCGCTCGGTCAACGGGATGATGACTTTGTCTCGGCGTCGTGTCGTCAGTTCCATCTGGGTGATGACCATGCCCGAGAAGAAGCATGGCTTTAATTCTTCTGCCACTCGGTCCATGTCGTCGGCGTGCAGCTGCCCGGGTGGGCCGACGGGGAGCGGTCCGCTTGCCAGCCAACTCGGTCCTTGCCACCACAGCGAGTGTTGCAGGAGTTCTGATGCACCAAGACCTCGGCTAGCGCAATCGGCTGGATTCTGCGCAGAGCGGACGTGATGCCAACGTGCTGGAGACGTCAACTCCTGGATCTGTCGCACTCGGTTTGCGACGTAGGGTTTGAGAGTGGATGGTTCCTTCCGCAACCAACACAAAACAATGCTGGAGTCCGACCAGAGGTAGTAGGGTGCAGTCTGCAGGCCTAGAGCGGTGCGGACATTCTCCAATGTGGCCGCGAGGAGACTAGCGGCGCACAGTTCCAGACGAGGAATGGTAGCGCCCTTGAGTGGAGCCACCTTAGTCCGGGCGGTCAGCAGTGCTACCTGGGACCGGTCATCGGCATCTGATGTCTTCAGGTAGATGACAGCTGCATAGGCTCGGGAGCTGGCATCGCAAAACCCATGAATTGTGGTCACATGCTGACTATGCATGCCAAGCCATCGAGGTACCTTGACTTGGTTGAGGGCCTGCAGCCCGTTGCGGAATGCTGCCCAGGTGTTGAGCAGCTCTGGGGAAAGTGGGGCATCCAAGTGATGCCTGCGGACCACAGGGTTTGGATGAACATCTTTCCTGTGATGATGACCGGCGCAAGGAGCCCAGTAGGATCGAACAGTCTCGCCACCTCGCTCAGAATCCGCCTTTTCGTAGGGGAGGGTCCCAGCGGTTCCATTTCCACCAAGAAGAAGAGCTCGTCAGCAGCTGGATCCCAACGCAAGCCAAGTACCGTTGCCGTTGGGCATTCTATGACAAGCTCTGTGGAAGAGGGAGAAGAGGAAGTCTCGTTAGTCACCATGGAAATTACCTGTGCGCTGTTGGAGTTCCATTTGCGCAATTTGAAGTGTCCTGCCATGAGGACAGTGTTGACATCGGCAGCCAGGCCGACTGCTTCGGAAATGCTGTTGCAGCTGGTGAGGAGGTCGTCCACATAAAAGGCCTTCTCAATCGTCTCTCGGGCCGCTCGAGCCCGTGCTGTATCTGGGATCAGCTGTTGATTGTCCTGTGCGCACTGCATCATGGATCGCACAGAAGTGTATGGACTGGATGCCATACCGTAGGTAACCGTCGTCAAGCGGAAGACGGTCAGCTCGTCGGACGGTGATTCTCGCCAGAGAATCCGTTGGTAGTCTCGATGTTTATGCGCCACCAAGACCTGGCGGAACATCTTCTCTACGTCAGCGGTCAGCGCGACCAAGTAGCGCCGGAACCGCAGGATGATGTTGATTAGTGAATCTTGAATGGTAGGACCAACCAGCTGGACGTCATTGAGTGAGACTCCAGTAGTGGTCTGTAGTAGTGGCAGATGCGTTGAAGACAACACGGAATTTGCTAGTTACCGCATGGTGTGGAATGTAGTAACAATGGGGGTGGTCGCCATGTTGACCAGCCCGTTCCATGTGTCCAAGCTCTTCATATTCGCGCATGAAGGCGATGTACTTCTCTCTGAGATCTGGGTTGTTCTGGAGTCGCCGCTTCAGACAGTAGAATTGTCGCAGTGCAGCTCGGTAGGAGGCACCTAGTGCTGGTGCGTCGTGTCGGAAGGGGATTTGGACCATGTATCTGCCTTCCGATGTGCGGGAGTGCGACTGGGAGTAGTGCCGGCTGCACTCGTCCTCTCTTGATTCAGCTGTGGGTACCTCCTCCGACTTCCAGAAATTCCGAACGAGCTCATCCAGAGTGTGCGCCAGAGTGGGCTCCAAAGGCGACTCTTCCGTCACCTGGCTGTGGAGCGATCGGATGGGTGGTGCTGCTCGCACCAGGGCAGCTGGGCCGAAGACAACCCAACCAAGGTGTGTGCGTTGGGCGTGGGGCTCGTGCGGCCGTCCATGAATGACCTCGTCCTGCACCAAGAGACCCCAGACATCAGCCCCTAGCAAGATGTCGATGGGCCCAGGAGTGCCCAGATGGCTGTCTGCCAGTGGTAGGCCAACCAGATGATGCCATTGTGTTGCATCCACATGTGCTGCGGGGAGCGTCCAAGTGATCAGGGGGATCACTACGGCCTTCATGGTGAGCACGAACTCTGATCGCGTCGACTGAAGTGAGAGCGTCACTTGGCCTTGAGCCAGAGTGGGTCGGGAAATACCGAAGCCTTGCACGGCTACATCCAATCGGCTTCTGGGAAGACGAAGTTGTTTGGTTGTTATAAGACTTACCTGCGATCCAGGATCGCAGAGGGCTCGAACCAGGTGGGGCTCCGAGTTTGCGCCGTACGCGTAGCCGAGCGCCGTAGCTAGCAATACGGTAGTGGTCGCTTGATTGAGTCAATCCATAGTTGAGGGACCCTGGTCCGGAATGAACTCCCAACGTCCCTTCGTGAACACATAGCGACCACCAGGCGGGGTCTGGGCGCGTTCTGCTTCTGTTTGGGCTGGCTGAGGTGCCGCTTCTTGTGAGGCTGGTTGGCGTTCTGCTTCTCGGCGGGCTGGCCGACGTTGTGTTTCTTGTCGGGCCTCCCTTCTGCAGATCAGCGAGTGGTGTCTGCCGTTGCAGTGGCGGCAGGAACTTTCGGATTGGCATCCGGTAGCGTTGTGTCCTGGCTGCAGACAGTTGAAACAGACACCTGTCGTTCTCGCGGCGTTGATGCGCCGACTCAAGTCCAACTGCTTGAACCTTGTGCACTGATATAGCCGGTGAGAGCCATGGCAATGGCCGCACCGGTTCTCGGGAGCTGCAACGACGTGAGTCCGAGCAACGGGAAGCATCTTTAGCTGCCGTGATCCACTTGCTTGTTGTCGACCAGAGGTTGAGGGTAGCTGGATCTCTGTCGCCAAACTGTGGGCGCGATGAGTCAAGAACTAGAGCAGGCCGGTGAGGGTGGGAATCTGTTTGGTCTTTGGCAAACGGGACACAACAATCGGGACCGTCAAAGCGTCCCAACTGGACACTGGTTGCCGCATCACTCGTAGTGCACGGAGTGACTCTTGCACGGTGTCCACGATCCGAAGCAGGGCACTGGAGCATTCGTCCTGGGCTGCCTGCAGAGTGAGGAGCCGAGAAACGTGGGTCTCGCACAACAGGCGTGGGTTGTCGAACCTCTCTTTAAGCTCACTCCAGAGCTCTTCGTAGCCGCCGGAGTAGATGTTGCCGACGAGGCCTACGCTGCCAGGCAGGACAGCGGCACGAAGCTTCTGTAACTTGTAGGCGGGCGCCAGCTCCGTGTTGTGCACCAGACTCTCGAATGCATCTTTAAATGCTAGCCAATTGTGCAGATGGCCATCGAACGTCGGTATTTGCACCGACTCAAGTTTCATCTCCACCTTTGGCGTGGTTGAGCTGTGATGCTGTGGTAGAGAAGCCGGCGCGAGTTTCGCCAGATTTTGGAGGGCGTTTTGGCGTCTGCCCAAGACCATCAAGACGTTATTATACTGCTCGTCCACGACTGCCAGCAGATCATCGTGGGCCTGAAGGCCCTCCGGTGTGGCATCGCTCACCAATGCCATGTGTGCCACCAGAAAGCGTGCATAGTGTGCTTCTATCTGGCGCTGTTCCAAGTGGATTTGGACCTCATCCAAAGCCGTCACGTCCATTCTGACAATGCGGTCGTGCCCCCGCTTGATGGCGGTGCATGCTGAGGTGCGTCGATTCAAGTCGGCCATGTCGACTATCGATCACTTCACTAACAAGTCTCAAATAGGCTGGTGAACTCGGTTCACAGTAACCCAAGCAGAAGGCAAAGGGCAAGACACGAAGACGCGAAGGCAATAAGTGTTGCCAAAACTACACAATAAATTGCTAGGCGACTGTGGCCGCATGCGCACATATCCCGAGGAACGAACCGTGGGACAAGCGTGTCCACAAAGCACAAACTAAATCACAAATTTAATTTAAATGGAGAGAAACCGTGGGACAAGCGTGTCCACAAAAATCACAAATTTAATTTAAATTACTCCTCACAGGAGGCACCAAAATGTCGGGGATTAAAACTTCCGAAAGTCAGGGGGTGGTCGAAAATTAAAACACAAAACTTAAATGTACATTCTCTGTGAAACGATTTATTAACTAATTGATATATTCTAACTTATTATGATAAATTCTAATATCTCTATGTAGTCGCGCGGCGATTCCGTCGGGTTCAATGTTTGTTGCACTCGGTTGAGCTGGTCCTGAAGAACTGAAGAACGTTGTGCAGCCGACTGCTGCAAGAAAGCTCGCCTTGCCATGCGAGTCCGTCCACCACCACCATCGCCTGTGACTCCAAATTGCTGCATCATCACACATTCCAAATGTGTAGCGCGTCGAGTAGCTGATACCAGGCCCATGCCTTGGCTATCCAGCTGTATACGATGAGAAGGGTGCCTACGCCGGCAACTGCGATAATAATCTTCTGTCGGTAAGACATTCTGGTGTACGTAGAGCGAACAATGTTGCTGCTGCTCGTCGTTGCTGTATATTCATTTGCTTAGCAAATAGGCCATCCGTCTACATCGCAACGGAGCGAGGTATCGGGTGTCCGCACACAGTGCCCAGTCGATGAGTGGACGACGATGAGCCGCACAAGCAGTGAACGTCGCAATGTGCGTCGTCAGCGAAATGATAATAATGTTGTGGTGATCATTCGGCAGGCAACAAAGTGATTGCAATAGGGATCGTATGCAGACGGAATGTACTGCAACTTTGTGCGACTGGTGGTGTGGAATGCGGCGCGTCAGCAGTCCGCATTTAATGTGAGTATTGCTAGTGGCAATACTTTGATTGCCATGAATCAAGGTCAATGGTTGTTGACCGAACACATGTTCTTTTACAAAATCCGGGCAAACGGCACAAACCGGTTTGACAACATTTTTGATCAGTACATAAACTTACAGGCGGCTACATTTCAAATTTCAAATAATATAAAGTCTTACAGCCTAAAAGTATGCTAGATAAAAGTGCTTATTTGGGGTATATTTAAGGATTTGAATTCTATTATATGCGCTACTAACTACTTTTCGTAACATAATCCCTACCTCAATTCTGTTCGTCCCGAACAGATTCAGCACGCCTTCTGATGTTGTACCTTGTCAATCTGTCAATGTGAACAACTTTCATTTAACATTTGAGGCTTTGTTTAATCCGATATACGACATCATTAATCCTCTTAATGATCTTGTAAGGTCCTTCCCAACTTTGCTGTAGTTTTGGAGATTTACTTTTTCTTCTCTTCGGATTGTAGAGCTAGACCTTCCACCACAGATTGCACGCAGGTCATATCACGTTTTCATCCGGTTGCTGGCATCCACTTTATTGCTTCTTACTGCAGCATGAACAGCGATCATCCTCTGTCTTATATCACTAACGTAGTTCCCTTTGTTGTTGGCTCTCAGGTGGTGGCCTGGTAGACGAAGTTCTTTGCCAAATACAACCATTGATGGTGAGTTTTTAGTCGTGTTGTGGATAGCGCTACGATAACCCATCATAAGCAACGGTATACAACAGTCCCATTCATCTTGGTTGGCATTAATTTATTTTCGAAGATGCTCTTTCAGCGTTCTGTTGAATCTTTCGACCATTCTGAGTGGAACTTCCACATTACGCCATCTGGCTTCCTCAAATCAAGTGACATCTGATGCGCCACCATAAAGTCCAGACCCAATATGCATTCATCTTTCACTCGGGCAACAATAAACCGATGTCGAAACCTTCCTCCAAACTCGACTGTAAGGAAACGTTCACCCTTAACTGCTGCAGCCTCTTCTATAGCTTTCCTCAGCTTGTAGTGATGCACTCTGTTTACTTGCTCTCCAGATACCATTTAAGGACTCACAATTTATCTGGAAGCTCCTGTGTCTAAAATAAAATCGCAAGGTCTTCTCTCCAATACGTCATTAACAACTAGACTGTTGCAATTCCTTCAAAGATTTGTACTGCGTATTGTGACCCTGGGATATTTCCTTGCCTTCTTCAGCCTTTGTTTTTTTTTTTATATAATTCGCATACGCTTCAAGCGGTTCGCACCCTTATAATGCCCTATGCTATATGCTTGGCACAGCGTGGGCGTTAAGGAAGAGGAGGAGAAAACAGGAGACGTCTATGAGCTTGTGTTTAGAATGCCTGTGGATCATAGTGAGGTGGGAAGACAGAGCTTGGCATAGCATTCCACATACGTGTTGTTTGGCTGAAGAACGAATCCCTGAATTTAACTGTACGTCCGAAGATGGGCTTGAGGGTAAACTGATGAGCATTTAGAGCGCCACGGGTATTGCGGGAGCGCTTCAAAAGATAGCTTCTAATCCAATGAAGCAGTTTATCATTGACACCAAAGGCACGCATTTTTGACAAAAGAGCTTGATGCCAAACTCTGTCAAATGCCTTAGAAATATCGAGTGCAACAGCTTTGCTTTCACTAAATTGATGCAAAGACCGGTTCCACTGTTCGGTAAGATATACCACTAAATCACCAGTGGAACGTTGCCCACGAAATCCGTACTTCCGGTCACTAAGGATTTCGTTGGTTTCAAGATATTTCATGAGCTGAACATTGATCAGCGTTTCCATGACCTTGGAAAGAATGGATGTAAGTGCTATGGGTCGGTACGAGGAAGGAGACGACGGCTCACCTTTTTTGGGTATGGGCTGGACAAAGGCTGTTTTCCAACTTCTCGGGAAGAATCCAGAAGAATAGGATAGATGGAAAAGCTTACGCAATGGTCATGCCAGCTTGGAAGAACACCTCTTCAGAATTAATGGGGAAATACCATCAGGGCCAGCGGATTTGTGAATGTTGAGATCGTTTAAAACTCTAGCAACTGCACGTGTACGAATGAAGATCTGTCCCATAGAGTGTTCAATACTCGGGGGTGCAGGCGGAATCAATGCACAATCTGGAAGCGTGGAGCTAGCTGCAAAATGTGCAGCAAACAGATTGGCTTTGTCTTTAGAGTTGACAACTGGAGTGTCATTATAAATGAGCGTTGGAATGGACGACGAGGCTGTATTTTTGATTCTTTTCGCGAATGACCAGAAATTTTTACTACCTTTGGGACATTGTAGTATTTTTTGCCTCAATTTTCGGTCGTAGGCGAATTTGACTCGCCGAAGATGAGCATTGCAATAATTTCTGTCACGTTTAAATTTTTTTCGATTTTCCTCTGAAGGGTTTGCTTTGTAAAACCGAAAGCATACCTCTCTAATCCTGGATGCCTCTTTACAGCTCGAGTCGTACCATCCATCATCCTTTGGTTTGATAGACTTATCCCTGAAGGAGATAAACTTTCTCATACCAATAAGAATAATGTCTGTGATTGCATCAGCGGCGGCATCCACGTTGTTATCGCGAAACAATATTGACCAGTTAAAACTCCCAAAGAAGTTGTTAAGGCAATCCCAATTGGCTTTCTCGTATTGCCATACTGTTTTTTTGGGAGTTTTTTCTCTAACTGCGTGGTTTATTAACGAGAAATTAGCTGATACAACACAATGGTCGGACGAGCCTAGAGGCGATAATACATTGACAGAGTAATTATCAGGACGAGAGGTAAGGAACAAGTCAAGGGTGTTTGTGGAATGATTTGCAATGTCAGGTATTCGTGTAGGCTCATTTACAAGCTGAGTAAGGTGATTTAAGTCAGCGAACAATTCAACATCCCTTCCTGCGGGTGTTGTATGGCCAGAATGGCGAAGCCACCCAGAATTGTGTACATTGAAATCACCCGCAATAACGATTTCAGTGTTTTCATCTTTTCTGACAATTCTTGCAATTGAGTCAGACAGTGCATCAAACTCGTGAAGAGTTGAAACTGTGTCTAAGTTGGGGCTTCTGTAAAGAAAGCAGTAGTGGATGTTGCGCCCTTGTACCATTACTCTTAGCCAAATGAAATTAAATTCCGCATTGGAACATTGGCTTAATTGAGGCAAAAGTCTGAACGCAACATCACTACGGACATAAATTGCGAGCCCGCGACGTGGGAAAAATAATGGCACTAAGCAATACCGAGGCAGATTTAAATCTGAAGTATTAGAATTCACAAATACCTGAGTTTCGCTCAGTGCCAGAATTGCTGGGCTGTGGATATTTACATGTGTAAATACAGCGAAAAAATTCGTTCTCAGCCCACGTTTGTTGCTGAGATCCAGTCTGAAATTACACATCACAACAAACAACACAAACACACAATTTACCGCTTCTTTAAGCCAGACTGAGGAGAGAGTGAATCATATTGGATTTTTAAAACATATTGCTGCCAGTGTTATGCCTTCACGACAATATGAGTCAAATCACCAGTAGAGTCAAACACTCAGAGTCTGCTATTCTTCATTGATAAAGAAATGTAGTCTCAAATTGCCGCATGCAGAAACATATAACAATTATCATTAACCAAACAATTTCTTTAACTGAGCTGGAGTGATAGGTGTAACGGGAACGGCGACCGCGCGAACCGTTGTTTTGCACTTTATTTTTGCTTCTGCGCAGAACACAGCACGATTTTTATTTTTTGATATTTTTCAATATTCTTATTAACGCGCGAGCTAGTGAATTGCACTTTAATTTTATGTTTTAACTTCTGCGCAAACACAACACGTTCATAATTATTGACATTAATTTTTCGGTCAATAACGCCCGAACTTGTGAGGAGCACAACCATGCACAAGTCTTTAAATTCAAGTTTATAAATTACACATAGATACAAAAACACATTTTATTCTTGTATTGTATTATTGTAAAAAACATACCTTAAATGTCGCTATAGAAATCGTTTTTTATTCATTTCACTTGCGCAAAGCAGAAAACAAAAATTTTGGTGCCGAAACCCGGGAATTCAACTTTAATTCGACTTATAATCATAAGATAAGTGCATTTTATTCTGTTATTTTATAAGACGGTGGAAATTGGTTCTACTGTACAAATTAAACGGCGTTCTGTATACTACAGAACAGTTATTTGCACTCCAATTTACTTTGTAACTCCTACTGTACACATTAAATCACGTTCTGTACAATACAGAACAGTTACTTGCTTGCCGTTTTGCCTAAGCAACTAGTAAAGTTGTGTAAGTGTTAACTGCGTTAACTACATTAAGGGCAATAGACTAGAGCGGTTGCGTGACCGAGCACATGCTCAAATGATCATGATTTTACGTTTTGCAGAAAAGATAACTGAGGACACCACTCTTGAGGCAATGAAAACGCGACTAGCCATCCTTGACACAAGATATCAAGCCTTCAAATGAGATGGAGATTCAATTATTAGAAAACCCAACGTATAAATCAGTCACTGCTGAAGTCGATGAAGTCTATTATAAGGCAAGAGAGCTACTCAGTCAAGCTTGCAGTCGCTATGGGACAGGTGATCCCAACGCCAGCAATGAGTTAAATATCACGTTGGAAAATTTTATTGAACAGCAAAAAACCTTTTATGAAGGTGTCAATACATCGCAGGACGTACGTCTACCGAAAATCAATATTGATCAGTTTTCGGGAGACTATAAACATTGGCCATCGTTTCACGATTTGTTTAAAACGACTGTGCACAATAATCAAAACATTAGTGGTGTTCACAAGCTGCAAATGCTAAAGGGCTTATTAAAAGGCAAAGCTGCCGCTTTGATACGACATTTTTCAATCACGGAGAATAATTACATAGAAGCTTGGGAAAAAATATGCAACAGATATAACAAAATGACACCCATAGTGACATCGCTAGTGCAAACATTAGAACATTAGAACAGAAGCTGTTAGCGCTAAATGTTTCTCTAAGGCATCATGTATTATATGTAGTAAAAGACACCACACATTGATTCATAAGGACTTCAACCAAACTCATGAATTAACATGTCATCCTGTATCAACACAGCCATCAGATGATCGTCAAGAATCTATTCATCCAAGAGATATAACTATCGATTTTAGACAAGTAAATAATAATCAAAGTCATAGAAAGGCATTACATACTCACGATTCCTCGGCGACCAAGGTACTACCAACAGCAGCCATCTATATGAAGTCAAGTACCGGTAAGCTCCAGCTATATCGAGCATTTACCAACTAAGCCAATCAGTTTTAACAAATCCGAAATGACTTTGGAGCTTGCGGATCCTCATGAAAACACCACCACAAGAGCTGAGAATGGTCATTTTATAGTTAAACTTCCATTCAAAGGGACAACTGCTTTGTTAGGCGAATCCTACAAGGCTGCTTATCAGCGAGCCCAGTAGTAGCACGACAAATTTAAGAGTCATCTTTGACGCATCTTGTAAGTCAAGCACTGGAATATCCCGTAATGATGCACTATAAAATGGTCTAAATATCCAAGGAGACCTGACAACAATTGTTATGAGGTTCCGCAAATATGCAATTTCAGTAGTAGCATAGAGAAGATGTACAGGCAAAGTCTAGTCAGCCCCGACGATACTTACTTCCAGCTCATATTGTGGCGTGAGAACCCGATGGAGCAGGTCAAAACAGATAAATTGAACACCGTGACGTATGGAACTGCAAGTGCACCATACTTAGCTGTGAAAACATTGAAAAATTCAACGATTGTTGGTCAGTTGTTTCCAATAGCCACTCAAGTCATTAATAACAACGACTTCTACGTTGATGATTTGCTTACCGGATGTGACAATATACAATACTCAAGCAGCAGTTAAACACTATCTTAAACCAAGGCGGGTTTCATTTGAGAAAATGGAAGTCCAATTCACAAGAATCATTCACTTAAGTTCAAACTATCCCAAAGTTGATTGAAGACGACTCAACTACCATGGAATTCCGAGCTTGACATCTTCTCATTCAAGGTACAGAACAATGCAGATCCAACACAAAATGGACCAAGAGAACAATTTTATCATACAGCCAAGTTATATGATCCATTGGGTTGGCTTGCACCGACAATCATTCTGTTTAAGTTTAGTTACTGAAAGTGGAATGGGATGCCGAACTACCACAACATTATCAAATTATGGCAAGACCTGTATCTTTCTTTGTCAGACTTGGAAACGATCCAAATACCGCGGCGTCTAACAACATTAACTGGTATAAAGTGTTGACAGTTACACGCATTTTGTGATGCTTCCGAAGCTGCATACGGAAGCGTGGTATATTTACGAGCAATCGATGAGATTGGTGAAATTGCGGTCAACATTATAACTGCAAAAAATAAAGTTGCACCGATAAAACAAATTTCTCTCCCGCGATTAGAGCTCTGTGGAGCAGTGCTTTTATTAAATTAATGAAGTTTTGTATCGAATCTCTCTCCTACAGAAACATAGAAATATTTGCATGGACAGATTCGATGATAGCGCTTCATTGGCTATCTAACGTTCCTCGAAAAGTTTTATCGGCAATAGAATAGCAGGAATTCTCGAAACCATTCCGCGAAGTAAATGGCATCATGTTGAGTCAAAAAATAATCCTGCTGACGCGATAACTAGAGGAGTCAAACCAAAGATTTTGTTCCAATCACAACTTTGGTGGCAAGGACCACATTGGTTAAAGGGTCAGGAATTGAATTGGCCCAAGCCAAACTCAGAAGCAACAAAAATAAATCCCATCTTCTTGGAAGAACGGTTAACTTATTAACAACTACGGTCCCTGAAGAACACATATTGCCAAACCTTTTAGCAAAGGTATCATCCACTTACAAAATACAAAAAAAGTTTGCCTATATTTTGAGATTTGGAAGACCATTACGCTTAAAACCAGCAGCACACTACCAACATTCTATCATTACACCGGATGAGATAAACGTTGCTGAAATGATAATTCTTCGTAACATACAACAAAATGTCTTCAGAACCGAAGATGCGCTTATTAAAAAGAGATTACCACTACCATCAAAACACCAGTTAGCATCGCTCGATCCATTCCTTGATTTAAATGGATTACTACGAGTTGGTGGACGATTAAGAAAATCGTCACTACCTTATTGTACCAAACATCCAGTGATTCTACCACAAAGTCATATAGTTTGTGAAAAAATAGTTCGCGACATTCACTTCTACCACATGCATGCTGGCAATTCTCTAACTTTAAGTATTTTAAGAAACAAATACTGGATGATAGGCGCAACAAACTTAATCAAACGCTGCATAAAGTTTTGTGTGATGTGCATTCGCTACCGCTTCTACAAAGGGGAGCAAAAAATGGCCGATTTACCAGCAGTCCGATGCAACCAAAACCGTCCATTTCTAAATACGGGACTCGATTATGCTGGACCGTTTCACATTAATACAAGTAAACGCAAAAACGCACCATCTGACAAGGGGTATGTGGCGGTCTTCATGTGTCTAGCTGTAAAGGCCATACATCTGGAGGTGGTCAGCAGTCTTGAAACTGAGTCATTCTTGGCAGCACTCAGACGGTTCATCGCACGACGTGGAAATCCTCAGCAAATCAGCAAATGGGTCCAATTTTATTGGGGCTAACCGGGAGCTACAGCAACTGAAGCTGAAAACAAGCACAACCATGGTGGTGACATCCTCGTGTCTTTGTACGAAAGGCTGGATGAAGTCAACCAGCTTTGCGAAGACTCTACGTCATCGGTGTTCATAAACATATTTTGCCTTTGAATTATCTGTGCTGTTTTGTCGAGTGATGGAAGGGAAATAAACATGCTGTTTTGTCAAGTGATGGAAGGGAGATAAACGTGCTGTCAAAATGATTGTGGGCAGTTGTCATCAAACAAAAAGTCGAACACTTACAATTTACCTTTTCTCTGTTAGTTACTAAAATAAAGTTATAAAATTCCTTAGTAATAAAGTTTGTAACGTTTTAAAAAAAGGGGAAAATTCTATTTTTTACGTGGAAACAATTCAGCAACATATTCGATAATAATCGGTGTGTGCTCCATCAACCTCATCAACATACAGTCCATTTTTATAGCGTGGGAATAATTGCACAGCATTAAAACGACATGTATTCAATCCTGATTGGCGTGTGCCCCATCATTTTGGTCCTCGGTCGAGCCGGATTATTGAATCATAATCTGTATTCATCGTATGGAATTTACAATCAACGTCACATCAAGTTGATAAGTAGACATTTATTACCTTAATTAATTTATTTTCATTTTGTAAGAGATATTAATATCATAGTTTTAATACCACGTTTTCACTGTACGTACAATATTCAAAATGGCAGACATAAATTCATTAAAAAAGCAACGGTCGGTCAACAAAGGGGAGCAAAAAATGGCCGATTTACCAGCAGTCCGATGCAACCAAAACCGTCCATTTCTAAATACGGGACTCGATTATGCTGGACCGTTTCACATTAATACAAGTAAACGCAAAAACGCACCATCTGACAAGGGGTATGTGGCGGTCTTCATGTGTCTAGCTGTAAAGGCCATACATCTGGAGGTGGTCAGCAGTCTTGAAACTGAGTCATTCTTGGCAGCACTCAGACGGTTCATCGCACGACGGGGAAATCCTCAGCAAATCAGCAAATGGGTCCAATTTTATTGGGGCTAACCGGGAGCTACAGCAACTGAAGCTGAAAACAAGCACAACCATGGTGGTGACATCCTCGTGTCTTTGTACGAAAGGCTGGATGAAGTCAACCAGCTTTGCGAAGACTCTACGTCATCTGTGTTCATAAACATATTTTGCCTTTGAATTATCTGTGCTGTTTTGTCGAGTGATGGAAGGGAAATAAACATGCTGTTTTGTCAAGTGATGGAAGGGAGATAAACGTGCTGTCAAAATGATTGTGGGCCGTTGTCATCAAACAAAAAGTCGAACACTTACAATTTACCTTTTCTCTGTTAGTTACTAAAATAAAGTTATAAAATTCCTTAGTAATAAAGTTTGTAACGTTTTAAAAAAAGGGGAAAATTCTATTTTTTACGTGGAAACAATTCAGCAACATATTCGATAATAATCGGTGTGTGCTCCATCAACCTCATCAACATACAGTCCATTTTTATAGCGTGGGAATAATTGCACAGCATTAAAACGACATGTATTCAATCCTGATTGGCGTGTGCCCCATCATTTTGGTCCTCGGTCGAGCCGGATTATTGAATCATAATCTGTATTCATCGTATGGAATTTACAATCAACGTCACATCAAGTTGATAAGTAAACATTTATTACCTTAATTTATTTACTTTCATTTTGTAAGAGATATAAATATCATAATTTTAATACCACGTTTTCACTGTACGTACAATATTCAAAATGGCAGACATAAATTCATTAAAAAAGCAACGGTCGGTCAACAAAGGCAAATTGACCTTTATATTAAAGAGTTTGAAGAAATCAACTGATATGACAATCGAAGAAGCCAAGGCTAAGCTGAACCGCATGGAGAAATTAATGGAGGAGTTCACAGTAATCGAAAACAACATGTTTGTAGTTGATATTTCTCAAGAGCCTGACATGGATTATGAAGAAAATTATTATAAGGCAATCACCGAATTGAATAAACTTATTCGCAAATTGGGATTTAATAATAGCAATTGCAATGCAAGCCTCGAAAATCCATTAAATGCAACTCAAACAGGAGCTGATGTAAGGCTTCCTAAACTAAATATTCCAATGTTTTCTGGTGACTATACTGAATGGCAGTCTTTTTATGATATGTACGTATCATCCATACATGATTCAACGTCATTATCACCTGTACAAAACTTCCAGTATTTGAAGGGATTACTTCGGAGTGAAACTGCTAGTCTTTTGCGCCATTTTAGCATAACCGAAGCAAATTATATTGAGGCCCTCCAAAAATTGAGGCAACGGTACGACAGGAAACGGCATTCATTAGAAGTTTCATAGAACAACCATCACTGTATCAAGCGAACCATTGCAACATCAAGCAATTGTTGGACACTTCTGATGAGGTTTTGCGAGGCTAAAAAGCAATGGGACCGCAAGGTGAACACCGAGACCCCTGGCTCGTTTACAACTAGTAAATAAATTAGACGAAGAGTCCAAGGGCCTATGGACACAAACTACTGCTGAAAAGGAATCTCCTTCAATCCAAGAATTCTTTTACTTCTTATTACGGAGAGGTGATGCATTAGAATCCTTACGGAGCTTAACCAAACGAAGATCTAATTCAGTCCAACAACCTCCATCCATCAAGAATCACATCGTGTTGATGATGGAAAATGTCCAATTTGTGAAACTGACGGTCATTTGATATAGCATTGCCCAGTATTTAATGTAATGCAAGTAACCAAAAGGCGTGAGTTTGTGAAAAATAACAAGAGATGTCTCAATTGTTTAAGTGACAAGCACGTCATATTTAAATGTCTATCTAAGCGAAGATGTTCAGTTTGCAGAGGAAAACATCTTACACTTCTTCACATGCAGAAAGCTGAGATGGCAAGGCAGACTATAGAACATACACGGGAAACTGCCACGAGCTCTGCTAATGCTATTATATCAAACTGTAACCAACAAAATAAATTTCAATCAATTCTGCCAACTTTGGTAACAAAGATACAAACTTATTCGGGTCAGTTCATAAATTGTCGCGCACTCTTAGATTCAGGCTCCCAAGCGAGCTTCATTACAGAATCATGTCTTCAACGTATCGGCATTCCACGCTGCAATGGGAGAACCACCGTCAAGGGACTTGGACAAGTCGAGGCAGGTATCACCAAAGGGATTGCTACCATACATATCCAGCCACAGTCAGGTTCAAGTTTAACCATACAAGCTTTAATTTTGAAACGTATCACAAGACTTCCACATATTCACATTAGTTCCTCTGAGTTGAAAAATTGGAAAACGGTACCATTAGCCGATCCAGAATATGAGGATAATGAGGAGACAGAACACAATCTTCGGATGGGTTGTAGCAGGTACTATTAACAACCATAGTCAGTGTGAAGGAGATGCACTTGGTGCATTCAACTGCAGTATTCATGCATTTAACATTGATGAGACACTTAAGCGCTTTTGGGAACTAGAATCAATTCCAAACGAATTAATTCCATCTCCAGAGGAACAACTGTGTGAGCAAAATTTCAACGAAAATCATCAGAGAGATGCGGATGGGCGATTCCAGGTTCGGTTGCCATTCAAAAAACCCACTACATTACTTGGGTCATCACTTAGTATGGCAATCCAACGAATGAAGGGACTAGAACGTCGGTTTATTCGAGACAAACATCTCTATCAACTGTACAAAGGCTTCATAAATGAATATTTGATCCTTGGCCACATGAAAGAAATTACATTAAACGAGATAAAAGACAGCGGCTGCTTCCTGCCGCACCATGTAGTCATCAAAAGAGATAGTTCTACAACAAAACTGAGAGTTGTGTTTGATGGCTCTGCGAAAACTAGCACTGGTGTTTCACTAAATGATTGTTTAGCAGTTGGCCCTACAACACAATCCACATTGTACTCAATAATTCTACTCTTTCGTGAAAACCGGTTTGTCTTTTGTGCTGACATTGAGAAAATGTACAGGCAAATTCGCCTTCATGTCGACGATACGAAATTTCAAAAAATTGTTTGGAGAGAAGAACCTTCAGACGCTATGCGATATTTTACATTATGTACAGTCACATATGGATTAGCATCTGCTCCGTATCTAGCGACAAAAGCAATACATCAAATTGCGCAAGATATAAAGGATTCTGACCCAGTGACCTCTAAGAATATAGAAAAAAATATTTATGTGGATGATATCATGATGGGTGGAGATACTTTAATTGAAGTTCAAACATTAAAACAACATTAAAGAAAACTTTATCCAGCTATGGTTTTAATTTGCGAAAGTGGGTATCAAACTCGAATGACATTTTGGACGATAAGGCCAAATGAAGATTTGACCGTAAACAAGGCAGTGAAGGTATTAGGTTTGCATTATGATCCAACTGGTGATGTTTTTAAATATCAAGTAGATTTACCAATAAGTCCGATTCTAACAAAGAGATCAATTCTGTCAGACGCAGGCAAAATTTTTGATCCATTGGGCTGGATCGCTCCAATAAATATGAGGGTTAAAATTTTTATACAACGTCTTTGGATTTTAAATCTAAATTGGGATGATCTACTACCGGAAAAAGAATCCAAAGAATAGATACTAATTCAATCAGGACTTCCCAAAATTCAAGAACTATCCATTCCACGGTTTGTCCAAACTACAAAAACCTCAAGAGTCGAGCTGCATGGATTTTCCGACGCCAGTCAACTTGCATACGCTGCAGTTGTTTTCTATAAGGTGATGACTGAAACTGCCGAAAGTAACATCCATTTAATGTCTTCGAAAACAAAGGTGGCACCTATAAAGCAGCAAAGCCTTCCATGCCTAGAACTGTGCGGTGCAGTATTATTGACAAACCTCATGAATCTGGTCAAACACGAAACCAACCTAAGCGTGCAAGAGATTTTTCTGTGGACAGATTCGACGATTGTACTGGATTGGTTATCATCTCATCCTCGCCGATGGCCAACATTTATCGCCAACCGGACATCACAAATACTTATCTCATTCAATCGATCTTATTGGCGCCATGTACCATCACCACAAAATCCAGCAGATGTTGCATCGAGAGGGCTTCTTCCAAGGGCTTCTTCCAGACGAAATCATCTATAACACATTATGGTGGAACGGACCTGAGTGGTTAAGCCAACCAAAGGAAAGGAAAGTTGGCCACCTCAATAAAGGGATTACTCAAATTTTGATAATATAACAGAAACTATAGTAGGAACTTCCATTATCGAATACGATATTATCGAAAAATTAGTTTCAAGATGTTCTTCCTTCCACAAACTGCAAAGAATAATGGCTTATTGCTTAAGGTTCGTTGCAGTTGCCAGAAATCAAAGACTACCTGGGATCAACGCATTATTCCTTACCAGGGACGAGCTATACCATGCCCTATTCAAAATATGTTGGCATGACCAGCGAAGCTATTTCGTCCAAGGATCTAGAGAATTCAAAAATGGTGAAGCCGACCGTTTGACATTACTCAGTCCCTTTCTTGATGAACATGGAGTGTTACGAGTTGGTGGTAAATTGGAGAGATACGATGCACCTTTCTCTACAAAACATCCAATTATTCTATCATCGAAATCCCTTGTAACAAAGTTATTTATTGAAGAGTTACATAGATGTCACAAACACGCTGGACCATCATTATTATTAGCATTATTAAGACAACAATATTGGATACCCTGTGCTCGAAATTTAATACGAAAAATCGTTCACCAATGCATTCCTTGCACAAGACAAAGGGCTACTAATGAAACGCAACTGATGGGTAATCTGCCAAACTATAGACTACAGCTGACTCGACCTTTTTTTCAAAACAGGGGTTGATTACGCTGGACCGATAGTAAAACATTTATTTAAGGGACGAGGTCAGAAAAAGTACAAGGCATACATTTTTTTGTTTATTTGTCTCGGTACTAAAGCCGTGCATATTGAGTTGGTGAGCGATCTTAGCAGTGATGCATTTTTAGCAGCATTAAAACGCTTCGTTGCTCGTCGTGGATGCTGCCAAGATATTTACAGCGACAATGGTTCCAACTTTATTGGTGCTAACAACCAACTGCAAAAGGCATTCAAGACGTGTATCGAACATTCTAATGAAATATCTCATTTTATTTCCAGGAAAGCAATCAATTGGCATTTCATACCTCCCAATGCACCTGCCTTTGGAGGCATATGGGAATCGGCAATCAAATCGAGATTCCATACTTACGATGGAAGAAATGATCACGCTTCTAACTGAGATTGAGTGCATAATTAATTCTCGCCCTTTGTGTGTACTTTCTGCAGAAGACATAGATGCCCTCACTCCTTCCCATTTTCTAATTGGGCAACCTGCAACGAAATTGCCTGAATATGAAATCAGTCATCTTAAACCATCCCACCTATCACGATGGCTAATGATAGAACATATGACTCAGCATTTTTGGAAGCGGGGGCATCTGGAATACATCACATCATTACAACAAAAATCGAAATGGTTAAAAAAAATCCGTCAATAAATATAAACAACATCGTCGTAATCAAAGAAGATAATGTCCCGGTGAACAGATGGCTGCTCGGAAAAATCATCAAACTGCATCATGGCAACGATGGCCTCACCAGAGTGGTTACTGTTAAAACAAAAAACGGGGAACTCAAGAGACCAGTTACAAAAATTGTAAAACTTACTGTTGAACTGGATAGTTCAAGGCCGGCGGAATGTTCATAAAAATAATGCACCTGACTTTGGAGGCATATGGGAATCGGCAATCAAATCGAGATTCCATACTTACGATGGAAGAAATGATCACGCTTCTAACTGAGATTGAGTGCATAATTAATTCTCGCCCTTTGTGTGTACTTTCTGCAGAAGACATAGATGCCCTCACTCCTTCCCATTTTCTAATTGGGCAACCTGCAACGAAATTGCCTGAATATGAAATCAGTCATCTTAAACCATCCCACCTATCACGATGGCTAATGATAGAACATATGACTCAGCATTTTTGGAAGCGGGGGCATCTGGAATACATCACATCATTACAACAAAAATCGAAATGGTTAAAAAAAATCCGTCAATAAATATAAACAACATCGTCGTAATCAAAGAAGATAATGTCCCGGTGAACAGATGGCTGCTCGGAAAAATCACCAAACTGCATCGTGGCAACGATGGCCTCACCAGAGTGGTTACTGTTAAAACAAAAAACGGGGAACTCAAGAGACCAGTTACAAAAATTGTAAAACTTACTGTTGAACTGGATAGTTCAAGGCCGGCGGAATGTTCATAAAAATAATGCACCTGACTTTGGAGGCATATGGGATCCGGCAATCAAATCGAGATTCCATACTTACGATGGAAGAAATGATCACGCTTCTTACTGAGATTGAGTGCATATTAAATTCTCGCCCTTTGTGTGTACTTTCTGCAGAAGACATAGATGCCCTCACTCCTTCCCATTTTCTAATTGGGCAACCTGCAACGAAATTACCTGAATTGAAATCAGCCAACTTAAACCATCCCACCTATCACGATGGCAAATGATAGAACATATGACTCAGCATTTTTGGAAGCGGTGGCATCTGGAATACATCACATCATTACAACAAAAATCGAAATGTTTAAAAAAAAAATCCGTCAATAAATATAAACAACATCGTCGTAATCAAAGAAGATAATGTCCCGGTGAACAGATGGCTGCTCGGAAAAATCATCAAACTGCATCCTGGCAACGATGGCCTCACCAAAGTGGTTACTGTTAAAACAAAAAACGGGGAACTCAAGAGACCAGTTACAAAAATTGTAAAACTTCCTGTTGAACTGAATAGTTCAAGGCCGGCGGAATGTTCATAAAAATATTTTGCCTTTGAATTTTATCTGTGCTGTTTTGTCGAGTGATGGAAGGGAAATAAACATGCTGTTTTGTCAAGTGATGGAAGGGAGATAAACGTGCTGTCAAAATGCTTGTGGGCAGTTGTCATCAAACAAAAAGTCAAACACTTACAATTTACCTTTTCTCTGTTAGTTACTAAAATAAAGTTATAAAATTCCTTAGTAATAAAGTTTGTAACGTTTTAAAAAAAAGGGGAAAATTCTTTTTTTTACGTGAAAACAATTCAGCAACATATTCGATAATAATCGGTGTGTGCTCCATCAACCTCATCAATATACAGTCCATTTTTATCGCGTGGGAATAATTGCACAGCATTAATACGACAAGTATTCAATCCTGATTGGCGTGTGCCCCATCAATCTGAAGAGCAAAATATGAGCTTAGGCGAGGAATCGGATACTGAAGCGTCCGATTCCGGTACCAGCGGAGAGGAAGACAATCGCAAAGAGCGGTCTTCTCCTGTAACCGTGCCAGTAAAGGCAAAAAGAAGGAGATTGAATCAAATTCCAGACCATCATCACACCAACATCATCTTCTCCTACAGTAGTTACTGTTGAAGAAAGCAATCCGCAGAAAACAACCGCTGTAGGAAAAACTACTAAAGCCAAAGAGAAGCAAAATCTCACTAAGAAGACACCACCACCTGTCGCTCCAGCAACCAAAAAACCCCAGACTATGGGACCAACAACAAAAACTTTTGCCATGCCGCCAATAGTCTGCTTTAAACTTAACGTCGCTGAACTCTCAAAGTTCACGAGGACTGCCAATATATGTTGCAACATGAACAGCAGTGAGCCGGTCGTTACGGCTATGAACAAAGATGGGTACCAGAAAATTCGGTCTTTCCTACAATCGGGAAAGACTGAATTTAACACTTACACTGCTAAGGAGGACCGAAAAGAAATGTTGGCCCTAAAAGGCATACACCACTCCTTCGATACTGATGATGTCAAGTATGCGTTAACGGCAGAGGGAAGTTTCACAGAAACGTCACTCGAGGACTGAATGTCAAAAATAATACAGTAGCCTGTTTGTTAAACATCGAAAAAGCTTTCGATAGCGTCTGGTCAAACGGGCTTCTGTACAAACTTATTAGATTTGGTTTCCCCAATTATATTGTGAAAATAATTAAAAAATTATTTTTAACAGGGTCATATTCAACAATTGCCTTAACAATGGATACTTCCCATACAACTGGAATATAGCCAAAGTAGTACCAGTACCGAAGAAAACCGACCACTCCAGTGTAACTGGTTACCGCCCCATAGCTTTACTGTGTTGTATCAGTAAAGTATTGGAGTCTTTGATCCGTAAAAAGATCAATGCGTATTGTTCGGAAAGAAATCTAATTCCTTCCTTTCAGTTCGGCTTTCGAGAAAAGCACTCTACGCTGCACCCTCTGATGAAGCTTCACAGTAACGTCACTCGAGGACTGAATGTCAAAAGTATTACAGTAGCCTGTTTGTTAAACATCGAAAAAGCTTTCGATAGCGTCTGGTCAAACGGGCTTCTGTACAAACTTATTAGATTTGGTTACCCCAATTATATTGTGAAAATAATTAAAAAGTTCTTTTTAACAGGGTCTTTTTTGTACAGTTGTATGGCAGCCCATCGACAAGGAAAAGGATTAAAGCCGGAGTTCCCCAAGTCTCTATTTAGCATATTCACGGCGGATCAACCCACCAATACAGCCGGAACAAGGACCATGCTTTTTGCGGATGACTCCATCACGTATGCTGTTACCCGCTCTTCTGAGATAGCTGCCCGAAGAGTGGAGGAACACCTCCGAAATCTTTGGGAGTACTACCTGAAGTGGGGACTGAAGATCAACGCCAACAAAACGGAACTCATCTGCTTCCGAGTACCAGCAACCGAAACAAGGATAAGAAAAATCGCAAGCCGGTGCAGAGCCTTAAAAATCACGCTTCCGGATAACACGACAATAAACAACAAGTCAGAGACTAAGTACCTGGGAATCAACTTTACTGAGAGGCTCAAGTTTAACTCTCACATCGATAAAACAATGAAAAAAGCGAACTACGCTCTTCATTTGGTGCACCCGCCACTAAGAAGACGAAACGGACTTAACAACACCAGGCTGCTCATCTACAAGCAACTCATCAGACCAGTGATAACCTATGGCTATCCCATATGGTTCACCGTCTCACCAATAACGATGAACAAGATCTCCCTATTTGAAAGGAAGGTACTTAGAATCTGTACAGGACCCTGGAGGGTGCCAAACAGCTATAAGTTTGTGTCGACTGCAAGACTTTACGAAGCAGCTGGTCTGCTGCCAATAACCGACCACTTGTTCCAAATGGCGAGGAAATTCTTCGACGGATTGGAAACTCATCCAAGTCTTGAGATGCAAGGACTGAGAAGGGAAGAAATCGAGCAAAGTCACTGATACATACACATCAGAGGATTCACAGATGCTAGATTCGACGGCATCCTTAATAATCAAGACGTCTCTTTCTACGAGAAGGCCAGCAATCAGCATTACAGAGGCTGAAGATCGCCCTGTTTATACCTCTTATTACTTTTTTTTCATTTTTATTTTATTTTAAAATTTCTTGTTTAAAATTAAATTACTTTAAATATAAACATGTTGTAGATTAAGTAGTTAAAATATTGTTTAATAATAAGCAATACAAAAAAAAATACATTGTAAATACGTCGGGCCCCTATTGTTGAGCAGACACTGGGCAGACATACAGATGACAGACAAAGATTTTTTTATTTTCGCTTTTTCTAACGGTACGGACGAAGATACGATAATGGGTAAATCTGCAAAAATCCCGAGTTCGAAAATTTTCATGATTACTATACTTCCTGTTATATACTGTTAATAAATGAAGTGCGTAGCAAATAGTTCCCTAGCGTTCAGTGCCGAACTCGTTGGTCGATTATTTCATTACTGAACTTTATTTCAGCTCATCTTTCCTCAAGAACCACATAACATGTACTGAGGTGATCGCGAAACGCTGTTTTCGAGCTCGACGACGCTTAGTCAAGCGATCGCAATTAGGACACACACATTTAGATCGCTTGATTAAAGCAATGCAACCAACCATCGCTCAGCGCCAGAATGAAAGATCGCTGTACAATTAGGACATAGCCTATGCATGTTATATTTTTTCACACGAATTGAAGGCACCTACAATTTTATGCCGTATCAGAAAGGCGAGTTGAGAGAAAAGATATTACTCTCGGGTGTTTGTCAGACATTCGCGTGGGACCGTGATAAATGCTTTTGGTGTTTCTCGGATTCGAACCTCGCACATCCTGCTCATAAGTCCAACGCATTAAACACTAGAGACCCAGCGTTGCTTCCCATACAGCTTTGATATCTTTGAAAAATTGTATGGGGAAAATAGTCAACATAGCAAATTTGACCCAGCAAGTGTTCAACACTCTATTCTGAAGTGGAACATCATCCATAAATCATGGAAACTCATTTGTAAACAATTTATATAGTGCTCGGATGTTAAACGTTCTTGAAATACGAATGGGGGACATTTTGACCAAAAACCAAATTTGTGTTGGCAACAAAAAATTGTTATTTATTACATTGCTTTATTCAACAAGGTCTTTACTTTATTCGTTAATTCGATTAACATTGCCCATAACGCCTTAACTATTGAGTTTTACACAAAAACGACTTAAAATTGTCCAAATAATAGGTTATTAACTTATTTATATTCTGTATTTATTTAAATTATTTTTTTCTATTTCTTTTTTCGTTCATATAAATTAAATTATTATTATATTATTTATTTATTTACATTATTTTTTTAAATATTATTCTATAAATTTTTAATTATTCTAATTGTATTAGTTATAGTCTTAAATCTGTAATATTAGCTTTAAGATAAAAAAAATTATATGTTATATGTATTTTTTTAATCATGTTGACTTCATGTAAAATTGTAAAGAAAATGGAAAACTAAAAATTTAATCATAAGATATTGTACAATTATTTGAAATTTAAATGTAAATATTTAAATTTATGAATAGTGTGCTATATATGACTATTTAACTTTACCTAAAATATTGTTCTTTATTTGTTTCTTTATACAAAACATGTTAATAATTTAATTTATTAAAAAAATAAGAAAACAAAAGAAAACTTCCATATTAAAGTCGAGAAACTACTTTTGATTTGAATTAACTTTTATATTGCGTGCTTTAAATATATGTATACAAAATATTATATAATTTACATTAAATCATTATTTTCAGTTCCAAAGCCAAGTTGGTGATGTGAGTTTCAAATAAAACGTATGGAATTGCCTCTAAATTTTCAATTGGCGCTGGCATTCAATTAATTACTTTTCTGTTTTCACTGTCGGAATGAAATTCATCGTCTGGTAGACTACTCGCATCTTCTTCTTGATTGAAAGTTTGTTCAGTGTTAATGCCAACACTTGTTCTTTTAGGCTATAAAATTAAACGTAAAATAACATTATCTTTTGCTAGTTATAGGGCTTTTTTAGACACGTCTTCTGCATGGATGCAAATCGAAAAGTGGAGAACAATTTTTATTGTTTTTTTTTACATTAATAACTTCATTATAAAGAAACTAGCTGTACCGCTTCCATGCATGCGAAGGATGCAAATCGAAAAATGGAAAAACATGTTTTGTTATTTGTTTACATTAATACCCTAATTATATAGAATACTACCTAATTACCCGGCGTTGCTCAGGTACTTAGTTATTCATCCCAATCTTTTATTAGGCAGGGGTAGAAAAAAGAATGATATCTATCTATGTATTAGGTAAAATTGCAGTTTTTTTTAACAAAATAAGTAAATTAAATTATAGTTATAGTATCATTTCAATCATTGTTCCAACGCGGAATTCAACTTAATTTGGCTTAAAGTCAAAGTGGGTAAGCATATCATTTACTACTGCTTTATATAATGAAGCCCTAATTTAGACAGCGTAGTGAGCTAGATGCACTGTCCGACTCTATCACTAGAATTTTATCACTTGATGAACTCTCTGAAATCGTTATTGCAGGAGATTTCAACATATACAATTCTAGTTGGCTGCGCCATTCAGGCTTAACAACACAGCAAGGAAAGGATGATGAGTTATTTGCTGATTTTAACCATCTCACTCAGCTTGTGAATGAGCCCACTCGAATTCCAGACATTGTAAGTCATAACGCTAATACCCTTGACTTGTTTCTAACTTCTCTTCCTAACAAATACACCGTCAGTGTATTATCGCCTCTAGGCTCTTCAGACCATTGTGTAGTATCAGCTAATTTCTCGTTGTCAAACCACACAGTTAAAGAGAAAACTCCTAAAAGAAAAGTATGGCTACACGAGAAAGCCAACTGGGATGGCCTCAATAATTTCTTTAGAAGCTATAACTTGCCACTTAACGCCAATACTGGTGTGGATGCCACTTCTGATACGATCACTAACATAATCCTCGAGGGTATGAGACAATTAGAGTCATTTAATTATCGACGTAACGAATTATTGGCGAGGATGGATTCAGCTTGGAACCAATGAGAATACCACATTGAACCCAGAAGGAAGCACAATGGATGGGATTCCTCGGGGTCCATTCGCTGATTCATCCCTCCATAATTTGGGACCTGGATGTGAGTGATAAAGGTAGGACATGCATCCCTCGTAAGGAGGTGCATGTCCGCCAGACAGCCGACTGTTGCATCCAGGCATGTTGTGTTAGTTTGAACCATTTCACCCTCAATCTAATTGTTTCCGTATGAACAAGTAAGCCGGAGAATTGGAAAAGGTGGAAACGTCACACATGCCACTAACCTATCCGAAACAAACGAAAAGGGAGTTGCCAAAATGATTATGGCAATAATATGATTGAAGAAAAAGAGGGAAAAGGGAAGGGGTAGAAGTAAGAGATAAATGAAAAATTTAAAAGATAACAAAATGAAAAGATAAAAAATTAAAAGATAACGAACCGAAAAAATAAAAAATTTTAAAGATAACAGAATGAAAAGATAACAAAATTTAAAGATACATTTTGTTATCTTTTAATTTTTTATCTTTTCATTTTGTTATCTTTTAATTTTTTATCTTTTCATTTTGTCATCTTTTAATTTTTTATCTTTTCATTTTGTTATCTTTTAATTTTTTATCTTTTCATTTTGTCATCTTTTGATTTTTTATCATTTCATTTTGTTATCTTTTAATTTTGTTATCTTTTCATTCTGTTATCTTTAAAAAATTTTATTTTTTCGGTTCGTTATCTTTTAATTTTTTATCTTTTCATTTTGTTATCTTTTAAATTTTTCATTAATCTCTTACTTCTACCCCTTCCCTTTTCCCTCTTTTTCTTCAATCATATTAATGCCATAATCATTTTGGCAACCCCCATTTCGTTTGTTTCGGATAGGTTAGTGGCATGTGTGACGTTTCCACCTTTTCCAATCCACCGGCTTACTTGTTCATGCGGTAACAATTAGATTGAGGGTGAAATGGTTCAAACTAACACAACATGCCTGAATGCAACAGTCGGCTGTGTGGCGGACATGCACCCCTTTACGAGGGATGCATGTCCTACCTTTATCACCCACATCCAGGTCCCAAATTATGGAGGGATGAATCAGCGAATGGACCCCGAGGAATCCCATCCATTGTGCTTCCTTCTGGGTTCAATGTGGTATTCTCATTGCTTCCAAGCTGAATCCATCCTCGTCAATAATTCGTTACGTCGATAATTAAATGTCTCTAGTTTTTAAATTCTCTATATTAACTTAACTTGCCCGTGGGTCGTCGGTCGGTCGTCGGTCGGTCGTCTGTCGTGGATTCTTGCGATCAATTTTTAACCCACTTCCCATGGCCCGATTTTATTGAAATTTTGCACACATGTGTATTTCCGGAGACAACACTTTCTATTAAATTTTGAGGCCCCTCGGGCTGCGGGGTCGGGGGGCTCCCAAACAAAAATTTTAAAAAATTTACCCGATTTTCTTCAAATTTTACACACATGTGTATACCCAATAAACAATACTTTTTCGAAAATTTGGTAGTTATCGGGTCCCGGGTTCGGCCGCAAGGCCCTTATACATTTTTTAAATATCTGTACTGGCATCAGATATTCGTCGCCCTTTATAGACTGTGTGCGGTGTGTGCTGCGCAGTCGGCTGTGCTGCATGGTTTTGGTGGTGGTGGAGAGAGAGAGAGAAATCTTAGCGCACGCACAAATGAACCCAGCAAATGAACGAGACATACATGTTTTATGCTTACTTCAACTTACATTTTTATTTACTGAATTGTATTTTTATTGATGTCGTTTTTTTGTTGTCGATATCAACTTACAGATAGAACAACAAGTTTTCACAATATTCTGTCATTTGGCGTTTTCATAAATTAGTTCAGAGCAGTCAAAGAGTTCTCAAGATAAATGTTCGTGTTTCTTATTTGCTCAGAGTATGAGCGTGCTCTAAGTGCTCAGAATAAAATGATCTGAGCTTTTTTTAATTTTAACATCTGATGACAAATGTTTGTTTCGATGATTTTCTCCTACAATAAAAAAAAAATGGCCCAGGATCGAGGGGCTCCCATATCAATTTCTGCGATTAGAGAATTTAGATGAAAAATTTTAATTTTTATGGGTTATTTTTTTATTGCATCTGATTATATATTATAAAAATTGTAAAATATAGGAAAGTTATCAAACGCAAACTTTTTGATTACAGTTAACTTGTTTAGAAATGAAACCAAGTTCACAACATACTGTGTATGAATTTATATATATGTACATATATATATATATATATATACGTTGCTTGACCAGCCATTTTTTATTCTTTGTTTGTGAGTGAACGAAAAAGTTATCTTAATTTTTGCATTCAATGATCAAAGTTAATATGTTACATTTAAATTTAAATTCAAGTTTATAAATTACACATATTTACAAAAACACATTTTATTCTTGTATTGTATTATTGTAAAAAACATACCTTAAATGTCGCTATAGAAATCGTTCTTTATTCATTTTACTTGCGCAAAGCAGAAAACAAAAATTTTGGTGCCGAAACCCGGGAATTCAACTTTAATTCGACTTATAATCATAAGATAAGTGCATTTTATTCTGTTATTTTATAAGACGGTGGAAATTGGTTCTACTGTACAAATTAAACCGCGTTCTGTATAATACAGAACAGTTATTTGCACTCCAATTTACTTTGTAACTCCTACTGTACACATTAAATCACGTTCTGTACAATACAGAACAGTTACTTGCTTGCCGTTTTGCCTAAGCAACTAGTAAAGTTGTGTAAGTGTTAACTGCGTTAACTACATTAAGGGCGATAGACTAGAGCGGTTGTGTGACCGAGCACATGCTCAATTGATCATGATTTTACGTTTCGCAGAAAAGATAACTGAGGACACCACTCTTGAGGCAATGAAAACGCGACTAGCCATCCTTGACACAAGATATCAAGCCTTCAAATGAGATGGAGATTCAATTATTAGAAAACCCAACGTATAAATCAGTCACTGCTGAAGTCGATGAAGTCTATTATAAGGCAAGAGAGCTACTCAGTCAAGCTTGCAGTCGCTATGGGACAGGTGATCCCAACGCCAGCAATGAGTTAAATATCACGTTGGAAAATTTTATTGAACAGCAAAAAACCTTTTATGAAGGTGTCAATACATCGCAGGACGTACGTCTACCGAAAATCAATATTGATCAGTTTTCGGGAGACTATAAACATTGGCCATGGTTTCACGATTTGTTTAAAACGACTGTGCACAATAATCAAAACATTAGTGGTGTTCACAAGCTGCAAATGCTAAAGGGCTTATTACAAGGCAAAGCTGCCGCTTTGATACGACATTTTTCAATCACGGAGAATAATTACATAGAAGCTTGGGAAAAAATATGCAACAGATATAACAAAATGACACCCATAGTGACATCGCTAGTGCAAACATTAGAACACTAGAACAGAAGCTGTTAGCGCTAAATGTTTCTCTAAGGCATCATGTATTATATGTAGTAAAAGACACCACACATTGATTCATAAGGACTTCAACCAAACTCATGAATTAACATGTCATCCTGTATCAACACAGCCATCAGATGATCGTCAAGAATCTATTCATCCAAGAGATATAACTATCGATTTTAGACAAGTAAATAATAATCAAAGTCATAGAAAGGCATTACATACTCACGATTCCTCGGCGACCAAGGTACTACCAACAGCAGCCATCTATATGAAGTCAAGTACCGGTAAGCTCCAGCTATATCGAGCACTATTGGACTCTGGCTCACTAACATCATTTGTGACCGAAACATACGCACAAGGCCTAGGCCTCAAACGAAGTTCTTCAGCATTGTTTCTTTATGGTCTAGCATCCAGACCAGCTGGAAGAACCGAAGGAAGAATCGTCATGACCATACATTCACGAACTGATAAAACCTATCAACGCACTGTCACGGCTCATGTCATTAATAACATTACCAAGCTATTACCAACTAAGCCAATCAGTTTTAACAAATCCGAAATGACTTTGGAGCTTGCGGATCCTCATGAAAACACCACCACAAGAGCTGAGAATGGTCATTTTATAGTTAAACTTCCATTCAAAGGGACAACTGCTTTGTTAGACGATTCCTACAAGGCTGCTTATCAGCGAGCCCAGTAGTAGCACGACAAATTTAAGAGTCGTCTTTGACGCATCTTGTAAGTCAAGCACTGGAATATCCTTTAATGATGCACTATAAAATGGTCTAAATATCCAAGGAGACCTGACAACAATTGTTATGAGGTTCCGCAAATATGCAATTTCAGTAGTAGCTGACATAGAGAAGATGTACAGGCAAAGTCTAGTCATCCCCGACGATACTTACTTCCAGCTCATATTGTGGCGTGAGAACCCGATGGAGCAGGTGAAAACATATAAATTGAACACCGTGACGTATGGAACTGCAAGTGCACCATACTAAGCTGTGAAAACATCGAAAAATTCAACGATTGTTGGTCAGTTGTTTCCAATAGCCACTCAAGTCATTAATAACAACGACTTCTACGTTGATGATTTGCTTACCGGATGTGACAATATACAATACAATACTCAAGCAGCAGTTAAACACTATCTTAAACCAAGGCGGGTTTCATTTGAGAAAATGGAAGTCCAATTCACAAGAATCTATAAATTCATTCACTTAAGTTCAAACTATCCCAAAGTTGATTGAAGACGACTCAACTACCAAAACTATTGGGATTATATGGAATTCCGAGCTTGACATCTTCTCATTCAAGGTACAGAACAATGCAGATCCAACACAAAATGGACCAAGAGAACAATATTATTATACAGGCAAGTTATATTATCCATTGGGTTGGCTTGCACCGACAATCATTCTGTTTAAGCTGCTATTGCAGAAGCTTTGGTTACTGAAAGTGGAATGGGATGCCGAACTACCACAACATTATCAAATTATGGCAAGACCTGTATCTTTCTTTGTCAGACTTGGAAACGATCCAAATACGGCGGCGTCTAACAACATTAACTGGTATAAAGTGTTGACAGTTACACGCATTTTGTGATGCTTCCGAAGCTGCATACGGAAGCGTGGTATATTTACGAGCAATCGATGAGATTGGTGAAATTGCGGTCAACATTATAACTGCAAAAAATAAAGTTGCACCGATAAAACAAATTTCTCTCCCGCGATTAGAGCTCTGTGGAGCAGTGCTTTTATTAAATTTATGAAGTTTTGTATCGATTCTCTCTCCTACAGAAACATAGAAATATTTGCATGGACAGATTCGATGATAGTGCTTCATTGGCTATCTAACGTTCCTCGAAAAGTTTTATCGGCAATAGAACAGCAGGAATTCTCAAAACCATTCCGCGAAGTAAATGGCATCATGTTGAGTCAAAAAATAATCCTGCTGACGCGATACCTAGAGGAATCAAACCAAAGATTTTGTCCCAATCACAACTTTGGTGGCAAGGACCACATTGGTTAAAGGGTCAGGAATTGAATTGGCCCAAGCCAAACTCAGAAGCAACAAAAATAAATCCCATCTTCTTGGAAGAACGGTCAAAATACCTTAACGTATTAACAACTACGGTCCCTGAAGAACACATATTGCTAAACCTTTTAGCAAAGGTATCATCCACTTACAAAATACAAAAAAATTTTGCCTATATTTTGAGATTTGGAAGACCATTACGCTTAAAACCAGCAGCACACTACCAACATTCTATCATTACACCGGCTGAGATAAACGTTGCTGAAATGATAATTCTTCGTAACATACAACAAAATGTCTTCAGAACCGAAGTTGCGCTTATTAAAAAGAGATTACCACTACCATCAAAACACCAGTTAGCATCGCTCGATCCATTCCTTGATTTAAATGGATTACTACGAGTTGGTGGACGATTAAGAAAATCGTCACTACCTTATTGTACCAAACATCCAGTGATTCTACCACAAAATCATATAGTTTGTGAAAAAATAGTTCGCGACATTCACTTCTACCACATGCATGCTGGCAATTCTCTAACTTTAAGTATTTTAAGAAACAAATACTGGATGATAGGCGCAACATACTTAATCAAACGCTGCATAAAGTTTTGTGTGATGTGCATTCGCTACCGCTTCTACAAAGGGGAGCAAAAAATGGCCGATTTACCAGCAGTCCGAGGCAACCAAAACCGTCCATTTCTAAATACGGGACTCGATTATGCTGGACCGTTTCACATTAATACAAGTAAACGCAAAAACGCACCATCTGACAAGGGGTATGTGGCGGTCTTCATGTGTCTAGCTGTAAAGGCCATACATCTGGAGGTGGTCAGCAGTCTTGAAACTGAGTCATTCTTGGCAGCACTCAGACGGTTCATCGCACGACGTGGAAATCCTAAGCAAATCAGCAAATGGGTCCAATTTTATTGGGGCTAACCGGGAGCTACAGCAACTGAAGCTGAAAACAAGCACAACCATGGTGGTGACATCCTCGTGTCTTTGTACGAAAGGCTGGATGAAGTCAACCAGCTTTGCGAAGACTCTACGTCATCGGTGTTCATAAACATATTTTGCCTTTGAATTATCTGTGCTGTTTTGTCGAGTGATGGAAGGGAAATAAACATGCTGTTTTGTCAAGTGATGGAAGGGAGATAAACGTGCTGTCAAAATGATTGTGGGCAGTTGTCATCAAACAAAAAGTCGAACACTTACAATTTACCTTTTCTCTGTTAGTTACTAAAATAAAGTTATAAAATTCCTTAGTAATAAAGTTTGTAACGTTTTAAAAAAAGGGGAAAATTCTATTTTTTACGTGGAAACAATTCAGCAACATATTCGATAATAATCGGTGTGTGCTCCATCAACCTCATCAACATACAGTCCATTTTTATAGCGTGGGAATAATTGCACAGCATTAAAACGACATGTATTCAATCCTGATTGGCGTGTGCCCCATCATTTTGGTCCTCGGTCGAGCCGGATTATTGAATCATAATCTGTATTCATCGTATGGAATTTACAATCAACGTCACATCAAGTTGATAAGTAGACATTTATTACCTTAATTAATTTACTTTCATTTTGTAAGAGATATTAATATCATAATTTTAATACCACGTTTTCACTGTACGTACAATATTCAAAATGGCAGACATAAATTCATTAAAAAAGCAACGGTCGGTCAACAAAGGCAAATTGACCTTTATATTAAAGAGTTTGAAGAAATCAACTGATATGACAATCGAAGAAGCCAAGGCTAAGCTGAACCGCATGGAGAAATTAATGGAGGAGTTCACAGTAATCGCAAACAACATGTTTGTAGTTGATATTTCTCAAGAGCCTGGCATGGATTATGAAGAAAATTATTATAAGGCAATCACGGAATTGAATAAACTTATTCGCAAATTGGGATTTAATAATAGCAATTGCAATGCAAGCCTCGAAAATCCATTAAATACAATTCAAACAGGAGCTGATGTAAGGCTTCCTAAACTAAATATTCCAATGTTTTCTGGTGACTATACTGAATGGCAGTCTTTTTATGATATGTACGTATCATCCATACATGATTCAACGTCATTATCACCTGTACAAAACTTCCAGTATTTGAAGGGATTACTTCGGAGTGAAGCTGCTAGTCTTTTGCGCCATTTTAGCATAACCGAAGCAAATTATATTGAGGTCCTCCAACGAACGAAATTTACAATCAACGTCACATCAAGTTGATAAGTAGACATTTATTACCTTAATTAATTTACTTTCATTTTGTAAGAGATATTAATATCATAATTTTAATACCACGTTTTCACTGTACGTACAATATTCAAAATGGCAAACATAAATTCATTAAAAAAGCAACGGTCGGTCAACAAAGGCAAATTGACCTTTATATTAAAGAGTTTGAAGAAATCAACTGATATGACAATCGAAGAAGCCAAGGCTAAGCTGAACCGCATGGAGAAATTAATGGAGGAGTTCACAGTAATCGAAAACAACATGTTTGTAGTTGATATTTCTCAAGAGCCTGACATGGATTATGAAGAAAATTATTATAAGGCAATCACGGAATTGAATAAACTTATTCGCAAATTGGGATTTAATAATAGCAATTGCAATGCAAGCCTCGAAAATCCATTAAATACAATTCAAACAGGAGCTGATGTAAGGCTTCCTAAACTAAATATTCCAATGTTTTCTGGTGACTATACTGAATGGCAGTCTTTTTATGATATGTAAGTATCATCCATACATGATTCAACGTCATTATTACATTACAAAACTTCCAGTATTTGAAGGGATTACTTCGGAGTGAAGCTGCTAGTCTTTTGCGCCATTTTAGCATAACCGAAGCAAATTATATTGAGGTCCTCCAAAAATTGAGGCAACGGTACGACAGGAAACGGCATTCATTAGAAGTTTCATAGAACAACCATCACTCCATCAAGCGAACCATTGCAACATCAAGCAATTGCTGGACACTTCTGATGAGGTTTTGCGAGGCTTAAAAGCAATGGGACCGCAAGGTGAACACCGAGACCCCTGGCTCGTTTACAACTAGTAAATAAATTAGACGAAGAGTCCAAGGGCCTATGGACACAAACTACTGCTGAAAAGGAATCTCCTTCAATCCAAGAATTCTTTTACTTCTTATTACGGAGAGGTGATGCATTAGAATCCTTACGGAGCTTAACCAAACGAAGATCTAATTCAGTCCAACAACCTCCATCCATCAAGAATCACATCGTGTTGATGATGGAAAATGTCCAATTTGTGAAACTGACGGTCATTTGATATACCATTGCCCAGTATTTAATGCAATGCAAGTAACCAAAAGGCGTGAGTTTGTGAAAAATAACAAGAGATGTCTCAATTGTTTAAGTGACAAGCACGTCTTATTTAAATGTCTATCTAAGCGAAGATGTTCAGTTTGCAGAGGAAAACATCTTACACTTCTTCACATGCAGAAAGCTGAGATGGCAAGGCAGACTATAGAACATACACGGGAAACTGCCACGAGCTCTGCTAATGCTATTATATCAAACTGTAACCAACAAAATAAATTTCAATCAATTCTGCCAACTTTGGTAACAAAGATACAAACTTATTCGGGTCAGTTTATAAATTGTCGCGCACTCTTAGATTCAGGTTCCCAAGCGAGCTTCATTACAGAATCATGTCTTCAACGTATCGGCATTCCACGCTGCAATGGGAGAACCACCGTCAAGGGACTTGGACAAGTCGAGGCAGGTATCACCAAAGGGATTGGTACCATACATATCCAGCCACAGTCAGGTTCAAGTTTAACCATACAAGCTTTAATTTTGAAACGTATCACAAGACTTCCACATATTCACATTAGTTCCTCTGAGTTGAAAAATTGGAAAACGGTACCATTAGCCGATCCAGAATATGAGGATAATGAGGAGACAGAATACAATCTTCGGATGGGTTGTAGCAGGTACTATTAACAACCATAGTCAGTGTGAAGGAGATGCACTTGGTGCATTCAACTGCAGTATTCATGCATTTAACATTGATGAGACACTTAAGCGCTTTTGGGAACTAGAATCAATTCCAAACGAATTAATTCCATCTCCAGAGGAACAACTGTGTGAGCAAAATTTCAACGAAAATCATCAGAGAGATGCGGATGGGCGATTCCAGGTTCGGTTGCCATTCAAAAAACCCACTACATTACTTGGGTCATCACTTAGTATGGCAATCCAACGAATGAAGGGACTAGAACGTCGGTTTATTCGAGACAAACATCTCTATCAACTGTACAAAGGCATCATAAATGAATATTTGAACCTTGGCCACATGAAAGAAATTACATTAAACGAGATAAAAGACGGCGGCTGCTTCCTGCCGCACCATGGAGTCATCAAAAGAGATAGTTCTACAACAAAACTGAGAGTTGTGTTTGATGGCTCTGCGAAAACTAGCACTGGTGTTTCATTAAATGATTGTTTAGCAGTTGGCCCAACAACACAATCCACATTGTACTCAATAATTCTACTCTTTCGTGAAAACCGGTTTGTCTTTTGTGCTGACATTGAGAAAATGTACAGGCAAATTCGCCTTCATGTCGACGATACGAAATTTCAAAAAATTGTTTAAAGAGAAGAACCTTCAGACAATTTTTGATCCATTGGGCTGGATCGCTCCAATAAATATCAGGGTTAAACTTTTTATACAACGTCTTTGGATTTTAAATCTAAATTGGGATGATCTACTACCGGAAAAAGAATCCAAAGAATAGATACTAATTCAATCAGGACTTCCCAAAATTCAAGAACTATCCATTCCACGGTTTGTCCAAACTACAAAAACCTCAAGAGTCGAGCTGCATGGATTTTCCGACGCCAGTCAACTTGCATACGCTGCAGTTGTTTTCTATAAGGTGATGACTGGAACTGCCGAAAGTAACATCCATTTAATGTCTTCGAAAACAAAGGTGGCACCTATAAAGCAGCAAAGCCTTCCATGCCTAGAACTGTGCGGTGCAGTATTATTGACAAACCTCATGAATCTGGTCAAACACGAAACCAACCTAAGCGTGCAAGAGATTTTTCTGTGGACAGATTCGACGATTGTACTGGATTGGTTATCATCTCATCCTCGCCGATGGCCAACATTTATCGCCAACCAGACATCACAAATACTTATCTCATTCAATCGATCTTATTGGCGCCATGTACCATCACCACAAAATCCAGCAGATGTTGCATCGAGAGGGCTTCTTCCAAGGGCTTCTTCCAGACGAAATCATCTATAACACATTATGGTGGAACGGACCTGAGTGGTTAAGCCAACCAAAGGAAAGGAAAGTTGGCCACCTCAATAAAGGGATTACTCAAATTTTGATAATATAACAGAAACTATAGTAGGAACTTCCATTATCGAATACGATATTATCGAAAAATTAGTTTCAAGATGTTCTTCCTTCCACAAACTGCAAATAATAATGGCTTATTGCTTAATGTTCGTTGCAGTTGCCAGAAATCAAAGACTACCTGGGATCAACGCATTATTCCTTACCAGGGACGAGCTATACCATGCCCTATTCAAAATATGTTGGCATGACCAGCGAAGCTATTTCGTCCAAGGATCTAGAGAATTCAAAAATGGTGAAGCCGACCTTTTGACATTACTCAGTCCCTTTCTTGATGAACATGGAGTGTTACGAGTTGGTGGTAAATTGGAGAGATACGATGCACCTTTCTCTACAAAACATCCAATTATTCTATCATCGAAATCCCTTGTAACAAAGTTAATTATTGAAGAGTTACATAGATGTCACAAACACGCTGGACCATCATTATTATTAGCATTATTAAGACAACAATATTGGATACCCTGTGCTCGAAATTTAATACGAAAAATCGTTCACCAATGCATTCCTTGCACAAGACAAAGGGCTACTAATGAAACGCAACTGATGGGTAATCTGCCAAACTATAGACTACAGCTGACTCGACCTTTTTTTCAAAACAGGGGTTGATTACGCTGGACCGATAGTAAAACATTTATTTAAGGGACGAGGTCAGAAAAAGTACAAGGCATACATTTGTTTATTTATTTGTCTCGGTACTAGCCGTGCATATTCAGTTTGTGAGCGATCTTAGCAGTGATGCATTTTTAGCAGCATTAAAACGCTTCGTTGCTCGTCGTGGATGCTGCCAAGATATGTACAGCGACAATGGTTCCAACTTTGTTAGTGCTAACAACCAACTGCAAAAGGCATTCCTGTCCCGGTCCCTGAAGAACACATATTGCTAAACCTTTTAGCAAAGGTATCATCCACTTACAAAATACAAAAAATTTTTGCCTATATTTTGAGATTTGGAAGACCATTACGCTTAAAACCAGCAGCACACTACCAACATTCTATCATTACACCGGCTGAGATAAACGTTGCTGAAATGATAATTCTTCGTAACATACAACAAAATGTCTTCAGAACCGAAGTTGCGCTTATTAAAAAGAGATTACCACTACCATCAAAACACCAGTTAGCATCGCTCGATCCATTCCTTGATTTAAATGGATTACTACGAGTTGGTGGACGATTAAGAAAATCGTCACTACCTTATTGTACCAAACATCCAGTGATTCTACCACAAAATCATATAGTTTGTGAAAAAATAGTTCGCGACATTCACTTCTACCACATGCATGCTGGCAATTCTCTAACTTTAAGTATTTTAAGAAACAAATACTGGATGATAGGCGCAACATACTTAATCAAACGCTGCATAAAGTTTTGTGTGATGTGCATTCGCTACCGCTTCTACAAAGGGGAGCAAAAAATGGCCGATTTACCAGCAGTCCGATGCAACCAAACCGTCCATTTCTAAATACGGGACTCGATTATGCTGGACCGTTTCACATTAATACAAGTAAACGCAAAAACGCACCATCTGACAAGGGGTATGTGGCGGTCTTCATGTGTCTAGCTGTAAAGGCCATACATCTGGAGGTGGTCAGCAGTCTTGAAACTGAGTCATTCTTGGCAGCACTCAGACGGTTCATCGCACGACGTGGAAATCCTAAGCAAATCAGCAAATGGGTCCAATTTTATTGGGGCTAACCGGGAGCTACAGCAACTGAAGCTGAAAACAAGCACAACCATGGTGGTGACATCCTCGTGTCTTTGTACGAAAGGCTGGATGAAGTCAACCAGCTTTGCGAAGACTCTACGTCATCTGTGTTCATAAACATATTTTGCCTTTGAATTATCTGTGCTGTTTTGTCGAGTGATGGAAGGGAAATAAACATGCTGTTTTGTCAAGTGATGGAAGGGAGATAAACGTGCTGTCAAAATGATTGTGGGCAGTTGTCATCAAACAAAAAGTCGAACACTTACAATTTACCTTTTCTCTGTTAGTTACTAAAATAAAGTTATAAAATTCCTTAGTAATAAAGTTTGTAACGTTTTAAAAAAAGGGGAAAATTCTATTTTTTACGTGGAAACAATTCAGCAACATATTCGATAATAATCGGTGTGTGCTCCATCAACCTCATCAACATACAGTCCATTTTTATAGCGTGGGAATAATTGCACAGCATTAAAACGACATGTATTCAATCCTGATTGGCGTGTGCCCCATCATTTTGGTCCTCGGTCGAGCCGGATTATTGAATCATAATCTGTATTCATCGTATGGAATTTACAATCAACGTCACATCAAGTTGATAAGTAGACATTTATTACCTTAATTAATTTACTTTCATTTTGTAAGAGATATTAATATCATAATTTTAATACCACGTTTTCACTGTACGTACAATATTCAAAATGGCAGACATAATTTCATTAAAAAAGCAACGGTCGGTCAACAAAGGCAAATTGACCTTTATATTAAAGAGTTTGAAGAAATCAACTGATATGACAATCGAAGAAGCCAAGGCTAAGCTGAACCGCATGGAGAAATTAATGGAGGAGTTCACAGTAATCGAAAACAACATGTTTGTAGTTGATATTTCTCAAGAGCCTGACATGGATTATGAAGAAAATTATTATAAGGCAATCACGGAATTGAATAAACTTATTCGCAAATTGGGATTTAATAATAGCAATTGCAATGCAAGCCTCGAAAATCCATTAAATGCAATTCAAACAGGAGCTGATGTAAGGCTTCCTAAACTAAATATTCCAATGTTTTCTGGTGACTATACTGAATGGCAGTCTTTTTATGATATGTACGTATCATCCATACATGATTCAACGTCATTATCACCTGTACAAAACTTCCAGTATTTGAAGGGATTACTTCGGAGTGAAGCTGCTAGTCTTTTGCGCCATTTGAGCATAACCGAAGCAAATTATATTGAGGCCCTCCAAAAATTGAGGCAACGGTACGACAGGAAACGGCATTCATTAGAAGTTTCATAGAACAACCATCACTCCATCAAGCGAACCATTGCAACATCAAGCAATTGTTGGACACTTCTGATGAGGTTTTGCGAGGCTTAAAAGCAATGGGACCGCAAGGTGAACACCGAGACCCCTGGCTCGTTTACAACTAGTAAATAAATTAGACGAAGAGTCCAAGGGCCTATGGACACAAACTACTGCTGAAAAGGAATCTCCTTCAATCCAAGAATTCTTTTACTTCTTATTACGGAGAGGTGATGCATTAGAATCCTTACGGAGCCTAACCAAACGAAGATCTAATTCAGTCCAACAACCTCCATCCATCAAGAATCACATCGTGTTGATGATGGAAAATGTCCAATTTGTGAAACTGACGGTCATTGCCCAGTATTTAATGCAATGCAAGTAACCAAAAGGCGTGAGTTTGTGAAAAATAACAAGAGATGTCTCAATTGTTTAAGTGACAAGCACGTCTTATTTAAATGTCTATCTAAGCGAAGATGTTCAGTTTGCAGAGGAAAACATCTTACACTTCTTCACATGCAGAAAGCTGAGATGGCAAGGCAGACTATAGAACATACACGGGAAACTGCCACGAGCTCTGCTAATGCTATTATATCAAACTGTAACCAACAAAATAAATTTCAATCAATTCTGCCAACTTTGGTAACAAAGATACAAACTTATTCGGGTCAGTTTATAAACTGTCGCGCACTCTTAGATTCAGGTTCCCAAGCGAGCTTCATTACAGAATCATGTCTTGAACGTATCGGCATTCCACGCTGCAATGGGAGAACCACCGTCAAGGGACTTGGACAAGTCGAGGCAGGTATCACCAAAGGGATTGGTACCATACATATCCAGCCACAGTCAGGTTCAAGTTTAACCATACAAGCTTTAATTTTGAAACGTATCACAAGACTTCCACATATTCACATTAGTTCCTCTGAGTTGAAAAATTGGAAAACGGTACCATTAGCCGATCCAGAATATGAGGATAATGAGGAGACAGAATACAATCTTCGGATGGGTTGTAGCAGGTACTATTAACAACCATAGTCAGTGTGAAGGAGATGCACTTGGTGCATTCAACTGCAGTATTCATGCATTTAACATTGATGAGACACTTAAGCGCTTTTGGGAACTAGAATCAATTCCAAACGAATTAATTCCATCTCCAGAGGAACAACTGTGTGAGCAAAATTTCAACGAAAATCATCAGAGAGATGCGGATGGGCGATTCCAGGTTCGGTTGCCATTCAAAAAACCCACTACATTACTTGGGTCATCACTTAGTATGGCAATCCAACGAATGAAGGGACTAGAACGTCGGTTTATTCGAGACAAACATCTCTATCAACTGTACAAAGGCTTCATAAATGAATATTTGATCCTTGGCCACATGAAAGAAATTACATTAAACGAGATAAAAGACGGCGGCTGCTTCCTGCCGCACCATGGAGTCATCAAAAGAGATAGTTCTACAACAAAACTGAGAGTTGTGTTTGATGGCTCTGCGAAAACTAGCACTGGTGTTTCACTTAATGATTGTTTAGCAGTTGGCCCAACAACACAATCCACATTGTACTCAATAATTCTACTCTTTCGTGAAAACCGGTTTGTCTTTTGTGCTGACATTGAGAAAATGTACAGGCAAATTCGCCTTCATGTCGACGATACGAAATTTCAAAAAATTGTTTAAAGAGAAGAACCTTCAGACAATTTTCGATCCATTGGGCTGGATCGCTCCAATAAATATCAGGGTTAAACTTTTTATACAACGTCTTTGGATTTTAAATCTAAATTGGGATGATCTACTACCGGAAAAAGAATCCAAAGAATAGATACTAATTCAAACAGGACTTCCCAAAATTCAAGAACTATCCATTCCACGGTTTGTCCAAACTACAAAACCTCAAGAGTCGAGCTGCATGGATTTTCCGACGCCAGTCAACTTGCATACGCTGCAGTTGTTTTCTATAAGGTGATGACTGGAACTGCCGAAAGTAACATCCATTTAATGTCTTCGAAAACAAAGGTGGCACCTATAAAGCAGCAAAGCCTTCCATGCCTAGAACTGTGCGGTGCAGTATTATTGACAAACCTCATGAATCTGGTCAAACACGAAACCAACCTAAGCGTGCAAGAGATTTTTCTGTGGACAGATTCGACGATTGTACTGGATTGGTTATCATCTCATCCTCGCCGATGGCCAACATTTATCGCCAACCGGACATCACAAATACTTATCTCATTCAATCGATCTTATTGGCGCCATGTACCATCACCACAAAATCCAGCAGATGTTGCATCGAGAGGGCTTCTTCCAAGGGCTTCTTCCAGACGAAATCATCTATAACACATTATGGTGGAACGGACCTGAATGGTTAAGCCAACCAAAGGAAAGGAAAGTTGGCCACCTCAATAAAGGGATTACTCAAATTTTGATAATATAACAGAAACTATAGTAGGAACTTCCATTATCGAATACGATATTATCGAAAAATTAGTTTCAAGATGTTCTTCCTTCCACAAACTGCAAATAATAATGGCTTATTGCTTAAGGTTCGTTGCAGTTGCCAGAAATCAAAGACTACCTGGGATCAACGCATTAGTCCTTACCAGGGACGAGCTATACCATGCCCTATTCAAAATATGTTGGCATGACCAGCGAAGCTATTTCGTCCAAGGATCTAGAGAATTCAAAAATGGTGAAGCCGACCGTTTGACATTACTCAGTCCCTTTCTTGATGAACATGGAGTGTTACGAGTTGGTGGTAAATTGGAGAGATACGATGCACCTTTCTCTACAAAACATCCAATTATTCTATCATCGAAATCCCTTGTAACAAAGTTAATTATTGAAGAGTTACATAGATGTCACAAACACGCTGGACCATCATTATTATTAGCATTATTAAGACAACAATATTGGATACCCTGTGCTCGAAATTTAATACGAAAAATCGTTCACCAATGCATTCCTTGCACAAGACAAAGGGCTACTAATGAAACGCAACTGATGGGTAATCTGCCAAACTATAGACTACAGCTGACTCGACCTTTTTTTCAAAACAGGGGTTGATTACTTTATTTATTTGTCTCGGTACTAAAGCCGTGCATATTCAGTTTGTGAGCGATCTTAGCAGTGATGCATTTTTAGCAGCATTAAAACGCTTCGTTGCTCGTCGTGGATGCTGCCAAGATATGTACAGCGACAATGGTTCCAACTTTGTTAGTGCTAACAACCAACTGCAAAAGGCATTCCTGTCCCGGTCCCTGAAGAACACATATTGCTAAACCTTTTAGCAAAGGTATCATCCACTTACAAAATACAAAAAATTTTTGCCTATATTTTGAGATTTGGAAGACCATTACGCTTAAAACCAGCAGCACACTACCAACATTCTATCATTACACCGGCTGAGATAAACGTTGCTGAAATGATAATTCTTCGTAACATACAACAAAATGTCTTCAGAACCGAAGTTGCGCTTATTAAAAAGAGATTACCACTACCATCAAAACACCAGTTAGCATCGCTCGATCCATTCCTTGATTTAAATGGATTACTACGAGTTGGTGGACGATTAAGAAAATCGTCACTACCTTATTGTACCAAACATCCAGTGATTCTACCACAAAATCATATAGTTTGTGAAAAAATAGTTCGCGACATTCACTTCTACCACATGCATGCTGGCAATTCTCTAACTTTAAGTATTTTAAGAAACAAATACTGGATGATAGGCGCAACATACTTAATCAAACGCTGCATAAAGTTTTGTGTGATGTGCATTCGCTACCGCTTCTACAAAGGGGAGCAAAAAATGGCCGATTTACCAGCAGTCCGATGCAACCAAAACCGTCCATTTCTAAATACGGGACTCGATTATGCTGGACCGTTTCACATTAATACAAGTAAACGCAAAAACGCACCATCTGACAAGGGGTATGTGGCGGTCTTCATGTGTCTAGCTGTAAAGGCCATACATCTGGAGGTGGTCAGCAGTCTTGAAACTGAGTCATTCTTGGCAGCACTCAGACGGTTCATCGCACGACGTGGAAATCCTCAGCAAATCAGCAAATGGGTCCAATTTTATTGGGGCTAACCGGGAGCTACAGCAACTGAAGCTGAAAACAAGCACAACCATGGTGGTGACATCCTCGTGTCTTTGTACGAAAGGCTGGATGAAGTCAACCAGCTTTGCGAAGACTCTACGTCATCTGTGTTCATAAACATATTTTGCCTTTGAATTATCTGTGCTGTTTTGTCGAGTGATGGAAGGGAAATAAACATGCTGTTTTGTCAAGTGATGGAAGGGAGATAAACGTGCTGTCAAAATGATTGTGGGCAGTTGTCATCAAACAAAAAGTCGAACACTTACAATTTACCTTTTCTCTGTTAGTTACTAAAATAAAGTTATAAAATTCCTTAGTAATAAAGTTTGTAACGTTTTAAAAAAAGGGGAAAATTCTATTTTTTACGTGGAAACAATTCAGCAACATATTCGATAATAATCGGTGTGTGCTCCATCAACCTTATCAACATACAGTCCATTTTTATAGCGTGGGAATAATTGCACAGCATTAAAACGACATGTATTCAATCCTGATTGGCGTGTGCCCCATCATTTTGGTCCTCGGTCGAGCCGGATTATTGAATCATAATCTGTATTCATCGTATGGAATTTACAATCAACGTCACATCAAGTTGATAAGTAGACATTTATTACCTTAATTAATTTACTTTCATTTTGTAAGAGATATTAATATCATAATTTTAATACCACGTTTTCACTGTACGTACAATATTCAAAATGGCAGACATAAATTCATTAAAAAAGCAACGGTCGGTCAACAAAGGCAAATTGACCTTTATATTAAAGAGTTTGAAGAAATCAACTGATATGACAATCGAAGAAGCCAAGGCTAAGCTGAACCGCATGGAGAAATTAATGGAGGAGTTCACAGTAATCGAAAACAACATGTTTGTAGTTGATATTTCTCAAGAGCCTGACATGGATTATGAAGAAAATTATTATAAGGCAATCACGGAATTGAATAAACTTATTCGCAAATTGGGATTTAATAATAGCAATTGCAATGCAAGCCTCGAAAATCCATTAAATACAATTCAAACAGGAGCTGATGTAAGGCTTCCTAAACTAAATATTCCAATGTTTTCTGGTGACTATACTGAATGGCAGTCTTTTTATGATATGTACGTATCATGCATACATGATTCAACGTCATTATCACCTGTACAAAACTTCCAGTATTTGAAGGGATTACTTCGGAGTGAAGCTGCTAGTCTTTTGCGCCATTTGAGCATAACCGAAGCAAATTATATTGAGGCCCTCCAAAAATTGAGGCAACGGTACGACAGGAAACGGCATTCATTAGAAGTTTCATAGAACAACCATCACTCCATCAAGCGAACCATTGCAACATCAAGCAATTGTTGGACACTTCTGATGAGGTTTTGCGAGGCTTAAAAGCAATGGGACCGCAAGGTGAACACCGAGACCCCTGGCTCGTTTACAACTAGTAAATAAATTAGACGAAGAGTCCAAGGGCCTATGGACACAAACTACTGCTGAAAAGGAATCTCCTTCAGTCCAAGAATTCTTTTACTTCTTATTACGGAGAGGTGATGCATTAGAATCCTTACGGAGCTTAACCAAACGAAGATCTAATTCAGTCCAACAACCTCCATCCATCAAGAATCACATCGTGTTGATGATGGAAAATGTCCAATTTGTGAAACTGACGGTCATTTGATATACCATTGCCCAGTATTTAATGCAATGCAATAACCAAAAGGCGTGAGTTTGTGAAAAAAAACAAGAGATGTCTCAATTGTTTAAGTGACAAGCACGTCTTATTTAAATGTCTATCTTATCGAAGATGTTCAGTTTGCAGAGGAAAACATCTTACACTTCTTCACATGTAGAAAGCTGAGATGGCAAGGCAGACTATAGAACATACACGGGAAACTGCCACGAGCTCTGCTAATGCTATTATATCAAACTGTAACCAACAAATTATTCAATTTCATTACAGAATCATGTCTTCAACGTATCGGCATTCCACGCTGCAATGGGAGAACCACCGTCAAGGGACTTGGACAAGTCGAGGCAGGTATCACCAAAGGGATTGGTACCATACATATCCAGCCACAGTCAGGTTCAAGTTTAACCATACAAGCTTTAATTTTGAAACGTATCACAAGACTTCCACATATTCACATTAGTTCCTCTGAGTTGAAAAATTGGAAAACGGTACCATTAGCCGATCCAGAATATGAGGATAATGAGGAGACAGAATACAATCTTCGGATGGGTTGTAGCAGGTACTATTAACAACCATAGTCAGTGTGAAGGAGATGCACTTGGTGCATTCAACTGCAGTATTCATGCATTTAACATTGATGAGACACTTAAGCGCTTTTGGGAACTAGAATCAATTCCAAACGAATTAATTCCATCTCCAGAGGAACAACTGTGTGAGCAAAATTTCAACGAAAATCATCAGAGAGATGCGGATGGGCGATTCCAGGTTCGGTTGCCATTCAAAAAACCCACTACATTACTTGGGTCATCACTTAGTATGGCAATCCAACGAATGAAGGGACTAGAACGTCGGTTTATTCGAGACAAACATCTCTATCAACTGTACAAAGGCTTCATAAATGAATATTTGATCCTTGGCCACATGAAAGAAATTACATTAAACGAGATAAAAGACGGCGGCTGCTTCCTGCCGCACCTTGGAGTCATCAAAAGAGATAGTTCTACAACAAAACTGAGAGTTGTGTTTGATGGCTCTGCGAAAACTAGCACTGGTGTTTCACTAAATGATTGTTTAGCAGTTGGCCCAACAACACAATCCACATTGTACTCAATAATTCTACTCTTTCGTGAAAACCGGTTTGTCTTTTGTGCTGACATTGAGAAAATGTACAGGCAAATTCGCCTTCATGTCGACGATACGAAATTTCAAAAAATTGTTTAAAGAGAAGAACCTTCAGACAATTTTCGATCCATTGGGCTGGATCGCTCCAATAAATATCAGGGTTAAACTTTTTATACAACGTCTTTGGATTTTAAATCTAAATTGGGATGATCTACTACCGGAAAAAGAATCCAAAGAATAGATACTAATTCAATCAGGACTTCCTAAAATTCAAGAACTATCCATTCCACGGTTTGTCCAAACTACAAAAACCTCAAGAGTCGAGCTGCATGGATTTTCCGACGCCAGTCAACTTGCATACGCTGCAGTTGTTTTCTATAAGGTGATGACTGGAACTGCCGAAAGTAACATCCATTTAATGTCTTCGAAAACAAAGGTGGCACCTATAAAGCAGCAAAGCCTTCCATGCCTAGAACTGTGCGGTGCAGTATTATTGACAAACCTCATGAATCTGGTCAAACACGAAACCAACCTAAGCGTGCAAGAGATTTTTCTGTGGACAGATTCGACGATTGTACTGGATTGGTTATCATCTCATCCTCGCCGATGGCCAACATTTATCGCCAACCGGACATCACAAATACTTATCTCATTCAATCGATCTTATTGGCGCCATGTACCATCACCACAAAATCCAGCAGATGTTGCATCGAGAGGGCTTCTTCCAAGGGCTTCTTCCAGACGAAATCATCTATAACACATTATGGTGGAACGGACCTGAGTGGTTAAGCCAACCAAAGGAAAGGAAAGTTGGCCACCTCAATAAAGGGATTACTCAAATTTTGATAATATAACAGAAACTATAGTAGGAACTTCCATTATCGAATACGATATTATCGAAAAATTAGTTTCAAGATGTTCTTCCTTCCACAAACTGCAAATAATAATGGCTTATTGCTTAAGGTTCGTTGCAGTTGCCAGAAATCAAAGACTACCTGGGATCAACGCATTATTCCTTACCAGGGACGAGCTATACCATGCCCTATTCAAAATATGTTGGCATGACCAGCGAAGCTATTTCGTCCAAGGATCTAGAGAATTCAAAAATGGTGAAGCCGACCGTTTGACATTACTCAGTCCCTTTCTTGATGAACATGGAGTGTTACGAGTTGGTGGTAAATTGGAGAGATACGATGCACCTTTCTCTACAAAACATCCAATTATTCTATCATCGAAATCCCTTGTAACAAAGTTAATTATTGAAGAGTTACATAGATGTCACAAACACGCTGGACCATCATTATTATTAGCATTATTAAGACAACAATATTGGATACCCTGTGCTCGAAATTTAATACGAAAAATCGTTCACCAATGCATTCCTTGCACAAGACAAAGGGCTACTAATGAAACGCAACTGATGGGTAATCTGCCAAACTATAGACTACAGCTGACTCGACCTTTTTTTCAAAACAGGGGTTGATTACTTTATTTATTTGTCTCGGTACTAAAGCCGTGCATATTCAGTTGGTGAGCGATCTTAGCAGTGATGCATTTTTAGCAGCATTAAAACGCTTCGTTGCTCGTCGTGGATGTTGCCAAGATATTTACAGCGACAATGGTTCCAACTTTGTTAGTGCTAACAACCAACTGCAAAAGGCATTCAAGACGTGTATCGAACATTCTAATGAAATATCTCATTTTATTTCCAGGAAAGCAATCAATTGGCATTTCATACCTCCCAATGCACCTGACTTTGGAGGCATATGGGAATCGGCAATCAAATCGAGATTCCATACTTACGATGGAAGAAATGATCACGCTTCTAACTGAGATTGAGTGCATATTAAATTCTCGCCCTTTGTGTGTACTTTCTGCAGAAGACATAGATGCCCTCACTCCTTCCCATTTTCTAATTGGGCAACCTGCAACGAAATTGCCTGAATATGAAATCAATCATCTTAAACCATCCCACCTATCACGATGGCTAATGATAGAACATATGACATTTTTGGAAGCGGGGGCATCTGGAATACATCACATCATTACAACAAAAATCGAAATGGTTAAAAAAAAATCCGTCAATAAATATAAACAACATCGTCGTAATCAAAGAAGATAATGTCCCGGCGAACAGATGGCTGCTCGGAAAAATCATAAAACTGCATCATGGCAACGATGGCCTAACCAGAGTGGTTACTGTTAAAACAAGAAACGGGGAACTCAAGAGACCAGTTACAAAAATTGCAAAACTTACTGTTGAACTGGATAGTCAAGGCCGGCGGAATGTTCATAAAAATAATGCACCTGACTTTGGAGGCATATGGGAATCGGCAATCAAATCGAGATTCCATACTTACGATGGAAGAAATGATCACGCTTCTAACTGAGATTGAGTGCATATTAAATTCTCGCCCTTTTGTGTGTACTTTCTGCAGAAGACATAGATGCCCTCACTCCTTCCCATTTTCTAATTGGGCAACCTGCAACGAAATTGCCTGAATATGAAATCAGTCATCTTAAACCATCCCACCTATCACGATGGCAAATGATAGAACATATGACTCAGCATTTTTGGAAGCGGTGGCATCTGGAATACATCACATCATTACAACAAAAATCGAAATGGTTAAAAAAAAATCCGTCAATAAATATAAACAACATCGTCGTAATCAAAGAAGATAATGTCCCGGTGAACAGATGGCTGCTCGGAAAAATCATCAAACTGCATCATGGCAACGATGGCCTCACCAGAGTGGTTACTGTTAAAACAAAAAATGGGGAACTCAAGAGACCAGTTACAAAAATTGTAAAACTTACTGTTGAACTGGATAGTTCAAGTCCGGCGGAATGTTCATAAAAATAATGCACCTGACTTTGGAGGCATATGGGAATCGGCAATCAAATCGAGATTCCATACTTACGATGGAAGAAATGATCACGCTTCTAACTGAGATTGAGTGCATATTAAATTCTCGCCCTTTGTGTGTACTTTCTGCAGAAGACATAGATGCCCTCACTCCTTCCCATTTTCTAATTGGGCAACCTGCAACGAAATTGCCTGAATATGAAATCAGTCATCTTAAACCATCCCACCTATCACGATGGCAAATGATAGAACATATGACTCAGCATTTTTGGAAGCGGTGGCATCTGGAATACATCACATCATTACAACAAAAATCGAAATGGTTAAAAAAAAATCCGTCAATAAATATAAACAACATCGTCGTAATCAAAGAAGATAATGTCCCGGTGAACAGATGGCTGCTCGGAAAAATCATTAAACTGCATCATGGCAACGATGGCCTCACCAGAGTGGTTACTGTTAAAACAAAAAACGGGGAACTCAAGAGACCAGTTACAAAAATTGTAAAACTTACTGTTGAACTGGATAGTTCAAGGCCGGCGGAATGTTCATAAAAATAATGCACCTGACTTTGGAGGCATATGGGAATCGGCAATCAAATCGAGATTCCATACTTACGATGAAAGAAATGATCACGCTTCTAACTGAGATTGAGTGCATATTAAATTCTCGCCCTTTGTGTGTACTTTCTGCAGAAGACATAGATGCCCTCACTCCTTCCCATTTTCTAATTGGGCAACCTGCAACGAAATTGCCTGAATATGAAATCAGTCATCTTAAACCATCCCAACTATCACGATGGCTAATGATAGAACATATGACTCAGCATTTTTGGAAGCGGGGGCATCTGGAATACATCACATCATTACAACAAAAATCGAAATGGTTAAAAAAATCCGAAAATAAATATAAACAACATCGTCGTAATCAAAGAAGATACTGTCCCGGTGAACAGATGGCTGCTCGGAAAATCATCAAACTGCATCATGGCAACGATGGCCTCACCAGAGTGGTTACTGTTAAAACAAAAAACGGGGAACTCAAGAGACCAGTTACAAAAATTGTAAAACTTACTGTTGAACTGGATAGTTCAAGGCCGGCGGAATGTTCATAAAAATAATGCACCTGACTTTGGAGGCATATGGGAATCGGCAATCAAATCGAGATTCCATACTTACGATGGAAGAAATGATCACGCTTCTAACTGAGATTGAGTGCATATTAAATTCTCGCCCTTTGTGTGTACTTTCTGCAGAAGACATAGATGCCCTCACTCCTTCCCATTTTCTAATTGGGCAACCTGCAACGAAATTGCCTGAATATGAAATCAGTCATCTTAAACCATCCCACCTATCACGATGGCTAATGATAGAACATATGACTCAGCATTTTTGGAAGCGGGGGCATCTGGAATACATCACATCATTACAACAAAAATCGAAATGTTTAAAAAAAAATCCGTCAATAAATATAAACAACATCGTCGTAATCAAAGAAGATAATGTCCCGGTGAACAGATGGCTGTATTGTAAAACTTACTGTTGAACTGGATAGTTCAAGGCCGGCGGAATGTTCATAAAAATAATCCACCTTACTTTGGAGGCATATGGGAATCGGCAATCAAATCGAGATTCCATACTTACGATGGAAGAAATGATCACGCTTCTAACTGAGATTGAGTGCATATTAAATTCTCGCCCTTTGTGTGTACTTTCTGCAGAAGACATAGATGCCCTCACTCCTTCCCATTTTCTAATTGGGCAACCTGCAACGAAATTGCCTGAATATGAAATCAGCCGTCTTAAACCATCCCTCCTATCACGATGGCAAATGATAGAACATATGACTCAGCATTTTTGGAAGCGGTGGCATCTGGAATACATCACATCATTACAACAAAAATCGAAATGGTTAAAAAAAAAATCCGTCAATAAATATAAACAACATCGTCGTAATCAAAGAAGATTATGTCCCGGTGAACAGATGGCTGCTCGGAAAAATCATCAAACTGCATCCTGGCAACGATGGCCTCACCAGAGTGGTTACTGTTAAAACAAAAAACGGGGAACTCAAGAGACCAGTTACAAAAATTGTAAAACTTTCTGTTGAACTAGATAGTTCAAGGCCGGCGGAATGTTCATAAAAATATTTTGCCTTTGAATTATCTGTGCTGTTTTGTCGAGTGATGGAAGGGAAATAAACATGCTGTTTTGTCAAGTGATGGAAGGGAGATAAACGTGCTGTCAAAATGCTTGTGGGCAGTTGTCATCAAACCAAAAGTCGAACACTTACAATTTACCTTTTCTCTGTTAGTTACTAAAATAAAGTTATAAAATTCCTTAGTAATAAAGGTTGTAACGTTTTAAAAAAAAGGGGAAAATTCTATTTTTTACGTGGAAACAATTCAGCAACATATTCGATAATAATCGGTGTGTGCTCCATCAACCTCATCAACATACAGTCCATTTTTATCGCGTGGGAATAATTGCACAGCATTAATACGACAGGTATTCAATCCTGATTGGCGTGTGCCCCATCAATCTGAAGAGCAAAATATGAGCTTAGGCGAGGAATCGGATACTGAAGCGTCCGATTCCAGTACCAGCGGAGAGGAAGACAATCGCAAAGAGCGGTCTTCTCCTGTAACCCTGCCAGTAAAGGCAAAAAGAAGGAGATTGAATCAAATTCCAGACCATCATCACACCAACATCATCTTCTCCTACAGTAGTTACTGTTGAAGAAAGCAATCCGCAGAAAACAACTGCTGTAGGAAAAACTACTAAAGCCAAAGAGAAGCAAAATCTCACCAAGAAGACACCACCACCTGTCGCTCCAGCAACCAAAAAACCCCAGACTATGGGACCAACAACAAAAACTTTTGCCATGCCGCCGATAGTCTGCTTTAAACTTAACGTCGCTGAACTCTCAAAGTTCACGAGGACTGCCAATATATGTTGCAGAATTCGCAACATGAACAGCAGTGAGCCGGTCGTTACGGCTATGAACAAAGATGGGTACCAGAAAATTCGGTCTTTCCTACAATCGGGAAAGACTGAATTTAACACTTACACTGCTAAGGAGGGCCGAAAAGAAATGTTGGCCCTAAAAGGCATACACCACTCCTTCGATACTGATGATGTCAAGTATGCGTTAACGGCAGAGGGAAGCTTCACAGTAACGTCACTCGAGGACTGAATGTCAAAAGTATTACAGTAGCCTGTTTGTTAAACATCGAAAAAGCTTTCGATAGCGTCTGGTCAAACGGGCTTCTGTACAAACTTATAAGATTTGGTTTCCCCAATTATATTGTGAAAATAATTAAAAAATTCGTTTTTAACAGGGTCATATTCAACAATTGCCTTAACAATGGATACTTCCCAGACAACTGGAAGATAGCCAAAGTAGTACCAGTACCAAAGAAAACCGACCGCTCCAGTGTAACTGGTTACCGCCCCATAGCTTTACTGTGTTGTATCAGTAAAGTATTGGAGTCTTTGATTTGTAAAAAGATCAATGCGTATTGTTCGGAAAGAAATCTAATTCCTTCCTTTCAGTTCGGCTTTCGAGAAAAGCACTCTACGCTGCACCCTCTGATGAAGCTTCACAGTAACGTCACTCGAGGACTGAATGTCAAAAGTATTACAGTAGCCTGTTTGTTAAACATCGAAAAAGCTTTCGATAGCGTCTGGTCAAACGGGCTTCTGTACAAACTCATTAGATTTGGTTTCCCCAATTATATTGTGAAAATAATTAAAAAAAAATTTTTAACAGGGTCTTTTTTGTACAGTTTTATGGCAGCCCATCCTATTTAGCATATTCACGGCGGATCAACCCACCAATACAGCCGGAACAAGGACCATGCTTTTTGCGGATGATTCCATCACGTATGCCGTTACCCGCTCTCCTGAGATAGCTGCCCGAAGAGTGGAGGAACACCTCCGAAATCTTTGGGAGTACTACCTGAAGTGGGGACTGAAGATCAACGCCAACAAAACGGAACTCATCTGCTTCCGAGTACCAGCAACCGAAACAAGGATAAGAAAAATCGCAAGCCGGTGCAGAGCCTTAAAAATCACCCTTCCGGATAACACGACAATAAACACCTAGTCAGAGACTAAGTACCTGGGAATCAACTTTACTGAGAGGCTCAAGTTTAACTCTCACATCGATAAAACAATGAAAAAAGCGAACTACGCTCTTCATTTGGTGCACCCGCCACTAAGAAGACGAAACGGACTGTCCAAAAACACCAGGCTGCTCATCTACAAGCAGCTCATCAGGCCAGTGATAACCTATGGCTATCCCATATGGTTCACCGTCTCACCAATAACGATGAAGAAGATCTCCCTATTTGAAAGGAAGGTACTTAGAATCTGTACAGGACTCTGGAGGGTGCCAAACAGCTATAAGTTTGTGTCGACTGCAAGACTTTACGAAGCAGCTGGTCTGCTGCCAATAACCGACCACTTGTTCCAAATGGCGAGGAAATTCTTCGACGGATTGGAAACTCATCCAAGTCAAGTCTTGAGATGCAAGGACTGAGAAGCGAAGAAATCGAGCAAAGTCACTGATACATACACATCAGAGGATTCACAGATGCTAGATTCGACGACATCCTTAATAATCAAGACGTCTCTTTCTACGAGAAGGCCAGCAATCAGCATTACAGAGGCTGAAGATCGCCCTGTTTATACCTCCTATTACTTTTTTTTCATTTTTATTTTTATTTAATTTATTGTTTAAAATTAAATTACTTTAAATATAAACATGTATTAGATTACGTAGTTAAAATATTGTTTAATAATAAGCAATACAAAAAAAATACATTGTAAATACGTTGGGACCTTATTGTTGAGCAGACACTGGGCAGACATACAGATGACAGACAAAGATTTTTTTATTTTCGCTTTTTCTGACGGTACGGACGGAGATACGGTAATGGGTAAATCTGCAAAAATCCCGAGTTCGAAAATTTTCATGATTACTATACTTTCTTTTAAAATGAAAAATGATAGAATTTAAAGAAATGTTAATAAATGAAGTGCGTAGCAAATAGTTCTCTAGCGTTCAGTGCCGAACTCGTTGGTGGATTATTTCATTCCTGAACTTCATTTCAGCTCAACTTACCTCAAGAACCACATTACATGTACTGAGGTGATCGCGAAACGCTGTTTTGGAGCTCGACGACGCTTAGTCAAGCGATCGCAATTAGGACACACACATTTAGATCGCTCGATTTACGCAATGCAACCAACCATCGCTCAGCGCCAGAATGCAAGATCGCTGTCCAATTAGGACATAGCCTATGCATGTTATATTTTTTCACTCGAATTGAAGGCACCTACAATTTTATGCCGTATCAGAAAGACGAGTTGAGAGACAAGATATTACTCTCGGGTGTTTGTCAGACATTCGCGTGGGACCGTGATAAATGCTTTTGGTGTTTCTCGGATTCGAACCTCGCACATCCTGCTCATAAGTCCAACGCATTAACCACTAGAGACCCAGCGTTGCTTCCCATACAGCTTTGATATCTTTGAAAAATTGTATGGGGAAAATAGCCAACATAGCAAATTTGACCCAGCAAGAGTTCAACACTCTATTCTGAAGTGGAACATCATCCATAAATCATGGAAACTCATTTTGTAAACAATTTAGATAGTGCTCGGATGTTAAACGTTCTTGAAATACGAATGGGGGACATTTTGACCCAAAATCAAATTTGTGTTGGCAACAAAAAATTGTTATTTATTACATTGCTTTATTCAACAAGGTCTTTACTTTATTCGTTAATTCGATTAACATTGCCCATAACGTCTTAACTATTGAGTTTTACACAAAAACGACTTAAAATTGTTCAAAGAATAGGTTATTAACTTATTTATATTCTGAATTTATTTAAATGATTAATTTTCTATTTCTTTTCTCGTTGATATAAATTAAATTATTATTATATTATTTATTTATTAACATTATTTTTTTAATTATTATTCTATAAATTTTTAATTATTCTAATTGTATTAGTTATAGTCTTAAATCTGTAATATTAGCTTTAAGATAAAAAAAATTATATGTTATATGTATTTTTTTAATCATGTTGACTTCATGTAAAATTGTAAAGAAAATGGAAAACTAAAAATTTAATCATAAGATATTGTACAATTATTTGAAATTTAAATGTAAATATTTAAATTTATGAATAGTGTGCTATATATGAATATTTAACTTAACCTAAAATATTGTTCTTTATTTATTTCTTTATACAAAACATGTTAATAATTTAATTTATTAAAAAAATAAGAAAACAAGAAAAAACTTCCATATTAAAGTCGAGAAACTACTTTTGATTTGAATTAACTTTTATATTGCGTGCTTTTAATATAAAGGGTGTTTTTTTGGGAGGTTTGTTTTTCCGATAGATGTCGTTTTATTTTATGACAGTTGTTTTGACAGCTCAAAGTGGCATTTCTACTCAGTATTGTTTGGCATATCATTATGAAAAAAAAAAAAAATGACATTTGTGAAAAATAGTCGTGGTAGCCATATGCCAGAAATTGTGTTTAAATGTTAAATGCCAAAAAATTATCTACCAAATAAAAAAAAATTTTGGTCATTTCATAATTTTATATGTGTTTTATTCAAAAAAAAAATCGGCAACCTCTTAAAAAAACACGTTATATCTAACGGGTGTTAGACCCGTTATATCTAACGGGTGTTTTTTTAAGAGGTTGCCGATTTTTTTTTTGAATAAAACACATATAAAATTATGAAATGACCAAAATTTTTTTTTATTTGGTAGATAATTTTTTGGCATTTAACATTTAAACACAATTTCTGGCATATGGCTACCACGACTATTTTTCACAAATGTCATTTTTTTTTTTCATAATGATTTGCCAAACAATACTGAGTAGAAATGCCACTTTGAGCTGTCAAAACAACTGTCATAAAATAAAACGACATCTATCGGAAAAACAAACCTCCCAAAAAAACACCCGTTATGTATACAAAATATTATACAATTTACATTAAATCATTACTTTCAGTTCCAAAGCCAAGTTGGTGATGTGAGTTTCAAATAAAACGTATGGAATTGCCTCTAAATTTTCAATTGGCGCTGGCATTCAATTAATTACTTTTCTGTTATCACTGTCGGAATGAAATTCATCGTCTGGTAAACTACTCGCATCTTCTTCTTGATTGAAAGTTTGTTCAGTGTTAATGCCAACACTTGTTCTTTTAGGTTATAAAATTAAACGTAAAATAACATTATCTTTTGCTAGTTATAGGGCTTTTTTAGACACGTCTTCTGCATGGATGCAAATCGAAAAGTGGAGAACAATTTTTATTGTTTTTTTTTTACATTAATAACTTCATTATAAAGAAACTAGCTGTACCGCTTCCATGCATGCGAAGGATGCAAATCGAAAAATGGAAAAATATGTTTTGTTATTTGTTAACATTAATACCCTAATTATATAGAATACTACCTGATTACCCGGCGTTGTTCAGGTACTTAGTTATTCATCCCAATCTTTTATTAGGCAGGGGTAGAAAAAAGAATGATATCTATCTATGTATTAGGTAAAATTGCAGTTTTTATTAACAAAATAAGTAAATTAAATTATAGTTATAGTATCATTTCAATCATTGTTCCAACGCGGAATTCAACTTCATTTGGCTTAAAGTCAAAGTGCGTAAGCATATCATTTACTACTGCTTCATATACAGAAGCTCTAATTTAGACAGCGTCTCAACTTGTAGTGAGCTAGATGCACTGTCCTACTCTATCACTAGAATTTTATCACTTGATGAATTCTCTGAAATCGTTATTGCAGGAGATTTCAACATATACAATTCTAGTTGGCTGCGCCATTCAGGCTTAACAACACAGCAAGGAAAGGATGTTGAGTTATTTGCTGATTTTAACCATCTCACTCAGCTTGTGAATGAGCCCACTCGAATTCCAGACATTGTAAGTCATAACGCTAATACCCTTGACTTGTTTCTAACTTCTCTTCCTAACAAATACACCGTCAGTGTATTATCGCCTTTAGGCTCTTCAGACCATTGTGTAGTATCAGCTAATTTCTCGTTGTCAAACCACACAGTTAAAGAGAAAACTCCTAAAATAAAAGTATGGCTACACGAGAAAGCCAACTGGGATGGCCTCAATAATTTCTTTAAAAGCTATAACTGGCCACTTAACGCCAATAGTGGTGTGGATGACACTTCTGATACGATCACTAACATAATCCTCGAGGGTATGAGACAATTTATCCCTTCCAGGACAAAGTGTATCAAACCGAAGGAAAATGCTTGGTATGATTTAAGCTGCAAAGAGGCTACTAGGAACAGGTATGCTTTCGGTTATATAAAAAAAAACCCACTGTGGAAAACCGAACCAAATTTAGACGAGTCAGAAATGATTGCAATGCCTTCCTTAAACGCGCCAAATTCGACTGTGACCAAAAACTGAGACAAAAAATACTTCAATGTCCCAAAGGAAGTAATTATTTTTGGTCATTCGTGAAACGAATTAAAAATACTGCCTCGTCTTCAATTCAAATGCTCATTCACAATGACATTCCAACTGTCAGCTCAAAAGACAAGGCCAATCTGCTTGCTTCACATTTCGCAGCTAGCTCTACGCTGCCAGATAGCACGTTGTCGCCGCCTGTACTTGTAAGAGTTGAATCCTCTATGGGACAGATTTACTTCCGTACTCGTCAAGTGGCAAGAGTATTAAATGATCTCAACATTCATAAATCTGCTGGGCCTGATGGCATTCCCGCTATAGTTTTGAAGAGTTTTTCTTCAACGTTGGCATTACCACTTCGCAGACTTTTCCATTTCTCTTATTCTTCTGGAGTCGTCCCAAGGAATTGGAAAACAGCCTTTATCCAGCCTGTTCCTAAAAAAGGCCAAACGTCATCCCTTTCCTCGTACCGACCCATTGCACTAACATCTATACTCTCCAAGGTCATTGAAACTCTGATCAATCGTAAGCTTATGCAATACCTTGAATCACGTGAAATCCTTAGTGACCAGCAGTATGGTTTTCGTCATCAACGTTCTACAGGTGACCTGATGGATCACTGAAAAGTGGAACCAGTCTATTCACAAATTTGGTGAAAGTAAAGTTGTTGCACTCGATATTTCCAAGGCATTTGACAGAGTCTGGCATCAAGCTCTTTTGTCGAAAATGAATGCTTATGGAATTAATAACACCCTGCTCAATTTCTGACCGTTCAATCCAGGTCGTATTGGACGGATTCAAATCCAATGTTCATCGCATAAACGCCGGTGTTCCTCAAGGCTCTGTTTTATCTCCGACACTCTTTCTAATTTTCATTAATGATCTCCTATCCACCACCTCTAATCCAATCCATTCTTTCGCTGATGACATTACTCTTAGCTTTTCATATGACTTCACGCTTTCTGCACGACCCTCTTCGTTACAAGTGGAACTTAAACAACAACGTATGTTAAGCACGTTAAATTCTGACCTTGACAGCATAACAAGGTGGGGACTACATAATAGAGTTGAATTTAACGCTTCTAAAACCCAATGCTGTCTTCTGTCGTCTAAGCGTAATTTAAACCCCCAACCTTAATACATGAATGGTTCTTGCATCAAAGAAACTGAAAAGCTCTCAATTCTCGGTATGTGCGTCAACAACAAGCTTCGTTGGAAGGACCACATATTTGCCATCGCCAAAAATGCTACGAGATGTTTAGGTTTTCTAAAACGGTGCAAGATGTACTTCACTCCTTCAGATCTGGCTACTATTTACAAGGCGTATATTCGCCCTAAACTCGAATACAATTGTATTGTCTGGGCAGGTGCCCCCAAGACTACATTGCATCTACTAGACAGAGTTCAGAACCGCCTATTCTCCAACCCATCCGTAATACCCGTGCCTCAACTCGAGCTCACGGGTCTACCATAAAGCCTATCTTCGGACGTACTAACCAATTCAGAGATTCCTTCTTAAGCCGCACGGTAGTTATATGGAATGATTTGCCTGATTCTGTGTTTCCGCATTTTTATGATCTGCAGTCGTTTAAGACACGCGTACATAGACATCTCATCTTTTCCTCTCCCTAATTTTCTAACGCCCACGCTGTGCTAAGCATTATAAGGGTTAAAACCCCTTTAGCGTGTGTACATTATAAAAAATTCAAATTATAAAATTAAAAAAAATAGACATCATATTAATTTAAGACAAAACTTGGTTGTATACAATAAATAGTTTCACCTTCAAGAGCAAGAATAAATAAACTCTTATGTGAACCCATCGATGAGCAAGGAAAATAAAGTCGTCCGTGGGAAAAACATGGCGATCTCAAATCTATACTCCACAGCACTTAATAATCTGTCCGACTTTTCTTAGGTGAACCCACCCAAGAGCAAGCAAAATAAAGTTGTCCGTGGGAAAATCCGATCCCCATCTCAAATCTATACCCCGCAGTACTTAATAATTTGTCCGACTTATTGATCGTCATCGAAAACGCAAGTTTTACTGGAAATTGCAATCTCTAAAATTTACAAGGTAGTTTTGTCGAAATGAGTGCGATCCGTGGGATAAAAACTGTTAAACACTTTCCATTTTCTGTCAAGATATTCGCTTCAATTATATTGCCCAGCATCTTTTTTACGCACAGTCTTGTGCCGTTGCAAAGTTTTGGCTAGTCGAGATTCCGTAGTAAAAAAATTGGAGTTCCTTCTGTAAGTAAAAGACGATGTGGTGGCAATCCAGACGAATCAAGTGAGTTTAGGAACTTTATTAGATAAATAACTTCCTCATCAACATCTACTACGGTATCATAGACTTATATTCAGTGACTACGCCTATTAACATGACAAGTATTTGATTGTTTGTTTCGTGTGTGTCTCCAGTTTTAGCAGCAAGAATGGACCTTTCTCACAACCGGTTCAAAATGTAATAGTTTTGAGAAACAACCCCCTCAGATATCGACCCCAACCCCGAAAACTATAGAATCAACACTAACATCGTTCACCCCCTGCAAGTTTTCAACACCTGTGCCATCACAGAGTTTCTTGAAGATTTAAAGGCAATTTTAACGCAGAATGAGCCGCTTGCCGCCTTCTAACAACGTGGCTTCTATTACAGAAGATGCGACCGCTAGTTCCACATTGCGCATCGATGAAGAATATGCCGCCGTTTCCGTCGTCAACCGCCTTCATCAATGTGTCGTACAAGTTCTTTTCTGGTGATTCAGCAGTACAGAGATACATGTCTTCGATCAATATCAGCGCCTCATTGCGGATGTTATCGTTCATTTGAAGTTCAGGATTCGATGTCGTTCTTCGAACTCGATGCATAATATCGTCAGCCATGTTGTCCCACAAATTGAGTGCGTTCGATAGAAAACATGTCAAGATGATGATGGCGAACGTCCCAATGATTATCGTTGGCATGCAAATTCATCCGCTACAGGCTTCTCGAAATGTGGTGCAGAACACACCATCATCAGTCCGCAGGTTCTCGAACGAAGTTGGACCACGTACATTGACCAAAAGAAATTGTATATAGAAGCAGTCGTCATTTTTCGGATGAACAGTATAGATGCGACCAAGCGCATCAGTTGAACGCGGATACGCGGGTATCCGGTAACAGCTTGCGCTTGTTTTCAGCGTTGGAATTTTTTGGACGACGCATTCCAAGTGTAATAGCGGGGCATTTCCGAATAGAGTCCTGGCGAACGGGTCGCTTGTGCAGGTGGAGAAGAAACTCGTTCACGATATTGCTGATAAGCTGCATTTTCTTCCGTAAAATATACGCTTTGACCATTCTCCAACTAAACCGCCAAATGTAGAACAGTCGGAAGACGTTCGTGAATCGGACAGGAAAAGATTCTCCAAGTCGCCTCATTGCAACTCACATAACGGCCCAATTGATTTCGTGCTATCAAATTAGCCATTCATCATTCTTATTGTTGCATATTACGATATTCGAACTAAGCAATTATGCATTACTTTGCATAATACCGCACATCGCATTATCGGCTGTGGCAACAGCAACAAACTCATCGTAAATAATGACCCTATTCTGCATTTCTCTGTGCACTAATGTATTACAAAGATTTTATTGTCTATTAAACGCTTTAGCATTATTGGCAATACGGATCTACAAATGCACTTTATTACAATATGTCAATTACACACTTTTTACTACACCCTACATACGCTTCTTTGTCAATTTAGCACTTTAGTTTAAACCTACATAGTTATTTACCAATTAAACCCCTTTGCATGTACTTTGATTTAAGTATAAAAGAAAGTGATTCAGATAGCAATTGCAGCTTTATTAATTTCACAAGCAGGCAACAAAAGAGTTGTTCGCTATACAAAACATTTGGTGACTCCGACGTGATCGGTGCAAAGTACAGAGTTTCCCCCACCAGTGATAAGAGCTCTAGTACTCGATCCTTAAGGCGTTAGACTGAACCGACACAGTCTCTCCAATTTTTTAAGTAGTGTATTACGGCGTAGAGCTCGGGCGACACAGCTCAGGCGTAAGGTTGTGCCAACACATCCATTATACACATTTATCTAACACATTGGTAAGGCCTAAACTGGGCCCACACAGTCTCTCTTAAAACAGGCGTAGCCGAAAATGAAGCAGCTACCTGCAGAACAAGCCGAGTGTGGAAAGACTATCGAACGCATGTTCACCAACTTCAAAAAGGACTCGGCTTCGCGGAAAACAACGACGTATTTAGAAGACAGATTGCTGCAGCTGAACCAGGAGTGGAATTACTTCAGCACAAGAATCGAAAGTATCCAGGCTCTAAGAGAGTCCTACCCCAAACACGACTACTTCGATCAAAAGTTCTTTCAGCAAGTAAAGAAGATGAACGACCAATTCAAAAAACGTTTTAAAACAAAGATTGACGAAACACTACACTTCTTCTGCTGCAGAAACGTCACAGCAAAAGCAGATTCGAGCTGAATCTGCTGCAATACCAGGTCTTCACCGACCCATTCAAAAGATCAATGTCAAGGAGAGGTGGCACGCAACTGGCTATTTCTCTTGAGCAACGCTGGTGCAAGAAGCGATAAAAGAGTGACAAGCAGGAAACGTTCCTGCAGTTTTTAAGCGAATCTATTGATTTCGCAATGTTTTCGTCACCGATAAGTTTTATCGCATGGTTTTGTATTCTATCTAGCTGATGCAAGATGGTTTTAGACGCACCAGACCAAATATGACAATTTTAGGCGAATAAAAGCCTTGTAGATAGTATAGCCAGATCAGAGGGAGTGAAATATTTCTTGCACCGGGTTAGAAAACCTAAACATTTCGCAGTGTTTTTGTCGTTTTTATTATATTGAAGGGGTATTTCCCAATATTTTCACTGGTTTGCATCTGGATCAATATGGTTGAGTTTGAACCAAGCAGCAAGTTTCGTATCTCTCGAAGTGGCACGGCCCGCTGCAAGGAGTGTATTCCCTACGTGGAAGCAAACACTCTGCTCTTCATGCAAATGAACTGGCAATCGGTATATGGTATCGCGAATCCACATACTTTAAAGATTCATCGTGATTACTTTTTTCGTATACCAAAACGTTAGCACAATCATGTCCTTTGTACACATATTTAAACAAATACTTCACACTCTTTACTGTGGCACATATTTCAACATTGATATAGCACTTATATTTTAGACAAAGATATGTATTGTATGGGACCACCCAACTGTTGTCAATGCGACAGCCGTGAAAAATTGTATTTCGTCTGTTTCTTTTCGTTGACATTTCCCAATATAACATCCTGAAATTGTTTTGGAAAACCTTTGGAACATTTCCCTTGCACCATGCATGGACTGATTGGATTACGGTTGCCACATGATGTATGGATAATATTTCTAACAATGATATCAAAAAGATGAGGCGATAACTCATGGTCATGAATTTCAGCATTAACAATTTTGTCGATGTCTTCCTCCGTTTGTAATTTTGATTCATCAGCCAGAATGATTAAAATGTTAGTATGTAGCAATCCTCGCTTTTAAAATCTATTACATTAACGATTACCTTCACAGTTCGAAAAAGAGACATTTTCTCCATGTCTGTTATTAAATTGTTTACCTTAAGCCAAAAAACTCGAGCTACCAAGGCTGGCCAATTTTCTAATTTTTGTCAGGGCTTAAGGTTTTTCACGTTTTCTTTCATTTCGGATTGCAGGTCATGCAGCTCAATTGCCATAGCATCCTGGTAATGCTGTTGCATATTGCGGGGGCTACCTTGTAAGTTAGTTGTCAATATTACAGATTTCCCAACCTGCTCGTTTTCAGAGCCTGCGTCACGATTAATATATTTCATTAATGCTTTATAATTATCTGCTCTCAATGGCGGTTGCTTGTTTCGGATCCATTGAAGATCGTTTTGCTCTGCGTGGACATAAGCGTCAACTACGTACTGCTGGGTTAAACGTCATTCGTTTAACAACTGGGAAAACTCTCTAACTGACAAACGATAAAAAAATATTCCTTCATAGATACTTGGGATCGTTTTTGTGTCTCGTTCTTTTTAAAGCGACAAATTTTTGTGCTCCATTGTTCCTGACACGTCGGAAATAAAATCGGGTACGTTATGGTATCTAAATGAGGATAGAAAATGCCAATCCGTATAAATTTGGGCGTTCAGTACGTAAATGCATGACAATATCCCGATGAAACAGTGGTTCTCCCTCTTTGCTTTGAAACACTATGGACACTTCGTTAACCGTTAGAGCACTGTATCGCCTTTAATCATTGCCTCTTTCATAAATTACTGCTATTGCTACCTTGATTGGCTCAACGCTATCAGCTACATGGTAAGATTTTCATGACGGTCGGTTTAGCGACTCAGGCGCCCATTCGAAATATACATACAACTACATGAAGATGTCTCTTAGAAATATAGATTACTAGCTTTTCCCGGGCGCTTCGCCACCCGCACACATGAATCCCGGCCTTGCCATCGCTACCAAGGGAGGGGTGTTCTATTGCCTAATCCTAAACAAAGCGACACCTCGATCGTATATTACGATATTCGAATTAAGCAATTATGCATTACTTTGCATAATACCGCACATCGCATTATCGGCTGTGGCAACAGCAACAAACTCATCGTAAATAATGACCCTATTCTGCATTTCTCTGTGCACTAATGTATTACAAATATTTTATTGTCTGTTAAACGCTTTAGCATTATTGGCAATACGGATCTACAAATGCACTTTATTACAATATGCCAATTACACACTTTTTACTACACCCTACATACGCTTCTTTGTCAATTTAGCACTTTAGTTTAAAGCGCTCAACACGAGCACACGCAGATCACGCATCATATCGTCAAGCTACCTGCTACCTATTGAAAAAAAAACCCAAAACCAAAAGCGAGCATTTCGCTACCTGCTACTTTTTATTTTTTATTATTTCACTAATTATTTTTTAATTTCAGAAATATTTTTCTTTCATTTCATATATATTTTCAGAAAAGATCTTCCTTTCGATCAGCCCTATAAAATGGGGAAAAAAGCAAAAAGGAAGGAAAAAGTAAACGAGGTCTTGTCCTTAATTAAGGAACAAGTAACCAACCATGGTGGGGATTTCCTCTTGTCGTTGTACCGAAGGCTGGATGAAGTGAACCAGCTGTGCGATTCAGCGACTTCAGAGGAGGAAACCATGAGCGTTGTCGAGGAATCGGATACTGAAGTGCCCGAATCCAGCAGTGGTGGAGAGGATAACTTCAGCGACGAAGACAGTCGCAAAGCTTGGTCTTCTCCCGAAACCATGCCCGCAAAGGCAAAAAAAAGGAGGTTGTCTGGAAATTCCAGACCATCATCACCACCAACATCATCTTCTCCTGGAGTGGCTGCTGTTGATAAAAAAATTGCTGTTGATAAAACAGCTTTACCAAAAGAGTCCCAAAAGGTCTCAAATAAGAAGGCACCACCACCAGTCTCCGTCCATCAAGCTCCATCAAGCCAAAAATCCCAAACTACGGGACCAACATCAAAACCTTTTTCCATGCCGCCAATAGTCTGCTGACGTCGCTGAACTATCAAAGTTCACGAAGAGCGCCAACATTAGTTGCAGAATTCGCAACATCAACAGCAACAAATCAGTCGTTGCGGCCATGAACAGAGATGGCCATCAGCTAATTCGGTCTTTCCTACAATCGGGAAAGACTGAGTTTAACACTTATACTGCAAAGGAGTACAGGAAAGAAATGTTGGTCCTAAAAGGTATTCACCACTCCTTTGATGCTGAAGATGTCAAGGAAGCGTTGACGACAGAGGGTGTCCCTGTACTAGTGGTGAAACCCTTCAAATCTCAAAGGACTGACAAGAAATTTAATCATTTCATTGTCGAGCTAGAGAAGAACTGCGAAAAAGCGGCAGTTTGCTCAAAAACCCTCCTTTTGAACCAGTTGGTGCATTGGGAAAAACTAAAATTGGCGGGCATTACTCAATGCAGAAACTGCCAAAAATTTGGACATGTCGCAAGTAATTGCGGCATGAAATACAGATGCGTCAAGTGCAAAGATGAGCACTTGCCTGGCCAATGCCCAAGAAATGCAGACAATATAAAAGACGACAACGTTTTCTGCACAAACTGCCAGAAAAATGGACATCCGGCAAACTATAAAGGATGTCCAAAATATAAGGAAAAGATGGCTGAAAAGCTTAAAACCGCACAAAAGAAGAAGGAACAACATAAATTCGCCCAGATGTCTGCTTCAAAAGCCATAGTAAAGGGAGTAAGTTTTGCTAGTATAGCTGCTATGGGGACTTCCAGCAAGCCAGCAACGATTAGCAAGTCTCTAACAAGCAGCCATGCAGCATCAAACAGCAAACCAATAAAAAAGCCAGCCGTTAAACCTGTACCATCTACCGGAAAAGCCAACATCTTCGACGATACGGAAAGGCTATTTGGAGCTGACCTCTTTACAATTTTACAGAAGGCTAGAGAAGTCGTGCCTGCTAATTATAGCAGTCTTGATGACAGGTCCAAAACAACAGTTTTGGGTCGACTTATTTGTGAATTATGTTCACAATAAGCAGGATAAGTATATTCTCATATAATGTGAATTCCATTTATTCGTTAGCTAGGCGTATCACACTAACATTATTTATTAAAACTAATAAACCTGACATTCTTCTTTTACAGGAAACAAATCGCACTGGGAGAAATCCGTTCAGTCCAGACGGATACAATATCCACAGGGTCGACAAAGGCAGTGGACGCTCTGGGTCGGCGGTCCTTATCAGGAACACTATGGCAGGCGAAAAGGTGCAAATCAGTGGTCTACGTAGCATGGAAGCAACAGCTGTCAGCATTAAAGTCAACGAAGTGGAGACCTTGCTGGTGATATCGGTGTACAATCACTGTAACGCAACGAGGGAAGACATCCAACGGGATTTGCAAACTGTCTGCAAGTGATGTCTGAGGTGATGTTAATGCTAGACATACTCGATGGCAGGACGAAGTGTGCAATCACAAAGGAAGGGCCATTACAGACTGGATGGACTCAAATCCGCATCAGCACACGATGGCTATAGTTTCACAGCCCCGGAAGACGTACCCTCGGACACCGTCAACTTTGGATTTGTTTCTGGCAACCACAAATTTCTTAAATATTCTCCCAGAATTAAGAAATTATTCCTGCTTGGCGCATGATAGCGACTCGGATCATATGGCCATAGAGCTTCGAGTGAGGCTGAACCAGCGAATTGTGCAAGTCACCCCAACACCTGAACTTCACATCAACTTTAAGAAAATAAACTGGAACCGGTTTAGATCAGAAGTTGAAGCTGAACTTCCTATTCCAGCGGCTTGCAGAAATCTGGAGAATACAGAAATTGATGATGCTATCAGAAATTTTGAGATTACAGTGAATTCAGCCATTAATCGGCAGAAAACAATTCGCACTAGCAGGGATCGCTTCCAACACTTGCCTGAGCATATACAGGCCATATATGCTCACAAGCAACGGCTTAGGAAACGCCTTCAGAGAATCTTCAATAGGACACTTAACACAGTCAACGACGAATACCTGTCTGTACTTTCGCAACTGCGTTGTACAGTTAACATGTGTCGTCAAGCTGTGCGGAGTTTTCAGGAAGATGAACTGACCAAACGGCTCCAGGACATCAAACCAGGCCCTGATGCTTTTAGGAAGCTGAACTCTCTGGTTGGAAAGCGTATTTCCATTCCAGAGACTATCACCATTGAAGATCGAACAGTATCCAGCGCTGCTGAGAAAGCGGAAGCCTTTGCCTGCCATTTTGAAAGGAGCTTTACGGACCGACCACCAACGCATCTTCCAGATTTCTTGGAAGAGGTTGAAAGTCTTGTGGAAGACACCACTTCTCCAGGAAATACTATAGTGCAGTTCAGTGAAGAAAATCGCGCCAACGCACCCGTAGATGTCGATATGTTTACCGGAACAGCTGTTGTCAATGATTTGATTATGAGTGGAAACTCAAAAAAATCATCAGGCACAGATGGGATTTCTAACTTTTTGCTTAAAAAGTTACCGGGTATGGCAATTTTGATGTTAACCATCATTTTCAACAATTGCCTAAACAATGGCTACTTTCCGGACAACTGGAAGGTGGCCAAGGTAGTACCAGTACCCAAGAAAACCGACCGCTCCAGCGTAACTGGTTACCGTCCAATAGCTTTACTGTGTTGTATAAGTAAAGTATTGGAATCATTGATCCGTAAAAAGATCAATACGTTTTGTACGGAAAGAAATCTTATTCCTTCCTTTCAGTACGGTTTCCGAGAAAAGCACTCTACGCTGCACCCTCTGCTGAAGCTTCACAGTGACGTCACTAAAGGACTGAACGTCAAAAGTAGTACAGTGGCCTGTTTGCTAGACATCGAAAAAGCTTTCGATAGTGTCTGGATAAACGGGCTACTGTACAAGCTTATTAGTTTTGGTTTCCCCAATTATATTGTAAAAATAATTAAAAATTTTCTTTTTAACAGGGTCTTCTTTGTACAGGTGTACGACCGCCCATCGACAAGGAAAAGGATTAAAGCCGGAGTTCCTCAAGGTTCCAGACTTGGACCAATCCTGTATAGCATCTTCACGGCGGATCAACCCACAAATACAGCCGGAACAAGGACTATGCTCTTCGCGGATGACTCCATAACGTATGCAGTTTCCCGCTCTCCCGAGATAGCTGCCCGAAGAGTGGAGGAACACCTCAGAAATCTTTGGGACTACTACCTGAAGTGGGGACTAAAGATCAACGCCAATAAAACGGAACTCATCTGCTTCCGAGTACCAGCAACCGAAACAAGGATAAGAAAAATCGCAAGTCGTTGCAGAGCCTTAAAAATCACCCTTCCAGACAACACAGTTATAAAAACTCAATCAGAGACGAAGTACCTGGGAATAAACTTCACCGAGAGGCTCAAGTTTAATGCCCACATCGATAAAACGTTGAAAAAGGCTAATTACGCCCTTCATTTGGTGCACCCGCTTCTACGAAGGCGAAACGGACTGTCAAACAACACCAGGCTGCTCATCTACAAGCAGCTCATCAGGCCAGTGATAACCTATGGCTATCCCATATGGTTCACCGTCTCACCAACAACGATGAAGAAGATCTCCCTATTTGAAAGGAAGGTACTTAGGATCTGTACAGGACTCTGGAGGGTGCCAAACAGCTATAAGTTTGTCTCGAGTGCAAGGCTTTACGACGCGGCAGGTCTGCTGCCCATAACCGACCACTTGTTCAGAATGGCAAAGAAATTCGTTGATGGGTTGGAAACACATCCAAGTCCGGAGATGCAAGGACTGAGAATCGAAGAAATCGAGCCAAGCCACCGCTATATAAACATCAGAGGATTCACAGATGCTAGATTTGACGACATCTTTAATAATCAAGACGTTTCCTTCGTGCCCCTATTGTTGAGCCGACACTTAATAATAATAGTTATAAGTTTAGTTTTTAAGTCAAAATTGTATAATATCTAAATGTTTAATAAAATATCTTAATCTAATCTAAAATCCCTTTGCATGTACTTTGATTTAAGTATAAAAGAAAGTGATTCAGATAGCAATTGCAGCTTTATTAATTTCACAAGCAGGCAACAAAAGAGTTGTTCGCTATACAAAACATTTGGTGACTCCGACGTGATCGGTGCAAAGTACAGAGTTTCCCCCACCAGTGATAAGAGCTCTAGTACTCGATCCTTAAGGCGTTAGACTGAACCGACACAGTCTCTCCAATTTTTTAAGTAGTGTATTACGGCGTAGAGCTCGGGCGACACAGCTCAGGCGTAAGGTTGTGCCAACACATCCATTATACACATTTATCTAACACATTGGTAAGGCCTAAACTGGGCCCACACAGTCTCTCTTAAAACAGGCGTAGCCGAAAATGAAGCAGCTACCTGCAGAACAAGCCGAGTGTGGAAAGACTATCGAACGCATGTTCACCAACTTCAAAAAGGACTCGGCTTCGCGGAAAACAACGACGTATTTAGAAGACAGATTGCTGCAGCTGAACCAGGAGTGGAATTACTTCAGCACAAGAATCGAAAGTATCCAGGCTCTAAGAGAGTCCTACCCCAAACACGACTACTTCGATCAAAAGTTCTTTCAGCAAGTAAAGAAGATGAACGACCAATTCAAAAAACGTTTGGAAACAAAGATTGACGAAACACTACACTTCTTCTGCTGCAGAAACGTCACAGCAAAAGCAGATTCGAGCTGAATCTGCTGCAATACCAGGTCTTCACCGACCCATTCAAAAGATCAATGTCAAGGAGAGGTGGCACGCAACTGGCTATTTCTCTTGAGCAACGCTGGTGCAAGAAGCGATAAAAGAGTGACAAGCAGGAAACGTTCCTGCAGTTTTTAAGCGAATCTATTGATTTCGCAATGTTTTCGTCACCGATAAGTTTTATCGCATGGTTTTGTATTCTATCTAGCTGATGCAAGATGGTTTTAGACGCACCAGACCAAATATGACAATTTTAGGCGAATAAAAGCCTTGTAGATAGTATAGCCAGATCAGAGGGAGTGAAATATTTCTTGCACCGGGTTAGAAAACCTAAACATTTCGCAGTGTTTTTGTCGTTTTTATTATATTGAAGGGGTATTTCCCAATATTTTCACTGGTTTGCATCTGGATCAATATGGTTGAGTTTGAACCAAGCAGCAAGTTTCGTATCTCTCGAAGTGGCACGGCCCGCTGCAAGGAGTGTATTCCCTACGTGGAAGCAAACACTCTGCTCTTCATGCAAATGAACTGGCAATCGGTATATGGTATCGCGAATCCACATACTTTAAAGATTCATCGTGATTACTTTTTTCGTATACCAAAACGTTAGCACAATCATGTCCTTTGTACACATATTTAAACAAATACTTCACACTCTTTACTGTGGCACATATTTCAACATTGATATAGCACTTATATTTTAGACAAAGATATGTATTGTATGGGACCACCCAACTGTTGTCAATGCGACATTCTTTTCGTTGACATTTCCCAATATAACATCTTGAAATTGTTTTGGAAAACCTTTGGAACATTTCCCTTGCACCATGCATGGACTGATTGGATTACGGTTGCCACATGATGTAAGGATAATATTTCTAACAATGATATCAAAAAGATGAGGCGATAACTCATGGTCATGAATTTCAGCATTAACAATTTTGTCGATGTCTTCCTCCGTTTGTAATTTTGAGTCATCAGCCAGAATGATTAAAATGTTAGTATGTAGCAATCCTCGCTTTTAAAATCTATTACATTAACGATTACCTTCACAGTTCGAAAAAGAGACATTTTCTCCATGTCTGTTATTAAATTGTTTACCTTAAGCCAAAAAACTCGAGCTACCAAGTCTGGCCAATTTTCTAATTTTTGTCAGGGCTTAAGGTTTTTCACATTTTCTTTCATTTCGGATTGCAGGTCATGCAGCTCAATTGCCATAGCATCCTGGTAATGCTGTTGCATATTGCGGGGGCTACCTTGTAAGTTAGTTGTAAATATTACAGATTTCCCAACCGGCTCGTTTTCAGAGCCTGCGTCACGATTAATATATTTCATTAATGCTTTATAATTATCTGCTCTCAATGGCGGTTGCTTGTTTCGGATCCATTGAAGATCGTTTTGCTCTGCGTGGACATAAGCGTCAACTACGTACTGCTGGGTTAAACGTCATTCGTTTAACAACTGGGAAAACTCTCTAACTGACAAACGATAAAAAAATATTCCTTCATAGATACTTGGGATCGTTTTTGTGTCTCGTTCTTTTTAAAGCGACAAATTTTTGTGCTCCATTGTTCCTGACACGTCGGAAATAAAATCGGGTACGTTATGGTATCTAAATGAGGATAGAAAATGCCAATCCGTATAAATTTGGGCGTTCAGTACGTAAATGCATGACAATATCCCGATGAAACAGTGGTTCTCCCTCTTTGCTTTGAAACACTATGGACACTTCGTTAACCGTTAGAGCACTGTATCGCCTTTAATCATTGCCTCTTTCATAAATTACTGCTATTGCTACCTTGATTGGCTCAACGCTATCAGCTTCGGAAGTTTCAATGGCTTGTTTTTCCACTTCATTAAGCATTTTTATTGATTTTGCAAGCGGGTGGTTATTAATTATATCAGCTAAATTTCTCATGATTATTTCTGAGCACTGCTTGTTCTCTGGAAGGTTCATTCGTTGGTAGACTGTATCATAAGGGTCCTTTGTTCTTCGACGGCGAGTAATTATTTTAGAGATATCTGAGGCAATAGTTTTAACGTCGTGTGTCACGCTGTTCAGGTGTTTCAGCAGCTCTTGAAGTACAACTTCTGCTTCGATTGTTTTCAAGCCATGACTCACGCTGTTCAAGTGTTTCAGCAGCTCTTGAAGAAAAAGTTCGGCTTCGATTGTTTTCAAGCCGTGAGTCACACTGTTCAGGTGTTTCAGTGCTCTTGAATAACAACTTCTGCTCCGATTATTTTTAAATCGTGTAACACGCTGTTGAGGTGTTTCAGCAGCTCTCATCTTCTTTAAACTCGCCGTAACTCATCCAATACATCGGTTGCATTTTTAGTCAAAATTAAATTATGCCTACAAACAAAAAGTTAATTGATTGACACATTTATAGACTACTTTGAACCAATATTTCACCTGAAAAATATTCACTAACAATAATTCCGTTATTTTAAATCACTAAAGTTCTATTTCGCAAAATTTTCTCAAAATAATTACAAAATATGTCCGTAAATTTAATAAACTTTTGTTCGGGAGGTACCCGAAGGAAACAATATTTATAAGAACATTTCTTAGATATGACCTCGGCATGCAAATCATACATGGTAAGATTTTCATGACGGTCGGTTTAGCGACTCAGGCGCCCATTCGAAATATACATACAACTACATGAAGATGTCTCTTAGAAATATAGATTACTAGCTTTTCCCGGGCGCTTCGCCACCCGCACACATGAATCCCGGCCTTGCCATCGCTACCAAGGGAGGGGTGTTCTATTGCCTAATCCTAAACAAAGCGACACCTTGATCGTATTCGCACTATGTGGTTTACCGAGATTTTGTTAAGACGCATATTCTGTGAAAGTTTCAGCTCAATCGGCTATCTAGTTTTTGAGTTTCAGTGTCGTATTACAAACCAACAGACATTAATTTTAAAATTCTCTATATTAACTCCGCGTACCCGTGGCTGGCGGACTGGCTGGATGGCGGGCTGGCTGTTCAGATCTTGTGATCAATTTTAAACCCACTTCCCAAAGCCCGATTTTATTGAAATTTTGCACAAATGTATATTTCCGGTGACAATACTTTCTATACAAATTTGTTTCTCCATATAGCGGCATCAGATCATGTCATACTATGATGACTGTGCTCTGTGTGCGTGGTGCGCTGTGAGCAACGCTGCTTGCCTTACGATTGGGGTTGTTTGGTTGTTGGGTTGCAGTGCATCGAATGTGTTTTTATTTTTCAGCATTTATAGTGGAATTCAGTATACTTTTGGAGATTGGAGAATTTACATGAACAATTTTAATTTTTAAATTCTCTATACTAACTTTGCGTGCCCGTGGCTGGCTGGCTGGCTGGCGGACACACCAAATCTTGTGATCAATTGTTAAACCACTTCCTAAAGCCCGATTTTATTCAAGATTTTCACACATGTGAACCCTTTCTATTAAATTTTTTAAAAGTTTTCTTCAAATTTGAAACACCCCGGGTAAGGGTGCAGCAATACAACTTTTATAAACAAAAAATCCCGATTTTCTTCAAATTTATACGCATGTGTAAATCCGATGGACAACACTTTTTGTAAAACTTTGGAAATTATCGCGCCCAGAGGTTCTTCAAATTTTATGGGCAGTGTATCTCAGATGGACAACACTTTTTCTAAAACTTTGGAAGTGATCGGGCCCGGGGTCGTGGGGACACATACAAATTTTGTAAAAAAAAAAGTACCCCATTTTCTTCAAATTTTATATGCATGTGTAACTCCGATGAACAACACTTTTTGCAAAAGTTGAAGTGATCGGGCCCCGGAGTCGAAAGAACCCATACAACATTTTAAAAAAATTACCCGATTTTCTTCAAATTTTATACACTCATGTCCTATGGAAAACGCTGTTTGTAAAAATTTGGAAGTGGCACCAGGGCATATATATTTTTTTTTTAAATTAGCACAATTTTCTTAAATTTTAAACACATGTGTATCTCCTATGGAAACACTTTTTGTAAAAATGTTGGAGTGATAAGGATAGGGGCCCCCAAACCGTTTTTCAAAAAATTTACCCGATTTTATTCAAACTGCACATTTGTCGAATAGAGAATTTTCACGAAAAATTATAATTTTTAGGTGCTGTTTTATAAATATATAGATTATAGTACGTACAAAGCAGAGCAGTGCTATGTGCTGCTTTTTTGTCGACTTTAGTTATTTAGTTACAAAATTGGTCGCCACTAAGGGCCCTTTTATTTAAACGAATAATATATAGCCCATGTTCACCCTAAAAGTCCTTTCTAAATATTGGTGAAGAAATTTTTTGAAATCGGTCCTGCAGTTTCAAAGATTACCTCCTACACACATACGAACATTACCTCTTTATAATATTAGTTTAGATATAATGCTCGGGACCAGTGCTGCTGAACTTCTTCAATTAGTATTATACTTCTATTTCATCGGCCGTACTACTAAACTACTTTTATGAAGAAATTAAAAATTGAAACGATCCTATATATTTTCATTTACATGTTAATAAGTCTGTGTATTTTTCTCCGAACGTGCCTAATCGTGATATCATCCACTTCTACAAATGTAATTTTTTTCGGTTATTTATTTATTTTCCTGTGCCCGAAGCTAAAACCCTTAATATTTACCTTTTTTCGATATTATTATCGTATCACATTAACAAGAAGAGGAATTTTTATATTTCCCCAAAATATTCTTGACAAAGTATGTTGACATACATACAACAAAACGTAAGTAACAACCTATGGTATTGTATTTAAATAGATTTTCTTGCTTCCAAATTAAAAATTACAGTTAAATCTTATTATTACATATATAATAATATAGAAGGAAACCGACGGTTTTTCGGTTGATTTTTGCAGTACTTTTAAGACTTTTGTATTTAGTTGAAGTAGGTTAGGTTGAAGTGGCTGTCCGTCGAAAGGCAAACACACTTAGACCAGAACTGGTCTCACCTCACCTCTCTCACCTACTCGTTGAACCAGTTGGGGCTTCGTAAGTACCGCAAGATACTTCTAGGTTAGGTTGGGGTGGCTGTCGGCAGGAAGCCGACCTGCTTAGACCAATAGATGGTCCATTGTGATGCCACATGGATCGAGAGGATTTCTCGCCCTACTCATTGAACCAGTTAGAGCAGTTGAACAGACAAGCCGATCTTTGGTTTTTGCTTAGTTTATTGCTTTGTCTGAGGCAGTCCACCAGGCCACCACACCGTACATAAGTGTAGAACTTATTACCGAAATATAAAGTCAATATGTGATATGGGATTGAAGCCCCATTTGCTACCGATGGCTTTTTTACAGGAGAAGAGCGCCACTGTGGCTTTACGAACTCTTTCTTGTATAATAGGTTTCCAGCTTAGCTTTCTGTCAAGAATGAGACCCAGATATTTAGCTTTATCATAGAAGAATAAGCTTGTGCCCTTTAAAGAGGGTGGTTCAACAACAGAGTTCCTTCAGGGTATTGAGGTGTTTTCCTGAAACGGCAATAGCAACGTCATCCGCATAGGCGATCACTCTGCAGCACTATCTCTTCGGGCATATCAGCCCCTCGTTCACCACTAAATTCCAAAGAAGAGGGATAGAACTCCACCTTGCGGCGTACCTCTGCAGACAGATCTATTAGCACCCAGTTTTGAATTAATGATCCGACTTGTAAGCAGGATATCAATCAGTTCACCAAGTGAGTCGTCTACTTTCACGGCAGACAATGCAGTTCCAATCGCCGATGTGTTGACGTTTTTAAAAGCGCAAATATCCAGGAATGCTATCATTGTATACTCTTTATGGTGAAGTGAATATTCAATAAAACTCACTAACGTATGTAGAGCTGTTTCTACAGATTTGCCTTTACAATAAGCATGTTAATCATTAGACAAAAGGTCTTTTGTCTATACTATTGCGTAAATTAATATCAATTAGTCTTTCTAAAGTTTTAAAAAGGAATGATGACAGACTGATAGGTCTGAGAACTTTTGGACTGACGTGTGAGCATTTGCTCCATAAATCCGGAATGTGGACCAACTCTAGACAACTCTTTAGAATTACCTTTAAGATATTGTAGTCTAGTAGCAGATTGAGCGATTCTTTGCTAGAGGTAGCTCACGAGCTGTCAGTTTTTTTCAAACAGCTAGGCATTATGGGATTGGTTGGGAGTACTTTCTTAAGCCTTGAAGTCTCTGAGGACTCTTCTATTTTACCTCAGAAGAGTCTCCAGGATAAACGTTTGGCTTTTCTCAGTTCTTTTTTATAAACCCATCCTGTCTTTCCTTGAAGTTTTGGCTGACTTGAATAGTTTTCTCCAGCTGCTTCTGAATTGTCCCAATTCAGATGACCACCAATGTGGTCTTTTCTTGCCTCTAGCGGAGTACGAGGGTAGGAGGAACATAGTGCTTTGTTGAATGTTTATGTCCCACAGACAACAAGATCTTTGTTTTCTTTTCTTTCGTCCCGGACAGACGTTGTCACGCTCAAAACCCACGGCCTTGTCTTTGAGCTCATCTTTCAAGCCGTTTTTGAAAATATTTAGCGCATATGTGTCATTCATCTTTGTGATTATTGACTTTTCGTTTTGGGATGTGGTACCGATGTCTTCGATTTGTAGTTTATTTAGGTCTGAAATGAGGTTGGTTATTTTGTCCTTGTACGCTGTGACAGTGAAATTTCTTTGTGTTATTTGTGTAAGTGTTGTATGTATTTGAGGTATTGTGGTTGTGGATTTGTATCTAGCTCTGAGTTCTACATTCAGTGCTGCTAGATTTTCTGGTTCTGTGTGTATTATTGCTTTCACGTTCGTACTTAACTTTATATAAAAAATGAATTCTAGTAGGTCTGCCTTCGCGGTATCTGTTAAAGGTCTATCAATTAGTTATTTTATTTTTAAGAAGCTATATCATTTTTTATGATTTCCCGAGAATGTCGGTATGGCTTTCATAGCCGTGTCGAGGTTGAATGCTGCCGTTTCTATGTTTGTGTTTTCTGTTTCTATTGAGTCTGTGTTTAAATCTTCTAAAATTATGTTGTTTTTATTATCTAGGTCTTCTAAAACGGTGTCGTCATTTATGTCTTCTATAACTATGTTGTCGTTATTTTCTAAAAAGTTGTTAAGTGTAGTTAGAGTGTTAGTATATATTTCTTTAAACTGTGTTTTTAGTTCGTGTATTTTCGTATGCTTTGTATAAAGGGGGTTATTTATTATTTTGTTAAAACGGTTTTTTTTTTAGTTCTTCTAATTCTTCTAGTTTAGTTTGTATCGTTTCTTTTTTATATCTCCTGTTCGAGCATTTCTTTGCGTTTATTAAAATTTTATTTATTTGACATATTATTTCGCTAGCTCTGTCCATTACCTTAAAATAATTTCATAGCAAAAAAAAAAAGAAATATTAATGTGTATATATGATTTATTTATTTTTATACATTTTGAGTTTTATTAATTTGTCCCATTGTTTCGTTTTTTAAATTCTCTATATTAACTTCACTTGCCCGTGGGTCGTCGGTCGTCGGTCGGTCGTCTGTCGTGGATTCTTGCGATCAATTTTTAACCCACTTCCCATGGCCCGATTTTATTGAAATTTTGCACACATGTGTATTTCCGGAGACAACACTTTCTATTAAATTTTGAGGCCCCTCGGGCTGCGGGGTCGGGGGGCTCCCAAACAAAAATTTTAAAAAATTTACCCGATTTTCTTCAAATTTTACACACATGTGTATACCCAATAAACAATACTTTTTCGAAAATTTGCTAGTGATCGGGTCCCGGGTTCGGGCGCAAGGCCCTTATACATTTTTTAAATATCTGTACTGGCATCAGATATTCGTCGCCCTTTATGGACTGTATGCGGTGTGTGCTGCGCAGTCGGCTGCGCTGCATGGTTTTGGTGGTGGTGGAGAGAGAGAGAGAGAAATCTTAGCGCACGCACAAATGAACCCAGCAAATGAAACGAGACATACATGTTTTATGCTTACTTCAACTTACATTTTTATTATATACTGAATTGTATTTTTATTGATGTCGTTTTTTTTGTTGTCGATATCAACTTACAGATAGAACAACAAGTTTTCACAATATTCTGTCATTTGGCGTTTTCATAAATTAGTTCAGAGCAGTCAAAGAGTTCTCAAGATAAATGTTCGTGTTTCTTATTTGCTCAGAGTATGAGCGTGCTCTAAGTGCTCAGAATAAAATGATCTGAGCTTTTTCAATTTTAACATCTGATGTCAAATGTTTGTTTCGATGATTTTCTCCTACAATAAAAAAAATGGCCCAGGATCGAGGGGCTCCCATATCAATTTCTGCGATTAGAGAATTTAGATGAAAAATTTTAATTTTTATGGGTTGTTTTTTTGTTGTTCTTCTTGGTGTTTAGTTAGTTTGTGGGTTTGTGGATTTGTGTGTCATGGAATCTTGCGATCAATTTTTAACCCACTTCCTACAGCCCGATTTTATTAAAATTTGGCACACATGTATATCTCCCATGACAACACTTTCTATTAAAATTTGAGGCCCCTCGGGCCGCGGGGTCGGGGGGCTCCCATACAAATATTTTACAAAATTTATCCGATTTTCTTTAAAGTTTGTACACATGTGTGTCTTCGATGGAAAAAACTTTTTGTAAAAATTTGGAGCGATCGGCCCCTTGGGGACTCCAATATACAATTTTTAAATATCGCTATATCGCATCAGATCACGGCAAAGTATGAGCTGATAAGAAAAATTTTAATTTTGTTTTTTTAAGATGTGTATTTCTTCCCAGTATTTTGTTGATATGTTCCAGGGGAGTGGATTTTCTGTTTGTCTTACTTGTTGAAGTAAGTTCGCCATTCTTCTTCTGTCTCTTGTTTTTTGTCCTCCTCTTTTCTTTCTTGCGATGGTTGTGTCTACGTGCGGGATTGCGGTTCTTTTGTTGTCTGCTATTTTTTGTTGTGTCTTCAAGTATTGGTCCAGTGTCAGTTTCTTAGGTCCTTGCTGCTTGTTACTTGGTTTATATGTTGGTGGTTTTTCCTGTGTTGTTATGCTTGTCGGAATATATTGTTCCATTTGTTGTTTATATTTTGAGAATTGTTAAAAGTCCTTGCAGTTTGCAAGATTGAAAAAGTTGTCTCTACGCGATTTGCAAGATATTTTAAAATTGTATCCTTGCGCAGTTTGCAGGATCGTGGTCGTAGGATCGTGGAATCTAAAAAATATTTATTGATGTTTTAAACGCGGTTCTCAGGATCGTAGTCGCAGGATTGCCATGTAATGTTTTGTTTTAGAATGTCAGTGAGATGGCAAGATCGCCATGTAATGATTACTCGTTACTGAGATAGTGAGATTGCTGTGTGAATGTTATGGTATTACAGTCAAGTGAAAGTATGAGTGGGTACATGTACAGATGACAAGCAGTAAACTGCACTCAACTTGCTTTGCAGTCAGGATCAAAATCCCAGCAAGTCGTGTGGTTTGAAAGAAAAAGATACGTTCAGTTAGAAGGTATAATTAACTCTGTTTTTATTTGGTAAAAATCTGCTTCTTTTATAGTGAATCTAACAATGTAAATTTCTTATCTATTAAAAGAAAATATGTATCTAATAATGCAGTGCATCGTCATCGATGCACTTGAAATAGTTTTGTTATTTACAATAGTGTGCTCATTATTGATGCACTTGAAATACTTATGCTAGAGTAGGGCACGATGTAAATGCTCTACTGGTCGTGTGTGATTCATAGTGCACCGTGTCGGTGTTTGCCGAACACGTGTGCTTTGTTTATTTTGTTACGTAATTTATGGTTTTATGAGTGTCACCGATTGTATGCGGTAATTGTATGGATATTTAGATAGTGCATTGGTGTCGTCATAAATTAATGTTCTTTATTGTATTTACTTGGGTGGTGTGTATCTTATGGATATACACTACAATGAGTTCATATCTAAGAAATATTCTTTTAAATATTGTTTCCTTCGGGTACCTCCCGAACAAAAGTTCATTAAATTTACGGACATATTTTGTAATTATTTTGAGAAAATTTTGCGAAATAGAACTTTAGTGATTTAAAATAATAAAATTATTGTTATTGAATATTTTTCAGGTGAAATATTGGTTCAAAGTAGTCTATAAATGTGTCAATCAATTAACTTTTTGTTTGTAGGCATAATTTAATTTTGACTAAAAATGCAAACGAAAAAAAGATGTATTGGATGAGTTACGACGAGTTTAAAGAAGATGAGAGCTGCTGAAACACCTCAAGAGCGTGTTACACAACTTAAAAATAATCGAAGCAGAAGTTGTTATTCAAGAGCGCTAAAACACCTGAACAGTGTGACTCACGGCTTGAAAACAATCGAAGCCGAACTTTTTCTTCAAGAGCTGCTGAAACACCTGAACAGCGTGAGTCATGGCTTGAAAACAATCGAAGCAGGAGTTGTACTTAAAGAGCTGCCGAAACACCTGAACACCGTGACTCACGGCATGAAAACAATTAAATCAAAACTTTTTCTTCAAGAGCTGCTGAAACACCTGAACAGCGTGACACACGACGTTAAAACTATTGCCTCAGATATCTTGAAAATAATTACTCGCCGTCGAAGAACAAAGGACCCTTATGATACAGTCTACCAACGAATGAACCTTCCAGAGAACAAGCAGAGCTCAGAAATAATCACGAGAAATTTAGCTGATATAATTAATAACCACCCGCTTGCAAAATCAATAAAAATGCTTCATGAAGTGGAAAAACAAGCCATTGAAACTTCCGAAGCTGATAGCGTTGAGCCAACCAAGGTAGCAATAGCACTAATTTATGATAGAGGCAATGATTAAAGGCGATACAAATTTATACGGATTGGCATTTTTTATCCTCATTTAGATACCATAACGTACCCGATTTTATTTCCGACGTGTCAGGAACAATGGAGCACAAAAATTTGTCGCTTTAAAAAGAACGAGACACAAAAGCGATTCCAAGTATCTAAGAAGGAATATTTTTTTATCGTTTGTCAGTTAGAGAGTTTTCCCAGTGGTTAAACGAAGGATTTTAACCCAGCAGTACGTAGTTGACGCTTATGTCCACGCAGAGCCTAACGATCTTTAATGGATCCGAAAAAAGCAACTGCCATTGAGAGCATGGATGGATGGACCAGGATGCTATGGCAATTGAGCTGCATGACCTGCAATCCGAAATGAAAGAAATCATGAAAAACCTTAAGCCCTGGCAAAAAGTAGAAAATTGGCCAGACTTGGTAGCTCGAGTTTTTTGGCTCAAGGTAAACAATTTAATAACGGACATTGTGAAAATGTAATAGAATTTTAAAAGCGGTGATTGCAACATACCCACATTTTAATCATTCTGGCTGATGACTCAAAATTACAAACGGAGGAAGACAAAATTGTTAATGCTGAAATTCATGACCATGAGTTATCGCCTCATCTTTTTGAAATCATTGTTAGAAATATTATCCATACATCATTTGGCAACCGTAATCCAATTAGTCCATGCATGGTGCAAGGGAAATGTTCCAAAGGTTTTCCAAAACAATTTCAAGATGTTATATTGGGAAAAGAAAAGAAACAGACGAAATACAAATTTTTCACGGCTGTCGCATTGACAACAATTGGGTGGTCCCATATAATACATACCTTTGTCTAAAATATAACTGCCATATCAATTTCGAAATATGTGCCACAGTAAAGAGTGTGAAGTATTTGTTTAAATATGTGTACAAAGGACATGATTGTGCTAACGTTTTGGTAAACGAAAAAAATAATCACGATGAATCTTTAAAGTATGTGGATTCGCGATACCATATACCGATCTCCAGTTCATTTGCATGAAGAGCAGAGCGTTTGCTTCCACGTAGCGAATACACTTCTTGCAGCTAGCCGTGCCAATTCGAGAGATACGAAACTTGCTGCTTGGTACAAACTCAACCATAATGATTCAGATGCAAACCAGTGAAAATATTGGGAAATACCCCTTCAATATAATAAAAACGACAAAAACACTTTCTGGAAAAAGCGACAAAGTGGTGGGAATAAAATAAAGATTTTATCTTAGACTCTTGCTTCAATATGAGACGGGATCTAAATCATTTGAAGACATTAGAACAATTGCAGTTAGCGAAGGGGTCAAATGTTGTTAAACGTAAAGGAAGCCGCAAAAGAAAAAGGATATCTTTTGGATGATTCAATTAGACAAAGACGCAAATCGCACGCTATGCCAGCCCGACTGAGACAGCTTTTTGCATATATTTGTGCTTTTCCTCGCCATCTGACCCTTTGTCGCTTTGGAATGAAAATAAGAATGACATGACTCTGAAGATATATTCCGCAAACACCACGTAAGGGATGAGCCCTGCAATAATTGCGAATAAACCGCTAAGATTTACTCTAGTCTTTCAAACTACCCGATGTTCAATCTGAGTACCTAATATTGACTACGTCCCATTCAATTTTAAGAAGAGAATTAAATTGCCATAGATATGATATCTTATTTTAATCCCATGCAGCCAAGTGTAGTTCACAAAATTGTTGGTGCAACTGTAGATGAATCCATGTTGCAACGCAACAAACCAAGGCATTGGATGTGCGTCATCAGCAAAATCAAACGTCAACGATCCCAATTTATCGGTGGGCTACGATCGCCTTACATTTTTTCTGTTGCATAAATACGATACATTGTAAGTCGAATCATCGCCTTACAGTGTGACTCACAAGGAATCGTTATGCAGCAAAACACATTGGCGATTTTATTAACATGAGCGTCAGCGGTCCCAATTCATTGGTGAGCAATCATCACCATACAATGTAATCCGCATTATCGTTTTACATTGTGACTAACAAAGAGTCGCACTATGTTCAAATTCATTGGCGATCGCTACGTCTCAGCATTTGATAACACTCCACAAGTTTATGGCCTTGCCACTACATTCGACACCACATTCCAACCGTGCAATAAGGGAACGCGACCCAATTAGTGTGCTTTATAAACAAACGCACTGGTCGAAAGTAGACACTCATAGTATTATCGCCATGTATCATTATTAGAGGTTGTGTTGGCATTCGTTGGCATTTCAGGCGCGCTGTACTGGATAAATGAGATATGGAAAATCATATCGTGGTACAAAATACTTAACAAAACAAGAGTGTGGAATTGGTTGGATTGGCTGTAGCTGTAGTTGGTGGCAAGGCGACAACAGCAAATCAGTTGTCACACAGTACTAAAACATCCCGGTCGCAGCGCGCATCCAAACAAAATAAATCGTCCGTCGTCAAGTCTTTGATCATCAAATCAAATTCATCATTTATCATTGTTTTTTAAAAATAGAATAAGAAGTAAATTAAGATCTACCGTTTAACGTAAAATCTATATATATAAAAATCAATTGCTGTTCGTTAGACTGGCTAAAACTCGAGAACGGCTGAACCGATTTGGCTAATTTTGGTCTTAAATTATTTGTGGAAGTCCAGAAAAGGTTTAAAAGGTGAGCCCCGCTCGGTGGCGCTGGTATCGTTTTTTTTCTGAAAATTCTTATGAAGTCAGTGGGTGTGAGTTCAGTGGGCAGTGGGTCAGTGTGTATATGGTCAATGGGTGGGTGGTCAGTGGGTGGGTGGTCAGTTGGCGGAGATTTTAAAGTGAAGATTTCAGATTAGGAAGTCCTTCAGATATTTGCAAATTGCCCTTGGATCCATTAAGTTCCAGGCGGCATACATTGGCCCTTCGAGCCGGATCGGAACTTAAAAATCATTTGGTCGGTATTTGGGCGCGTGTGTGGCAACTCAATTCAACATAATCGGTGTTGAATTAAAAAACAACTAAATCGTGCGTTGTTCGTGCGCGTAAAAGCAGCCAGTAGTCGTTGTTCGTGCGCGTATAACAATCATATCAACACAGTGGGTGTTGAATAAACCCTCAAAAGTGTTCGTTGTTCGTGCGCGTAAAAGCAGCCAGCAGTCTTTGTTCGTGCGCGTATAACAATCATATCAACACAGTGGGTGTTGAATAAACCAACAAAGGTGTTCGTTGTTCGTGCGCGTAAAAGCAGCCAGAAGTCGTTGTTCGGGCGCGTACAGCAATCATATCAACACAGTGGGTGTTGAATAAACCATCAAAGGTGTTCGTTGTTCGTGCGCGTAAAAGCAGCCAGCAGTCGTTGTTCGTGCGCGTATAACAATCATATCAACACAGTGGGTGTTGAATAAACCAACAAAGGTGTTCGTTGTTCGTGCGCGTAAAAGCAGCCAGAAGTCGTTGTTCGTGCGCGTACAGCAATCATATCAACACAACAAATCAACAGAGGAAGTGCAGCTCTACTCAACTCAACACAGAATTTTGATTGACAACCAAGAAGCGGGTACAACGAGGGAGCAACGCATAAAGTCGTGTGTGTGGCATTATTCTTAACTTTTATATTTTTTAAATAAAAAAAATTGATTATAACTATACTAAGACTTGTGTGTGTGTGGGTAAATTAATTCCGTTGTAATAAAATGAGTAAAGGAAAAATGTCCGTGGTAGTTGACGCGATTCAAACAATCGCACTAGAGTTGGATGCCGACTACAAGGCATATCTAGAGTTGGGGGTGAAAAAGCAATCAGTGCACATGAACGAGGCGCGTCTATCAAATTTAGAGACATCGTTCAATGAAGCTAGAGCTCTTCATCAAAAAATTGTTGAGTCTCCTAGTGAAGAAACTAAGGTGAAGTATATGGAAGCCCGCACGTTCCATAAGTTGAAGGAACTATTCTTCGCATATTCATGTGAGTTAAAGGAAAGGCTCACAACCGCCAATAGCCCAAGTTTTCTCAATAAATCAATGGCTGGATCGAAGAGTCCATCGGTGGAATTGAAACTTCCTCCGATGACAATTCCCACCTTTGATGGTTCTCTTAAAATGTGGCCCGAATTCAAGGCGTTATTCGAAAGCCTAGTGGCTACAAATTCCTCAATATCTGAGGCACAAACGTTGCAATATCCAAAGGGCAACTTAAGCGGTGAAGCAGTGCGCATGCTACGGAACACCGACACCAATTTTGAAACTGCTTGGGCATTGCTTGTCAAACGGTTTCAGAATGTCCGATTGTTAAGGGACAATCAATTTAAATTGCTTTTCGATCAAGAGAAAATTGTTCAAGAGTCATGTGATGAATTAAAGCTTGATACAACGAATGAAGCCAAGCAATCCATGGCGTGTCAGTGGATTCTTGGGAAGACGTGCTGATTTTTCATACAGTACAAAAGCTTCCGTCCACCACTCGAGGTCATTGGGAATCCCACATTGCAACGCATGTGGATTATCCGACATACAGCATATTGGAAGATTTCATCTTGATGAGATCAAGGACATTGAAGTCATCGGACAACCGGTCTCAAGTGTCATTTCATTAAGATCGAAAAAATACACTCCAGGTACAGTGCGTACAAACAATTCTACAGTTTTGAAATGTCCAATGTGCCAAGGATCCCACGCGATCCGAAACTGCCCTAAATTCAAATCTCTAAGCCCCGGAAAAGACAGGACATTGTAAGGAAATATAAATTATGTTTCAACTGTCTCTCTAATGCTCACTACACTAGAGCATGCACGAGTACATTCACTTGCTATAAGTGTAAGCAACGGCATCACTCGCTGTTACATAACAAGTTAACAAATGCCACATAGACACATGACTCGCGGTTACCAGGGGCAACCCAGTCATCATTTCAACACGCCGAGTATTATGGGCACAACCCAAAACTCACGACCACGGAGCAGCCAACGTGCTCCACCCAAGTAGCATCAACGCATAGTACCAACATAGCTGAACCCAATAAGGTTCAAGCTGTGCTTCTCGCCCTAAAGTCCCTAAAGGTGGTCAACCGATCGTACTGCGAGCACTTCTAGATGGTGTCTCCAAACACAAGGTCCCTCATTCAGAACCCTGACGTGTTTCCATCGATCATCCTGGATGGAATCATAAAAGAAACACCAGGCACCCCTATGGCTCAAAGGACAGAGCTGGGATGGGTGCTGTCTGGTAGCATTCTCCCGACAAAGCCATCGATAACTTCTCGCCACATTACCACAGAAGACAAAGACATAGACAAAATGCTCTTGAAATTTTGGGAACTGGAAGAAATCGGAAAGAAGTCTATGCTTTCACTAGAAGATGAACAGTGCGAATTCCACTTTTGTCGAACCCAGCAACGTCAGGCCGATGGAAAATATGTGGTTCAGCTTCCATTCAAGGAAGGAATACGACCGCCAATAGGACGATCATACAATTCAGCGAGAATTAGATATCTACAACTGGAGAAAAAATTCTATTCCAAGAAATTGCTCCAGCAGGAATACAAAAGGGTCTTAGATGGATATAAAGACTTCGAGCCATATGACAGAGGTAGATCCCCCGTCATTGGGAAACCACTACTTCGTTCCACACCAGGAAAGGAATCCAGCTCTACCACCAAGATGCGAATTATATTTGACGCATCATGCAAAACGTCAGATGGGACGTCACTCAAGATCACTTACTTATGGGTCCAAGATTGCAAGACGATATATTCGAACACGTTACTCGATTTAGAAAACACAAGATCGCTTTTATAGCCGATATCAATAAAATGTACAGGCAAATTTGGGTGCCTCCAAACGATTCGGCGTATCAACTCATCTTGTGGAGAGACAAACCAGTCGAGGATATCTAAGCGTATCGTCTGAATACCGTCACCTTCGGTACGGCTGCCGCACCATACTTGGCTGTGCGCACCTTACAATAATTGGCTACAGATGAACGGGATGATTATCCGCTTGCCTCAAAGATTGCAAAGAAGAACTTCTACGTGGATGACATCATTCATGGGGCAGACTCAGCCAGTGAGGCTTTGGAGATGCAGCAACAACTCATCACCATGCTGAACAAAGGAGGGTTCCCTTTAATGAAATGGGCAAGTAATAGCGAGAAATTGTTAGAAGCCGTTACAGAGGACCACCGGGAAATTGAAATTCCATTGTCATTTGATGAGAATAATGCAATTAAAACTTTAGGAATCCAATGGCATCCAGGAAAGGATACATTTTCATTCAAGATAATGCTTCCAGAACAAACAAGAACTACAAAAAGAACAATTCTCTAAGACATCGCTCGGCTCTATGATCCCTTGGGTTGGATTACTCCGTGCGTGATCCTTGGCAAGATTTTAATGCAAGACATTTGAAAGGAACATCAATCATGGGATGAGGACCTCCCACAAACAATTGTCAAAACCTGGTACACCTTGAAGGCAGAGCTTACAGCACTCAACGGCTTAGAAATACCGCGATGGATACATTACACCAACGAGTCTCGTATTGAAGTCCACGGCTTTTGTGATGCATCTGAAAAGGCATACGCTGCAGCAGTGTACGTTCGCGCGATCCACGGAAAATCAACACATACTAGTTTGCTGTTGTCAAAAACCAGGGTCGCCTCTTAAAACCAAATCTCTGGCACGGTTAGAGTTATGCAGAGCTGTATTACTATCAAACTTGTTGGTACACACGATCGAGACTATGGAATTACAAAGGGCACGAATTTACGCTTGGTCAGACTCACAAATCACTCTGGCTTGGATAAAAGCAGCACCATACACGCGAATCACATTCGTCGCCAACAGAGTCGCTGAAATTCATGAGCTGACTGACCCTAAGTGTTGGAGATACGTTCCGTCCAAGGATAATCCAGCGGATATCGCTTCAAGAGGACTCTCGCCTAGAGACCTGATCGCTAAGGATCAGTGGTGGAACGGCCCGGAATATCTACAGACATTTGAAGAATTTCCTATGTATGATATAGACAATACGGATCTTGAAACGAAAGCATCCGAAATTTCTAAGGTCAAAAACGATTAATACGAACTACAGCGTATTGGCTTCGCTTTATCAACAATGCTCGTAAAAAATCCGAGCGAATGTCAGGTCCGCTCTCAACAAAAGAAATCACTCAGGCTAGATTTCGGTTGATATGCCTAGTTCAATACGAATCCTTCAATGAGGAGATTACTTGAATCTCCAATAATGAAACAGTGCACAAAGGAAGTAAATTAGCTAGACTTTCACCCATTCTGGATGACAACAAAATACTAAGAGTCGGTGGACGGTTGGAGAATGCGGACTTGACCTATTCACAACGTCACCTTATTATTTTGCCTTCGCAGAATGTTTTAACCAAACTCATAGTCCATGACACTCATATGAGATTATTGCATGCCGGCCAACAACTAATGATGGCAACTCTTCGCACAGAATATTGGATTCTTCAACTCAAATCAAATGTTAAGAATTGCATCCACAAATGTCTCAAATGTTTTCGACATACAGCTACGATGATGCAACAAAAAATGGGAAACCTACCAGCTCCGCGAGTTAATGAGGCTCGACCGTTCCAAACATCTGGCGTGGATTATGCTGGACCTGTGCAATATAAAGCAGGGAAAGGACGCTGCAACAAAATCACGAAGGCATACATTGCGATTTTTATATGTTTTTGCACGAAAGCTGTTCATCTCGAGTTGGTGAGCGACTACAGTACGCCGGCCTTTCTAGCAGCCTTCAAGCGCTTTACGGCCCGGCGAGGCATCTGCACTGATCTTTATAGTGACTGCGGAACTAATTTTCAAGGAGATGCAAATATCATGGATTTAGAAAAACCACATCTATAGAAGCAGTGGGTCGAGGACATCGCTATGCAACTCCAGGGGAATGGAACTACCTGGCATTTTAATTCTCCTGCAGCGCCACATTTCGGAGGGCTCTGGGAAGCAGGAGTAAAGTCAATGAAACACCACTTGAAGAGAATCATCGGGCATTACACTCTTACCTTCGAAGAGTACTCCACTGTATTAGCACAGGTGGAAGCTTGTATGAACTCGCGACCGCTCTGCCCGGTTAATGAAGATCCAGAGGATCTATCAATTTTGACACCAGAACATTTTTTAAATGGTTCATCATTACAAACTACACCCGAAAGGAACTTAAGTGACAGCAAGTCAACTCATCTGGACAGATGGCAACTATTGCAGAAAATTCAACAAGAAATGTGGAAGAAATGGAAATCCGAATATCTCGGTCGACTTCAGCACCGCTCAAAATGGCTAACCCCAACTCCAGACCTGCAAATAGGACAAGTGGTCATACTGCCAGAAGAAGCAACACCTCCTTCAATTTGGCGTCTTGGTAGAATTGTAGAAACTCATCCTGGACCAGATGGAAAAGTTCGTGTAGTGACCATCAAAACAGCAACAACCATACTTAAGCGCCCGGTCACCAAACTGTGCCCTTTGCCAATGGTTAAAGAAGATATCTCGCACCCACATACACAAGCAAATAACTGAATTCGTCTATCAAATATAAATAGAACATATAACATACTAACCTAATTCACCCCCTCTAATAACCTATTATTGTCACACACCACTGACAGTACCCACCCTTTTGTTTCATGTTTCATGTTCACGAGCTGATTGGAAAAACAGGAATTTCGAAGTCATGAATGCAGTTAAGAAAAAAACAGCCAAGGACCCCTACAACCTTTCCGGCGGCCCGGCAGGATGTTGCAACGCAACAAACCAAGGCATTGGATGTGCGTCATCAGCAAAATCTGAACATCAACGATCCCAATTTATCGGTGGGCTAAAATCGCCTTACATTTTTTCTGTTGCATAAATACGATACATTGTAAGTCGAATCATCGCCTTACAGTGTGACTCACAAGGAATCGCTATGCAGCAAAACACATTGGCGATTTTATTAACATGAGCGTCAGCGGTCCCAATTCATTGGTGAGCAATCATCACCATACAATGTAATCCGCATTATCGTTTTACATTGTGACTAACAAAGAGTCGCACTATGTTCAAATTCATTGGCGATCGCTACGTCTCAGCATTTGATAACACTCCACAAGTTTATCGCCTTGCCACTACATTCGACACCACATTCCAACCGTGCAATAAAGTAACGCGACCCAACTAGTGTGCTTTATAAACAAACACACTGGTCGAACGTAGACACTCATAGTATTATCGCAATGTCATCATTATTAAAGGTTGTGTTGGCATTCGTTTGCATTTCAGGCGCGCTGTACTGGATAAATGAGATATGGAAAATCATATCGTGGTACAAAATACTTAACAAAGCAAGAGTGTGGAATTGGTTGGATTGGCTGTAGCTGTAGTTGGTGGCAAGGCGACAACAGCAAATCAGTTGTCACACAGCACTAAAACATCCCGGTCGCAGCGCGCATCCAAACAAAATAAATCGTCCGTCGTCAAGCTTCGATCATCAAATCAAATTCATCAGTTATCATTGTTTTTTTAAAAAAGAATAAGAAGTAAATTAAGATCTACCGTTTAACGTAAAATAATAAATAAATAAGCAATTCCAAATTTTGTGTTATTATTTTATGGAAGATTTTAAAGTGAAGATTTCGGATTAGGAAGTCCTTCAGATATTTGCAAATTGCCCTTGGATCCATTAAGGTCCAGGCGGCATACAATCCATAAAGCCAAAATGTTATTTTCTTGATGGTCCTGGAGGTAGTGGAAAAACTTATTTCTATGAAACACTGATTCGTCACTTTCTTACGAACAACACAACTACGGCAACAACTGTGGTAGGTGCTAATTTATTAATTAATTGACGAACATGCTTTTCTATGCATGCTATGTATTAAACTGCCTGCACCAATCGGTGAAACATCTGTCTTATGACTAAGGATGGAAAGTGATGGTGCAGAGGATATTTGTTGTGAAAAATTGATAATTATAGATCAGTATGCCATACAGTCATGTTCTAAATAGAATTGACAAGTTGCTGCAGGAAGTTATGCAAACTTACCACCTGACATTATTAAAGTTCCAGAAAACTTAAACTTTGACGATGATTTGGTGACAGAAACTTTTGGAAAAACAATTGCTTCAAATTTGATAATTATAGATCAGTGCACTATGGCATAGCCATGTTCTCAATAGAATTGACAAGTTGCTGCAGGAAGTTATGCAAACTAACGTTCCATTTGGTGAAAAGGTCATGTTAATTGGACGGAATTTCCGGCAATGTTTAGCTATTGTTCCACTTGCAATGCAGTGTTCAGTATTTCCGTCAAGCTTAAAGTATTCGTAAAACTAGCACAATTTTGAGAAACTGAGTTTAGTAAAGAACATGAGATGCGTTGATCAAGACTATAATAATAGGTGGTTACATTTTGGAGTTGGAACAATTGATTGTGCGAACAACTTACCACCTGACACTATTTAGGTTCCAGAAAACTTAATTTGTGACGATGATTTGGTGACAGAAACTCTTAACTTTCCACTAGAATATTTGAATTCCATTTATCCGGCTGGGTAACCTCAAAATACTCTGAATTATACAGTTGGAACTATAGTCATGCTACTTCAGAATCTCAACACTAAACAAGGATTATGCAACGGTACACGATTAGTTGTGAAAAGCATTAAAGATTTTGTGATTGAGGCAGAAGTGTTCACTGGATCTCATAAGGGTAAAATCGTTTAATTCCAAGAATCGATCTTTCAAGCTACGACCTGGAGCTACCTTTTAAATTGAAACGACGACAATTTCCTATTAAGGGGGTATTTGCTATGACCAAAAATAAGTCTTAAGGTCAATTAATGGAAAAAATTGGGATAAACCTGTCGGAACCTGCATTTGGACACAGACAACTTTATGTTGCATTCTCAAAGGTTCGTCGTTTCAATGACGTCAGAGTTAAGATTATGTCTACCCCGTACCTGGGAAAGCTGATTCAAGGAAGTAGTAACATTTTTGCGAAAATTGTTGTTTAAAAAGAAATTTGTTATTTGAATTATTTTATGTTATAATAAAGAACACTTTCTTTGGTAAGTTTTGTATATATTAATTGATCGATTACGTTTCAAACAAAAGTAACAATTGTGTCATAGCCAAAAAATGGATTTTAAATTTTTCTTACAAAAAACAAAAGACTGTGCGGGAAGCGAAGCGCCGCGGGATTACTGGTTTGCAAGAAGCTGTTTGACATTTAAAGACTTCATCTAGTCACGAGTAGGTGAATTAAGAGTTGTCTTGGGGAAAGAACGAACCTATTCGCAAAAAGCGAATATCGTAATCGGTCTTTTGGATATAGATAACCAGTCATATGTGAAATATTTATATTGATGCAATAATTTAGTTACTTTCCACTATATTTTGTAACTGTATTTTGTTAACTTACCATATTTTTACGTAAAACCCTGTTTTCTTTTATTCTGGAAAGTCTCATTAAGAGATCGTAATGTTGCTCTACGCGGTATAGACATGTTTGGCAAATAGTTTTTGGTAGTAGATCTGTAGGAGATATCTTCAAAAAAAAAACATTAAATTAATTCGACTGTGCGAAGTACAAAAAAATTACTGTTATAGGTAAATATCCATTTATTTTTTCGACCAAAGAAAGTCTTTGCCCTTGATCGCCATATATATGTATAACAATTCTGTGCATCTCGGAGCACAATCTACATAAGAATCCCGAAATACATGCTTTGTCAACACTACCCATTTACTATAAAATAATTTATAATTTAAGAACGCAGAGTAACAGGCCAAAAATTATCAATAACAACAACTGAGCAAACAGCGACAGCACAGTCAGCATACGGGATACGGATACGGAAAAAGTTAATAATCCTATTCCTTCTTTTTACAAGTTATGTCGTTTTTTTTTTTGTTTTAGAAATCTGTGCTCGAGCTTAGATTTTTTCCTCGAAAATACGAACACGAAAGCCGAGAATATTTTGTTTACATTTTTTTTTTTGTTGCATGTGTTGTTTTTGCAGTTTATTAAAAGGGGGTAAATTATCCACAATATCATGAACTGTTAGAGGGGAAATCCGATCTACTGTAGATTGGTTTTGGGAAAAAACGAACAACTTGAAAACCAAAAAATCAATCTGCGCCAGATTTTTTTTGGAAAAAAACTCGACTTTAGATGAACAATTAGCCGCGTTTTCGATTGTACTGAATTATATAAATAAGTAGTTGTTTCTATAAAAACAATAAGCGGGTTTATCAGACGATGAACTTGTGTGCCGCAACATGTTTTTTTGACTTGATTCACAATACGATCATGTTGGCGTAGCTAACGTCGGTAGGTAAACAACACCATGGCAACCAGCAATAAAATATTTCTGTCGGTGGATCAACTTCGCCCAAAATAATGACGGACATTTACCTTATATTCTTCACTTTTAACTTTCCATATTTCTAGTCGAGCTTCAAAGAGTTGGAAAAACTCTACCCAGAAATCGGTATTAACACTAGATGCCATGATGCCGATGAAAAAAAATATCCAATATATATATACACAAAAAATTTTCACATTAAATTTTTTTGTCCGCAATCTTATGATTGAACTGATCACCATGAAATTTTTTTGGATTTAAAAATTGTATGGCGGTGTGATAACTTATTTCAGACGATGAACATGTTCGCAAACAACGAGAAAAATCAAAATATTTGGAAATCCAGCGATCCAGCGAAACTCGCGAACAGCCCCTAACACGTTCAAAAACCCGCGAGCACAACATATTGCGGTTACAAGTTCATCTTCTGTTGAGCGCATTGAAGACACTTTACGAATAACGACTATTCACTTTGAGTGTTTTCGTTTATTCATCTTCGTCTACGGAATAGAAGGAATATAATTTTGATCACGTGGACACCGAATATTCCGAACGAAACATATTATAAGAACAACATGAAATATAAAGATTACATTTTTGACAGAATCGATGACATTAGTAGTTGATATTTATTCTTTGCGTCTTTTCCATCCCGTATACTAATAGTAAAAATTTAAAAATATTAATATTTTTATTCATTTTGAACGTGATTAAAATTAATATTTTCGTGCAATATTTGCAACACTCTATTTTCCTTGTCTTGAAAAGGAGAGAAAAAATAATTTCATTTGCTTTAAGTTTAAAAATTAGTTAGGATACATTTTTTGATAGCGAGATTGATTCTGATGATGATGATATTAATAAAACTCGAAAAAATTGTATATTGAGAAAACTATTGCTATATTGCTTTCAACAAAAAAATAAAAATTACAACAACAAATACATTGGATAGACCAGAAATGGTTTAGCGTTAACCAAAAAAAAAATTTTTTGTTAAGAAATATTTAACCAAATTTTTATTTATAATTCCCACCACCAGAGTCGACTTTTAAAAATTATATATGGATAAGTTGGCAAACACATGAAACAAAAAATTTACCAAAATTTGGTTAATATAAATATACCTAACTCATTTTTTTGAAAGCAATATAGCATATTTGGCAGCTAAGCAGCAGACAATTTCAAACTCATTTTCGTGTATTACCCAGCACGATCTATTGTTATACAAAAAATATTATCAATAGATAGTAAATATGTAGATGTTTTGTGGGGTCGTGCACGGATTTCACTTGAGAACCAAATTTTAATGGCTTTGTGGTATTTGGCTTACACCAAATGATTCCGGTAAAATTTTTAGTTTTAATCATTGTTTCTTATGATATTTAATGCTTATTATGCACATTACAGACCCATATCAGAAAGATTAGTGGTTTCCATAAAAGCCTGTTGGCATGCATTATTTGATGCGTGCCAACTAATTTAAAAAGTAAATTTAAAAAAAAGGTATTATTTGGCCATCCCCGAATAAAGTACGATAAACAGCTGATTATTTTCTGCAGAAAACGAAATACCCCGTTAAGTTCATTTTACAATTGCTATTGCTGTATTGCTTTCAACAAGAAAATAAAAATTACAACAACAAACACATTGGATAGAACAGAAAGTGGTTAAGCGTTAACCAAAAAAAAAGTGGTTAAGAAGTATTTAACCAAATTTTTATTTATAATTCTATTATAGCTGCATTTTATTGCCGAGGAATTAGCAATTCGAATTGGAAATCAAATAGAATGACTATTCCTCGACTGGAATTGAATTTAAAAGGTTGGTAGGACTGTTCTAGACATTGCATTGTGAATAGGATATTTTTGTCGAGTGCATTTGCTATTTTATTTGTTAATGGAAAAAAGTGCGTTAGATATTTGTGTTTTGATGGAAGAAAACAAAAGCAAAAGGCGTTAGTAAGTATCTATTTGAATAATAATTAAGAGAGCTAAACAATTATTTTGAAACAAATTATGACTGGTAGAAGCAATTATTGCTAATTTATATATAAATTTACATTATATAAAAATTATATCAATATATTAAATTGTTCTTATGAATACAGTGCTTCAAGAAGGACATGGAATAGGACTGAAACGAAGACATTGTTAGTATTTGTCAAAAACAGAAAAGAAGAATTTACTCATGTGAAAAAAAAGAAAATATCTTTACGATAACTTAGTAGAGGATTTGACTTCTTGCGGCGTTTCAGTACGTTACAATATATTTATCAGTTTATAAGTTTACGCTGTAGTTGCTTTTCTATTATATTTACAGGAAGTACCGTTTACCGCCGAAAAAAAATAAATTAAAAATGGGTATAAGTCTGCCATTGATAGTAACAATCGCACTGGTGCTGCACCAGTCATAGCTCCATATATGGACCTCATGGATGAGATTTATGGATACGATAATGTACCACCGGAAAGTTCTGAATCACTGGCACGTTCTGTTGGGATAGATCGAGAAGAACTTCCAGAAAATGTTAATTCCAAAGAATTGTTTGAATCCTTAATTGACGTGTCAATTCCCGCTACCGATGGTGTTCCGATTTCGCCTTCTCAGGGGTCATCAACTTCAGCTTCATCTCATATAAACAACAAGAAGAAAATATCAGTGAAAGAATGATTACTAAATCGTAAACTTAAGTTCAAAAAGGAGATGATAGAGTTGAAAGAAACAGATAAACTGGAAAGGCTTAGGATGAAAGAGAATGCGAAGGAAAAAAAGGCATGCGGAGAACAAAGAAAGGCATGCAGAGAACAAAGAAAAGCCTGCAGCAACAGAAGATACTCAACATTTTGACTAAAAGAAATCAGTAAGAGATTATTGAGTTTCGACTGCGATACGAGTTTTTGAGGTGAATTGTGTTATTTTCTTTCCTCCTATTGAGATACATATCAAACTGTACCGCTGGTAGATATTATCCATACAACATCCATTTACGGAGGTTTACAACTCATACAATTATTGGGGGAAATTCAATAAAGGTAATTAACAATTTGCCTTATCTGTCTTTCTCATACCTGTGAAAGAAAATACATTTTCCCAATTTTAGGAGAACGCCCACAACTTATTGAAGGATGTCCATTGCCAATATAAAATCTGATAACATCCTGTTGGGCTACATCACCAGATATACGTCCCTCAATGCAGTACGTTGTGAATATAATGAATGCACTCGCTCTATTTTCCTGGTGCTGATGAACCTTTGGACTACGAATATGTAAATTAACACATAAAAGCTAATCCTGGATGACACCAGTAATATGTAGCACAAATTTCTATCTTTTTTAGGTGAAACAAACGGAATTAACACAATATCGATTTTGAGTCCAGTTTTACTGATTGTTCATCAGCTGTTAATAGCAATACTAATAATTACACATACCAACCTATAACGACAAACATTAGTTTGAGAAGTAGGGTGGCAATGGGACAATAGGAAAGACAATAGAATATTCAAACCATCATTTGACGGTTTCATCTCTCTCGCCACGAAGGATTTATTGGAATAGAATTTCCAAAGAACAGTAACCTGCAGGGAAACAGGCAAAGTTTTTTCATTTTAAAAGGAAAATTTCCTATCTCAGTCTATATTCAATAATCCCTTATTGATTGTTATCTTCCGGCTATCGCCGTTATTGTCAACTACAGACTTACGCTTATTCTTGAGCGTTTTTCAGTTATTTCTTCGTCAGTAAATTTCCTACCTAAGTCGACATTTTCAACTTTATCGATGTACTATAAACATAAAAATTTAAATTAATTACATATACGCATTTTTTATAAAATAATTTATTTGATTTTTTAATTGTTTATAATAGTCCTTTTCTTAACAGATTATTTAAAATTTCCGGACGTCGATCTTGAAATAGATTTAATTCAATTGTTATATCTGAAGCTGGCTCCTCTGGCAATAGGATTTCTTCAGTGTCCTCTTCGGCACAATCATCATGCTCATCCACGCACAAATTGTGAAGAGCGCAACATGCGATGGTTATATTAATAACCGTGTTTATATTAATAACCGTGTTTATATTTGAATGCTCCGTAAAGTGAAGAATTCGACGAAAACTTGTTTTCAACAGTCCGAACGTATTTTCTACTACCATTCTTGTAGCTGAATGCAGGTAATTAAACTTGTGGTACTGTTGGGTTAAATTGCCACTGCTTTGGACCATATGCCGAATCTCCAAGTAAAAATGTTCCATTTGGAAATAATGCATCATAATCCTCCGTGGCTTTTTTATAAAGATCTACGGAGAACACGACTATCGTGGAACGATCCAGGCTCTCCACAGTGTACGTCGAGAAACTTCTTATTGCTACTTACTACTGCTTACATTATAATGCTGCAATATTTTTTTCTGTTGGAGTACAAATGAGCTTTATCGGCTGGAGTCTTAATTTCAATGTGCGTTCCGTCGATAGCACCAAGAACTCCAAAGATGCCTTTGATACGTTCAAACCCCGAGGTCACTTGTACACTCTCTGAAGTTCTTGGCCACTTTATAAATTTGTCTGCGATTGACACCAGCCACGACGCCACCTCACTTACGCTTATTCTTGAGCGTTTTTCAGTTATTTCTTCGTCAGTAAATTTCCTACCTAAGTCGACATTTTCAACTTTATCGATGTACTATAAACATGAAAATTCAAATTAAATACATATACGCATTTTTTATAAAATAATTTATTTGATTTTTTAATTGTTTATAATAGTCCTTTTCTTAGCAGATTATTTAAAACTTCCAGACGTCGATCTTGAAATAAATTTAATTCAATTGTTATATCTGAAGCTGGCTCCTCTGGCAATAGGATTTCTTCAGTGTCCTGGTCAATTGTAAATAGGGTGGCGTCGTGGCTGGTGTCAATCGCAGACAAATTTATAAAGTGGCCAAGAACTTCAGAGAGTGTACAAGTGACCTCGGGGTTTGAACGTATCAAAGGCATCTTTGGAGTTTTTGGTGCTATCGACGGAACGCACATTGAAATTAAGACTCCAGCCGATAAAGCTCATTTGTACTCCAACAGAAAAAAATATTGCAGCATTATAATGTAAGCAGTAGTAAGTAGCAATAAGAAGTTTCTCGACGTACACTGTGGAGAGCCTGGATCGTTCCACGATAGTCGTGTTCTCCGTAGATCTTTAAAAAAAATGGAACATTTTTACTTGGAGATTCGGCATATGGTCCAAAGCAGTGGCAATTTAACCCAACAGTACCACAAGTTTAATTACCTGCATTCAGCTACAAGAATGGTAGTAGAAAATACGTTCGGACTGTTGAAAACAAGTTTTCGTCGAATTCTTCACTTTACGGAGCATTCAAATATAAATACGGTTATTAATATAACCATCGCATGTTGCGCTCTTCACAATTTGTGCGTGGATGAGCATGATGATTGTGCCGAAGAGGACACTGAAGAAATCCTATTGCCAGAGGAGCCAGCTTCAGATATAACAATTGAATTAAATCTATTTCAAGATCGACGTCCGGAAATTTTAAATAATCTGTTAAGAAAAGGACTATTATAAACAATTAAAAAATCAAATAAATTATTTTATAAAAAATGCGTATATGTAATTAATTTAAATTTTTATGTTTATAGTACATCGATAAAGTTGAAAATGTCGACTTAGGTAGGAAATTTACTGACGAAGAAATAACTGAAAAACGCTCAAGAATAAGCGTAAGTCTGTAGTTGACAATAACGGCGATAGCCGGAAGATAACAATCAATAAGGGATTATTGAATATAGACTGAGATAGGAAATTTTCCTTTTAAAATGAAAAAACTTTGCCTGTTTCCCTGCAGGTTACTGTTCTTTGGAAATTCTATTCCAATAAATCCTTCGTGGCGAGAGAGATGAAACCGTCAAATGATGGTTTGAATATTCTATTGTCTTTCCTATTGTCCCATTGCCACCCTACTTCTCAAACTAATGTTTGTCGTTATAGGTTGGTATGTGTAATTATTAGTATTGCTATTAACAGCTGATGAACAATCAGTAAAACTGGACTCAAAATCGATATTGTGTTAATTCCGTTTGTTTCACCTAAAAAAGATAGAAATTTGTGCTACATATTACTGGTGTCATCCAGGATTAGCTTTTATGTGTTAATTTACATATTCGTAGTCCAAAGGTTCATCAGCACCAGGAAAATAGAGCGAGTGCATTCATTATATTCACAACGTACTGCATTGAGGGACGTATATCTGGTGATGTAGCCCAACAGGATGTTATCAGATTTTATATTGGCAATGGACATCCTTCAATAAGTTGTGGGCGTTCTCCTAAAATTGGGAAAATGTATTTTCTTTCACAGGTATGAGAAAGACAGATAAGGCAAATTGTTAATTACCTTTATTGAATTTCCCCCAATAATTGTATGAGTTGTAAACCTCCGTAAATGGATGTTGTATGGATAATATCTACCAGCGGTACAGTTTGATATGTATCTCAATAGGAGGAAAGAAAATAACACAATTCACCTCAAAAACTCGTATCGCAGTCGAAACTCAATAATCTCTTACTGATTTCTTTTAGTCAAAATGTTGAGTATCTTCTGTTGCTGCAGGCTTTTCTTTGTTCTCTGCATGCCTTTCTTTGTTCTCCGCATGCCTTTTTTTCCTTCGCATTCTCTTTCATCCTAAGCCTTTCCAGTTTATCTGTTTCTTTCAACTCTATCATCTCCTTTTTGAACTTAAGTTTACGATTTAGTAATCATTCTTTCACTGATATTTTCTTCTTGTTGTTTATATGAGATGAAGCTGAAGTTGATGACCCCTGAGAAGGCGAAATCGGAACACCATCGGTAGCGGGAATTGACACGTCAATTAAGGATTCAAACAATTCTTTGGAATTAACATTTTCTGGAAGTTCTTCTCGATCTATCCCAACAGAACGTGCCAGTGATTATAGCGGTCAATTCCTATATTTCTGAAGACGATGGAAGTAGTGATCCAACACCTGTTAGTGGTGATACAAAATAAAAAGGAACGAAATTTTAAGAGAAGAATTATTCAATAATTAAAGCGCAATTGTTTCACAAATAAATTATTGTTTTATTAATAAAAACATAATTCAAAATTCATAATTCAAATTCATTTTGCAGATTAACTTTTAAATTTTGTTAATTAATTTTTCAAATAAATCTAAAAATTTGTCGGCTTTTGCCATTTTATCGACATGCCGCTTATTTTTTATCGTCATCAGATGCATGCCTTATACAATGCAATGAAGAACGGGGGAGTTATGGTTGTTTCAACTAAATCAGCAAAATCAAAATCATCACCACTGCAACTTGGTCCAGCGATAACCAGGGGATTATTAATTTTAATATTAGGTTCGTCACTGGAACATGTTGCATGAGAGTTGATTTCTGGGCGGTGATTTGAAATTTCGTCCATTACATCGAAGTATTCCCACTTTTTGTGGGAATTTCCACCCTTTTTATTGTGATCTTATACATCACTTTCAACCCCTTCCATTTTTCCGAGCGCTGTTCTCCTGTTATTTGTTTTGGCTAAACTCCAGTATATGGTTTTCGAGATTTGGGTTTTCGGACATATCTCACATGAAAGCCCCAACTGAGCAAATTTTGGAAAACGCCTTGTTTTCCGGAAACGCCCCCTTTAGGTAGGAGGGGCATCCAAAGTTTTGAGTTTTTTTCAGAAAAATGCATTTTTCTAAGTTCTTAGAGGGAGGTGTGGGGGTTAATATGTATCATACGAAAGGTAATAAAAATACCTTCCATTCCATAAAAAAATGGGGCCAATAGAGCCCCCCTCGACGGAGTAACAGTAAAAAACATACTTTTCCATAAAAGTGTAAAAAGGAGCGTTCTTAAAAGTGGGAGGGTTCTAAGTATTGGTGTCAAATGAAAGGTGAAAATAAGCTCTACACGGCCATGTCATTTTTATGGGTGGAGGTGATGGGATTCCATTGTTCAATAGGTTTATATTTAGAAATGAGTTTTTCCTTTTAAAAGGCGTTTTTGTAAATTATGCACACACTGAAAAATAAAGTGCGCTCAATTAATTTATATTTAGAGAGGAGTTTTTCCTTTTAAAAGGCGTTTTTGTAAATTATGCACACACTGAAAAATAAAGTGCGCTCAATTAATTTATATTTATTGAGGAGTTTTTCCTTTTAAAAGGCGTTTTTGTAAATTATGCACACACTGAAAAATAAAGTGTGTGCAAAAAATCAGTTTTTTGTCTCTACTACTGGCAAGGATAATTCGATTGGTCCCAATTTTTTTTTTTGATACTTACCTATATTACCTTTCATTTGTTACCAAATAACCCCTAAAGCTCCTTCAAATAACTCAGAAAAATGCGTTTTTCTGAAAAAAACTCAAAACTTTGGATGCCCCTCCTACCTAAAGGGGGCGTTTCCGGAAAACAAGATGGCGATTTTCAAAATTTTGCTCAGTTGGGGCTTTCATGTGAGATATGTCCGAAAACCCAAATCTCGAAAACCGTATAATGGAGTTCGCCATATAACACCTGTTTTTGTATGGGAAAAACTCCCTTATATGATATACCACTCAATTACATGAAACTGCACATAAACCAATTTCAAATTAATCTAGCTTCGGTTAAACTTTGGCCACGCCCATAAAAATAGTACGGCTGTGTAGAGTTAGTTTTTACCTTTCATTTGACACCAAAATTTACTCCGCCCACTTTTGAATACGCCCCCTCTTCGACTATTTATAAAAAGTCAGTTTTTGGACTCTAACTCTGTCAAAGGGGGAGGAGATGGAGATTTTTTTTTAAATGAAAGGTATTTTTATTACCTATCATTTGGTACCAATAAACCCCAACACTTCCTTCAAAGTACTTGGAAAAATTTGGATGCCCCTCCTACCTAAAGGGGGCGTTTCCGGAAGACCCCACCCACAAAATGTGGGCAGTGGGCGGTGGGCGTGGCAAGGGGGCGTGGCAAAATACCGGAAAACCGTATACTGGAGATACACCCAAATTTTATTTTTCGGAAATCCATCGAAATTGTTGGTATTTAAAGAATAATTTTGTATTAAACATAAAATGTTCCCTGGACTCCATTAAAAGCTCCTCTCCTCTTAAAAATACAAAATTTCGAATAAATAAAAGAATAGACTAAAAAGGGAATAGAAGGAATGGATTAAATAAATTTAGAGCCAAAAGCTGTTGCTTTGTAAAGCCAAGCCGGCTTTGCCAAAGCAATACACCAATAGACATTTATCGAACAGTCTCTAAACTACTGCTACTACTACTACTAACTAAAAATGACTTTAGTTATAAATCCTAAACACTTTTTGGATTTATTTTCGGCTTTATGCTTATGCGATTTTTGTTGTAAGCCAAGCTGGATTAGCCAAAGCAATACAGCAATTAGCACAATTTAAGTGTTGAATCAATTAACTAACTTGTTGCTTCCACCTCAAATAACAACAACACTACAATAAAATAATTTGCTTGTGTGAGTGACTAACATAATGGAGTTATCGCTGAAAAAAACTTATGGCAAAATTAAATAAAAATTTTAGAATATATATTATCGTTTATTTGAAAACCTGTTTTTGTTGCTTCTGTATCTTAAGGCAATATGTGTTCTAGATATTAAGTTTGGTAGTGCATTAGTTATGGTTTCGTTCACAATTTCTGTGATCACATCTACCAATTTTAACGCAGCTAGCTTATATGTTCTAAATTTACTCTGCCTACGTCTCGGTGTTTGCAGTGTGACTCTTCCCTTCAATTTCAAATTTCGCCATTTTTATTTGCTGACATTGAAAATCGCTAAAATAAACCTACAACAGTTTCTTTTCAAATCGGCTCAAATTTATTGAGGCATTATTTAAAGCCCGTTATCGGACATTCCCCCTCCTGAGCTATCGACCCCACCACCATAGAGCTGTCTTACCATAACATTTCAACCCAGCGACCCCGAAAACTATTGTATCGACACTAATATTATCTTCCCCTACACCCCTTAGTTAACCACCCCACCCCCTAGAGCTATCTTACCATCACCATTCAACTCAGGGACCCCAAAAACTATAGAATCGACACTAATAACGGCAATTTCATAGGAGTGTACTACCAACACAATTCATCACGGCGATACCGAAAACTGTGGTTCCGACAATAATATCGAATGCCACCTCTACCCAACCAAAAAACCTGCTATCCCCCACCACATATATTTGATTCCAGATAGTAAATAATATGTATACCAAGTTTGGTTGAAATTGGTCAAGGAGTTCCAGAGTAAGATAGGCACAAATATATATACAAATATACAAATAAATTCTCTATTTTATCCAGTATCCAGACACTTACTCGAAAAACATTTTCTCGAAAAACATTTGCCCGAAAAACTTTTACTCGAAAATTATTTGCTCGAAAAACATTCACTCGAAAAACAATTGCTCGATATTTGCTCGAACAACATTTTCTCGAAAACTAAGTAGTCTTGCTTGTGTGGTTAACGGCTGATCAAAGCAACAGCAAAAACTAACCAAATCAATTAGTCAATTTTTTGTTTCATGTTTTTGTCAACTTATCCATATATAATTTTTAAAAGTCGACTCTGGTGGTGGGAATTATAACTAAAAATTTGGTTAAATATTTCTTAACCAAAAAATTTCATTCGTTAACACTAAACCTTTTCTGGTCTATCCAATGTGTTTGTTGTTGTAATTTTTATTTTTTTGTTGAAAGCAATATAGCATATGTTTTCAACCTTCAAAAAACTCGCGCGAGTAATTGTTGTTCGTGCAAATGTTTTCGAGCAAATGTAAAATGTTGAAAACTAAGTAGTCTATGTTTTCAACTAAAAAGGTGAAATGCCATTCCACAAAAATATTTATTAGTTCAAGATTAATATTTACTATTTCAACATGTAAAAATTAAATACATTTTGGGAAGGATAAATATACAAACTTTAAAATAAAATAAGCTTGATAAAATAAAATAAAATTTCTACCCTTGTAGATGACCAGTATGGATACTATAAAAACAACAAAAAATAAGCCTTGCTTCCTAGTAGATGGTTATGTATTTATTAAAAATAAATACTATAATGATGTTACGTACTGGATATGCACGAATAATAGGCAAAAACTGTAGATCGCAGTAAAGAAAAAAACAAACTATAAAGTTTTAATTGAACAGTTTATATAGGTATTTTCTATTACAACCATACTCTATAAGGTTACAAAGAATACTAAAAATTAGACAAAATTGTGTACACAAAGAATAATCTATTTGTTATGAAAAAATTACAACATTGTCAATAACAACAGTCTAAATTTAAATTTAGACAACATTGATTCTTTCTCTCAGTAAAACTTGTTAAGTAATCGGTAGCGGCTTTGTTAACAAATCTAAATCTGCAACCATTTGTTCCGTTGGGCAATATTCGCACTTAATTATTCCTTTATCGATGTAATCCTTGACAAAATGAAACTTCGTATCGATATGTGTAGTTCTATTTGAAAATTTCTCTTGTTTGATGATTTTAAGACAACTTTGATTGTCCTCAAAAATTGTTATTGCTGATATTTTTTCTTAATTCATTTCTTTTAGCAAACGCTTAAGCCCTACCGCCTCCTGACACGCATCGGAGAGAGCGATAAATTCCGCTTCCGTTGATGACAACGATACACATGTTTGTTTTCGACATGCCCAATTGATTAAACCGCCGTTGAAATAGAAAACGTACCCACTATTTGATTTTCGATTTGTGCGGTCTTCCGCCCAATTAGCGTCGGCATATGCAAATAGTGTTGTTTCTTCACATTTAGTATCGCCTAATTTTAACTTTAGCTTTGATGTTGATTTCAAGTATTTGACAACACGTTTTAATATAGACACTGATCTGCTTTTCCTTGAACAAAACCAACGTTGATTAAAACATTATGAATCACCTCATATCAAGCTCTGGCCGCTTGCTTTAAACCATAAATGCTCTTTTTCAGCAAAAAAACATTGTTAAAATCACCTTCGACAAAACCAGCTGGTTGTTTCATATACAGCGTTTCATTTAAACTACCATATAAGAACGCTGTCTTTACGTCAATATGTGTAACCATCAATTGCTCTTTTGATCCGCTAATAATGTTCGAAATGTTGATTGCCGTACAACGGGTGCAAAAATTTCATTATAATCGCTACCAAACTTTTGCGAGAAACCTTGAGCTACTTATCTTGCTTTAAAACGTTGTATTTCTCCGTTCGAATTCCGCTTGATTTTATACACCCACATACAACCAACTGCCTTTCTGTTATCTGGCAACTTGGTCAAGTCCCATGTATGATTTTTCTTCAAAGATTCTATTTCATCCTTCATGGCCAGAATCCATTTATCACGTTCTTTGAATGTGACTGCTTGCTGATAACATTTTGGCTCTAAAACATCATGTTTTATTACCTTAACTTCAGTGATTAACCGCTTTGGTGGTACACCTTTATTTGTTCGCTGTGAAACGCGCCGTTGCTGTTGTTGTCCCCAACAGCCAAATTGTCAACGGACCCTTCTTCGTGTTCGTCGATTGCTGCGTTCTCTGCAATTGCTGGTGTCGATTCATCTTCTGGCCTTTCGACGTCTTCATTGGATTCGTCTTCTCGGGTTTCGACTGATACCGTCGCTGGAATGATTTCCCCTTTGCCATCGATGAATCGAACGTCACGGCTTATGACAACCTTCCGCTTTACTGGATCAAAACATCTGTATGCTTTCGAGTTTTCATCATAACCAACAAAAACCATTTGCGCTGCCGTATTGTCCAATTTTCGTCGCTTTTCTGATGGAATATGAACGAAACATTTAGAACCAAATGTAACGCAATGCTTCATACCTGGTTTTTTGTTGTTCCATAGCTCGAATGGTGTAGTTTCGATCGTTCTTGATGGTAAACGATTTTGAATAATTAGCCGAATTCACCGCCTCAGCCCAAAACATGTTTGGCAAATTAGCATCCACCAACATGCATCGAGCCATTTCAATCAACGTGCGATTCTTACGTTCAGCAACGCCATTTTGAAAACTTGAGTACGGTGCTGTGTATTGCATCTGAATACCGTTGTCCAGTAAAAACTTCTTTACCGAACTTGTTGTGAACCATTGCCGTGTACTGTTGCAGCTTTTCGAAGACTTCCGACTTTTCCTTTAACAGATATACGACTGTATATTTCGAAAAATCATCGATCATCGTCAATAGTAGCGTCGTCCACTCGGCGATTCCGTTTGCATCGGCCCACACACGTCCGTGTGAACCAAATCCAAAACATTCTTTGATTTGCTTATTGACTGTTTTGGAATCGGCGACCGAGTCTGTTTTGCCTTTAAAAAATCTTCAAACACTTTTCCTTGATGCCACAATCAACGATTTCGATACCATCAACCATTTGCTTCGAACACATTTCCTTGGTTGCTTCTGGATCAAGATGACCAAAAATTCGATGCAAATTATGAATACAATTAGCTTTGTGCTCAAGCCTATGAACAACTGCGCTGACTTTATTCGGTTGACGTAACACATACAAATCGTTGATTTCGTCTGCGATTGCGATTTGCATGTTTCCCTTAATGATTTCGCATATTTCGTCGTAGAAAAATACTTTAAAACCTTTTGCTGCTAATTTCTTGACCGAAATTAGATTTCCCTTAATTTCTGGCACATACAAAACGTCCGTAAGTGTAGCTGCATTGATTTGCCCATCGCTGTTGACAAATTCGATTTTGCATGCACCTTTTTCTTCGACGTGAACCCTTTCACCGTTTGCAACAGTTAAGCTGCTGCCTGCCGCGCCCAACTCAACAAAGAAACCTTTATTGCCACTCACGTGACTTGTTGCAGCGCTGTCGACCACCCAAGTGTTGATGTCACTGGACGAAGTAATTTTCACCATTCAAAGGATGCACATCGTAGCTTCTTTTTGTTTCTGGATTTGCCATTTTTCTTTAAACTTTAACTTTAATTGTCTTTAACTTGATTTCTCCTTAGGCGCTGATACCGCAATACTTTTATTCCTTTAATAGTTTGTTTTTTTATTTATTTTCACCTTTCAGCAAACGATATTTACTGTGCCCATAACCTGTAGAACGCAGTAAAGAAAAAAACAAACTATAAAGTTTTAATTGAACAGTTTATATAGAAAATACCAACAACAATACTCTATAAGGTTACAAAGAATACTAACAATTAGACAAAATTGTGTACACAAAGAATAATCTATTTGTTATGAAAAAAAACAACATTGTCAATAACAACAGTCTAAATTTAAGACGTTGCCAAATATATATTAACAAAAACTATGTAAAGCACGAATTAATACCAAATGTATGATGTTATTATAAAGAAAGTTGAAGAGCATAATCATGCTGGCAATGCAGCAAATGTTGGTGTAAGCAAATGTTGGTGTTACTGAAATTAAAAAGAGAGCACTATCTACAAATATTAATAAACAACATATTATTGCTGAATCTACTGTTGCCATTAATAATCCAGTAAGAGTCCATATGCCGTCTATTCCGTCAATGTAGCGCACAATTCACAGACAAAGACAAGGAAATGCTGTTATTCCGAAATAGTTAATTGATTTAATTATACAACAAAAATTTAATGTTACTCTTTAGGGTGATTCATTTTTGCTGTACGATTCAGTGCCTACCGAAACTCAAATTTTGATAATCTCAACTCAAGCTCCACTTTTTGACGCAGTCTTACATGTGGTTCGTTGCCAGTACTTTAAAAACAGTACCCTTAATTTTTAATCAACTTTTTACTATACATGGTGTAAAGGAAAAGCAACCTTTACCATTAGTGTATGTCTTATTACCGAACAAATTAACTGAATCATACAAAAGCTCGTTCGAACAGTTAAAATTGTTAAATGTTAATTTAAAACCATTGTATTTAATGTCAGATTTTGAACAAGCTATTATAAACGCAGTTTCCGTATCTTTTCCAGATGCTCAGCAAAAATTTTGCTTCTTTAATTTAGGACAGAGTTTATATCGTAAAATATCTCAGGTGGGCTGGGTGTAAACTGACAGGCAATAATCAACCAACCAAATCGACCATTTGGCGATCAGCCGACGTTTCAGCAGCTGTTTTTTAGACGTCCGAAACAGACGAGGAGCCTACATCGGTATGGTACGGGATCATCACCTTATGGTAGCTACTGTCCAGTTACGTACTGCATCAGTTCGAAGACTCCGCAATATCATCCGAATGCCTAGGTGTAACATCGACCGACTCAAGATCACCTCAGTACGCATCATTTATCGCAAGGAGTGGAAGCAATCAGCATCTCACTGCCGGCAACCATCCAAGAACATTGGAAAGCTGTGAAAAATGTTTTCACATCTGGAGGGGAAAGTATTGTTGCCAGGCAAGTCACAGCACGTGGCTTACCGAGGATACCTGGAGGGAGTTAAAGAACGTAATCTACTTAAAGCTCGTATTGTAGATACCGCAGTAGCAGCGAGGATCGAGCTGGAGTCCTTCTATCGAAGAAAAATGGAATGATGTCCATGATATGGCGAAGCAATGCGATAAGCTTCAACACCAAGCTGCGACTGTTCCGCACAAATGTTGAATCTGTGCTGTTGTATGGGTGCAGCACTTGGAAGGTGACCGCTACAATCACAAAAAGATTACATACATTCGTAAATAGCTGCCTACGGAACATCTTAAGGGTTTTTTGGCCTAACCGTATCTCTAACGAACATCTTTAAAAGAGAACGGGTCAGGAACCAATAGGCACAAGCATCCAACGACGGAAGTGGCAGTGAATTGGTCATACACTCCGAAAAGGCGACACTTCCATATCAAACTACGCAATGCAATGGAATTCGTTATTTAAGGATGGTAGAAGAACGGGTCGTCCGAGAAATACATGGCACAGAACAGTTGAGATGGAGTCACGGCAGTTGGAGAGAGCTGAAGCTCATTACAAGGAATCGCATGCAACTGCGCGTACGCGTAGTAAAGGCCCCAGGACCCACTAGGGTATATAGGACATAAGAAGAAGAAATGAGAATGAGAATGAAAGCCAAGTCCAGCCATAATAAACAAAATAAACAAGGTATGTTGGACAGATTTTCTGTCTTGTTCTCTCTTGTTTGGCTTGCTCTGCGCATCACGTCATGTGGTTTTGTAAATGTGAGTTAATTGTATGGCATTCGCCAAAAGGCAAAAACCATAATAGGGGACTAAATAAATAAATAAGTATATATATAATATATAAACCACTCTATTATCCCTTAATTTACAAAATATAAATCACTTTATTATTACTTTTAATTCATAAAATACAATCACCGCGCTTTGTTAATCACTTGGTTAAGCACTATGAAATGACCCTCAACAAAAATATTTGAACATGATTAGTGAAAGAGATAGTTATAGATCCTATAGATTAGTGAAAGAGATAGTTATAGAATTGTCGAGCATACCTTGTTTATTTAGTTTATCATGAAGTCCAACGAAACACGTAAGGTTTTAGTGAGTTGAGAGTGCTTGACTCTACCGAAAATCCACCGAAAATCATCTACAAACGATAACTTTCGGCGCAAGCATGAACGTTCTATACAGTAAAACTGCCGAGGGAACTTTTCGTCATTGCTTCGTAATAAGTAAGTTCTCGTCACGTCATTCTATTTTCTTCGGAAATGGCCCCGTCACCAGTTCACATCATCGACCAAACACTAGTCCAACACGATTTACTCGCTCATGGCGTTTACTTCCCGTGGCGAAAGAAAATAAGTTCAAAGAAAAAAAAGGAAACAAACCCTTTTAACCTTCAGGCACAGTTGGCAAAGGCAATCAATTCGATTCAAGAAAAATTCAAAGATATGTTCTTATTTTCAAATTACCAATATAAAAAAATACGATGGAAAGGAATTATTGTAAATGATGAGAATTATAAGCCCTACTGTTCTTAGTAGGATTATGTATGTTTATATCATACGCACAAAATCAAAAAAAAAAAAAAAAAAAATCATATCACCTAATTTTTGTTGTGTTAACAATGCTGCCGGCAAAAGTATTCGGAGGCTTTGTCCTGTAATAAAATGTTGAATCTTTTTTGGAGGCCTAGATAAGAACTAGTTAGGTTACGTGTATATATGATTAAATATATATGCCCATCAGAAGTGGACCCCTTTAGAAAAACTGATATCTAAAATTAATTAATTAATTAAATTTTACAACGGTAAATGTTCTTTAAAAACCAGTTCTCTAGTTCCAGGTCCTTTTGTCAGTATCGTAAACACTCGTTTAAGGACCAATCAACATAGGTTTGCCTTAAAACTTTTTTCATGTAGAACCCAACACTTTAAATTCTCCTTTTTTCCGAGAGTCTGTATGTTTATATCATACGCACAAAATAAAAAAAAAAAAAAAAATCAGATCACCTAATTTTTGTTGTGTTAACAATGCTGCCGGCAGAAGTAATCGGAGGCTTTGTCCTGTAATAAAATGTTGAATCTTTTTTGGAGGCCTAGATAAGAACTAGTTAGGTTACGTGTATATATGATTAAATATATATGCCCATCAGAAGTGGACCCCTTTAGAAAAACTGATATCTAAAATTAATTAATTAATTAAATTTAACAACGGTAAATGTTCTTTAAAAACCCGTTCTCTAATTCCAGGTCCTTTTGTCAGTAACGTAAACACTCGTTTAAGGACCAATCAACATAGGTTTGCCTTAAACCTTTTTTATGTAGAACCCAACACTTTAAATTCTCCTTTTTTCCGAGAGTCTCTTCGATGTGGAATCAATTGGTCGAGCCAGTGTTTCCCGAATCGTATAATCTGCAGGCCTTCAAATTAGCCGTTCACAACTTCCTGAAGGATGAAGGTTGAAGGATGAAGTGCTCGTAAGCTGTTGTATTAAATATATATATATAAAAAAAAAATTATTATTATCATTATTTTTTAAGATTTGTAATATTTTCTTGGTCGTTTTTTGCAGTTTTCCCTGACCATGATTCATTGATAAAAGTATTTGGACTCGCGTCGTTTTAGTTTCGTGTTCGTTTTTTCGTATTGCTTTTTCAATTAATCAGGGAGAATTCTGAGAAAATAAATTGAAACCGGCTACAAACGTGAGGAATGTGATGTATTGTAAATCACATTCCTTCGTTTTTTATTCTATTTTGAATTTGAATTTTTAATAAAGGGCTTAGCCCAACTTATTGCCGTGACGCAAGTCATTCAGGGAGTCCTCACTTGGCAATGAATCTCTATATAAAAAAAAATTACTTTATTAGAATGAGTATTTAAATATCTATATATAATTATGTATAAAAAAATAAAAAAAAAACAATTACAGGTAAATATTTGCACTATTATATATTTTTTTCTTCTTTAAAAAACAAAACTGGCATTGAAGATACCGGCTCTCTTTTGATGATTTTCCAGGCGTTTATATTTTCTGTGTGACTGCAACTTCTTCTTTATTCTTTCCGCTTCTTCAGCTCGGGAGTACTTTTTGATGATCACCGTGCTTAGCCACTTTTCTTCTTTTTTTTTAATTCAAATAAACCCCCTTTTTCGTACAGGGACACTTCCACTGGCGTCGGCACTTATATGAAAGTTCAATTACTTGTACTTTTCAATAGAACTATTTTGCTTTGAACTTTATTCCTCCCCTTTTGCACAGTAACACTTTCATTTTTTTTCTTGTGTAAGAACACTTTTACTGACGGCGATACTTATTTTCGTCTAAGTATAATTTCAATTAATTGTTCAAAAGTCTTATTATTAATTAGTACTTATTAGTACTTATTTTCGTACAAGTATAAGTTCAACTCATTGTTCAAAAGTTTAAGTATTTTTGTTCTTGCTTAGGCACTGAAACACAGAAAAAGAACTGGCCCTGTTGAAACTTGGGAAATTTGTTTTTTGATCACAACTTAAAAAACCTTCGGCTTCTGCAACTTCTCAGATTCGAGTATTCGACTGACTTTCAACCCTTTTTCTTATCGGCTCGTCAACGAAACAATTGCTCCTCTGCTAGAATTTTATCGAAAAACTTTTTGGCGGTGAAATCTTTCCCTTTTCTTCTTCCTTTTTTCTCTATATTCTATCTGTGTCCTCCTTTTTTTATTATGGCTACATTTACCATTAAACAAATAACATCAGTAACATTTGATCACCTATAAAAACATAATATATAACTCACACACTTTTGTATCTAGCCAGTAATAAATATTTGCTAAATTCGAATATATCTATTATATATAATGTTTTGCTGCTCCATGTATGCTTCAATAGATTTATGCACAGCACTGTGGATCGAGATTTCATAGTTGTGCAATCATTGTGAATACTCTTAACTTTTATCAGAAAACTGCTGAATGATTAAATCATCTTATCAAGAAATCAGTATCAATCTTGTCAGTGTGTCGTATTTTGTTCGGTCGCGTGTTTGTTTTTCTTGCTTATTTTAGTTATATATATTATGTAATTTTTGTAATCGGTCGCGAGTAAATAAACATTTTAATTGTTTCCGTGTGTCGGGAAGACTAGGGGTCAATCCAGCCCATTGTCTCTATTAAAAAATGGATTTTGGATTTGCAGTTTGACAGCTGCAGACTTTCTGCTATATTTTCTTAGTGCAGGTGAGTGCAAATTTTTGTTGTAGAGATGCTCATTCCTCCTTTTACCAAAAATGTAATTCTAGGTAAATTTGAATTGGTACTGCTTGTTTATTTTTAATTTTTTTTTTACTTTTCAGGTACAGTAGGCAGATTTAAAATTTCTTGATGTCTACCTTATACCGGAAGGAAATAACATTGGTCAAAAATGTTTTTATCTTTTTTTTGTTTAGTAAACATATTTCTTTTCAGGTGCATGCGGAGCAGTGGCAAAAGGGTATGTGGGCGTACGCAACAAACTTATAGACGGTTGTTTTCTTAACAAAAAAATATTTATTTTTATTGGACTCGTTAAATTTCAATTATAATTATACAAACTTAAATTATATTACTTTTCTTGTTGCACCACTGCCTCTCCAGGTTCTTCAGCCGCTGACTTTTTTTTCACTGCTCACCCTCTACTAAATAGAGATCCAGGCCCTGAATGAGATCGAACTTCAGGATGGAGTCCTGTAAGGACGGCCAGAGTCCTGAACACGAAGGGTCTCTACACCTAACAAGGGAAATCTCACCCTACTAATATCTTCCGGATTTCGAGATAGTCTTCGACTTCGTTACCAATTTTGTTGTTGAATATTCCAGGTTTTATTTTTAGCTTCCGGCCTGAGGTGTTCACTTCTCCTATTTGCTGTTGGTATTTCAGTGTTTCTATCCAGTGTCCGAACTATACTATATGTATACTATTTTTGATGATGCCGTCCGTGTAAACCGTGTCACTGTTCTCGCAGGAAAGAGAACAATTCTTCATGTGTTTCTCCAGCTGTCTCAGCTCTCTCGTGTTGTTGGTGTTTTTTCTTTTGAGTTTTTTTCTATTTGGCATTTTGTCACCTCCGTTATTTCGTACATACTGCGTTGGCTGTGTTGCTATGCTCGATTTATTTGCATACATTTGCTGTGTTGCTATGCTGGATTTATTTGCATGCCTGTGGTGTGTTGCTATGCTGGATTTGTTTGCAATTAGCGTTTGCGGGACTTTACTTAATGTGTGCACAGAGGGTGTAAGACGAAAGTTTGACGTTAAAATGTTCGTCATTACACTCCCCCCTTACTACCGGTGATTGTGACCTTCGCTTCTCCTTGGCGATTGAGCTGGACTTTCACTCTTCTGCTATTGATGGTTGGTGGAAAGCCGTTGATCTCCCATGGACTTGATTCATGCGCGCCTGTTTCCTGATGTCCTCGAGGGTCTCCTCTCATGTTCGTTTCTTCTCTGTATCTCTTGATTGTCTTGCGTTTTCCGTCATCGGTTTGCCGCTTTGTTGCATCCGTGTTCGTTGCTGGCGATTGTTAACATTGTGCTTGTGGCCATGTCCGTGTTTTTATGCGTTTTGTTGTCATGACTTGGCTTGACTTGAATTGACTCGACTTGCCTCGACCTGACTCGACTTGACTCGACTTGACTCGGCTTGACTCGGCTTGACTCGACTTGCCTCGACTTGACTCGACTTGACTCGACTTGACTCGACTTGACTCGACTTGACTCGACTTGACTCGACTTGACTCGACTTGACTCGACTTGACTCGACTTGACTCGACTTGACTCGACTTGACTCGACTTGACTCGACTTGACTCGACTTGACTCGACTTGACTCGACTTGAATCGACTTGAATCGACTTGACTCGACTTGACTCGACTTGACTCGACTTGACTCGACTTGACTCGACTTGACTCGACTTGACTCGACTTGACTCGACTTGACTCGAGTTGAAACATTCGAAACATTGTGCTTGTGGCCATATCCGTGTTTTTATGCGTTTTGTTGTCATGACTTGGCTTGACTTGAATTGACTCGACTTGACTCGGCTTGACTCGACTTGCCTCGACTTTACTCGACCTGACTCGACTTGACTCGACTTGCCTCGACTTGACTCGACTTGACTCGACTTGACTCGACTTGACTCGGCTTGACTCGACTTGCCTCGACTTTACTCGACCTGACTCGACCTGACTCGACCTGACTCGACTTGACTCGACTTGACTCGACTTGACTCGACTTGACTCGACTTGACTCGACTTGACTCGACTTGACTCGACTTGACTCGACTTGACTCGACTTGACTCGACTTGACTCGACTTGACTCGACTTGACTCGACTTGACTCGACTTGACTCGACTTGACTCGACTTGACTCGACTTGACTCGACTTGACTCGACTTGACTCGACTTGACTCGACTTGACTCGACTTGACTCGACTTGACTCGACTTGACTCGACTTGACTCGACTTGACTCGACTTGACTCGACTTGACTCGACTTGACTCGACTTGACTCGACTTGACTCGACTTGACTCGACTTGACTCGACTTGACTCGACTTGACTCGACTTGACTCGACTTGACCCGACTTGACTCGACTTGACTCGACTTGACTCGACTTGACTCGACTTGACTCGACTTGACTCCACTTGACTCGACTTGACTCGACTTGACTCGACTTGACTCGACTTGACTCGACTTGACTCGACTTGACTCGACTTGACTCGACTTAACTCGACTTGACTCGACTTAACTCGACTTGACTCGACTTGACTCGACTTGACTCGACTTGACTCGACTTAACTCGACTTGACTCGACTTAACTCGACTTGACTGGCAATTCTAGCAGAGAAGTTTGACAGGATACGGTTCCCAATTTTACTGCGACGTCAACGCTTTTGTTAATTTTTCTTGGACTTCCATCAGCCATACGAAAAATTACTTTTGTGAGTCGTGATCTTTTGGATGAAATCCTCACTGGCAAAGCTCCGTGTTGCTCCCGTGTCTATAGTTGCGACCGCCGGTGTACCGTTGAGGGTTACATATGCGTACACCCGGCTCGCATCTTCCTTGAGGACTTCTACTCTCATCGGTGGCATCGGTATCCGAGGTCCAAACGTGCGCCGCTCCTTCCGGTCTACTCTTGCGCTTCCCGCGTTTATTCTGTAGCATTCCTTGGAGCGTGTATTTCTTCGGCCGCATTCCCAATAAGACAATAGCGACTCATTCCTGCAACATTATAGATATACCCCTGTTGGCCACATCGTCAGCATGCTGTTCGTGGGCCAATGAGAAACTCGGCGTCTGATGTAATTCCACAGTGTAATGGCTGTGGACTGCGTCGGGGTGTGGCTGAAACTGGGTCTTTATTTCCCCGAATCCACTCGAGGTCCTCAGCTATTTCGATCAGCTTCTCCAGGTCATGGAAATCTCTGCCACGTTTGTACAACTGGTACTCGTGAAGTGCGTTCTCGTATATGCGATCAAGCCGTTGGTCTTCAGCGTAGGAAGCGCGACGCATTAGAGTTTGCAGAGCGAGATCGTAATCTTTGAAGCACTCGCTAGGCTTTTGGTACCGTTGTAGAATGTCGTCTTCTAGCCGTACTTGATAACTGTTCGGGAGGAAGAATTTCATGAAATCCTTTTTGAAATCTTTCCATCGTTGCCACTGTTGGTTGTTGTTCCTGTATCAAACAAGAGCACGTTCGCGTAGCAGCATTGGCATTGTTCGGGCCAAGAAGACCTTTTCCAAGTCGTAGACATCAGCAAGCTCATCCAGCCTTTCAACAAAAGACAGCGGCTCCTCGTATTTCACTGAACACTCTCTCACTTGATCGATGAGTGCAGGGTATGGGGATATACTTTCATTTGGGACCATTTCTGTTAGACTCTCCCTGAATAGTTTTGGTTCTTGTGTCAGCAACACTCTCTCCGTTGTATTATATTTTTTTCCGATTACAATGCCTTTTATTAAGTTATATGTTATTTTTGTTATTGTAAAACTTGACTTAGGTTTTTTTTATCTTTAACGGGAGTCCCTGCTCGGGCAAAACAAAAACAAAAAATAAATAAAAAAAAATCATTAGATTGTTTGATCTAGATCAAATTTCAAAAGTTGCATTTCTTTTTAAGTAAAAATGTCAATGTTTTATTGTTATAAATGACAGCTAAAAATCTAAATACACCATTTTGGTTGAAGTCATTAGTGAATTTAATGTTGTATTGTGATTATAATGAGGTTATAAAACTGTGTCTTAAAATTATAAACAAAATGCTATGTTTACCAAAACAACTACAAAACCAGATCAAATGTTTTTGTGTTCTATTAGAACCACCAAATTTATATTTTTAAAAAAAAGTAAATAGAATTTGACATAATACTATCGATTTGGACCTTAAATTCATTTTGTTGCATAAAACGTCGGTCGATAAATCTAAATATTTATAACGAGCCATTGCAACCTAAAATACAATGTTGTGTCTAAAATTGTGTCAGGGATGGGAATGAAAGTCATGCCAATGAACACTGTTAACGCCTCAGCTATTGTTGAACCTAAAACCATAGAATAAATATTGCATTGTTACTATTGAACGCAACCATATTTTCGAACCAAAAATATTATTACGTTCAGTACTTTATTTACGAACGTTTGTAATCTTTTTGTGATAGTAGCGGTCATCTTCCAAGTTCTGCACCCATACAACAGCACAGATTCAACATTTGTGCGGAACAGTCGCAGCTTGGTGTTGAAGCTGATCGCATTGCTTCGCCATATCATGGACATCATTTCAAACACTAATTTTGCTTTGCCGATTCGGTTGACAATGTCCTGTTCGGTTTCACTTTCGTCGAGACAATACTCCCAAGATATTGGAAACTCTCTACTCTCTACCGGCTGTCCAGCAATGTTAACTTGAGTTACTGAGTTAGTGCCGAGGTTGATGATTTTGGTTTTGGCAGTATTAATCTTCAAACCCACAACATTTGCCTCCTTCGCCACATTTGTTGTCATTTGGTGCAGCTCCATAATTCTGTGTGAGAGTAAACAAACGTCGTCAGCGTAGTCCAGATGTTTGAGTTGAGATGTAAGAGTCCACGAATTCCTCCGTTTCCAGTAGATAAAGCTGCGCGAAGTACATCGCTAATCATCAACAAAAAAAGTATCGGCGATAGAATGCAACCTTGTCGTAACCCAGTTAGGATATCGAATTCCTCTGACAAGTTTCCTCTGTGCAGCACATGACATTTAGAGCCATCATAGGTTGCTTTAATAACAGCTATTAGTTTATCGGGTATACCTCTCCTGCGCAAGGCTAGCCAGATAAACTGTCTGTTGACACTGTCAAACGCCTTCTCAAAATCGATGAGCAGCAGATGCAGTGGTGACCGGAATTCAACGCACTGTTCAATAATGATCCGCAGGGTGTATATGTGGTCTAACAGGAGGATCCAGTGCGGAAACCTGCTTATTCGGCATCGAGTGTATCTTCCAGATGTTCCTTAATTCGCTCAAGTACTACTTTGGCTATTACCTTTGCAACTGCAGGAAGAACGCAAATGCCTCTCCAGTTTTCGCACTCCATAAGACTACCTTTTTTAGGAGCTTGACAGGCATTCCCTTCTTCCACTTATCGGGGAAACTTTCTGCCACCCAAGCTCTGTCTACAAGAGGAGACAAAAGCTCTGCTGATGTCGTTGGAGCTGCACGCAGAAGTTCTGCGGGTATACAATCTAGTCCTATCGACTTGTTGTTCTTTAGTGCGTTGATCGCGGTAGCGATCTCAATTTTACTTGTAGTCGAGGTGCGAATTCGGTAAATTGTTACTTCCGGCAGTTCCGTTTGATTTGGGTGCATATCGTTAGCAAATACACGGTTAAGAACCGTAGAGAAATGCACCTTCCATCACTTGAGCTGATGCTCATCTGAAGTACGGCACCATCTAGGCCTTTCACCGGATGTTGGCTAGAGCGGTGACCACCTGTCAGCTCTTTGGACCTTAAATTCATTTTGTTGCAAAAAACGTCGGTCGATAAACCTAAATATTTATAAAGAGCTATTGCAACTTAAAATACAATCTTGTGTCTAAAATAAAAACGTGGCCACACAGGGATGGGCATGAAAGTCATGCCAATGAACACTGTTAACGCCACAGCTGTTGTTGAACCTAAAACCATAGAATAAATATTACATTCTACTACTGAACGCAACCATATTTTCGAACCAAAAATATTATTACGTTCAGTGGTCGAGATGCTTCAAAGACGAGAGGTGGCTTCGTCGCTTGTCTTTTGTGCTCTTTTGTCTTTCGTTTTTTCTGCCCGATTGAAGGCAATGCTTTTTACTTTTGCACTGAATCGAACAAGTCACGTCGCATTTTCTCTTGTCCGCCATCATCGTTTTTTTTAGCTTAATAAAGTAAAACGATTTTGTTAATCCGAAGATAACGAATCTTGTAAAGTGTTTTTTATTTATCCAATAAAACATTGTCGGCACGAAAAATAAGCATTTTGTTCATTACGCCACATATTTGTCGGCTCGACACCAAATTAATGCGAAACTTCCATTCGATATAGGCGCATTTATTGGCACGACACTACTATATATGTAGTAATTTGGGATTTGTGCAGAGTTCATTTTCTTTCGTAAAATATCATCAATTACATTGATGTTATACATACTGCGTGCAGGCGCATTTTGGTACTATACATACTGCGTGCAGGCGCATTTTGGTCCTTCGAGCCGGATCACACGAGACGACGTCATCTTGCTAACAACACGTAGGAACATCGTCATCGTCCACAGTCAGCTAACATAACCTCGTTACGTGATTCAGCAGTTAATATACAGTCGACATCATTGATTGAAATATTCATCGAGCACAAACCAGCAGTAGCAGTTTGAGAAATTTTACGCATACACCAAACCAACTAATCAGTTCCAGTGAGATTCGTCCCAGCTATCAAGAAAGGCTTGGTAAGATATCATCGGACAACGGTCTTCAGGTTCATGTAAGGCTTAGTTAAGCCTAATTAAGATTAGTTAATTTATTATTATTTGGTAAATTTTATTGTGATATTGAGGTGTTGATTGGCGCGAAATCGTAGCTTCACTTTACCGTTTGTAGTGTGAAATATCGTTCGATTCTGCTTCAATATGCCTAAAGATGTCACAAAGCTCGAGTTGCTTAAAAAGCAACGCGCCGCGCTTAAGGGGCAACTCACTTATTTCAAAAATCAATTAAGCGCAACTTCCACGTTGGTAGCTTTTGAATCATTGTTGCGGAGGATTCAGTTCTTCTTTCTTTATGTCCTGTATCTCCTTGTGGGTCCTAGGGCCTCTAATACGCCTACGCGCCATCGCGTGCGGTTCCTGGCAATGAGCTTCAGCTCTTTCCAACTCTTCCCCAATTGCCGTGACTCCTCCTTAACTGTTCTGCGCCATTTATTTCTCGGACGACCCGTTCTTCTACCATCCTAAGATAACTGGTTCCATGGCATTGCGTAGTTTGCTATGGAAGTGTCGCCTTTTCGGAGTGTATGACCGATCCACTGCCACTTCCGTCATTGGATGGTTGTGCCTATTGGTTCCTGACCCGTTATCTGGTAAAGATGTTCGTTAGAGAAACGTTTAGGCCAGAAAACCCATAAAATGTTCCGTAGGCACCTATTTACGAACCTTTGTAATCTTTTTGTGATAGCAGCGGTCACCTTCCAAGTGCTGCACCCATACAACAGCACAGATTCAACATTTGTGCGGAACAGTCGCAGCTTGGTGTTGAAGCTGATCGCATTGCTTCGCAATATCATGGACATCATTCCAAACACTGATTTTGCTTTGCCGATTCGGTTGACAATGTCCAGTTCGGTTTCACCTTCGTCGAGACAATACTCCCAAGATATTGGAAACTCTCTACTCTATCTACCGGCTGTCCAGAAATGTTAACTTGAGTTACTGAGTCAGTGCCGAGGTTGATGATTTTGGTTTTGGCAGTACTAATCTTCAAACCCACAATATTTGCCTCCCTCTCCATATTTGTTGTCATTTGGTGCAGCTCCATAATTCTGTGTGAGAGTAAACAAACGTCGTCAGCGTAGTCCAGATGTTTGAGTTGAGATGTAAGAGTCCAGGAATTCCTCCGTTCCTCCGAAGTACATCGCTAATCACCAACAAAAAAAGTATCGGCGATAGAATGCAACCTTGTCGTACCCCAGTTAGGATATCGAATTCCTCTGACAGGTTTCCTCTGTGCAGCACATGACATTTAACAGGAAAGATCCAGTGCGGAAACTTGCTTATTCGGCATCGAGTGTATCTTCCAGATGTTCCTTAATTCGCTCAAGTACTACTTTGGCTATTACCTTTGCAACTGCAGGAAGAACGCAAATGCCTCTCCAGTTTTCGCACTCCATAAGACTACCTTTTTTAGGAGCTTGACAGTCATTCCCTTCTTCCACTTATCGGGGAAACTTTCTGCCTCCCAAGCTCTGTCTACAAGAGGAGATAAGAGCTCTGCTGATGTCGTTGGAGCTGCACGCAGAAGTTCTGCGGGTATACAATCTAGTCCTACAGACTTGTTGTTCTTTAGTGCGTTGATCGCGGTAGCGATCTCATTTTTAGTGGGAGTTGAGGTGCGAGTTCTGGAAATTGTTACTTCCGGCAGTTCCGTTTGATTTGGGTGCATATCGTTAGCAAATACACGGTTAAGAACCGTAGAGAAATGCTCCTTCCATCACTTGAGCTGATCCTCATCTGAAACGAGTACGGCAACATCTAGGACTTTCACCGGATGTTGGCTAGAGCGGTGACCACCTGTCAGCTCTTTGGTGATTCTGTAAACGATTCTGCTATCGCACCTGCTCGCTGCTTCCTCTGCTTCTGAGGCCAGGTTGTTAATATAGTTACGCTTGTCACGTCTTACACCACGCGGCACTTCTCTCATTTTTCTTCGATACATGGACTCTAGCTCGATCCTCGCTGCTGCTGGGATATCTACAATACGAGCTTTAAGTAGCTTACGTTCTTCAATCCGCCTCCAGGTATCTTCAGTAAGCCAGGTGCTGTGCCTTGCCTGGCATCTTACAACAATACTTTCCGCTCCAGATTTTTCACAGCCTTCCAATGTTCCTGGATGGTTGTCGGCAGTGAGCTGCTAATTGCTTCCACTCCTTGCGAAAAATGATCCCTTAATTGTTGGCGTACTGAGGGGATCTTTAGCCGGTCGATGTTATACCTAGGAATTCGGATGATATTGCGGATTCTTTGAACTGATGCAGTACGTAACTGGACAGTAGCTACCATAAGGTGATGATCCCGTACCAGGAGGATTCAGTTGGTTTATGATAAATACAGCGCGGTACAGTAGAAAGTAGAAACAATGGATGAATCCACGGCAGGTGATCGTGATTCCTTTGAGGATGACTATGGCGTTTTGGAGTTTACCTTGATCAATAAAATATATGGGTTGAAAAAATCAGATGATACTTCGGCTATGCTCCACAACTCATCAGTCCTTGAGACTTCGTCGTCTAATTCAGTTTCAGTGGGTATTCGATTACCCGAGCTTACTCCGTCGTTCAATGGAAGAGAGTCTGAATGGTTGGCATTTCGGGATATATTTACTGATTTAATCCATATTAAAACTATAGAGCCGACCGTAAAGTTCGTCTATATCATTTCCCAAATTCGCTCAGGGTCAGCCTACAGTATAATTGAACATCCTCCATTTACCGCCGAAAACTATGAAATCGCGTGGAAAATGATATGCGACAGATACAATAACGCGTTTGCTATTCAAAAATACCACATGCAAGAAATTTTCGATCTTAAGGGTCCTACAGAAAACTGATTCACTTCACTTGAAATATTTATTGATAATATTAACAAGCACTATAAAGAATTGGAGTCACTTAAGGTGAAGATCAACAAATGTGACCTCATGCTAACCCATCATTTAACACTCAAATAAGTTCCTGAGTCATTCGCCACAGTTATCAAAGGTCCAAAAACAACAAGTGTTCTATCATTTTCAGAATTCGCAACTATACTTCGAACGCGCATCCAGCTGCTTCAATCATTGCATCTCAGCATTTCTCAGCAATCATCGAGACAGCCTAGAGATTCAAACCGAAGGTCAACAACAAGCTTCAAACCATCTTCGCTAGTGTCCAGCTCATACAATTGTGCCTACTGTGCAGGATCACACATTATAACTAATTGTCCATCATACAACAGCGCGAGGTTAACCCCAAGAATGCGGTTCCAGTTTATATAGGATAAAAGGTTATTCGTGAACTACCTTACAGAGAAGCATATGGTGAGAGACTGCACGCACAATTCGTGCTCAATATGTTCGCTCAGGCATCATGTCTCGCTTCATTTTAAACCCAATCAGCCGTCCAACGCACCGCGTACTGCAACATCGTCAATCGCAAATTAAGGAAACCACAATATACCGGTCAAGCCAAACACATCATCGAACGTAAATAATTCGGATCCAAAACCATCGCAATCTTTCACCAATATGTTAAGCCCAGTTGCGTTAGAGTCGTCAGAATCAGTGCCCAGCCAAGGAATATTCATGATCGGTACAGCACTTGTTAATATTACAGATTCGACTGGTAACCAGTCAATACTTCGAGCATGGCTTGACAGTGGGTCACATCTGAATTTCATCACAGTGAACGCGAGCAATCGGCTAGGAGCTAAAAGATATCCAACGACAAAATAATTACAGGCATTGGCAGCAAGGAATTAAAAATCCAACATAAGTTATACCTCACTATATCATCGAGAATCTCAGATTAAAAAGTCGAATTAAAATTTTATGTCCTTCCCAAGAATACCAATAATTTACCGGCACTTCGTGTCAACTTCGAATTCGCTTCTATACCCGTGGAAATAGAGCTTGCCGATCCATACTTCAATATACCCGATCACATTGACATATTTTTAGGTATCGAAATATATAATCAGTTATTTTCAGGTGAGTCTATCACAACGTGCAAGGAACTACCACCAGTTTACAAAACCGAATAATTTACGTCGTCTGCGGAAAGGCTAAAGGCAAAGCTACTACATTAAGAGCGCCGCAATCGCTATACTATACTTCGAACGCGCATCCAGCTGCTTCAATCATTGCATCTCAGCATTTCTCAGCAATCATCGAGACAGCCTAGAGATTCAAACCGAAGGTCAACAACAAGCTTCAAACCATCTTCGCTAGTGTCCAGCTCATACAATTGTGCCTACTGTGCAGTATCACACATTATAACTAATTGTCCATCATACAACAGCGCGAGGTTAACCCCAAGAATGCGGTTCCAGTTTATATAGGATAAAAGGTTATTCGTGAACTACCTTACAGAGAAGCATATGGTGAGAGACTGCACGCACAATTCGTGCTCAATATGTTCGCTCAGGCATCATGTCTCGCTTCATTTTAAACCCAATCAGCCGTCCAACGCACCGCGTACTGCAACATCGTCAATCGCAAATTAAGGAAACCACAATATACCGGTCAAGCCAAACACATCATCGAACGTAAATAATTCGGATCCAAAACCATCGCAATCTTTCACCAATATGTTAAGCCCAGTTGCGTTAGAGTCGTCAGAATCAGTGCCCAGCCAAGGAATATTCATGATCGGTACAGCACTTGTTAATATTACAGATTCGACTGGTAACCAGTCAATACTTCGAGCATGGCTTGACAGTGGGTCACATCTGAATTTCATCACAGTGAACGCGAGCAATCGGCTAGGAGCTAAAAGATATCCAACGACAAAATCAATTACAGGCATTGGCAGCAAGGAATTAAAAATCCAACATAAGTTATACCTCACTATATCATCGAGAATCTCAGATTAAAAAGTCGAATTAAAATTTTATGTCCTTCCCAAGATTACCAATAATTTACCGGCACTTCGTGTCAACTTCGAATTCGCTTCTATACCCGTGGAAATAGAGCTTGCCGATCCATACTTCAATATACCCGATCACATTGACATATTTTTAGGTATCGAAATATATAATCAGTTATTTTCAGGTGAGTCTATCACAACGTGCAAGGAACTACCACCAGTTTACAAAACCGAATAAGTTACGTCGTCTGCGGAAAGGCTAAAGGCAAAGCTACTACATTAAGAGCGCCGCAATCGCTATGCAGTATTCAAGCACTCCAAGCCCAAATGAAACAGTTTTGGGAATTGGAGAATGTCTCGGTCACCAATACATACTCATCAGAAGAAAAACTTTGCGAGGAATGCTATCGTAATTCTGTAAAGAGATTGCCAAACGGACGCTACTCTGTTGCATTATTAACAAAACCTAACATAGTTGAGTTGGGGTCATCGCATCTTTCAGCTCAGCGCCAATGTTTATCACTCGAGAAACGTCTTCGTAACAAACAAGAGCTTTGTCAGCAATACAGAGATTTCATGTCCCAATACATAGAACTAGGCAACATGGTTTCAGCCACGCAAATCGACGCCAAACAAACCTATTATCTACCACACCACTTCGTACTCAAAGAGCATAGTACCACCACCAAGCTGGGAGTCGTGTTTAATGCATCAGCTAAAACATCATCACAACTATCGCTCAACGATTGCCTGATGGTCGGACCTACTATCCAGCAGGATCTCTTTTCCATCATCACTCGATTTAGGAAACATACTTTAGCGTTTTGTGGCGACATAGCGAAAATGTATCGCCAAATCCTCGTGCACGAAGTCCAGCAGGATCTGCAGAGAATATTTTGGCGAGACCAACCTTCAGATGCACTACAAGTCTTCAAACTAGGCACTGTCACGTATGGCAAGGCTAGCGCTCCGTTTCTAGCAACCCGGACGCTTAAGCAATTGACCATCGACGAGCACACGCAGTTTCCAATAGCATCGACCATTGCAGCCAGTGATTTCTATGACGACATTTTGACTGGCGCGTCTACAATTAATGAAGCCAAAAAATTAAAATCTGATTTGGTTGATTTATTGAAATCGGGAGGTTTCGATCTGAGTAAATTTCGGTCCAACGACGTATCGCTGTCTTAAGAAAGTCAACCTTCTTTACTTGCTACATTAGTGTTGGGCCTATTATGGAACACAGAGTCTGATCACTTTGAAGCCCCTTTAGACAAATTGCGCGTATCATCGTATCCAAACGCAACATGATATGCCAGTTCTTCGACCCCTTAGGCATATGTGCACCAATCATCGTAACAGCAAAATTATTCATGCAGGCGTTATGGAAACTACAAACCATCGATTGGGATGATCACATTCCGGACAGAACTCATCCAATTAAAAGCTTTAAGTGTTCAAAGTGCTATACTCGTACCAAATTCCAAACGCGTCGAATTACATGGTTTCGGCGACGCGTTAGAACGAGGTTTCGGTTGCGTACATTCGAGTTACCGACCATACGGAATGTCATCATGTCAGACTGGTTTGTGGCAAATCGAGTGTAGCGCCACTGAAAATGCAAACCATTCCTCGATTGGAGCTTTGCGCAGCATTATTGGCGGAAATAACAAACAGATTGATAGGTATCCTAGACCTAGCTTTCGACGTAATTTATCATTGGTCTGACTCTGAAATAACGCTATACGATGGTCTTATGCCATCGGAGTTCGCTAGTGCAGCACTCGTCCCGAATACTTACGTCGATCAGAACAAACGTGGCCAAGGGCTTTAAATCGTCAATTAAGTGTAGATCAGACTGATCTAGAGGCACGAAAATCTTCAACCACAGTACTCACCCAAACCGACAATCACCATCAAGGGATGCTTCATAAATTTGAAACACTCGGTACATTAACACGTGTTGTAGCTTTTGTAACGAAGTTTCTTAGGCTGAGGTAAGCTCAGCGGATCCAGCGGTTCGTTACAGAAAATTTCTTAAGTTAGGTCAACAAAATTAAAGTTAAGTTATAAAGACAAATCTTTTATTAAATCGCAATTATTAAATTACAATAATCAACTTTATATAAAGGTACAATTTCTTACTTACGTACTCGAGTACTCGTACTCGTACACGAGTTAGGGGGTTAGTATAATTTACTCACTCTGACGCGGGAGTCGGTCTCGTCAATCGCATGGTGCGTTGCGTGGGATTGGGCTTACTACTATCGATTTTACCCTGCCCAACAACTGCGGAGAGGTATAACCTCTGCCAAGCTACAAGTGAATATAATATTGATGGTTTGTAACTCCTTACCACGGGTGGGGGGAAGCTACAAACCGTAGAAAAAAGCTAAACCTGAAATACAACTGATCCACCAACTGTGGAGAGGTATAACCTCTGCCAAACTATGAGCGAAATATATGGTTTGCAACCCCTTACCACGGGTGGGGGGAAGCTACAAACCGTATAAGTATAAAGAAAAGGAGAACCTAGCCCTTATTTCTAATAACTTGCAACCTTTTACCACGGGTGGTAGAAGCTACAAATCATATATAACTTATGGATAATACCTAGGAATAATAACCTGTAACCCCTTACCACGGGTGGGGGGAAGCTACAAGCTATGTATATATGGCTACGTCTAAAAAGAACTGATCCAACAACTGCGGAGGTATAACCTCTGCCAAGCTACAAGTGAATGTAATACTGATGGTTTGTAACCCCTTACCACGGGTGGGGGGAAGCTACAAACCGTAGAAAAAGCTAAGCCTGAAACAAAAACTGAGCCACCAACTGTGGAGAGGTATAACCTCTGCCAAGCTACAAGTGAATATAATATTGATGGTTTGTAACTCCTTACCACGGGTGGGGGGAAGCTACAAACCGTAGAAAAAGCTAAACCTGAAACAAAAAGACTGAGCCACCAACTGCGGAGAGGTATAACCTCTGCCAAGCTACAAGTGAATATAATATTGATGGTTTGTAACCCCTTACCACGGGTGGGGGGAGCTACAAACCGTAGAAAAACTATATTCCTGCGCTAATAATTTGTAACCCCTTACCACGGGTGGGGGGAAGCTACAAATTATATATAACCTAAAAATAATATCTTACAACCCCTTACCACGGGTGGGGGGAAGCTGTAAGATATGTATAACTAACTAGAATAAGACTAAAAACAAGGCCACTTACCCGCTCTGCACCGTGCGATGGTTCACCACAAACTCTCCTCGCTGACCGGTCAGCAGCCTTCTTTTATGCCTAACTAACGGTACTTTGGTCCAGCATGCATTGAAATAATTTTATGTGTGTTCGTAACGTATGTTCGTTTGTCCCTGCCGTTGCCATGCGCATACACATTGCCTCTGCCTGTATGCAATGTGATGCCATGCGCCATGCCGATACCCGTGTGTGTGTAACGCATGTTGTCTCCGCCGTTGCCATGCGCATGCATACTGCACTTGCCTGCTTGCAGCGTGCATGCCATGCTGATACCCATGTGTGTACTGTGTGTGTCAATGTCCGCGTTCGTAATGTGTGTTCATCCTCCTGCATGCTAGACCCAATCACCGTGTTGTTGTTCTTGTTCTATGTTCTTGTTTTCTAATGTTTTGTTTTCTTTCTAATGTTTTGTTTTCTTTCTAATGTTTTGTTTTCTCGTGTTACTCGCTGGCATTCACTCGCGTAAATATTCAATTTACCGCTGTGTGTTGCCATGAGTATTGCTTTGCAATTGTCGGCGCAGTGCTATGGAGTAAAGCCCGTTACAATTTTTCTTACTCTACAGGGTGCTTATTTCTAATCTTTAAAATAATCGTGAGTATTACATAATAAATTTATTCGAGAATATTTCCGATATTCTTTCTAAGTATTCTATAATTATTTGTTCTAATCGTGAGTTCCTAATAGTGAGTGTTCTAATTTAAGGCATTTAATTTTCAGATTTATTTTATTTCAAATTCAAATTCATGAAATGTATTAAATATATAAAAATGTATTTAGGGTGGAACCTGGTCCGCTGAGATGTGTTGTGGTGGTTGGTTGGTTGACACTGTATTGTATGGGTGATTTTGGGAGCGCCCAAAATCTTCCTTACACCCCCCTTCTACTCCGGGTTGGCAAGCTGAACCGCCACTCCTCCGTTCCTGGTGATGCGGACACGATACTCATGCCCTGCTGCTCTGACGTAGAACTTAATTTGTTGTCCCCGGTTCCGGGTCTGTGTTGCCTGGTTGATGCGTCGCATAACCTCTTGGGGCCACTGGTCCAGCGGTCCTCGGACTGAGTTGGGAGAACGGGGCTCTACGTTGCCCGTCCCCCTTTCTTCTGATAATTGTTTTTCCTCTGCTGTTGTGTTGCCGCTGCCGTTGTCCTCGATTGCTTCTAAGCTGCTACTCTCGCCGCGAACTTCGCGGTTCGGGAAATGATGGCGGTCTTCCCGGTTGTCCACGCTAAGTGTGCCGATGCGCACCGGGGAATGGTGGCGGTCTTCCCGGGTTTCACTGTCTACGCTGACGCTCCCGCCGTTTCCATCGTCAAAGCCGCCGCGTTGCTGTACCTGGGAATGTTGGCGCTCCCCCTGGTTGTCGCTGCCTCTGCTGACTCTTCCGCTGTGTCCATCGCCGAAGTCGTCGTGTTGCTGTACCGGGGCATGTTGGCGTCCCTCCCGGTATGGGAGCTTGATATTCGGTAGTCCTCCCTGAGCAAGGTTTTGGATCACCTCCGCGATCTCGCGTCTCTTCTCTGATACTGTGTTGGGGTCGAAGGGCAACACCGGGCCTTTAGGCGTCCGTACCAACCTCGTGGGATCCTTTAAGAAAACTTCCGCGCAGTGTAGCAGGAACAAGCCGCAGTCGGTGCCGTTTGTCTGCCGTGGGATCTGCACTCGTTTTTCTGGCAGGGTTATTGAGGTAAACCGTCGTCCGGGGCTGCCGTCGTGTCCTCTGGCATGGTCTTCTACCGCAAGGTACTGCCGGAGTACCTCTGTGTGGTAATTGGTTGACGCTTTAGGGAGGGAGTCGAAAACTAGGACCTCGCCATGGGGAACCTTCCGGCCCTTCTCCAGCTGGACGATGACGAGAAACCAGTGGAGCTCCTGATTTATCGGAAAGACCAGATATTCCTTTTCCATAATTTTCACCTCCTTCGTCCAGTTGGCGACGGCCGCATGTCGACGGGCCATCAAGCTGCTCAGTGTCTCTTCCTCCTCTCGCTTGATTCGCGTGAGACGGTCCATGAAATACGAATTTGCTACGTAGATCTTTGCCCGTTGTCCTGCTGTGAGCCTGTCCTGGATCCATTGCAGCCAGAATTCGATAATTCGATCGTTGAGAAAACGGCCGATGCTCAACCGGCCATAGTCCTCGACCGTGAGTTGAGTCTTGCTCCTGCTGGGTGGGAGGACGTAACCAGTCATATTGTCGTTGCTTTCATCGTCACCGCTGGAGAGGATGATGGCCTCCTCTTCCTTGAAGGCAGTGTAAGGGGTCTCTGTAGTACGTCCCAGTTTGGTACCGGACGGGTCCTGTGGTTGCCGACGTTTGACCGACATCCTTCCGGTCTTGGGGTCTCGGGTCTCCTCCCACTCGTCTCCGATGGCTTGGATAACTGGCCTCTCCAGTTGGAGGCGCTCCAACTCTTCCCTAGCCCGGTTCTTCGCTGCCTCCAAACTCTGCTTGGTTGTTGGTTTGTTTTCCATTGTGTTAAAAAAATTTAAAAAAACTTCTTAACCTGCTTAAAACGCTGTCCTTACTGACGTCGGTCACTGACTGATGATCTACTTGAATAGGGCCGTCCTATTTATAGTTGGCTAACGGGGTATTTTAAATTCTATTTATTTATTTATTATTATTTTTTTTTTTTTTTTTTTTTTTAGTTATTTTGGGACGGTGGTACCTTCCTTAAGTTGTCACTGTTCGCCCCCATGTTTCCCTTCGCTTGTGTTGCTGTCCCTTTTGCTTCTGTTCCTATTGTGTACTTTGCTCCTGCACTGTGCTGGGGTTTTTCGTGGCGTTCCTTTTCTGTGGTTTTGGGTTGGTCTTTCGGCTGGGCTGCTGTGTCATCGCTGTTATATTCTTTCAGGTCGCAGATGTGTGCGGTGCGAGTTTTGCCGCCTGTGCGAAGCTGGACGATTACTGGGGATACAAAGCCGATGACATCATGTGGTCCGTCATACCGTGGGGCGAGTTTCGCCGTGAAACTTTCGATTGCCTTGGACAAGTGGTGCTGCTTAACTAGGACCATCTGTCCGACTGTGGGCTTCCAGGGTCTACGCCGGAGATTGTAATATCTGGCTTGATTTTGGGCTGCTTGCTCTAGATTTCTGCGTACAAGTTGGAAGACTTCTTGGAGACGTTCCGCCCTTTCTTTTGGTGACTGTTCGACATGTCCTGTTCCGCTCGTCCTCTCGTCGAAGAGTGTCCGTGGCAGACGAGGTTCTCGACCTTGTGTGAGAAACGCTGGTGTGAAGCCTGTTGATTCTGCGATACTTATATTAATTGCCAACGAGATTTCGGGGAGGAGTTCATCCCACTCCCTGTGTTGTTCGCCAACGAACTGGGCGACCATCGTCTTTATCGTTCGGTTGGCTCTCTCTGTAGGGTTCTCCTGGGGCGTATACGGGGTGGTGAACTGGTGCTTGACCCCCAATCCTTGCAGGTACCTTCGGAATAGGCCACTGGTAAACTGGACACCGTTGTCGCTCACAAAAATCTTTGGGACACCGTATCTGGCCAATATCCGTTCGCGGAACGCCTTCCTTAACGACTCTGTCGTTGCTTTTCGTAAAGGGACGATCTCCGTCCATTTGGAAAACTTGTCGAATAACACTAACATGACCGTGTTGCCGTGCTTGCTTCTGGGTAGGGGTCCGACGAAATCTGCACACACTGTACTCCATGGTTCGTCTGCGATCTGGGACAGCATGGCTCCGGCCGGCTTCTGTTGAATACACTTGTACTTCTGACAGGACTCGCAGCGCCGTACATACCGGCTGATGTCGCGGAACATACCTGGCCAGTAGTAGCGATTCAAAACGCGTGCGATGGTCTTGCGAATGCCCAAGTGTCCAGCGGTGGGTTCGTCGTGGTTTTCCTTTAGCACACGCACTCGTTGGGACTTCGGGACGCACAACTTCCAGGGGGTGCAGTCCTCATCTGCAGTCTGACGGGAGATGTGACGATACAGTTCTTTGGCTTCTATGACGTAATCTGGAAATTTCTCAGGGTTTTTCCTTACCTCCGTTTTCTTTTTCTCCAGCCAGCTACAGCCTTTTTCGTCGTCGTCTACCACTGCTGTCCGCAGGACCTCCCTTGGCTGGCGTGATAGTGCGTCGGCAACTACATTCAATTTTCCTCGTCAATATTGTATTTCATATGTATACTGCTGCAATTCTAACGCCCATCGGGCGATTCGTCCGGATGGACTCTCAATCGAGTTCAGCCATTTCAACGCTAAATGATCTGTGATGATTGTAAACTGGTACCCCTCCAAGTAGGGTCGCATTTTACGGACGCCCCACACTATGGCGAGGCACTCCTTCTCTGTGGCCGAATAATTGCGTTCCGCCGAATTTAGATGGCGGCTGGCGTAGGCAATAACCCTTTCCTGACCATCGATGTCTTGCGTTAGTACCACCCCAAGTCCATAATCGCTTGCATCCGTCTGGAGGGTAAACTTCTTTTCGAAATCTGGGCAGGCGAGAACTGGTGCTTTCGTGAGTCGGTCTTTTAACTGGTCGAATGCGGCTAGTTGTGCGTCGGTCCACTTCCAGTGTTTCCCTTTCTTCAAGAGGATCGTAAGTGGTTGGACGACCTTGGCAAACTCAGGAACGAATCGTCTATACCACGAGACAATCCCAAGACAGCGTCGGAGTTCTCGTAGAGTAGCAGGTGGTCGGAGTTCCTGTATAGCCGCGATTTTCTCTGGGTCAGTGTGGATTCCTTGCTCGCTGACCATGTGTCCCAGATACTTGATTTCCCTTTTAAAGAATTCGCACTTCTCCGTGTTAATCCTTAGGTTCGCTTGTCGTAACCGTCGCAGTACTTCCTTTAGATGCCTCATGTGGTCCTCCAAAGATTCCCCAATCACGACGATGTCGTCCAGATAGGCGAAAGCGTGAGGTTCCATATCTGGGCCGATGACCTGGTCTAGTGCTCGCTGAAACGTTGCGGGGGCCGAGTGCAGGCCAAAAGGCATGACGCGCCATTGGAATAATCCACGCCCTGGTACCGTGAATGCTGTGTACTTCTTACTGCCCTCTTCCATCGGAATCTGCCAATACCCATTCTTGAGGTCCAAGCTGCTGATGTATTTTGCGTTTCTGAGGCGGTCAAGGATGTGGTGGATCCTTGGAAGTGGGTAAGCATCTGGAACAGACTTAGAGTTCAGCTGTCTGTAGTCCACGCAAAGTCTCCATTTCCCGGTCTTCTTCTTCACTAGGACGATTGGGGCACTGTAGGGGCTCTTGGATGGTTCGATGCACTTCTTTTCCAGCAGGTCGTCGATCTCTTCGTCGATGATACGCTGCATGGCCGGATTTTTCGGGAAATAACGTTGTTTTAACGGTCGGTCATCCTGCATCTCGATCCTGTGGCTGGTTATGTTGGAAACGCCGCTCATTGACTCGAACTGCGATAGTTCATGGTCCAAGAAATATCTGATCTTGTCGTCGTCGCTTGGAGTCATACTTTGAATTGCACGCACTTGCGGTTTTTCCGGCTGAGTATTGGTTGTATTATCGCTGAGTGTGAGGTTCTGCTCACCTATGGTAATCGTTGCTTTGACTCGGCTGAGGAAATCTAATCCTAGGATTATATTGTCGATGGCCTCTGGCAGGATGAGTAGCTGAATCTTGCAGCAGCTGTGTTCGAATCTTATCGTAGTTTCGAACGCCTGTTCCACCCGTCTTATTGTACCGTTCGCCATCCGTACTGATGTCGCCGTTCTACTTGTTTGTCCCGTGTGTCGTACTTCGTATGCATAGGCTTCACTAATGAAACTCCTCGTCGCTCCTGTGTCGATTGTCGCGGTGATTTCTTCTCCTCCTATGGTTATCATAGCGGCTATGCGGTCCTCTTCTTGCTGAAGTATCTGTAGGTGTTTAATTGCGTGGTGCTTTTCGGTCCCATTCCGGTCGACGGCAGCAGTCGATGCTCCTGGTATTTTGTTTACCACATTCCCAGCAGAACAGAATCCTAGGGTTGCGGCATTCTCTCAAAAAATGTCCTGGCTGGCTGGCCGCATCGGCGGCATGCTGATCGTGGGTTGACTGCTCCTCCTGGCATCTGGGCGACTTGTCGGTGCTGCTCGTCCTGTCTTGGTGGTCGTGATGGTGTTTAATCGTTTCGACTGCCGCAGTTGAGACACTCGAAATCCTCGGCTAAATTAATCAGCTCTTCGAGGCAGGCGAAGTCCTTTCGCTTTATGTATAATTGGTAGTCCTGGCGGCTGCTGCGGAAAATTCGTTCCAGTTTCTGGTCCTCGTTGTACTGGGCGTGGCGCATCAGGTTCTGGAGAGTAATCACGTAGTCTTTAAACGATTCTTTCCGGAGCTGTTTTCTTTGGTGGATGTCGTCGTCCAATCGTTCAAAGAAGCGTGCTGGGAGGAAAAACTTCAGGAAGTTGTTCCTAAATGTTTCCCACGTCTTCCAATGACCGTTATTGTTCCTGTACCAGATCAAGGCCCTATCTTTGAGGAGTTCTGGCATCGTACGTGGTAGGAAATCCTTGTCTATCCCATAGACAACCGATAATTCTTCGACCCGTTCAATGAAGGCTAGTGGGTCGCGCACACCGTCAAATTTCACAGACCATTTCCTGACTTGGTCGATGACCGCTGAATATGATGGTGTGGACGTACATCGTGGTGGCACGAATTTTGCTGGGCTTAAGCTGATATTTTCTGCCTGGGTGACGGTAATCGCGGGTGGTGTTGGGGAAACACTTCTCGTGTGCTGGGTTTCCAAGATGAGAAGTCGCTCTTTTGCTTCTGGTTTGAGCTCCTCCTCGTTGACATGGGCGGAAAAGCGTTTTCGGAGTTCCTCCACGGTGCCGGTCTCATCTAACCCGAATTCCTTGGCATAGGTTATCAGCTCTTCCTTCCGGAGCGTATATATCCACGCAGTTTTCATGCTAGGTAGTCGATCGCAATGGACTGTGCGATAATACTCGTTGTCCTCTGGTGTGGCTTGGTGAGTTTGCACTGGCTGATGCGTCGGCGAAAAATGTCTGCTGTGGCGTAGCGACTATGCGTTGATGGGCACTAAACGTGGTCTACTGTGGCGTGTGTGGTAGTGACTACGTTGTCTTCTGTGGTGCTGTGGCGAGTTTGCAGCGGCGATGCGTTGGGTTTTTTTTCTTAGTGTTCCGTGGGGGGTGTGTGCGAGGTTGTAGGTTTTCTTGGAGATTTCCTTTGTGTGTGTTGACGTCTATGATTTTCTGTGAATAATAGTCCCTGCTCGGGCGCCACTGTAACGAAGTTTCTTAGGCTGAGGTAAGCTCAGCGGATCCAGCGGTTCGTTACAGAAAATTTCTTAAGTAAAGTCAACAAAATTAAAGTTAAGTTATAAAGACAAATCTTTTATTAAATCGCAATTATTAAATTACAATAATCAACTTTATATAAAGGTACAATTTCTTACTTACGTACTCACGAGTTATGGGGTTAGTATAATTTACTCACTCTGACGCGGGAGTCGGTCTCGTCAATCGCATGGTGCGTTGCGTGGGATTGGGCTTACTACTATCGATTTTACCCTGCCCAACAACTGCGGAGAGGTATAACCTCTGCCAAGCTACAAGTGAATATAATATTGATGGTTTGTAACCCCTTACCACGGGTGGGGGGAAGCTACAAACCGTAGAAAAAGGTAAACCTGAAACAAAAACTGAGCCACCAACTGTGGAGAGGTATAACCTCTGCCAAGCTACAAGTGAATATAATATTGATGGTTTGTAACTCCTTACCACGGGTGGGGGGAAGCTACAAACCGTAGAAAAAAGCTAAACCTGAAATACAACTGATCCACCAACTGTGGAGAGGTATAACCTCTGCCAAACTATGAGCGAAATATATGGTTTGCAACCCCTTACCACGGGTGGGGGGAAGCTACAAACCGTATAAGTATAAAGAAAAGGAGAACCTAGCCCTTATTTCTAATAACTTGCAACCTTTTACCACGGGTGGTAGAAGCTACAAATCATATATAACTTATGGATAATACCTAGGAATAATAACCTGTAACCCCTTACCACGGGTGGGGGGAAGCTACAAGCTATGTATATATGGCTACGTCCAAAAAGAACTGATCCAACAACTGCGGAGAGGTATAACCTCTGCCAAGCTACAAGTGAATATAATACTGATGGTTTGTAACCCCTTACCACGGGTGGGGGGAAGCTACAAACCGTAGAAAAAGCTAAGCCTGAAACAAAAACTGAGCCACCAACTGTGGAGAGGTATAACCTCTGCCAAGCTACAAGTGAATATAATATTGATGGTTTGTAACTCCTTACCACGGGTGGGGGGAAGCTACAAACCGTAGAAAAAGCTAAACCTGAAACAAAAAGACTGAGCCACCAACTGCGGAGAGGTATAACCTCTGCCAAGCTACAAGTGAATATAATATTGATGGTTTGTAACCCCTTACCACGGGTGGGGGGAGCTACAAACCGTAGAAAAACTATATTCCTGCGCTAATAATTTGTAACCCCTTACCACGGGTGGGGGGAAGCTACAAATTATATATAACCTAAAAATAATATCTTACAACCCCTTACCACGGGTGGGGGGAAGCTGTAAGATATGTATAACTAACTAGAATAAGACTAAAAACAAGGCCACTTACCCGCTCTGCACCGTGCGATGGTTCACCACAAACTCTCCTCGCTGACCGGTCAGCAGCCTTCTTTTATGCCTAACTAACGGTACTTTGGTCCAGCATGCATTGAAATAATTTTATGTGTGTTCGTAACGTATGTTCGTTTGTCCTTGCCGTTGCCATGCGCATACACATTGCCTCTGCCTGTATGCAATGTGATGCCATGCGCCATGCCGATACCCGTGTGTGTGTAACGCATGTTGTCTCCGCCGTTGCCATGCGCATGCATACTGCACTTGCCTGCTTGCAGCGTGCATGCCATGCTGATACCCATGTGTGTACTGTGTGTGTCAATTTCCGCGTTCGTAATGTGTGTTCATCCTCCTGCATGCTAGACCCAATCACCGTGTTGTTGTTCTTGTTCTATGTTCTTGTTTTCTAATGTTTTGTTTTCTTTCTAATGTTTTGTTTTCTCGTGTTACTCGCTGGCATTCACTCGCGTAAATATTCAATTTACCGCTGTGTGTTGCCATGAGTATTGCTTTGCAATTGTCGGCGCAGTGCTATGGAGTAAAGCCCGTTACAATTTTTCTTACTCTACAGGGTGCTTATTTCTAATCTTTAAAATAATCGTGAGTATTACATAATAAATTTATTCGAGAATATTTCCGATATTCTTTCTAAGTATTCTATGATTATTTGTTCTAATCGTGAGTTCCTAATAGTGAGTGTTCTAATTTAAGGCATTTAATTTTCAGATTTATTTTATTTCAAATTCAAATTCATGAAATGTATTAAATATATAAAAATGTATTTAGGGTGGAACCTGGTCCGCTGAGATGTGTTGTGGTGGTTGGTTGGTTGACACTGTATTGTATGGGTGATTTTGGGAGCGCCCAAAATCTTCCTTACACTTTTTGCATTCGCTTCCTACACAATGCTACAGACAAGGCTCTTCGCGCATTAGACAATTTGAAACATCTTCGACCCAGTGTGCTGGATGGCGCATTGAATCGATTGGTAAAATTAGTCCAACTGGATACCTTCCCAGAAAACATCAAATGTCTTCAAATCAACCAATCAGTTCCTCACGAAAGTTCACTACGTTCACTTTCCCCCTTTCTAGATACTGATGGAATGCTTAGAGTCGATGGTCACCTCGACAATGCCTCGATTTCATATGACCGCCAGCACCCGTTATTGCTGCCAGGAAGTCATGTACTAAGCAAGCTAATCGCATGACACGAGCAATTTGCGACTTCTCCATGCCGGCCCTCAAGCGCTACTATATATTCTTCGGCTACGCTCGTCCTCACACCAAGAACCAAATTATGGGTAATTTGCCGACTGACCGAGTGATGGAATCTATCCGACTGTTCATCGTTATAGGTGTTGATTTTTGCGGTCCTTTTTTCGTGAAACCTACTATCAGGTCAAAACTAAACATCAAATGCTATGTATGCTTATTCGTATGCTTCACTACCAAGGCGGTGCATTTAGAGATGGTAATGAGTCTCACGACAGAATCATTCATCGCATGTCTTCGCCGTTTTGTTGCCCGCGGATATGTGCAAAAATCTACTTGGACAACGCTACTAATTTCGTTGGCGCTCGTTCTGAACTCAAAGACTTATCAAATCTATTTTTATCTCAACAGTTTCAAGAGAAGACAATTCGTTAATGTACTTCTCAGCACATTGAGTGGCTCACCATCCCAGCACGGTCGCCACACTTTGGAGGACTCTGGGAATCTGCCATTAAAAGAGCAAAACACCACTTAAAACGTGTAGCAGGAGCCTCGCCAGTGACTACTTAATTTCGCAGATTGATGCGTGTTTAAATTCTCGGCAATTGAAGCTAATGTTCAGTGATCCATCGGACCTAAACGCATTGTCACCAGGTCATTTTCTCATTGGAGCACCGTTCTCACGACTTTGCACTTTGCATTTTTTCGGACTTTTTTGAAAAGTAAAAAGTAAAAGTGTTTCACCAATTAAAAAGATAACTTTGCAAAGTTGCAAAGTGAAACATATTTGTGTATTTACAGTACATTTGTTTTCAATGGGCTGTAACATGGAGAAATAATAATAATAATAATATTTCTCGCATCGACCTACACTCAGAGAAAAGCATCCTATTAATTTGTTAATAAGACGGTTATTGATTTTATAGTATGGATATCAATGAGTTTTTCTAATTATTTCAATGGTTTTCTATTTGTTTTAATAATTTGCGTAATATTAATTTAATAGGCGAGATATTATTGCTATTTTATATGACATATAATTGAATTCACTACAAATACGCTTGAGTTAATAGTTTATTTTATATTGAGTTAATAGGATAACATTATTATTTTAATATTTTAAAACTATTAACTAATTAATAGTAAATATAATATTAAATTATTTGTGTATATTCCTTTGATTCAATATATTTCATATTTAAAATAATGTGATAATCCTATATATTTGGCTAAAGATTTAATATGATAATCCTTTTATTAGTATAGTGTACCCCATTATCTTTTTAATGTTGTGTATTCTTATTTTAAAATGGTAACACTATTAAAACAATGGGAGAGATGAACTATTAATACAGGGTGACTGACACGAAGTGTTACCAAAACAAAACGCCACATAATTTTTATTTTTTGATGAATTTTATTGAATTAAAGTAAAAAATTTTCACAGAATTGCATTAGCAGTTTTTGATTTGGCCACCCTTAGCCGCGATTATGGCCTTCAAACGGCCGATAAAGCTATTGCATGCAGCACGAAAGTAGCTCTGCGGTATTTTGGCCCATTCCCAGCGAAGCGCTTGCTTGAGATGATCGACATTTTGGTATTGTTTTGTTCCAACCTTGCTCTTCAAAATACCGCAAACCGAGAAATCTAACAGATTTGCATCCGGTGAATTTGGTGGCCATTGGGTAGTGGAAATGAACCGCGGAACGTTGTTTCTCAGCCAATCTTGATTGACGCGCGCTTTATGACTCAGCGCCGAGTCCTGTTGAAATGTCCAGGCTCTGCGGCCGAAATGTTTTTGTGCCCAAGGCTTCAACGCTCCCTCCAACCCATGATCCCGATAAATTTGAGAATTTATTTTGATGCCACGGTCCAAAAAAACGAGCGGTGAACGGCTTTCGGCCGTTACGTCGGCCCAAACCATCACCATCGGCGGCGCTGCATTGGAAGCCCTTAAACTGGTACGTGAACTAAAAATTCCGTTATCAGAATTCACTAAAGAATTGAAAAACGTAGAAAAAGATTCTTATTCTAGTGAAGAGTATGTTTTAAATCCAAATGAATATTAAAATTTAGAACTTTTATTACTTTTGTTGTTTTTTATTTTCTACTAGCTGTTCCCGGGCGCTTTTCTACCCGCACACATGAACCCCCTGGGTGCCGGGAGTACTATAGCCTATAACCTTCCCTCACCAGCCAATAATTTACGTTGTCATTTTTTTAAAAATACGTTTGTAAATGTCATGGTAAAATTTTACTTTCTCCCCTTTTATCTATACCTATAACTTTCCCCTACCTGCCAATAATATATCTAGCGGAAATACCCGGCGTTTCCCGGCTGCCCCATCCCACTGACCCCCACCAAATTAACACCCGCCCACTGACACTACACCCACTGACCCACCGCCATCTGACCGCCAGCCCATGGACCTCTGACCTCAGATGACCAACCATTCACAGAATAACCCCTCCCACTGAACTCACTCCAACTACCCAACCCACCAACTGACCACCTCACTAGCCAAGAAAACTATAGAATAAGTTTGAACGCGATTGGTTCATAAAAACATGCAATTTGTAGAAACAATAAAAAAATTCTTAGGCGACTCTTTGACTCAGAAGTCTGACCACTTTCAAAATATGCCTATTAAGTGTTCATTATGGTATAAAACCCCTATGCAAAGTTTGAACGCGATTGATTCATAAAAACATACAATTTGTAAAAACAATAAAAAAAAATTCGTATAGTGACCCCTTGACCTAGGAGTCTGACCACTTTAAAAATATGCCTATTAAGTACCTATTATGGTAGAAAACTACTATGCAAAGTTTGAACGCGATCGATTCATAAAAACATGCAATTTGTAAAAACAATAAAAAAAAATCGGTATTGTGACCCCTTGACCTCAGAGTCTGACCACTTTCAAAATATGCCTATTAAGTGCCTTTTATGGTAGAAAACTCATATGCAAAGTTAGAACGCGATCGGTTGAAGGGTTTGGCAGTCTATACCGGACATACATACACAAATACAAAGTTTCACTTTTATATATATAAATAATTTCTCCTAATCGAAAAAAAAAATTTTCTTAAATTATTTAAAATTGCAATAGCATTTTCATAGCCCAAATTCAAAATTATTTCTTAGTTTTACAACTCTTTGTATACTATTAGTATCGTATCCTATCGTATCGAAATGGAAGAATTTTTAGCAAACAGGGACAATTTTCAACTTTTCATAAGAATAATTCCCTCTTTGCAAATTTGCGTTTTGTAAAACGAAATTTGAAAAGATAAAGTGAAAAGTTGCAAAGTGCAAAGTAAAAAGTGGTTGGTGAAATAGGGCCCTTAAATTAAAAAAACAACCCATAAAAATTAAAATTTTTCATGTAAATTCTCTAATAGAGTATACATATTTGTGCAAAGTTTGAACCGGGTTAATTTGAAAAAAAATAATATTAGAGCACATATGTATAAAAAATATTTGTATGGGAAAAAAATTCAAATCAAAAACTCAAAAATTTTTACAAAAGGTTCGGTCTATCGGAGATACACATATGTTTAAAATATAAAGTAAGTCGTGCAAATTTTTAAAAAATAATTAATGGTCCCGCCTCCGGGTCTCAGGGCCCATTCGTCCCAAAATTTTTACAAAAACTTTTGTCCATCGGTATTAACATATGTTTAAAATTTGAAGAAAATCGAAATTTTTTTTACAAAAAGTGTTGTCTATCGGAGATACACGCGTATATAATTTGAAGAAAATCGGGTTAATTTTTTTTAAAAAAGGTTTTTGGGGCCCGGGGTATCCAAATTTTTTTACAAAAAGTGTTGTCCAGATACATAATTGTATAAAATTTAAAGAAAATCGGGTTAATTTTTAAAAATTTTATATGGGCACCCCTCGGCCCTGAGGCCCTTAATTCATAATAATTTGGCTTTGGGAAGTGGGTTAAAAATTGATCAGAAGATCTGACCAGCCAGCCAGCCACGGGCACGCGAAGTTAATACATATATAGAATTTAAAAAATTAAAATGAACCGTTTCGAATCAAGTTTTGAAAACGAAGACGATACTAATAGTGCACATAGAGTTGTAAAACTAAGAACTATTTTTGAATGTGGGAATAATTCGTCAACTTTGGAAAGCTTTCGTTTAACAAAAACTAATATTGAATGTGTTTTGTCAAAAATTGGACATACGCTGAAGTTTAACAGCCAACGAAATAATTGTTTAAGTCCCTTGCAACAACTTTTATGTACACTACGATAAAATTTAAATTTGATAAATTTATTGCAAACACCATTTCCTGGCCAGCAGATTATTTAGCAATATCTACCCAATTTTTTTCTCAGGGAGGATTCCCTTGTGTAGCTGGATGCGTTGAAGATACGATGATCAACATCGATGCATCCAAGGAAAATGAAGAGCAGTTTGTCAATAAGCACGGAAAGCATGCATTGAATGCAATGATGGTTTGTGGGCCGGATCGATCTTTCTATGCTGTAAACGTAAGCTGGCCAGGAAGTGTGCATTGTGCAAGAGTATTAAGAAATACCCGTTTGACAGCAAATTTCAATGCTGGATATCGACCATTTCCAAATGCAGTACTTCTAGGAGACAGCGCATACTCTTTAAGTGGATGTTTAACAACACCACTTAGGTCAAATCCGGACGATCCAGTGGAACAGCGCTTTAACTGAGCTCATAAAAAGACTAGGCGAATCATCGAACATAGTTTTGGTATGTGACGTGTACTAGTCCCTTGCATTCTAAAACTTTTAATTTTTTAGGAATATTGAAGGAAAAGTTTCCTTTTTTGAATCATCTTCGGATGCAGCCCACTATTGCAGCTAAAATAGTTTTAGGCATTTTGCATAATTTGGAAGTGAAAAGAGAAGAATCAGCGTGGGAGAATCATAACAACAATGATGAAGAAAATTACATGGAAGAGGTCACAACAGAGGACAGTGAACCACCAACTGAAAATGCTTTTACAATTTTAAATAATTTAAGAAGTTTTTTTTTCGATTAGGAGAAATTATAGAAAATAAAAAACAACAAAAGTAATAAAAGTTCTAAATTTTAATATTCTGTTGGATTTAAAACATACGTTCACTAGAATAAGAATCTTTTTCTACGTTTTTAAATTCTTTAGTGATTTCCGATAACGGAATTTTTAACTCACGTTCCAGTTTAAGGGCTTCCAATGTTGTCTTATATATTAATATTATTATTATTTCTCTAATTGAAAACAAATGTTATGTAAATACACAAATAATGTTTCTCTTTGCAACTTTGCAAAACACGATTACAAATGCAAAGTTCTCTTTTTAATTGGTGAAACACTTTTACTTTTTACTTTTCAAAAAAGTCTGAAAAAATGCAAAGTCGTGAGAACTTTGCGTTTTTGGTGAAACACATCGCACTTTTACTTTGCAGGAATTTATTTTTTTGAAAATTTGCAAAGTGCAAAGTGAAAAGTGGTTGGTGAAATAGGGCCCTGGTCAACACATTTTTCAGATCGGTTCATTAGTGCTGCTTAACGACAATAGTTTGCCACCCATGAAATGGACGAATAGTCAAGACACATCCAGGTAAAGACGGCATAGTTCGGGTCTTTTCTATAAAAACGTCGCAGTCAACTGTAAGGCGATCCGTAAACCAAATAAGTGTTTTGCCTATAAATGATGATGTGTGCAAATGCATCAAGATCAATCAACCGCTCACTCAACACTTCAATACTAGTAGATTGGTTTGTTAAGAAATAATTAAGAAAACACACATTGTAAAAAATTCACATTAATAACTTATTTGTTTTAAAATTTAAAGTAGAGACTTTAAGGCCGCGGGAATGGTAACGCCAGAGCCATGGTGGAACCTAAAACCATTAAATAAATATTATATTGTTACTAGTGAACGCAACCATATTTTCGAACCAAATATATAATTTTGTTCAGTGGTCGAGATGAATTTCAATAACGAGAGGTCGTCATTCTTCGCGTCGGTTGTCTCTTGTGCTCTTTTGTCTTTCAATATTTCTGCCCGATTGGCAATGGCAATGCTTTTTTCTTTTGCATTGCATCGAACAAGTCACGTCGCATTTTCTCTTGTCCGCCAACATCATAATTTTTAGCTTAATAAAGTAAAACTATTTTGTTAATCCGAAGACAACGAATCATGTAAAGTTTTTTTTATTTATCCAATAAAATATTGTCGGCACGACAAATTAGAATTTTGTTCATCACGCCACATATTTGTCGGCTCGACACCAAGTTGATGCGAAACTTCCATTCGATATAGGCGCATTTATTGGCACGACACTACTATATATGTTATCATTTGGGATTTGTGCAGAGTTCATTTTCTTTCGTAAAATATCATCAATTACATATTAATGCTATACATACTGCGTGCAGGCGCAAACACCAAATCTAGATTTTTCAATAAAAGTAAATAGAATTCGACATAAGACACAATGTTATAACCACACGTCCAGGTCGAGCCGGATTAATAGGCAAAAGAACCACAACTGCCACGAAGAAAATAAGTTTTCATCATCACATTTTGACTAAGTGTGCTGCAAGAATCCAGAAGTTTTTCCACATCAGCCGGCCGCCATTCATTGTTTTATTGTGCTGCAAGGCACCAAAAGTTTTCCATCATCGGGCGGCCGCCAGCTTCACACATTTTGACTAAGTGTTCTGCAAAAAACCAGAAGTTTTGCCTCACCGGCAAGACGCCATCTTCACCCAAATTTTCGCAAAAGTAAAAGGGAATTACATCGTAATCGGGTAACAGAAACACTACGCCACTGCATTTTCTACTTCTGGTACATATGTAGCAAACGGCTTTTGGTCGTTCGCTGCCAATTGCATGTAATTTTTTGCTGATAGAAAATCAATACTTGGCCAAAGCGACAGGACTAAGGAGTAAGTAGTGTGTGATTTTAGTAAGTAGTGTGTGATTTATGAGGAATTTTGTGCAATTCGTTGAATTGTTTAAGTGTAGAGTCCTGAATAAAAATATTCATGGTCTACTGCTATTCCTATGCATGTGTATGAATTTCGCTGTCAAATCGACAAACTTTATGGTGACGACAAAAACCAACAACAATAACTTGTTTATCCTTAATAAATTCTACCAGTAGCGAGCAGCAGCATCCTTCCTTCCTTCTTAATAGCATATCAACTCGTTATTCACTCCCACGGGGAAAATAAAATTGACACTTTGGCGGAATTATGACACAACATGAAAAGTTTCACCAGGCCGTATGGTGTTTTTCCTGCGCATTTTAATGTCCCGATGGTCACACACCATAGTAGCAAAGGGTTTTCGCCGACCGACCTACATCACTAACCGACCGTCTTTTCACCTAGCAACTGAACAACAGTCTGTGGATAAAGTTTTGTCTTTTAAAATAAAATACCAATTTCAGAGTTTAGTTTGCGCTTCGTGCTCCGTCCTCTGACAGCTAGAGTTGGGCAATTAAACATTTATGAACATTATACCATGTATTGGCGTGATCGACCCTCCCCTCCCGATGACGTCGACGACGAGGACCATCGCTCTAATACCTGGCCCATAGTGGAATTAGTTGCTCTTCTTCTATCTATCTACAAAAACACTAACCTATCACCAGCAGGCACATCACCACAAGGTACGACCCTGTTTTTAGTGTAGACACATCCTATATATAATTTAGTCCATATATTAGTTATATACATATAGTTATATATATAATATTATTAATATTTAATATATAATTGCCGAAATAAGTATAAGGACATAAGCATTTTAAATGCTCGAGTGAGTTTAACTGTTATAGTAGTGGATCACACACCACAAACATTGTAATAATATATATAAATAAGTATTCAGTAAACATGTATTCATAATGTATATTCATAATATTATTCATAATATAACAAGTGCGCAGTCCAACTTGAGAATACAAAAGTAACGCACATAATGCTACATACAACACATGCGGAGTCCTACTGGACAATATAAGAGTGACACATTCTAAATCCATATCTTTAATTTTGATCTAAGAAGTAAACATGTTAACGTTTTGATCCAAATTCAATGACAATGAACCAAAGTCCAACAATAAATCATATGCATGTTCTCACATGAATAAACCACTATCTAAATTGCGATCTAAGAGATCAACATGTTTACGACTTTCCAAACTCAAGGACACAATCAAGGTCCGCCAGATGTCCAATTGCGCATGTTCTAACATGAACGTTTTCTTATCTCAAAATTCAATTTTAAAAAATCAACATGTTTACAAATAGAATATAAGCCGTATGCAAATCATACGAAATAATTCAGTTCCATCCAGAAGTCATCAAGTTCAGTTGTATCCAGAGTTCTATAAAGTTCTGTTCTATTGTCAGTCAAATATAGTTGAGTCCAACATAAAGTGTAGTTTAGTAATTAAATAATTTAGTTCAGTGAAGTGTAATCAAGTCAAGTCAAGAAGATCAAATATACAATTTATACACAGTCCAGTCCGGAGTAATAAAATGAGATAAGTTTAATAAAACAAGATAAGTTGAATAAAATAAGTTGAATACATTTCCTTAGTAAAAAATCATTTTTAAGTATATATATTTTATTTTTAAAAATATATTTCTAATAAATAAAAATAAAATTGGCGCAGTCGGTAGGATGCGCTTAGACGATTAAAGACTTAATTTTTTTAAAAAGTTTTAAAAAGTGCACCAACAAAACAAAAGGTGTTTGTTGATTATAAGAAAGATCTTAACAACAAATTCCGACAAAGGTAAAAAAAAAAAAGTATTTCATAATTTTCTTTTATGAGAAAAATACTTAACGTGACTTATCAAAGGAAAAATATTTCATAATTTTATTTTATGTAAATATTTTAACACAACTTATCAAAAAAAAAATATATTTCATAATTTTATTTCATGAAATTTTTTTAAAAAAAAACAACTTATCGAAATTTATACTATCTAAAATAAAGAGGCAAAATAAATAATAAAACCAAGATCTAACAGAGAAATAAGAAAGCAAATTATACAACAAAACAAGAAGACGAATCATCAGAATCAACAGAGAAATAAGAAAGCAAATCATACAACAAAACAAGAAGACGACTCATTAGAATCAACAGAGAAGTAGGAAAACAAATTATCATCAGAATCAACAAAATAAACAGGTTAATATAAGATTATTTTTTTTTTATTATTTTATATAAAAGTATATATACATTCAAAAATATAAATTTATTTTAATACATATATATATACATACAATATTTACAACATTAAGACTGCTTTCTATATATTTAAATTAAAAAAAAATAATTATATTCTAGTTATAAGTAAAAATGGCAACCCAAGAAAATAAAGTCCAATTAAATATTTGAATTTACTCCCATATTTTGACGGAAATCCAGACAATTTACTAGTCTTTTCAAACTTAGTAGACAGAATTCACCCACTCCTAATAACATATGACGATCTATCCAAATATTTATTTTCCGACATAATTTAAAGTAAATTAATCAAAATAGAGAAAGAGAAGTAATAAATAGAAATAAATACTCAAGCCATTTCATGGAGCGATATTAAAGTGGTTATGCAAAATAACTTAAGTGAAAGACGTATCCAAGAAGAACTCTATGATGAGCTATGAGCCGTAACTTTCAAAAAATAAGAGTGCGTGTAACTTTTTTTGAAGTGAAACTACTTCAGCGACGGTAAGGAGAATATTTAGTAGGGTATCAAAAATAAAATTGTGTTACGTTTTGTGTTCGGATTTTGTGTAACGTTTTTGTGTTATATGATTGAACTATGGGAACTATAAGACTTGTTCCTATGGAAATGCTGGGATTTGCTAATTAGAGTCTGGAATTTCGGGAAAAATGCAATTTTCAAGCGATTTGTATGAAATTCGGTATGTAGGACTAATATGCGACTATAAGACTTGCTCCTATGGAAATTCTGGGATTTGGTAATTAGAGTCTGGAATTTCGGGAACAATGAAATTTTCAAGCGATTTGTATGAAATACGGTATGAAGGACCAATATGCGACTATAAGACTTGTTCCTATGGAAATTCTGGGATTTGGTAATTAGAATCTTGAACTTCGGAATCTATGCAATTTTTTAAGCGATTTGTTTGAAATTCGGTATATAGGACTAATATGCGAATATAAGACTTGTTCCTATGGAAATTCTGAGATTAAGTAATTAGAGTTTGGAATTTCGGAAACAATGCAATTTTTCAAGCGATTTGTTTGAAATTCTGTATGTAGGACCAATATGCGACTATAAGACTTGCTCCTATGGAAATTCTGGGATTTGGTAATTAGAGTCTGGAATTTCGGGAACAATGCAATTTTCAAGCGATTTGTATGAAATTCGGTATAAAGGACCAATATGCGACTACAAGACTTGTTCCTATGGAAATTCTGGTATTCGGTAATTAGAGTCTGGAATTTCGGAAACAATGCAATTTTTCAAGCGATTTGTTTGAAATTCGGTATATAGGACTAATATGCGACTATAAGACTTGTTCCTATGGAAATTCTGGGATTTGGTAATAAGAGTCTGGAATTTCGGAAACAATGCAATTTTTCATGCGATTTGTTTGAAATTCGGTATGTAGGAACAATATGCGACTACAAGACTTGTTCCTTTGGAAATTCTGGGATTTGGTAATTAGAGTCTGGAATTTCGGGAACAATGCAATTTTTCAAGCTATTTGTTTGAAATTCGGTATATAGGACTAATATGCGACTATAAGACTTGTTCGTATGGAAATTCTGGGACTTAGTTATTAGAGTCTGGAATTTCGGGAACAATGTAATTTTTTGATTGTATGAAATTCGGTGTGTAGGAACAATATACTACTATAAGACTTGTTCCTATGTAAATTCTGGGATTTGGTAATTAGAGTCTGGAGTTACGGAAACAATGCAATTTTTCAAGCGATTTGTATGAAATTCGGTATGTAGGACTAATTTGCGACTATAAGACTGGCTCCTATGGAAATTCTGGGATTTGGTAATAAGAGTCTGGAATTTCGGGAACAATGCAATTTTCAAGCGATTTGTATGAAGTTCGGTATGAAGGACCTATATGCGACTATAATACTTGTTCCTATGGAAATTCTGGTATTCCGTAATTAGAGTCTGGAATTTCGGAAACAATGCAATTTTTCAAGCGATTTGTATGAAATTCGGTATGTAGGAGTAATATGCGACTACAAGACTTGTTCCTATGGAATTTCTGGGATTTGGTAATTGGATTCTGGAATTTCGGGAACAATGCAATTTTTCAAGCTATTTGTTTGAAATTCGGTATATAGGACTAATATGCGACTATAAGACTTGTTCCTATGGAAATTCTGAGATTAAGTAATTAGAGTCTGGAATTTCAGAAAAATGCAATTTTTCAAGCGATTTGTTTGAAATTCTGTATGTTGGACCAATATGCGACTATAAGACTTGCTCCTATGGAAATTCTGGGATTTGGTAATTAGAGTCTGGAATTTCGGGAACAATGCAATTTTCAAGCGATTTGTATGAAATTCGGTATAAAGGACCAATATGCGACTATAAGACTTGTTCCTATGGAAATTCTGGTATTCGGTATTTAGAGTCTGGAATTTCGGAAACAATGCAATTTTTTAAGCGATTTGTTTGAAATTCGGTATATAGGACTAATATGCGACTATAAGACTTGTTCCTATGGAAATTCTGAGATTAAGTAATTAGAGTCTGGAATTTCGGAAACAATGCAATTTTTCAAGCGATTTGTTTGAAATTCGGTATGTAGGAACAATATGCGACTACAAGACTTGTTCCTTTGGAAATTCTGGGATTTGATAATTAGAGTCTGGAATTTCGGGAACAAAGCAATTTTTCAAGCTATTTGTTTGAAATTCGGTATATAGGACTAATATGCGACTATAAGACTTGTTCCTATGGAAATTCTGGGATTTAGTAATTAGAGTCTGGAATTTCGAAACAATGCAATTTTTCAAGCGATTTGTATGAAATTCGGTATGTAGGAGTAATATGCGACTACAAGACTTGTTCCTATGGAAATTCTGGGATTTGGTAATTAGAGTCTGGAATTTCGGGAACAATGCAATTTTCAAGCGATTTGTATGAAGTTCGGTATGAAGGACCTATATGCGACTATAATACTTGTTCCTATGGAAATTCTGGTATTCCGTAATTAGAGTCTGGAATTACGGGAACAATGCAATTTTCAAGCGATTTGTATGAAATTCGGTATAAAGGACCAATATGCGACTACAAGACTTGTTCCTATGGAAATTCTGGTATTCGGTAATTAGAGTCTGGAATTTCGGAAACAATGCAATTTTTCAAGCGATTTGTTTGAAATTCGGTATATAGGACTAATATGCGACTATAAGACTTGTTCCTATGGAAATGCTGGAATTTGGTAATTAGAGTCTGGAATTTCGGAAACAATGCAATTTTTCAAGCGATTTGTTTGAAATTCGGTATGTAGGACTAATATGCGACTATATGACTTGTTCCTATGGAAATGCTGGAATTTGGTAATTAGAGTCTGGAATTTCGGGAACAATGCAATTTTCAAGCGATTTATATGAAATTCGGTATGTAGGACTAATATGCGACTATAAGACTTGCTCCTATGGAAATTCTGGGACTTGGTAATTAGAGTCTGGAATTTCGGAAACAATGCAATTTTTCAAGCGATTTGTTTGAAATTCGGTATATGAGACTAATATGCGACTATAAGACTTGTTCCTATGGAAATTCTGAGATTAAGTAATTAGAGTCTGGAATTTCGGAAACAATGCAATTTTTCAAGCGATTTGTTTGAAATTCTGTATGTAGGACCAATATGCGACTATAAGACTTGCTCCTATGGAAATTCTGGGATTTGGTAATTAGAGTCTGGAATTTCGGGAACAATGCAATTTTCAAGCGATTTGTATGAAATTCGGTATAAAGGACCAATATGCGACTACAAGACTTGTTCCTATGGAAATTCTGGTATTCGGTAATTATAGTCTGGAATTTCGGAAACAATGCAATTTTTCAAGCGATTTGTTTGAAATTCGGTATATAGGACTAATATGCGACTATAAGACTTGTTCCTATGGAAATTCTGGGATTTGGTAATTAGAGTCTGGAATTTCGGAAACAATGCAATTTTTCATGCGATTTGTTTGAAATTCGGTATGTAGGAACAATATGCGACTACAAGACTTGTTCCTTTGGAAATTCTGGGATTTGGTAATTAGAGTCTGGAATTTCGGGAACAATGCAATTTTTCAAGCTATTTGTTTGAAATTCGGTATATAGGACTAATATGCGACTATAAGACTTGTTCGTATGGAAATTCTGGGACTTAGTTATTAGAGTCTGGAATTTCGGGAACAATGTAATTTTTTGATTGTATGAAATTCGGTGTGTAGGAACAATATACTACTATAAGACTTGTTCCTATGTAAATTCTGGGATTTGGTAATTAGAGTCTGGAGTTACGGAAACAATGCAATTTTTCAAGCGATTTGTATGAAATTCGGTATGTAGGACTAATTTGCGACTATAAGACTGGCTCCTATGGAAATTCTGGGATTTGGTAATAAGAGTCTGGAATTTCGGGAACAATGCAATTTTCAAGCGATTTGTATGAAGTTCGGTATGAAGGACCTATATGCGACTATAATACTTGTTCCTATGGAAATTCTGGTATTCCGTAATTAGAGTCTGGAATTTCGGAAACAATGCAATTTTTCAAGCGATTTGTATGAAATTCGGTATGTAGGAGTAATATGCGACTACAAGACTTGTTCCTATGGAATTTCTGGTATTTGGTAATTGGATTCTGGAATTTCGGGAACAATGCAATTTTTCAAGCTATTTGTTTGAAATTCGGTATATAGGACTAATATGCGACTATAAGACTTGTTCCTATGGAAATTCTGAGATTAAGTAATTAGAGTCTGGAATTTCAGAAAAATGCAATTTTTCAAGCGATTTGTTTGAAATTCTGTATGTTGGACCAATATGCGACTATAAGACTTGCTCCTATGGAAATTCTGGGATTTGGTAATTAGAGTCTGGAATTTCGGGAACAATGCAATTTTCAAGCGATTTGTATGAAATTCGGTATAAAGGACCAATATGCGACTATAAGACTTGTTCCTATGGAAATTCTGGTATTCGGTATTTAGAGTCTGGAATTTCGGAAACAATGCAATTTTTTAAGCGATTTGTTTGAAATTCGGTATATAGGACTAATATGCGACTATAAGACTTGTTCCTATGGAAATTCTGAGATTAAGTAATTAGAGTCTGGAATTTCGGAAACAATGCAATTTTTCAAGCGATTTGTTTGAAATTCGGTATGTAGGAACAATATGCGACTACAAGACTTGTTCCTTTGGAAATTCTGGGATTTGATAATTAGAGTCTGGAATTTCGGGAACAAAGCAATTTTTCAAGCTATTTGTTTGAAATTCGGTATATAGGACTAATATGCGACTATAAGACTTGTTCCTATGGAAATTCTGGGATTTAGTAATTAGAGTCTGGAATTTCGAAACAATGCAATTTTTCAAGCGATTTGTATGAAATTCGGTATGTAGGAGTAATATGCGACTACAAGACTTGTTCCTATGGAAATTCTGGGATTTGGTAATTAGAGTCTGGAATTTCCGGAACAATGCAATTTTTTGATTGTATGAAATTCGGTATGTAGGAACAATATGCGACTATAAGTCTTGTTCCTATGGAAATTCTGGGATTTAGTAATTAGAGTCTGGAATTTCGAAACAATGCAATTTTTCAAGCGATTTGTATGAAATTCGGTATGTAGGAGTAATATGCGACTACAAGACTTGTTTCTATGGAAATTCTGGGATTTTGGTAATTAGTGTCTGGAATTTCCGGAACAATGGAATTTTTCAAGCTATTTGTTTGAAATTCGGTATATAGGACTAATATGCGACTATAAGACTTGTTCCTATGGAAATTCTGGGACTTAGTAATTAGAGTCTGGAATTTCGGGAACAATGTAATTTTTTGATTGTATGAAATTCGGTATGTAGGAACAATATACTACTATAAGACTTGTTCCTATGTAAATTCTGGGATTTGGTAATTAGAGTCTGGAATTTCGGGAACAATGCAATTTTCAAGCGATTTGTATGAAGTTCGGTATGAAGGACCAATATGCGACTATAAGACTTGTTCCTATGGAAATTCTGGTATTCCGTAATTAGAGTCTGGAATTTCGGAAACAATGCAATTTTTCAAGCGATTTGTATGAAATTCGGTATGTAGGAATAATATGCGACTACAAGACTTGTTCCTATGGAATTTCTGGGATTTGGTAATTGGAGTCTGGAATTTCTGGAACAATGCAATTTTTCAAGCGATTTGTATAAAATTTGGTGTGTAGGACTAATATGCGACTATAAGACTTGGTCATATGGAAATTCTGGGGTTTGGTAATTACAGCCTGGAATTTCAGGATATGCAATTTTCAAGCGATTTATATGAAATTCGGTATGTAGGACTAATATGCGACTATAAGACTTGGTCATATGGAAATTCTTGGATCTGGCCAATAGGGTCTAAAATTTTTTGGAACTAAGCCATTTCTCATCGTCATATCATCTCATCTTTAATCGTAATATCGGCCACAACGACAAAAAAGGTTTCACTTCAACCGCGCGTAAAAGTTACACGCAAAATAACTTAAGTGAAAGACGTAGCCCAGAAGAACTCTATGATGAGCTAAGAGGCGTAACTTTAAAAAATAATGTGTTAAGCTTCTAAAATGAAATAAAAGACAAATTAAATAATAAAACTTTACTAGTTTCTGGTCCAGGTGAAATAGCAAACCAATGTGCACTAAATAATAATCGCACTGCATTAACCGTTTTCAAAAATAAAATACCCGAACCTATGAAAACTAAACTATTGGCAATGACATATTGAAACAATTTAACGCTAAATTAGATTATAAACAAAATCTATTAGAAATAAATGGCCAAACAATACAAGTCTTGTTCCAAAATTCAAAACAACATACTATACACTTATTAGTAAGCTAACAAAGCCTATCTAGGGAGGAAGATGTTCTTGGAAGGTGAAGTTATTGCTGACGATGGAATTTACAACGTTGAAAATCATAAGATTTACTAACGAAAACTTTTGTGTGTTAGATGAACTTGAAAATATACCATTAATGCAAAAAAAAGCAAGATTATCGAAAATAATAAATCGATATTCGGATATTTTTTTATCAAGAAGGTTCAAACGTTACATTTACAAATGCAATAAAGGATGATATTCGTACAATCGATAACGTACCATTAAAAGTGAAATCATATAGGTACCCATATATACATTAAGATGAAGTCAAACAATAGATTTACGAACTCCTGGAAAATAAAATAATAAGACCGAGTTATTCGCCTTATTCCGCCCCTGTTTGGATCGTACCGTTGACGCAAGCATTAAACAAAAGTGGAGGCTTGTCATAGACTATCGTAAATTGAATGAAGTTACAATAGACGACAAGTACCCTCTACCAAATATTGATGAAATATTAGATAAACTGGGCAGATGCCAGTATTTCACAACCCTTGATTTAGCTAAGGGATTTCATCAAATAGAAATTGAGGAAAAGGATGTTAATAAAACCGCCTTTAATGTAGAAGGAGGACACTTTGAATTCTTACGAATGCCATTTGGACTGAAGATAGCCCCAGCGACATTTCAAAGACTTATGAATAATATCCTTAAGGATTATATTAATAAGATGTGTTTAGTATATCTGGATGACATTATCATCCTTTCAACGTTGTTACAAGAACATATAAATTCTATTAATTTAATTTTCAATTATTTAAAAAATGCTAATTTAAAAATTCAATTCAAAAATTCAACGGTACAAAACCAAACCCTAAAAAAATCGAATGCGTGACAAATTTTCCCATTCCGAAAACTACAAAACAAATTAAACAATTCCTAGGACTCACTGGTTACTATAGGAAATTTATTAAAGATTATTCATTGATAGCTAAACCAATGATATTATTTCTATAAAAGGATGCTTAAATAAATATTTCAGACATAAGATGTCAAGAAAGTTTTAACACACCAAAAAAACTATTAACACATGATCCTATATTAACATATCCTGACACTACTAAGAAATTTACTCTTACAACTGATGCTAGTAACTACGCGTTAAGCGCAGTACTTTCGCAAGATAATCATCCAATAAGTTTTGCTAGCCGCACACTCAATGAACATGAAATTAATTATAGTACAATAGAAAAAGAATTATTATCAATTATCTGGTCAACAAAATATTTCAGACCATATCTTTTCGAACAAAAATTCTTGATCGAAACTGATCATAAACCATTAACTTGGCTTTTCTCAATTAAAGAATCCAATTCAAAACTTGTAAGATGGAGACTAGAATTTGGATTCTAGGCCAATTCCACTAGCATAATTACACTAGACACAATTTAACTGGACACAATTCCACTGGCACAATTCAACTGGACACAATTCCACTTGGCACAATTCAACTTTTTACAATTTCGCACAATTCGCGTGCGCGATTTACCACCCTAAATGCGTTTGATTATCAAAGACTAAAATTATGCAAGTTGAATTCGTTTAATTATAACAAAAGTTAACTAAAGAAAGAATACGAATGTTAAAGAATGTTAATTTAAAGAAAACAATAAGTAAATATTTTATTACACGCCTACGCAAATAAAATATTAAACGCATTTATGTGGTAAATCGCGAGCGGGATTGTTATTTTGTACAATTAAAACCTTGCCAACGCCAATAAAATATTAATGTGTGTAATTTATGTATTTGCGGTTCCGTGTACCTTTACAAGCTGAATTGTGCAAGTTAAATTGTTCCCCAGTGGAATTGTGCCAAGTTGAATTGTGCCAGTTGAATTGTGTCCAGTTGAATTGTGTCTAGTGGAATTGTGCTAGTGGAATCGCCCGGTTATCAGAATTTGACTACGAAATTAAATATAAAAAAGGAACATTAAATAAAAACATAGGAAAATAATTTATGTCAAATCTTCAGATGCAGAAACTGCTTAACACTTTTGAAATCACATTTCAACCCAAAATCTCTAAATTGTATCTACATAGAAAATGAAGAATTTCTTAAAACACTAGAAGATGTTTATAAAATACATTTCGAAGCACAAAATCAATTAAAAATAGTCAGAACTGAAACGTTGCTAAAAGACATAATAAATGAAGAAGAATTAGCTGAACTTATTAAAGAAGAACACCTTAGAAACAACCATAGACGAATTATAGAAGTATTCAAAGAGTTACATTTAAAATATTACAATCCAAAACTTAATATCAGAGTTACTCAATTCATTAATTACTGCGAAATATGTAACTTACAAACGAAAACCAATTAAACAAAAATATCAATTAACAGAAACACCCTTAGCTCCAAATGAAATTATTCACGCTGACGTATTCTATACACTCGAAAATTAAATTTTCGTTACATTCATCGACAAGTTTAGTAAATTCGCACAAGCTATTAAAATTACACCTAGAACTTGGACCGAATTCAAAAGAACCATTCTTGTTCTACTTTCCACAATAGGATCAATAAATAAAATTATAGTTGACGAACTAGGATTCAAAGCTCTTCCATTAAGAGAATTTTTGCAAATGAACATATAGAAATATACTATACTTCCAATAACAATCACACATCTAATTCAGATGTAGAACGCCTACACAACACAATTAACGAACATATAAGATTATTAAAACATGCTCCCAACAAAGATAACGATAGAGTTGAAGAAAAAATCTTAAAAATAATACGTTTCTATAATAACACTATTCATTCTACTACAGATAAGAAACCAATAGATTTCAAAAACGGAACTATAAAAAATGATGAATATAATTCAATTAAAGAAAAAATTCTAAAGAAAAAACAAACTACTGTTGTTTAATTTGCGCAGTGCACATGGCACACTTTATAATCCAAAGGCTCAGGAGTTGATGCAAAGCAGGTTTTGCGTGTTGTCCAATCAAAGCAGTTAAATGAATCCACTACTATGGAAAAATGTATTTAATTACCCAACTTAAGAACAATATCATTACTTTTTGTTAAACACCAATCGTTATGATAATTGCAAGTCAGAAATCATAAAAAGATCAATTAACAATTTTGAGTAAATTTATTTATATGCGAACAATGTTAAATATGAATATCTGTATGTGAACAATGTGGAATATGAAGTTACTTATCCGGCGAGCGTCTAGACAGGAATGAACGGAAACAAATGTGTGACAATGTTGCTCTCCGTCTACCCATCACACACACTCCCATAGAAAGAAACGAGTTCTGTGGAAAGTGTTTCATCATCGTGATGCGCATATATGGCATAGAGACAAAATTGCGATTTATTAAAAATTATAACGATTCTATTCCGCCACAATACTCCTCCTCCAATGAACGCTTAGTAAACGATATTATCGGAACCGACTTGTTATTGTAATAGAACGCCCTGCTCTTGTTTTAATCGATCCTGTCCTAAGATCTGGTTTAAGATCAAATGTTACATGCTTGGTTGTTTGATTTTTCGTAGTTCTGTCTGAATCAGATGTATTATCGCCGTCCGTCAGCTCACGATCCCGACTCGCCGAAACGCTCTTATCTTCGTTGGAATTTGCAGGTACGTCGCTGACTTCAGCAAAACAAGGTTTTAGACGATTAATGGAGACAGTATTCTCTTTACCTCGAATCACTATAGTGTAATATTTATCATTTCGTTTGACAACTTGATATGGACCCTCGTACGGCTGTTGTAAGTAAGCTCGTACGGCATCAGTTCTAACGAATACATGTGAGCAGGTAGACAATTCCTTGAACACAAAAATTCGATCTTTGCTATGACGTGCTGCAGGCACAGGGCGAATGAGATTGAAATGTTTCCATAGGTTCTGAACGAAGTCCGATTGTAACTGCCTTTTTGATGAAGGAACAAAGAAATCATTTGGTAAACGCAGGGTTTGACCGTAGACCAATTTAGCTGAAGAAGTTTTAAAATCTTCCCGCAGTACTGTTCTTAATCCTTAAAGTACTGTAGGTAATAATTTTGTCCATTGCGTATTAGATATGCACATTAGAGATGTCTTAAGTGAACGATGAAAACGTTCAATGATACCGTTACCAGCCGGATTGTACGCTGTAGTTCTTTTGTGTCTAAAACCGATAAATTTTGCTAAGTCTGAGAACAGTTGAGACTCGAATTGTGCGCCTCTATCTGTGGTAATAGACGATGGAAGACCAAAACGACATCTGCTGTAAATGGCTCTAGCTACTGTGTCTGATTTTATATCAGATGTTGGACAAACTTCAGGCCAACGTGTATAACGATCAATTATGGTTACACAATATTTCATCCCTTCAGATTCTGTTAATAGACCAATAATGTCTACATGAATTTGATCAAAACGATTTGCTGTCAATTGATAATTCCCTATAGGAGAACTGACGTGTTTCGTAACTTTCGCTTTCTGACACGGTTGGCAAGATCTTGCGAACGTTCGTATATCTTTGTCCATATCAGACCAAAAATATTTCCGTTTCACCATTTTGACTGTGGTTCGTATGCTAGGATGTGATAATCCATGACAATCGACAAAAATTTGGTAACGGAGTTGACCAGGAATATATGGTCGCATCACATCAGTTGAACTTTCGCAAGTGATAGTTTTATCAGAACTAAACAGAGGTACGTTAACGAATTTTAAATTGGGTTTGGATAATAGTTCTTTGAGTTCAACATAATTACGTTGACTTTCCGCAATTTCCTCAAATATTAACTTTGATGGTAAACGAATTTCCTCAACACGCGATAAGGCGTCAGCAACAATATTCTCCCGACCGGAAATGTGGCGAATTTCTGTGGTAAATTGTGAAACAAAATCTAAATGCCGTCTTTGTCGGGGCGATGCCTTGTCTAAATTCTGTTGAAAGGCATAAGCAAGCAATTTGTGGTCAGTATAAATTACAAAAACACGACCCTCCAACAAATAAATGAAATGCTTGACAGCTGAGTAAGCGGCTAGAAGTTCACGGTCATAAGCGCTGTACTTACGCTGTGCATCATTTAACTTGCTTGAGAAAAACCCTAAAGGTTGCCAGACATTGTTAACAAACAGTTGTACAACAGCACCAATTGCAGTGTCTGAAGCATCCACTATTAAGGATATTTCGACATTTTCTCGCGGATGACAAAGTTGAGCAGCTTCGTTGACTGAGATTTTTGTTTTTTCGAAGGCTTGCGACGCTTCTTCTGACCAGATAATCTTAGTTTTATCGTTTTTACGCTTGCTACCAATAAAATAATTATTCAAAATTCTCTGAAATTCAGCAGCATTGGGAATAAAAGATCTGTAAAAGTTGACCATAACCATGAACCTTCGAAGATCTTTCACTGTGATGGGTTTGGGGAAATTGATAATGGCATCAATGGAAGCGAAAACGCATTTCCTGACGTTAACCAGCGTCTTGAAGACGACTGAATAAAATTTCTAGATGATTCAAATGCTGTTCGAAATCTTTGGATGCTATTAAAATATCATCCATATAAGGAAACGCGAATGATAAACCACGACAAATTGAATCAATACAACATTGAAACGTCTGAGCTGCATTCTTAAAACCAAAAGTCATGCGTACGAATTCGAAAAGTCCGAATGGAGTACAGATAGCGGTTTTTGGAATATCCGATTCTTCAACCGGAATTTGGTGAAAAGCTTTTACCAAATCGACTTTCGAAAAAAAGGTGCATCCATCTAGTTGTGAATTAAAGTCACGTAGATTAGGTACAGGGTAACGATCTGGCTTAGTTAATTTATTGAGTGCACAGTAATCGCCACACGGACGATACTGACCGTCACTTTTTCTTACCAAGTGAAGTGGACTTGACCACTCACTACACGATGGTCTACATATACCTTGACGAATTAAAGACTCGAATTCAACTTTTGCAATGCGAAGCTTATCGGGAGCAAGTCTTCGGGCTTTCGCTGCGCAAGGAGGACCTACAGCGATAATAGCATGAGTAACCTTGAGATTGAATTCGTTCAGCTGAGGTGATTCTCTTGTAATTTCTTTGAATTTTTGTAAAAGTTTGACAATATCTTGATTAAGATCTTTTGGAGAAATTGGACTGATCGCACAAGTATTTGTGTTGTCTTCGGAAACAAATAAAGTATTGACGCTCAATGATGTTACCGTGTCGATGAGTTTTCAATTTTTGATGTCAACTAACAACCCGTATTTAGACAAAAAGTCAGCTCCCATAATCGGTTTGCTAACGTCAGCTACTACAAACTTCCAAGAAAAATTTCGTCGAAGGCCTAAACTAAAGTTGAGGATTTGTGAACCAAATGTATTGATTTTTGTGCCATTTGCTGCATAAAGTTTATATGACTTGGAATGACAATTTTGACTACGAGAAGGAAGAATCACAGACACATCGGCACCTGTGTCAACTAGAAATTGAACTTTAGAAATACGATCTGTAATAATTAGGCGCCGTACGCGATACTTTACTTAGTTTTTTGGATTGTTAGAGGCTCTAAAATTCTCGTAGAACTTGCAAAACGGTTTGCAATTACGAGCCTTACTTTTGTACCGATTGTGATAAAAACAAACTTGATCATCGCTTGAAGCACTACTTTTAGATTTCTGACGATTGTGAAAATGGTTTCGGGAACGACTACGACTGTGCGATTCTAAGAACATATCAAATTTCTTTGTTAATGCGTCAACTTGAGCAGCTAATTCACTCTCATTTTGAGACGACACGCTGCTTACACCTAGAGGTTTGTCTACGTCATAAATATTGTCAGCTGCCTTAGCCATATGTTCCAAATCAGTCTCTAAACTAACCAAAATTTTTTGAGTGCCGTGTGGTAATCGTTTTAATCAAATTTCTTGGAGGACATTATCCTTCATTTGATCACCAGCCAAATTTCTCATTTCACGGAGTAGTTGTGTTGGCTTTTTATCTCCCAGTTGTAACCCGCTGAGCAATTGATCTAATTTGCTTCTTGCAGATTCGGCTCTACGATCAATGATTGTGTGGTTTTTTTTTGTTTTTTTTTTTTGATGGCTTAATAATTTTGTCGCGAACCTGTTTCACTGTATCGGGATCAAGAGCAGACAGTAAATGGCTATACATCGTAGAATCTACCGATATATTAGCGATACTGAATTGAAGAACCAGATCTCGGGAGCATCACGATTAAATGGTGGGGGTTTAACCGATACATGCGCTACTGTCCGAGTTTCATTGCCATCAACCATTTTGAGAAAGCAATTATTTATAAAAATAATCAAATGAAAAAAAAACTACACAATCGCGCGGAATCGCAATTAAATCTCTAATACCATAAATAACACGACAACACAAATCACGTGAAAAATGTGATAAGAGACAAAGAAAACGGTTTCGTCACTCACCTGATCCTTCTCAACCCAATTGAAAATTATTTATAATATTTAGGAGAGAAAAAAAAAGACGCTATAAAAATTTTGATGATCCGTATCCGTGATGATTCAATGATTAGAACTTGATAGTTGAGCTGGCTCGAACTGTTTATGGTATGTTGCAGTTTAATTTGATGATCCGCACCCGTGATGATTCGATAGAGCAGTACTTGATGGTTGATCGTCCAAAACAAAATGTATGCGCGTGCATTGAAAACAATTTTCGTGGAATATTGAAATCGACGATATATTCGCAATATTATGCGACCGGATTTAATATTATTATATTTGAACTTGTGTTACTTTTTTTAAAAAACACTCGGTGGTCACCACTGTGGTTTAATGTGCGCAGTGCACATGACACACTTTATAATCCAAAGGCTCAGGAGTTGATGCAAACCAGGTTTTGCGTGTTGTCCAATCAAAGCAGTTAAATGAATCCACTGTTATGGCAAAATGTATTTAATTACCCAATTTAAGAACAATATCATTACTTTTTGTTAAACACCAATCGTTATGATAATTGCAAGTCAGAAATAATAAAAAGATCAATTAACAATTTTGAGTAAATTTATTTATATGCGAACAATGTTAAATATGAATATCTGTATGTGAACAATGTGGAATATGAAGTTACTTATCCGGCGAGCGTCTAGACAGGAATGAACAGAAGTAAATGTGTGACAATGCTGCTCTCCGTCTACCCATCACACACACTCCCATAGAAAGAAACGAGTTATGTGGAAAGTGTTTCATCATCGTGATGCGCATATATGGCATAGAGACAAAATTGCGATTTCTTAAAAATTATAACGATTCTATTCCGCCACACTACAATCGATAAATTAAATATAGGTAGAGAAGAAGTAGAAATACTACCTGGAACTAATTTCATTAAAGAAACACGTGGTGGAAAAAGTCACACAAAATTTAGGAAACTTGATACAGAGAAAATTGATGAAAACCATATAATTAATAAAGAATCTGGTTTAAAATATTATAAGTCACATTTAAAGGGCAAGAAGAAATTTCAAAAAATTTATTCTCCTTCAATTCAAGCAAAAAAGAAAATTACTAAAAGGAAACTCTAACAAATTCCTATCTTTAATAGATGAATTCCCAGATCATCATTTTACTATTCCCAACAATACATACTTGATACGTGGACTTGAGAGACACTTGAGATACAAGACTTAAATAACAATAATGGATACATGATAATTAAGAAAGATATTATTGAAAAATTCAACAAAATTCTTCATGTTATAAATATTACAGAAATAGAAAATACAATGCATCACATAAACAAAAATATAAACTTAATAAAAATAAAAATCGGTATAATTAACCCAATGTTCAATACATTAGTACATAACTATAAACACTAAGAACAAAAAATATATAATCTCAGACCACATTCTAAAGGAAAGCGAGCGCTTATGAATATATTAGGTACAGGACTAAAATACTTAGCAGGAACAATGCGCTCACAAGACGAGATCGAAATAAAAACTCAATTAGAAGCCCTTACTTCAAATAATAAAGAATTAATTTTAGAAAACAACAAACAGGTCTCCTTTAATTCTAAAATTTCTCAACAAATAAAAGACATAACAGACCATATTCAAAAGCAACAATTAAACATTACACAGTATTTAACAATATTAACATATTAAATAAAAACGATATCAATAAATTACAAGACGAAATAGAGTACGCTCAAAACATTTATCAAATCAATTACGATACAATACGAAATATTTTGACAAAAGAAGAACTTAGGCTAACAGAAGGTATACAAGGTTTTAAAGACACCAAAACAGCCGTAATTTTCGAAAATAAACTTATCATAATAGTCCTATTAATACCACAGTACTTAATAGTTTGTATATTTTAAAACAAACAAAAAATATCTTTACGGTCTAAATTTAACGGTATCTACAATCTAGTAGCATGGCAACCATGAAGATTATCGATAAAATGTTTATTTATTTTTAATAGTTTGAGTATTTTAAAACAACCAAAAAAAATCTTTACGATCTAAATTTAAAGATATCTAAAACCTAGTAGCATGGCAACCATGTAAAATTGTCGATAATAATTTTTTTTTCAATTTATTGCGTTAAGTATATAATAAAAATACGTATTTCTAGAGATGGCCCCTTTTATTAATAATTTTAGATTTGACATAGTTACTGCGCTTTTTCTTCTCGATTCTCACTCGGCCATAGGTGTAGAGGTGGGAAAAATGGAAAAATGGAAAAATGAATCTTTTGATTCAGTCACGACGAAGAGCCATTCAAAAGATACCTTCATTTCGTTCGTTTCGTTCATTTGGTTCTTTTGGTTCTTTTTACTGTCTGAGTGCTCTATTGCAGAAATTTTTTGATAAAGTACACTTAGAACATACGTATACAAACGAGATAAAGCACAACGACTTTGTCAGGCGATGAAAGAAACGGTACAACGCAGTATACTTTCACGCTTGAAAGAAAAAGAAAACCTTAAGTCAAAAATTTGCGAAACAAACAGCTAACAGCAACACAATCATCCCTTATACCGGGTGATTATTTTAAGCTGAAACTTTAAAATATTTTGGAAAATAAGCACTCTACGGAAAAAATATCCAAGATCATAATTATGGCTCCGCGGGGGAAATAAATTAGTGCTAAAATTGGTACTCCCTTTTAGGTGGGGCTACCTTTTGAAATTTAAATTGGAACCCCTATTTTTTATTGCAAATTTGGATTCTACGGCTAAAAGTCTGAAACATTTTTTTCGAGTCATGATAAAGGGTGTTTTTTTGGTAGGTTTGTTTTTCCGATAGATGTCGTTTTATTTTATGACAGTTGTTTTGACAGCTCAAAGTGGCATTTCTACTCAGTATTGTTTGGCAAATCATTATGAAAAAAAAAAAAAAAAAAAAAAAAAAAATGACATTTGTGAAAAATAGTCGTGGTAGCCATATGCCAGAAATTGTGTTTAAATGTTAAATGCCAAAAAATTATCTACCAAATAAAAAAAAATTTTGGTCATTTCATAATTTTATATGTGTTTTATTCAAAAAAAAAATCGGCAACCTCTTAAAAAAACACCCGTTAGATATAACGTGTTTTTTTAAGAGGTTGCCGATTTTTTTTTTAATAAAACACATATAAAATTATGAAATGACCAAAATTTTTTTTTATTTGGTAGATAATTTTTTGGCATTTAACATTTAAACACAATTTCTGGCATATGGCTACCACGACTATTTTTCACAAATGTCATTTTTTTTTTTTTTTTTTTCATAATGATTTGCCAAACAATACTGAGTAGAAATGCCACTTTGAGCTGTCAAAACAACTGTCATAAAATAAAACGACATCTATCGGAAAAACAAACCTCCCAAAAAAACACCCGTTAGATGGCACCGTAAGACGATACTAAATTTTTCGATTTCTCCTATAAAAATACAACGTTTTTCAGGATCAGGCGATTAAATCTGCTTTTAACTTAATAAATGTTTTTCTGTTTCGTTTCAAAAATACCGATTCAGCTTGAAGATTATTTCAAAAACAACAAAATCTGTGTTAGGCTATTAATACTACTTTAGAATGGTGTATTTAACTATACAAGAGAAAATTGAAATGGTTCTGGTTTATGAAGAAGCAAAATGACGACCAATTACAATTATTTACAAAGAAAATGGCATTTTTATTGCAAACATAATGCTGAATCGTATACATAGGTTCTTAGTAGGAGAATTAAAAATGGATGGGGGTACTGTTTTTAACACTAATATATTTCACCCGCGGAATGATTAAATTTTGATCTTGGAGATTTTTTTCGTAGAGTTCGCTCTTTTGATTCACTATAGAATAGAATCGAAGAACCAGAACCAGTGAGTGAGTGAATGAACTGAAGACTGAACCATTGAACGACTGAGCCAATGAGCCACTGAAGACTGAACTGAACGGTTGACATTTTGGATCACTACTGTTCCGTTCATTTCGTATGAGGTGTACCGCTCTTTTGGTTCACTGTACTGTTCCGTTCAGTACGAACGGATCAGTCACGAACGACTCAGTTCTACATAGGTGGCTAAATAGTAACATAATGCGGTTGTCGATGTTTCCAGAACCTTTAGTTTCCCATCGCGTGGTATCCGCGTCAGCCATTTTGCGATTTGATTTGTCGAATTGATGAAATGAAATAATTTTTAGGCAATTGATATTACCTCTTCTTTTTAACCAACTGATTTAAAATTTATGTGGTGGGAATTGAGCGAGACGAGGATTTTTTTTTTAAAGTTACCCATGTCGTCAATAAGATTTAAGCTTCTTTCGGTTCGAATGATATAAAAAAAATGGACCTCGTTTTACCAAACGGGCACTGAGAGAGCCATTTTGCGATTTGAGCTATCGGCTTGATGGAATGAAATAATTTTTTTGTAATTGATATTTTTTTTATATACAATTTTATCTTATTATTCAAAGATTTTTGTTTTTTTCTGTTCGAATGATATATAAAAGACCTCGTTTTAACAAACGCGCACTGCGACAGCCATTTTGCGATTTGAGCTATCGGCTTGATGGAATGAAATAATTTTTGTAATTGATAACTTTTTATACAATCAATTCAAAATTTAGGTGGTGCGAACTAAACGAGACGAGGTGGTTTTTTTAAAAGTTACCCAAGTCGTCAAAAAGATTTAAGCTCTTTTCGGTTCGAATGCTATAAAAAAAATGGCCTCGTTTTACCAAACGCGCACTGCGACAGCCATTTTGCGATTTGAGCTATCGGCTTGATGGAATGAAATAATTTTTTTGTAATTGATATTTTTTTTTATATACAACTGATTTAAAATTTATGTGGTGGAAATTAAGCGAGACGAGGATGTTTTTAAAGGTTACCCACTCTACCTTTTTTCCAGCTCATCCATGGTGTTGCGTACTACCACCATGGGCTGACATTCGTGTCGGTGCAGTCGGCTAAATTCGCACGTTCTCCTCTCTTTTTTTTCTCTACGGTGGTGTTAGCCACTTGTTGGTGATGCTTTTTGTCACCCGACGTCTATTGAAGGCCTGTAGCGAAAGAAAAAAGGTGGGTTGGTTTGGCACACAACTTATTCGTCGATTCTTTTTGACTTCAGTTTTGATATACAGGAAAAATTTATTCTCGCAATTGGTTAATGGGAAATAGCCCGTTTGTTCGCAAAATTTCCAGTGGCTGAGAAAAAAAATTCTCTCAGCTCTTAACATTTGACAATATACAGAGGCGTTATTGCGGCGTACAACGGGTGACTATGCCCTTTTTCTTTCCTTTTATGCACTGTGTCGTCGCCACCACAAAGGTCTTCAAAAAACCTCCAAAAGACCGGTCAAACATAATTCCCCCCTCTTTTCTCTCTCTAGCCAAGTACCTTTTTCCATCCTTTATGATCGAAATTAAATATCAACGAAGTTGTTGAAATATATATTTTCCTGGCAAATGTAAATGTGCGTCCACTGAATTATCGTAGTTAAAAAGAGAATTCTATACCATGCACAATGAAACAACGAATATAAATTTGAAAACAAGTGTAGAAAAACTTCTCGGGTACAAACTTTTATGTAAACATCGACACACGCCATACCCCACACAGTTTTTTTATTTTTAGATTTTATTATTTGGTAATAAATAAACCGGTTTTTGAGGTGAGTTCTAATCGAAATATTAACCCATTTTCTACGCATCACACGTGCCACATGCGTAGCGACACGCGTCATACGCAAGATTCCAGAAATGGCTTAACTCTGTGCTGCTCAACAAAATTTAGCTCTCTAGGTCGTGTGGATGTGTTTAAAAAGGACCTTAAAGTCTGAAAAGCAGACAGATCACAAAAACGCGTGGTTCATCGATGCTTGTGGTCTAGCACAACGTTCTATCTTTTTGCGTTCATGTTCAAAATCGTTTCGCATTATGACGTCTTAAAACGCTTCAACCTTGAAATTTTACTCCCAACGCGCCCAAAGAAGTTCTACTTCAACAACGAATATCAATTTGAAAAAAACATTCAAATTACAAAATGCTGTGTTAGCTGAGACTGCAGTAAATCACAATAACGCACGGTTGGTATATGCGTGTGATACTAGCACTACACAAATATAGCTCTGTCTGGACAAGTACCTTGTAGCGTTCCCTATGTTCAAAATCGTTTCGTGGACAGATATAAACATTCATGTGAAAAAATGTATTTGAAATTATAGTTATATCTCTGTTAATAATAATAAATAAGTAGATAATAATACCAAATGATATCAGCATAAAACATAATTATATTTCGCGTCCTAAATGTATACGACCAATTAATAGCCCAATTTAGCACATAATAATCTGTCTTAAATCGCTGTTTTCAACTGGAGCTAAAACCTCTGCTAAACAAACATAACTTTAACTTATATGAAATGTATAACGGGTCTGAAAACTGCCGTTCTTATAAATTAGTAAATCTTATTAGAGCGTTACTTATAGCTGTAAGCATCTATTTGTTTATTATAATATCTTAATGTTTATTTCTCCTTTTGTAAATAATACTCCCAGTTGAAATTTGTGTTCTACAGAGTACAGATGTGTAAAGTAATTTTGTATAACTATAATATGAGTATACTTCGAGTATTAATGGTGCTTTTTGTTACTATCTACCATATTTCTGCTGATACAGCTTTTCATAAAGAATATTTTGGATTTGACCTAAACGACATATTGAAAGAAAATTTGATGCCGGCGCGAGAATTTGTAAACAAAATCGAAGACACAATGGCAAGCTTAAGCTTATTGAGAAAATATTTTTCGCTGACAACAGAGAAAAGTAGTAGGCGCTCTGATTCCAAAGCCGCATTTTTTACTATGGTATTTTACAGGTATATATTTAAATCCTTTAATTTTTTACAAAAAACAATAATTTTGAAAATGTGCCTAGGAGTGTGATGCAAGAATATTTTGTTAAACAGTTTGTTGCCAGACAAATTTTCAACGATTTTCCCAAATCAAATGTGTTGGATTGGAGTGATACTAGAATTGAGAAGAGAATAGGACATTCGGAAGCTAATCTTTATCTGAATAGTTATTACAACAAAAGAAAATGCGATGATGTTAAATTTTGTAAGCGGGAAAACCTGCAAAAGTGTTTGAGGTATTTAATATTACCGTGTATTGAACGCCTAGACTAGTAATCGACTAACTTTATCTAAATTGTTTAAAGAAGCAAACAAATGAAAAAAAATCAACGGGAACTTAATGACACACAACATTCTCCTGTTGATGACAGAGTATTTCCGAAAAGTTTGATGCGACATCAGAGCAGACCTGCTATTGTGAGCGACGACACTAATTCTACAAATTATGATTTTTATGACGGCGCTGTAACTGGTTATGCATACATAGGATCTAAGTCCGACATGGTATGTTTATTTTATCTTGTTTTGATAAAATAAATTTTATATATTTGACCCTGCAACCAGAGTCTGGTTCAGACGAAAAATCAAATCCTAACAATTTTAAAAGTTATACATTGAAAATCACTTTATTGAGACCATTTTTCCGATTTTATTTTTTATTAAATTTTTTTCTCAGAAATATTTACTACCTGTAAGTACATATCTTCCAAGGAACAAACCATAAAATTAAAAAGGTGATAAACATTATTTTCTTGAAATTATTTCGTCGACCCTATTAAATGAAATAGGAAAAAATTATATAGAATATAGATTAGGGAATAAAGTTTACTTAATTCTAATTATGACAATCAATCACTTCACTTCCAGAAGTCACAGATGTAAAAAAGTCTTAAGGCTATGCCACATCTTAATATATAAAAAAGTTAGTTCCGGGTACGTCCGTCTAAAACTGGAACTTTGGACCTATTAACATCAAACTTTGACAATATGTTAGTTTAGTCTGCAGGAAGGTTCCTCTTACTTAATCTCACGGGCGTATCTCCAGTATAGGTTTTTACGGTATTTTTACCCCTTTGAAAGCGCCAACTGAGCAGATTTGGGACGTGTGTCCGAAAGCCCAAATCTCCAAAAACCTATATTGTAGTTTGCCATATAACACCTGTTTCTGTATGGGAAAAACTCAATTATATGATACTGCACATAAACCAAATACAAATTGATCCATATCCAATCTAAGCATAAAACTGAGCGCACTGTATTTTACAGTATGTCCATAATTTATGTACAAAAACTCATTTTAAAAAGAAAAACTCCTATTTAATATAAATTAATTGAGTGCACTGTATTTTACAGTGTGTCCATAATTTACAAAAACGGCTTTTAAAAGAAAAAACCTCTATATAAATATAAATTAAGTGAGCGCGCTGTATTTTACAGTGTGTAATTACAAAAACGTCTTTTAAAAGGAAAAACTCCTATCTAAAAATAAATTAATTGAGCGCACAATATCTTACAGTGTCCATAATTTTCGAGCACGAGCTTAGAAGCACCAAATTTACATGCCAGGATTTTGGCTTATATTGAAAATAATAGCACCGGGAGTAAAGAACCGATAACAGAGGACAACGTAAGTTCAATAAAAATAAAAAACAGAAAAATTTGCAAATATTGTCCGTACATAAAACGACGTATGACTAAGTCAACATGTGGTAGATACAACAAGAGCATGTGCGGAAAGCATTAATTTGAATTTTGCATAAGATGCTCAAAATAAATTTTTTTTTTGTGATTTATTTTTTATTTTTTATATATAGTATGTACGCTTTTTTTCATTTTTTTTTTTTTGAAAAAAACCTAATTGATCTCAAAAATAAAAGTGTTCAAAGAACATAGAGAATCACATATTTAAAAAAGGGACTAATAAACATAAGTTATTTAAATTTAGAAGAATTTTTAAAAAACTTTTCCGGAAAATTAGAGTTCAATATTACTTCGTCGAATCGTCTACCCTTCTAGGGTTAAGAAAATAAATGTATAAATAAATACGATCAGTCAAAATTATTAAATTTTCTAAAACACCCGACATTGCCAGAGTAAATAACATGTTTTAACAAAATATTAACTATATTACTATTATACAGGGTGTATCCGTTAATGTGGAAAATACTTAAAGGGGTAATTCCTTGGTTAATTTCCCATTAAATCACCACCACCAATTTTCACCACCTGTGGTGTACGTAGAGTTTTAAAACAGAGATGCGTACTTTTAACCTTACATCACTTTACACCCTGTAACTCTTGAACGCTTCTAGCATCTAGCTACAAGGTCACTGTTGGTCTTTTTTTGATAGAAAATTAAATCTTTAAGGTCAAAAGAATGTAAATTTTTTGAAATTCTTAAAACCATTACCGATATAAAAAAGAAATGTTTTTTTTTTAAATTTTATTTTCAAACGCAATTATATCGAAAAATGCTCACGGATAATTTTTTTTTTTTGACAAATGCAGTATTAAAGTCCATTAAATTTTCTACAATTTCATCTCATAATATTTCTGCAATAGGTCAACAGGAACAGGATTAAAATTGAAAGTTTGTGAAATGCATGAAAACGTACTTTTGATCTTACATGACTTCACACCCTCTAACTCTTGAACGCTTTCAGCTACAAGGTTACTGTTAATCTTTTTTGAAGGAAAATTAAATTTTTAAGATACACATTTTTTAAATTAATTAACCATACCGATATGAAGGTCGTCAAAATTAATTTTTTTTTTTTTAAATTGATTACCCCTTTTAGTATTTTCCACCTTAACGGATACACCCTGTGTATTGTTACAAAATTCAGGCCTTACAGCTTAAAAGAATGCTACATAAAAGTGCTTATTTTTAGTATGCAGTATTTACATTGGGATTTATTTTAAGAATTGAATTCTATTATACTCGTATGCGCTACTAACTACTTTTCGTAACATTACCCCTACCTTAATTTTGTTCGTCCCGAACAAATTCAGCACTCCTTCAGTTGTTGTGCCTTGCCAATCTGTCATTGTGAAAAACTTTAATTTTACATTTTTACAATTTTTTTTAAATTGATTACCCCTTTTAGTATTTTCCACCTTAACGGATACACCCTGTGTATTGTTACAAAATTCAGGCCTTACAGCTTAAAAGAATGCTTCATAAAAGTGCTTATTTTTAGTATGCAGTATTTACATTGGGATTTATTTTAAGAATTGAATTCTATTATACTCGTATGCGCTACTAACTACTTTTCGCAACATTACCCCTACCTTAATTTTGTTCGTCCCGAATAAATTCAGCACTCCTTCAGTTGTTGTGCCTTGCCAATCTGTCATTGTGAAAAACTTTAATTTTACATCTGGGGCTTTGTTGAATCCGATATACGACATCATTAATCCTCTTAGTGACCTTATAAGGTCCTTCCCAACTTTGCTGTAGTTTTGGAGATTTACCTTTTCTTCTCTTGCGATTGTAAAGCCATACCAAATGTCCTTCCTGAAATCCACCACAGTTTGCTCGCAGGTCATATCGCGTTTTCATCCGGTTGCTGGTATCCACTATGTTGCTTCTTACTGCAGCATGAACAGCGATCATCCTCTTTCTTAGATCACTAACGTAGTTCTCCCTTGTTGTCGGCTCTACTGGTGGTGACCCAAATTTGATGTCGCATGGTAGACGAAGTTCTCTGCCAAACACAATCATTGCTGAAGAGTTTTTAGTCGTTTTGTGTACAGCGCTACGATAACCCCTCATAAACAATGGTATACAACGATCCCATTCATCTTGGTTGGCATTAACTTGTTCTCGCAGATGCTCTTCCAGCATACTGTTGAACCTTTCGACCATTCCGTCTTACTGTGGATGTAATGGAGTAGTCCTCGTTTTCTTGATGTTGATTACTTGGCACAGCTCTTGAAAGACTAGCGATTAAAAATTCCGCCCTTGATCGGAATGTAATTCCAGTAGTACTCCATATCTGCAGATCCAATTGTCCTCGAATGCCCTAGCCACCGTGCTAGCTTCCTGGTTGGCGATGGAATATGCTTCTGCCCATATACTGAAGTTATCAATGCACACGAGTATATAGCGATTTCCATCTCTTGTTTCTGGGAATGGACCAGCTATGTCCATTGCAACCCGCTCAAATGGTGCTCCAACATTGTACTGTTGCATTTTTCCTCTAGTTTTTGGTTGCGGTCCTTTGCTTGCTGCGCACATGTCACACGTTCGACACCAGTCTTCGACATCTCTACGGCAATTAACCCAATAGAAGCGATTCCTTACTTTATCTAGCGTCTTATTAACGCCCAAATGCGCTCCTGATATACCACTATGTAATTCTTCCAGGACTTCTCTGACTCGGTTTGTTGGTAGCACAATCTGCGATTTTGTGCTTGGACCAGCCGATTCCCATTGCCTTACCAGCAATCCATCTTCCAATCTCAATGACTGCCATTGAGCCCAGTAACTTTTTACTGTCGGACTTGCTGTTGCAATCTCGTGAAATATTGGAGCAATCAAGTCATCGCGCACTTGTTCCTCGCTTAGCTGCTCTTTTGTCCAGCGATCTTCAACCTGTAGTTTTATTTGTGCAACTACTTCAGAGCTTTTCTTGTTTTCTTGCCTTGTACAGTGCTTGCATTGGGGTGCACAAGTTCTTCTGGATAACCCATGGGCATTATTGTGCAGCATTCTTTTTCTGCTCTGTTCTGAATGTGTATGCCTGGAGTCGTTCGATCCATCTGGCCACTTGACCTTCTGGTTTCCTGAACTTCATTAACCATTTGAGAGCTGCATGGTCAGTTCGAAGAAGAAATTCCTGACCGTATATCTACTTGTGGAATTGTTTGACGCTATCGACAACAGCTATCAATTCCCTTCGCGTCACGCAGTAGTTCTTCTCAGGCTTAGAAAGCGAACGGCTGTAGTATGCTATTGCACGTACCTTTCCTTCTTTATTCTGCGATAGAACCGCTCCTATTCCCGCATTGCTCGCGTCAGTGTCCCGGATGAAGAGTGCTCCTGCCTTTGGATATGCCAAAATTGGAGAACTGCACAGCTTTCCCTTCAGCAACTCGAATGATTTTTGGTGCTCGCTCAATCATTTGAACTTTTGGTTCTTCTCAGTAAGTCGATGAAGGCTTCGTGCAACATCTGCGAAGTAAGGCACAAACCGTTGATAGAAGGAGAATAGCCCCAGAAAACTCGCAGCTCATGTAAATTCTTTGGTACCGGCCATTCGTTAACAGCTTCCAACTTCTTGGGATCCATGCGTACTCCTTGACATTAACCAAACGGCATTACAGAAAATTGATTTTCCCGCAGTAAATGCTGTCTTCTCCTTGTCTTCGTCATGAATTGCTACCTGTCAGTATCCGCTTTTCAGATCCAAAATGAAAATTACCACAGGTGAACTCAATGGGCTTTTAGACTTCTCTCTGATTCCATGTCGTTCCATCTTCTTGACCAGTGTTTCTGCCTCTTGTTGCTCAGCAAGGGGTAATCGTCTTGGCGCCTGTCGAATTGAAAGCATTTCCTGTATCGATTCGATGTCGCACTATATTGGTTTTCCCTACCTCGATTGCAGCAAAAACGTCGGCAAATTGCTCTAGCGCCTTTTCTTCTGCTTGTCACTGCGATGCTGGAAGATGTTTACAAAGCGAATGAATTATCTGCTTCCTTTCCAGTGGCGTATTCTTTACTTTTACAGGCTGACAGTTTGCGATACAGCTTACTCCCTGAGTCATGCCAATGACTGTTCCTTCTCATATTACCTTCGGTGATAGAGTTTCACTAAAGTTCTTCCCCAGAATAGTCCGTTCTTGTGGAAATTGGTTGGCTCCACTATTCCTTCTCTACTGTCCCCAGGATCACCGTCAAACTGGCCATAGATGATTTTCTCGCACATCATTGGTATCTCTACTTTTTCTTCAGTAATAATTCTTAGGCCGCCAATCTGGTTGTCGTTTATTTGGAGGGGTACTTCCACATTACGCCAATTTGACACGTGGTTCTTTATATCAAGGGATATCTCGTGCTCTGTCATGACATCCAAGCCCAATATGCATTCATCTGTAATGCTGGAAACACCGTATTCCTTCAAACATGGCACTATAGGAGCACACTCCTTTAATTGAATTGAATTTTTTTTTGAATTGAATTTATTTTATTTAGTAAATACCAATATTATATTACATATATTTACAATTGATATGCTTAATAAATTAGAGAGAAAAAAAAAATTTAAATAAATAAAGATACGTAATTTATGAATTATTATTACAAATTTTCTTCACAGTATTTCCACAATTTTTTTTTAAATTTCTCAAAATTATTTTCGGATTTTAGTTCTCTGCTAAGTGAGTTGAAAAGTTGTAACCCTTTATACATTAACATATTTTTTGTTTTCTCATTTGTAAAAAAGTTTAATCTAAAATCATTAACATTTCTTAAATTGTAATTATGAATTTGATTTACATAGGTAAGTTTTTCTGTTAAATACTCGGGATAAATATTATTTTTAATTTTAAATATAATAAGTAACACATTCATTTTTATTCTTTGTTCAACATTTAACCACTTCAATGTCTTCAACATACTATCCTTTGAGGTATATCTATCTTTTTTAAGAATAATTCTCATAGCTTTGTTTTGCAATTTTTGTAATCTATCCATCATTTCGTTGTTATTCATAAATAGAATTGAAGAACAATATTCGAAATGAGGCTTTATTATTGTATTGTATATATGTATTGTAGTTTTTTCAGATATATTTTTTCTAATCGTTCGTAACAAATAAATTTTTTTCCCGATTTTTTTGCAAACAAAATCCAAATTATTTTTAAAATTTAATTGATTATCGATAATTACCCCTAGATATTTTATTTCACTGACCATTTCAATATTCACCCCATTAATAAGTAAGTTAATGTTATTTCTACTTCCATTTATGCACATTGCCTTAGTCTTATCAACATTTAATTTCATTCTATTCATTTTGAACCACTCATCAATATTTTTTAAATCAATGTTCAATTTTGTCACACCTTCTTCCACTGTGTCTTCAATTGCATATAATAGTCCATCATCAGCAAACAATAAGATTATCGACTGCATCACTATTTTCTGGATATCATTGATATATATTAAAAAAAGAAGCACACCCAACACTGTTCCTTGAGGTACACCAAATATGACATCTATTGATTCAGATACTGAGTCATTCACTTTGGTTCTTTGTCTCCTTTGACTCAAGTATGAGCTAATTGCTTAAACTTCACCTGTCGCTGTCCTTAATAATAGCGAAATACTTTTTCCACTTGACCTTTGGACACCACATTGGGATTCACAACTGATCTGGAAGCTTCTGTATCCAAGGTAAACGTGTATGGTTTTCCTTCCAACACACCACTAACAACCAAGTTGTTGCTGTCTTTTCCAAGTTTGGCAATGTTCACCGTGACCTTGGGGCTCTCTTCCCTCTCTACCAGCTTACGCCCCGTAAAGCTGGTGTAAATTAGTTTTCCTGGTCTGCAGCTACGAGGTAAGCTGGCTGCTGCAACTCATTCACCTGCGATGCGCCTATTTGCCGTAAATTTTCAGGCCTCTTAGCATGATTCACAGGCTGTACTGTAAATTGTACTGGTCTTGGTTCCTTGCAGTCGCGGATGACCAGGTTTCTGGCATCTAAAACATTTTAGACAAGAATTTGTAGAATGTAGAATTCCTGTCGTTCTGAAAGCGTCCAGTGTTTGATTCTATTCTATTTGTGTGATGTCCTCAGTTTCCAACTTGCGCAATCAAATTAAATCAGTGGACAAACTGGCTCTAGCTGCTTCGTATTCCAAGGCCGATGCCAATACTTCATTCATTGACTTTTCTCTGGCTGTTGTCTTCGAATGAAGTTTTAATTGCTCGTCTCGAATAGCATTGATGAACGTATCCACTGCGAGTCCGTCCAAGATACCAGATCACACAATAGGCTTGATTTGCGAGCTTAGTTATTTCCCGTTCTAATTCTTGAAGTCTTTCTCCTCTTTGTTGTTTCTTCATCTCGAGCTGTATTTTGCTTAGCTCCCGCGTGTGAGACTGTCCATAGCGCAAGTCCTACTCTTTCAAGATTCTTCCGGAACTCATCTCTGCATTTGGAATAATTTGCAATACATCAGCCGCCTTGTTCCTCAACGCTAGAATCAAAAAATTTAGCTGTTCTATAGCACCTCATCCATTGTGTTGTAAATCAGCTGCAAACTGGACTTTGAAATTTTCGAATGCTGTCTCACCATCGAACGCAGGAGGCTTTAATATTCCTTTCTGGTTGCAAGAAAGTTCTGGAATTACTCTGGTGCTGCTTTGTTGAGTGTTATCTCTGACGAATTGGGTACGATTCTCCTGCCGGGTCTCAAAATCTTTTATTTTGCCTTCCAAAGCACCCACTTTTCCTGTCATGTTTGTCTCGAGAGATTTCACTTCTTCTTGGATTTTATTTATTTCACCTTTTAACGTTAATTGAATTCCACTTATTTATTTACTGTTTATCGATTTGTAAAAATTTCACTTTATCAAGGTTTGCAAAATCACCAATACTTTTACTGTCTCATGTTTTTCTAAATTTTATTGTCTTCCGATTTGCAAAATCCCACTTCTGACACCAAATGTTACGAAATTCAGGCTTTCGAGTTCGTAAAGGATTTTGCAAATAAAACAAAAGTTTACTAATTTAAAAATAACAACAACAAACAGTTAAAATAATTCAAGTTCACAATTTATACTGGTGATAATTTTATATGTACCCAAGAACACTTATAATAAGGTAGTAGCTTAATTGCTTTGCAAGAACTTTTACAACTTCACTGGTTAAATTCCAATCTAATGAATTCTCTGCAGTGAAAGCCACCTTTTATACTCATTGAAAAGCGTCCAGAAACTTCCAATATTATAGAGAAAATACTAGAAAATTGTATCCTTATTATATGGGTATGGTGACCCCTTGACCAGGAGTCTGACCACTTCGAAAATAAGAGGAAACCATACGCGTTTGAGCAATATCGGATAAACGGTGTGGACACGTATTAAGGACATACATATGTATGTATATTCTTGTGTACTTAATTTACTGTCATGTTGTGATGTTTAGTTTTTTTTCTCCTGTTATTTTTGTTGAAATATATTAATACGACGTTTGTAACGTGTGTTTTTTTAAGAGGTTGCCGATTTTTTTTTGAATAAAACACATATAAAATTATGAAATGACCAGGTAGATAATTTTTTGGCATTTAACATTTAAACACAATTTCTGGCATATGGCTACCACGACTATTTTTCACAAATGTCATTCTGGAGGTCCAATTTTCCAGCACTTTTTCAAGCATTTGAGGGCGTATGTCAGCAATGACACGTTGAATATTGGTTTCCAAAGCGTCAATCGATTGAGGTTTATCCACATAAACCAATGACTTCACGTATCCCCACAAAAAGTAATCGAGTGGCGTCAAATCGCACGAACGCGGAGGCCAATTCACCGGACCATTTCTCGAAATAATGTTGTCGTTGAAAGTTTCTTTCAATAAGTCGATTGTTTCACGTGCTGTATGGCAAGTGGCACCATCTTGTTGAAACCACATTTCATCCATATCCATATCTTCAAGATTTGACAACAAAAACTCATTTAACATGGTTCTGTATCGATTTCCATTCACGGTAACGCGTCGTCCTTCCTCATTTTTAAAGAAATATGGACCGATGATCCCACCAGCCCATAGACCGCACCAAACAGTACATTTATCAGGATGCATTGGTAATTCTTGAACGGCGTGTGGATTATCTTTGCTCCAAATGCGACAATTTTGTTTGTTGACGTATCCATTTAACAAAAAATGCGCCTCATCACTGAAGAGAATTTTACGGTAAAAAAATGGATCTTCGTTCAATTGATTTAACGACCAATCACTGAATTCACGGCGCAAACGATGGTCGTGTGGCTTTAATTCTTGCACCAATTGAATTTTGTATGGCACCAAACCCAAATCTTTACGTAAAATTTTCCATAAAGTCGATGGACAAAGTCCAATTTGCTGAGCACGACGACGAATCGATAAATTGTCGTTTTCTTCGACACTGGCCTCAACGACAGCAATATTTTCTTCTGTACGAACTCTTCTCATTCTTGTCGGTGGCTTGGCATCCAAAAGAGTGAATGTAGACCGAAATTTGGTAATTACGTTCTTTATGGTGGTCTCTGACGGACGATTATGTGCACCATAAAATTCACGAAGTGCTCTATAAACATTTTTAATTGAACACTGATTTTGAAAATAAATTTCCACGATTTGAAAACGTTGTTCTGGAGTTAACCTATTCATAATGATTTGCCAAACAATACTGAGTAGAAATGCCACTTTGAGCTGTCAAAACAACTGTCATAAAATAAAACGACATCTATCGGAAAAACAAACCTCCTTAAAAAACACCCTTTATTTCTTTCCATTTTATTTCGGGAAACATATGGGAATTTAATTATTTTAAATGCAAAGGTAAAAGTAAAAAGCAATATGTCGTGGGAAAAAGGAGTATAGGAGTTATAAATTCTTGTTCATTAGAAAGCCAAATCCTATTCCTTTTTTGTGGTACCGGAATAGGAATCAGAATGTTTTTTTTTCGGAGACATTAACGCATGTTAACACTCATTCCTTATGTCATAATATTACTGGGTCTGTTTGCTTAACTTTTCTTTTAACTTTTTATTTACTGCCTTTTATTTACAAAGTCGAAATAGATACAATTTAAAAAAAACTCTTTATAGAAAATTTGACAACAAAATTTTAAAAGTAATAAAATTAATAAAATAAAATAAAATAAAAAGAGGGCACCGTGGCTCAGTGGATAAGAGCATGGACTTTTGAGCAGAGAGTTCGTGGTTCGAATCCCAGTAACACCAGAAGTATTATTATATTATTATTAAAATTAATAAAAAAAACAAAAAACAATATTTTTTTTTAAATATATTTATAAATAAGAAGGTACATGTATCAGTAAAAACGGGCGCGTTGTAACAAATTGATAAAATATGTACTACTGTTCACCACATCAAAATAATGTAGATCACACAAAAATATTAAACTACTGAAATACAGAAAACGGTACTTTTTATGGATAAAAAATACACTGTGTATCAATTTGAACAGGCGCTTAACCTAAGGTTAATCAACTCAAGCGACTAAATTTAGCGATATCACATTGAAAAAATTGGTGTGGGCTCAGAGACAGAATGTTTCTGCTCGGAAGATGAAGAGTCATTCGAGCACATTCTCTTGTGAATGCCCAGCATTACATTGGTAAAGAAGACGCATCTTTTGCTCGACAGCGGATTTGAAAAATTCTGCTGTTTCTGTTTATTAGGGAGGTGGTACGTCTCATAGAGTAAAGACACCCTAAGATACAATAGATCTTTCAGGTTGCAGTGTCTGCCATATGGGCTAGGGTAGAAATAAAAAAAAAATGTGTGTCGGTTGAATAAAAAAGCACCGAGTAAATTTTTGATTTACATTGTTTGCTTGGGTTTAAAAGAACAGACTGAAAAAAAGAAAAATCCTATTGTTTGCATACCTCATCGCCATCGCAATAAAATTTGTATTAACGTGGGCGTCAATGAAGCTTGGGAAAAACGAGAGAGAATAAAACTAGAAGAGAATACAGATTATTCCCAAAATGTCATGCCTTTCGCATGCCTGGTTCACCTAACCTTGAAGAGAAAGTTCTTTGCGCGGTATGGCACTATGGGAGTAAAATTTCAAAGTTGCAGTTTTTTATGACGTCATAAGCGAAACGATTTTGAACATAAAGAACGGAAAAGGGTACTCGGCCAGAAAGAGAAAACTATGATATATTAGTTGTTGGGCTACTACCACGCATCGATCGATCAACCGTGCGTTATTATGATTTACTGCAGTCTCACTGAACATACATTCACAAAGTAGTTTGTAATATGAATGTTATTTTCAAATTAATATTGGTTTTTTCGTTGCGCATGACCTAGAATTCTCTTTTGAATTACGATATTTCAGTGCACATACATTTGCCAGGAAATATATATTTCAACAGCTTTGTTGATACTCAATTTCAATCAAAAAGGACGGAAAAAGGTACCTTTCTAGATAGAGGAAAAGAGGAAACTATGCTATATTCGTTGTTGAGATAATGATAGTCTTTTGGAGGTCTTTTGATGATCTTTTGGAGCCTTTGAGGGTCTAATGGGTTTCTTTTGGGTCTTTTGCGGGTCTTATTGTGGTTTTCTAAGAGCCTTCTAGAGGTCTTTTGGGGCTTTTTAAGGATTTTTGGTGGTCTCTTGGGAGTCTTTTAGTGATCTTTTGGTAGACTTTGGATGGTCTTTCGGGGGTCTCTTGAGAGTCTTTTAAGGGTTTCTGCTTTTACCCTACCAGCTACTTTCATATAGTCATGGAGGCGCTGCTCTTCTTTGTACAGAATATCATAAAATAAAATCGCCACTTATTTTGGGTGGCGATTTTAATGTAATCTTGCATCTAATGATTCGATACCATTAATTAAATTTTTGCGTGAACAATTAATTCTGCGTATAAATTGTGATCCTAAGATAACAACAACAAAATCTGGAACTATTATTAATGCTGTTTTCACGATATCAAGAGAATGTTGGGTCAAAGTAGTACTTTTCATATTTTAGTTATCATAACCCTATAGTGTCAACTATACCTATGTTGAAATATATATATATACTAGCTGACCCGAAAGACGTTGTCGTCCCACTTTCAATAAATTTGTTTGTGATCGTTTTGTGAATTTATGAAAAGCTATTTGAAATAAAATAATAATAATCAAAAATAATTTTGTTTTGCGATTTTAAGTCACAGTATTGGTCACATTATTGTGTTACATTTTTAAATTTTGGGAATTAAGTCAATTCTCTACCGATTTGTATGAAATTCGGTATGGTCTTTTGAGGGTCTTCTGCGGGGTTTTTTGGGGATCTTTTGAGGGTTTTTTCAGGGTCTTTTGATGGTCTTTAGAGGGTCTTTTGTGGGTCTTTTGGATGTCCTTTGAGTGTTTTTTTGGGTCCTTTGGGGGTATTTTTGGGAGCCTTTTGGAGGTCCTTTAGGGTCTTTTGGGGGTCTTTTGAGGTTCTTTCTGGGGTCTTTTGATGATCTTTTGGGTGGTCTTTAATGATTTTTGGGACTTTCGGAGGTCGTTTTGTGATTCTTATCGGGGTCTTAGGGGACTTTTGATGGTCTTTTGGGGTCTTTTGGAGATCTTTTTGCCCACAACATCAAATAACTTTCACTTCAATTGCACGTAAAAGTTACACGCACTGTTTGTTTGATAGTTCGGATTTTCAAGGTTAATGCCGCGAAAACTGATTTATTTGATGTTATTGCGAATTCAAACCGCAGCCGAAACAGCAAGCGCTTAAAGTCTACTTGCATGTCGGTCGGAATCATTGGGATGCGTTGACGATAGCAAAAGAAAGATTCGCTTTCAAATGACATTTGCACACGTGACCCAAACAATTGGAATCTATTGGAACAGAAAGGAAATAACGAATTTAATTGTATTTTAATTTAGGCTGGAATGCGTTTTTCCAGAGTTTTCATTTCACCGAAAACATTCAATTGAGTTATTTTTTCAAATAGTATCCAATATATCGTTTTCTAAATTTTCCTGAATTTTATTTTGTTAAAAATATCTCCGGGAGCATAACGAACAAAACGATTTTTGCTGTTTGTCCGAATTTTTCGAGCTTCCTTTGTCATGTCTTTGTTTCCCAGGACTATAACGAACAAAAAAAAACAGAAAATCGTTCGAATCGTGAGTTATGTTCGCGAGTTCATACAATAATCCTATGGAAAACGGCACTTTCAGTTTTTTCCGAATTTTAAAATTTTCCGGGCAACTTTTCTATTTTTTTCTCTCGCATTAACCTTATTCGGACTATCGCAAATTTATAAAATAAAAGTTAGCCAAATCGGTCACGCCGTTCTCAAATGTTTTTCTGGATAGGGACACCCTAATCACGTAGCGGTATGAAATATACTTTATGACATATTCTCATACCTATCAAATATACATAAAAAATTTCATAACAATCGGTCGGGCCGTTTGGAGCAGTGGGAGGACAACCACCGTGACACGAGATTTATATATATATAGATATAATATAGATAACACTGTAAATATCGAAGAAATAAAATAAAAACAAAATTGATTTTTTGTCTATATTTTTCTCAATTTAATACTTTAAATAATATTGTTACGAAATCTAGGCTTTCGAGTTCGTAAAGGATTTTGCAAATAAAACACAACACAAGTTTATTAATTTAAAAATAAGAACTTTAATAAACGAACAGTAAAAATAACACAAGTTCACAATTTATATTTAAATGTACACAAAATCAGTTACTACAACAACACTTGTATTTCACTATAATTCTGTTAGGTGGTAGCAGTATTGCTTTGCAAGAACTTTTACAACTTGACTGATTGAATTAAATGAATCCTCTGCAGCGAACGCCAATTTTTATACTCATTGAAAGGTTTCCTGAAACTTCCAATCTTATAGACAGAAATATCCAAAAAAGACCAGAAAATTATTCCTTATTTACAACTAACGATGCTCATATGTAATGAGAAGATAGAAGATCTAAACATAAACTACATGTACAATCATGTACCTACACACAAACCGGAAAAACCACACAAACCGGTTTGACTACATTTTTGACGAGTACATAATGATTTAAACTTACTAATGGTTACATTTCAAATAATCTTATAAATCTTACAGCCTAAAAGTTTGCTATTCAAAAGTGCTTAGTTCTAATTCAGTGCCTATTTTTAGTATCTAGTATTTACATTGTGATTTATCTTGGGATTCCATTATCAGCGCTACTACTAACTACTTTTCGTAACATTACCCTCACCTTAATCCTGCTTCTCCTTCTGTACCTTGTCAATCTGTCAATGTGAACAATTTTCATTTTGCATCTGGGGCTTTGTTGAATCCGCTATACTACATCATTAACCCTCTTAATGATCTTGTAAGGACCTTCCGAACTTTGTTGAAGTTTTGGAGATTTACCTTTTCTTTTTTTGGGATTGTATAGCCAAATCAAATCTCCTTCCTGAAATGCTACACAGTTCGCATGCAGTTCATATCGCGTTTTCATCCGGTTGCCGGCATCTACTATGTTGCTCCTTACTGCTGCATGAACAGCGATCATCCTCTGCCTTAGATCACTAACGTAGTTCTCCTTTGTGGTCGGGTCTACTGGTAATGATCCAAATTTAATGTCGCATGGTAGACGAAGTTCTTTTCCAAATACAACCATTGCTGGTGGGATTTAAGTCGTGTTGTGTACGGCGCTACGAAAACCCATCATAAACAACGGTATGCAACGATCCAATTCATCTTGGTTGGCATTAACTTCTTTTCCCCGATGCTCTTCCAGCGTTATGTTGAACTATTCGACCATTCCTTCTGACTGCGGATAGAACGGAGTAGTCCTCGTTTTCTTGATGTTGAGTACTTGGCACAGCTCTTGAAAGACTAGCGATTCAAAATTTCGCCCTTGATCGGAATGTAGTTCCAGTGGTACTCCAAATATGCATATCCAATTGTCCACGAATGTCCCAGCCACCGTTCTATCTTCCTGGTTAGCGATGGGATATGCCTCTGCCCACTTGCTGAAGTATTCAATGCACACGAGTATATAAAGGGTGTTTTTTTGGGAGGTTTGTTTTTCCGATAGATGTCGTTTTATTTTATGACAGTTGTTTTGACAGCTCAAAGTGGCATTTCTACTCAGTATTGTTTGGCAAATCATTATGAAAAAAAAAAAAAAAAAAAAAAAAAAAAAAAATGACATTTGTGAAAAATAGTCGTGGTAGCCATATGCCAGAAATTGTGTTTAAATGTTAAATGCCACCTCTTGTTTTTTTACCTTGTACAGTGTTTGCATTGTGGTGTACAAGGTCTTCTTGATAATCCATCGGCATTATTATGCAGCATCTGTAGAGCAGAATATGCCTGGAGTCGTTCAATTCATCTGGCCTCTTGACCCTATGGTTCCCTTAACTGCATTAGCCACTTGAGTGCTACATGGTCAGTTCGAAAAAGAAACTCTTGACCATATAGGTACTTGTGGAAGTGTTTAACGCTACCTACAACAGCTAGCAATTCCCTTCGGGTCAGACAGTAGTTTTACTCTAGCTTAGAAAGCGATCGGCTGTAGAACGTTATTACGCGCTCCTTTCCTTCTTGATTCTGCGATAGCACCGCTCCTATTCCCGCATTGCTCACCGCAGTGTCAAGGATGAAGAGTTATCCTGCCTGCGGAGATGCCAAAATTGGATAACTGCACAGCTTTGCATTCAGCAATTCAAATGATTTTTGGTGCTCACTCGACCATTGGGATTTTTGTTTCTTCTCAGTAAGGCGATCATGGTTCCATTAACCGCTCGAACGTATCAGGAGCGTTGCATAAACCAAACAACATTACAGAAAATTGCTACAAGCCGTTTCCCGCAGTAAATGCTGTCTTCTCATTGTCGTCATCATGAATTGCTTCCTGCCAATATCCGCTTTTCAGATCCAATGTACTGAAGATTCTTGTTACGGATAAGGTGTCCAATCTGTCATCTATACGTGGTAGTGGACAACTATCCTTCTTGGTGACATCGTTCATCGTTGAACCATCTATCTTTTGAACAAGTACCATAGGTGAGCTCCATGGGCTTTTGGACTTCTCTTTGATCCCATCACCATCTTCGTAACCAATGTTTCTGCCTTCTTGTTTAGCAAGTGGTAATCGTCGATTCGATGTCGCACTATATTGGTTTTACCCATGTCGATTGCAGCAAACACGTCGGCAAATTGCTCTAGCGCCTTTTCTGCTGCTTGTTGCTGTGCTGCTGGAAGATGTTTACACAGTGAAGGAATTATTTGCTTTTACAGGCTTACAGTTTTACGTTCTTTTTTTTTTTTGTGAAAAATTCTCATAACATATCTTATAAACTAAAACATTCAAAACTACCTAAAACTAAACTAACCTACCTAAAATACCCTACGTCAAAAATGTAAAACTAAGTCCCTACGGGAGCGACAGTAATTTTCGAATAGCCAACGCACCCAGTTCCATAGCCCTGCTATCAAGGCAACGCCATAAAACCACATACGCTGTTATAGCGACCACCACCATCCCTCAATCAGGTTTAAATGTTGGTCACACTCCAGTCTAGCCACCAGTATTTGTCTTTATTCAGACGTTCCTTATTTAACCGGTCCCTTTCAGGCACGTTTCTACAGTATCTCCAAATGTCATTTCCATCCCCATTGAGCAATGAGGCATGCCGGATGGTTTTGTCTGTTGCCCTTCTAGCAACATGGTAAATTACAGGTACGTTGCATGAGTCGGACAAGTAGCCCAATGCATCCAGATACAGAAATGCCTCAGGTGGTATATATCCACTCTCTAATGTATTTCTAAAGTACCCAGGATTGGGATAAAATGCTCCCGAAATAAAATCGTTTTCTATAGAGGCTGACCGAGCGAACTGGCTCCTAATAAGATTGAGAATGACATTGTCATTGTCCTGCGGTATCAAGGAGTTTTTTATTAGAGACATAATGTCTGAAATCGGAATGTTCGCTTCTGTTTATATGCATACACGCTTTTAGGCATTTTCTCTCGAAGGCGCGGAGTTTTTCCATATATGAGGGGCTAATATTCAACCATATTAGAAACGCGTACGTCAGAATTGGTAACAAACAATCTTCACATCACTTCTCAGGTAGCGTGAGTAGAAGCGCTTTTTAAGTCACATAAATGCCGCTCTTGCTTTTTCAACTGCCTTATTTACGTGTTCATTATAGTACACGAATTTGTCCAGATGAACACCCAAATAGCGCACGACATTGGGATTTGATAATTATTTGCACCAGATATTTGCAACTTTTTCCAATTGCATCGTAGATCGTGATTTCCGCGTCTTAAAGGGGGGCGAAACAGTATAACTTCGCATTTTGAATAGCTGATCTTAAGCTTCCATGTTTCGCAGTATGTCCGAAATTCATTGAATTTGCCTTGCAGCCTTCTTTGAATTTCTTCGATTTTTGAGCCGTGCGCATATAATATGATGTCGTCAGCATAAGCAAGGGTAGCATCCTTATCCCTAAGTACTTCAGCCATATAAATATTGAACAGGATTGGTGCCGTTACTGTACCCTGTGGCAGACCATTAGCGATATTGAATATTTTATGTGTCGTATTTTCTTTATCCGTTACCACAAATTTCTTTCCGTACACCATTGATATAATCATTTTGATTAGATGATATCATATCTAATAATTTTATAAATAAGCGCGTCGGTCCAAACCGTGTCGAAGGCTTTTTCGATGTCCACCAGACATGCGGCCGTATTCCTCTTATTATTCAGATGCCAGTTGACATCTGAGATCACTTTGGTTACAGCGTGCACCGTCGAGTGGTTTCTTTTAAACCCAAACTGGTTTCGCGGTATAATCTCATTTGTTTCGCACGCGGTCAAAATTGACTTACTAATAACCACTTCAAGAACTTTCCCAATATTAGGCATGAGACTAATAGGCCTGTAGTTTGTTGGATCTGAAGAATCTTTCTTTTTCTTTATTATTGGAAATACCTTCGAAGTTTTCCAACAATTCGGGAAGTAGTGATTATTAAGTAAGTTGTTAAAAATAACGCAATATTTCCGTATGATTTCAACCGGAAGATGTTTCAACACAATATTTGGAATGCTGTCTAAACCTGTCGAGGGCTTATTGTTTAGTTTCTTTAAAATTACTGTCAGTTCGGTCAGCGTCGTAAAGTAGTTGTTTGTCTGTTGTTCAGTTATTTCGTCGGATTTAAGGTCATTAGAAAAATTCATAAAAGTTTCAGAATAAGTGTTTTGATTGCGAAATCTTCGCACTTCTTCTCTCACTATCTCATCAGAACTACTGGCGCGAGTTTCTATTTGGTGCACCGTCTCAAAGTGCGATCCAATAATGCTGAGCTTCTCTACACCGTCTTCAACAACAAAGTTGTTGTTGATGATTGGTGTCGTTCGGCTATCAATTCCTGCTTGCGATATGAGAAACTCTGAATTCATTGGAATTTTCAATTCCGGGACAGCGACAAGGCTACGATGTTTAAAAGTTCGATTTATGTTAGGAAACATGTTCCTCGAATCTGCTTTTATTATATTTTCAGAGCGTTGCCTCCAGTAGTTATTGATGCTGTTTCGGAATTGCTGTTCCAAAAGAGTTTTAACATTTCTTAAGAGGGATTTCAGTCTTATTAATTCGTTATTGCCCGGTACATCAAGAAACTGAAGTCGTATTCTGTTAATTTGCGTGATTAAAAAACTTTTGTAATTTTGAAGAGTACGTATTTCACGGTTTAGATAGCATTCCGTAGAATTCTTGCTTTTGATTTTCGGGACTGTTGAGTTGATGCTCGCGAGTATCACCGAATTTAGTCTTTCAATGCAATTATCACATTCCTCGTTCGTAAGATTCCTGTTGTTGGGAGCTTCAGAAGAGAAAAAACGATCTCTGCATTCTTATACGGCCCGTTTTTCGAACCTGTTAAAGTGTGTGTTCATAAAATTTAATTTAGGAATTTCTGTTTGGGTTGCGAGGGCAAATATTGATTCGTCAGCAAACGAAGCTACAATTAATATTGCATTGTGGTCGCTATCATACGGCAATATCGGTATCTTATTTTCGTGAACCGTTCTTACATGCAGTCGCGCATCTGCAAGACAGAGATCATGATATGAATTCCCGGAAGGATAACTTGCTGTAACGGGACTGTACAATTTCAACTTATATCGGATTTGGTTGTCATAAACAGAACGCTTAAGAAAGCTGCCTCTTCCGTTCGCAGTTGAATCCAACCAAGCCTGATGTTTCGCGTTTAGATCTCCCGCTAGAATGAAATAGTTATTTGAACTATCTAATCCTAGTGTATCGAATAATTTCTCGAGCTCGACGTTAAATAAGTTATCTGCAGGCGGCGCATATGCAGATATACGAATGAGCACTGCCGTTCCACCACCTCTCATCGAATCCTTTCTGTTAGTTCGTAAAAAGTCGTAGTCTCTGAACTCTAGCTTATGTTAAGCGTTTATCTTTGTCTCGGATAGAAGAAGAATGTCTGGTTTGTGATCTGTCACAAAGCGCAAAACGTCACCGCGTCTAGCAACAGAGATAATAGAATTGACATTCAGGGCAGCTATTCTGAGTGCTCTGCCACGCAGCCTAAACATTCAGACTCAGAGAGCGTAGCACATTTAAAACCGCCGTAATTTGGGCTGTTTGTGCCGCTACGATCTTGGCTAAGTTATTTACTTTATTCTCTAAGTTTTCGCTTAAAGAATGTGAAACAGTTTGTGAGCCACTGGCGCTTCTAACCTTGTCGGCAAAGGATTCTCCATTTTGGACAAAATTTTCGATATGATTTATTTTTTGGACAGCTTTTTGTTAGGCTGCCTTTTTTTTCGATTGGAGTCGCTCGTGAAGGTTTTTGTAAACCTCACAGCCGCGCCAGGACGCTGGATGTCCAGCTTTGCTGCAGAGCACACAGAACAACTGTTCTTTTCATATATCTTTTTGGATTAGGCACTCTCCCGGCTCATGTGAATTCTGGCATTTCACGCACCAGAATTCCATATTACAGTTCGAAGAAGTATGTCCGAATCGTTGGCAACGATAACATTGCAGGAATTCACTTCTTCGAATCTTTTCGAAAGTTACGACATGACATACCTTAAATTTCGTAAGTTTTGTACTTTGCTATCTGGAGATAGCTGTACAACTAAAATGGGTAATGTTTTGTTCTCGCGTTTCGAACGCGAGGGTTCGTACCTGAACGATTTGACGAATTTGAGATCTTCCTGGTTATTTTGTAATTCTTCTAATACTGCTTTTGGTGTGTGTTCAACATTCAACCCTTTTATTAAAAATGTATTGGCCGTATACGAAAAAAATTCAGTCTTTGCCACGTTAAGTATATTTTTTATTTTGTCTACGTCTTTGCTATTATGCACATTTAATACGGTTTTATTTTTATTTATATTTTTTAAACTAAATTGTCCTTTGCCTATGGCATCGTTTAAAATTAAATTTATGTTTTTGCTGTTTTCCTTATATATATTGATTGGAGGAGGTTTTTTTTGTCCCACTGTGTTTTTTGCTTCAGATGTTACGTTTGCTCCACTGTCTGCTGCTCGGCTGATTTTAACTGTCGTTGTGCTCTGTGCACTGTTACGCTTTCTTATGTTATTTGTTTTAATTTCGTTCACTATTTTTGTTGTTGCTGGTGTGAGGTTTGGGTATTTTTGGCTCACTTCTGCTTCTTCGTCGTCTAACACTGCATAACGATTACTATTGATTGTTTGATTTTTTGTTATTTTTATAATTTTGTTGTCATTTTTAAATTCTCTATATTAACTTCACTTGCCCGTGTGTTTGTGGGTTTGTGGGCTTGTGGGTTTGTGGATTTGTGATGGATTCTTGCGATCAATTTTTAACCCACTTCCTACAGCCCGATTTTATTGAAATTTGGCACACATGTGTATTTTCGGAGACAACACTTTCTATTAAATTTTGAGGCCCCTCGGGCTGCGGGGTCGGGGGGCTCCCATACAAAAATTTTAAAAAATTTACCCGATTTTCTTCAAATTTTACACACATGTGTATACCCAATAAGCAATACTTTTTCGAATTGCGAATTCGGTAGTGATCGGGTCCCGGGTTCGGCCGCAAGGCCCTTATACATTTTTTAAATATCTATACTGGCATCAGATATTCGTCGCCCTTTATGGACTGTGTGCGGTGTGTGGTAGAGAGAGAGAAATCTTAGCTAACGCACAAATGAACCCAGCAAATGAAACGAGACATAAATGTTTTATGCTTAATTCAACTTACATTTTTTATTATTTACTGAATTTTATTTTTATTAATGTCGTTTTTTGTTGTCGATATCAACTTACAGATAGAACAACAAGTTTTCGCAATATTCTGTCATTTCGCGTTTTCATAAATTAGTTCAGAGCAGTCAAAGAGTTCTCAATATAAATGCACGTGTTTCTTATTTGCTCAGAGTATGAGCGTGCTCTAAGTGCTCAGAATAAAATGATCTGAGCTTTTTCAATCTGATGTCAAATGTCTCCTACAATAAAAAAAATGACCCAGAATAGAGGGGCTCCCATATGAATTTCTGCGATTAGAGAATTTATATGAACCATTTTAATTTTTATGGGTTGTTTTTTTTTCTTTTGTGTTCTGGCGATTTTACTGTTTCTTCTTGTTTACTTAATTGTTTTCGAAGTTCACTTATTTCGTTTCTAAAGGCATCAATTTCTCGATCATATTTAATTTTACTGACAAGAGTCAGCGGTGATGTTTGTTCTGCTCCCTCCATTGGAGTGGGTGACAACATTTTGTTTTTTATTATTGTTTAAATCTGTTGTGTTAATTCACTGTCTGATATAATATCAATTTCACACTTTGAGTTATTTCACAGGTTTTTCTTTGTTTTTTTCTTTGTTTTTGTCTTCTATTTTTTGTTTTGTTTTGTTTATTTTTAAGTCACAGCTCACTACACGTCTAGTCAGCTTGACTATGCGAATCGCTTTTTTCAGTTTTACGTTCGGTGATGGGCTAACATTCATTATTCTCACTGATTTCTTGGGCTGGAGTTTCACTAGAGTTCTTCGGCATAGTAATCCGTTCCTGTTGAAATTGGTTGGCTCCACTATTTCCTACTCTACTGTCCCCAAGATCACCGTTTACCCTGCCATGATTTTCTCGCACATCGGATGTATCTCTTCTTCAGTAAGTCTTAGCCCACCACTCTGGTTTATTTTTTATTTGCAGGGGTACTTCCACATTACGCCATTTTAACACGTGGTTTTTTTAGATCAAGGGAAATCTCGTGCTCTGTCAAAAATCCAGGCCCAATATACATTCATCTGTAATGCTGGCAGCAATAAACTGATAAGAAAACCTTATTCCTCAAATCACGACACTACAGGAGTACCGTCTTTTCATTGCTGCAGATTCACCTGTTGCTGTTCTCAAATTATAGCGAAATACTTTTTCCACTTGAACTTTGGACACACTTTGGGATTCACAATTGATCTGGAAGCTCCTGTATTCAAGGTAAACGTACATAGTTTTCCTTATAACACACCACTAACAACCAAGCTGTTGCTGTCCTTTCCAAGTTTGGCAATGTTTACCGTGATCTTCCCTCTCTTCCTCTCTTTACCAGCTTACGCCCCGTAAAGCTAGTGTAACTTAGTTTTCCTGGTCTGCAGCTACGAAGTAAACTTGTAAAAATTTGGAATTGATCAGGCACCGTCGGGGGGCTTTATAAAGAAAAATAAAAATTTACAAGAAAAAATTGTAATTTTTATGGGCTGTTTTTTTTATTTCACTTACTTGGTTAATATGGTATATGATAGAATACTCATATAGCCTATTATATATAGTTATCTCTAACGAATCACCATCAGAAACGCTGTCGACGAATGTGCGGTCAAACTGTAATAAAATTAAACAAAAGGGAATCCCTTCTCTCCTATATTCTTCTTTTTTTTCTAAGAAGTTGCAAGTTGTGCCGATTGCACTACGACTCAATGAGGGAAAGTAAAAGAATTGCAAATAGCTTGTGACATGTGGCGCCATTTTCTCGTTGTTTTGAGGTCCTTTTTAACAACCTTTTGTACGACCTAGAGGGCTGATTGTTCACTTTGCCGGTCCAGCTTGCTTTTCATTTGCTCATTTTGCTACTTCATTCGAGAATTAAAATCTTTTCTTAACTCTTCACTTTGTTCACTTTGCTGCATTTGTATTCTCTGCTGGTCAAAGTTGCTATTTGTTTGTTGCATTAGAATTTGAAACATCGCGTCCATATTTGGCATACAACCCTTTTCTTCCGAAGTGGATGATTTTCGCTCCCCTATCGCGTTATTTTTTAAAAATTTTGCATAGGCCCCCAAATTTTAATAAAGTGTTGTCACCGCATATACTCTTGAGTTCAAAATTACAATAAAATCGTTTTTTGGGAAGTGGGTTTAAAATTTATCGCAAGTTAATATAGAGAATTTAGAAACACAAGTTCACAATTTATATTGGTGATATTATTATTATTATTATTTGGTGGGCTGAAAAGCCAAAGCTTTATGAATGCCATTACGTCTGCCAATTTGATCGAAATGGCATTCTGTCCTGGGACTGTGTGAGCCTTGAGGTGCTTAAGTCTTTTCCGTGTGAGAGCATCACACATGAACAGTATGTGTTCTGCCGATTCTTTTGCCTTGTTACAGAAACGGCAACTGTCCGTCTGAGATTTTCCCATTTTTGTTAGGTGACTGTTAAATGGGCCGTGTCCCGTTATGTATCAAACTAGGGATCTGAGTGCATGACGGTTCATTTTGATGGCTTTGTGTATGTGTTTAATGTTGTACTTGAGAAGCCTTTTGGTATGTTTCATCCCTGTCGACGATTCAGCTTCGATGGCATTGTTAGCCAACTCTTTAATTTTGTTTTTTAGGTGGCTAAGTGAGTAGGCAATGCTTGGTTCTGGCCCAGTGAATGTACCTTCTGCGCCTTCTATTGCGCAAAGATCTGCTGCCTCGTTCCCTACAATGCCTAAGTGCCCTGGAGACCATATAAGGGTGATTTTATTGGTTTTGGCCAATTGTTGTAAGTGGCAGTAGCAGCTCCACGTTTTTCTGGTGTTGAAACTAGGGCCTTTTAGTGCAAGTAGTGCGGCTTGGCTATCTGAGATCATGTAAATTTCAGTTCTTCTATATCTTCTTTTAATGCATTCCAAGATGCAGGCTTCTAGTGCTATTGTTTCTGCCTGGAAAACGGTTAGGGAGTTACCTAGGGGAATTCGCAGTGTGGTTCTGGGTCCCAATACTCCTGCTCCTGTTCCTGTGTCTGTTTTGTCTGTCTATGTGGCAGATGGATACATAATGGGGAAGGTTATGGATGATATTTGCAACTTGATGACGTTCTGGAATTCTTACCAAGAAGTTCCTTTGGAAATCAGTTGTTTTTGTCATTGAGTCTGATTGTAGAACAGTTTATTTTGGAAATGGTGTTTGTGTGTCCTGGTCTATTGAATTTAACCTGGTTATGTATATTTAGAGTAGAGAGTCTTAAGCCAGCTTCACTTTTAATGTGTATGTAAAGTGGTGTAAGTCCTATAATCTTCTCGAGGGCTGCCGTTGGGCAGGTCTTTATGGCACCTGTTGCACTAAGGCAAATGAGTTTCTGTATCTTGTTGAGTTTTGAGTGCATCTTAGATTGCTCAGTTTCTGGGTCTTATAATACTCTGCCATAGCCATAGAGTCATTTGCGGGTTTATTCCCCACGTTTTATTAAACATGCGTTAGCATGTAAAGTAAGCTTTATTAGCTTTGTTAAGAATGTATGTCATATGTGAGTTCCATGTTAGTTTTGGTCGAACATAACTCCCACCCCTTTATACCAATCCATTACTAGTTTGAGAGCAAATTGTATTCGTTTGAATTTGCCGCAAACCATGAAGACGAGGTCATCCGCATAGCCAATGTTGGTGATACGATTGTTCTTAAGCCTAGAGAGTAACTGGTCCATTACCAGCAGCCACAAAAGAGGTGACAGGACTCCGCCTTGTGGGCAGCCTCTAGTTGCCGCTACTGTGATGGCTTCGTCGCCGAACAAGGCCCGAATTCTCCTACCTCTTAGCATGCTTATAACCTATCCTTGATTGAGGATTCTACACCCTTGTTTCTGGCTTATGATTGAATCACTACGAAGTTAGTGTTGTCCAAAGCGCCTAGAATGTCTAGGAAGGCACATATTAACATTTATTTGTTCCGAAGTGTGTCTCCGATTTCGTCTGGCAACTCGTGCAGTGCTGTTTCTGTTGATTTTTCAGTCTGATAAGCGTATCGGCTGGGGTTTAGAGGGTTATTTTGGAGTATTAGATTTTATGTAGTGACCTAAAAACTTCTCCATGGACTTAAGTAAAACTGAAGATAGGCTGAATGGTCTATAGGACCTGGCATCTTCGGGAGATTTTTTGCCTACCTTTGGTAATAAAAATATTCGCACTTCGCTCCAGCATCTTGGAACGTATTCTAGGCTGTAGCTGGCTTTGTAGAGTTTCACGAGCAGAGAATATGTCTGATGGATGGAGAAGATGTTTATTGAGCGGCTGTAGGTCTCGATTGGTATCTTATATCATATGAGATGTGAGTTTTATCCTCGTTCTCTTCATCGTTACACAGTATTAAGCAGTCTGGAAAGTGGCTTTTTACTAGGCAGTCGAGAGTTTTGTATCTTGTGGTTGTCAATTCTCCGTTAGGTTTATTGACTGACCCGAGTGGATTTGTGTGGTCGAGCGAGAGAGCATTGTGAAGTCCACATGCTGTTGGAAGTTTATCGATGCTTTCACAAAAATCTCTCTAGCTATTACGTTTGCTGCTTCTTAGTGCCGCGTTGTATATACTAAATCTGCTATGTTAAAGACATTTTATGCAAAATATGAAAATAATGTCCAGCTGTATTTGTTTATTGTACATAATATTATAAAAAAAATAATCTAGTTTAATAAACAATCTGAAATCACAGAATAAACATATATTTCATATGATGAAATATGGGTGGATTGGATTGGTGAGCTGGAGAGATATGAAAAAAGGGTACAAAATCTGACACACACAGTAGAGTAGTGTGGGGGTGCCAACAAACACGCGGTGTTCCCAAGCAGAAGAGTGTTCATTAAATCCTGTAAATACTTTAAGAATTTTAAAATGGTTTTCTCTCTTATCTTTTTCCTTCTCTCTCTTCCTCTCAGCCATCGTAACACTTAGTATATAATTACAAGTCGTTAACATTTAAAGTTTATATTGCCAAAGAAGTTTCACTTCTCACACGTTTACTCTGTAAACACGCAATTTTGTTACACTTCAATCAATTTCTGTGATCTTTTTATTCTGAAAAAAATAAAGATATGATCAGAGAAAAAAATAATTGGATTTATCGGATAGGTAATTTCTCTGTTCTCTCCGATTTCCGATTAAAAAACAGTCCTATATTTTCTAAGAAACTACATCGCATCTGTTAAATCAGTTCAAACTCTACTATGAAAACGTGATATATCGATAACATTACAAGTGCCTGTTGATCATAACAACGTACAACAACAAAATATAGGAGGGGAAGGGTATTAAGCAAAATTAAGCAAAAAAAAAAATTAATTTTTAAATTCTCTATATTAACTTCGCGTGCCCGTTACCAGGCTGGCTGGCTGGCTGGCTGGTCAGATCTTGTGATAAATTTTTAACACACTTCCTAAAGACCGATTTTATTCAAATGTACATATGTGTATTTCCGATGACAACACTTTCTATTAAAATTTTGGGCTCTCATATAAATACTCGTATTTTATAAAATTTTGTACGCAACGCTCCACTTTTTGTAAACACTTTTCGTAAAAGTGATCGCGCTTGGGGGTCGTGGGGCACCCATACAAATTTTATAAAGAAAACTACCCGATTTTCTTCGTTTAGAGAATTTAAAAGAAAAATTTTAATTTTTATGGGCTGTTTTTTTAAGTGAAAACTTCTTTTAGCGCGGTACGCATATTTTTAGATGAGATAAAATCTCTGGACTCGCGACACCGTTACGAGACGCTGTTGATATATGCATTAACATTGAAATTGATGTAATGTTTTTGCAAATAAGAATTTCGTCAACGACCATACCACGCTGAACGCATCGGTTCTCGTCCGATCACCGAAATTAAGCAGCGTCGGGCGCGGTTAGTACTTAGATGGGGGACTGCTTGGGAACACCGCGTGTTTGTTGGCACCCCCACACTACTCTACTGTGTGTATCAGATTTTTTACCTTTTTTTCATAACTCTCCAGCTCACCAATCCAATCCACCCATATTTCATCATATGACATATATGTTTTTTCTGTGATTTCATATTGTTTATTAAACCAGATTATTTTTTTTTATAATATTATGTACAATAAACAAATACAGCAGGACATTATTTTCATATTTTGCATAAAATGTCTTTAACATAGCAGATTTAGTATAAAACATTGAATTTGAAGTAATGTTTTTGCCAATAAGAATTTCGTCAACGACCATACCACGCTGAACGCATCGGTTCTCGTCCGATCAGCGAAATTAAGCAGCGTCGGGCGCGGTTAGTACTTAGATGGAGGACCGCTTGGGAACACGGTGGTGTGTTCACATTGTGTGTCACATTGTGTGTGTCATACTTTTTACCTTTTTTTCATATCTCTCCAGCTCACCAATCCAACCCACCCATATTTCATCATATGAAATATATGTTTTTTTTTGTGATTTCAGATTGTTTATTAAACCAGATTATTTTTGAAGTGACAACTTATTTTAGCGCGGCACGCATATTTTTAGATGAGATAAAATCTCTGGACTCGCGTCACCGTTACGAGACGCTGGTGATATATATGGTGATATACGCTGGTGATTTGTCGTTGCCACTCTGACAATGGGAAGCTCATTGTGATGGTTGCTGTTTATATTTCGCCTAATAAGTCTTTAAATGCGATACGAGATTTTTTGTTTGAAAATTTATTCATTTATTCTAAAGCCGGTTCTGCAGTGCTTCAAGATAAAATTAGAAAAAGATTTGATGATTTGCCAATGATTTTGGGTGGGGATTTCAACATAAACTTTGCAGACGATAAAAATCTACCATTAATTGAATTTTTGAATAGAGAATTTGATTTTACTATGTCCAATCAACGCAATATTAGCACAACGAGATATAAAAGTACAATTGATGCGGTATTCACGAGATATTTAAATAACTTCGAATCAAAATTGTTTATTTCCTATTTTAGTTACCATGAACCTATAGTTTCTATTTTAGATTGTAATAATTTTAATGATAATGATGATGACACAAGAGTTGTCGAAATTGTTAACGATGATTAATAAAAGAATATTAAATGTATTTTAGTACCCATCTAAAAAATGTCTAACGCGCCAAAATAAGTTTTCACTTCTGTCGGCACTCCCGGAGTGCTTAACTTGACTTTTTTTTATTTCACTTACTTGGTTAATAGGCTATATGATAGAATACTCATATAACCTATAATATATAGTTAACTCTAACGACTCTCCACCAGAAGCGCTGTCGACGAATGTGCGGTCAAACTTTAATAAAATTAAATTAAAGGGAATCCCTTTCGTACGACCTAGAGGGCTTAAATTTTGTGAGTAGCTCAACGTCATGGGCCAATCTTGATATCCCGCGTGAGACGCATGTCGCGAGTCGCGTATGGCGCGTGTGATGCGTTGAAAAAAGAAAATACTTTGGCGATTATTACCAAATAATTAAGGACAACGTGGCGTGTGTCGATTTATACATAAAAGTTTGTAAAATTTTTTACAGTTGTACAGTTTTTACATTTACTTCTTTTCTTTTAAGTTTCTTAAAGTTTCATTATATGCTAATGGTAATATTTTAGAAAGTTTTCTCAGTCAATTACTTTTGAAACTCTCTATATTTATTAATTTCGCGGCTGGCACACCAAATCTTCTGATCAATTTTTTACCCACTTCCTAAAGCCCGATTTTATTGATACTTTGCACACATGTGTGTTTCCGATGACTTTCTTTCTACAAATTGGGAAGACGGCTTCCATACAAATATTTTACAAAATTTACCCAATTTTCTTTAAATTTAATACGGATGTACAATACTTTTTGTAAATTTTAGTAGTAATCGGGCCCCGGGGTCTGGGGACACCCATACAAATTTTGTAAAAAAATGGGGGTGTGGGCACAACACATCTTTCTTTTACGGACGCGGCCGGAATTTTTAGTAAATGTATATTATTTAAAAAAAAAATTTTTTAATTTTTTTCTATTTTTTTTTGTTATAATTTTTTTTTTTTAAGTTTTAATCTTCTTCTGTGTTTCGTTTAATTTTTTTTAAAGTATGCTATAGGTTTTTCTTGGGCGCCGTGGCTCAGTTAAATTGCGCGTGGCTACTGAGCAGGAGGTTCGTGGTTCGAGTCCCAGTAACACCAAAAGTATTTTTTAGTATAAAACATTGAATTTGAAGTAATGTTTTTGCCAATAAGAATTTCGTCAACGACCATACCACGCTGAACGCATCGGTTCTCGTCCGATCAGCGAAATTAAGCAGCGTCGGGCGCGGTTAGTACTTAGATGGAGGACCGCTTGGGAACACGGTGGTGTGTTCACATTGTGTGTCACATTGTGTGTGTCATACTTTTTACCTTTTTTTCATATCTCTCCAGCACACCAATCCAACCCACCCATATTTCATCATATGAAATATATGTTTTTTTTGTGATTTCAGATTGTTTATTAAACCAGATTATTTTTGAAGTGAAAACTTATTTTAGCGCGGCACGCATATTTTTAGATGAGATAAAATCTCTGGACTCGCGACACCGTTACGAGACGCTGGTGATATATGCATTTGTCGTTGCCACTCTGACAATGGGAAGCTCATTGTGATGGTTGCTGTTTATATTTCGCCTAATAAGTCTTTAAATGCAATACGAGATTTTTTGTTTGAAAATTTATTCATTTATTCTAAAGCCGGTTCTGCAGTGCTTCAAGATAAAATTGGAAAAAGATTTGATGATTTGCCAATGATTTTCAACATAAACTTTGCAGACGATAAAAATCTACCATTAATTGAATTTTTGAATAGAGAATTTGATTTTACTATGTCCAATCAACGCAATATTAGCACAACGAGATATAAAAGTACAATTGATGCGGTATTCACGAGATATTTAAATAACTTCGAATAAAAATTGTTTATTTCCTATTTTAGTTACCATGAACCTATAGTTTCTATTTTAGATTGTAATAATTTTAATGATAATGATGATGACACAAGAGTTGTCGAAATTGTTAACGATGATTAATAAAAGAATATTAAATGTATTTTAAAGTTTCTAATAATTAATAAAATACAATTCATAAATAAAATGCAATTCATAACCCAATAACCCTAGTACCCATCTAAAAAATGTCTAACGCGCCAAAATAAGTTTTCACTTCTGTCGGCACTCCCGGAGTGCTTAACTTGACTTTTTTTTATTTCACTTACTTGGTTAATAGGCTATATGATAGAATACTCATATAACCTATAATATATAGTTTACTCTAACGACTCTCCACCAGAAGCGCTATCGACGAATGTGCGGTCAAACTTTAATAAAATTAAATTAAAGGGAATCCCTTTCGTACGACCTAGAGGGCTTAAATTTTGTGAGTAGCTCAACGTCATGGGCCAATCTTGATATCCCGCGTGAGACGCATGTCGCGAGTCACGTATGGCGCGTGTGATGCGTTGAAAAAAGAAAATACTTTGGCGATTATTACCAAATAATTAAGGACAACGTGGCGTGTGTCGATTTATACATAAAAGTTTGTACCCGAAAAACGAAGTTTTTTTTACATTAACTTCTTTTCTTATAAGTTTCTTAAAGTTTCATTATATGCTAATGGTAATATTTTAGAAAGTTTTCTCAGTCAATTACTTTTGAAACTCTCTATATTAATTAATTTCGCGGCTGGCACACCAAATCTTGTGATCAATTTTTTACCCACTTCCTAAAGACCGATTTTATTGATACTTTGCACACATGTGTGTCTCCGATGACTTTCTTTCTACAAATTGTGGAAGACGGCTTCCATACAAATATTTTACAAAATTTACCCAATTTTCTTTAAATTTAATACGGATAGACAATACTTTTTGTAAATTTTGGTAGTAATCGGGCCCCGGGGTCTGGGGACACCCATACAAATTTTGTAAAAAAATGGGGGTGTGGGCACAACACATCTTTCTTTTACGGACGCGGCCGGAATTTTTAGTAAATGTATATTATATAAAAAAAATTTTTTAATTTTTTTCTATTTTTTTTGTTATAATTTTTTTTGTTATAATTTTTTTTTTTTTTTAAGTTTTAATCTTCTTCTGTGTTTCGTTTAATTTTTTTTAAAGTATGCTATAGGTTTTTTTTGGGCGCCGTGGCTCAGTTAAATTGCCCTTGGCTACTGAGCAGGAGGTTCGTGGTTCGAGTCCCAGTAACACCCAAAGTATTTTCCCCGGTGTCCCCCATCTCGCGAATGGGTGACAAACGTTCCGAGAGTAATAACTTGTCACGGAAAGCTTCTCAATTCGCCGTTCGGATCCGGCCTTAAACTGTAGGTCCCTTCCATTTGTGTCCAAAAATATAAATGCGCAACACAAATGGTCGCGAGAAGCTAGGCCTTAGACCGCAATGGTCTGTCGCGCCGAATATTATTATTATTATAGGTTTTTCTTCTATGTCTGTTTGTGTCGAGTGTCGAGAAGTACTTCTAGTTTCTTGTTTTTTCCATGAGATCCTCAATCAATGGGAATGGCTGTGATTGAGGAACCAACATTTTATTTAAATCACGAAAATTAATGCATAACTTTGATCTCCTATTTTCTTCTCGTTTATATGCCCATGTTACTGGAGCAGCAAAAGGGATTCTTTGATTAAATTTTTTTTCTAATAGTTTTTAGATTTGTGTTTCTATTTATTTTGTGTCTTCAATTGTACAAATAATAAATATAAGTATTTTAAATTTTAAAATTTTTAAAAAAAATATTTCTATTAAATATTTATAGTTATATATAAATGTTTAATTTTTTTGCATATATTTAATAATATTGCATAATATTTAATAATTAATAGGTCAACGTGAGCTTCATAATTTTTCACTGTTCATATATCGTATTTGTCTTTTGCAAAAATTGTTTTATATATTTGAATTAAATAATCATTGAAATAAATAATAATAAATCTTCTCTTCATATTTTAAATAATTTATAGACATATATTAAAAATGTTAGTTTTTATGGATATTAACCCATCTGTTTTTTTCAAACCACTGATCGTTTTTAAATTCGCATTTCAATTAGTACTTATGTTATTTTTACTCAATCTTAGCAACTTAGAATGTATCAAGGATACATTCGATCCAGGGTCATAAATTCCATCAACTTCTAGAGTTTTATTTTAGTAATACTTTTAGTTTAATCAGTGGTGGAAGATCTAGTTTTTTGGGATTTTCATCCATTAAATCACACTCCTATTCTAAATTATTTATACAAGTAAATTTTAGACACTAAGATTTGTTTTAAAAAAAGCTTTATTTAACACACAGAAGTTAATTCTATAAACTTAACTAAGCAACAGAACCATGAAATAACTTATGAACTAATATTTATAATAATCTAAACTGCCAATGCGACATGTGAACGAATGCGCGGATTAAGCCCAGACGCTAGGTCAGCAAATTACTATGGATTCGATGTTGGGCTAGCTGTTGTTGTGCCAGGTGAAGTATGCTGCATGTGCATAAAACATTAACATTCGCGGCTTTAAAAAAAAAAACTTTTTACTTTACTGCTCTGAGTACTTTATTAGACTGAACTTTTAATTTTTAATTTTTCTATTCGCGACTCAATGCTAAGAATTAATATAATGTATTTTGTTGTTGTGTTACATTTTGTTAAATTAAAACAATTAGAATCGAACTTTAAATTTTGTTAAATTGACAAAATCGGAATTGAACTTTACATTTTGTCCAATTGACAAAAACTAAAATTGAAATTTACATTATGTTAAATTGACAAAAATTGAAATTGAAATTACGTTTTGTTAAATGATAATAAAGAATGTTGAAACTAGATTGCCTTAAACTGCAACGCTGATGCAACCAGGGGTCAACGGCTTTTTGGGTTCGGTGTTCGTCAGACGAATTGTTGGCTGACGTAACCCCTCCCTCCTTTGATTTAGAACTCTCCTGAGTTCTTGTTTCTAATTTCAATGAGATATTTTTATGTTTTCTGTTAAAATATGTGTACAACAAGGTAATTACAATAAAGAAAAATTATGGCACGAGCCACAGTTCACCGTTGTACGATATGCAGCAAAGCCAAGCCAGCGCTATTCAACCACATAATGGGTAACTTGCCTTCTACACGGGTGATACCAGCTCGGCCATTTATAAACACTGGAGTAGATTATTGTGGTCCAATAACAGTACACTACAAACTACGTGGAAAAAGACCGCACAAGGCTTATATTGCAGTCTTTTGTTGTTTCGCAACGAAGGCGGTGCATCTAGAGCTTGTAAGTGATCTCACCACAGAGGGATTCATTGGTGCTCTCAAAAGATTCATCGGCCGACGTGGACACTGCCAAAACTTGTATTGTGACAATGCAACGAACTTTGCTGGAGCAACAAATAAAATACCTGAACTGTCAACTGTAATCTACTCATCTGACGCGCAAGAAGTAATTACAAATGCATGCAACAACAGAGGCATACAGTTTAATTTCATACCACCAAGAGCACCACACTTTGGTGGCCTATGGGAAGCAGCTGTGAAATCTGCAAAACATCTCTTAGTTCGAAGTTTAGGAAATGCATCTTTGACGTATGAAGAACTGGAAACTCTGGTTATCGTAATTGAAGCAATTCTTAATTCCAGACCAATTTCACCAATGTCAAATGATCCGAACGACGTAGCTGCCCTAACTCCAGGACATTTCCTAATCGGTGAACCACTCACACTCACTCAGATTGACGCACAGACTAAATCTATTAACACCAGCTTGGAAACCAGATGGAAGTTAGTCTCTCGGCTTAAACATGAATTTTGGATCAGGTGGTCGCGGGACTACCTCAACGAATTACAATACCGAAATAAATGGCAAGAGCGGTCGAAAAACGTTAAAGAAGGAGACATCGTTATCATCAAGGAACAGAACGTTACAGTCATGAGATGGCCTTTAGGACGTGTAATAAAGACCTACAAGGGAACCGACGACATCGTAAGAGTTGCAGATATTAAAACGGCTTCAGGCGTATTTAAACGAGCAGTTCGATATCTGGCACCACTTCCCATACTCAGCGACGAGAATGAAAAAAGTGAACAACAACCAACTCAACAGGCTACGACATCAACCGACAATTGCGAATCACAGCCCTCTGATGAAATGTCAAAAAATAAAAAACGGAGAATATCAGCACTTCCCAGCATGCCTATATTACTTATTGCACTGCTCACACTCGCAGGGAAAGTGAAAATAACGGAGTTTGAATCAAAACTCGGCATACACTTCGAAGGAATTGGCAACACGCGAGCATCACGATCCGAATGGAATATTATAACCTACTACGAACTAAAACCATATTGGCAAGAGATAGCTGCTTTCACCAATGGAACTAGAGCTCTGCAGCACTTATGCAATCTCATAAATCAAAAAGCAACTTGCATCAATGCACTACGGACCCCTGAATTCGGATTAGCAGACTTGAAGGATGAAAACATTCTACTTAACAGAGTTAAACGTGGCGTTGTAAACTTTGTCGGCAACATCGCTAATTCGCTGTTCGGTGTCTTAGAATTACGCAGAACAAATGTCGAACACAATCAACTCAATCCAAGAAAATGAAGGCAACCTTAAACAGCTCCTCAAGAATCAAACATCAATTATTGATGCTACGCTTAATGTATTCAAACAAGATGAACGCAAGATAAAGGAAACATTCGACAACCTAGATGCACAATTAACGGAAATCTTATCATGGCTACACGAGGATAAAAGGGAAAGTCACCAAACAAATTTAGTTCAAATTTGTTTGTCACTATCAGTTCAACTCTCCATGATATCCGCAAGACTACATCGAATTCAAACTACAATAGTTGCAGCATTATCCGACTCGCACCACGGAAAAATCAGCCCAATGTTGTTATCACCATCACAACTTCAATCAGAACTAGTACAAGTAAGAAATCACCTTTCAACATCCCTACGGTTGCCGGTCAGCCAAGACAACCTCCTACAACTTTACAAGATAATGAACGTAAAAGGTGGAGTGACCAACGACCATGTCATCTTTCACATAAACATCCCTTTATGTGATCCAGAGACTTTCGAGCTCTTCAAACTACATCCGATTCCAACGCCAATAAACAACATAATGGTTGCGATTCGACCATGCAGTGACTTTATAGCTGTAAATGCTCACAGAGATCAATATTTTGTATTGACGGAAATTCAGTGGAAATCATGCATAACAATAAAGGAAGATGATTTCTTGTGCCCAAACATACAATATAAATTAAACGCAGACGCGGACAGATGCCTGTGTGAAATCTCACTTCTCAATAACAACAGGCGCACTAATTGCAATGTTGCGCCCACCATGAATAACACGTCACTTACACAGTTGGAACACAATAACCAATGGCTGTACACAATGCAGAATCCCACTCGAATACACGCCGTAAGCGGACACGAACATTCCCAATTTACTTTGAAGGGCTCCGGACTCCTAAAAATAAATCAAGATTGCACGCTCAAGCATAAGTCGATCGTTATCCAAGGTCATCAAACATATTCCTCTTCACTTCAGTCCTCATACACAGCCACTGCAAACATTAGTGATATCGTGTATCCAGTTGAAATGCAATCACTTTTTGAAAACTTCCACATCAAGAACTACACTGATCATCTCCAAAACATATCAGACATCCAGAGCAAGCTGCACTATCAGGTATTGACAGATTTGCCATTACAACTCCAACACATCAAATATCATCATTCAACTGTTGCTTATGCCGCTCTTATTCTGGCACTTGGAATCGTCATAGCACTTATCTACAAACGAACACAATATCGAAAGATGGAGCGAAACCAGCCACCCCCCTGTCCAACACCCCGTAAACACGTGACACCGGCAGACTTTGTGGTGACAATCACTTAAATTCTTACGGTGACGAAAAATGACCTAGAATTAATAGAATTACATAACAATTTAAATGTTACATACTCTCAGTCATATACTTTGCCCAATTATTCATTGTCTATAGTAAGCATATATTCCGGCTGAGCTGTTTTATTAGCCAGCGATTATAACAAATAAAAAAAGGGGCTCAATAACTTAGAAAAGAATGAATAACATTCTAGAACAAAAAAAATCAAATAATATGTTAATAAAAAAGACTGTAGCAATTGAAATATGTCATGTCAGTACATTAGGTTTTAGTTGAGCACAGCTCAACGCCGGGCTGCATGTTCATACCTTCACAGAGATTTTCTTTCATATGTACATACGTGTGTACATATGCTTGCATTAAATTCTAATTGCCCATCGACAGCTTTCAGTTGCTGCAGTCAAAATTCATGTATGTCACACTACATAACTCGTTATGTGATTTATTTCCGCTGTAGGTCATTGCACATTGCGAAATTGATCGCATGTGCAACGAACTACAGCAAAAGAAAAACCAAAAAAAATGAAATTAGCTTGCAATGCTCATTTAGCAATTTAAGCAAAATAATATTACAAAAATTAGCAATAATTAGTATTGCCATTTAGCAATGTAAACGAAATAATATTATAAGATTCAGCAAAAATTTAGTATTTAAGAAGCAATATTTTTAATAACAGACGAGAGAATTATTCAAGCCATTAGAGTGTTTACTTCCTTCCATTCGCCAGCTAACCAAGTTCAAGTGCTTGTGTTAACCCTATACGTTATCTTGGTATCATCGCCTTGATAACAATTACAACATTTTGATTGGTAAATTCACCTTTCACAAACATTTTTATCCTTGTCCTTGTGCATTCGCTTGGACAAGTCATTCAGCAAACTTTTGATTGGTAAAATCACCTTTCATAAACAGCGCCAACATTTTAATAAAATTAGATAGCGATTTTGGGACGGCCGACAAAAAGGACAAAGATGTAAGAAAGATAAAAAGGTATAGTAGCTGACGTAAAGAAAAAGGAAAGCAAGATGAATTCTTTTTCTAGAAGGTTCGGAAAAAAGAAAAGGTTTCTTCAGGCGGAGACAGAAATTTTAGCGGCAGTTGAACTTGAGCCATGAATAAAAAGCGTACTGCGCGACAGTCGAAACTAGTGCCCGATAAGCCAAAAATCAGCAATCAAGGAGAGTTGATTCTATAGCATTGAAGTCGAAGACGATAGAAAAAAAGGGGTTTTAATTTCAAAGTTAAAAAGTTAAAAACCTTTAATGGTAGAGATTCAGCATTTTGTAAAAGTTTTTTTGTGAACAGAAAGCGATGAAACACCATTTCTTAAAAAAGTGAAAATAGTACAAATGTTTTAAACGCCATTTTGCGCGGCTCCATATATTTAAAAACCAAAAAAAATTTCCATAAGTGGAAACACCAGTTTTTTTGTGAAAGGCGCGGATTGCCTAGTTCCTTCCTTGAAAATCAAATATCTGAAAATCATGCCCATCTCCATCGGTGAAATCTACATTTTTTTTAAAAAAAAAATAAAAAAAAAATGCATGCTAGCTCATTTGCGACAGGAACTCCAAATTCTATAAAAATAACTTCTAAAATATTGAATCAAATTTTGTTTGCCTCAAAGATTTGAGTTATAAGTGAATTTATCGAAAATTGAGTTTTTTTTTAGTTTTTTTATTAAAACTAAAAATCGAGTTTCTTACTTTTTTGAGTTTTTTTTTATTCAAACTAAAATTTCTTACCTTTTTTTTAGTTTTTTTTATTCAATTTAAAACTGATTTTTTTTTACTTGCTGGAAATTTTTTTATTGCATTCAATTTAAATTGGAATCCTTCTGAGTTTTTTATTGAATTTCCTTTTTGAAATATAAATAGTTAGTGTAAACTGCGTTTAGTAGCAACCAAATTCTATTAACACATTTTGCTACAGGTGATTCAACGACATCGTGCCGGCAGGATCTCCTTGAACATGAAAAATACTCAAGTAAGTCTATTTACATATACTTTGTATACACCCGTTGGCTACTAAGAGCAGTACTAAATAATTGATCATTCGTTTTTTTTAAAATTTTGAGTTTTTATTAAATTTCCTTTTTCAATTGTTCGCAATTTAATTGTTCTAACAATAATTTGGTTTATCCTTCTTTTATAATTACAATTGAATTATAAGTTCTTTGAAAATACATATATTTTTTTTTACATTTCAAATGAATCTTAAAATATATTCATATACTTTTATTGCTAAACACATTTCCATTATATTTTGAATTGAATTTTTTTACATACGTTATTATAATTTGAAGTTTTTTTTTGAATAAAAAGTAACAAATGTATTTAAAAATTGAAAAGATAAAAAGTTGAGTTCTTATTGCCGTTGCCCATTGGGTGGTAGGCATTATTCCTTGTTGCTTTACATTTTTTTTTTGTGGTCCTCACCATGAGTGAGTAGATCAAATTGGCTGTAGGTGTGTGGATGGGATTGGTGATCCCACGGTGATTTCTCTCGGCGCTTTTCAGATGACGACGTGACGGACCATGGACGATCGGACGAAGTCGACCTTTCCTTCATGATTTTATGAGGCATCGGTACTGGTGCAATCAGGACATTCCTTTTAGATTTAATTAGCTATTAAGTGAAAAAGAAAATTTCCTAAAAGAAATCAAATTTTCTTTTGTTAATTTTAAAGTAATTTTAATGTAGAATAATATAGTTATAAGTTTAAAATATAAAAGCAAAGGAATGACCTGGCTGCACCGGGACTGAGGGACGGTATCCTTTATTTCCTCCTTTATCCAGCCCCTTTTGATTCCGATTTTCCTTTTTTTTATTTTTTTTAAATAAGTCGACACGATAATTAACATTTTTGTTCATGACGAGGTGTCACTGGTAAGTGACAAAGACCGCCCGTCCGACGAGCTTAGCCGAGCAACCGCGAGCGTGTCGCGACGTCCTTGCCAGTGGCAGAACCCCTAGTGGGACCTCGCTCCATAGCAATATAGACTATGCTAATAGACTCAAAACCCCTTACCGCGTGTGGGGGGAAGCTGTGAGCTATATATAAGTAAGAAATAAAATAAACTAAGAATAATAAGACTTACCAGATGTGCACCCTGCGACGGTTCACGAACGACTCGCTGTTGATCGATCAGCAGCCTCCTTTTATACTTAAACTAACGGTTCATTTGGTCCAGCATGCGTTTAGTAATCTTCCGTGTGTGTACATTGTCCGTGCTTGTGCGTGCTCCATGCGTATACCGTGTGTGTGATGTATGTTTTACGTTGTCCGCATGCTGAACCCAATGACCGTGTTGTTGTTGTAGTACATAGTTCTTGTAAGTAATTATAATTATGTATGATTTTGCTTTGTAACTCGGTGGACACACACGTGTAAATATGTAATTCACACTGTGTATTGCCATGAGTGTTGCTATGTTATTGTCGGTGCAATGCTATTGAAGCATATAAAGTACTTATTCTAAGGTGAGTAAAATATTTTGTGCGCAAGAAAGTATTCCAATTATATTTCAATAAATTTATGTTCTATGTTTAACAATATTTCAATATTTAATTCAAATAGTATTTAAAAAAAAGAGGTTTTCACGAACCCTGGACCGCTGAGCTGGTTACATTATAGGGGGGATTTTGTGTGTGTCCAAAATCGTCCTTACACCCCCCCCCCCTTTACTTCCGTTAAAAAATGATTACGTTGGCCTCTCCCGACCGCCTGATTTTTATTTGGTATCTTCTTCCGCCGGTCTCGATTACAAACCTCATCTGCTGGTTTCGCTGTCGTATGTTCTTGGCCCTGGTGACCTCTCGAGGGCAGTGTTGGGAAGATTCTCGTCTGACGTATGGCGCATTGGGCTGTACGTTGCCCATGGTCCGGACCTCGGAGATGGGTTCTTCTGCTGTTCTGCTGCTGTTGGCCTTGCCGTTTTCCTCGTCTATGAAGTCCACGACTTCCCGTGACCCCGGCTGATGATGTTCCTGGTCTCCTTTGCCATCACTAATCGTGTCTAGTCGTCGTCCCAGGGAATGTTGGCAGTCTTCCCGAACTTCTATCTCACCTTCGAGCAGGTTTCCCAGTCCAGACTGATAACAAAATCTCCGGTACATCTCCTCTAGCAACCCTTTTCATGGCTTCAGCGATCTTGCGGCGTCCCAGTTCTGCTGTGTCGAAAAGCAGTGCAGGGCCTCCGGGGGATCTTACCACTCGCGTTAGATCGTTGAGGAAGAGTTTGCAGCAGTGAAGTAAGAAAAGGTCGCAGTCGGTGTTGTTGCGCTGTAATATAAACTTGGCACAATTCCACTGAGCACAATTCCACTTGGCACAATTCAACTTGCACAATTAAACTTTTTGATAATCAAACGCATTTAGGGTGGTAAATCGCGCACGCGATTTTTAATTGTGCAAGTTGAATTGTGCCAAGGGGAATTGTGCCAGCGGAGTTGTGCTAGTTGAATTGGCCTAGAATCGATAATACGCAACTACACATAAGGAAACATATTTTTAGTGCTGCAAGATGGGTATAGCTTCTGTCATTTATCGTATCGCATGAATCGACTAAGAGAATACCAATTTAAACTTGAAGTGATGCGAAAGGTATCTCATCACATGAAGCGATGCGACTATGGGAATAGGGCTGTAAAAACACATCGCACAACAATAAAATTGAATGATAAACACCTCTTAGGTATACGAACTCACATTTCACATTTTTCTCTCATTTGGGACCAAAATTCAAAAACTGATCTCATATTCGAACATACCATTTAGAGCAAATTATTCAGTGACGGCGAAATCGTATGTATGCCTGTAGTTAAGTCATTTTCGGGTTTTTCTGTTTTAATTCAAGAATTGACCGTAATTAAGAAATGTAAATGTCAAATTATCGCCCTACAAGCAGACTGTAAGTGGGCTTAAAATGCAGCCGAAATTTCATGCATACCGAATGACTCTCATTTTCTTGTGCATCACAAGCTGCGTAGCTGTTAAATTCTTGACCGCAGCCTTTATACCGGGTGATTTTTTTAAGATGAAATTTAAATATCTCGGAAAATAAGCACTCTACGAAATATTTGTACACGATTAAAATTTAATCATTCCGCGACGGAAATTCATTAGTGCTAAAATTAGTACACCCCTTACCACATTGTTGGTGGGTAGTGGTAACTGTTGAAATTTAAAGAAGAACCCCTATTTTTTATTTCAGGCTAGCTGAAATACCCAGCGTTGCCCGGCTGTCCCCACTAAAGAGCCCCCACCAATCAACTGACCACCAAAACCCATCAAGACCCACCTTGAGATGCCTCCCCCCCTCAACTGACCACCAAGACCAATCAAAACCCACCTTGAGATATCCCCCCTCCCTCTCACCAGATATATCAGCAGTATTATTATTATTATTATGTTTATATTAATTTTAGTAAAGGGTATAGCCCACTTTATTTTATATTTGTATAGTTTATAGTTATATAGTTTATAAAAAAATGCACTGTCTTCGAGTAAAGCCACCACCACGTCATACTAAACCCCTACAAACATCGACCCCAACCAAATATTTTGGAAAATAAGCACTTTCCGAAAAAAATTTCCAAGATCAAAATTTAACATTCCGCGGGAGGAAATACATTAGTGTTAAAATTAGTACCCCTTCCCATCCTTGTAGGTGGGGTGGGGTGGTGGTAACTTTTGAAATTTAAATAAGAGCCCCTATTTTTTTATTTCAGATTCGGATCCTACGGTACGTAGGATTTGTCTGAAACATTTTTTCTGATTCATGATAGATGGCGCTGTAAAGCTATTTTCATTTTTTTATCCTAGTGAGAACCTATGCATACGATTCTGCAATACGTTTGCAATCAAAATACCACGTTTTCATTAAAAAATTTATTTACTTCGCAAATTTCGAATTTTTTTTGCAAAAACCGTGCTTATGTAAAATAATAATAATACTTCTGACAAAACAATTCATTCTGTTACAAATAAACGACCTATTGACGTAATTCACTCAATTCCTCCAGAGCTTGAAATCGAAATAAAAAAAAAACCAATAAAAAATAAAATTTTTCATGTAAATTCTCTAATAGGAGATGGGCATGTGTTAAAATTTGAAGAAAATCGGGCTTATTTTTAAAGAATTCACATGGACACCACACGGGTCTCAGGGTCCGATCACTTCCACAAACTTACAAAAAGTTTTGTCCACAAGTGTTTAAAATTTGAAGAAAACCGAGCCAATTTTTAAGAAATTTATATGGGCACACCTCGGGCCTCAGGCCCGTTCACTCCAAAAACTTTACAAAAAATTTTGTCCATCGGACATACACATGTATATAAAATTTAAAGAAAATCGGGTTAATTTTTTTGAAAATTTTGTATGGGACCCACAAAAAAATTAACAAAATAAAAATTGCTGATGATACTAAGACCAATAACCAATCCATTAAAGTACGATGTTATTGTGATAAAAAACAAAGTTAATTTTACATGTTATGAAAGGTTATATTACCGAATTTTATATATCTTTAATCTTAAAAAACAAATCATAAAGCATATTACAAGCTGAGTTCACATGATCATCCTCAATGATAAGTGGTGGGGTTATCCTTACTACTGTGTTGTTTAAAACCCTAGTTATTATTAAACCTTTATCAAGAGATCGACTAATAATTTTATCGGCTACAGGAGTTGCTAGTTCTATTCCCATTAGTAACCCTTCTCCACGAACTTCTGAAATCATCTTAGAAAATTCTTTAGCTAAAGGCAACAGCTTTTCTTTTAAATATTTACTAATTCTCTTAACATGGTCAAAAAAGCCTTCTTTTAGCATTATATCGAGTTACGCATTACCAACAGTCATGGCAAGTGGATTGCCACCATAGGTTTATCCATGAGTTCCTGGAGTGATTGCTTCTGCTATGTAATCTTTTACTAAACATGCAGCTAGAGGAAAACCGTTACCCATAGCTTTTGCATAGTTACGACCACGGCCACCAAAATTTTTGCAAAAAGTGTTGTCCATCGGAGATACACAGTATTTAAAATTTAAAAAAATCGGGTAAATTTTTTTTTGAAAAAAATGTGGGGTCCAATGACCCTGGGGCCAGGGTCTCCAAAATTTTTACAAAAACTGTTTTTCAACGGAGATACATACGTACATAAAATTTGAAGAAAATCTGGATAATTTTTAAACAAAAAATTTATGGGGCCCCACGAACCCGGGGCCCGGGGTCTCCAAAATTTTTACAAAAGCGTTGTCCATCGGAGATACACATGCGTATAAAATTTGAAGAAAATTAATTTTGTAAAATATTTGTATGGGAGCCCCCCGACCCCGTGGCCTGAGGTGCCTCAAATTTTAATAGAGTGTTGTCTCCGGAAATACACATGTGTGCAAAATTTCAATAAAATCAGGCTTGGGTTAAAAATTTATCGCAAGATTCCACGACAGACGACCGACGTCCGATATCCGTGCCACGGGCAAGTGAAGTTAATATAGAGAATTTAAAAATAGAAAGAGCGAAAGTTCAAATGCAACGATTTAATGAAACAAGACGAAATCGAACATTTGAAGTAGGCGCAAAAGTTCAAGTAAAAGCAAATAGGAGGTTGGGAAATAAGCTTACACTATTATATATCGAAGAAACTATTGAAGCCGACCTGGGGACAACGGTTCTTATTAAAAGGAGTGGTCCATAAGGACAATTTTAGATAGTGTAGTTTTATTCATTTTGCTTTTTCTTAGGATTTTCATTGTTCTGCTGCTTATCATGGCAACGAAGGCAAAGTAAACTGATTATTCCAATTCGGACTACATTCATGTTGCGGACGGTTACGCAATAATATGGCAAAACTCTAAATATTTGCGGCATACGAAGAATCTTACAATGTACTCGGAAATGGCTGAAGATACAGAAAAACTCATGAACCATTTTCCCCATTCGCATATGAGGAAAATACTAGACTTGGACATAAGGCATATAAGGACATTGCTAGACACAGTAAATGTTCACCGCAGGCATGCAAGAAGCATACTTTTCCTAGGCACAGCTCTTAAGATACTCGCTGGGATACCAGACTTTGACGATTTTGAAAATTGAAAATTTAAACAGCAAGATTCATTGATTCGGAAAATACGCAGGTTCTCATAAATACAAGCGCACAGCAACAAATAAACAAGCTAACAGACATTGTTAATCTTATTGTTAAAGACACAAAAGCTAAAGTAACATTTGTATGAAACTCTACTTGCAAGAAATAGAATTTTGATATCAGAGTTAGAAAGCTTAATGTTATTGTTAATTACCCTAATATAGATTGGTATAGTGAACCCACAAATTTTGGATTCTAAAGATTTGAATGGAATAAACAGTGAGCACTCTACAAATATAACTTTAACAGATTTAATGGAAGTTGCTAATATTAGAGTTTTATTAGATAATAAGTTTTTACATTTCTTTATTAAATATCCAAAACCAGATTTAGTTTGCAAAAAAATAACCTTATACCCAGTTCAGCATAATAATCTAATCCTTCATTTCAACGGCGAAAACAATGTAGCAGAGTGTGAAAATCAAATACTGTCTATCGGAAACTGCAGCGCCAACCTGACAACATCATTTTGTAAAAAGCTCACTTATTCAACATGCGCACAACAACTTCATTCTGGGTGGTAACACATACTGCACTTCTCGGCTCTCTCATCTTGAACCACTTAACATAATTGACAATGGCGTTATCAACGATAATACTGTCACGATAAAAACTAACGATGCTATCAAGAAAACTGTCACTGGCACATTCCTAACTTTTAACGAAGAAGTAAAGATTTATGAGTCCGTATAAAGGATCCAAAGGTATATCATAAAGAAAATACCAGGATTGCCAGCATCCGCTCTCCTCACATTACGAATCATCAAGAATTATTGAGTTTGCGGTATCTTCAAAGATTGAACGCAGAAAACTTCTAGCATAATGAAAATATTAGAGAGAGGCTAATAACTGGACCCTTGATATCTACCTATTTTATTTTGGTCATTTTAACTATTTGCTTTATCTGCTTTAAATTGCACCAGAAACTCAAGGAAACCCGTCAGCAGCATGATATTCAAACTGTTATCGAAGAATTGAAGAAGCCCAGGGACGCACTTCATTGAAGCGATGGAGGATTCAATAAGACTTAACATTGCCTAGCGGATGTTGATAAAAATATAAAATGTTAACGGCCTGAATGGGCTTTTCAGCAACATTCTCCTCTGTTGTGAAAGAATCATAATAAACAATTCTTATTACGGCCTGAATGCACTTCTTCAGCAATATAACCATACGTTGCGAAAGAATCGTAATAAACAATTCTTATTACGCCCTGAATGCCCTTCGTCAGCAATACTCAGCAATACTCCTAGGTTGCGAAAGAATGATAATAAACAATTCTTATTAAAGAATAAAGCCAGACGCTAACTCAGCGTAAAATAGGTATAATGCTACTTATAATTTTGTTTCTAGTTCTAAGTTTAGTTGTCTTTTATATGTGAATGTCGGTCTCGGTAACAAAATAAAGTTTAGTTAATTTAATAACCATCATCATCATATTTGGCTCTACAACCGGTGTCCGGTCCTGGCATCCCGCAAAAAATCTCTCCACTGGTCTCGATTTCGAGCCGATGTCATCCAGTCAGGCATCCCTAAACTCTGGGCTTCCTGGTCTTCGCCATCCTTCCAGCGTATGCTTGGCCGGCCTCGCTGTCGTGTTCCATAATTCCTACCGCAAAGGACTTTCCGAGCGGGATCATCTTCATGCGAGCTATGTGTCCTGCTCACCGGAGCCTACCGAGCTTAATTCTCTTCACGATGTCGACATCGCGGTAACGCTCGTAGATCTCATCATTATAGAGTCTCCGGAATCGTCCCTCCTCACATACGGGGCCAACAATTCTCCGTCTTTTCTCTCGAACGCGGTTAAGTTGTCAGAATGCTTTTTGCTAAGCACCCAAGTCTCGGATCCATATGTAAGTACTGGTATGACCATAGTTTTATATATTAGCAGCTTGGATGTTATGGTTAAATTCGTAGATTTGAAGAGTCTTGACAGACTATAGTAGTCTTTGTTGGCTTTAAGCAACCGTGTGCGTATTTCTGGTTCCATTCGGTTATCAGCTGCTACAGTTGACCCGAGATAGTTAAAGGATTGCACTTCTTCAAATTCGCGCTCCACTATTTGAATTGAGGGACCAATGTTGGATTTTCTACTCGCAGACGTGGCCACCATGTACTTTGTTTTGCTTTCATTTATTTGCAGCCCCAGATTTCGTGCCGCCTGCTCGATCTGGAAGAAAACTTCCTGTGCAGCACTTCGGTTTCTACCAGCGATGTCAACATCGTCTGCGTAAGCCAGTATCTAACTAGACTTATAGAGGATTGCTCCTCTCGCCGTTACGTCAAAGTCTCGGATCAATTTCTCCAACGTCAGGTTGAAGAGTACGCAAGCCAGTCCATCCCCTTGTCGGAGTCCGGCTTAGATGTTGAATGGGCTTGATAGTGATCCAGATATTTTTACTTGGCTTATAGCATTGGTCATGGTCAACGAACATAGTCTTGTCAGTTTCTTTGGGATGCCGAATTCTCTTATGGCTTTATAAAGTTCTACTTTGGCTATGCTAGAGTTTGGAAACTCTAGACATTTTTCCATCACCTGCCTGCTGGGTGTAAATCTGATCAGTTGTTGATTTGCCAGGGATGAATCCACACTGGTATGGACCAATGATGACTTTTGCGTATGTGGCTATCCTGTCTTAAAGGATAGAGGAGAAAATCTTATACGTGGCTGGGATACCATCAGATCCCGGGGCCTTAATATTTTTGAGCCGATTTATCGCTCTGCTTACTTCGTCTATGCTTGGTGGCGACAGCATAGAGTGGGGTTCGTCATTGGTGAAGCCTCCAATTCCTCAGTTAGCTGGCCATTAAGCAACTCAGGAAAGTGCTCTTCCCATAGCTTTAAGATGCGTTTGAGATCTCGCGATCAGATTACCCTCTTTGTCTATGCAGTATGTGCAACGTGGTGTATATTTCGTCATACCGCAGACTCTTTGGTAGAACTTCCGCGCCTGTTGCTGTTGTTTTCATCATCTGGGGAATCCTCTGTAGGTTCGTAAACGTTTATAAGGCTTATGTTTTTAAATCTACCCCACACGCGAAGGGTGATTAGCCGTTCATTGACTGCTTTAAAGCCAGTGGGTTTCATTCTTTTGCTGACTAGAAACCCCACCCCGAGCACATGATGTCTTACATGACAGCTGTAATATATGCCATATTCTGATTTCTTTAAGACACCTTTCCACGTCTATCGCGTATCCTGAATTGCTGTTATGTCAGCGTAATATTTGAACAAGGTATCGCCTAGCTGCTGTAAAGCTTGAGCTCTATACAGTGAGCGTACGTTCCATGAGAAAATTCTAAAATCGTTTAGCCTTTTTTGTTGCCCTGGTCATCGTCGTTCATCAGTGTATTCGAGGCTGATTTGTGGTTCTGTAATATGGTTTTCTTACGGGCGAGGTTATTGGACTCGCGACAACCTTACTTTAAAGGCACTAACCCGAGCATTTCGCTTTTCCTGTACTTGAGGAAAATTAGTGGCGGTCACCACGTGGAGGTTTGTTCGCACTTCCACTAGTCAGAGATAGTTGCGGCCACATGTATTCCTGAAGCATTCTGTGTTATTCGCCCTACTCTGCTGATGGCTGACTACCAAATTTAATAATAAAGTATGTTTTATTAACTTACATATCACAGTATACTTTACAAAACTCATAGGATATTTTAAAATCAACCATTTAAATATACAGGGTGTTATTTGAAACAATGATGATTATTTTTTCTTGCGATTATTAAAATTTTCTAAGTTTATTGTAGACATAAATTTTTCACATGTCACCAGTTAACAAATAATGAAAAGAAGCAAGAAGAAAAAAATTTGTCAAAAGTATCTGTTTGGATCAGCATTAAATGCAGGTGCAACGGACAACGAACTACATCAAGGCCAACATATCATTCAAATTGCTGACCTTGCGTCTACAGCGAAAAACACTTGTCGCTGCATCGTCAGGTGGATTCTATTGCAGCACAACAGCAAGCATTGCAGTTATTGATGAGTTAACAATTTTTGTATTTTCTTTGATAATACTCACATAACAGCACGACGGTGACAATAGTTATTTGCCGCATCAGCCTAAATGTCGATTTTTGTATTTTTATTGTTTATGTTATTTTAATTAATTGTATATTGTATTGTAAGCATTTTTTGGGTATAAAAGCCACCAAATTTTAAATTAATAAATTAGATCAAATTCAACCTTGTGTGTTTTGATTTCGCTGTGCATTGAGTATTGGTTAAAGTGCTAGTACTCGCTGCATTGTCTGAATTTGTACTGGACAAATCAGATCATCAACGTTCACAAATTGAGTATTGGTTTAAGTGCCTATACTTCCTCGCTGGACACATATACGATTAGTAGCGCCAAAGAGTATTGGTTTAAGTTCCGATAGTCTTTTCAACAACTGATTTGGTTTGCACCTAATCTGAAGCTACATTTTGGTGACCCCGACGTGATCTGGATATCACGGTTCGCGCTTCTGCAAGGAGCCTCATTGGACATATTCTTCGTTGGACACACTCGCATCAATCTACATCATGGACGATTTATTCGACCAGCAGTCTCAACTTGGTGAAGAGATTGAGAGAATAATTCGAAACTTCAAGAAGGATTCCGACGAGCGGAAAACTATAAAATATTACAAGCTGCGACTCAGCCAGCTACAATCAATCATTGCTAAATTCGAGGCAAATGACACAGAGCTCCGTACACTGGAAAACCGCCAACACGCGTACTTTATAGAAGACTACTTTATCCAAACGAAAACATTATGCAACAACTATACGAAACGTTTTCAACAAGAAATCAAAACTTTGGAAGCAAGTGCCGTCGATGATAGCGTCGACGACAGCATCGATCACAGCGTCAAAGAAGACGGTAACAAAACCAAAGCCAAACATAATGAAGAAGCTTCTATTTCAAAAATCGATGGCTTAATTCGAAAGGCACATCGAAAGATGGCAATATTGGATGCCAGACTTTCAAATATTTTGGTCTTGGAGCAACAATCCGGACAATATTACGACCTGAAGATGAATTTCATTAATGAACTTTGGCAAGACATAACTGCAGTCGATGATAACATTTGGGAGCAGTCATCCAACCCATCGTCATTAGGATATGATATGAAAACATTTTAAGATCTGGAGCAAAGAGTGCATCAGAAACTCACCGATATCACTCTAATGCGTATTGAACCAGCGTTCCCATCTTATCAACATTATCAATCAACACGAAGGTCTTTACCAATCCCAACGGTAAAAATCCCAATATTCGATGGGGATTATCTAAAATGGAATCAATTCCACGACATTTTCTCAGAGTTGGTTCACAAACAGCCACTCTCAAATGTGGAGAAAATGTGGCACCTCAAGACACAATTGGTTGGCGAAGCAGCAAGTCTCGTCAGTCATTTTTCAACCACAGAAGAAAATTATGTAGCAGCCTGGAAGCTTTTAGAGGAGCGGTATAATAACACACGAATATTGGCATCAACACTAATCAAAAAACTTGTGGACCAGCCAGCAGGAACATCATCTGCAGCAGCGGTCAAACATCTGCATTATACTACGAAGGAGTGCTTACTTGCATTAAACAATTTAAGCATCGAAAAAAGTTCATGGGATCCGTTGTTGATTCACTTCCTTATCAAAAAAATGGATAGACCCACCTATATTCGGTATGAGCAGTCACTATCAAAACCGAAGGAGCTACCGACAGTTACAGAATTTTTATCGTTTTTGGAATTGCAGTTCCAAACAATGGAAACAATCGGACACCGAGAAAGGGCTACTATTCCCCAACCATCAACAAAGGTTTGCACCTCAGCAGCATCAACACATGAAGCCAACAGCCTCTGTTTGTCATGCGGAAAGAAAGTTCACCCGTTATTCTCATGTGATCAGTTTCTTAAATGAAAGAATAAGTTTCGTCCAGAAGCATAAACTTTGCATGAATTGTTTAAAGACGGGACACATAGCAAATCAATGTGCTTGGCGACACTGCACCAAGTGCACACAAAAACACAACTCATTACTTCATCTGGAGCATCAAAGGACTGAAGTATCATCAAATGCGCAGAGGAAGGAAGATTCACCTGCAACTGTGGCAACAATAAACCATGCAAAGGGAAGTCAGAAATACGTTCTGTTAGCAACCGCTAAGGTGATAATAGTGGCGAATAATGGGCAAGCCTGCGAAGCACGTGCGGTACTCGACTCTGGTTCACAAGTCAATTTGGTGACAGAGAGATTAATCAACAAATTATCATTGGCCACGACACGATCCCACTTATCGATTGAAGGAATCGGGCTACGTACTGGAATTTCGAAATCCCGAGTTAACCTTAAGTTGAAGTCATCAGCAGGAAGTTTCTCAACAAGAATCGAAGCTTTCGTTTTGCCGCAAATAATCTCAGCGCAACCATCGCGAGATTTAGATTTCACTAATTGGGACACACCAAATAACATTACACTGGCCGATCCCGAATTTTTCAAATCTGGAAAAATTGATCTTTTAATTGGACTTACTTACAACTTACTCCGCCCAGAACAGCTGAACATAGGAAAGACCTTAGCTCTACTACAAAATACAGTTCTTGGATGGATTGTTATTGGCAAAACAGAAACCGCCACATCGGTTACTGCAACATGTGCTGTTTCTACTCAAGAAGACGAAAAAACCTCAGAAGTCTTGGAAAAATTCTGGAGACTGGACGATTTCAGCGAGACAACAAAGGTCATGACTCCATCAGAAAAGTGGTGCGAAAATCATTTTTTGAACAACATAAAACAGGACAAGGAGGGTCGCTTCATTGTACATCTGCCCTTTTCTGAGAATCCAATAGCTCTAGGAAAATCTCGAGACATGGCTATAAATCGATTCTTGTTAATGGAAAAACGCTTGCAAAGGGACACAACTTTACGCTCAGAGTACGTCAAATTCATGAACGAATACGAAGCCCTGGGACACATGGAAAGGTTACGTCCAGCAGATGTTCCAGATATCAATTATTTTATTCCTCACCATTGCGTTGTGAAGCCCGACAGCAGTACTACTAAATTGAGAGTGGTATTTGACGCATTGGCCAAAACATCCAGTGGATTGGCATTGAACGACATTTTGCATAAGGGTCCAACAGTTCAAAGCGATCTCTTTTCAATTCTACTGCGCTTTAGAACACATCGTTTTGTTTTCACAGCTGATATTGAAAAGATGTATCGGCAAATTCGCATGCATGAAGAAGACACCGCTCACCAACTCATTGTGTGGCGAAAGGATCCAACCAAATTCATGCAATTTTATCGTCTCAAAACCATCACGTATGGAACAACATCAGCTCCATATCTTGCAACGAAATGCCTTCAGCATCTGGCGAAACAAAACATGCATAAATATCCACAAGCAGCATCAACATTACATGACGATTTTTATGTAGACGATTGCTTAAGTGGTGATAACGACATCAACACGGCGCTTCACACCCAAAAACAACTCACTACGATTCTTTATGAGGCTGGATTCAAGCTCAGGAAATGGTGCGCTAATCATCCAAAGCTGCTGGCAGACATACCAATAAAGGATCAAGAAATCAATTTAGATTTGGACGACTCATCAAGCAAGGCCACAAAAACATTGGGAATCATTTGGCTACCAAAAACTGATGAACTGTGCGGCCGAGCACAAGCATCACCAGGTCAATCCATCACTAAGCGTGTAGTATCTTCAGACCTAGCAAGAATTTTCGATCCTTTGGGAATTTTTGGCCCAGTGACAGTATCAGCAGAGATATTTATGCAGGACCTATGGCAGCAAAAATACACCTGGGATTAAGAATTGCCATATCAAGAGCAACAAGAATGGACGCGTTTTATGAAATGTGTATTAGCACTGAATACTTTGAAAGTGCAAAGACACGTTTTCAACGCAAAGGTGCCAACTTCTATTCAACTACATACCTTTTCTGATGCATATAAATAAAATATTTAATATTAATATATACATATATGAAGATTAAAAAATTAAATTATAAGAAATATAACAATTTATATATTAATAAATTATTTATATATATATAGATATTTAATAATTTATACCTAGTATAGACTAAATGTTAGAAAAAAACATAGGATGAAGATATATCTTTTTTCGAACAACTCAAAAGAAAGGATCATCAAATCATGCAGTGATAAGGGAATCGAATTCAAATTCATTCCACCCAGAGCCCCACATTTTGGTGGACTATGGGAAGCAGCTGTAAAATCCGCAAAGTATCATCTGCTTCGAAATGTGTCAACTTCATCATTGACATATGAAGAATTAGAAACGGTAGTAATAGAAATAGAGGCAATCTTGAATTCTCCTCACATCATTGTCATCAAATCCAAATGACTTAGGAGCTCTTACACCAGGTCATTTCATCATCGGTGAGCCTTTAACTACGCCAGTCGACTCAAGATCTTCAGCGAACAAAACATCATTAAACACTAGATGGAAACTTGTGTCAGAATTAAAACACACATTCTGGAAAAGATGGCATGAAGAATATCTGCACGAACTTCAATCAAGATCTAAATGGAAACACTCATCAATGAATGTGAAAGAAGGCACGTTGGTAATTCTAAAAGAAGACAACGTACCAGTCCTACAATGGCCTCTTGGACGAATTACTAGAGTTTACAAAGGAGATGATGACATTGTCCGAGTGGTTGATGTTAAGACAAAGTCGGGTACACTCAAGCGACCAATACATAGATTGGCCCCTTTATTCACCGAAGAAGAAACAACAAATTTATGGCTACCAACAATGGAGACACCGAATCCGAAACGGCACGCGTCAGACCAAGATAAGGGAGTCAAGAAAAGGAAATTAGTGACCAGCGGCCCATCACTCACCGCAATGCTGATTACACTATTCTTTTTACCGTTGGCATTGTCCTCTCAAATTCAGATATCAAATTTTGAGGCAAACCCCGGGATTTACTTCGAAGGAATAGGTACTGCCCGGCTATCAACTGGTGTTTGGAAAATCATTGTGTACTACGATTTGGCGCCATTTCATTATCAAGTTCATGTACTATCAGATGGAATCCAAGCTTTGAAAAAATTGTGCCTACATCCAACATCAGACATTTCATGCCACTCACTCATCGAATACTTTGAAAACGCTCGCAATCAGTTAAATCAAGAGGACTGTTTATTATCATCAAATCGAACCAAAAGAGCAGCATTTAATATAATTGGAAATGTTGCTCACGCTTTGTTTGGCGTTCTAGACTATGATTATGCCGATGAAATGTCAAACACAATCAACAAAGTTAAGTCGAACGAAGAATATCTGCTAAAGCTGCTCAAAAATCAAACATCAGTCATCGACTCTACAATCAACATTATTAAGCAGGATGAGAAAGATACATCTTTACGCCTAGCTGACGTCCAACATATGATCACGGAAAATTTGAATAGCATTAACAACTCAGTTACTCAATTTCGACGATTACAACGTTTTACTGTCCTAATCGTTCAACTATCAGCGATAGTCACAGACTTACAACACATCCAATCAGAATTAATAAACATTCTGACCCATACCAGTCACGGAAAAATAAGCCACAACAACAGCTCGCAAAGGAGGTTATTCTTATAAAAGGGCATTTATCACCCACACGAGCTCTACCAATTACCGAGGCGAACCTATTAGGATTTTATCAAATATTGGACGTCAGGTCTACTGTCACAAAGGACCGTGTGATGTTTGAATTAAAATTGCCGCTAGTCGATCATCAAGTTCTCGATTTGTTTGCGATTGAACCTATCCCAACACAACTCAATGACACTCTTGTGGTTATCACACCAAACACCGAAATACTCGGAATCAGCGGGCATCGGGACCAATTCGTTGCCTTAAGTCAGAGCGAACTTACAGCAGCTACCACAATTGACTATTACCACCGAAATGATTGCTGTGTGCGTGAATGATACTGTTCAATTAACATTGATGGGTTCAGGATTTCTTACAATTGGTCAGCACTGCGTTTTGAAGAATGACGCCATTAGCATCCAAGATAACACGGAGATTTCCAGTCGTGTATATACATCGTATACTGGATTTGGAAACATATCATCTATTAGTTCACCTGCATTAAATCCTCTTTTGAAACTTAACTTCGAGCACTTTGACACTAACTGGGAACAACTCACCAATCTCCAGTCAAAGTTTCTGCACGAAGATTTTGACAATCTACCAGAACAACTTCATTCATCAAACACTCATCATCATGTGGTCAGCTACCTTGCACTCTCGCTAATCACGGTGGTTATTATTCTGCTCGTTATTTGGAAGTTTAGCAAGTACGGTCAACAAAAATTGACACCCAACATCGCAATAAATCCTCAACCGACACCACGTCAACAACCTTCAAATTTTAAGATTCGTGTGACATAAGTTGAGTCAGTCACTCAACGGGGGGAGAATGTTTGGATCAGCATTAAATGCAGGTGCAACGGACAACGAACTACATCAAGGCCAACATATCATTCAAATTGCTGACCTTGCGTCTACAGCGAAAAACACTTGTCGCTGCATCGTCAGATGGATTCTATTGCAGCACAACAGCAAGAATTGCAGTTATTGATGAGTTAACAATTTTTGTATTTTCTTTGATAATACTCACATAACAGCACGACGGTGACAATAGTTATTTGCAGCATCAGCCTAAATGTCGATTTTTGTATTTTTATTGTTTATGTTATTTTAATTAATTGTATATTGTATTGTAAGCATTTTTTGGGTATAAAAGCCACCAAATATTAAATTAATAAATTAGATCAAATTCAACCTTGTGTGTTTTGATTTCGCTGTGCATTGAGTATTTGTTAAAGTGCTAGTACTCGCTGCATTGTCTGAATTTGTACAGGACAAATCAGATCATCAACGTCCACAGATTGAGTATTGGTTTAAGTGCCTATACTTCCTCGCTGGACACATATACGATTAGTAGCGCCAAAGTGTATTGGTTTAAGTTCCGATAGTCTTTTCAACAACAGATTTGGTTTGCACCTAATCTGAAGCTACAGTATCAATAAAATAAAGAAGTACTAGTCACAAAACAAAGTACTGAGAAAGGTACTGCTAAACGTTTGATATCTTCCCAAACTTAAACATCTACTGAATTTAAATGGATCAAGAAATCAGTGCGACAGCAAACATACCGGCCGCCTTAGCAGCTCCTGAGGGAATAAATACAAGTTGCAAATCAATTTAAATTTACATATGGTTTGTCGAAACAGAAAGTTTCCAGTTGTCCACAATACTACTGGAGTGATAAAATATAAATGATGTTTACATTTCATAACACTGCAACTAGTTTACGCTAACGAGCAGTTCAATTTTGTTAGTTTCTACATAGATTTGATACAGAAATAGTTCATTCTATACTAAATACACATACAGATATATACAGATATTAGTTTTAGCTGCCAGCAATTAGATCATGAGGTTTGATGCGCTTCAGTCTTCGAGTAAGTCTGGTTGTATAGGTGAGTTTTACTGCTTCCTGATTTATGTGTTGCCTCAGTCTTCGATTAAGAAATTTTGTATGCTCTTTAATTGTTTCTTCAACTGTCTTGACTTTAAGGTCGCGATGTATATTTGAGTTCCTAACGTACCATGGTGCGTTGACTATGCCCCTTAAGACTTTATTTTGGAATCGTTGGATAATTTCGATGTTATTTTTGGCCGTACATCCCCATAGCTGAATTCCATATGACCATACGGGGCTTAGTAATTGTTTATATAGTAATAATTTATTGTGAATAAGACACGATCTGTTACCAATAAGCCAATAAAGTTTTCTGAGTTTGATTTTAAGCTCTTCACTTTTCTCTTTTATATGTTCCTTCCATTTTAGTTTTGCATCTAAGTTCATTCCGAGATACTTTTCTGTGTTCGAGTAGGGAACTTTTCTTCCTGAGATAGTAATCGGAATCTGTTGAATCTTTTTGTTGGTGAAATCGACGTCAACAGATTTAGTACTGTTGAAATGTATTCGCCATTTCTCAGTCCAATTTACTAGATACCTCTATTTCTGTTTTGTTATAAATAAGTCGATGAGGTCAGGTGCTTAAGCTCTATCCGTAGGCCAATAAGTAGGTTTACCAGTTGATATAAATTGGCATCCTGTTTGTTGAGCCTTTTGTAGTTATTAATCGCGATCCTCAATGCGTATGCTTCGCATTGAAATCACCACCCATTATAAACTGATTTTTATGTTTATGTATTAATTACTCATATTATATAGAGCTAATTTTACGTTTTGTTGGACTCACAGCTGATAATATGTGTTTCTCAGTTCTGACGTTTATTGTTGTTGCTAGAAATTCAGCAGTGCAAAGTTTTTCTTCTTCGTAATGATCTATACATCGTCTGACTATTATCGCAATACCGCCACGTGCATTGTGTAATATGTATTATAATTCTTAAAATTAACAAATGATTGGTTTGTGAAGTGCGATTCTGATATCATGTACACATCGATTTTTTCCATTTCTAACACTATCCGCAATTCATCTTAGTTTTTTAACAGGCCATTCGCGTTCCATAGCATTATCTTTAGTGACATAACTATTGATACTATTTTGGGTAGTAATTTTTACTTGCAGATATATATTAAAGCTATGTAATCGTTTTCGAAATGACGAAATAACTTAAGAGAAACATATTAAGAGGTTCCTTATTGTTCCATTTTAGCTTATTAACAGCACTTATAGCTTTTAAACCTTGTTGTTTTAAGTCTGAAACGATTAGCTCTGGTTCGCACGAATGATGAAGATTCATAAGCATGACTTTAATTTGGCTTGATTGTTTATCTTCGTACGAACGCCAGAAAATATTCGACACCTTCAATACTCTTGTATCAGCGCGGTAATCTTCGGCATTAAACAAGTTTAATTTATAGGTGTTATATTTGGTTAATTTTAATATAAAATCTCCTTCAATGCTCTTTCTTAATAACGAATATAGGTGCTGGTAGTTAAAAACATTTGTTATTATAATTTGTGAACAACCCGTTTAATTACTCCATGCTGTGTTTTAATACTTGCGACTCTCGTGGTATTATCTTTCCCGGGATGCTAGTGGGTTTTAAAACAGTATGATATGGCAAAAAGTAATTTGGCTGTGCTATCAAATTTGAATCTATTTTAACCATATGACCCAAATTGATGTACTCTTTAATGAAGTCAAGATACATTGTTTTTACTTCTAGATTTCTTTCAAGTTTTTTCCCCATAAAATGAAATCGTTTTAACGATTCACCTAGTTAGTAGTTGTCATCTCTGGACGGTAGTTTAACAACGAACCTTCCAATGGAATCGCTTTTGACACTTGCAAGGAAGTGTTTTTCACACCTTTCTTCTTCTATTGTGAGATGTTTGATTTCAGGAACCATTTATTAGTAGTCGGTCGTTTTTCGAAATTAAATTTTTAATTTTTTAATTATTTCATTTTTAAAAGAAAAGAATCAAATTCAAATCATCATGAAAGGCCTGAATTGGAAAAAGTTACGAGGAACAGCAGAGAATTATCAAGAGCTCAATTTGAGTCAAGATTTTTCGCTCATCCTTGATGTAATGTTTGGCGTTGGAGCTTATCGGCTCGATAGTTGTGCGTGCCTTTTTCGTTTGTTAGGCCTGGTACTCCTAACGAATCCGGTACAATTAACTGTCGAGTTGTGGGCATTCAAGAAAGAAGTCAGCTAGTTCCTGAAAGACCGAATTTTTTAATAGAGGCTCCAAGAATTTTGAAGGCTCACGTATGTCATTTTTTTTTGTAATATTTACTTGGTCAAGGTTTTTTGTAGTTTTCCTTGACCATGATCCATTCATTAAGGCATTTGGACTCGCGTCGTTTTAGTTTCGTGAATGTTTTTTCCGTATTGCTTTTTTCAATGAATCAGGGAGAATTCCGAGAAAATAAAATTGAAACCGGCTACAAACGTGAGAAATGTGATATATTGTAAATCACATTTCTCCGATTTAATTCTTAATTTTAATAAAGGGCTTAGCCCACCTTATTGCCGTGGCGCAAGGGAGTATTCCCTTGGCAATAAGTTTAAATATAAAAAAAAAATTTCAATTTGCCAGAATTTCTCTATTTGTTGATTTAATTGATTCGTTTCTTCTTCGATAGGTTGCATGTTGTAACATAATTTGTGGCTGGTTTGGACTTTGTAACTTTGCCAGCTATTATCCAACCAAACACTGTTTTCTGGAGAATGGGAAGGTCGTAAAACTTTGAAGAATATTTCTGAGCATAGCAACATATCAATTTTACAAAGAATATGAAATGATGAATCAGCTAATTTAATTGCTTTGACGTCACAAATTTGGCAATTGTTGTTGATGTGATTTAAAACCAAAAATTCAAGATTGCAGGTGTAGTTATTGAATCTCCATTGAATAGTGATGTTGACACTGTGTTAACTTGTGATAAGAATTGATTAACTCCAATAACTGACGTTGAATTTTTGTGCCGCTTAGGACGTAGCAACTGACACATATGTTCTGATAAAAAATTTGACTGTGCGTCAAAATCCAATAAAACTCGACAGCGATGAGCTACGCCAATTAAATCAAATGTGAATACAACTGCAGTTGATAATAACACTTGTGTTGTTTGACGTACCTTTTCTGACTGATGACAATTGACTTCTGTTTGTGAATTTGGTTCATTTGCTTCTTGTCTCACTGGTGAATTAATTTGATTTACTGATAAAGCGTTCATCGTATGATTTGGTAAAATTTCTTGGCATGTTGTAATTGTTTCATTTCCGCTTTGTTTTGATTTATTAGTACCTGTATTGAAAGAGTGTGCATCTCGTCTTTCGATATGTAATAGTGTGTTGTGGTTTTTATTGCAATGTTTACAGGTACCAGATGTGCAGTGATAATGTCTATGAAAAGGACTGAAGCAATTTAAGCACAGATTCAGGTCTCTTACACGATTTATACGATCATTAGTTGAGAGCTTAAGAAATTGTTGACATCGCCAAATTGGTTGATTACCAGTACAGCAATCTCTGTTCGATGAATTGTTTTAGCTTCTCTAGCAACGGAAATGTTTTTGTATTGCAGAAGTGTTTGTTCTCCCATTCACGACGAGTTATTGGATCTAACTTTGAGCTTATGTGACACACTACTATTGTGTTCCATTTGTCGACTGGTTGCTCTAACTGCTTCAATATGCGAATGTGTCTGATTGTCGTATCAATGAGATCACGAAGTGATTCTGGTGATTCTCTTGTTAATGATTGAATATTTAATAATGCCATTACATGTTTTGTGATGATCCTTTTTTTGATTTTCGTACCTCTCAATTAACGTGGTGTATGCCCCATCATAAGTAGCTGCTGCGATTTGAATTAAACTTACCAAATCGAATGCGTATTTTGATAATGCTGAACGCAAATGATGAAATTTTAGTATGTCACTTAAGCTTTCATTTTGGTGAACTAACACATTAAATGTGTCGCGGAAAGCAAGCCAATTTTCATAATTCCCGTCAAAAGCTGGTATTTTGATGGTGGGTAACTGCATATGTTCGAATGGTTTGTGATTGCCAGTGTGCTCATCTTTTGGTAGGTTTACTGTCTGCGAAGCCGTTTTATCATAGTATTTGCCTTGGAAACGACTTCGAAATATGCGTCATGGAATTTGTCAACTTTTTCTTCTTTATCTTGTTGTTGTTTTGGTTTGAATGTCGAAAAATGTTTTTTGCGTTGCTAATGCTGTGGTTAATCTGGTATTCAGAGATTCAATGTCTTGTCCATCACATTTAACCAAATAGTTTTTGATTGAAGTTAATGTTCCAAACATGTCCACGTTTTTTGTTGAGCATTTTGTGCTCCGCCATGTTCAAGATGTATTTAATTTGATTTAAAATATAGATTTGAATTAGAAAAAGTTCATTCTATACTAAATACACACACATATATATACAGATATTAGTTTTAGCTGCCAGCAATTAGATCATGTGGTTTGATGCGCTTCAGTCTTCGAGTAAGTCTGGTTGTATCGGTGAGTTTTACTGCTTCCTGATTTATGTGTTGCCTCAGTCTTCGATTAAGAACTTTTGTATGCTCTTTAATTGTTTCTTCAACTGTCTTGACTTTAAGGTCGCGATGTATATTTGAGTTCCTAACGTACCATGGTGCGTTGACTATGCCCCTTAAGACTTTATTAAGCTCTTCACTTTTCTCTTTTATATGTTCCTTCCATTTTAGTTTTGCATCTAAGTTCATTCCGAGATACTTTTCTGTGTTCGAGTAGGGAACTTTTCTTTCTGAGATAGTAATCGGAATCTGTTGAATCTTTTTGTTGGTGAAATCGACGTGAACAGATTTAGTACTGTTGAAATGTATTCGCGATTTCTCAGTCCAATTTACTAGATCCCTCTATATTTGTTTTGTTATAAAAAAGTCGATGAGGTCAGGTGCTTTAGCTCTATCCGTAGGCCAATAAGTAGGTTTACCAGTTGATATAAATTTGCATCCTGTTTGTTGAGCTGCTTTAAGTAGCTCTCTACATTTTGTAGTTATTAATCGCGATCCTCAATGCGTATGCTTCGCATTGAAATCACCACCCATTATAAACTGATTTTTATGTTTATGTATTAATTACTCATATTGTATAGAGCTAATTTTATGTTTTGTTGGACTCACAGCTGATAATATGTGTTTCTCAGTTCTGACGTTTATTGTTGTTGCTTGAAATTCAGCAGTGCAAAGTTTTTCTTCTTCGTAATTATCTATAAATCGTCTGACTTTTATCGCAATACCGCCACGTGCATTGTGTAATATGTATTATAATTCTTAAAATTAACAAATGATTGGTTTGTGAAGTGCGATTCTGATATCATGTACACATCGATTTTTTCCATTTCTAACACTATCCGCAATTCATCTTAGTTTTTTAACAGGCCATTCGCGTTCCATAGCATTATCTTTAGTGACTTAACTATTGATACTATTTTGGGTAGTAATTTTTACTTGCAGATATATATTAAAGCTATGTAATCGTTTTCGAAATGACGAAATAACTTAAGAGAAACATATTAAGAGGTTCCTTATTGTTCCATTTTAGCTTATTAACAGCACTTATAGCTTTTAAACCTTGTTGTTTTAAGTCTGAAACGATTAGCTCTGGTTCGCACGAATGATGAAGATTCATAAGCATGACTTTAATTTGGCTTGATTGTTTATCTTCGTACGAACGCCAGAAAATATTCGACACCTTCAATACTCTTGTATCAGCGCGGTAATCTTCGGCATTAAACAAGTTTAATTTATAGGTGTTATATTTGGTTAATTTTAATATAAAATCTCCTTCAATGCTCTTTCTTAATAACGAATATAGGTGCTGGTAGTTAAAAACATTTGTTATTATAATTTGTGAACAACCCGTTTAATTACTCCATGCTGTGTTTTAATACTTGCGACTCTCGTGGTATTATCTTTCCCTGGATGTAATCCGATGATTTTTCCCATATTCCACTTCAGAGGAGGAATATTATCTTCTTGGATAAGAACGATTGTACCAACGTCAATTAGAATTTTGGTGGAGTCCGTTTTTGGTCGATTTTGAAATTGATGAAGATAGTCCTTTGACCAACATTGACAAAAATGCTGAAACATTTGTTGTGTTCTTTGCCATCGGGACAATCGATTAATTTTGTGTGTTGTCAAATCCAGTTCTGGAATTGCCATTAAAGAGTCACCGATGAGAAAATGGGCTGGCGTTAATGGATTGATGTCGTTGGGATCGGATGAAATTGCAGTGATCGGTCTGGAAATAAGACAAGATTCCACTTGGTGTAAAAGTGTGTTGAACTCTTCATAAGTAAGCAATGCGTCGCTCATGATTCTTTTAAGATGATATTTGGCGGACTTCACCCCTGTCTCCCAGAGACCACCGAAATGTGGTGATCTCGGAGGTATTAAACGCCACTCGATGTCTTCTTGCGCTAATCTTGTGTAAATGATACTTTGATTTTCATGCGAATTAAAAAATTTCTAAAACTGTTCTTTTTCTTTTTTAGTTCTTTTTTAGCTCCAGTAAAATTGGTTGCATGTGTCCCAATAAATCCTTAAACATTTGCCGCGTCGTGCAACAAATCGTTTTAATGTACCGATAAAAGACTCCGTAGTCAAATTGCTAACGAGCTCGATGTGCATTGCCTTAATGGCAAAACATATAAACGTAGCCACATAAGCCTTGAGAGAATTGTTTTCACGTTTTATTGTAGGTTTGATGAAAAATTGACGGCAAAAGTCTATGCCGGTATTGATGAACGGTCTTGATGGTTCCACGTACCTGATTTCGTCCTCCTAATGGCCAATAATTCAAACGAAGAATTGATAGTAGCGATTGTTGACCGCAATGCAAATTGTGCATGTGTTCATACTGTGCTAATAAATTTGCCAGAAGACCAGTAGGAAGTAACATCTGATGTTTTTGGTTGAATGGATTATCGCATTAGACAGTCTGCCGCCGACTCTAAGGATGCCTTGTTTATCAATGAATGGATTGAGCACTATGATATTGCTGTTTTTATTGATAATTTGACCGGATTCCAAATTGCCAATTTAAATTCCAAATTATTGCCGTTGGACTATACTGTTCAGTTTTAGTTTTGCGGTGTTCAATTCAGTGACCGATAATAAAGAACCATTGATACGATTTGACTTTTTGATGTTATCACGTTTGCAATAAAGTGGAACATGAATTCTGTTATGCGCTGCAACTTTGTAAAGGATGAAAACTTTTCAATAAATGACACATTATTCATACTGATGTGTGCTGTAACTATTTTTCTTTCAGGTAAATCCTCCTGTTCAATCTCAAAATTGTCTTCGGCAAATATAATTTTATTGTGAGTAGATAAAATGTTTGGACCATGCCCCCATATGTTTGTGTGGCTCAAGTCAGATGGAGAAACGCCTCGAGATAACAGGCCAACTGGGTTTTTCCGCGATCCAATATGATGCCAATCGTCAACGTTGGTTAATTGTTGTATGTTAGCGACTCTGTTGGCCACAAAATTCTTCCATCTTGATGGTGATGCTGCAAGCTATGAAAGCACAATTTTTGAATCGGACCAATGATATTGTCGATTTAATTTTATATGCATAACTGAGTAGATTCTGGTTTGAAGTTCTGCTAATAAATTTGCTGCACATAATTCAAGCCTTGGAATTGTTACTTTGTTGAGCGGAGCTATACGGGATTTTGTACAGAGTACGCTGACGTTAACTTTACTGTTTGATATATGCTTCGTACGTAAATACTGATTCTGATGAATCGCAAAAACCGTGTAATTCCAACTTTGTTATTCGCGATGATTGAATATATCTGTCGATATTTAGCATGTTTAAACGAATTAATTGTGGTGGAAACTGCAGCCATTTTGTCTGTAGATGTATTGGTAATGATTCATCCCATTCTACTCGGATTTGCCATAATTCTTGCATAATGATTTTTGCTACTACGATCACTGGGACAATGATGCCAAGTGGATTGTAGATAGTAGCAATGTCTGATAAAATGGTTCGTTTTGTTACCTGATGACTGTTATTATGTTTAATGACTTTAAAAGACAGTGTGTCTTTTTTCGAAGCCCAAAATATTCCAAGAGTTTTTATGGAATGATCATTGTCGAATTGTAGTCCAGCCGAAGCTGTCCCATATGTCACCGTTGACAGTTTGAAAATTAAAATTGAACAGTCACGACTATCTCTCCAGATGATTTGTCGGAACCTTTGATCTTCTTGGTCGCTTTTGCACCTGTCGGTACATTTAAGCTATTTCACAAGTCATAACTATTGGATACTTTCAAAATCTTCATTTGATTGTAAAAATATCACTTTGTGTTGATGGACCGATTAAGAGATAATCGTTGAGTGATATGTTGTTACTCGTTTTAAATGACCCATCATACACCACTCGCAAATTTGTTGTGGTGCTAGTGGGTTTTAAAACAGCATGATATGGCAAAAAGTAATTTGGCTGTGCTATCAAATTTGAATCTATTTTAACCATATGACCCAAATTGATGTACTCTTTAATGAAGTCAAGATACATTGTTTTTACTTCTAGATTTCTTTCAAGTTTTTTCTCCAAAAAATGAAATCGTTTTAACTTTTGCTTTTGACAGTGGAAGTGTTTTTCACACCTTTCTTCTTCTATTGTGAGATGTTTGATTTCAGGAACCATTTATTAGTAGTCGGTCGTTTTTCGAAATTAAATTTTTAATTTTTTAATTATTTCTTTTTAAATCATAAAAATTTAAAAGAAAAGAATCAAATTTCAAATCATCATGAAAGGCCTGAATTGGAAAAAGTTACGAGGAATAGCAGAGAATCATCAAGAGCTCAATTTGAGTCAATATTTTTCGCTCATCCTTGATGTAATGTTTGGCGTTGGAGCTTATCGGCTCGATAGTTGTGCGTGCCTTTTTCGTTTGTTAGGCCTGGTACTCCAAACGAATCCGGTACAATTAACTGTCGAGTTGTGGGCATTCAAGAAAGAAGTCAGCTAGTTCTTGAAAGACCGAATTTTTTAATAGAGGCTCCAAGAATTTTGAAATTTACTTGGTCAAGGTTTTTTGTAGTTTTCCTTGACCATGATCCATTCATTAAGGCATTTGGACTCGCGTTGTTTTAGTTTCGTGAATGTTTTTTCCGTATTGCTTTTTTCAATGAATCAGGGAGAATTCCGAGAAAATTGAAACCGGCTACAAACGTGAGAAATGTGATATATTGTAAATCACATTTCTCCGATTTAATTCTTAATTTTAATAAAGGGCTTAGCCCACCTTATTGCCGTGGCGCAAGGGAGTATTCCCTTGGCAATAAGTTTAAATATAAAAAAAAAATTTCAATTTGCCAGAATTTCTCTATTTGTTGATTTAATTGATTCGTTTCTTCTTCGATAGGTTGCATGTTGTAATATAATTTGTGGCTGGTTTGGACTTTGTAACTTTGCCAGCTATTATCCAACCAAACACTGTTTTCTGGAGAATGGGAAGGTCGTAAAACTTTGAAGAATATTTCAATCATATCAATTTTACAAAGAATATGAAATGATGAATCAGCTAATTTAATTGCTTTGACGTCACAAATTTGGCAATTTTTGTTGATGTGATTTAAAACCAAAAATTCAAGATTGCAGGTGTAGTTATTGAATCTCCATTGAATAGTGATGTTGACACTGTGTTGAACTTGTGATGAGAATTGATTAACTCCAATAACTGACGTTTTTGTGCCGCTTAGGACGTAGCAACTGACACATATGTTCTGATATAAAATTTGACTGTGCGTCAAAATCCAATAAAACTCGACAGCGATGAGCTACGCCAATTAAATCAAATGTGAATACAACTGCAGTTGATAATAACACTTGTGTTGTTTGACGTACCTTTTCTGACTGATGACAATTGATTTCTGTTTGTGAATTTGGTTCATTTGCTTCTTGTCTCACTGGTGAATTAATTTGATTTACTGATAAAGCGTTCATCGTATGATTTGGTAAAATTTCTTGGCATGTTGTAATTGTTTCATTTCCGCTTTGTTTTGATTTATTAGTACCTGTATTGAAAGAGTGTGCATCTCGTCTTTCGATATGTAATAGTGTGTTGTGGTTTTTATTGCAATGTTTACAGGTACCAGATGTGCAGTGATAATGTCTATGAAAAGGACTGAAGCAATTTAAGCACAGATTCAGGTCTCTTACACGATTTATATGATCATTAGTTGAGAGCTTGAGAAATTGTTGACATCGCCAAATTGGTTGATTACCAGTACAGCAATCTCTGTTCGATGAATTGTTTTAGCTTCTCTAGCAACGGAAATGTTTTTGTATTGCAGAAGTGTTTGTTCTCCCATTCACGACGAGTTATTGGATCTAACTTTGAGCTTATGTGACACACTACTATTGTGTTCCTTTTGTCGACTGGTTGCTCTAACTGCTTCAATATGCGAATGTGTCTGATTGTCGTATCAATGAGATCACGAAGTGATTCTGGTGATTCTCTTGTTAATGATTGAATATTTAATAATGCCATTACATGTTTTGTGATGATCATTTTATGATTTTCGTACCTCTCAATTAACGTTGTGTATGCCCCATCATAATTAGCTGCTGCGATTTGAATTAAACTTACCAAATCGAATGCGTATTTTGATAATGCTGAACGCAAATGATGAAATTTTAGTATGTCACTTAAGCTTTCATTTTGGTGAACTAACACATTAAATGTGTTGCGGAAAGCAAGCCAATTTTCATAATTCCCGTCAAAAACTGGTATTTTGATGGTGGGTAACTGCATATGTTCGAATGGTTTGTGATTGCCAGTGTGCTCATCTTTTGGTAGGTTTACTGTCTGCGAAGCCGTTTTATCATAGTATTTGCCTTGGAAACGACTTCGAAATATGCGTCATGGAATTTGTCAACTTTTCCTTCTTTATCTTGTTGTTGTTTTGGTTTGAATGTCGAAAAATGTTTTGTGCGTTGCTAATGCTGTGGTTAATCTGGTATTCAGAGATTCAATGTCTTGACCATCACATTTAACCAAATAGTTTTTGATTGAAGTTAATGTTCCAAACATGTCCACGTTTTTTGTTGAGCGTTTTGTGCTCCGCCATGTTCAAGATGTATTTAATTTGATTTAAAATATAGATTTGAATTAGAAAAAGTTCATTCTATACTAAGTACACATACAGATATATACAGATATTAGTTTTAGCTGCCAGCAATTAGATCATGTGGTTTGATGCGCTTCAGTCTTCGAGTAAGTCTGGTTGTATCGGTGAGTTTTACTGCTTCCTGATTTATGTGTTGCCTCAGTCTTCGATTAAGAACTTTTGTATGCTCTTTAATTGTTTCTTCAACTGTCTTGACTTTAAGGTCGCGATGTATATTTGAGTTCCTAACGTACCATGGTGCGTTGACTATGCCCCTTAAGACTTTATTTTGGAATCGTTGGATTATTTCGATGTTATTTTTGGCCGTACATCCCCATAGCTGAATTTGTAATGGTGCATGGTGTAGACACAAAACCCTGAGTGAATAACCCTCCCATGTGTGGACCCAAGTAATTGGGTGAACAACCCTCACATAGAAGTCTGACAAATTAGGCAAGCGACAGAAACGCTCTTTCCGGTTTGAGATTGTCAGGCAGCAACACGTGTGATGAGCGCTACAAGGAGGAGAAGCCAATTGGGAAAAAAATATAAAAAAAGGTCAAAGAAGTAGAAAATATTTATGAAAGGACAAAATCAAGAGGAAAGAAATTAAGAAGAGGATAAGGAAAGAACGAAGAAGGAACAAATACAAAAAAAAAAAAAAGAACAAACAGAGAGGTAAGACCGTGTCAATTAGTTATTGGGAAAAATCGTAATAATTATTTCATAGGGAAAAGAGGGGATAGCCATCGATACCAGGAATGTCGGTGCACTCAGCCGTCTAATTTGCAGCCGATAACGCCATGGATGGCGAGATCCCAAAGGGATTGGTTTTGGGAAGCGCCTCACCTTTTCAGTAAAGAAAAGTTTGAAAGGAACAAAACACACACCTTACAAGGAGTAAACGACCTGGGGAGCACCGGCACACACCAACCTCCATTTCCCTCTCTGAGTGAGTCTTGTAAATTTAAGTTAAATACGTCATAAGTGTTAAAAATACCGGCGACAAACGTTCGTCTAGTGGCTGAGCATCTTGGTAGGAATTCGATTGCTCCTCGTATTCTGACGCCAGTGGAATGTTCCTCATCCGCCAGAGTTGGCACCTGGTCGTCCGTACAGAACGTACTTCGAATGGTCGCCATCATATCACACTAGAACCACTTAGTTATATACTTTTTTGTTAATTTTAGTTATTACCTTTTGTCATAACACTGCCGATTTTCAATTACACGGCCATTTTATCATTTTATCACACGTGAAACTCCTCAATTAAAAATTGCATAACCACACTTGGTCATTACACGACGCTGGGTACTCCCCAAATTATAATTAGATAACTATTTTGTCATTATGCTTCTTTCAAAAGGAAAAAGAAAAGAAATTCCTAATTAGAATTTTTATTATTATTACAATACACATTTTTTTATCATTACAATACATACTATGTTCACCCATATCTTGTTTATATACTTAATATATGAATTATAATCTCACGCCAGTCCAACGATGCACATAACCATTCCTTAATCATAATCATTTATGCTCACTTAGCGATCTTATATACCTACCTATTATTAATTAGATATCTATTTCATAATCATGTTATAATCAAATTATAATCATTTATGCCTATTAAATTATCTTACATACCTACCTATAATTAATTACATATCTATTTCTTAATCATAATTTGTCATGCTTACCTAGCTATCTTATATACCTACCTATAATTAATTATATACTTACTTCATAATCATGTTATAATCAAATTATAATCATTTATGCCTATTAAATTATCTTACATACCTACCTATAATTAATTATATATCTATTTCTTAATCATAATCTGTCATGCTTACCTAGCTATCTTATATACCTACCTATAATTAATTATATACTTACTTCATAATCATGTTATAATCAAATTATAATCATTTATGCCTATTAAATTATCTTACATACCTACCTATAATTAATTATATATCTATTTCTTAATCATAATTTGTCATGCTTACCTAGCTATCTTATATACCTACCTATAATTAATTATATACTTACTTCATAATCATGTTATAATCAAATTATAATCATTTATGCCTATTAAATTATCTTATATACCTACTTATAATTAATTATATATCTATTTCTTAATCATAATCATTTATGCTCACTTAGCGATCTTATATACCTACCTATAATTAATTATATATCTATTTCTTAATCATAATCATTTATGCTCACTTAGCGATCTTATATACCTACCTATTATTAATTATATATCTATTTCATAATCATGTTATAATCAAATTATAATCATTTATGCCTATTAAATTATCTTACATACCTACCTATAATTAATTATATATCTATTTCTTAATCATAATCTGTCATGCTTACCTAGCTATCTTATATACCTACCTATAATTAATTATATACGTACTTCATAATCATGTTATAATCAAAGTATAATCATTTATGCTTACTTAGCTATCTTATGTACCCACCTATAATTAATTATATATCTATTTCTTACTCATAATCATTTATGCTTACTTACTATCTTATATACCTACTTATAAATAATTATATATCTATTTCTTACTCATAATCATTTATGCTTACTTACTATCTTATATACCTACTTATAAATAATTATATATCTATTTCTTAATCATAATCATTTATGCTCACTTAGCGATCTTATATACCTACCTATAATTAATTATATATCTATTTCTTAATTATAATCATTTATGCTCACTTAGCTATCTTATATACCTACCTATTATTAATTATATATCTATTTCATAATCATGTTATAATAAAATTATAATTACTTATGCCTATTAAATTATCTTATATACCTACTTATGATTAATGGAGCTATTTTATATACAGATACTATATAATTATATCTCCCTTAAGATTACATACCTATGTTCACACCACTACTGCATATAGTTATATTACGCTTAAGATTAATTGGCTTATATTACGTATGGAACTCTATAATTGTAATACACTTAAGAGGACCTTAGTTATATGCAATTAACGTTGTCAATTCCGTATAGCTAATATAGAACTAAAAGAAATAAAATGGTTTATAACGTGATTAGAAAAAAATAAAGAGTTTTTATTGAATTTGGATTCGCTGCCTCATGATCGGTTTTTATCGTATCTTAGTACACGCAATCATAAATTTATTTGTGGATGGTAGGCGCGGCTGATGGGCCAAGATCCCACCCCAATCCGGCGAGCTGGCTAGCGCGTATGCTAGGCATGTACCCCATGGCCCCGAAGCAGCAGCACCCGAAAAATTAAACCATTACATAAATGGGGCCTAAGACGGTTCAGACATCAATCTGAACTCTTTTGGGTCTCACACACTTTTGTTAGATAATGTTTCTTCCTTTTTGTAAACCACGTTGGTTAATACCAACGTGGGGCCCATCATTTGATAGTCTACCAGAATTTTCTTTTCCTTTCTTTGATTCGCGAAAAGTAGACTTTTATTTTCGGTTTTCGTACAAGATTTTTCTCTCGATTAATTTCCCTTTCAATATATACTTAAGCGCCCACACACTTCTTGTGATGGGAGCTCACTAATAGTTTGTTGTAGTTTAATTTTATGATGTGACGACAGTGTGGATGACGCCATGTCTGGTTATTGGTGGAGGTGCTCGAACTAAGTTAGAACACGGTTGTTCTTGTTGACTTCTCCGGGATAATCGGGCTCTATTTTTGGCTTTCCTACTGATGACCTAAAGGGCGATCAAGATACGCTTTTTTTTTGGTCACTAATTCGAGCCTTACTGTGGCATCCTCGGGACTTGTTTTACTCGATTGTTAAGTAGCGATCATTAGCTTATTTTGAATAGGAAACGGTTTTATTTTGTCGATATTGTTCCAGAATAGCCGGCCGCTTAATAGTTAGTATCGCATCATAGTTGGGTATCTTTTATCTTTTGAGCTGGAAACAGTTTGAACTCGCGACATGTTCGGAGTTAACTGGCCGCTGTTATATATTTTATCTGTTAGGCTGGAAACAGTTTGAACTCGCGACATGTTCGGAGTTAACTGGCCGCTCGTTATATCTTTTATCTGTTAGGCTGGAAACAGTTTGAACTCGCGACATGTTCGGAGTTAACTGGCCGCTCGTTATATCTTTTATCTTTTAGGCTGGAAACAGTTTGAACTCGCGACATGTTCGGAGTTAACTGGCCGCTCGTTATATCGTTTTATCTTTTGAGCTGGAAACAGTTTGAACTCGCGACATGTTCGGAGTTAACTGGCCGCTCGCGGGTTTTGAGTTATCGAGTTCAATTTTATCCAATCCTAAGGGGATTCCACAGGGACGCTTGGGTTTAGTTCGGGGTTGTGACTCCTTTAGTGTAGGAGTGGCATTTGGTAATCCAAATAGGAAAGCTGCCTATTGGCCAATGTCCACTTTGACCCAGAGTAGCATACCTTGAACAAGATTAGCTTGATTGTCAGTAGTTTTATATATATTTTTTTTATCATGTAGGCGATCCGGAATTCGGACATGGGGTGTGCGGATCCAAACTTTAAGATAGAGATAGTATTCGATAATTTAAGTATAATACATCTAATTTTCTTTAGTTCGTAAATGTATTTATCGTACTATACCTTCCCAGTGACGGAGGTATAATAATTTTTTTATTTTCTCTTCTTCCCGATTCAAGTAAGCATTCTTGGGGTTTCCCTATTAAAGAAACGCTTTCTTGAGTTGAGGTCTTTATACGGTCATCGACTAAAACGGTTTTCTCGTAGTTTGACCGTCAAGCAATTTCTTTGGGGAGTTCAATTATTAATTGGCCACAATGGCAGTCTATCGGAGTAGGGAGAACTTGCTTGACATTGGTCAAGATGTCACTAATTTGTGCAGTATTTGTAAGGAAGAGCTTGGCCCAGAAGTGGAAATAGCTTTGACCCCTTGCGCTCACAATTTCCACAAGCTGTGTATTATCGATGCAATCCGGACCAAACCTTCTTGTCCCAACTGTCGGGCTGAGTGTCGGGTAAACGACCTCAAGCCACTCATCCTATCGACAAGGAGCACCGACGGCTCGTTTCGGGCGTTTCCTACGATCCCTACAAGAGGTGGGAGGGGCGCTAAGCCGAAACACTATTATTGATTACCAGTACAGCAATCTCTGTTCGATGAATTGTTTTAGCTTCTCTAGCAACGGAAATGTTTTTGTATTGCAGAAGTGTTTGTTCTCCCATTCACGACGAGTTATTGGATCTAACTTTGAGCTTATGTGACACACTACTATTGTGTTCCTTTTGTCGACTGGTTGCTCTAACTGCTTCAATATGCGAATGTGTCTGATTGTCGTATCAATGAGATCACGAAGTGATTCTGGTGATTCTCTTGTTAATGATTGAATATTTAATAATGCCATTACATGTTTTGTGATGATCATTTTATGATTTTCGTACCTCTCAATTAACGTTGTGTATGCCCCATCATAATTAGCTGCTGCGATTTGAATTAAACTTACCAAATCGAATGCGTATTTTGATAATGCTGAACGCAAATGATGAAATTTTAGTATGTCACTTAAGCTTTCATTTTGGTGAACTAACACATTAAATGTGTTGCGGAAAGCAAGCCAATTTTCATAATTCCCGTCAAAAACTGGTATTTTGATGGTGGGTAACTGCATATGTTCGAATGGTTTGTGATTGCCAGTGTGCTCATCTTTTGGTAGGTTTACTGTCTGCGAAGCCGTTTTATCATAGTATTTGCCTTGGAAACGACTTCGAAATATGCGTCATGGAATTTGTCAACTTTTCCTTCTTTATCTTGTTGTTGTTTTGGTTTGAATGTCGAAAAATGTTTTGTGCGTTGCTAATGCTGTGGTTAATCTGGTATTCAGAGATTCAATGTCTTGACCATCACATTTAACCAAATAGTTTTTGATTGAAGTTAATGTTCCAAACATGTCCACGTTTTTTGTTGAGCGTTTTGTGCTCCGCCATGTTCAAGATGTATTTAATTTGATTTAAAATATAGATTTGAATTAGAAAAAGTTCATTCTATACTAAATACACATACAGATATATACAGATATTAGTTTTAGCTGCCAGCAATTAGATCATGTGGTTTGATGCGCTTCAGTCTTCGAGTAAGTCTGGTTGTATCGGTGAGTTTTACTGCTTCCTGATTTATGTGTTGCCTCAGTCTTCGATTAAGAACTTTTGTATGCTCTTTAATTGTTTCTTCAACTGTCTTGACTTTAAGGTCGCGATGTATATTTGAGTTCCTAACGTACCATGGTGCGTTGACTATGCCCCTTAAGACTTTATTTTGGAATCGTTGGATTATTTCGATGTTATTTTTGGCCGTACATCCCCATAGCTGAATTTGTAATGGTGCATGGTGTAGACACAAAACCCTGAGTGAATAACCCTCCCATGTGTGGACCCAAGTAATTGGGTGAACAACCCTCACATAGAAGTCTGACAAATTAGGCAAGCGACAGAAACGCTCTTTCCGGTTTGAGATTGTCAGGCAGCAACACGTGTGATGAGCGCTACAAGGAGGAGAAGCCAATTGGGAAAAAAATATAAAAAAAGGTCAAAGAAGTAGAAAATATTTATGAAAGGACAAAATCAAGAGGAAAGAAATTAAGAAGAGGATAAGGAAAGAACGAAGAAGGAACAAATACAAAAAAAAAAAAAAGAACAAACAGAGAGGTAAGACCGTGTCAATTAGTTATTGGGAAAAATCGTAATAATTATTTCATAGGGAAAAGAGGGGATAGCCATCGATACCAGGAATGTCGGTGCACTCAGCCGTCTAATTTGCAGCCGATAACGCCATGGATGGCGAGATCCCAAAGGGATTGGTTTTGGGAAGCGCCTCACCTTTTCAGTAAAGAAAAGTTTGAAAGGAACAAAACACACACCTTACAAGGAGTAAACGACCTGGGGAGCACCGGCACACACCAACCTCCATTTCCCTCTCTGAGTGAGTCTTGTAAATTTAAGTTAAATACGTCATAAGTGTTAAAAATACCGGCGACAAACGTTCGTCTAGTGGCTGAGCATCTTGGTAGGAATTCGATTGCTCCTCGTATTCTGACGCCAGTGGAATGTTCCTCATCCGCCAGAGTTGGCACCTGGTCGTCCGTACAGAACGTACTTCGAATGGTCGCCATCATATCACACTAGAACCACTTAGTTATATACTTTTTTGTTAATTTTAGTTATTACCTTTTGTCATAACACTGCCGATTTTCAATTACACGGCCATTTTATCATTTTATCACACGTGAAACTCCTCAATTAAAAATTGCATAACCACACTTGGTCATTACACGACGCTGGGTACTCCCCAAATTATAATTAGATAACTATTTTGTCATTATGCTTCTTTCAAAAGGAAAAAGAAAAGAAATTCCTAATTAGAATTTTTATTATTATTACAATACACATTTTTTTATCATTACAATACATACTATGTTCACCCATATCTTGTTTATATACTTAATATATGAATTATAATCTCACGCCAGTCCAACGATGCACATAACCATTCCTTAATCATAATCATTTATGCTCACTTAGCGATCTTATATACCTACCTATTATTAATTAGATATCTATTTCATAATCATGTTATAATCAAATTATAATCATTTATGCCTATTAAATTATCTTACATACCTACCTATAATTAATTACATATCTATTTCTTAATCATAATTTGTCATGCTTACCTAGCTATCTTATATACCTACCTATAATTAATTATATACTTACTTCATAATCATGTTATAATCAAATTATAATCATTTATGCCTATTAAATTATCTTACATACCTACCTATAATTAATTATATATCTATTTCTTAATCATAATCTGTCATGCTTACCTAGCTATCTTATATACCTACCTATAATTAATTATATACTTACTTCATAATCATGTTATAATCAAATTATAATCATTTATGCCTATTAAATTATCTTACATACCTACCTATAATTAATTATATATCTATTTCTTAATCATAATTTGTCATGCTTACCTAGCTATCTTATATACCTACCTATAATTAATTATATACTTACTTCATAATCATGTTATAATCAAATTATAATCATTTATGCCTATTAAATTATCTTATATACCTACTTATAATTAATTATATATCTATTTCTTAATCATAATCATTTATGCTCACTTAGCGATCTTATATACCTACCTATAATTAATTATATATCTATTTCTTAATCATAATCATTTATGCTCACTTAGCGATCTTATATACCTACCTATTATTAATTATATATCTATTTCATAATCATGTTATAATCAAATTATAATCATTTATGCCTATTAAATTATCTTACATACCTACCTATAATTAATTATATATCTATTTCTTAATCATAATCTGTCATGCTTACCTAGCTATCTTATATACCTACCTATAATTAATTATATACGTACTTCATAATCATGTTATAATCAAAGTATAATCATTTATGCTTACTTAGCTATCTTATGTACCCACCTATAATTAATTATATATCTATTTCTTACTCATAATCATTTATGCTTACTTACTATCTTATATACCTACTTATAAATAATTATATATCTATTTCTTACTCATAATCATTTATGCTTACTTACTATCTTATATACCTACTTATAAATAATTATATATCTATTTCTTAATCATAATCATTTATGCTCACTTAGCGATCTTATATACCTACCTATAATTAATTATATATCTATTTCTTAATTATAATCATTTATGCTCACTTAGCTATCTTATATACCTACCTATTATTAATTATATATCTATTTCATAATCATGTTATAATAAAATTATAATTACTTATGCCTATTAAATTATCTTATATACCTACTTATGATTAATGGAGCTATTTTATATACAGATACTATATAATTATATCTCCCTTAAGATTACATACCTATGTTCACACCACTACTGCATATAGTTATATTACGCTTAAGATTAATTGGCTTATATTACGTATGGAACTCTATAATTGTAATACACTTAAGAGGACCTTAGTTATATGCAATTAACGTTGTCAATTCCGTATAGCTAATATAGAACTAAAAGAAATAAAATGGTTTATAACGTGATTAGAAAAAAATAAAGAGTTTTTATTGAATTTGGATTCGCTGCCTCATGATCGGTTTTTATCGTATCTTAGTACACGCAATCATAAATTTATTTGTGGATGGTAGGCGCGGCTGATGGGCCAAGATCCCACCCCAATCCGGCGAGCTGGCTAGCGCGTATGCTAGGCATGTACCCCATGGCCCCGAAGCAGCAGCACCCGAAAAATTAAACCATTACATAAATGGGGCCTAAGACGGTTCAGACATCAATCTGAACTCTTTTGGGTCTCACACACTTTTGTTAGATAATGTTTCTTCCTTTTTGTAAACCACGTTGGTTAATACCAACGTGGGGCCCATCATTTGATAGTCTACCAGAATTTTCTTTTCCTTTCTTTGATTCGCGAAAAGTAGACTTTTATTTTCGGTTTTCGTACAAGATTTTTCTCTCGATTAATTTCCCTTTCAATATATACTTAAGCGCCCACACACTTCTTGTGATGGGAGCTCACTAATAGTTTGTTGTAGTTTAATTTTATGATGTGACGACAGTGTGGATGACGCCATGTCTGGTTATTGGTGGAGGTGCTCGAACTAAGTTAGAACACGGTTGTTCTTGTTGACTTCTCCGGGATAATCGGGCTCTATTTTTGGCTTTCCTACTGATGACCTAAAGGGCGATCAAGATACGCTTTTTTTTTGGTCACTAATTCGAGCCTTACTGTGGCATCCTCGGGACTTGTTTTACTCGATTGTTAAGTAGCGATCATTAGCTTATTTTGAATAGGAAACGGTTTTATTTTGTCGATATTGTTCCAGAATAGCCGGCCGCTTAATAGTTAGTATCGCATCATAGTTGGGTATCTTTTATCTTTTGAGCTGGAAACAGTTTGAACTCGCGACATGTTCGGAGTTAACTGGCCGCTGTTATATATTTTATCTGTTAGGCTGGAAACAGTTTGAACTCGCGACATGTTCGGAGTTAACTGGCCGCTCGTTATATCTTTTATCTGTTAGGCTGGAAACAGTTTGAACTCGCGACATGTTCGGAGTTAACTGGCCGCTCGTTATATCTTTTATCTTTTAGGCTGGAAACAGTTTGAACTCGCGACATGTTCGGAGTTAACTGGCCGCTCGTTATATCGTTTTATCTTTTGAGCTGGAAACAGTTTGAACTCGCGACATGTTCGGAGTTAACTGGCCGCTCGCGGGTTTTGAGTTATCGAGTTCAATTTTATCCAATCCTAAGGGGATTCCACAGGGACGCTTGGGTTTAGTTCGGGGTTGTGACTCCTTTAGTGTAGGAGTGGCATTTGGTAATCCAAATAGGAAAGCTGCCTATTGGCCAATGTCCACTTTGACCCAGAGTAGCATACCTTGAACAAGATTAGCTTGATTGTCAGTAGTTTTATATATATTTTTTTTATCATGTAGGCGATCCGGAATTCGGACATGGGGTGTGCGGATCCAAACTTTAAGATAGAGATAGTATTCGATAATTTAAGTATAATACATCTAATTTTCTTTAGTTCGTAAATGTATTTATCGTACTATACCTTCCCAGTGACGGAGGTATAATAATTTTTTTATTTTCTCTTCTTCCCGATTCAAGTAAGCATTCTTGGGGTTTCCCTATTAAAGAAACGCTTTCTTGAGTTGAGGTCTTTATACGGTCATCGACTAAAACGGTTTTCTCGTAGTTTGTCCGTCAAGCAATTTCTTTGGGGAGTTCAATTATTAATTGGCCACAATGGCAGTCTATCGGAGTAGGGAGAACTTGCTTGACATTGGTCAAGATGTCACTAATTTGTGCAGTATTTGTAAGGAAGAGCTTGGCCCAGAAGTGGAAATAGCTTTGACCCCTTGCGCTCACAATTTCCACAAGCTGTGTATTATCGATGCAATCCGGACCAAACCTTCTTGTCCCAACTGTCGGGCTGAGTGTCGGGTAAACGACCTCAAGCCACTCATCCTATCGACAAGGAGCACCGACGGCTCGTTTCGGGCGTTTCCTACGATCCCTACAAGAGGTGGGAGGGGCGCTAAGCCGAAACACTACCGCACCATGGGAACTAGGAAGACCCCTCTCTACCAAAATCTAGCTGTAGGAGGATTGCCTTCTAACGAGGAGAGTCTGAACATGTCTTTCTCAGTACCTCCTCCGAATATCCGAGGGAATTTATCATTGCCACTTAACGGTATGGACCAAGTTCGTCATACCAGTATTGGAAATTTGGATTCGACGATAAGGAAGGACACCTTTTCAAGAGAGGAAATAATCAAGATTACAGAGGTTGCGATTGCAAACCACAAGCAGGAACTATTGGGTAGTATCAAGGACCACATTGAAGACACTCTGAGTACATTTTTGCAAGGTCAACTGTCAGTGGACGGGAGACACCATGTCAACGAAGCGACACGGAAAGCGCCAAGAGATTCAATCCGCATAGAAGGACTTGCTCCGTCAGTAGGAACAGAACCTCCTCCGAATACCCCAGCCGAAGCCATTCCGAGATACCTTGCTCGACAAGCGAGAGGAAACTCAGAGAAAGTTGCAAAACTCATATCAAGCTGGAATCTTCGATTCGAAGCATCGACCACCGGGATTTCGGTGGATGAATTTATATATAGAGTCCAGGCTCTAACCTACCAGTCTCTTAATGGGGACTTCTCGGCATTGTGTCAACATGCTCATATGTTCTTTGATGGAAAGGCTCGCGATTGGTTTTGGAGGTACCACAAAAGTGTGCCAAATGTGGAATGGATAGACCTTTGTGAAGCGTTGAGACGGCAGTACAAGGAATTGCGGACTGACTACGATATTCGAGAGCTAATCCGTGGAAGGAAACAAAGGGATTACGAGAGCTTCGATGAATATTTCGATGCCATATCGGCCTTAATTGACCGGTTACGTGTCCCCATGTCTGAAGCGGAACTAATTGAGACAACACTGCGGAACCTGCGACATGATTTGAGGCACGAATTATTGCATCTGGAATTCAATACGGTGGCTCAGCTGCGTAGATCATGTAGGCGCCACGAATATTTCGTCGAGGAACTGCGTAAAGTCCCTCCGGCCCCTAGAGTTTTCCAACATCGGAAACATGTGGCTGAATTAAATGAAGACCAGGAGGCTCTGGTTTCAACTCCTATACCAAGAAACAGTGTGGAGCCCAGACCATTCCAGGCAAGGACTTTAAACTGTTGGAATTGCGGCAGACAGGGCCATCGCTATCAAACCTGTTTGGAAGTAAAACGAGTTTTCTGTTATGGGTGTGGAACAGCCGAGGTGTACAAGCCACAATGCGCGAAATGCAGATACCAGGGAAACGTGAAGACGGATGTGAATCCACATCCGTTAACTCAGCCTCGGACCCAATAAACCAACCCAAATCGATTTTAAAACGCCCAATCGCAAAGAAAGACTTACATACAGTTCCTCAATCAAAACTGGCCCGTAAATCTTACCAGGAACGACTGTACAATTACAATATAAAGCGCTCGAGAATATTTGGCTCAGGGGTTACTCTGGCGAACATCAGCATTGGTATCCGCAGAGCGCAAAGATCAACTAAACGCATGCACCTCTTTCGACGTCAGATTACGAGAACACGTAAACTTTTGCTTTCGGCCATATTTGTGAAAGAGGGTGACGTTCGGCCATACGCTCAAGTCCAACTGCTGGGCAGAGTCGTGGCGGGACTTCTGGATAGTGGAGCAACCATCAGCTGTATTGGTTCTGACCTCGCTAAAGAAATACTCATGTCGACACCAAAGCTAAAACACTTTCGCTGTGAAATCAAGACCGCGGATGGTAACGCACAATCGGTGAGAGGCTCCCTGACTGTAGACGTCACCTTTCGCAATAAAATAAGGAAAATCGAGTTATTTGTGATACCAACGCTTACGCAAAACCTCTACTTAGGAGTGGACTTCTGGAAGGAATTTTCCTTAGCACCAAGCATCATTGCTGATATTGGCATCGACCAAGAAACTATAGGAGAACGCGACCTAAAACCTCACAACCTGTCAACGAACGAGAAGAAAAGGCTTGAAGCCGTTAAACAAATGTTTCCGTCCTTTGAAAAAGAAGGATTAGGTAAAACCGCACTTATAGAGCATTCAATTGACGTCAAGGATGCTAAACCAATCAAACAGCGGCACTTTCCGGTTTCTCCAGCGATAGAAAAATTGATGTATGACGAGGTTGACTGGATGATAAATCTGGATGTGATAGAGGAATCCAACAGCGCATGGAGTTCGCCTGTAGTACTCGTTAGAAAGCCAGGGAAGGTGCGCTTATGCTTGGATTCGCGGAAAGTAAATCTAATTACAGAGAAGGATGCGTATCCATTACCACACATTGAAGGCATTTTGAGCCGGTTGCCCAAGGCCGAATTCATCTCTAGTCTAGATCTAAAAGACGCGTTCTGGCAAATCCCGCTAGAAGTGAAGTCTCGTGAAAAGACAGCGTTTACGATTCCCGGGCGACCACTGTATCAGTTTAAGGTGATGCCTTTTGGACTATGCAACGCTCCTCAGACTATGTGCCGGTTAATGGATAAGGTGATCCCGAATAGCCTACGGGAACAGGTGTTTGTTTACTTGGATGATCTTTTGTTAATATCTGAGAAATTCGATACACACTTAGTACTATTAGCCGAAGTAGCCAAGCTTATTAGACGCGCTGGACTCACGATTAACGTATCCAAAAGTAAATTTTGCCTCACTGAAGTGAAATACTTAGGGTATATCGTTGGGGATGGAGTACTGAGAACCGACCCAGAAAAGGTATCGGCAATCTCTGAATTTCCCACACCATCGACAGTTCGACAGCTTCGAAGGTTTCTAGGAATGGCTGGCTGGTACCGGCGTTTCATTGCAAACTTTGCAGAAGTATCCAGCCCGTTATCGAATTTACTCAAGAAAGCTCGTAGTTTCAAATGGACACCCGAGGCACAACAGGCTTTTGTTAACCTCAAAGTAAAATTAACCTCAGCTCCGGTATTAAGGAATCCAGATTTTCAACGGCCATTCATAGTACAGTGTGACGCAAGCCAGCATGGTATTGGCGCGGTGTTGGCCCAAAAGAATGATAGTGGGGATGAGGTTCCGATAGCGTATATGTCACAGAAACTCAATAAAGCACAACAGAACTATTCGGTCACCGAACAGGAGTGCCTGGCGGCAGTGTTGGCTATAAAGAAATTCCGAGCATATATTGAAGGCCAGGAATTTATGGTGATCACAGACCATGCTAGTCTCCAGTGGCTGATGAAGCAAAGCGATCTCAGCGGGCGCCTGGCTAGATGGGCACTAAAGCTACAAGGCTTCACGTTCTCGATTTGTCACAGGCGTGGCACCGCCAATGTCGTGCCAGATGCCTTGTCGCGAGTTCACTCTGACAAAATTTGCTCGATAAGTGGGATTGGACCGGAAATTGATTTGTCGTCGCCTGCGTTTGCTTCCACTGATTATGAACTATTAAAGAAAAGTGTTAGGGATAACCACTCCAAATTTCCAGACGTAAAAATCAAGGGAGAGTATGTGTACATACGTCGGAACTCATCATCGACAAACGACACTCAGAACCCAGACCAGTGGAAACTTTGGGTGCCTAAGGAAATGACTGAGGAAATTATTAGGCGGGCTCATGATACACCGACTGCAGCTCATGGAGGGTTCGAGAAAACACTCGAGCGCATTCGTCGTCACCTGTTCTGGCCAAGAATGTACAAACAAATCCGAAAGTATGTCATATCTTGTGAATTATGTCGAACCACTAAGTCACCGAATCGGGTTCTTCGCCCTCTCATGGGTCAACATACAGTCTCAACTCGGCCATTCCAGAGGATTTATATCGATTTATTGGGACCATATCCCAGAACTAAGTCAGGAAATATTGGAATGCTAATCGTCCTAGACCACTTTAGTAAATTTCACTTCCTAGCACCATTGAAGAAGTTCACGTCGAAACCCATTTGTCTGTATCTAGAAAATAATATTTTTCATACATTCGGGGTACCAGAAACACTGGTGTCTGACAACGGATCACAGTTCAAGTCGAATGAATTTGAAGCATTTCTAACCACTTACGGTATCAAGCACGTATATACAGCAATATATTCACCTCAGGCAAACGCATCGGAAAGAGTCAATAGATCCGTCATTGCCGCACTAAGAGCATACATTAGACCTGATCAAACAGATTGGGATCAACATACTTCCAGCATCAGCTGCGCTCTCCGAAACTCCATACACAAGTCCATTAAATGTACACCATATTACCTGCTTTTCGGTCAGAACATGATACTGCACGGAGCCACCTATGAATTACTCCGGAAACTAGACCTTTTGGCAGAGGCTGATACAAGGATTTCCAATCAGGACCACCTGAAAGTAATTCGCGATAGAGCAGAACAGAACATGCGAGCAGAATATGACAAAAACGCTAGAATTTATAATTTGAGGTCCCGTCCGATAAATTACGCAGTAGGGCAGGAAGTCTTCCGTCGCAATTTCGCCCAGAGCAGTTTACGAAAAGGATTCAACGCTAAATTGGCACCTACGTTTTTAAAAGCCAGGGTAAAACGCAAGCTGGGGAATTCCTATTATTCGTTGGAGGATTTAAACGGCAAACCGTTAGGTACCTTTCACGGCAAAGACATATTTTCCTTACACGACGAAGTCAAGATCTGACGAGCACCTTCAGATTGCTGGTAAGTAAAATAACACCCAGCAACCTGTTTTGTAATGGTGCATGGTGTAGACACAAAACCCTGAGTGAATAACCCTCCCATGTGTGGACCCAAGTAATTGGGTGAACAACCCTCACATAGAAGTCTGACAAATTAGGCAAGCGACAGAAACGCTCTTTCCGGTTTGAGATTGTCAGGCAGCAACACGTGTGATGAGCGCTACAAGGAGGAGAAGCCAATTGGGGAAAAAATATAAAAAAAGGTCAAAGAAGTAGAAAATATTTATGAAAGGACAAAATCAAGAGGAAAGAAATTAAGAAGAGGATAAGGAAAGAACGAAGAAGGAACAAATACAAAAAAAAAAAAGAACAAACAGAGAGGTAAGACCGTGTCAATTAGTTATTGGGAAAAATCGTAATAATTATTTCATAGGGAAAAGAGGGGATAGCCATCGATACCAGGAATGTCGGTGCACTCAGCCGTCTAATTTGCAGCCGATAACGCCATGGATGGCGAGATCCCAAAGGGATTGGTTTTGGGAAGCGCCTCACCTTTTCAGTAAAGAAAAGTTTGAAAGGAACAAAACACACACCTTACAAGGAGTAAACGACCTGGGGAGCACCGGCACACACCAACCTCCATTTCCCTCTCTGAGTGAGTCTTGTAAATTTAAGTTAAATACGTCATAAGTGTTAAAAATACCGGCGACAAACGTTCGTCTAGTGGCTGAGCATCTTGGTAGGAATTCGATTGCTCCTCGTATTCTGACGCCAGTGGAATGTTCCTCATCCGCCAGAGTTGGCACCTGGTCGTCCGTACAGAACGTACTTCGAATGGTCGCCATCATATCACACTAGAACCACTTAGTTATATACTTTTTTGTTAATTTTAGTTATTACCTTTTGTCATAACACTGCCGATTTTCAATTACACGGCCATTTTATCATTTTATCACACGTGAAACTCCTCAATTAAAAATTGCATAACCACACTTGGTCATTACACGACGCTGGGTACTCCCCAAATTATAATTAGATAACTATTTTGTCATTATGCTTCTTTCAAAAGGAAAAAGAAAAGAAATTCCTAATTAGAATTTTTATTATTATTACAATACACATTTTTTTATCATTACAATACATACTATGTTCACCCATATCTGGTTTATATACTTAATATATGAATTATAATCTCACGCCAGTCCAACGATGCACATAACCATTCCTTAATCATAATCATTTATGCTCACTTAGCGATCTTATATACCTACCTATTATTAATTAGATATCTATTTCATAATCATGTTATAATCAAATTATAATCATTTATGCCTATTAAATTATCTTACATACCTACCTATAATTAATTATATATCTATTTCTTAATCATAATTTGTCATGCTTACCTAGCTATCTTATATACCTACCTATAATTAATTATATACTTACTTCATAATCATGTTATAATCAAATTATAATCATTTATGCCTATTAAATTATCTTACATACCTACCTATAATTAATTATATATCTATTTCTTAATCATAATCTGTCATGCTTACCTAGCTATCTTATATACCTACCTATAATTAATTATATACTTACTTCATAATCATGTTATAATCAAATTATAATCATTTATGCCTATTAAATTATCTTACATACCTACCTATAATTAATTATATATCTATTTCTTAATCATAATTTGTCATGCTTACCTAGCTATCTTATATACCTACCTATAATTAATTATATACTTACTTCATAATCATGTTATAATCAAATTATAATCATTTATGCCTATTAAATTATCTTATATACCTACTTATAATTAATTATATATCTATTTCTTAATCATAATCATTTATGCTCACTTAGCGATCTTATATACCTACCTATAATTAATTATATATCTATTTCTTAATCATAATCATTTATGCTCACTTAGCGATCTTATATACCTACCTATTATTAATTATATATCTATTTCATAATCATGTTATAATCAAATTATAATCATTTATGCCTATTAAATTATCTTACATACCTACCTATAATTAATTATATATCTATTTCTTAATCATAATCTGTCATGCTTACCTAGCTATCTTATATACCTACCTATAATTAATTATATACTTACTTCATAATCATGTTATAATCAAAGTATAATCATTTATGCTTACTTAGCTATCTTATGTACCCACCTATAATTAATTATATATCTATTTCTTACTCATAATCATTTATGCTTACTTACTATCTTATATACCTACTTATAAATAATTATATATCTATTTCTTACTCATAATCATTTATGCTTACTTACTATCTTATATACCTACTTATAAATAATTATATATCTATTTCTTAATCATAATCATTTATGCTCACTTAGCGATCTTATATACCTACCTATAATTAATTATATATCTATTTCTTAATCATAATCATTTATGCTCACTTAGCTATCTTATATACCTACCTATTATTAATTATATATCTATTTCATAATCATGTTATAATCAAATTATAATCACTTATGCCTATTAAATTATCTTATATACCTACTTATGATTAATGGAGCTATTTTATATACAGATACTATATAATTATATCTCCCTTAAGATTACATACCTATGTTCACACCACTACTGCATATAGTTATATTACGCTTAAGATTAATTGGCTTATATTACGTATGGAACTCTATAATTGTAATACACTTAAGAGGACCTTAGTTATATGCAATTAACGTTGTCAATTCCGTATAGCTAATATAGAACTAAAAGAAATAAAATGGTTTATAACGTGATTAGAAAAAAATAAAGAGTTTTTATTGAATTTGGATTCGCTGCCTCATGATCGGTTTTTATCGTATCTTAGTACACGCAATTATAAATTTATTTGTGGATGGTAGGCGCGGCTGATGGGCCAAGATCCCACCCCAATCCGGCGAGCTGGCTAGCGCGTATGCTAGGCGTGTACCCCATGGCCCCGAAGCAGCAGCACCCGAAAAATTAAACCATTACAAATTCCATATGTCCATACGGGGCTTAGTAATTGTTTATATAGTAATAATTTATTATGAGTAAGACACGATCTGTTACCAATAAGACAATAAAGTTTTCTGAGTTTGATTTTAAGCTCTTCACTTTTCTCTTTTATATGTTCCTTCCATTTTAGTTTTGCATCTAAGTTCATTCCGAGATACTTTTCTGTGTTCGAGTAGGGAACTTTTCTTTCTGAGATAGTAATCGGAATCTGTTGAATCTTTTTGTTGGTGAAATCGACGTGAACAGATTTAGTACTGTTGAAATGTATTCGCGATTTCTCAGTCCAATTTACTAGATCCCTCTATATTTGTTTTGTTATAAAAAAGTCGATGAGGTCAGGTGCTTTAGCTCTATCCGTAGGCCAATAAGTAGGTTTACCAGTTGATATAAATTTGCATCCTGTTTGTTGAGCTGCTTTAAGTAGCTCTCTACATTTTGTAGTTATTAATCGCGATCCTCAATGCGTATGCTTCGCATTGAAATCACCACCCATTATAAACTGATTTTTATGTTTATGTATTAATTACTCATATTGTATAGAGCTAATTTTATGTTTTGTTGGACTCACAGCTGATAATATGTGTTTCTCAGTTCTGACGTTTATTGTTGTTGCTTGAAATTCAGCAGTGCAAAGTTTTTCTTCTTCGTATTTATCTATAAATCGTCTGACTTTTATCGCAATACCGCCACGTGCATTGTGTAATATGTATTATAATTCTTAAAATTAACAAATGATTGGTTTGTGAAGTGCGATTCTGATATCATGTACACATCGATTTTTTCCATTTCTAACACTATCCGCAATTCATCTTAGTTTTTTAACAGGCCATTCGCGTTCCATAGCATTATCTTTAGTGACTTAACTATTGATACTATTTTGGGTAGTAATTTTTACTTGCAGATATATATTAAAGCTATGTAATCGTTTTCGAAATGACGAAATAACTTAAGAGAAACATATTAAGAGGTTCCTTATTGTTCCATTTTAGCTTATTAACAGCACTTATAGCTTTTAAATCTTGTTGTTTTAAGTCTGAAACGATTAGCTCTAGTTCGCACGAATGATGAAGATTCATAAGCATGACTTTAATTTGCCTTGATTGTTTATCTTCGTACGAATGCCAGAAAATATTCGACACCTTCAATACTCTTGTATCAGCGCGGTAATCTTCGGCATTAAACAAGTTTAATTTATAGGTGTTATCTTTGGTTAATTTTAATATAAAATCTCCTTCAATGCTCTTTCTTAATAACGAATATAGGTGCTGATAGTTAAACATTTGTTATTATAATTTGTGAACAACCCGTTTAATTACTCCATGCTGTGTTTTAATACTTGCGACTCCCGTGGTATTATCTTTCCCGGGATGTAATTCGATGATTTTTCCCATTTTCCACTTCAGAGGAGGAATATTATCTTCTTGGATAAGAACGATTGTACCAACGTCAATTAGAATTTTGGTGGAGTCCGTTTTTGGTCGATTTTGAAATTGATGAAGATAGTCCTTTGACCAACATTGACAAAAATGCTGAAACATTTGTTGTGTTCTTTGCCATCGGGACAATCGATTAATTTTGTGTGTTGTCAAATCCAGTTCTGGAATTGCCATTAAAGAGTCACCGATGAGAAAATGGGCTGGCGTTAATGGATTGATGTCGTTGGGATCGGATGAAATTGCAGTGATTGGTCTGGAAATAAGACAAGATTCCACTTGATGTAAAAGTGTGTTGAACTCTTCATAAGTAAGCAATGCGTCGCTCATGATTCTTTTAAGATGATATTTGGCGGACTTCACCCCTGTCTCCCAGAGACCACCGAAATGTGATGGCGCTAATCTTGTGTAAATGATACTTTGATATTCATGCGAATTAAAAAATTTCTAAAACTGTTCTTTTTCTTTTTTAGTTTTTTTTTAGCTCCAGTAAAATTGGTTGCATGTGTCGCAATAAATCCTTAAACATTGCCGCGTCGTGCAACAAATCGTTTTAATGTACCGATAAAAGACTCCGTAGTCAAATTGCTAACGAGCTCGATGTGCATTGCCTTAATGGCAAAACATATAAACGTAGCCACATAAGCCTTGAGAGAATTGTTTTCACGTTTTATTGTAGGTTTGATGAAAAATGGACGGCAAAAGTCTATTCCGGTATTGATGAACGGTCTTGATGGTTCCACGTACCTTATTTCGTCCTCCTAATGGCCAATAATTCAAACAAAGAATTGATAGTAGCGATTGTTGACCGCAATGCAAATTGTGCATGTGTTCATACTGTGCTAATAAATTTGCCAGAAGACCAGTAGGAAGTAACATCTGATTTTTTTGGTTGAATGGATTATCGCATTAGACAGTCTGCCGCCGACTCTAAGGATGCCTTGTTTATCAATGAATGGATTGAGCACTATGATATTGCTGTTTTTATTGATAATTTGACCGGATTCCAAATTGCCAATTTAAATTCCAAATGATTGCCGTTGGACTATACTGTTCAGTTTTAGTTTTGCGGTGTTCAATTCAGTGACCGATAATAAAGAACCATTGATACGATTTGACTTCGATGTTCTCACGTTTGCAATAAAGTGTAACATGAATTCTGTTATGCGCTGCAACTTTGTAAAGGATGAAAACTTTTCAATAAATGACACATTATTCATACTGATGTGTGCTGTAACTATTTTTCTTTCAGGTAGATCCTCCTGTTCAATCTCAAAATTGTCTTCGGCAAATATAATTTTATTGTGAGTTGATAAAATGTTTGGACCATGCCCCCATATGTTTGTGTGGCTCAAGTCAGATGGAGAAACGCCTCGAGATAACAGGCCAGCTGGGTTTTTCCGCGATCCAATATGATGCCAATCGTCAACGTTGGTTAATTGTTGTATGTTAGCGACTCTGTTGGCCACAAAATTCTTCCATCTTGATGGTGATGCTGCAAGCCATGAAAGCACAATTTTTGAATCGGACCAATGATATTGTCGATCTAATTTTATATGCATAACTGAGTAGATTCTGGTTTGAAGTTCTGCTAATAAATTTGCTGCACATAATTCAAGCCTTGGAATTGTAACTTTGTTGAGCGGAGCTATACGGGATTTTGTACAGAGTACGCTGACGTTAACTTTACTGTTTGATATATGCTTCGTACGTAAATACTGATTCTGATGAATCGCAAAAACCGTGTAATTCCAACTTTGTTATTCGCGATGATTGAATATATCTGTCGATATTTAGCATGTTTAAATGAATTAATTGTGGTGGAAACTGCAGCCATTTTGTCTATAGATTTATTGGTAATGATTCATCCCATTCTACTCGGATTTGCCATAATTCTTGCATAATGATTTTTGCTACAACGATCACTGGGACAATGAGGCCAAGTGGATTGTAGATAGTAGCAATGTCTGATAAAATGGTTCGTTTTGTTACCTGATGACTGTTATTATGTTCAATGACAGTGTGTCTTGTTTCGAAGCCCAAAATATTCCAAGAGTTTTTATGGAATGATCATTGTCGAATTGTAGTATAGTGTTTTGTTCTCTACTTTCTTCAGGAATTTGTTGTAATAATTGTGAAGAATTGGTACACCATTGGTACTTTGAACCAAGTTCGAACCCACCACTTTGTAGCATTTGATTGAGTTCGGATGTAACTGTTTGTAGTGACTCTGCTCCAGTAAGGATATCATCAGGATAACAATCTGCTTCATTACATGTCAATTGTTGTAGACAATTTGTTGCAAGGTAAGGTGCCGAAGCTGTCCCATATGTCACCGTTGACAGTTTGAAAATTAAAATTGAACAGTCACGACTATCTCTCCAGATGATTTGTCGGAACCTTTGATCTTCTTGGTCGATTTGCACCTGTCGGTACATTTAAGCTATTTCACAAGTCATAACTATTGGATACTTTCAAAATCTTTATTTGATTGTAAAAATATCACTTTGTGTTGATGGACCGATCAAGAGATGATCGTTGAGTGATATGTTGTTACTCGTTTTAAATGACCCATCAAACACCACTCGCAAATTTGTTGTGGTGCTAGTGGGTTTTAAAACAGCATGATATGGCAAAAAGTAATTTGGCTGTGCTATCAAATTTGAATCTATTTTAACCATATGACCCAAATTGATGTACTCTTTAATGAAGTCAAGATACATTGTTTTTACTTCTAGATTTCTTTCAAGTTTTTTCTCCATAAAATGAAATCGTTTTAACGATTCACCTAGTTGGTAGTTGTCATCTCTGGACGGTAGTTTAACAACGAACCTTCCAATGGAATCGCTTTTGACACTTGCAAGGAAGTGTTTTTCACACCTTTCTTCTTCTATTGTGAGATGTTTGATTTCAGGAACCATTTATTAGTAGTCGGTCGTTTTTCGAAATTAAATTTTTAATTTTTTAATTATTTCTTTTTAAATCATAAAAATTTAAAAGAAAAGAATCAAATTTCAAATCATCATGAAAGGCCTGAATTGGAAAAAGTTACGAGGAACAGCAGAGAATCATCAAGAGCTCAATTTGAGTCAATATTTTTCGCTCATCCTTGATGTAATGTTTGGCGTTGGAGCTTATCGGCTCGATAGTTGTGCGTGCCTTTTTCGTTTGTTAGGCCTGGTACTCCAAACGAATCCGGTACAATTAACTGTCGAGTTGTGGGCATTCAAGAAAGAAGTCAGCTAGTTCTTGAAAGACCGAATTTTTTAATAGAGGCTCCAAGAATTTTGAATTTTACTTGGTCAAGGTTTTTTGTAGTTTTCCTTGACCATGATCCATTCATTAAGGCATTTGGACTCGCGTAGTTTTAGTTTCGTGAATGTTTTTTCCGTATTGCTTTTTTCAATGAATCAGGGAGAATTCTGAGAAAATTGAAACCGGCTACAAACGTGAGAAATGTGATATATTGTAAGTCACATTTGTTTAGTGACGTCAAGAAATATGCAAGTATGCTGACACACAGCGGTTCGTTCATTCAAGCCAACGAACTTGTTGCTGATCTAGCAGTTGACCTGGAATCAGTTCGTTGGTTTGGGGTAACGAACTGTATTGACGATTCAGCATATCCGCACATTTTAATTTCTATTTGGGGTAATGAACTATATTGATTCAGCACTTTGCACATTTTAATTTCTACTTAGGGCAACGGACTACATTCACGACGCAGCATATTTACTACTTTGTTAATTCTCTTTATTATTGTTTACGTTTAGTTTATTATTCATTAATTGTAAGTTGCCTACATAATGTATTTTTTGTATTGTATATAATAAGCTACCAATTCAATAAAAATGTGATTATTAATTACACCGTGAAAGAAGACGTTTGTTTTTCATTCGTTTCATTTCATTTGTTATACATCAAATCTTTATCAAGTTTATGTGCTTGATAAGAACTTAACATCCTTATAGAATAATTGCAGGCAAACGAGTCTGTAACATTTTGGTGACCCCGACGTGATCGTCAAATTCAGTCACATTTTGGTGACTTCTACTTTTTTAAAGCGTGGACCAGGGCTTTACACTGGTGCCAAGTTTAAATTCGTAATATTTGAAAATACTTTGGCGTGTACCGGAGCCATATACTGGTACCATCCTAATTGCGCGAAAATTTTGATCCCGACAAGGGCACAATTTTTACAATCTATCATCTGTAAATCTTCACTATCGGAAGATTAAACATATACATTCATCATGGCTTCATTTGAAGAACTCGTCGTGGAACAATTGGCAATTGGCCAAGAAATCCAGAGAGTCATAGCCAATTTTAAAAAGGACTCCCCAGATAGAAAAACAAAAAGGTTTTATTTTGAGGAGCGATTGCACCGGCTGCAAGACAATTGGGGGAAATTCGCAAAAACAGACAGAAAAATAAAGCTGCTGTCGAATGTTCCTACTGATCACGATTATTTCACGAAGGAATACTATTCGGAAATATCAACACTTTGTGAAATTTACAAGAAACGGTTCGAAGAGGCAATGGCGAACATTGAAGATGCGAGTATTGAAGGTGCTACTGGCGGTGAGAGAGGAATGGACCCCGCGCAACCAGCGATATCAAAAATAGATCCAATAACGACTTCGGCGGATGAGCCATCAAGAATTATTAATACGATCAGAAGACAAAAGGCCGTATTAGATTCGTTGCGGAGAATGATCCAGGGATTATCTCTGAGCGAAGATCAACCCCCACAGTATCATGAGATAAAATTTAAAACGATTGATCAACTGTGGCAGCAGGTTGAGTCCCTTAACTATTCCATTTGGGAATTAGAGGAAGACCCAATGAAGTTCGGCTACAAACTCACAGAATATGTCGAAATGGAAAGTTTGGTTCAAGAAAAGTTGGTGACAATGGCAACCAAGATGCAATCATATGCTAGAGGAGGAGTTTCGGAGGAGATTAGTACAGCTAAGCCGAGCTCACTGAACCTACCAAAGGTCACCATTCCAAAGTTTGATGGTGACTACCTAAAGTGGAGACAATTTTTCGATCTATTCTCTCAAATGATCGACAAGCAACAGATACCCAACGTTCAAAAAATGTGGTATCTAAAATCTCATCTCAGCGGCGAAGCAGAAAATTTGATCCGGCACCTATCATTATCAGAAGAGAACTACACAACCGCTTGGTCCACCCTGCAGGATCGATACAACAACGTTCGAATTCTGACATCAACACTTATACAAAAAATACTTGGACAACCCAACCAAACACAAGCTCAACCATCAGCGGCTGCTATTAAGGCTCTACACGATACCACTCATGAGTGCCTGTTAGCATTAGGTAATCTAGGCATTGATACCTCAACGTGGGACCCTATTTTATTACAATTGCTAGTTAACAAACTAGACCAAAGTTCCAGAGGCCTCTATGAACAATCGCTTAAAAGACCTAAAGAACTCCAGACAGTGAAGGAATATTTGACTTTTCTGGAAAACCAATTTCAATCGCTAGAGGCTATCGGACACAAGAAAAAAGAAGGATATCCACGAAATTGTGCTACAGCAGCATCGGAGCAACGGCTCAAAAATATCTGTAAATCTTGTGGAAAGGGAAATCATCCCTTGTATGCCTGCAATCAATTTTTGCAACTTAAACCTGCTGCTCGGATACAATTGGTACAAAAGGGCAAATTATGTCTGAATTGCTTAAGAGCTGGTCATGTTGCTAAGAACTGCGCCTCGCGGAGCTGTATGAAGTGCGACAAAAAACACAACACACTTCTTCATCTCGAAAGCAATAAAGATTCATGTACCGCTAGCAATATCATAAACCAAGAACCGAAGACGAATTCATCGGTAACGTTAGCAGCATCCAAGGAGCGAGAAAGACAACAATACGTACTGCTCAGTACAGCCATGATACGCATAGTGGCTAAAAATGGGCAGGTGATGGAATGTAGAGCTATATTGGATTCTGGCTCTCAGGTAAATTTGATTACCGAACGATTGGTGAAGAGATTAGGACTTCGCACAAGGACAGCATCAATCAGTATTCAAGGCATTGGAATCGAAAAAAGAGAATCCCATCACCGCATTAATGCTAGCATTCAGTCAAGAATTAATGGCTTTAGTGCTCGATTGGAAGCATTTGTTTTGCCGCACATCATTACACCACAGCCGTCTCAATTTTTAAACATTTCATCATGGGGAATACCAAACAACATTCCACTCGCCGACCCAGCATTCCATCGTCCAGACAAGATTGACATCCTACTTGGTGCCGAATTCTATCATCAGTTGCTTTCCATTGGGCAGATACGCCTTCAAGATGACCTACCTACTCTCCAGAATACCGTCTTTGGTTGGGTATTGGCTGGAAGGATAGGCGAAGCACAACTCATAACAGCAGCATGTGGAATTTCCACTTACAACGACAATGATCTACACCAAATGGTCGAACGTTTATGGAGCCTCGACGAGGTACAACCAGTACGAACTCATTTATCCAGAAATGAAGAGTTGTGTGAAGCACACTTTGCACAAAACACCCGAAGGGGTAGTGACGGGCGCTTTATTGTGAGATTGCCATTCTGTGAAGACACAAGTAGACTTGGCGAATCTCAAGAAGTTGCATTGAACAGGTTCCTAGCCTTAGAGAGGAGACTATCCCGAAACCCGGAGTTGAAGACTCAATACATACAATTCATGGACGAATATGAATCATTGGGTCACATGACAAAAATCAATATCGGTGACATTATATCGCCACATTACATCATTCCTCACCATTGCGTGTTGAAGGCCGACAGCATCTCTACCAAGCTTCGAGTCGTATTTGATGCGTCATCAAAGACAACATCAGGACTTTCCCTAAACGATGTCATGTACACGGGCCCAACAGTGCAGGGTGAACTATTTTCACTTTTACTTCGATTTCGATTGCCCAGGTTTGTCTTTTGCACTGACATACAAAAAATGTACCGGCAAATACTTATGCATCAAGATAATAAAAGGTACCAAACCATTATCTGGAGAAAGAGTGAAAACGAGCCTTTACAGTACTATGAACTCAACACCGTAACACATGGTACAAGAGCGGCACCTTATCTAGCAACAAAGTGCCTACAACAACTAGCTAAAGACACTTCCGATACATTTTCATTGGGATCTCAAGTTCTCCTCAACGATTTTTATGTAGATGACTGTCTAACTGGGACTGACAGCCTATCAAACGCTATCGAAACGAAGAATCAACTCACGCACATATTAGAGGGTGCAGGATTCAAATTACGGAAGTGGTGTGCCAATCATCCACAACTGCTCGAAGGAATTGCAAGGGAGGATCAAGAAATCAACCTTGACCTGGAAGACGAAGACAACGCATCAATCAAGGCGCTTGGCCTCACATGGCATCCGAAGACAGACAATTTTCGTGTGAAAACTCAATTGAACTCTACCACCCGGGTCACAAAACGAATTGTTACCTCGGATCTTGCGAAACTATTCGATCCCTTGGGCGTGATGGGTCCAGTAGTTGTTACTGCAAAAATATTTGTTCAAGAGCTATGGAGATTAAAATTAGAATGGGACGAAGCATTACCCGCCGAACTACATACAAAATGGATATCATTTCGAAACAACCTAAAGGAGTTAAATGATTTTCAATTTCCACGACATATGTTCGGCAGTAACGTATCAACAGTCATACAAATCCACGCGTTTGCCGATGCTTCCGAAAAGGCATATGGAGCAGTGATATACCTACGAGCAAAACTGAAAGATGGAAGAACGATAGTAAGATTGTTATGTTCAAAATCACGAGTCGCTCCATTAAAGAAACAAACCTTACCACGACTAGAACTATGCGCTGCAGTTCTAGCGGCTCAACTCACTGCAAGAATCAAGGATGACCTGAAATTTAAAACCGTACCGACATTTTTATGGACAGACTCAGAGATTGTCCTGGCCTGGATTAATTCTCCTTCATCGTCGTTCCAAACATTTGTGGCCAACAGAATCGCTACTATTCAGGAAAATTCACTTCCCGACCAATGGCGTCATGTGGCATCCAAGCACAATCCTGCCGACGTACTATCAAGAGGATTACAACCAGATAAATTACCACTATGCACGCTGTGGTTTTACGGACCCATGTTTCTACATGAAAAGGAGGACTTATGGCCAGGAAAATACGTTAAGGGGCTGGCCATCCTTGAAGACACAGAGAGAAAACGAAATTTGCCAATTGTAGCAACAGCAACCCATACCGAGGATCAAGAACTAATATACAAAATCAACCACCGGAATTCATTTGCAGTACTTCAGAGAATTGTTGGATACATACTACGCTTCATCAAACACGCGAATTCTCCGAAACTTCAACGACAAGACGAGATTACCTTGACTCCCCAAGAACTAAATGATTCATTAGTTGTCATAACCCGAGCAATACAAGCATTCGACTTTAAACAAGAAATTCATGATCTAAAAACTTATAAAGAACTAAAACGAACAAGTCACCTTTCAAGTCTTGCCCCATTTTTAGACGATAAGGGAGTTATCAGAGTAGGAGGACGATTGGAGTCATCAGCACTATCATATGACGCAAAACATCCAATGCTTCTACCGTACAACGATCCATTGGCAAAACTTTTATTGAAAGGGATTCATGAAAGGAATATGCACTGCGGACCTCAGACACTTTTAGCTCATGCTAGGCAACGATGGTGGCCTATCAAGGGAAAAATAATGGCCCGCTCAATAGTACAACATTGCATAAGGTGCAGTAGAGCTAAACCCCAATTGCTCAAACAAGTAATGGGCAATCTTCCTTCGCCTAGAATTACACCAGCAAGACCTTTCATTAACTCAGGAGTCGATTATTGGGGTCCATTTTGGATCCATTATAAAATTCGCGGGAAAAGGCCTCATAAGGCATACGTAGCACTATTCTGCTGTTTCACCACCAAGGCAGTACACTTGGAACTTGTCAGCGACCTAACCACTGAAGCGTTTCTTGGAGCATTGAGGAGATTTATTGGCCGCAGGGGACACTGTCAAACCCTATACCGCGACAACGTAACAAACTTCGTGGGAGCAAACAATCAGCTGGCAGATTTGAACACAACACTTTATTCGGAAACCGCACGGAAAACAATCATCAAGGAATGCAGTGACAGGGCGATTCAATTCAGCTTCATCCCACCGAGGGCACCTCATTTCGGTGGTCTTTGGGAGGCAGCCGTAAAATCGGCAAAACACCTGCTTATAAGAAGCGTATCGACAGCCTCGCTGACTTACGAAGAACTTGAAACAGTGCTAGTTGGAATAGAGGCCATCTTAAATTCAAGACCTCTCACACCGATGTCCAGTGACCCGAACGACATCACCGCTTTAACTCCGGGACACTTTCTGATTGGAGAGCCACTGACGGCCCAAATTGATGCCAACGCAGCATCTACAAAACAAACTCTATTGACCAGATGGAACCTAGTCTCTCATCTCAAATATGAGTTCTGGAAGCGATGGTCACAGGAATATCTGAGTGAACTGCAATATCGTCATAAGTGGAAGGAGTGTTCCAAGAACATCAAAGTGGGAGAAATGGTCATCATTAAAGAAGACAATGTTCCACCCTTGCAATGGCCACTTGGACGAATTGTTAAAACTTATGAGGGCGAAGATGGATCTGTACGCGTTGTGGACGTCAAAAGTGCAACTGGAGTTTGGAAACGTCCAATCCACAGATTGGCACCGCTACCAGTTGAAGACAACGACGAACATCCTGAGTTCCACTTAAAGCAGCAGAGCGCAGAGGATTCTGCAACAACGGAACCAACAACAATACCCACAAAACGACGAAAGACATCGAGTGGCATCAACCTCACATCCTTGCTAGCCATCATGTTAATATTACCAATTGTATGTGCAGACAAGATCCAGATTTCGAAATTCAATTCAAGCCTTGGAATTCACTTCGAAGGAATAGGGTCCGTAAATAGAGCAACAAGTGAATGGGACTTTATTATCTATTACCAACTGGACCCAATAAGATCAGAATTTAGTGCCCTCTCAAATGGAACAAAACGATTGGAGCAGTTATGTCAAAAATTGCGGGAACAAAAACTATGCCACAATACACTCAACCAGTTTCACCACATCATAGACGAGCTACAATCCGAAGAAATCTTGCTATCAGCCAGACGAACCAAGAGGGGAGCGGTGAATCTGATAGGAAACATTGCCAATTCGCTGTTTGGAGTTTTGGATTCAGAGTATGCAGAACAGATGTCGACTACGATAGACCAAGTAAAGGATAACGAAAATCATTTGCTTGGCCTACTGCGCAACCAAACATCCATAATTGACTCAACCATAAATTTACTAAAGAAAGGCGAGACAGCAACAAGTAAAAAATTCGATGCAATTGATAAACACTTGAATGAAATCACATCAAGAGTTCGGGAAAATCGCGAGGATGAGTTCCAGTTGAAGATATTCCAGGCGTTCCTATCAGTTGCCTCTCAACTAATCCTCATGATAGTGAACTTACAAAGGATGCAGACAGCACTATTAGATGTACTCTCTGAAACTCATCAAGGTAGAATTAGCTCTCTATTGCTATCAACAACACAACTTAAGGAAGAGTTGCAAACCATCAAGGCACACTTACCAGCCTATTTAGAAATTCCTACTGATGAAGATAATTTGCTGCAGTTGTACAAACTAATGACGGTTAAGGGTGGAATCGCCAAAAATCATGTCGTTTTTAGAATTACACTCCCACTGGCAGATCAGGAGCAGTACGATCTATTCAGAATAATTGCCATTCCAAGTCTCATCAACAACACCATGGTTTCTATTCGAACTTGTGCACCAGTATTGGCCATAAGCTCCCATCGCGACGAATACTTTCCAATAGATTCAACAACTCTAAGATCCTGCGTTAGCCTGAAGGACGAGCAATATCTGTGTTTCAATATTCAATCAAAATACAGGAATGGCGCAGAAGCCTGCTAATGTGAACTACGACTTCTCAACAACGAAACTCAATCAACATGTATGTTCGAACGGACGGAGAGTAAGTCGACATGGATTCAAATGGATCATAAAAACCAATGGATATACGCCACGTTAGCTCCAACTCGGCTTTCAGCAGTTTGCGATAGAGAATCTTCACAGTTTGTCTTAGAGGGTTCGGGAATGTTAACACTTCAACCCGAATGTATTCTTAGACACAATTTCATCACCATCCATGGGCATCAAACGTTCTCCAGCACCATAAGAACATCATACACAAGTTTTACAAAGCTGTCAGAAGTCGCAGTAATTACGCAACTCAAGCCACTACTCACGGATTTCAACGCCAGTAGCTACGAAAATTAACTCAAAAAACTTACGGACCTTCATGATATGATTGCCCAGCAGAAGGTGTTTGAGCTGCCTCATAAGCTTCAAGCACACACTTATCACCATCTGACCATTGGATACCTGGCGCTTATATTTTCCATCTCGCTAATCATCTACGTCACCTGGAAACACATAGCACTCAAACCTACACCGAAACCTCAGCCGAAGCCTCGACACCAAGTGGAAGAGTCAGACTTCACAGTTACGATTAATAAATAGTTAAATTATTATTTAACGGGGGGAGAATGTTTAGTGACGTCAAGAAATATGCAAGTATGCTGACACACAGCGGTTCGTTCATTCAAGCCAACGAACTTGTTGCTGATCTAGCAGTTGACCTGGAATCAGTTCGTTGGTTTGGGGTAACGAACTGTATTGACGATTCAGCATATCCGCACATTTTAATTTCTATTTGGGGTAATGAACTATATTGAAGATTCAGCACTTTGCACATTTTAATTTCTACTTAGGGCAACGGACTACATTCACGACGCAGCATATTTACTACTTTGTTAATTCTCTTTATTATTGTTTACGTTTAGTTTATTATTCATTAATTGTAAGTTGCCTACGTAATGTATTTTTTGTATTGTATATAATAAGCTACCAATTCAATAAAAATGTGATTATTAATTACACCGTGAAAGAAGACGTTTGTTTTTCATTCGAATAATTATCCACTTCGAGTGTAACAAGTTCAAGTGCTTGTTATACATCAAATCTTTATCAAGTTTATGTGCTTGATAAGAACTTAACATCCTTATAGAATAATTGCAGGCAAACGAGTCTGTAACAACATTTCTCCGATTTAATTCTTAATTTTAATAAAGGGCTTAGCCCACCTTATTGCCGTGGCGCAAGGGAGTATTCCCTTGGCAATAAGTTTAAATATAAAAAAAAAAATTTCAATTTGCCAGAATTTCTCTATTTGTTGATTTAATTGATTCGTTTCTTCTTCGATAGTTTGCATGTTGTAATATAATTTGTGGCTGGTTTGGACTTTGTAACTTTGCCAGCTATTATCCAACCAAACACTGTTTTCTGGAGAATGGGAAGGTCGTAAAACTTTGAAGAATATTTCGGAGCATAGCAACATATCAATTTTACAAAGAATATGAAATGATGAATCAGCTAATTTAATTGCTTTGACGTCATAAATTTGGCAATTTTTGTTGATGTGATTTAAAACGAAAAATTCAAGATTGCAGGTGTAGTTATTGAATCTCCATTGAATAGTGATGTTGACACTGTGTTGAACTTGTGATGAGAATTGATTAACTCCAATAACTGACGTTGAATTTTTGTGCCGCTTAGGACGTAGCAACTGACAAATATGTTCTGATATAAAATTTGACTGTGCGTCAAAATCCAATAAAACTCGACAGCGATGAGCTACGCCAATTAAATCAAATGTGAGTACAACTGCAGTTGATAATAACACTTGTGTTGTTTGACGTACCTTTTCTGACTGATGACAATTGACTTCTGTTTGTGAATTTGGTTCATTTGCTTCTTGTCTCACTGGTGAATTAATTTGATTTACTGATAAAGCGTTCATCGTATGATTTGGTAAAATTTCTTGGCATGTTGTAATTGTTTCATTTCCGCTTTGTTTTCATTTATTAGTACCTGTATTGAAAGAGTGTGCATCTCGTCTTTCGATATGTAATAGTGTGTTGTGGTTTTTATTGCAATGTTTACAGGTACGAGATGTGCAGTGATAATGTCTATGAAAAGGACTGAAGCAATTTAAGCACAGATTCAGGTCTCTTACACGATTTATACGATCATTAGTTGAGAGCTTGAGAAATTGTTGACATCGCCAAATTGGTTGATTACCAGTACAGCAATCTCTGTTCGATGAATTGTTTTAGCTTCTCTAGCAACGGAAATGTTTTTGTATTGCAGAAGTGTTTGTTCTCCCATTCACGACGAGTTATTGGATCTAACTTTGAGCTTATGTGACACACTACTATTGTGTTCCATTTGTCGACTGGTTGCTCTAACTTCTTCAATATGCGAATGTGTCTGATTGTCGTATCAATGAGATCACGAAGTGATTCTGGTGATTCTTTTGTTAATGATTGAATATTTAATAATGCCATTACATGTTTTGTGATGATCATTTTATGATTTTCGTACCTCTCAATTAACGTTGTGTATGCCCCATCTTAATTAGCTGCTGCAATTTGAATTAAACTTACCAAATCGAATGCGTATTTTGATAATGCTGAACGCAAATGATGAAATTTTAGTATGTCACTTAAGCTTTCATTTTGGTGAACTAACACATTAAATGTGTCGCGGAAAGCAAGCCAATTTTCATAATTCCCGTCAAAAACTGGTATTTTGATGGTGGGTAACTGCATATGTTCGAATGGTTTGTGATTGCCAGTGTGTGCATCTTTTGGTAGGTTTACTGTCTGCGAAGCCGTTTTATCATAGTATTTGCCTTGGAAACGACTTCGAAATATGCGTCATGGAATTTGTCAACTTTTCCTTCTTTATCTTGTTGTTGTTTTGGTTTGTATGTCGAAAAATGTTTTGTGCGTTGCTAATGCTGTGGTTAATCTGGTATTCAGAGATTCAATGTCTTGACCATCACATTTAACCAAATAGTTTTTGATTGAAGTTAATGTTCCAAACATGTCCACGTTTTTTGTTGAGCGTTTTGTGCTCCGCCATGTTCAAGATGTATTTAATTTGATTTAAAATATAGATTTGAATTAGAAAAAGTTCATTCTATACTAAATACACATACAGATATATACAGATATTAGTATTAGCTGCCAGCAATTAGATCATGTGGTTTGATGCGCTTCAGTCTTCGAGTAAGTCTGGTTGTATCGGTGAGTTTTACTGCTTCCTGATTTATGTGTTGCCTCAGTCTTCGATTAAGAACTTTTGTATGCTCTTTAATTGTTTCTTCAACTGTCTTGACTTTAAGGTCGCGATGTATATTTGAGTTCCTAACGTACCATGGTGAGTTGACTATGCCCCTTAAGACTTTATTTTGGAATCGTTGGATTATTTCGATGTTATTTTTGGCCGTACATCCCCATAGCTGAATTCCATATGTCCATACGGGGCTTAGTAATTGTTTATATAGTAATAATTTATTATGAGTAAGACACGATCTGTTACCAATAAGCCAATAAAGTTTTCTGAGTTTGATTTTAAGCTCTTCACTTTTCTCTTTTATATGTTCCTTCCATTTTAGTTTTGCATCTAAGTTCATTCCGAGATACTTTTCTGTGTTCGAGTAGGGAACTTTTCTTTCTGACATAGTAATCGGAATCTGTTGAATCTTTTTGTTGGTGAAATCGACGTGAACAGATTTAGTACTGTTAAAATGTATTCGCGATTTCTCAGTCCAATTTACTAGATCCCTCTATATTTGTTTTGTTATAAAAAAGTCGATGAGGTCAGGTGCTTTAGCTCTATCCGTAGGCCAATAAGTAGGTTTACCAGTTGATATAAATTTGCATCCTGTTTGTTGAGCTGCTTTAAGTAGCTCTCTACATTTTGTAGTTATTAATCGCGATCCTCAATGCGTATGCTTCGCATTGAAATCACCACCCATTAAAAACTGATTTTTATGTTTATGTATTAATTACTCATATTGTATAGAGCTAATTTTATGTTTTGTTGGACTCACAGCTGATAATATGTGTTTCTCAGTTCTGACGTTTATTGTTGTTGCTTGAAATTCAGCAGTGCAAAGTTTTTCTTCTTCGTATTTATCTATAAATCGTCTGACTTTTATCGCAATACCGCCACGTGCATTGTGTAATATGTATTATAATTCTTAAAATTAACAAATGATTGGTTTGTGAAGTGCGATTCTGATATCATGTACACATCGATTTTTTCCATTTCTAACACTATCCGCAATTCATCTTAGTTTTTTAACAGGCCATTCGCGTTCCATAGCATTATCTTTAGTGACTTAACTATTGATACTATTTTGGGTAGTAATTTTTACTTGCAGATATATATTAAAGCTATGTAATCGTTTTCGAAATGAGGAAATAACTTAAGAGAAACATATTAAGAGGTTCCTTATTGTTCCATTTTAGCTTATTAACAGCACTTATAGCTTTTAAATCTTGTTGTTTTAAGTCTGAAACGATTAGCTCTAGTTCGCACGAATGATGAAGATTCATAAGCATGACTTTAATTTGCCTTGATTGTTTATCTTCGTACGAATGCCAGAAAATATTCGACTCCTTCAATACTCTTGTATCAGCGCGGTAATCTTCGGCATTAAACAAGTTTAATTTATAGGTGTTATCTTTGGTTAATTTTAATATAAAATCTCCTTCAATGCTCTTTCTTAATAACGAATATAGGTGCTGGTAGTTAAAAACATTTGTTATTATAATTTGTGAACAACCCGTTTAATTACTCCATGCTGTGTTTTAATACTTGCGACTCCCGTGGTATTATCTTTCCCGGGATGTAATTCGATGATTTTTCCCATATTCCACTTCAGAGGAGGAATATTATCTTCTTGGATAAGAACGATTGTACCAACGTCAATTAGAATTTTGGTGGAGTCCGTTTTTGGTCGATTTTGAAATTGATGAAGATAGTCCTTTGACCAACATTGACAAAAATGCTGAAACATTTGTTGTGTTCTTTGCCATCGGGACAATCGATTAATTTTGTGTGTTGTCAAATCCAGTTCTGGAATTGCCATTAAAGAGTCACCGATGAGAAAATGGGCTGGCGTTAATGGATTGATGTCGTTGGGATCGGATGAAATTGCAGTGATTGGTCTGGAAATAAGACAAGATTCCACTTGATGAAAAAGTGTGTTAAACTCTTCATAAGTAAGCAATGCGTCGCTAATGATTCTTTTAAGATGATATTTGGCGGACTTCACCCCTGTCTCCCAGAGACCACCGAAATGTGATGGCGCTAATCTTGTTTAAAAGATACCTTGATATTCATGCGAATTAAAAAATTTCTAAAACTGTTCTTTTTCTTTTTTAGTTCTTTTTTAGCTCCAGTAAAATTGGTTGCATGTGTCGCAATAAATCCTTAAACATTGCCGCGTCGTGCAACAAATCGTTTTAATGTACCGATAAAAGACTCCGTAGTCAAATTGCTAACGAGCTCGATGTGCATTGCCTTAATGGCAATACATATAAACGTAGCCACATAAGCCTTGAGAGAATTGTTTTCACGTTTTATTGTAGGTTTGATTAAAAATGGACGGCAAAAGTCTATGCCGGTATTGAGTAACGGTCTTGATGGTTCCACGTACCTGATTTCGTCCTCCTAATGGCCAATAATTCAAACGAAGAATTGATAGTAGCGATTGTTGACCGCAATGCAAATTGTGCATGTGTTCATACTGTGCTAATAAATTTGCCAGAAGACCAGTAGGAAGTAACATCTGATGTCTTTGGTTGAATGGATTATCGCATTAGACAGTCTGCCGCCGACTCTAAGGATGCCTTGTTTATCAATGAATGGATTGAGCACTATGATATTGATGTTTTTATTGATAATTTGACCGGATTCCAAATTGCCAATTTAAATTCCAAATGATTGCCGTTGGGCTATACTGTTCAGTTATAGTTTTGCGGTGTTCAATTCAGTGACCGATAATAAAGAACCATTGATACGATTTGACTTCGATGTTCTCACGTTTGCAATAAAGTGTAACATGAATTCTGTTATGCGCTGCAACTTTGTAAAGGATGAACACTTTTCAATAAATGACACATTATTCATACTGATGTGTGCTGTAACTATTTTTCTTTCAGGTAGATCCTCCTGTTCAATCTCAAAATTGTCTTCGGCAAATATAATTTTATTGTGAGTTGATAAAATGTTTGGACCATGCCCCCATATGTTTGTGTGGCTCAAGTCAGATGGAGAAACGCCTCGAGATAACAGGCCAGCTGGGTTTTTCCGCGATCCAATATGATGCCAATCGTCAACGTTGGTTAATTGTTGTATGTTAGCGACTCTGTTGGCCACAACAACAACACAACAATGATATTGTCGATCTAATTTTATATGCATAACTGAGTAGATTCTGGTTTGAAGTTCTGCTAATAAATTTGCTGCACATAATTCAAGCCTTGGAATTGTAACTTTGTTGAGCGGAGCTATACGGGATTTTGTACAGAGTACGCTGACGTTAACTTTACTGTTTGATATATGCTTCGTACGTAAATACTGATTCTGATGAATCGCAAAAACCGTGTAATTCCAACTTTGTTATTCGCGATGATTGAATATATCTGTCGATATTTAGCATGTTTAAATGAATTAATTGTGGTGGAAACTGCAGCCATTTTGTCTATAGATGTATTGGTAATGATTCATCCCATTCTACTCGGATTTGCCATAATTCTTGCATAATGATTTTTGCTACTACGATCACTGGGTCTGATAAAATGGTTCGTTTTGTTACCTGATGACTGTTATTATGTTCAATGACTTTAAAAGACAGTGTGTCTTGTTTCGAAGCCCAAAATATTCCAAGAGTTTTTATGGAATGATCATTGTCGAATTGTAGTATAGTGTTTTGTTCTCTACTTTCTTCAGGAATTTGTTGTAATAATTGTGAAGAATTGGTACACCATTGGTACTTTGAACCAAGTTCGAACCCACCACTTTGTAGCATTTGACTGAGTTCGGATGCAACTGTTTGTAGTGACTCTGCTCCAGTAAGGATATCATCAGGATAACAATCTGCTTCATTACATGTCAATTGTTGTAGACACTTTGTTGCAAGGATGATGAATCAGCTAATTTAATTGCTTTGACGTCACAAATTTGGCAATTGTTGTTGATGTGATTTAAAACCAAAAATTCAAGATTGCAGGTGTAGTTATTGAATCTCCATTGAATAGTGATGTTGACACTGTGTTGAACTTGTGATGATAATTGATTAACTCCAAAAACTGACGTTGAATTTTTGTGCCGCTTAGGACGTAGCAACTGACACATATGTTCTGATATAAAATTTGACTGTGCGTCAAAATCCAATAAAACTCGACAGCGATGAGCTACGCCAATTAAATCAAATGTGAATACAACTGCAGTTGATAATAACACTGGTGTTGTTTGCCGTACCTTTTCTGACTGATGACAATTGACTTCTGTTTGTGAATTTGGTTCATTTGCTTCTTGTCTCAATGGTGAATTAATTTGATTTACTGATAAAGCGTTCATCGTATGATTTGGTAAAATTTCTTGGCATGTTGTAATTGTTTCATTTCCGCTTTGTTTTGATTTATTAGTACCTGTATTGAAAGAGTGTGCCTCGTCTTTCGATATGTAATAGTGTGTTGTGGTTTTTATTGCAATGTTTACAGGTACCAGATGTGCAGTGATAATGTCTATGAAAAGGACTGAAGCAATTTAAGCACAGATTCAGGTCTCTTACACGATTTATACGATCATTAGTTGAGAGCTTGAGAAATTGTTGACATCGCCAAATTGGTTGATTACCAGTACAGCAATCTCTGTTCGATGAATTGTTTTAGCTTCTCTAGCAACGGAAATGTTTTTGTATTGCAGAAGTGTTTGTTCTCCCATTCACGACGAGTTATTGGATTTAACTTTGAGCTTATGTGACACACTACTATTGTGTTCCATTTGTCGACTGGTTGCTCTAACTGCTTCAATATGCGAATGTGTCTGATTGTCGTATCAATGAGATCACGAAGTGATTCTGGTGATTCTCTTGTTAATGATTGAATATTTAATAATGCCATTACATGTTTTGTGATGATCATTTTATGATTTTCGTACCTCTCAATTAACGTTGTGTATGCCCCATCATAATTAGCTGCTGCAATTTGAATTAACCTTACCAAATCGAATGCGTATTTTGATAATGCTGAACGCAAATGATGAAATTTTAGTATGTCACTTAAGCTTTCATTTTGGTGAACTAACACATTAAATGTGTCGCGGAAAGCAAGCCAATTTTCATACCCCGGCCTGAAGGACCATAAAATATGTTATTGAAAACAATTATGATTATTAATTTTTCTAATTTTATTGTAGACATAACTTGTTCCCATGTCACCAGTTTACAAACAATGAAAAGAAGCAAGAAAACAAAAATGTGTCAAAAGTATCAATAAAATAGAAAACGAATAGTCACAAAACAAAGTTCTGAGAAAGGTACTGCTAAATTATTTTTACTTATTCTCCCCGACATTTGGACGGTGTTAGTACGATTAATTCATTTTACATTAAAAAAATGTGTATGACATTCAGATGTTGGGTTTGACGTTTGATATCTTAAACTTAAACATCTACTGAATTTAAATGGATCACGAAATCAGTGCGATAGCAAACACAGGGTGTCCCAGATCCCATCCCATAATTGATAAAGTAGTTTCACTTTCAATAAAATATTGTTTCGCTTACAATATAATATTGACTCACAAATTGACCATAGAAAATAACGCGTGTCAATAAAATCATACAAAATGGACAGAAATTAAAATCAATTAAGTTTTAGAATTTATGTATTTTTAAAACGTTTTTTTTTTAGCTTTTTCGTGTATGTCTTTCTGTGTTGGTGGAATTTTGTAATTGATTTTAAACTAACTTTCCATTGAGCTAGAGACTTGAAACTTTAAACATTGCTCAGAACTGGATGAAAATTGACAAATCACAAAAAAAGACAACAAATCGAAAAAAAAATTAATTCAACGCGAGTTTGCAATTTGTTTGATATTAAAGCAAACTTGTAAGCACAGTAATCGTTTTAAATGTTTTAAATTAAAAATGTTTTTTTATTAAACTTCCATCCGCATCATTATACCCCTAAGATCCACATGCGTATCAAAACGATTTCAGTTACTTCCTAGCGCCTAAAGAAGTTTAAGTTCAATATGCCACGCAAAGTTTTATCCGCAACTGTCCGGAAAAACCCTTATCATCTCTTCCACTAATAGAATAAAAAAAAAGGTGCGTGTCAGCTCTGACGCGAGTTACGAGTTCTCCACAACAACAGCAACAACAACAGCAGCAACACCGCAACATATAACAGCAATAACCAGAACGGCAGTATAAGCATAAAATATACGAACAACAAAAACAACCGCTTTGCATGCAGCTACAAATAGAACGAAACAAACAAGACGCTGACTAAACAATATTTTAAGCCCAATGTATTTTATTCCAATTTTCAACTTCATAATTTATTTGTCAATTAAAATTCCAAGAATTCAATATTTTAAGTATAATGCACTGTATTGCAATTTTTTATTTGTCAATTCAATTCCAAGAATTATAACATTGCACCTTTTGTATTGTTCCATTTTAATATATAAAAATTTGTATTTCAAAGAAGCTCAGTAATAAACTAGCTGTTGTAAGCAACACAACAAGAAAATATTTTTTTTAGTTAATTGTTAAGGCCACTACCTTAACTGGCGCAGTCTTCGGTCTCGCGAACAGTCTTACATTTTTTAAATTCAACAAGTGTGTAACTACAAATAAAACCGGCGATTAACCGATTTAAAAATCTTTTGTGGAAACAACAACAAAACAAAATAAAAAGTGCGTCGAAGGATCATCGACTATTAGCATCAGCGGATTACTGGAGCAACTGACTGGCGGATTTCAATCCCTTATCGCGTGAGAACCTACCTACACCTCTGCAAAACTTGGAAAACTCAATAAAGAACATGGTGAAACTTTTGATTTTTGGATGCATGTAAGTCAAATTTGGGACTTTCTTAATTGTATAAATGCATAGAAAACTAAGACAATTCTTACCATACCAAAAACCCAAAAGAGCCACAAGCCTTAATTCAATACCAGAAAATATAGAAATAACATTTAACCCTTCTGAATTTCTCGTTCAAAATAACAATATGTCGGAACCATCTACAAGTGATATACTTAACACTCTAAGAATACCTGATGCAATCAAGGATTTGCCTCGTTTTGATGGTAATCCTAGGTTGCTATATGAATTCATTATCAATGTTGAGGAAATTCTTACGCACATTCGCAATTTAGATGGCTCTCCTCATTCAACTATTTTGTTGCGAGCCGTTCGCAACAAAATCGATGGCCAAGCGAACGAAGTCCTGAACATGAATTTTACAAGAGAAATGCACAACATTAACACGGCAGAAGAAAACGTACAAGATGCTACAATTCAAGAGACTCCATCAAACCAACACCAATTGGACCAACACTACGAAGGATATGGGTTCTATAAAGACCCGGAAGAAGAATCGAATTTTTCAGTGTTATGCCTTGAACAACCCACCGGATACATAGATGTCAATAAACATGGATTCATCTTACCTTATATTAATATTTTTTCTCCTTTCGGAAGACCGCTCAAATTCCTAATCGATACTGGAGCGTCCTCCTCGTTTTTAAACCCCGATTTGTAAATGATGCCGATAAAGTATTGTGCGACCCAGTCACAATCACAACCATTTTAAACAAACACAAAATAAACGAACAAATAACATTACCCACTTTCACAGAATTTAGAGAAACAGGTCAATTTACATTTCTATTATTTAAATTCCACGGATATTTCGACGGACTATTAGGACTGGACAATTTAACAAAATTAGGTGCCAAAATTGATCTCAGCACCAACACCCTGGTCACTAACAATTCCTCCATTAATATCAAATTCAAACCAAACTTCTCCTCAGGAAAATATCTAATCCCTGCAAATTCAAAACAAGTAGTAAAAATACCAACCGACATTCAAGATGGAGATATATATATTAAAACTATTCAACTTGAACCACACCTTTTAATTCCTGAAGGTATTTATAAAACAAAAGATTGGTTTAGCGTAGTAGAAATAATAAACAATAGCAATTTCGACACGACATTTTTACTAGAACAACCTCTCAAGGTGGAAGCCTACAATACTTCAGACTTCATTGAAATAAATAACATAAACATTGAAAACAATAACCAAGAAATCGAAGGTGACATAACCGAATGTATTCGTTCCTCTCATCTTAACGCAGAAGAGAAGAAATCACTTTTTAAATTTTGTAGAAACTACAACGACGTTTTTTATAAAAAAGGAACCTTAAACTCAAACGCAGACGCGTTAAGTCGAATAAAAATCAATAACCAAAATGAAAAACAATTCAAAGAAATAAATCTAAACGACACTACCACGACAATGCAGGGTACTTCAGGATCAACAGTGCACTCAGCACAAGAAAATTTAAATAAAGGAATATACATTTCGGAAAAACCCCTTAACGAATTTAGCCTTCAAGTTATTTTAGAAAAATCAAATCAAACACCACCCACAATAGTAGAAGTCCCCTTCAAAAACAAACAAAGAAGAACAATACGAACACCTGAATTTACAGAAGACAAATTAATCGAAATATTCAAAAAATATCTAGCACCTAACAAATTAACAGCAATTTATACAGACGACGAAACTTTTCCTTTAGTGCAATCTGTTTACTCTAAATATTTTTCGGCAAACAAGACATTCAGACTAATTGGATGCAAAGAACTTCTAATAGACGTGACAGAAAATGACGAACAAGATAAACTAATTAATATATACCACATAAATAGTAATCACAGAGGAATTAATGAAACGCTAGCTCACCTAAAAGAGAATATTATTTTCCCTTTATGAAACCCAAAATAACACGAACTATAAACAATTGCGATTTATGTAAAGAACTAAAATATGACCGACAACCCCAAAAACTTAAATACAAGAAACCAGAAACTCCCGAAAAGCCACTAGATACTTTGCACATAGACATATATAGCATCAATCATAAATACATACTAACAATAATAGATAAATTCTCCAAATTCGCCTCAGGATACACTCTTCCTGCAAGGAATAGCATATCAATAATAAAAGCACTAAAACACTTCCTCAGTACCCATGGCATACCCAAGAAAATAATTAGCGATCAAGGATCTGAATTTACAGCAAATATCTTTCTGCAACAATTTGGGATAGAGCTCCACATTACTTCCTTTCAACAAACTTCCAGCAATTCACCCGTAGAAAGACTACACTCAACACTGACAGAAATTTACAGGGTCATCATTGCAACACGAAAAGAAAATAAACTGGACATAGATCATGAAGAAACTATTACATATAACAATGCCATACACTCGTCCACTAAACTAACACCTTTTGAAGTTTTCAATGGTAGGACCTTTAAATTTAATAATATAGTAAATTTTAATAATGAGCACGAATATTTGAGAAAACTTAACGAATTCCAATCAATATTATACCCTAACATAAAGACTAAATTAGAAAATACCATAAATAAAAATATTGAAAAACTAAATCAAACAAGGGAAGACCCAGAAGAAAACGAAACAAGTCAAATAATTTTTAGAAAAGAGTGTCGTCGAAACAAGTTGACTCCAAGGTTTTCCAAACATAGAATTAAAGAAAACAAAGAAGTCACAGTCAAAACGACTAAGGACCAAAAACTTCATAAATCTAGGTTAAGGAAGAGAAATAAGAATACTAAAAAATAAATTTTTTAACAAAAAAAAAACATTTAAAAATTTAAATTATAAATAAATTTAAATAAAAATTATGTTTTAGGCTTATGACAGTACTTGGACAGAAGATGGAAATACATGAACTAAACGAACATCACTGACTAACAATACAAAAAGGCACCGCAAGGACTATAAAAAACTACGACAATTGATACACATAGTAAATTTAGATTTGTACAGAAACAATGTGGATAAAATTACGAAATCAATTACAGCGTTAGACAAATCATATAACACAAAAGACACGACATTAATAACAAAACTCAAATTGGAAGAAGTCCAGAACAAATTCGACTCACTTACGCCACATACAAGAAACCGACGAGGAATAATTGACGGACTCGGCACAGCTGTTAAGTTTATCACTGGTAACATGGATGCGAATGACGCAAAAACATTGAACGAACAAATCGAAAACTTAAAATCAAACCAAATAAATTTCCGCATAGAAATAAATAATCAAATAAAACTAAATTCCATAATGATACAGAGATTTGAAAACATTACCAACCATATCAATAACAAACAACAGGAAATAGAAAATTTCATTAATAAATTTCAAGACCAAAACACAAATAGAATTCAAGTAAATGAAGAAATTCTACTTCAAACACAATACCTTGCACAAATTAATTACAATATTGATCTATTGAGCAACCACTTATCCAATATTGCAGAAGCAATAGTATTAGCAAAGTTAAAAATAATATCTAAATTCTTCTTGAATAACGAAGAATTAAATGAAATACGTAATACACTTTCAAATCAATCAGTAGAAATCAAATCTGTTAATAATATTTACGAATTACTTGGCTTACAGGCTTATTACAACGACACAAATATCATATTTAACGTCCTCCACTCCACACTATTCCACTCCCCATTAACAAAACTAAAGAAATAGATATACTCCCATATGCATTGTATAATTCTGAAAAAATTCAATATTTGTCCGAAGTGTGCCCAAGAGTAGAAGGAATTTACTATTGCCAGGATGCAAGACACCAAGAAGACATTGCAGAATCAACCTGCCTGCGACGAATTATTTAACAGCAAAACGATAAACCAGCTCTCTGCATCACCAATGACATCGGACAATCATCGAATATCCTACAACCAGAACCCAACTATATTTTACTCCTTAACGTTCCAGCAACAATAGTTAACTCAACATGTAACTTTGCTCCACATAAAGTATCTGGAAATGCTATACTTCACTTCGAGAACTGTAAAGTAGAAATCAACAAAATCACGTATCAGAGTAATCCAAACATCTACTGGGACGAGATACACCTAATTCCAGCCACTCACGTACGGATCCACAGCAATCACACAACCGGAAGACTCAACCTCCACAAACTAAACACCCTAAACATCAAGAATATGATCGCCATAGAAACAAAACAGCACCGAACAGAGATTCAGCATCACCGTTGGAGCAATGCTCATCCTGGGAATATTAATTATTCTTTTTATCCTATATAATTCCAGAAAATTCAACTGAAACATTCTTCTGAATCATGTCGCTCAACCCAAAAACCAACTTTTGTGGCCTTCTCTCCATACCGAGGGGGGAGGAGTTACGAGTTCTCCACAACAACAGCAACAACAACAGCAGCAACACCGCAACATATAACAGCAATAACCAGAACGGCAGTATAAGCATAAAATATACGAACAACAAAAACAACCGCTTTGCATGCAGCTACAAATAGAACGAAACAAAGAAGACGCTGACTAAACAATATTTTAAGCCCAATGTATTTTATTCCAATTTTCAACTTCATAATTTATTTGTCAATTAAAATTCCAAGAATTCAATATTTTAAGTATAATGCACTTTATTGCAATTTTTTATTTGTCAATTCAATTCCAAGACTTATAACATTGCACCTTTTGTATTGTTCCATTTTAATATATAAAAATTTGTATTTCAAAGAAGCTCAGTAATAAACTAGCTGTTGTGAGCAACACAACAAGAAATTATTTTTTTTAGTTAATTGTTAAGGCCACTACCTTAACTCGCGCGACTGGTGTTTACTCCTAAAAAACGATATTTTTGGAATATACACAAAACCCAAAAGGGGGTAAATAAAAGCATCTCTTATAATACTGAAAGCATGTAAATACTTTACATAAAAATATATTACTTATATAACATAAATACATTGTTATTAGGAAGATTTAGCATTAACATCATCTTGAACATTATTAATTTCGTGAATAGTAACGTGATTATTAAATAGTGTGACAATAGGTTTGTGGTAACTAAAATACGATTGGTGAACGTCGGAAGTTACATGAGTTACGAATCGTGAAAACATCGCATCAATGGTTGTACCATATCTAGTCGTCCCCAGTAATCTGCCAGAAATTAAATCTAAATTAAGTTCCTTTTTCATAAACACTAAGCGCAATCCGTCATCTTTATCGAAGTGAATATTGATACCGCCGCCAAGTATACATATAAAACACGTTATATCTAACGGGTGTTTTTTTAAGAGGTTGCCGATTTTTTTTTTGAATAAAACACATATAAAATTATGAAATGACCAAAATTTTTTTTTATTTGGTAGATAATTTTTTGGCATTTAACATTTAAACACAATTTCTGGCATATGGCTACCACGACTATTTTTCACAAATGTCATTTTTTTTTTTTTTTTTTTCATAATGATTTGCCAAACAATACTGAGTAGAAAAGCCACTTTGAGCTGTCAAAACAACTGTCATAAAATAAAACGACATCTATCGGAAAAACAAACCTCCCAAAAAAACACCCGTTATAAGCGGAAGTTCATGATAACGCTTCTTCAATAGTTTTGAGCCCCCTTCAGTATATGCTTACAATGCCTCGTGTAGAAAATCTTTTATGTCTTTAACGTTATGGTTGATTGAAATATAAACTGTGAACATTACAATTTGTTTACCGTTAAGCAAAGTGCATCGGCGCATATGTCCCCAAAAGTTATTATGAGAAAAGATTGTCATATTCACTCTACTGATTTTTTCGATTATCACCATTATCATATTTCGCTCTACAACCGGAGTCCGGTCCTGGCCTCTCGCAAAAAGACTCTCCACCGGTCCCGATTTCGAGCCGATGTCATCCAGTTTAACATCCCTAAACTCTGTGCGTCCTGGTCTACGCCATCATTCCAGCGTAGGCTTGGTTGGCCTCGCTGTCGTGTTCCATAAATCCTACCGCAAAGGACTTTCCGAGCAGGATCCTCTTCGCTCATGCGAGCTAGGTGTCCTGGCCACCGGAGCCTACCGAGCTTAATTTTCTTCACGATGTCCACATCGCGGTAACGCTCGTAGATCTCATCATTATAGAGTCTCCGGAATCGTCCTTCCTCACATACGGGGCCAACAATTCTCCGTAAGACTTTTCTCTCGAACGCGGCTAAGAGGTCAGAATGCTTTTTGCTAAGCACCCAAGTCTCGGATCCATATGTAAGTACTGGTATGACCATTGTCTTATATATATATCAGCAGCTTGGATGTTATGGTTAAGTTCCTGGATTTGAAGAGTCTTGACAGGTTAAAGTAGGCTTTGTTGGATTTAAGCAACCGTGCGCGTATTTCTGGTTCCATGCTGTTATCGGCTGCTATAGTTGACCCGAGATAGTTAAAGCATTGCACTACTTCAAATTCGCGGTCTGAATTGAAGGACCAATGTTGGATTTTCTACTCGCAGACGTGGCCACCATGTACTTTGTTTTGTTTATGTGCAGCCCCAGATTTCATGCCGCCTGCTCTATCTAGATGAAAGCTTCCTGTACAGCTCTTTGGTTTCTACCAACGATGTCAATATCGTCTGCGTAAACCAGTATCTGAATGGACTTATAGAGGATTGTTCCTCTCGCCGTTACTTCAGAGTCTCGGATCACTTTCTCCAACGCCAGGTTGAAGAGGACGCAGGCCAGTCCATCCCCTTGTCGGAGCCCGTTATTGATGTTGAATGGGCTTGATAGTGATCCGGATATTTTTACTTGGCTTATAACATTGGTCATGGTCAACCTAAATAGTCGTGTCAGTTTATTTGGGATGCCGAATTCTCTCACGGCTTTATAAAGTTCTACTCTAGCTATGCTATCATAGGCGGCTTTAAAGTCTATAAAAAGATGGTGTAATGAGTTTTGAAAATCTAGACATTTTTCCATCACCTGCCTTAGGGTGTAAATCTGATGAGTTGTTGATTTGCTTGGGATGAAGCCACACTGGTATGGACCAATGATGACTTTAGCGTATGGGGCTATCCTGTCTTGAAGGCTTGAGGAGAAAATCTTATACGCGGTACTCAACAACGTTATACCATGATAATTGCTGCATTTTGTGATATCTCTCTTCTTATGTATGGGGCACAGGATGCCTCTTCGCCAGTCTTATGGCATAACTTCTTCCTCCCATACTTGCACTATTATTTCATGAATTGCTTGGTGTAATGTGGGGCCTCCTATTTTTATCAGTTCCGCTGGGATCCCATCAGATCCCGGGGCCTTATTATTTTTGAGCCGATTTATCGCTCTGCAAACTTCGACTATGCTTGGTGGCGGCAGCATAGTATAATCTTCGGTCATTGGTGGAGCCTTCAATTCCTCAGTTAGCTGGCCATTAAGCAACTCATGAAAGTGCTCTTCCCATCGCTCTAAGATGCCATTAAGATCGGCGATCAGATTACCCTCTTTGTCCTTGCAGTATGTGCAATGCGGTGTGTATTGCGTCATACCGCGGACCCTTTGGTAGAACTTCCGCGCCTGGTGCGGTCCTTGCTCTCTGTACTGTTCCAGTTCACGGACGAGATTCTTCTCCACGGCTGCTTTCTTTCGCCGGTGAACTGTTTTTTCATATCTTCTGAGCTCTTTATATTCATCTTCGCGTGCCCGCGTTCTATGAGATTGTTGCATTGCTCGGTACGCAACATTCTTACGTTCAGTCGCTAGCTTACATTCGTCATCGAACCAGTCGTTTCGATCTCTACGACTACTGCCTAAGATGGAGTCAGCAGTACTAATGACAGTATTCTTAAGGCGTGTCCATTTCTCTTCTACGCCCGACATCTCAGCCCTAGGACTTACTCTCCCTGCATTTATGGCGAGTCCTATCGCTTGACAGTAGTTGTTTCTGGTCTCTTCATTGCGAAAGGCAGTCGTGTTGACTCGAATCTGATTCGCGGATGCAGTCTTCCGTGATGATGCAATCCGCGCTCGGAGCACCATACCAACAAGATAGTGGTCCGAGTCCACGTTTGCACCTCGGTACCTTCGTACCGTCATCAGGTTCGGGTTGTGGCGGCCGTTTATCAACACGTGGTCAATCTGATTGCGAGTAGCTCCATCGGGAGATACCCAGGTGGCTTTGTGGATATTCTTACGCGCAAACCTTGTACTCGCAACGACCAGATTATTGCTTGCTGCCATCTCTATGACTCGTTGTCCATTGTCATAAGTGTTCTCGTGTAAGCTATGGGTGCCAATGTATACTGAATACTGGCGCCCTACCTATTTTAGCATTCATATCCCCCAGAATGATTTTTACATCATACTGAGGGCAGGCATGTAGTTCCCGTTCGACTGATTCAAAGAATTCTTCTTTTTCATCATCTGGGGAATCCTCTGTAGGTGCGTGAACGTTTATGAGGCTTATGTTTTTAAATTCGCCCCGCACGCGAAGGGTGCATAGCCGTTCATTTATTGCATTAAAGCCGATAACGATGGGTTTCATTCTTTTGCTGACTAGAAACCCCACCCCGAGCACATGATGTCTTGCATGACAGCTGTAATAAATGTCATATTCTAATTTTTGTATGACACCATTCCCTGTCCACCGCATCTCCTGAATTGCTGTTAAGTCAGCATTATATTTGGACAGGGTATCGGCTAGCTACTGTGCAGCTCGAGCTCTATACAGTGAGCGTACGTTCCATGAGAAAATTCTTAAATCGTTTAGCCGTTTTCGTTGCCGTGGTCGTCGTCGTTCATCAGTTTATCCGAGGCTGATTTTGGGTTCCATAATAAAAAATTTTTACAGGCGAGGTTATTGGACTCGCGCCAACCTTTCTTTGAAGGGACTAGCCCGATCATTCAGCTTTTCCTGCATTGGAGGAAAATTTTCGATTATAGTCTGATCAATTGTATGAAGATGGACAGTAGATAGCCGGGCTAACTCGTTTCTAAATGGAAGCATCGTTTCATTTTCTCGTCTACCATGGTAAAAATGTTGACGCTTATCCGTATGTACAATATGAAGTTCTCCTTGAGCTGTGACCCTGGATAAGGCTACGTACACCAAATATTGTGAATGTGTGTTTCTGTATTTGTAAACAATTTCATCAAAAATCCCTCCTTGCGATTTATAAATTGTTAACGAGCAGGCTGGTTTTAGTAAAAAATGGTTTCTTTTAGCAAGAATCGATTTATTTCGATTGAAAGGGACTGTTCCGGGTCTACGATTGGTAGGATTCCGTTTCCATTAATAGCAGCCATTTTCCCACGTGTTTTGGGACCGACGCCCAATTCAACGTGTGCCAATTTGCCTATTGCCCCATTGGCTAACCCATCATCAACGTTGATGTTTGTGGCTATCACGTAGGGTTTATCTACAACGAAATTAATTTCGTATGGCAACCCTCCTGTGTCAATCGTGCTGAGTTTGTGAAGCTTCTCTCTAGCGACCATTTCTTTTTCGCGACTAGCTCCACACCTGAATATATCAACACCAGCAATGGAATTCGATGTTTTATTAGATGAACTCAAGATTCTCAAATTATACGCATCGACTGAACGATTATCATTGAATAATCGAATTCCATTAGGACAGCGTTCTTCCGCTTCCGTCCCTGAGTAGAATATCGATTTAATCAATTGCAACTCTTGCTTATCCAAACGATCTCCATTACCAACCTTTGTTAATAATGATGAGAATTCAGCATTCTCCTGTCGCATAACTTCAGTCAATTCATAAAAAACAATTTCCTTCCATAACTGCTGACCATCGATCCGCTGTATTTTTTTCCTCCAAATAGGAGTCGCTCTAACCGGTGGCAACTGCCTCAAATCACCAATAAAAATGATGTGCAATCCACTTAAAACGGCATTATTATTTCCCGTTATTTCTTTCAACCGCGTTCTAACATTTCCGCCCCAATCATTTTGACTTCATCAATGAGTATCATCTTGACATACTTAAATAAAGATCTATAAAAACTCTTAAGTCCGTCCGATGGCATTTGGAAACTCGACAGGGTTATTTTAAACGCAGTATAATCTATATCTATAATTTTTGAAGTAGAATAAAATTGATTAAACAAAATAAATAGGATTTTGGAAATGGATTCAGAAAATTAATTAAAGCTGTTAAACTGTGCATCGATTGCTATGGGGTTAAGACGTGGAGAAAAAATAGAAGTGAATACAGTTCGTTCAGCTTTATCACAAGAGAGCTTCGAACAAACGACAAAACCTCATTTCTAAATTATTTGAGGATGTTTGAAGCGACATTTTAGATGCTGTTGGGGCTGGTCAGAAATGAAATAACTAAAAGCAACTCATTGACGAGGGACGCAATCCCACCGGCAGAAAAACTGGCAGCCACTTTGAGGTTCCTAGCTACAGGCTAGTCGTACATGAGCACCAACTACCAAACCCGGTTATAACAGCTTTTTTTAAGCAGAACAGTACCTGAAGTTTGCCGATCTCTGTGGAAAAACTTATTCCCTATATATTTAAAAGTGAGCAGAGGTTTAATTTTTTACATTTTAATTTTGTTAGGGTTTCAATTTAACATAAATTATATTAAGTAAAAAAATCCGATTGCGAAGATGGGGGACGAATAACTTCCACATTCAAAACCTCGATGAGCTGCCGCAGTTGCAGGCGTTCGGTCGATGTAGAGCTACTTCCAGTCGCTAGTGGTGAAAGTGGAGTGCTCTGTCGTTTGGCACGCTGTCTTTGCCCCAAATCTTCCTGCACACTGTTCCTTAAACTCCTTTGGATTTCCCACGACGCGTTTCTTTGAATGCGTTCGTCCTTTATTTTGGCCATTTCAAAGACAACTTGCTTCCCCAACCAAGCGTATTGGGATTTATTTTCAATTTTCTTTTACAACAGTCCTGTTACAACTTCGATTTCTTTTGAAATGGATTTGGACTGCATTTTGTACTGAACAGAAAGACAAAAAATATGTTATAAAAAATTATCATTATTCATTTTTAAAATTTATTTTGCTTTAAGTTTCCTTCAACAAAATCGGAATGGGAGAGAATTACTGACGAATTTGCAATTCTCTGGTAGTTCCCAAATTACCTGGGTGCTCTAGACGGGAAGCATATACCATTCCGAAGCCTTCGAAAAGATGGAGCCTTTTACCACAACTACAAAGGCTCCAATAGCATAATTTTGTTAGCCTTAGCGGATGCTAGTTGCCAGCTAATCTGTGTAGACATTGAGTGTAATGGAAGGAGCAACGACGCAGGTGTTTTGTCCCAAAGCAAATTGAGGGAGGACATTGATGATGCGCCCAATCAGTTCCCGGACAGTAAAATTGTTGGAAATGGAAGAACCCTTCCATTTGTTATCTTCAAAAGCATTTGATGAAGCCATATTCATTTGTAACGAAATGTTACAAGAAAAGAATATACAACCTTCGTCTACCCAGGGCAAGGCATGTTATTGAACATAGTTTTGGCATCCTTTCCAACCGATTTAAGATTCTTCAAACGACAATTAATATGCGCGTTGAGAATGTTGAGCTGGTCACACAAGCTTGTTTTACACAATTTTTTGCTTCACCATGAACAAATTTCAATGGTAAACACATCGTACACTTCCACGGAAATACCAACAACTAGTTCCAGCTCCCCACAAGAAGTAGAAAATCCCCGTAAGGCATAGCGGAAAAGATTCGACAAAGCTTTGCAGAATATTTCACACAGGAGGTACAAGGGACAAGTGGGCAAGAGAGACAACTAAAAACATAAAAAAAACCTTTTCTTTGGAATTTGTTTTAAGGATTCATCCGGCGTATCATGTGCATGATGTATCTAAAAAGAACAATATTATTTATTTTACAATTAAATTGTTTAATTTTCAAATTAAATTCAAATTTTTAACCTCTTGTATGTTGGAAACCGAAGGTTTTGTTTGGCAAAAAGTTTTTAAAAACAGCAGTTATTCATAACACCACAGTTTTGGTTCACATACATCTTCTAAACCTTCGCCACTCTTTTTGCTTTTTTCAATTTCCCGGAACTCACGGGTAAATTGGTTCTTCAGTGTATGTATTTTGCGCTTTATGACTTCGATGATAATTGTTGGAATTGTGGGTCTCAGTGAATCCATTATGGACTGTAGAGAATTACATCCCTTAATCCTATCAATATAATCGTTATGACTTGGATTATATAAATTAGGGTGCATTCCATAAAATACAATGTGAATTCCCGTGTCCAAAAACCAGAAGACATTTTCTTTTTATGCATCTGATGTTCATCCCATTAACAAGAAAATCGAATGAAAAAAAACACAACGTAAAACGAATATGACAAAAACAGAAACGTCAAAATGAGACTACTAAAAATCAGCCCGCTACTCACCGAAAATATTTTTTTGCAACTCATTTCCTCACATCTGCTTTCTTTTTCGCACTTATGTGTGCCTGGTCTCGTGAGACATCGTGTAATAGGGGACTAACCAATTGTTTTAAAAACAAGACTCATAAAATTCTGATAGTAGAAGCCGAGGTAAATACCAGTTAACTTTTCCATGCATTACACGCACCAAACACGACGCGCGACACGCTTCACTCGCGGAATATCAAAAATGCTACTCACAAAATTTCAGCTATCTAGGTCGTGTGAAAGGTCAAAAACTAATGACTTAACTTTTTTTCTAACTCGTAATAAGTTGACGCGTAACAAAAGTGTTTTGTTAATTTTTTTCTATATATGAAAATCGATTCTTAAGGAGTAAACTCCAAAAATTCGCTTTAAGCAACTATAGGGTGTTTTTTTGGGAGGTTTGTTTTTCCGATAGATGTCGTTTTATTTTATGACAGTTGTTTTGACAGCTCAAAGTGGCATTTCTACTCAGTATTGTTTGGCAAATCATTATGAAAAAAAAAAAAAAAAAAATGACATTTGTGAAAAATAGTCGTGGTAGCCATATGCCAGAAATTGTGTTTAAATGTTAAATGCCAAAAAATTATCTACCAAATAAAAAAAAATTTTGGTCATTTCATAATTTTATATGTGTTTTATTCAAAAAAAAAATCGGCAACCTCTTATAAAAACACGTTATATCTAACGGGTGTTTTTTTAAGAGGTTGGCGATTTTTTTTTTGAATAAAACACATATAAAATTATGAAATGACCAAAATTTTTTTTTATTTGGTAGATAATTTTTTGGCATTTAACATTTAAACACAATTTCTGGCATATGGCTACCACGACTATTTTTCACAAATGTCATTTTTTTTTTTTTTTTTTTTTTTTTTTTTTTTTTTTTCATAATGATTTGCCAAACAATACTGAGTAGAAATGCCACTTTGAGCTGTCAAAACAACTGTCATAAAATAAAACGACATCTATCGGAAAAACAAACCTCCCAAAAAAACACCCTTTATATATAAAGGATTTGGCATCCGAATCTTTTTTGAATCGCAATCATAAGGCAAATTATGACCAATATAACTATAGCTGTATTTTATTTGAATTCGAATGTCAAAACCAGCCAAAACCAGTCAAACAGCAGGTTATCACAATTCCAAAGAAGGAATTCGACAGTGCAATTGTTGTTGTTCCTCGGCAATAAAATACGGCTTATATAATAAGGAATTACAACAACAATAACACTATCTATATCCTTTTGAAATAAGCAAAATCTGCTGTTTTGCTGGTTTTGACATTCGAATTCGGATTCAGATTCCAAATAAAATACATACAGTTAAAATAATAATAATGTACATTGTACATGAGTAAAGTTGGTAAAACTTTTATTTACATAATTTTTATTCATAAACTCGTTTATCCAATTAATACAACCACTTTTACTTTTTTTAATTTATATGAAGCCAACAGATGTAAAAACACCTCTTAACATGCCACACGATGTAAGGAGGAATACGGCTTATTTTGATTCATTGTATTCAGGTATGGTAATAAAATTAAATGATAAAATAATTAATCAATTTAACTTAAATACAATCGAGAAGATTACAACAAACCAGATAAAGATGATTCTTACCAAAAATATACAGCTACGCCAACATCCCTAAAAAGTCTTTCGTCAGTTATGAAAAATCAGATAGAAGAAATTGATATGAAGGACATTGCGGATGTTACGTTGACGACTTTGGGCTTTCTATCGTTTGGTATCTTTATTCTACACATTCTTATAGTTGTTACAATGGTAATAATCTGTAATACATTGTTTAATATATTTTCCTTTGAAAGAATGTATTTTCCTAAAGGGTAAATACGATTTCAAAAGCTTGATGATGCCAATGGAATCTACGAATTATGGAAATGTAATATCAAACGATAACATCGAAGAGATTCGACGCAAAAAGCGATCAACCAATAACTTTATTCAAAGACTAGTTATGGTAATATTTATGCCAAACACATAATATAATTTTTTAATAAATTTTTCCATAACAGATAAACAATTTATCACTTCGCGTTTTGAATTCCATTGATTCCTTGGTTTTGCTTCCAAATGATAACGGAGTTTGTCACTACTTAACTTTGTGCGACAATAATAAATATTCCCGGAAACAATTGAAATTGCAGTGTATTGAAATTCTATTAAGGTAGTAAATGTTAACATTAAAATCACCAAAAATTCGAAAACATTTGAAAATATTTGTAAAATAATAGTTACGATTGTTATTGACAGTCAAAAATTTTCTCTATGATAGTTTTAGAGCTGAACTGCTGGTTACGGTCAAAGGAGGTACCTCCACCTAGGTGCTACATTTGAAAGCCCCTCAATAGGAGTGGGTTGTTTGCAATCAAATGAAAGGTTATACAAGTACATTTCAATTAAAAGTGGCCAACTGTACTCGCCTTGAATGTGGGATTTGCAAATTCATACAAATTCTTGACAATGATAAATTGGGTGGATTCCATTGCCTATCGAAAAGTTTTGTGGCTGTAGAAAAATGTTTAACGCTCTTCGGCATTGTGTTTATAGTGCTCCCACGAGCAGGCTCTGAAATCTTTTTTCAGTAAAATAAAGAATTTGTCCATGTTTTGAATGTTACTCGGATTGTTCAGTGAGACATCATACTGCCTCAGACTCATTTGTCTAGTTTCTTTCTCAAAATGTGTGTAACAATTGGAACGAATGATTATGTATTGCATTGGTTTGGATGCAACAAGACTGGAAAATAATAAGTGTTGGTTGGGAGAATCTCGAATAGAAGACAAGTTAATTGACATAAGTGAAACATCGAATGCTTCTATATTTATTAATCAGTTTTCATTCAACCATTCAATAATATGATATGATACGATACGATGATACCTTTTTTTTTTTAATAAATAAATCTGTGCTTTCTGTATTTTCAATATTTTCTTTCAGCTTGTAAATTGATTACGCAAAATACTGCCAAAGGTACCTTTCTACAGGTTACTTTTTTTATTTCCCAATTTTATATTACATCTGTCTACGTTTAAGATTAAGATTAAGATATTTTTATTAAACATTAAAGTAATATACAATTTTGATTTAAAACTAAACTTATAAATAATATTAATATGCGTCGGCTCAACAAAAGGGGCCCGACGTATTTACATTGTCTTTTTTTTTTTGGTATTGTTTATTTTTAAACAATATTTTTTACTACTTAATCTACTACATGTTAATTTTTAATGTAATTAAATTTTAAACAATAATTTTAAAATAAAATAAGAATGAAAAATATTAAGCGGCGTATAAACAGGGCGAACTTCAGCCTCTGTAATATTGGTTGCCCGCCTTCTCGTAGAAGGAGACGTCTTGATTGTTAAAGATGTCATCGAATCTAGCATCAGTGAATCCTCTTATGTGTATGTACCGGTGACTTGGCTCGATTTCCTCGATTCGCAGTCCTTGCATCTCAGGACTTGGATGTGTTTCCAATGCGTCGACGAATTTCCTCGCCATTCGGAACAAGTGGTCAGTTATTGGCAGCAGACCTGCTGCTTCGTATAGTTTTTTAGTCGACACAAACTTATAGCTGTTTGTCACCCTCCAGAGTCCTGTACAGATCCTTAGTACCTTCCTTTCAAATAGGGAGATCTTCTTCATCGTTGTTGGTGAGACGGTGAACCATATGGGGTAGCCATAGGTTATTACTGGCCTGATGAGTTGCTTGTAGATAAGCAGCCTGGTGTTGTTGGACAGACCGTTTCGTCTTTTAAGTAGCGGGTGCACCAAATGAAAAGCGTGGTTCGCTTTTTTCATTGTTTTGTCGATGTGAGAGTTAAACTTGAGCCTCTCAGTAAAGTTGATTCCCAGGTACTTAGTCTCTGACTTGGTGTTTATTGTTGTGTTATCCGGAAGGGTGATTTTTAAGGCTCTGCACCGGCTTGCGATTTTTCTTATCCTTGTTTCGGTTGCTGGTACTCGGAAGCAGATGAGTTCCGTTTTATTGGCGTTGATCTTTAGTCCCCACTTCAGGTAGTAGTCCCAAAGATTTCTGAGGTGTTCCTCCACTCTTCGGGCAGCTATCTCGGGAGATCGGGAAACTGCATACGTTATGGAGTCATCCGCGAAGAGCATAGTCCTTGTTCCGGCTGTATTTGTGGGTTGATCCGCCGTGAAGATGCTATACAGGATTGGTCCAAGTCTGGAACCTTGAGGAACTCCGGCTTTGATCCTTTTCCTTGTCGATGGGCGGTCGTACACCTGTACAAAGAAGACCCTGTTAAAAGGAAATTTTTAATTATTTTTACAATATAATTGGGGAAACCAAAACTAATAAGCTTGTACAGTAGCCCGTTTATCCAGACACTATCTAAAGCTTTTTCGATGTCTAGCAAACAGGCCACTGTACTACTTTTGACGTTCAGTCCTTTAGTGACGTCACTGTGAAGCTTCAGCAGAGGGTGCAGCGTAGAGTGCTTTTCTCGGAAACCGTACTGAAAGGAAGGAATAAGATTTCTTTCCGTACAAAACGTATTGATCTTTTTACGGATCAATGATTCCAATACTTTACTGATACAACACAGTAAAGCTATTGGACGGTAACCAGTTACGCTGGAGCGGTCGGTTTTCTTGGGTACTGGTACTACCTTGGCCACCTTCCAGTTGTCCGGAAAGTAGCCATTGTTTAGGCAATTGTTGAAAATGATGGTTAACATCAAAATTGCCATACCCGGTAACTTTTTAAGCAAAAAGTTAGGAATCCCATCTGTGCCTGATGATTTTTTTGAGTTTCCACTCATAATCAAATCATTGACAACAGCTGTTCCGGTAAACATATCGACATCTACGGATGCGTTGGCGCGATTTTCTTCACTGAACTGCACTATAGTATTTCCTGGAGAAGTGGTGTCTTCCACAAGACTTTCAACCTCTTCCAAGAAATCTGGAAGATGCGTTGGTGGTCGGTCCGTAAAGCTCCTTTCAAAATGGCAGGCAAAGGCTTCCGCTTTCTCAGCAGCGCTGGATACTGTTCGATCTTCAATGGTGATAATCTCTGGAATGGAAATACGCTTTCCAACCAGAGAGTTCAGCTTCCTAAAAGCATCAGGGCCTGGTTTGATGTCCTGGAGCCGTTTGGTCAGTTCATCTTCCTGAAACCTCCGCACAGCTTGACGACACATGTTAACTGTATAACGCAGTTGCGAAAGTACTGTCGTTGACTGTGTTAAGTGTCCTATTGAAGATTCTCTGAAGGCGTTTCCTAAGTCGTTGCTTGTGAGCATATATGGCCTGTATATGCTCAGGCAAGTGTTGGAAGCGATCCCTGCTAGTGCGAATTGTTTTCTGCCGATTAATGGCTGAATTCACTGTAATCTCAAAATTTCTGATAGCATCATCAATTTCTGTATTCTCCAGATTTCTGCAAGCCGCTGGAATAGGAAGTTCAGCTTCAACTTCTGATCTAAACCGGTTCCAGTTTATTTTCTTAAAGTTGATGTGAAGTTCAGGTGTTGGGGTGACTTGCACAATTCGCTGGTTCAGCCTCACTCGAAGCTCTATGGCCATATGATCCGAGTCGCTATCATGCGCCAAGCAGGAATAATTTCTTAATTCTGGGAGAATATTTAAGAAATTTGCGGTTGCCAGAAAGAAATCCAAAGTTGACGGTGTCCGAGGGTACGTCTTCCGGGGCTGTGAAACTATAGCCATCGTGTGCTGATGCGGATTTGAGTCCATCCAGTCTGTAATGGCCCTTCCTTTGTGATTGCACACTTCGTCCTGCCATCGAGTATGTCTAGCATTAAAATCACCTCCAACAACACAGTATGTGTGTCTAGAGGAGGTGTTGCAGACAGTTTGCAAATCCCGTTGGATGTCTTCCCTCGTTGCGTTACAGTGATTGTACACCGATATCACCAGCAAGGTCTCCACTTCGTTGACTTTAATGCTGACAGCTGTTGCTTCCATGCTACGTAGACCACTGATTTGCACCTTTTCGCCTGCCATAGTGTTCCTGATAAGGACCGCCGTCCCAGAGCGTCCACTGCCTTTGTCGACCCTGTGGATATTGTATCCGTCTGGACTGAACGGATTTCTCCCAGTGAGATTTGTTTCCTGTAAAAGAAGAATGTCAGGTTTATTAGTTTTAATAAATAATGTTAGTGTGATACGCCTAGCTAACGAATAAATGGAATTCACATTATATGAGAATATACTTATCCTGCTTATTGTGAACATAATTCACAAATAAGTCGACCCAAAACGGTTGTTTTGGACCTGTCATCAAGACTGCTATAATTAGCAGGCACGACTTCTCTTGCCTTCTGTAGAATTGTAAAGAGGTCAGCTCCAAATAGCCTTTCCGTATCGTCGAAGATGTTGGCTTTTCCGGTAGATGGTACAGGTTTAACGGCTGGCTTTTTTATTGGTTTGCTGTTTGATGCTGCATGGCTGCTTGTTAGAGGCTTGCTGATCGTTGCTGGCTTGCTGGAAGTCCCCATAGCAGCTATACTAGCAAAACTTACTCCCTTTACTATGGCTTTTGAAGCAGACATCTGGGCGAATTTATGTTGTTCCTTCTTCTTTTGTGCGGTTTTAAGCTTTTCAGCCATCTTTTCCTTATATTTTGGACATCCTTTATAGTTTGCCGGATGTCCATTTTTCTGGCAGTTTGTGCAGAAAACGTTGTCGTCTTTTATATTGTCTGCATTTCTTGGGCATTGGCAAGGCAAGTGCTCATCTTTGCACTTGACGCATCTGTATTTCATGCCGCAATTACTTGCGACATGTCCAAATTTTTGGCAGTTTCTGCATTGAGTAATGCCCGCCGATTTTAGTTTTTCCCAATGCACCAACTGGTTCAAAAGGAGGGTTTTTGAGCAAACTGCCGCTTTATCGCAGTTCTTCTCCAGCTCGACAATGAAATGATTAAATTTCTTGTCAGTCCTTTGAGATTTGAAGGGTTTCACCACTAGTACAGGGACACCCTCTGTCGTCAACGCTTCCTTGACATCTTCAGCATCAAAGGAGTGGTGAATACCTTTTAGGACCAACATTTCTTTCCTGTCCTCCTTTGCAGTATAAGTGTTAAACTCAGTCTTTCCCGATTGTAGGAAAGACCGAATTAGCTGATAGCCATCTCTGTTCATGGCCGTAACGACTGATTTGTTGCTGTTGATGTTGCAAATTCTGCAACTAATGTTGGCGCTCTTCGTGAACTTTGATAGTTCAGCGACGTTTAGTCTGAAGCAGACTATTGGCGGCATGGAAAAAGGTTTTGCTGTTGGTCCCGTAGTTTGGGATTTTTGGCTTGATGGAGCGACTGGTGGTGGTGCCTTCTTATTTGAGACCTTTTGGGACTCTTTTGGTAAAGCTGTTTTATCAACAGCAATTTTTTTATCAACAGCAGCCACTCCAGGAGAAGATGATGTTGGTGGTGATGATGGTCTGGAATTTCCAGACAACCTCCTTTTTTTTTGCCTTTGCGGGCATGGTTTCAGGAGAAGACCAAGCTTTGCGACTGTCTTCGTCGCTGGAGTTATCCTCTCCACCACTGCTGGATTCGGGCACTTCAGTATCCGATTCCTCGACAACGCTCATGGTTTCCTCCTCTGAAGTCGCTGAATCGCACAGCTGGTTCACTTCATCCAGCCTTCGGTACAACGACAAGAGGAAATCCCCACCATGGTTGGTTACTTGTTCCTTAATTAAGGACAAGACCTCGTTTACTTTTTCCTTCCTTTTTGCTTTTTTCCCCATTTTATAGGGCTGATCGAAAGGAAATATTCTGAAAATATATATGAAATGAAAGAAAAATATTTCTGAAATTAAAAAATAATTAGTGAAATAATAAAAAATAAAAAGTAGCAGGTAACGAAATGCTCGCTTTTGGTTTTGGGTTTTTTTTTTTCAATCGGTAGCAGGTAGCTTGACGATATGATGCGTGATGTGCGTGTGCTCGTTTTGAGCGCTCGATGATGACTGACATCTGTCTACGACACCTGGTAACTTTTATAAGATATATTAGTGGGATATTCTTTAAATCTTGCGGGCCATTGCCTTACAGAAACTTGTTAAACCATACGTAGTAATTTTTTTAAACTACAATAACATATTTAAACAAATTGAAATGTTAACTGTATATATATACACTCGTATAGCTCTGCTTTTAAATATATATTGGAAGTCCAGCGGTTTGCGTCTTCTTAACCGTCTTCTCGTATTGGTTTCTTGTTTGGGTACGTTTTGTTTGTATTTCGTCTTTTACGATGAGGATGTTGAAATCACGTTGTAATTGTAAGTCTTCATTGGATATATACCACGGTGCATTTACTATGGTTCTAGGAACTTTTGTTTGCAGTCTTTGAATAATGTTAATATTGGGCTTAGATACAGGCAGTTCCCCAAATTTAAATTGTACAGTTTTGTCCTCGTTTCCCATCCGTAGAACCAATCTACTGCCTTGTCCAGTGCTATTCTGACATTATGTGGCTAATATTATGCATTTGTTTGAGGACAGGATTACAGTATCATCTGCAAATGTAGCTAGCATGGAATTTATTGGTGTCGGCATATATGTAGGGTGTTTTTTTGGGAGGTTTGTTTTTCCGATAGATGTCGTTTTATTTTATGACAGTTGTTTTGACAGCTCAAAGTGGCATTTCTACTCAGTATTGTGGCAAATCATTATGAAAAAAAAAAAAAAAAAAAAAAATGACATTTGTGAAAAATAGTCGTGGTAGCCATATGCCAGACGTTATATCTAACGGGAGTTTTTTTAAGAGGTTGCCGATTTTTTTTTTGAATAAAACACATATAAAATTATGAAATGACCAAAATTTTTTTTTATTTGGTAGATAATTTTTTTTTTTTTTTTTTTTTTTCATAATGATTTGCCAAACAATACTGAGTAGAAATGCCACTTTGAGCTGTCAAAACAACTGTCATAAAATAAAACGACATCTATCGGAAAAACAAACCTCCCAAAAAAACACCCGTTATATGATAGAAATGAATTTAAAGAATTCTATGTAATAAATAAAGAGTTAATGGTGAAAGGAGTGTTTATATTTACTATTTGTACTCAGTGAATGAGTAATTCGGCATGCCAAGAGAGATTGGCTTAGTTTGGTACTCTTGTAGTCGCAGAACATGAAATAAAGAGAGGAATCTGCGCTCTTAAGAGTCGTTCATGTGAATGGCGAGGACTAAGGGCAGTTGGGCAGGGGCCTTACCACCGACTCCGCCGGCGTTCGTTGTTATTCGCTTATTTATTTCCGCTTCGCCTATTAGTACCACACTACAAACAACGCAACGCTATAAGCAAATTTTTGTGCACTGACTTATCACTGCACTGACTTCACTGACTTATCACTGTCAAATATTGAAGTTTAATGTTAATAGTAGAAAATACATTGTCATTATTAATAATATAATAATTAAGAATTATTTTACACAATTTATTATTGAACCCCAATTTTCATTAACAAATTAATAACATAACCTATATAAGTTAGTTTTTCTTCTTTAAAATGATTTGGTGTATAATTAAAAATACACGTTATTTTCTAACAAAAATTATATATTCTTTTATAAATACATAAAAAAATTGTTTTATATAAATGATTAAAATTATGTACTTACATTTTAAGACCACAAATTATGTCAGGCGAACAACAACGCCAAAAAATACAAAGCGTTTATAATATCGCTTGACATCGAAAATGAATGAGTTAGTTTTTTATAGTACCAAATTATTGTAAGTTTACGCCTATAGGCGTTCTTTTTTACGATTATCGCTTTTTGTAGTAGGAAAATCGCAAAAGCGAACCAGCAATGAACGCCGGCGAAGTCAGTGGTAAGGCCCTAATCTGTGAAAGCGTTCGGATCAGTGATCGATATTTCTCTAGCATCAGATGTGGGATTTTTCCTTAATTCGCCGTTACATATTTTTGTCCCAATTAGCGTTGTTTCTGTGCGTTGCGTTTTTTTTCTTTTAACGGAATTACGAACGGTCGGTGGCTCTTGAAGGGATTAATTTCGCATTACGCGTTAATAATAATTAATTTTAAATTGTTTGCCAAAAAAAAAAAAGAAGAATATTTGACTCGACTGTGGTACGTACGCATTGGTGCTTCGTTGCGCGGCGACGACAGTCGAACAGTTACTCTGTCTGAACGGTTGTGCGTTGTTGGAAGGAGAGAGAAAAAAAAACAAGAGTTATCTTGTCGGTGCATGCCTTTTGCCTTTAGTTTGGTGCCACTATTGCAAGTGTACTTGATTGTTCGTTTCAAAATTGACTGGTAGACGTAAAGAAGTGAGAAGGGTACAGTCAATTTGTATTTTCTGTAATAACCTTACTGCATTGGTAAGTCATTTGAATATTTTGTATTATGTCGGAAGAAACGACTGATCCTGGTACCGTTGAGGCTACCAAGGAACGCGAAAAGTCTGATACAGTCGTTGGAGCACGGCCAGGTGGCTCAAACATAAATGCAAGCCATCTGCTTATTACTCTGGAAGCATTAAATTCTGTCTTGAGCGCTAGAAGAGAATGGAATTGTGGGGAAGTTGTCGGATTTCCGAATTACGATCCGGACCACTCTCGGGTCAGCATAGTTCAGTGGTGTGTTGATATAGACGCGCAGATCGAAAGAGATGAATTTAAAAATTTTGATGTACTACCGCGTGTACATACGGCGCTGTGCAGTAGGGCAAAAACCTGGTATGAAAAATATGGCTATCAGCACTATGCTTGGTGCGATCTACGTGTTCATTGTTACACACTTTTTCAAGCGGTTCCGATATTGTCGGACAGTTAAAGCAGGTTGTTTTATATAAATGATTAAAATTATGTACTTACATTTTAAGACCACAAATTATGTCAGGCGAACAACAACGCCAAAAAATACAAAGCGTTTATAATATCGCTTGACATCGAAAATGAATGAGTTAGTTTTTTATAGTACCAAATTATTGTAAGTTTACGCCTATAGGCGTTCTTTTTTACGATTATCGCTTTTTGTAGTAGGAAAATCGCAAAAGCGAACCAGCAATGAACGCCGGCGAGGTCAGTGGTAAGGCCCCAGAATCTGTGAAAGCGTTCGGATCAGTGATCGATATTTCTCTAGCATCAGATGTGGGATTTTTCCTTAATTCGCCGTTACATATTTTTGTCCCAATTAGCGTTGTTTCTGTGCGTTGCGTTTTTTTTCTTTTAACGGAATTACGAACGGTCGGTGTGCTCTTGAAGGGATTAATTTCGCATTACGCGTTAATAATAATTAATTTTAAATTGTTTGCCAAAAAAAAAAGAAGAATATTTGACTCGACTGTGGTACGTACGCATTGGTGCTTCGTTGCGCCGCGACGACAGTCGAACAGTTACTCTGTCTGAACGGTTGTGCGTTGTTGGAAGGAGAGAGAAAAAAAAACAAGAGTTATCTTGTCGGTGCATGCCTTTTGCCTTTAGTTTGGTGCCACTATTGCAAGTGTACTTGATTGTTCGTTTCAAAATTGACTGGTAGACGTAAAGAAGTGAGAAGGATGCAGTCAATTTGTATTTTCTGTAATAACCTTACTGCATTGGTAAGTCATTTGAATATTTTGTATTATGTCGGAAGAAACGACTGATCCTGGTACCGTTGAGGCTACCAAGGAACGCGAAAAGTCTGATACAGTCGTTGGAGCACGGCCAGGTGGCTCAAACATAAATGCAAGCCATCTGCTTATTACTCTGGAAGCATTAAATTCTGTCTTGAGCGCTAGAAGAGAATGGAATTGTGGGGAAGTTGTCGGATTTCCGAATTACGATCCGGACCACTCTCGGGTCAGCATAGTTCAGTGGTGTGTTGATATAGACGCGCAGATCGAAAGAGATGAATTTAAAAATTTTGATGTACTACCGCGTGTACATACGGCGCTGTGCAGTAGGGCAAAAACCTGGTATGAAAAATATGGCTATCAGCACTATGCTTGGTGCGATCTACGTGTTCATTGTTACACACTTTTTCAAGCGGTTCCGATATTGTCGGACAGTTAAAGCAGGTTGTTTTATATAAATGATTAAAATTATGTACTTACATTTTAAGACCACAAATTATGTCAGGCGAACAACAACGCCAAAAAATACAAAGCGTTTATAATATCGCTTGACATCGAAAATGAATGAGTTAGTTTTTTATAGTACCAAATTATTGTAAGTTTACGCCTATAGGCGTTCTTTTTTACGATTATCGCTTTTTGTAGTAGGAAAATCGCAAAAGCGAACCAGCAATGAACGCCGGCGAGGTCAGTGGTAAGGCCCCAGAATCTGTGAAAGCGTTCGGATCAGTGATCGATATTTCTCTAGCATCAGATGTGGGATTTTTCCTTAATTCGCCGTTACATATTTTTGTCCCAATTAGCGTTGTTTCTGTGCGTTGCGTTTTTTTTCTTTTAACGGAATTACGAACGGTCGGTGTGCTCTTGAAGGGATTAATTTCGCATTACGCGTTAATAATAATTAATTTTAAATTGTTTGCCAAAAAAAAAAGAAGAATATTTGACTCGACTGTGGTACGTACGCATTGGTGCTTCGTTGCGCGGCGACGACAGTCGAACAGTTACTCTGTCTGAACGGTTGTGCGTTGTTGGAAGGAGAGAGAAAAAAAAACAAGAGTTATCTTGTCGGTGCATGCCTTTTGCCTTTAGTTTGGTGCCACTATTGCAAGTGTACTTGATTGTTCGTTTCAAAATTGACTGGTAGACGTAAAGAAGTGAGAAGGATGCAGTCAATTTGTATTTTCTGTAATAACCTTACTGCATTGGTAAGTCATTTGAATATTTTGTATTATGTCGGAAGAATCGACTGATCCTGGTACCGTTGAGGCTACCAAGGAACGCGAAAAGTCTGATGAAGTCGTTGGAGCACGGCCAGGTGGCTCAAACATAAATGCAAGCCATCTGCTTATTACTCTGGAAGCATTAAATTCTGTCTTGAGCGCTAGAAGAGAATGGAATTGTGGGGAAGTTGTCGGATTTCCGAATTACGATCCGGACCACTCTCGGGTCAGCATAGTTCAGTGGTGTGTTGATATAGACGCGCAGATCGAAAGAGATGAATTTAAAAATTTTGATGTACTACCGCGTGTACATACGGCGCTGTGCAGTAGGGCAAAAACCTGGTATGAAAAATATGGCTATCAGCACTATGCTTGGTGCGATCTACGTGTTCATTGTTACACACTTTTTCAAGCAGTTCCGATATTGTCGGACAGTTAAAGCAGGTTGTTTTATATAAATGATTAAAATTATGTACTTACATTTTAAGACCACAAATTATGTCAGGCGAACAACAACGCCAAAAAATACAAAGCGTTTATAATATCGCTTGACATCGAAAATGAATGAGTTAGTTTTTTATAGTACCAAATTATTGTAAGTTTACGCCTATAGGCGTTCTTTTTTACGATTATCGCTTTTTGTAGTAGGAAAATCGCAAAAGCGAACCAGCAATGAACGCCGGCGAGGTCAGTGGTAAGGCCCCAGAATCTGTGAAAGCGTTCGGATCAGTGATCGATATTTCTCTAGCATCAGATGTGGGATTTTTCCTTAATTCGCCGTTACATATTTTTGTCCCAATTAGCGTTGTTTCTGTGCGTTGCGTTTTTTTTTCTTTTAACGGAATTACGAACGGTCGGTGTGCTCTTGAAGGGATTAATTTCGCATTACGCGTTAATAATAATTAATTTTAAATTGTTTGCCAAAAAAAAAAAAAGAAGAATATTTGACTCGACTGTGGTACGTACGCATTGGTGCTTCGTTGCGCGGCGACGACAGTCGAACAGTTACTCTGTCTGAACGGTTGTGCGTTGTTGGAAGGAGAGAGAAAAAAAAACAAGAGTTATCTTGTCGGTGCATGCCTTTTGCCTTTAGTTTGGTGCCACTATTGCAAGTGTACTTGATTGTTCGTTTCAAAATTGACTGGTAGACGTAAAGAAGTGAGAAGGGTGCAGTCAATTTGTATTTTCTGTAATAACCTTACTGCATTGGTAAGTCATTTGAATATTTTGTATTATGTCGGAAGAAACGACTGATCCTGGTACCGTTGAGGCTACCAAGGAACGCGAAAAGTCAGATGAAGTCGTTGGAGCACGGCCAGGTGGCTCAAACATAAATGCAAGCCATCCGCTTATTACTCTGGAAGCATTAAATTCTGTCTTGAGCGCTAGAAGAGAATGGAATTGTGGGGAAGTTGTCGGATTTCCGAATTACGATCCGGACCACTCTCGGGTCAGCATAGTTCAGTGGTGTGTCGATATAGACGCGCAGATCGAAAGAGATGAATTTAAAAATTTTGATGTACTACCGCGTGTACATACGGCGCTGTGCAGTAGGGCAAAAACCTGGTATGAAAAATATGGCTATCAGCACTATGCTTGGTGCGATCTACGTGTTCATTGTTACACACTTTTTCAAGCGGTTCCGATATTGTCGGACAGTTAAAGCAGGTGGCTAATGTCGAAAGTGGTGACTTTGTTACCTTTTTTTTTTTTTTATAATTCGCGCACGCTTCCAGGGGTTCGCACCCTTATAATGCTTGGCACAGCGTGGGCGTTAAATACTGATTTCTATACCTATACTGATTTCTTTATGGAGAAGGTTTCCCAAATTAATCGATTGCCATTTGAGATACCGGAAGATAGAGTAATAAGCATCGTTATCTGTTGTATTGCGAAGGTAGGTTTGCGAAATTCGTTGACTTTCGTTATACCGTACAGACTTTGATTGATCATTTGTCTTCTATAGTTGAGTCCCTAAGGCGTAAAAGAGACTTTGATAAAAATCAAAGAAGAAACAAAGATTTTAAAGATTTTTCGGTTTCTGGGCGACATGATGGTCCAGGGTTTGATGCTAAGCGTTCGCGAGTAAGCAACAATAAAAAATGTTTTGGTTGTGGCAAAGTGTTACATTTTAAAGCAAATTGCTTTCAGAAATCTCCGGTCAGTGCTAAACAAAATCTTCAAACGTCAGAGATGCCTAAGTTGGCCTTGACTAACTGTGCGTTCTGTGGCAAGGCAGGCCACGAAGAAAAGACCTGCTGGGTCAAACAACGAGCAGACAGAAAGAAAGTTAACTTGTGTAGCGATATTGTTAGTCCAAGAAATTTTACTATTGCCGTTATTAATGGCGTTGTATGTCATTGCCTGCTTGACACTGGTTCCGATTGTTCCCTGATTAGATCTGATATTGCTAAAAAGTTGCGTTCAAAAAGGGCGACACATTTCTTGACTGCCCAAGGTATTGGTGAAAAGTCTATTCTCCTCACTAAACAAACAGATTTGTTAGTAGAGTTCGAAGACCTGGCAATTGAAATAACCTTACATATTATCGATGCAAGTCACCTTAGTAGCGACATCGTTATTGGAATCGATGTGTTAAAAAACCCTGGTATAGAAATAAGAGTCGATAGTGTTGGATCGACAATACGACGGAAAGTACCGGTTAGATCACACGTTAATGTCTGCGAAACAATTATTGCTCAGAACACCCCAAACGAATATAGGGTAAAGATCCATGAAATAATCAAAAAATATAAGAATTTCATTGTGCGCGGATACCCATCTACGAGTGTGACGTCTGGGGAATTAAGCATCAAGTTGCAGGCAAATTCCGTCGTCAATTATAGGACTTACCGATTGTCTATGTCGGAACGACAAGTTGTTAACGAAATAATATCTGATTTAAGGGTACATAATATAATTAGAGAAAGTGAGTCACCTTTTGCTAGTCCAGTAATATTGGTAAAAAAGTAGAATGGCCAAAACCGTCTTTGTGTTGACTATCGGGCCCTCAACCGTATTACGGTGAAAGATCGGTATCCGTTACCGAGAACTGATGATCAAGTGGATCGATTGTCTGGAAATCGTTTTTATACCTCGTTAGATATGGCCTCTGGTTTTTATCAGATCCCAGTAGAAGAAAGTGCAGTTGAGAAAACGGCTTTTGTAACGCCGGATGGGCATTTTGAATACCTACGAATGCCTTTTGGTTTGGCTAATGCCCCAGCTGTGTTCCAGAGAGCCATCAATAAAGCGCTGGGAGGTCTAAAAGATACTGTTGCTCTTGTATATCTAGACGGTGTGTTGATTCCCTCGAAAACTGTGTCCGAAGGATTGATACGCTTGGACATGGTCCTGAAAGCATTGACGGACAGTGGATTTTCCTCTAATGTTGATAAGTGCTACTTTCTACGAACAGGGATTGAATATTTAGGTAGAGAAATATACTTTGAAGGTATAAAACCTGGAAAATCCAAAGTGGATGCACTCGTCAGGTCACCTGAACCGACAAATGTAAAAGAAGTCAGTTAATGGGATTGTCCAATTATTTAAGAAGATTCGTTCCCGAGTTTGCTGCCAAAACTAAGTGTATCACGTCACTAACAAAGCAGGGGGAAAAGTTTGTGTGGACTGTGGAGTGTGAAAAGAATAAATAGAACTAATATAATAGCTTACCAAAAGACCGATACTGGTTGTTTTCGATCCAACTCGTGAAACTGAGTTCCACACAGATGCAAGTTCTATTGGACTTGGTGCTATATTGTTGCAAAGATGGACAGCATCACGTGGTAGCTTATTACAGCCAGGCAACAAAACCTTATGAGACCAAGTATCATAGTTATGAGTTAGAGACTCTAGCAGTTGTCAATGCTGTTAAGCATTTATAATAGTCACAGACTGTAATGCATTGAAGTCTACTAGGAAAAGAAAGACCTTTTACCCAGAGTTGCTAGATGGTGGATCTATCTTTAGGACTTTGAATTTGAAGTCCGTTACCGAAAAGGAAAAGCTATGCAGCATGCGGACTATCTGAGTCGGAATCCGCCGGTGCGAAGTTGCTGTCAGTTGAACAGTGTGTCTGAAAATTGGTTAAGTGTGGAACAAAGTTTGGATCCGGAAGTTCAAGAAATTATTGAACGGATTCGAGAGGGTGATACTGACTCGGAGTCGAATTATATAGTTAAGAGAGGTTTACTATATCGCAAATTGAAAGAAGGTAACAAACTGTATGTACCCAAACAGTGCCGATTGTCATTAATAAGGCGTTTTCATGAGGACAACTGTCACATTGGTTGGGAAAAAACGTTAACAAAAATGAAACAGCATTTTTGGATGCCAACAATGTCGAGAAATGTGAGGAAATTCGTTAATTCCTGTTTAATATGTCTGGTTGCAAAAAGGCCGTCGGGCAAGAAACAATCAGAGTTGCATCCAATTGATAAGTTGCCGATACCATTTCATACAGTACATGTAGATTGCATGGGGCCATTTGATTGAGACAATACTGCTGATAATCGATATATTTTAATTATCGTTGACTCGTTTACGAAGTTTGTTATTCTTTCGCCATGTAAAACATTGCAAGCTACCGAGACTGTACGCCTCATGGGTGATTTCGTCATGTTGTTTGGTATCCCCTGTCGTATCATCAGTAATAAGGGTACCAACTTTACTAGTGAGCTTTTTCAGAAGTTCTGTATGTCCTATGGGATTGATCATCACACAATTGCTCCTGGCATAAGTAGAGCTAATGGACAAGTGGAACGCTACGCGGATACCGTTGCCAACTTGTTGAGAACAAATTTGGATGTGAATCTAACGTGGCCGAACTATGTAAGTCGAATTCAGTTGGCACTTAATACGACGGTAAACAAGACCACGGGGCTCTTACCCATGAAAGTTTTAACCGGAATAGATGGTCGCACTCCGGAGATTAGTGCGCTGTTGGCACAGTTGGGTGTTGAACCAGAATATGAAGATATCGAAGGCATACGGATGTTGGCTGCAAACCGAATCCGAGAGTATGCAAATAGAATGAAAACTCGTTTTGACAAAGATAAATGTAAACCAACAGTACTTGCTATTGGGGATAAGGTTATGTACAAAAGTAATCAAATACGAAAATCTAAGCTAAATGCTTACTTTCGGGGACCTTATGAAGTTGTTGGCATATTACCAAAAGATAGATACAAGCTCAAGAATGGAATTAATAGGACGATTATCATCGCAGCAAGAGAAATCATTCGCCCTATACGAAGCGAAGGTTTGGATACTAATGCAGATGTTGCAATTGGTACGTATTCAAGAATCTATAATAAATTCTGAGCTTGATATTAAAGACTGTTGTGCAAATTATTATTGTTTGTCTTGAGATATGTGATTTTCTGAAAGACTGTTGTGCAAATTATTATTGCTTGTCTTGAGATGTGGTTCTCTGAAAGACTGTTGTGCAAATTATTATTGCTTGTCTTGAGATGTGATTCTCTGGAAGACTGTTATACAGATTGCTATTGTTTGTCTTGAGATGTGATTCTCTGGAAGACTGTTACGCAAATTATTATTGCTTGTCTTGATATGTGATTCTCTGGAAGACTGTTAAGTAAATTATTAATGTTTGTCTTGAGATGTGATTCTCTGGAAGACTGTTACGCAAATTATTATTGCTTGTCTTGAGATGAGATTCTCTGGAAGACTGTTACGCAAATTATTATTGCTTGTTTTGAGATATGATTCTCTGGAAGACTGTTAAGCAAATTATTATTGTTTGTCTTGAGATGTGATTCTCTGGAAGACTTTAAGCAAATTATTGTTGCTTGTCTTGAGATGTGATTCTCTAGAAGACTGTTTTACAGATTACTATTGTTTGTCTTGAGATGAAATTCTCTGAAGGACTGATATGCAAATCAATATTGTTGATATTGTTTGAGATATAATTCTCTAAGGAACATAAAATGGTCTTGAGATGTGATTCTCTGAGGGACTTTAACGAACTATGCAACTGAGTTGCATCCAATTGATAAGTTGCCGATACCATTTCATACAGTACATGTAGATTGCATGGGGCCATTTGATGGAGACAATACTGCTGATTATCGATATATTTTAATTATCGTTGACTCGTTTACGAAGTTTGTTATTCTTTCGCCATGTAAAACATTGCAAGCTACCGAGACTGTACGCCTCATGGGTGATTTCGTCATGTTGTTTGGTATCCCCTGTCGTATCATCAGTAATAAGGGTACCAACTTTACTAGTGAGCTTTTTCAGAAGTTCTGTATGTCCTATGGGATTGATCATCACACAATTGCTCCTGGCATAAGTAGAGCTAATGGACAAGTGGAACGCTACGCGGATACCGTTGCCAACTTGTTGAGAACAAATTTGGATGTGAATCTAACGTGGCCGAACTATGTAAGTCGAATTCAGTTGGCACTTAATACGACGGTAAACAAGACCACGGGGCTCTTACCCATGAAAGTTTTAACCGGAATAGATGGTCGCACTCCGGAGATTAGTGCGCTGTTGGCACAGTTGGGTGTTGAACCAGAATATGAAGATATCGAAGGCATACGGATGTTGGCTGCAAACCGAATCCGAGAGTATGCAAATAGAATGAAAACTCGTTTTGACAAAGATAAATGTAAACCAACAGTACTTGCTATTGGGGATAAGGTTATGTACAAAAGTCATCAAATACGAAAATCTAAGCTAAATGCTTACTTTCGGGGACCTTATGAAGTTGTTGGCATATTACCAAACGATAGATACAAGCTCAAGAATGGAATTAATAGGAGGATTATCATCGCAGCAAGAGAAATCATTCGCCCTATACGAAGCGAAGGTTTGGATACTAATGCAGATGTTGCAATTGGTACGTATTCAAGAATCTATAATAAATTCTGAGCTTGATATTAAAGACTGTTGTGCAAATTATTATTGTTTGTTTTGAGATATGTGATTTTCTGAAAGACTGTTGTGCAAATTATTATTGCTTGTCTTGAGATGTGGTTCTCTGAAAGACTGTTGTGCAAATTATTATTGCTTGTCTTGAGATGTTATTCTCTGGAAGACTGTTATACAGATTGCTATTGTTTGTCTTGAGATGTGATTCTCTGGAAGACTGTTACGCAAATTATTATTGCTTGTCTTGATATGTGATTCTCTGGAAGACTGTTAAGTAAATTATTAATGTTTGTCTTGAGATGTGATTCTCTGGAAGACTGTTACGCAAATTATTATTGCTTGTCTTGAGATGAGATTCTCTGGAAGATGAAGATGTCAGGAAGGTCGTAATAGGAATGAATTTAAAGAATTCTATGTAATAAATAAATAAATAAATAAAGAGTTAATAGTTAAAGGAGTGTTTATATTTACTTTTTGTACTCAGTGAATGAGTAATTCGGCATGCCAAGAGAGATTGGCTTCGTTTGGTACTCTTGTAGTCGCAGAACATGAAACAAAGAGAGGAATCTGCGCTCTTAAGAGTCGTTCATGTGATAGCATATATATATATGCTAGGAGAGTGGGTATGTATGGACCGGTGATGTATGAGCGGTGATAAAGCGACATGAAGCCGAAGTAAATAAAAATGTTCAGGATTAAGGAAACTAAAGCCATTTTATAGTACTGGTGCTCACCGTAAGGCAGTAAAGCCAAAAGCTGTTGCTTTGTAAAGCCAAGCCGGCTTTGCCAAAGCAACGCAGAATTTGAGTGAAAAAAAAATTATCGAGTGATCGGATGATTGGGCAAATAAGTTAAATTAATAGCAGTGTATACTTATTAGAAAGCGAATAAAGTCCAATTTCGTTAAGTGTCTGCAATAATTTAGGAGATATTTTTTAAGTGCATTGCAGGATGATTGGGACACTACTACGCAGGAGGTATGGGAAACTGTCCCAATTTTGTTAGCGCTTCTGGAAATACGATTCCACCTGCATTTATTTTCCCTCGAAAGTTTTTTAAAGACGCTATGATAAACAATGCACCAGCAGGTAGTTTACGACTTGCGCAGCCTTCAGGGTGGATTAACGCTGAATGTTGTATGAAAGTTGTTAAGAGCAATTCATGCTTGGTATTTATTTAACTTACTATTTTATTATTTTAAAAGGTTTTTCAGCACTTCATTCAGCGTGCCAGATGCTCACCAAAAGATCCAGTGATCCTTATTTTCGATAATCATGAGAGCCATATCCAAGTTCAATTGATTTACGAAGCTAAAAAAACGGCGTTTTCCTAATTACTTTCCTACCCCACTCAAGTCATAGGTTACAACCTTTGGACGTGTCAGTTTACGGGCCTTTTAAGTGTCGTTATAATCAAGCTTGTTAAGATTGGATGGTTACAAACCCCGAAAAATCGTTAACAATTTATGATGTTGCTAGTCTCGCTAACCAGGCATTTGCCATATCATTTTCTAAGCAAAACATTATCAGCGGTGGAATATGGCCTTTAAATAGACAATTTTACGGAAGAAGATTTTTTAATGTCAAGCGGAGCAGATCGACCTGACCCAAACTCGGGTATAAACATGCAATAGCCATCTTCCACAGTATTAAATGATGCTACAAATATTTTAAGCCAGGCGACAGAAACTGATCACCAAGAAAATATAAGTTTTTCCAATGAAGCATTCAATGAAATACCATCAACTTCGACATCTTCCCGACTAAAACCTGAAGACATCCATCCCTTTCCCAAAGCAAAGCCGCGTATATTAACTCGAAAAGGAAGAAAACCAGGAAAGACGCGAATCTTAACAGTGATACGCCTGAAAAAGTTGAGTTGGAAGAAATATAAAAAAAATCTTGGTACAAGTTCATCTACATCAATGTCTAAATCAAACATAAAACACCTTCGTACGCCAAGTACCAAGATGACGAGAACTTTGCTCCACCTGCCGAAGAACAGTACGACTTTGTACGTCAATGCTTTCAGTTGGTGACTTCGTTGTAGTGAAATTTGTTAGCACAAAGATGGTAACGCACTACGTAGGAAAAATTCTTCGTGGCGAAGAAGGGGGAGTTTTTCAAGTTAAATTTTTAAGGAAGAACGGATCCCAGTCTATATATTTGACATTGAGGAGTTCTAACAGATGACATAGTTTTAAAGCTTCCACAACCTCAGCATATTGCGTCCAATAGGAGGACTCCACGGGACATCTATTCCTTCAGTGTGGATTTAAAATCTAAATTTTCATCAATGTCTTGAACAGTCCTTTTGTTTTTTCTTTCTTTTCTTATTTTTTTTTTATTTTTAGTAAGACTGAAAAGTTTATTTTTTGTTATATTTTTGTTTATTTAATAAACCGAAGGAAAATTTAATCATCTTCTGTCGTTTTTTCTTGTAGAATAACTTATTTTATGACTTAATTAAATAATTTCTAAATACGATATACATGTCCCATTCTCCCACACAGCTGTCCCATTTTTCCTGGAAGCAGGAGGAAGCAGGTGCATACAATTTATTAAAACTCGTATTCGGGTAAAGGTGTCGTTAATTTTGTGTTTGCAATAACAACCAACCATGTTACGTTATGTTCCGGAAAAGGTTTGTGCAGATATAGTTTATACGTTTTCCAGTAGATTTTTTTTCTTCTGAAAAGTGTGCCATACATACCCACTCTCCCATACATATATATATATATATATAGTAGTATATAGTATAGTAGTTAGTACATCGGTATATATATGTATACATATACATATATATATATATATATATATATATGTCTGTAGTTAGTACATGATTGCACATGTAGTTAGTTTTTATTAGAAGATTAGATTAAACATTGTAAAAGTGTTTGCTCGGGTGACGCTCGCCGGTCACCCAGGGTTCGTTCCCTTTTTTATTGTTAATTAAAATCACATGTTGTTTTATTTTCGGTTTAATCTCTAGGCGACTTCTGCTACCACAGACTTTGCTACCACAACTGTAGCACGTAGACAGTGTTTGGGGCGAATAGCGCTGACCAGCATGGAATAATAAATTGTCCATATACTTTTAATTCGTATATTGGATATGTTAATTTAATAATTTAGAGACATCAGGCGAGAAAATCCTCCTAAAAAAGCTTAATCCACAGGTTTGTCGTATGTTGAACGTAGGATTCGATCCCCGTACCATGCGATTTCCGAGTGGAGACCCCCCTCATAGTGCCAATGCCGTGTATGCGTTGTATTGCCTAACCGAGCAATATATGCGCCTGATTCAATATTTCGCCTGAAAGAATAAAAGCGTTTCGTGAACATTCTGGCCCGGTATAGTCTAAAACGAAAATAATTTATTACTTCGTTCCTTTTCTCTTATTGTGTATTTTTTTCTGTTCTTTTCTTTCTATGTTTGTGTGTGTGTTTTTTCCTTTTATAATAAATAATAAATATAAAAAATTAACAATTCTTTTTTTAACAAAATATCTTAGTAATAATAATACTTAATTTCTTAAGTAAGAAAAATAATTCATTATAAAAAAAATTACAATTCATTTATCAATAAAATATCTTAATAAGATAAGAAGAAATTAAGAATTCTTAAATAACAAAAATAATTAATTTTTTTATATAATATATATAATAATTCTATTTTTTTTCGGTGTGTTAAGTGCTGATAATGGTGATTGTGTTTTATTGAAATCGTGTAGTCTTCAGCTTGGTGTCCATATGTCCGTCCGAGGGGGCCTATTAGCCGGAACGACTTCTTGTTGGTGGGGGCCACGATGTTTTTGAAGGCGTTGTGGTCGAACGGACTGTTTTTGGCTGGGGTAATGAATGAAGTCATCGGTAGCCCCTTAGTTCCTGGTTGCTTATCGAGCGTGGCCTTTGTTGGAGTGTTCTGGTTTTCTGGGGGTCGTTTGATGTTTGACTCATGGTGGCGTTGATGGTCGGTAGGTTCAGGTGGGTATATTGTTGTTTCCTTTTCTATTCGGTCCGTTTGGTATTTTGTTGCTGTGTGGTAATTTTTGGTGAGGGTGCCGGTACAGGGCGTAGTCTGGTGCGCTGGTATGCTCCTGGTGTCGGCTCGTCGCTGATGAACTTAGCTAGGTGTGACTCGGTTGCCATATCGATCCGTACTGGTGTTACTGGTGAGGTTGCGTTGCTGACTAAACCTAATTCTTGACTTTATTGTATATGCGGTGTGTCGGGTAATTGTTTACAATCCTTGACATGTGCGGTTATAGTCTGCTTCTTGTCTCCTTCTAGGATAAACATCACCGGTGAAATTTGCTTTTGTACTCGGCACGGTGCGACGTATCGTGGTGCTAGTTTAGCGGTAAATTGCGTGGCTGAGGAGAGCTGTCGGTGATGGCTAAAGACCATTTCTCCTATTTGCTGGGTCTAGGGCTAGGGAGAGTATTTCGTGCAACATTGTGATACGTTCTGATGTGTCAGGTTCTGAATTAAGAGGTAAATCTGGGGTGGATGGTAGGAGCAACTCACGGCCAAAATTTAGATAAGCGGCGGAATACCCTGTCGTCTCGTTGTGGCTTGTATTTAAGGCTAGCATCAGTTCGGGTAAGTACTTGTCCCATCGACGTTGATCTGTTTTTATATCATTTATATATATGTACGAAATCATTGTTTTGATGACGTGGTTCATCCTTTCAGTCGGGTTAGCTTCCGGTGTATATGGCGGTGTAAGTCTCTGTTTAATTTGGAGTTGCGCTAGAAGGTTTTGAAACTGCTAACTTCTGTACTGCGTACCGTTGTCGGTGATCAACATTTTTGGGCAGCCGTACCGGCTGAGTATGTTTCTTAAATCCTTTTATTGAAGCGGGGGTGGTGGCATCGCGAAGAGCCATGAACGTTGTCCATTTGGAGAATTTATCGTAAGAAACTAGTATCATTGTATTTCCTTTGGTCGATCGTGGGAGCGGGCCTATAAAGTCTGAATATGCAATTCCCCACTTATGGTTAGCGTTTGTCATATACATATTTCCAGCAGGTTTTTTAGCCGGTATTTTATATTCTATGGGCATCTTCTGACGAATCGAGCGGTATCGAAACAGTCCGGGCCAGTAATAGGTTTTCGCGATTCTGGCGCTGGTTTTGGCTATCCCCATGAGGCCTGCGGTCACATCTGTATGATTCTCTTGCATGGCCTGATGGCGAAGTGGGGACGCAAATGTGCGCAAATCCTGGGGACGCTAATCTTATAAATTGACGTGGCGGTCTCAGTGTAACATGTCGGGGTGAACATGTGTCGGTATAATGTTTTCTCTAAGATTTGGTATTCTGGATTCTGCTCTGGTTTCGTGGTAACGGACTGCGTATTGGTTATTGGTAAAAGCAGTTTGATGGAATTATCAGTTGGGTGTCCACAGTGTTGGATGATCCTTCCTGTAGCGAATTTCATAATTGTGCTGTTGAAGTTCGATTGCTCAGCGCGCTAATCGTCCCGATGGGTTGCTGATATGTATGTACTACAAATTAGTACCCCTCTAGGTATGGCCGCATCTTTCGTATTCCTCATATCACTGCCAGACACTCTCTTTCTGTCACCGAATAATTCCGTTCGGCGTCGGTGAGCGTTCGGCTAGCGTATGCAATTACTCGCTCCTGGTTGTCAATCGTCTGATTGTTGGGGTCAGTGTGTAGACCGTTCCGATTGACTATGTCTCCAAGAAACCACATTTCTGCCTTGCCGAACTCACATTTATCGCGGTTAATTCTTAGTTTTGCCATCTTCAGATGTTTGAATACTTCGGTCAAAGCAGCCATGTCTTCGGTGAAGGTACGCCCAATTAATATGATTTCGTCTAAGTAGGCGAACGCATGGGCTCCAGTTCTGGGCTGATGACCTTATCTAGTATTCGTTGGAAAGTGGCGGGGTGGAGTGAAGCCAAAATGGCATAACTTTCCACTGGAATAGTCCAGGAACGGTGAACGCGGTGCATGGTCGAAGGGTTACCTTTAGCGGTATCTGCCAGTATCCTTGTTTCAGATCGATCGTGGAAATGTATTTTGCTCCCTTGAGTTTGTCCAATACATGGTTAATTTGTGGTAGAGGGTATGCGTCTATGATAAAAAGTTCACTCAGCTGTCGGTAGTCAACACATAGCCTCCACGTACCTTGTTTTTTCTTAACTAATACTATCGGTGATCTGTACGGGCTGTTTGATGGTTCAATTTTACCCTCTGCTCATAACTGGTCTTTTTTTCATTAATAATTGCTCGCATTGCTAAGTTCCTTGGAATATACCACTGTTTGAAAGGTCACTGGTGTTAGAGTCGGATCTCATGTTCGGTGATGCTGGTTGGCCCTTTAAACTTCTCACGTCTACTGCTAAAAATGTATCTAGTTGTTGTTTTTCGGTAAGAAGACTTTGGATGACTGGTTGGCGAGGTTAAATTAAAGCTGGTATTGTATCTTTTCCGCGGTTAATGGTGAAACTTATGACTGGCAGTATAGCTCATCACATCACATACAATAAAATAAATAATTTAAAGGTGTGAGGTAGGTGCATATTGCATATTGGATATTGCGTATCACTGCCCAAATAGAGTAATGCAGCTGCGGCGGTAGTAGTAGGAGAAGTAAGAGCTGTTAAAAAATGAGAGCGCTTAATATTTACTCACGGTCGCATATTAGTTCTACATACCGAATTTCATGCGAATCGCTTTAGAAATTGTTATGTTCCCGAAATTCGTGATAGGGGGCTATCCAGATCACTCCAAAGTTTTTACAAAAAGTGTTTCCGTAGGAATGTGTATCTCCTATAAAATTTGAAAAAAATCAGGAATTTTATTTTAGAAAATTTGTATTGGTGCCCCCGACCCCGGGGCCCGATCACTCCAAAAAATTTACAAAAAGTTTTGTCCATCAGTAATAACATGTGTTTTTAATTTGATGAAAATCGGGCTAATTTTTTAAAAATTTATATGGGCACACTCGGGCCTCAGGGCCCGATCACTCTAAAAATTTTACAAAAAGTTTTGAACATCGGAGATACAAATATCATGGAGCCATTGGTGCCCTCAAGCCCGGGCCCTGAACACTCCAAAAAAAATTCAAAAAGTTTTGTACATCGGAGTTACACTTGCATAACAAATTTGAAGAAAATCTGGTAAAATTTATAATTTATTTGTGTGGGTGCCCCCCGACTCCGAAGCCCGAGGGACCCGGAATTGTCATGGGAAATACACATGTGTGCAAAGTTTGAATAAAATAAGTAATTCACTATAAACACATCATAGTATGACATGATCTGATGCTGCTATATGGGGAAAAAAAACTAAATATAGGAAACCCCCGACACCGCGGCCCGATCACTCTGAAATTTTAATAAAAATTATTGTCACCAAAAATTTTTTTGATTTAAAAAAAACGGGCTTGGGGAAGTGGGTTGTGACTTGGTGATGAAATATTTAATAAAATCCGGATAAATAAATTTAAAGAAAAAGGAAACGCGTTATTAAATACTATAGAAATTGTGCTAATACCTAGGATAATAATAATTTTATTAGGAGGATGAGAAACCAAAAATTCTAAAAAAATACCACGATGATCCTGTTTTTGGTGGCCACCCAGGAATCACGATGCTTACTAATAAGATAACAAAATTCTTACACTGGAAAAACATGACCAGAGAAACTCCTATGCCCGAGGTGCTCCAAATTTTAATAAAAATTTAAATTTTTCTTATAAATTCTCTAATCGGAGATACACATGTATAAAATTAGAAGAAATCGGATAAGTTTTTTAAAAAAATTGGAAGACTTCGACACTGGGGCCCGACCATTTCCAAATTTGAACAAAAAAATTTAAAGAAGATCGGGTACCCGATCACTTCCAAATTATTACAAAATTTGGTGAATTTTCTCATTCCTACTGTGTCTGTTCAGTACTCTTCATATTTGTTATAAACTTTAAAATTTTTAATTTCAATTTTTGTTTAAATTTTACGATGTAGCTATATAAACATCAATTGCTGTTCGTTAGTCTGGCTAAAACTCGAGAACGGCTGAACCGATTTGGCTAATTTTGGTCTTAAATTATTTGTGGAAGTCCAGAAAAGGTGTAAAAGGTGAATTCAGCCCCGTTAGGTGGCGCTGGTATCGTTTTTTTCTGAAAATTCTTTTTTATGGAACGATTTGGCTCAAATTTACACCATATAATATTTAAATAAAAAGAAAGTCGTTGACAAAATTTGGACCCGATAGGTGGCGCTGGTGTCGTTTTTTTCCCGAAAATTTTTAATTATGGAACGATTTGGCTCAAATTCACACCATATAATATTTAAATAAAAAGAAAGGCGTGGCGTCAGTGGGCGGGGGTCAGTGGGATGGGGCAGCCGGGAAACGCGGGAGGTCAGTGGGCGGTGGGTCAGTGTGTATGAGGTCAATGGGCAGGAGATCAGTAGGCGGGAGGTCAGTGGGCGGGAGGTCAGTGGGTGTGAGGTCATTGAGTGTGAGTTCAGTGGGCGGTGGGTCAGTGTGTATGAGGTCAATGGGTGGGTGGTCAGTGGGCGGGAGGTTAGTGGGCGGGAGGTTAGTGGGCGGGGGTCAGTGAAATGGGGCAGCCGGGAAACGCGGGTGTAAGTGGGCGTGGCGTCAGTGGGCGGGTAGGAAAACAATAATAAATTGATCAAATCAAATAAACAAAAAAAATCAAAAATTTTAGTAACATTCATTTTCATTTTTGAATACATTTAAGATATTGTCGATAAAAAATTAAATTTTTAGAATGAGCTTGTTATATAATACCAGTAAACACCCGACGCTTCGCTACCCGCACAGTTAGGGGTTTTTATAATAACAATTTCAAACCCATTTTCTGGCTAAGGCACAATTAAGTGTTACTTTTGTTTAAAATGTAATCGATCAATTAATATGTACAAAACATACCAAAGAAAGTATAAAATTATTCGCTTTCAATTTTTTTAAAAAGTGAAACTACAATTTATTAATCAAAAACTTCTTTATAAACATAATTTTTCGTAAAAATGTTGCAACTTCTTTGAATCAGCTTTCTCTGGTACAGAGTAAACATAATCTTCTACCTCTGACGTCATTGGAATGACAAATCCAACATAAAAATGCCCGTGTTCAAATGCAGACTCCGACAGGGATATTCCAACTTTTTCCATTGTTTGACCTCTAGACTTATTTAAGGTCGTAGAAAATGACGCCTTAATAGGAAATTGTCGTCATTTAAGTTTAAAAGGTAGCTCCAGGTCGGAACTTAAAAGATCAACTCTTGGAACTAAAACGATGAGATCAATTTATCACTTTTGCCTCAATCACGTAATCGTTCATGCTTTTCACAACTAATCGAGTGCCATTTCATAATCCTTGTTTAGTGTTGAGATTCCGAAGTAGCATGACTATAGTTCCAACTTATGTTGAGGTAACCTAGCCGGATAATTCAAATATTCTAGTGGAAAGTTAAGACGTTCACTTTCATCTTCTGTATTGACTTCATGTGTACTTAAATACACTAGACTATGTTCGTGAAGCAAGCTAATAAGAACAATCAAGGAAAGGCCATTGCAGATTGGCTGGATGCAAATCCTCAGCAGCATACCATGGCTGTTGTTTCTCAGCCCCGAAAGACATATCCTCGGACACCTTCCATGCTGAATTTCTTCTTGGCAACGACTAGTTTCGTCAACATTCTGTCGGAATTAAGGAATTATTCCTGTTTTGCACATGATAGTGATTCGGATCATTTGGCCATAGAGCTTTGAGTGAGGTTGAATCAGCGAATTGTACAAGTTGCCCCAACACCTGAACTACACATCAACTTTCGAAAATAAACTGGAACCGGTTTAGATCAGAAGTCGAAGCTGGACTTCAAATTCCAGCGGCTTGTAGAAATCTGGAGAATAACGAAATTGATGATGCTATCAGAAATTTCGAGACTTCAGTGAACACAGCCATAGATATGAAGAAAACTGTTCGCTCTAGCAAGGATCGCTTTCAACATCTACCTGAGAATATTCAGGCAATATATGCTCACAAGCAAAGGCTAAGGAAACGCCTTCAGAGGATCTTCAACAGGACTCTCAACACTGTTAATGAAGAATATCAGTCTGTATTTTCGCAACTGCGTTGTACAGTAATCATGCTTTGTCAAGATGTGCGAAGTTACCAGAAAGATGAACTGACGAAACGACTTCAGAACATCAAACCAGGCCCGGATGCTTTTAAAAAGCTGAATTCTGTGATCGGAAAACGTATTTCTATTCCAGAAAGTATCACGTTTGGAGAGCAAGTAGCATCCAGTTCTGTTGAAAAAGCCGAAGCCTTTGCCTGTTATTTCGAAAAGAGCTTTACAGACCGACCACCAACTCATCTTCCAGAATTTATAGAGCAAGTTGAAAGTCTTGTGGAAGACACCACTTTCCCAAGAAATTTTGAAGTGCAATTCAGCGAAGACAATCCCGCAAACGCACCCGTAGACGTGGATATGTTTACAGGGACAGCTGTTGTCAGTGATTTAATTATGAGTGGAAACTCTAAAAAATCATCGGGCACTGACGGGATTTCAAATTTCCTGCTTAAAAAGCTGCCGGGTATGGCAATTTTGATGTTAACCATCATATTCAACAATTGCCTTAACAATGGATACTTTCCAGACAACTGGAAGGTAGCCAAAGTAGTACCAGTATCGAAGAAAACCGACCGCTCCAGGGTAACTGGTTACCGCCCCATAGCTTTACTGTGTTGTATCAGTAAAGTATTGGAGTCTTTGATCCGTAAAAAGATCAATGCGTATTGCTCGGAAAGAAATCTAGTTCCTTCCTTTCAGTTCGGCTTTCGAAAAAAGCACTCTAGTAGTACAGTAGCCTGTTTGTTAGACATCGAAAAAGCTTTCGATAGCGTCTGGACAAACGGGCTTCTATACAAACTTATTCGATTTGGTTTCCCCAATTATATTGTGAAAATAATTAAAAAATTTCTTTTTAACCTGGTCTTTTTTGTACAGGTGTATGGCAGCCTATCGACAAGGAAAAGGATTAAAGCCGGAGTTCCCCAAGGCTCCAGACTTTGACCAGTCCTATTTAGCATCTTCACGGCGGATCAACCCACCAATACAGCCGGAACAAGGACCATGCTTTTCGCGGATGACTCCATCACGTATGCCGTTTCCCGCTCTCCTGAGATAGCTGTCCGAAGAGTGGAGGAACACCTCCGAAATCTTTGGGAGTACTTCCTGAAGTGGGGACTTAAGAACAACGCCAACAAAACGGAACTCATCTGCTTCCAAGTACCAGCAACCAAAACAAGGATAAGAAAAATCGCAAGTAGGTGCAGAGCCTTAAAAATTACCCTTCCGGATAACACGACAATAAACACCAAGTCAGAGACTAAGTACCTGGGAATCAACTTTACTGAGAGGCTCAAGTTTAACTCTCACATCGATAAAACAATGAAAAAAGCGAACTACGCTCTTCATTTGGTGCACCCGCTACTAAAAAGACGAAACGGACTGTCCAACAACACCAGGCTGCTCATCTACAAGCAGCTCATCAGGCCAGTGATAACCTATGGCTATCCCATATGGTTCACCGTCTCACCAAAAACGATGAAAAAGATCTCCCCATTTGAAAGGAAGGTACTAAGGATCTGTACAGGACTCTGGAGGGTGCCAAACAGCTATAAGTTTGTGTCGACTGCAAGACTTTACGAAGCAGCAGGTCTGCTGCCAATAACCGACCACTTGTTCCAAATGGCGAGGAAATTCGTTGAAGGATTGGAAACTCATCCAAGTCCTGAGATGCAAGGACTGAGAAGCGAAGAAATCGAGCCAAGTCACCGGTACATACACATCAGAGGATTCACTGATGCTAGATTCGACGACATCTTTAATAATCAAGACGTCTCCATCTACGAGAAGGCCAGCAATCAACATTACAGAGGCTAAAGATCGCCCTGTTTATACCCCCTCTTATATTTTTTTCATTTTTATTTTATTTTAAAATTTACTGTTTAAAATTAAATTGCTGTAAATATAAACATGTAGTAGATTAAGTATTCAAAATTATTGTTTAGTTATAAGCAATACAAAAAAAAGACAATGTAAATACGTCGGGCCCCTATTGTTGAGCCGACACTTATTAATAATAGTTATAAGTTTAGTTTTAAGTCAAAATTGTATATTACTGAAATGTTTAATAAAAATATCTTAATCTAAGCAAGCTAATAATTTGATTGTTGATTCTGTCTATAACGTTGATATTTGGGCATAAAATTACTTTTCACACGACTATAGACGAAAGTGACTGTTTCCTACGCTAGAATCTACCCTCTAAAGTATGCATTATAAACACTAGTGTGTTAACATAGGAAATACTTTTGTTATTTACTGCAGTCTCAGCGAACACACATTCCCACAGTAGTTTTGCATTGGGCATGAGCATTTTAGCAGAACAATTGTTTTGGTCGTGTGAAAAATAAAAAGTGCTCGTTAGATTGCCGCACTCAGTTGGTAAGTTGTTCCCACAATCAAGTGTTCCTGCTCCAAGTTATAACAACCAATTATTAAAGTCTTGATCAACGCATCTAATGTTCTCTACTAAACTCAGTTTCTCAAAATTATGCCAGTTTTTCGAATACTTTAAGCTTGACTGAACCACAGCAGACCGCATTGCATGTGGAACAGTAGCTAAACATTACCGGAAACCCCCTCCAATTAAAAAGGGATGTTAGTTTGCATAACTTCCTGCAGCAACTTGTCAATTGTATTGAGACCATGACTGGATACCATAGTGCACTCATCTATAATAATAAATTTTTTCACACGACTATAGACGAAAGTGACTGTTTCCTACGCTAGAATCTACCCTCTAAAGTAGGCATTATAAACACTAGTGTGTTAACATAGGAAATACTTTTGTTATTTACTGCAGTCTCAGCGAACACACATTCCCACAGTAGTTTTGCATTGGGCATGAGCATTTTAGCAGAACAATTGTTTTGGTCGTGTGAAAAATAAAAAGTGCTCGTTAGATTGCCGCACTCAGTTGGTAAGTTGTTCCCACAATCAAGTGTTCCTGCTCCAAGTTATAACAACCAATTATTAAAGTCTTGATCAACGCATCTAATGTTCTCTACTAAACTCAGTTTCTCAAAATTATGCCAGTTTTTCGAATACTTTAAGCTTGACTGAACCACAGCAGACCGCATTGCATGTGGAACAGTAGCTAAACATTGCCGGAAACCCCCTCCAATTAAAAAGGGATGTTAGTTTGCATAACTTCCTGCAGCAACTTGTCAATTGTATTGAGACCATGACTGGATACCATAGTGCACTCATCTATAATAATAAATTTTGCACAACGAATATCGTCTGCACCATCATTTTCCATCCTCAGTCCTGAGGCGGATGTTTCACCGATTGGTACATGCAGTTTAAAAATTAACAGCTACTCCAGTTGTTGCCGTAGCCAAAACTAAGTGGTTTCTTGCACGAAAATTACGAATCAATGTTTCATACAAATACATTTTTTCCACCACCTCCAGGACTATCAAGAAAAATAACACATTTGCTTTCTGGTTTCATCTTCAGTTGCAGTTTTGTGAAATACACATTTACCTGCATGGGATTAAAACATATGAATTTGCATGTTTCGAAAAAAAAATTTCTACTCTTGTACCTTCGTTCATTGTATATCTGAGACCATAAACTTTTATATGTACTTACAATACAAAAGATTTCAGTACCATTATTAAAATTAAAATAATAATAAATTCAATAAAATAACAGTAAATCACAATTTAAAAACCCTGATTTATTGATATTAATTCAAATTTTAAATTCAATTTAAACTTAAGCTTTAACTACTTAAAAGTAGTTATAAGTAATACAAAAATGAACAACTACGACAACATCGTCAACAACGACTGTGGCGGCTGGATTCGAGGCACAATTTCAAAAAGTTGAATTTTGAACCGTTCTGTTTCCAAATTGTTTTTATTGATAACACTAAAGCTCATCAATAGCTACCAAATAAAAGAAAAAGAAGTAAATCGGTTGACAAACTGAGGAGAAAAAAGTACTGTTTTGTCTTTGCCTCTTTATATATAGATATTTTACTCGCTTTACTGTGGCGCATATTTCAATATTAATATGGGAGTTATTTCTTAGACAATTGGATTTTATGGGACCACCCAACTGTTGTCAATGCGACGGCCGGGAAAAAGTTCTATTTCATCTGTTTCTCTACTTTGTACATGGGAGAACCGTTGCCATTGTAAAATCTTGAATTTGTTTTGGAAAACCTTTGAAACATTTCGCTTGAACCATGCATGGTCTGTTTGGATTACGGTTGCCACATGGTGTATGGATCATATTTCTACCAATGATTTCAAAAAGATGAGGCGACAACTTATGGTCAGGAATTTCAGCATTAACAATTTTGTCGATGTCTTCCCCCGTTCGTAATTTTGAATCATTATCCAGAACGATTTAAATGTGAGCATGTGGTAGTCCTCGCTTTTGAAATTCCATTACAAGAACGATTGCCTTCACAGTTCCAAAAATAGACATTTTCAAAATGTCTGCTATCAAATTATTTAACTTTAGCCGAAAAACTCTAGCTATGTTGATGTATGGTGTTCTACTTTTTGCCAGGGCTTAAGTTTTTTCAGGATTTCTTTCCATTTCGGATTGCAGGTCATGGTGACAAAAAGATCCGGCTTTCCATACTTTCTAACAACTGCCATAACATCCTGCGTTACGATTTATATATTCCATTAAAGCTTTATAACTAACTGCTCTCAATGCCGATTGATTGTTTCGGTTTTCAATTTTGGACTTGGACACTCACAAAATTTCAGCTCTCTAGGTATTGTGGAAGGTGGTTAAGAAAAACTTCAAAGAAGTCGAGAAAAAAAAATTCAACCCATCACACGAGCACACGAGTTTTGTATACGTTGTAAAACGATGAGAAAAATAAGAAAACCAAGAAAAAGTCCGGAGAACTACGAGTATGTCTTTATTCTTTAGGATTTAAAGTTGAACTGAATTATTTTTGTGGAACAAATTACAAATCAACTCTGCTCCACAATATATTTCTTATGTACTTAAATATACAAATATACATATGTTGAATATACTCCTACTTACATAGTCTTAGTTTAGTTTAGTTGCTCAAAGATAATGAAGATCTTTGGACGTGACATTTTGAGATTATACATTCTTGATTTAATTGCTCAAAGATCATAAAGATCTTTGAACGTGATTTTTTGAGATTGAACATAATGTTTTGATCGTTAATTGTTTGTTTATTTAGTGTAGCGTTTCCCAATCTTTTTTGGTCGTGGAGCACTTTAAAGAAAAAAAATTTACAGCGGAGCACTTTTTTTCAGCCCGATAATTTTAACCACACTTTTTTTTAATAAGTTGATAGCAAAATAAAATTTATTTTTCCTTAAAGCAAAAAAAAGCAACAACAATGTTTAAAATAAATATAAAAATGTAATTCATAAATACATAAATATAATATTTTAGGTAGCTTATTAGAGAAAACAGCAGGTTTGGAAACCTTCTACCAAACTCAGCAAGCGATTGTGAAACTCACTTAAAATATCATCGGGAATATCAGAATCTATCTCCTCTTTAAACTCTTTGATCATTGGGAAGCTGTCTAGATTTCGAATTTTAATTGATTTTTCCCAAAAATAAATTTTTTTAACGCCTTTACTTTGTCGCTGGTATCAAAAATAATTATTGCGTTTCCCTGAAGAAAAAGACTTTAATCATTAATTTTTTTAAATATCTGCGAGATACGCTAACTCTAAAAGCCATCGCTCATTGCATTACCTTTCACCCAAAGAAAAGTCTTCATCTACTAAAAAACGTTCTTACTTCAGCCCTCATTTCGAAGAGCCGAATCAAAACATTGCCCGGAGAAAGCCAAATTACTTCTGCGTGAAGTAGCAAAACATATGCCAACTAGATACATGTCATCGCACATCACTTTGAATAGCCTTGCGTTCTTAGGTCGTGATTTAATAAAGTTAATTATTTTTAAGTTTTCGTCCAGGACTTCTTTAAGGAAAAAAGGCATTTTGCTCATAGCAATGGCATGGCGATGAAGAACATTATGACTTCTAGAACATAACTTGGCCTTTTCCTTTATTCTAGCGATAGGTATTAATAACGTGCAAAGAATGTCATTAACACATGGCTTAGTTAAATTTTCAGCGATTGTATGAGCTTCACCTGTTTGAGCAACTCGGAAGCTGACTAAGTATGATGCCATTAAAGCTTTTTCATTAACTGTGGTGTTATAATTTTTTGAGATTTTGTTAGCTCACCGTACTTTCTTTTAAAGAAATCTGTGGGCTTAGACTGCATTCCGGGTGAAGCCCCTCAAAATGACGCCTCATTTTTTCTGGAAACATTGTATTGGTCTCACAAAATTCAAGATTCACGTGTTTCTTTTTTTGTTTTTTTTTGCCACGTTGACTCCATAGAACTAGTACTAGGTAAACTGTCCAACATTTCAGAAAGTTCTGAACTCGCTGTTTCTATTGCGCACTCATCCACAACAGCAATGCTAGCGCAATAGTTTACCTCCTAACTGCTATCTTCAGGAGCTATTTTCGATGCAATATCGGAGAATTTTACTTTTCCTTTTAAGGATCCAGACTTTAACCAGCGATCCATTGTATTATTCACAATTTTAACACAACGAAGAGATGTCTTGTAACGGGTGTTTTTTTAAGAGGTTGCCGATTTTTTTTTTGAATAAAACACATATAAAATTATGAAATGACCAAAATTTTTTTTTATTTGGTAGATAATTTTTTGGCATTTAACATTTAAACACAATTTCTGGCATATGGCTACCACGACTATTTTTCACAAATGTCATTCTGGAGGTCCAATTTTCCAGCACTTTTTCAAGCATTTGAGGGCGTATGTCAGCAATGACACGTTAAATATTGGTTTCCAAAGCGTCAATCGATTGAGGTTTATCCACATAAACCAATGACTTCACGTATCCCCACAAAAAGTAATCGAGTGGCGTCAAATCGCACGAACGCGGAGGCCAATTCACCGGACCATTTCTCGAAATAATGTTGTCGTTGAAAGTTTCTTTCAATAAGTCGATTGTTTCACGTGCTGTATGGCTAGTGGCACCATCTTGTTGAAACCACATTTCATCCATATCCATATCTTCAAGATTTGACAACAAAAACTCATTTAACATGGTTCTGTATCGATTTCCATTCACGGTAACGCGTCGGCCTTCCTCATTTTTAAAGAAATATGGACCGATGATCCCACCAGCCATAGACCGCACCAAACAGTACATTTATCAGGATGCATTGGTAATTCTTGAACGGCGTGTGGATTATCTTTGCTCCAAATGCGACAATTTTGTTTGTTGACGTATCCATTTAACAAAAAATGCGCCTCATCACTGAAGAGAATTTTACGGTAAAAAAATGGATCTTCGTTCAATTGATTTAACGACCAATCACTGAATTCACGGCGCAAACGATGGTCGTGTGGCTTTAATTCTTGCACCAATTGAATTTTGTATGGCACCAAACCCAAATCTTTACGTAAAATTTTCAATAAAGTCGATGGACAAAGTCCAATTTGCTGAGCACGACGACGAATCGATAAATTGTCGTTTTCTTCGACACTGGCCTCAACGACAGCAATATTTTCTTCTGTACGAACTCTTCTCAATCTTGTCGGTGGCTTGGCATCCAAAAGAGTGAATGTAGACCGAAATTTGGTAATTACGTTCTTTATGGTGGTCTCTGACGGACGATTATGTGCACCATAAAATTCACGAAGTGCGCTATAAACATTTTTAATTGAACACTGATTTTGAAAATAAATTTCCACGATTTGAAAACGTTGTTCTGGAGTTAACCTATTCATAATGATTTGCCAAACAATACTGAGTAGAAATGCCACTTTGAGCTGTCAAAACAACTGTCATAAAATAAAACGACATCTATCGGAAAAACAAACCTCCTAAAAAACACCCTGTATTTACGACGATTATTTCCATACAAAAATAAAAGGTATTAAATCCTATTCATAGATGAACTTAAAAGAACTAGGTATGTAAATATATTATGAAAAACGTCTTGCTGAACTACGTAATGCACGGATTCTATTCGCATACAAAATCAAATGGGTCTTAAGATCATAAGGCTGTGTTGGCGAATGTTTCTGTTTTGCAGGCAATCGACAATGCGTAGCCCTTTTCTGTATTTACTAAGAACTTCGCATCTTGAGATGTATTCACAGACAGAAGTGTCGAGAAAGGACCGTTATAACGCCGTTGCGGCTACAACTATGTCAGTTGTTGGGTAGCAGAACAGAGTTGCGGGTACAGCCTGGTTGTACGACAACAACTGAAAATGGATTTCAGATAGATTCTAACCGGAAGAAGAAGAAAACACATTTGAAAAAATGTGACGACATTCAAAGAAATTGCAGGCGCGAAAACATAAATGATCTTGTGGATTTTACATTTTTTTCCTTTCTGTCTGCGGAGCACTTGGTCAACCTTCGCGGAGCACCAATTTCACCGCGGAGCACACTTTGGGAAACTCGGATTTAGTGGATATAGAATCGATAAATAACATATTGAAATTACGATCGGATCATAAAAGATTTTGGGTACTGTCGGATCGATACTATTCATTTAGTTTTTATGACCGCTTTGAGGCAAGCAATTTTATTGCTTCGTCCAATTTATTAATATTTGTTTAGGGGTTGATATCGCCTCGACGACTGTGTCGTCGTTTTAAATTTCTCCTGAAATTTGGGCTGTATTTTAATTTTTATTTCTTTTGTTTTTTTTTAAATGTATACTAATCCCAAGAGTATGAATATAACTACAATGATTATGGTTATTGATATTCCATTTGATAATTTTCTATAATACTTTAGTTCATTAATATCTTTCAAGCTTTCAAAATTGTTCATTAAATTTATTTCATTAAATGTTAATTTTTTTGTAAAATTTCTTGTAATTGAATTTGGATAGTAAAAACGTTCTGAAAATATTTGTTTTTTATTTGAAAAGTTATGGTTTAATATCTTTGTTTTCTATAGCGAACAACTGTTTTGTTGCCCGCTTGTGGAATTAAACAACGCTGGTATGCTGGTTGAATGTAACTCGTTTTTATTGTCAAAATTGCTTTCTTTTATACTTAAATTACTTAAACAAAGTACATGCTAAAGTCTAATTTGTGAGTAACTAGGTTTAAAGTGCTAAGTTAACAAAAAGGCGTATGTAGGTTATATTAAGTGTGTAATTGACATAGAGTGCATTTGTGTGTCAATATTACCAATAATTCTAAAGTGATTAGTTAACAATAAAATATGTGTAATAAATAAAGTGTATGGAGAAATGCAGAATTGGGTCATTTGTTGCTGTTGCCACAGCCGATAATGCGATTTGCGGTATTATGCAAAGTAATGCATAATTACTTGATTCGCATATCGTAATATTCAACATACTCCCCCCGTTGAAGCATTCAACATTAATTGTCCGGTTGTTGTCCACTGAGTTGAAACTGGACCCTTTTTGCTGGCTCAGGTTTAGTTGTAGACCTTTTACTACGTCGTTGTATGGCGAAAACTACTACGATCGCCGCTACTATGGCTACCGTGACGTAGCTAACTGCAAAATGATGAATGTCTCTGGCATCAAATTTCCTCGGAAGTTCTTGTTGTTCCTTCAGTTGATGTATTGCCGACTGCAGATTTGTTATTGCGTGTGAATTATTTTGGGCAATTACTATGTGTGGTTTAATCTTTGATGAGCTTGGTACGTCTCATCGCCTCAGTATTCTGTAGCCAGTTGGAGTTTATGGGCAAGATTTTTCGCTTCCTTGATGGTCGTTGAGGTGCTGGATGTCGGATTTTCAGATGAGATGTACTTAGTGCTGTTGCCTGCTGCGGTGATCTTGCAAGCGGAGGCTGCCAAGGTGGTGCATTTTTTATATCTTCACTAAGGACTACCTTACTATCGCTTTGGGTAGGGGAGCTGATTTGGGGCGATTTATCGTCTATGGGTAAGGGACACACCTTGTGAACAGCTCGTCTGAAGGTGCCCTTTGCGGTCCTCACTTCCACAACTCTGGTCAGTCCATCAGCCTCCTTGTGTTCCTTAACTATTCTTCCTAATGGCCACTTCAAGGGAGGTATGTTGTCTTCCATTAGTAACACTATAGTGCCTGGATGTATAGTCTTATTCTCCTGATGCCATTTTGTTCGGGTTTGTAGCTCATGTAAATATTCCTTTATCCAGCGCTTCCAGAATTGATTTTGCAGTAGTTTAACTAATTCCCATCTTTTGGCAAGAGTGGTTGGCATTTCCTTTGCGTACGGATTGATAACTGAGGTGAGCGGCTCGACAATCAAAAAATGTCCTGGTGTCAGTGCTTGCGGATCGTTGGGATTAGTCGACAAGCTGGTAAGTGGTCTGGAGTTTAAAATTCCTTCTATCTCCGTTACTAGGGTATGAAGTTCTTCATGGGTGAGTGAAGCCCCTAGTGTTATCCTTTTCAGATGATACTTCGCCGATTTCACTGCAGCTTCCCATAATCCTCCAAAATGAGGTGATCTTGGTGGAATGAAGCACCATTGAATTTGTTCTTCTGAGCACCTTTTCTTTATATCTTCTTGTGCTTCGTTGTTATAGAAGAACTTGTGAAGCTCTTGAAGTTCGTTCCGAGCCCCTACAAAGTTGGTTGCATTGTCGGAGAATATTTTCGAAGGTCGTCCCCTTCTTGCAATGAAACGCTTCAGGGCACCTAAGAACGCAGCTGTTGTTAGATCGGATACGATCTCCATATGAATTGCTTCGGTTGCAAAACAAATAAATATAGCGATGTACGCCTTGGTGGGTCTTTTTCCTCTCAGCTTGTAATGAACTTCTACTGGTCCGCAAAAGTCTATTCCAGTGTTTACGAATGGTCGGCTTGGCTGTACTCTTTCCGGGGGAAGATTCCCCATTAGTTGTTGAATTGAGTGTGGTTTAGCTCTCGCGCATCTTAAGCAATTGTGAACGGTGTGTTGAGCAAGCGCCTTCATTCGTAATGGCCAAAATCGCTGCCTGGTTATCGCTACCAGGGCTTGTTGACCCGCATGCAGATGTTTCTCATGGAGATATCGTGCTAACAATTTCACAATTGGACTTTCGTGTGGTAACACTATTGGGTGTTTGGCCTCAAATGGAATGCTTGTTGCTTGTAGCCTTCCGCCAACACGAATTAGTCCTTGATCGTCAATAAATGGTACCAACGAACTCAGCTTGCTGCTGGGTGAAACACAACTTGTTTTCGTTAATTTTGCCATGTCTTCTGAGAAGTATTCCGCCTGAATGTTCCTCAGTATAAAAATCTCAGCTTCGTGTTCTTCTGTTGCTTCCAGTGCCTGTCCGCATATTCTATTATGTCTCCTTGCGTTGTGGCAGAATCTCCGAATGTATGCAATGATTTGTCTTAGTCTTATGAATGACCCTCGGTGTTCTATAGAGTCAATCAATGATTCCTTCCTTTTACAGCAGGTCAAAACTATTTTAACCTCCTTTTCTTCCCTTTTATCAGATGTTGGAATAATGGGTTCTGAGGGCCATTCGTATTCTGGCTCTCGTAGAAATCCTGGCCCCTTGAACCATTGAGTCGATGTAAGCAGTTCGTCGGGCCTCATGCCTCTGGAAACCTTGTCAGCTGGATTGTACCTTGTTGGTACGTGTTTCCAGTCTTTGATTTGCGACAGCCTTTGAATTTCTGCCACTCGATTTGCAACGAATGTCTTAAATGAAGATGACTCCTTTCTGATCCATGCTAATGTGATCATTGAGTCCGTCCAATAGACCGTTCTATTTATATCAATATTCAAATATCCCTTTACGTTGCTGACCAATTCTGCTAATAGAACTGCTGCCGAGAGTTCGAGTCGAGGCAGTGATAGCTTCTTAAGCGGTGCTACTCGAGACTTTGCACATAAAAGGTTCACCGAAATTCCGGAATTGGTATCTATACATCTAATGTAGATCGCGGCGCCATATGCCTTTTCACTTGCATCTGAAAAACCATGAATCTCGATCACCCTTGCCTTGCTTGAAGAGAGTACATGCCGTGGAATTGTGAGAGAATTCAGTGCCGAAAGTTGTTGACGAAAGTTTTGCCACCGGGTATGTAATTCTTGGGGTACAGCAGCATCCCAGTCCAATTTAAGCATCCATAGTTCTTGTAGCATAATTTTTGCTGTAGTTATTACTGGGTTTATTAACCCAAGTGGATCATATAAACGTGCCGTGTCTGATAGGATAGATCGTTTGGTTGTATGCTTGTTTTCTGATAAACTTGTTTTTATAGCGAAATAGTCCTTTAATGGGTACCATATCATGCCAAGGGTTTTGACGTGCTCAGCCTCCTTCCCCCCAATGTCGACCTTGATTTCTATGTGACTCGCAGGGATTCCTTGTAACAGCTGAGGATGATTTGAGCACCACTTTCTTAATTCCAATCCTCCTCCCTTGAGCAAAGCTTCAAGTTCCTTTCGCATAGCAAGAGCCTTTGCAAAGTCATCATGGCCCGTCATAACATCATCCACGTAGAAATCGGATTTGGCAATTCTTGCACCCACTGGGTAATGTTGTTCTTCCAAATCTGCCAAATGATGCAAACTTTTTGTTGCTAAGTAGGAGGCCGAAGATGTGCCGTAAGTGACAGTGCAGAGCTGGTATATTTTCAACGGTTTTTGTGCGTCATCCCTCCAGATGATAAGCTGGAACATTCTGTCCTTTTCGCTCATGAGAATTTGTCGATACATTTTGGCTATGTCAGCGGTAAAGACATACTTGTAAGACCGAAATCGGAGCAGCAACCCAAAAAGTTCACTCTGAATTGTTGGTCCCACCATCAAAACATCGTTTAATGCGACTCCCTTTGATGTTTTGCATGCAGCGTCAAATACGACTCGAAGCTTAGTTGTGGTACTTTCTGGTTTTTGTACACAATGGTGAGGAAGGAAGTAGTGATTTGAGGGGATATCACTTGGCTTGATTTCCTTCATGTGTCCCAGGTCGATGTATTCTTGCATAAAAGCCCTGTATTGGGTCTTTAGGTGAGGATTTTTTTCTAATTTCATTTCGATGGCGAAAAAGCGGCGCATCGCTGTTTCCTTTGTTTCCCCTAAAACGCTTGGGGATTGCGAAAATGGTAGTTCGACAGTAAATCGGCCATCTATTCCTCTTACCGTATTTTTATGATAATGTTCTTCACATTTCTGTTCTACCGCGCTGAGTTTTTTCTTCGGTGTCTCCGCATCTTCTTCAATTTTCCAAAATCTCTCTAGTTGGTCGTGTATTTCATTTGTAGATATGCCACAGAATGCGTTCTTAGCGGTGACATTCTTCGTTAGCTTACCTAAGACTACCCATCCCAATGTGGTATTTTGAAGCGTAGGTAGCTTTTTCCCCATTTTCATTTGTCCAACGCACATAAGTTCAGAGTATAATTCTGCGCCAAGCAAAATGTCAATTTTTTTAGATTTGTTGAAGTGAGGGTCAGCTAATTGTAAGTTTGCTGGAACCTTCCACCCAATGATTTTGACGTCTTGTCTTGGCTGTTCAGACGTTATTTTAGGCAGTATGAAGACCTCAACTGTTGCTCTAAAACTTGTATTTTTGGACTGTATTTCGAGTGTGGTTCTTGTATGTGATTTGGATTTTGATGATCCTATTCCATCTATTTGGAGTTGCTGGGTCATCCCTTTAAGACCCAATTTTCTGTATAGGTTCTCAGAGATGAATGAAAGCTGAGAGCCAGAGTCAAGTTTTGCTGTTGCCTCTACTGTGTTTCTCTGACTATCTAAAATGTTGATCCTTGCTGTTGCTAGAAAAACGTAGGATGTCTCTTTCCTTTCATGAAATGCAGCATTGGTTGATGCACGCTGAAGATCTTTGGAAAGATTGGGCTTATAATTCTCTTTCCGAGCACCAAAGTGCAACAGAGTATTGTGTTTCTGTTGGCACCTTAAACATGTTCCGGATTTGCAGTCGCGGTATGCATGACCGGCCTTTAAGCAATTTAGGCAGAGCTTTAGGTCTCGTACCTTAAAATTTCGTTCTTGTGGAGACATTTGTAGGAACCTCTGACATTTCGCTAACATGTGAGAGGCGTCTTTGCATAAGTGGCACGTCCTTTCATTTTCCGTTGTGATTAAACAATTTGACTTGTTGTTCAATCTTTGGAAAGGTCTTTCTCTTCTATCACCAAGGGCTTCTAACATCTGGAAACGCTTCTCCAAAAACGCCAGAAATGTTGAAACTTGCGGTACTTCACGGGGATTGGACAAGGACTGCTCAAATAACCGGTGGCTTTCTGGATCCAACTTCTGTAGCATTAGGTGTAATACTAATGCGTCCCAACTGGATGTTTCTATGCCAAGGTTGTCAATACCAAGCAATGCTTCCTTCAATCCATCATGCATTTTTTTTAGTCCACCTGCGGACACTGTGTTAAGGACTGGTAGAGCCACGAATTTCTGTATGAACGCTGAGACGATTAGGCGCTTATTTTCATAACGGTCCTATAGAATCGTCCAGGCGGTTTCATAACTTTCCCCGATTATCGGGAGCTGTTGAATCAGACGTGCAGCATCTCCTGTCACGTTTGCCTTCAAGTAGTACATCTTTTGCGAAAGGCCTATACTTTGTTGGTGTATGAGTTGCTGGAAGAGTTCTGCAAACTGCCCCCATTGTAAATAATCTCCATTGAATACTGGCAGATTAATTGTTGGTAGTCGAGCAGTAGTCTCGATACCGGGTTGGGCTATGTTTGCACTTCCTGACGTCCTTCTTTCCATTAGTTGGGTGAGGATGTCATTGTAGGAATCCTCCATTTCAAAAAACTCATCTTGAGAGTAGGAGCCAGACTCATCTTCTGACACTATCTCTTGATGGATTTTGGAAATGTTGTCCCAATGAGCGTTTACTGCATTCGATCGTTGGTCGATGTAGGCAACTGACTGTGTTTGCTCCAGATCGACGTTGATCCTTTGAATGAGTCGTTTGAGACCTGCTATTGCAGCAGATTCAGCTCGAATCCGCCGTTGCTGTGACGTTGTTGCAGCAGAAGATGTGTTCATGTTCCTTGCCTTCTCAAAGAACTTCACTGTGTTATAAGTGTTGATGGTTGTATCGGCCCAACCTTACGCCTTAACTCTTTCGGCCGAGTTCTACGCCGTTAAACACTATTTGTTAATAGAAAGACTTTGTCGGCCCAGTCTAACGCCTTACCAATGGTTGTGTTGGCCCAACCACACGCCTGAGCTCTGTCGGCCGAGCTCAACGCCGTATAACACTATTTAAAAAAATAGAGAGACTGTGTCGGCCCAGTCTAACGCCTTTAAGATCGAGTACTAGAGCTCTTACCACTGGTGGGGGAAACTCTGTACTATGCACCGATCACGTCGGGGTCACCAAATGTTTTCTATAGCGAACAACTGTTTTGTTGCCCGCTTGTGGAATTAAACAACGCTGGTATGCTGGTTGAATGTAACTCGTTTTTATTGTCAAAATTGCTTTCTTTTATACTTAAATTACTTAAACAAAGTACATGCTAAAGTCTAATTTGTGAGTAACTAGGTTTAAAGTGCTAAGTTAACAAAAAGGCGTATGTAGGTTATATTAAGTGTGTAATTGACATAGAGTGCATTTGTGTGTCAATATTACCAATAATTCTAAAGTGATTAGTTAACAATAAAATATGTGTAATAAATAAAGTGTATGGAGAAATGCAGAATTGGGTCATTTGTTGCTGTTGCCACAGCCGATAATGCGATTTGCGGTATTATGCAAAGTAATGCATAATTACTTGATTCGCATATCGTAATATTCAACAATCTTTAATTTACAATCAGTATAATGTATCCAAATATTTCTTTCTAAAACAATTTTTCTTTCATCGCAATCATGTTTGACAGTAATATTATTTGCGTTTCTATTTCTATAACCTCAGTTATATTATTTTTTATCAACTTACAGTTGTTTTCTAAACTGTAGTGTTTTGAGATTTTTACCTCATAAAGGGTTTTACCAGTTTCATAAGTGTATGTTGTGTTTTTATAACTAAAAACAATTTCAATATTTGAGTCAATTTCATAAAAATTGTTATTTGGAATAGGCAATATTAATTTTGGATTTATTACGATAAAAGTTTTCGGTACTTTAATAATAAACACTAGTAGATTATTTTTAAATTCTACAGCGCAAGTTTTAAGATATTGTAATTTTCTTAAACTCATATCATAGTTCTCTATTTCTTCGTTAGTTAAAATATTTGGGTGTATAATACCGTGTTTAGCTTAGACGATATTGTCTTGTAAATGTGAAACTCTTTCTTTAAGTATGTTTATTTTAAATAATTGATCGTTAAACAAATTATGCGTATATAATTGTCGAAGTCTTCTGTCTACTACATTTATTCTGTCTTGAATTGTTGTAGTGGCGATTATTTTGCGCAGCACCCTATTTCTTGGGCCTGAGACAGAATCGCATGCCAACGATTGCGCACACAAAAATTGCGATGTATGGAATTTTTGGTTGCAAATAACAAGACAAAACGCGATGTTTATCCTTGGAGTTTTCTTTATTAACTAACTGGAAAAACCTTCTTAAAATTATTAATAGTATAGTGCATAAGTGCAGCGCGAGTAAATAAGTGCATGCGCGAGTAAATAAGTGCATGCGCTGGTTTTGCAGGTGCAACGCGTCATATTTCCTTCGCGGCAACTTTGTTTGTCGCTGGGAAAATGCTTTATTTGCGTCTGCCCCAGCGGATGCGCTTCTTGGAGGTAAGTAAGTGCATGCGCTGGTTTGCAGGTGCAACGCGTCATATTTCCTTCGCGGCAACTTTGTTTGTCGCTGGGAAAATGCTTTCGTTGCGTCTGCCCCAGCGGATGCGCTTCTTGGAGGTAAGTAAGTGCATGCGCTGGTTTGCAGGTGCAACGCGTCATATTTCCTTAGCGGCAACTTTGTTTGTCGCTGGGAAAATGCTTTCGTTGCGTCTGCCCCTGCGGATGCGCTTCTTGGAGGTAAGTAAGTGCATGCGCTGGTTTGCAGGTGCAACGCGTCATATTTCCTTCGCGGCAACTTTGTTTGTCGCTTGGAAAATGATTACGATGATTTTGCTTCTAGCGTGGGAATGCAGCAAAGGGAGTTGACGATATGTCACTTGCATACCGTTTGTTACAAAAAATTCCAGTGCAGGAAATGTGCCGCTAAAGCATGTGATGCGTATATCGTTAATAACCAAACCGTTGGTTACCAAAAATTCCATTCCATCGTCTAACGATGTGTCGTCATTACGTGCGATTCCAATAGGGCATACACACACATACATAGGCTAGTATCAATCAACAACGAAGCTGTTGACTGAGACATGAAGAACAGAAAAGAGGCAGTCGATTTACAACTCGCCGGGGTCGGTCGCCTTTTGTCTTCAGACGTAGAGAAAAAAAAACAAAGTTTGCTCGACTGATTCGTAGCGTCGGGTCAGCACAGCGTGAGCTTGTGCGGGTTTTTTTTTTACTCAAATTTGATTTGTCTAGCTGGAGAAAAATCGTAAAAAAAACTACTGTTTTTTTTACTGTTTACTGTTTTTTCTACTGTTTTTTTTTACTGTTGAATAAATAATAAATGTTACAAAAAAAAGTTTTACGTAATTCCGTTTGTGTTGTTTTAAACGGACCGATGATTCTTTAAAAGCTATCTTTTAAAATATGGCTGTAAACTTATTCCTAAATGAAGACTTTGAGTCAAATAAACTTGAATGCTGCTGCTAAGTGATTCAAAGAAGGCCATCTGACTTCTTATTTTCACAGCATTTCATGTGTTTTTAATACTTTTGCAACAATTGTAAAATGAAAAGTTCGTGCCTGTGTGTAATGTAATTGTGTGCGTGAAGACGCGAGTCTTAAAAATGGCCGACGCCTACTACTCGCCAATCGACCCACGTTTTTCTGTTCCTGAAAAAAATTAATTTTTATACAAACCGTGTGTAATGTAATTGTGTGCGTGAAGACGCGAGTCTTTAAAATGGCCGACGCCTGCTCCACGCCATTCGACCCACGTTTTTCTGTTCCTAAAAAAAATGAATTTTTATACAAACCGTGTGTAATGTAATTAAGTGCGTGAAGACGTGAGTCTTAAAAATGACCGGAAAAATTATAAAAAGATTTACAAAACCAATTATCATTCTTTTTTTTTTTTTTGGAAACCCTAGTCCAAGTGACGGACACCGCGACCTAAAAAATCTATTGTATCAATAGGGCATTAATTATCTAATAGACATACAACTTTCCTAATAAAAGATAATATGTCCTTAGTAGCAGAGTTTTTCAACTCCTCTGTTGAGCATATTTCCTTATGGAATATGCGTTTCCTTAACCAAATAAGTGCTGGTGTAGTGTATATCCACAATTGATACACACCGCCCAAATAAACACAAACCAAATGTCAATACAAACACCACACACAATCAGTAACATTCACAAAACAATAAATTACATCACAACATAAACAAAGCACACGTGTTCGGCAAGCACCGACACGGTGCACTATGATTCATACACAACAAGTAGAGCATTTGCATCGTGCCCTACTATAGCATTAGCATTTCAAGTGCATCAATAATGAGCACACTATTGTACATAACGAAACTATTTCAAGTGCATCGATGACGTTGCACTGCATTAGTTACATACATATTTTCTATTAGTAGATAAGAAATTTACATTGTTAGAATTAGTATAAAAGAAGTAGGTTTTACAGAATAAAAACAGAGTTAAACATACACCCGAAAAGAGCGTATCTTTTACTTCTCACACGCCTTGCAGTGGATTCTGATCCTACTTTGCAAAGCCGCTGGTTGCAGCTTACTGCTTAGCGAAACCACACCAACATAGTTTGTCCAACGGCTTAGTTTTTACATTACAACTTTACATCGTCAGTCTTACCATTACACGACGAGTAAACATACCTTTACATGGCGATCCTGCAAACACGCGCACAGAAAACATTAAAGAATTCAAAACAACAATCCTAAATTTTTTTTTTTAAAATCCTGCAAACACGCGCATAACAGACAAAACAACAATCCTAAAAAAATTTTTTTTCAATACCAAAAACCAAAAACCTGCAAGGATTAAACAAAATTTTTTTTTGGAAGAATACATCCCTACAACATCAACACAAGAAAAACACCCGATCTACATACCAAGCAACAAGCAGCAAGGACCAAAGAAGTTGACACTGGACCAATATCGCAAGAATCAACAGAAAATTGCAGACAACAAAAGAACCACTATACCACACATAGATACATCCATCACAAGAAAAAAAAGAGGAGGACAACAGACTAGAGATAGAAGAAGACTGGCAAGCCTACTTAAACAAGTAAGAAATACGGAAAATCCAATCCCCTGGAATTTTGCAACAGCATACTGGGAGGAAATAGACATTCTAAAGAAAACACTAAACTCCAGGAGAAAACACAAACAACAAAATAATGGGACATTGGTTCTCAAAAGAAACAAACATAGAGACGGAGAAGGTATACAACAACAACAACAACAACAACAACAGCATCGAGAAACCAACAATAAATAAAACTAACCTAGAATTAATAATATTAGTAACAATAATTATCACAATAGCACTAACAATATTCTTATAAAAAAAAATTTAATAACTACCTTAGAAATTATATTCACAAACAAATCAATAAGACACAAAATGTATAAAATAAAATAAACAAAAACAAAAAAAATTTTTTTTTATTATACTAGTATTTCCACTTTTTAAATAGAAGTTGTTTCTAGGGAATGGAAAAGGCACAGGAAATAATTTCGAAAATAGAAACACTACATACAAATGCCAAAAAGTGCTCAAATAGGAGATACAGAAAAGACACAATAGAAACTGTTCAGCCTCGGAAATACTTTTCCTAATACTGACTATAATATCTTCCGCTTGCCGTGGGTCGGGGCTTGACGAAGATATTGATTGTGCGATAGCTTTTTTTGAACTATATTTTATTGGACTAAAAGAAGGGTTTATATAGCAAATTACAAACTATCTAACAATATCTAATGCTAACATGACAACAATTTCTTATCTCTAACACGTACAATGTGCAACATGCAAAATTGCATTTGCGTGTGAATATGCTGCATTGCATATTTACATTAGTAATATCATCGTAATAAGGTAAAGAACAAATGTGCACAAACAACATATCTTGTAACAAATTTCAAGGTGAATGTCTGTGGGAATATGCTGAATTGCATATTCACAGTGATAACAATAATTTGTTTTACACCCTACGTTTGGCAGCTTTGGGTTTTGCATCTTATCACCTACGGTAGGTAGCTTTGGTCTTCACTATGTTCCCGAACATCCTCCGGGGCGGCTATGAAGCGACGTGGCAAGGGAACCATGGTGGGTTGTTGTTCTGATGAGGGTGTCTTCTTCTTCTTGCAATAGTAGGCAATGACAATTCCACTAGCTGTAGCAATGATCCCATATAGGACCACGTAGTGATGAACCTCGTGGAAATTCATCTGTTGATCTTCATTTTGTGCTGATGTCTTTATTTGCGTAAGACTGGTTGAAAGGTGATCTAAATCCGTTTGAATGTTGTTAAATTCATTACGCGTCACCATCCTGTGGCTGTAATTATGGCGAGTTTCATTTTCAGAATGCAAAATTAGGCTACTAAGATTCATCGTGGGTTGATAAAAGGCTTGCATTCGTGTATTGAAGTTTTCGATGGAGTGTATAGTTATCATTCCATCCGTGATTGTACACGCCTTGTGCAATGTTATCGCTCCAGTTTCGATTATAGTTGTGGTTGCCACTTCCTTGTTACAGATGATGTTTATCGTGTGCTCTTTTTGGGAGATAAAGATCCACGTACTCGGGTCGTGTGTACGAATCCACATGTTTTTTGGTTGTACAAAACGTATTTCACAAGTTTCTGCTCCTTTGTTCATGATTAATGCAATCTCGCAAGGTGTGGGGTTTATTAGGGTGTTATGAATTGCGTTGTGTATCATACAGAGGTATTCAGTAGGCTTAACGGACTTGCAGGTGGAGAGCTCGCCTTCAGACATTTGGTAGTATGATTCCCTATTTAAACTCATCAGTAATAATTCACTTGATGGTTGCAGGTATGCGTACATGTTCTTGTGCTTGGTTGGGATGGCGATCGGTTTGATGACTTGATATACTTTGTTGTTTAGTAAGGGTATCTTGAGTTCAAACATTAATGTATTTTTTGTCTGGCCAACCTTGGCTGTCATCAGTTGGTACATCGATATCATGTTGTTTTCTCCATATATGGTGGCATCAGCTGGGATGAATTCGTGTATTTTTTGTAGTTCGGTCTTGAGTTGATCGGGCTTAAGGATAAATGTGTTTATTTTACTATGATGGATATCAGTGATGACATCAATTAGTTGTTGTTGCGTTGCTGCAAATGTTGTCATTTCTATGGATAGATGTATCCACAGAGCCATAAACCTTTGAACTGCTGTACTCTCATTTTCATTCCTTTGAATGAGGTTGAACATTAACATTGTTTGTTTTTCAATTGCTTCGAGTTGGTTGTTTACCGCCATCCAGTCTTTTTTTATAATGTTCACTGTTGCTTCAGTTATTGTTACTTGGTTTTTCAGCAACTTGTAAATGTGTTGTTCATTATTTTTTATGGAAGCGATTTCATCATCGTACCGTTGTGCATCCTCTTGGTCGAGAATTCCAAATAATTGGTTGGTCAGCGTTCCTATTATGTTTACCAATCCTCGTTTCGCCCGAGTATGTTGATAACTGGGTTGAAATAGTTCATTGTTGCGGTTTATGTTTAGTAACTGCTGTTTCATTTGTAATACCGCAGGTCTGCAAATTTGCCTTAGTTGTATCCATCCATTATCCTCTTGACATGACTTAACTATTCTTTCCATCGCCGCGTTATACACTTCAGCTTCTAACAATATTGATGAAAGATTGAAGTATGACATAATAGTCCATTGCTGATGTGATAGTTGGGCGATCCCAATGTTTTCAAAATATATTCCTGTTGTAGTGTTTAGAGGGGTGATATCAAAACTTGAACCTTTCACTTCTGAGGAATAAACACCAAACACGCTTAGTAATGGGATCATGGTGTACAACAGTAGCCTTGATTGAAAACAGGGTCTTATTTTCCCTTTGTTGGGCTTAGGTTGGGGAATGGTCTTCATTTTTTCTGCAGTCTTTTTTACCTCTTCCACAGCTGGATTTCGCATCCAAATTCTTGGTCGTTTTCTTTCTTCGTGTAAGGGTTCCTCAATTGTATTATGTTTCTTGTGGTTGGATTTCTGGCTAACAGTTGTTGACAATACTTTGGTCAGTGTGGTAGCTGAGCTTGTGCATTGTTCTTTTTCGGCACCTTGAATTGGCAGAGGTACCAATTTTGTTATTGGCCTTTTTATAAGGACCCTTCCGGGGCCGCGGAGTGTTGCGACACGAACAATTCCGTCCGTCCCTGGGTGAACTTCTACAATTCGCCCAGTTATCCATCTTGACGGTGGGATGTTATTGTCACGAACAAGCACTAATTGTCCCAACTGTAAATCTTGTGTTTTTGTAGTCCATTTTGTCCGTTGTTGCAGTTGATGTAAATATTCTTGTGACCATTTCTTCCAAAAGTCTTCTTTCATCTTTAGGATTAATTTCCATCTTGTTAATGGATTTATTTTCTTTTCTGAAGTGCAGGCTTCTGGTTGCGTTATTATGGTTTCTCCAATTAAAAAATGGCCAGGGGTCAAAAAGGTTGGATCACTTGGATCGCTGGTCATTGGTGATATTGGCCTTGAGTTAAGACAGGCCTCTATTTGACAGGTTAACGTGGTTAGCTCTTCAAATGTCAAAGTTGCTTCGCCTATGACTCTTTTTAGATGGGTTTTTACAGATTTTACGGCGGCTTCCCATAATCCACCGAAATGAGGTGCTCCTGGTGGTATGAAATGCCATTTTGTTCCCAGTTCGGCGATAGAGGTTGAAGCAATGTGTTCTACTGTCTTCAATGTTTTTGATTCAATCACCTTGCTTGCGCCCACAAAGTTTGTACCATTGTCGCTAAAAATGTCAGTGCATATACCTCTACGTGATATGAAGCGTTTATAAGCTGCTATGAAGGCATCCGTAGTTAGATCGCTGACTACCTCAATGTGGACAGCTTTTGTTGCCATACACACAAAAATCGCTAGGTAGCCTTTGTATGATTTGTTACCTCTACCTTTTGATACTCTCACACTGAATGGTCCAGCGTAATCGACGCCTGACCTTAGGAATGGCCTGGCGGGAGTTAATCTTACTTCTGGGAGATTTCCCATTAATTGATTTTTAATGGTTTTGGTAAATCGATGACATCTTAAACATTTGGCTATTTGTTGTCTTACCAAATTTCTTCCATTTATGATCCAATATTTTGTCCTGATGTGGGCTAGTGTTAACTGGGTACCACCATGCATTGTTGATGTATGACCTTCTTGAATTATTAGGTTTGTAATTGGATGCGGAAGAATTATGGGATGTTTTTCATCATATGACCAGGCGGTTGAATTGTGTAATCGTCCGCCAACTCTTAACAAATCGTTCTTAAAAAATGGTGAAAGTGATAGCAATTTACTTTTACAGTTAATCGGTTTGTTGTTTTTTAGGTCACGAATTTCACTTATGTATTGACTTTCCTGCGCATGTTTGATTAAGTGAGTGAGCGCCTCTTTCATTTCTTGTGGTGAAATTATGTTATTTGGTTCGTATTTCACTAGTTTTAGCTTGTTGATGAAGCGTGTGCAGTATGACACTATTCTCTGAATTTTCTTTAAATTGGAATGTTTCACGTATAGCTCATCAAAGACTTCTTTCATGCTTATTACTCTTGTTGTTCTAGATACTGCCACTAGTTTTTTATCTGGAATGTCTTCAGATGCTATTTCTGCCTTTTGAGTTGGCCAGTCCTTTGGATTGCTTGTTAGCCAGCTTGGCCCATTCCACCATAATTCATGTTTGCCTAGGTTTTTAGGTTCTACGCCCCTTGACGCACAATCAGCTGGGTTTTCGGTTGTTTTGATATAATTCCATGTTGATGGGTTCGTGAGACCATGAATTTCAGATACTCTGTTTGCCACAAATGTTTTGAATCGGTATGGTTCTGCCTTGATCCATGAAAGCACGATTTTCGAGTCTGTCCATGTGTGTGTTGTAATATTTGGAATACGGAAGCTTTTTATAACCTTTGCCATTAATTTCGCAAGTAGCAAGGCGCCGCACAATTCTAATCTAGGAATGGTTTGCTTCGATTTTATTGGTGCGACCTTTGTTTTGGATATTATTAGATATGGTCGTGGGGATTCATCTGTACCGTTCCTTTGGTAGGCATATATTACAGCTGCATATGCCAATTCAGATGCATCGCAAAACCCGTGAAGTTCTATAGGGGAATTGTTGAACGTGTTAACCCATCTTGGTATTTTTATTTGTTCTAGTTCTGGTAAAGAATATTTGTAACTGTTCCATCTTGCTAATATTTGTTGGTAATGGTTCGTCCCATGATAATCCTGTTAACCAGAGTTGTTGAAGTTGTATTTTTGCTATTATAATGGTTGGGGCTAACCATCCCAGTGGGTCAAATAATTGTGACACTTCAGATAACAATTTTCTTTTGGTAGTTGTTTCTGACTTTGTTCTTTCTTTTTTTATCTTGAATCCGAAGGTGTCTGAGTCAGGGTTCCATGATAGTCCTAGAGTTTTTATTGTGTCATCTAATTTTATATCCATTGTGCCAAAAGCTTGGCAGCTTCGTGGTATTTGTTCTAATATTTGTGGATCGGTACTTGCCCACTTTCTGAGCTTAAATCCTCCTTTTTTGAGTAATGTTACTAATTGTTGTTGTTCCAGCTGTGCTTGTTTAACAGAATCACTGCCGGTGAGTAAATCGTCTACATAAAAATCGTGCAACGCGATGTTGGCTGCTATTGGAAACATATTTTTTTCATCGTTTGCTAATTGTTGTAATGTGCGTACGGCTACGTATGGAGCACTCGCTGTTCCAAATGGTACCGTCGTTAGTTGGTATTCTAATATTGGTTCGTGGACATTTTCCCTCCAAAGAATTTATTGATATTTTTGGTCATCCTCATGTATTCGTATTTGGCGGTACATTTTTTCGATGTCTGCTGTGTAGGCAATCTTGTACTTCCTCCATCTTAACAATATTGACACTAATTCTTCCTGTAGGGTTGGCCCAACCAATAGTTGATCATTGAGACTCTTGTTGTTACTGGTTTTTGCTGAAGCATCGAAAACAACTCGTAACTTTGTTGTAGTACTGCCTTCTTTAATGACTGCATGGTGTGGGATGAAGTATTCTTCAGTGGATGTCATTTCGTTTTCACACAGTCGCATGTGACCTAGTGTAATGTATTCCTTTATGCATTTTTTGTAGTCGTCGGAAAATGTTGGGAATGATGCAAACTTTTTCTCTAATTGCAAGAATCTAGCTAGGGCTCTTGTTTTTGATGTTCCAAGGATTGGTGGATTAGTTTTAAATGGTATGCGAACCTCATATCTTCCACTGGTGTCACGATGATAGTTTTCATCGTAATGTGTTTGACATTGCTTTTCTTCTTTTGTTAGTGATTTTTCCATTTGTACTTCTTCTATTTCCCAGAATGATTTTAGTCTGTGATCTAGTTCTACTTTTGTTATCAAACATTGAACTGTTGTTGTCGTGTTTTGATCGACTGGTCCACGTATGATCCATCCTAGTTCAGTTTTTTGTGCTATAGGTTCTCCGGCAGCACCTTTGATGACTTCATTCATTACTATGGCAGGATAGTAATCTGCACCCAGTAATATGTCGATTTTGTTCGGCATGTTGTAATTCGGATCGGCCCACAACAGGGTACTAATGTGAGGCCATTTCCAAGCATTGAAGCTGTGTTCCGGCAGGTCTCCGACTAGCTGCACTTACTTGAAATTTAAATTTTGACGAGAATCTTGGCTTGATGTTAAAGTTGATTCGCTGGTCGGAAACTCCAGCTTTAGCTCCTCCTATTCCTTTGTACTCAACGTGAGTTTTTTGGCTTTGAGTATTTAGTTTTTTCGCCGCGTTGTACGTTATGAACGATGCTTGGGATCCTGGGTCAATCAATACTCTGAGCAATTCTGGATAAGAGCCATTTGTTGTAACCTTTACTAAGGCTGTGCTCAAGATTACTTGCGCTGTTGTAGATGTATTATTTACCATATGTGTCTCCACCACTGGTGTTGTTCTTTGTGTTGATGGATGCCGTGCCTTTGGTAAGTTGTTCTGCTGAGCTACAGTTGTATTTTTGGTAACGCCTTCCTTTGTGTGGAGAAGGGTATGGTGTTTGCCCTTGCACACCAAACACGTGCTTTTTGAAAAACACATTCTTGAAAATTTGTGAGTGCCTAAACATACTCTACATAGGTTCATCATGGTACAAATTCTGTTGCGTTCAATCGTTGACATTTGCAAAAATGATTTGCATGTGTCAATGTTGTGTGATCCTTTACAATTTATGCATCTGTTTGTTGTTGCTGCTAATGTCGTTATGGCCCTTTGGGGTTGTGGTCGACTGCTTGTTGGTTGATGTCGGTTGCTTTTATTTCCGATTGCGTCTAGTGATTGGAAACGTTTTTCCAAAAACAGCAAAAATTTATGTAGATGTTGATTCTCTTTGGGATCTTCTAAAGTTGTCTCATAAATTCTGATGGTCTCACTGTCTAATTTTTTTTGCAAAATGTGAATGATTAAGGCATCGAATTTTTCTTCAATTTTTAGTATGTTGTTGATATTATGAATGGCTTCACTTGTGGTGTCGTGCATTGTTCTGATTCCTACACTGCTTTCCGTTAGCAGGTTTGGTTGATTAATCAGCTGGTTGAAATATGCTGCTGCCATCACTCTGTTGTTGTTGTAGCGATTATTCAATATCTCCCAAGCTATAGAATAATTTTATGCGGTTGATTCAGTATGGCTTATTATTTTAGCAGCTGAACCTCCTAAGTGGCCTTTTAAGTAGTTGATTCTATGAGTGTCTGTAATTGTCTTGTTTTTATGCACTAGTTTTTCAAAGACGTCTGAGAAACCTTTCCATTTCATGATGTCACCATAAAAATGTGGAATTTCTATGTTTGGTAATCTGACTTCCACTGTGTTGTTGTTTGTTTGATGATGACTGATTTTTACCACAATGTCATCATGTTCTTGTCTTATGTTGTTGTATTGCTGATCGATGAAGTACTCTAAATTTGTCTCATCTTCGTCTGAAGCTTCTAACTGTATCTTCTCGTCGAGGTCCGTGATCTGCTCCATCACCTTTTCAATGTTTTTCAAGGCGAGCTTCAATGCTTGCTTCGGTTTATTTTTTTTCAAGGCGTCTTCCGCTGTTCTTATTTCCCTATTCAGAGTTCTTATTTTAATTGTCTGCTGTTTTATCATCTGATCGAACTCTTTCCTGTTGGTAATTTCTGTAGTTATGAAATTGACATCGGATTGTTGTTGTATCTTCTTCGGTGCTGTCTGCTCGATGTCGTCTATTGGTGGCTCATGGTTTAGAAGTGTCCGCATCTCATCAATTACGAGGTTGTAAATCTCCGCAATCTCCTTTCTGGTTGTTGTATATGGATGATATGATTTTGTTTTCCGTGTAGTACTATCTTTGTAATAATTCGTTTTAAATTGAATTATCTTTTTGGTTGTCACCTCTTGCTGCGTTAGAAGCGCCTCGATGTTGTTATGTTGTCTTCTGGTTGGTGGCTCAGACCGATTCTTGATGCTTGTTCCAGCCGTAGTTTGTAGGGGACACGGTAACTTCTAGGTACCGGTTCCTGGTTGGCTTAGAATCACTGATGATCAGGATGGTTTTTCAGTTACCTTTGTGTGCTAGTTGACTGTAAGTTATTGACTTTAGTTGAATGATGGCTCTGTAACTTCTAGTAGTTGGTGGCTGGAGTTGTAAATTCCAGTTTCTGTTGGTAGGTGGATCTGCGACTTCTGGGTTGTAAATTCCAGTTTCCGTTGGTGGGTGAATCTGCGTCTACTAGCTGCCAGTTTCTGGATGGCTTCGAATGTTGGTATCTTCCAGTGGAGTTGTAAATTCCGTTGTTGGTTGCCAGTTTACTAGTTGGCTTCGAAGGACCAATGTTCAGCCTCGGAAATACTTTTCCTAATACTGACTATAATATCTTCCGCTTGCCGTGGGTCGGGGCTTGACGAAGATATTGATTGTGCGATAGCTTTTTTTGAACTATATTTTATTGGACTAAAAGAAGGGTTTATATAGCAAATTACAAACTATCTAACAATATCTAATGCTAACATGACAACAATTTCTTATCTCTAACACGTACAATGTGCAACATGCAAAATTGCATTTGCTGCATTGCATATTTACATTAGTAATATCATCGTAATAAGGTAAAGAACAAATGTGCACAAACAACATATCTTGTAACAAATTTCAAGGTGAATGTCTGTGGGAATATGCTGAATTGCATATTCACAGTGATAACAATAATTTGTTTTACACCCTACGTTTGGCAGCTTTGGGTTTTGCATCTTATCACCTACGGTAGGTAGCTTTGGTCTTCACTATGTTCCCGAACAGAAACAAAGATAGAAGAACTAGAAAATCTGAAAGATAGATTTATAGAAATCACAAATAACCCTTTACACAAAAAACACACTGAAATAAACAAACTAAAAACAATATTCAAAGAAAAATACACAAACACATTAGACATACTAAATACATTTCTAAAAAAACACAGACTTAGAAAGTAAAGACAATATAAATTTAAACGAATTATACTCAGAAGACAATATAGAAATAGAAAACACAAACATGGCAGCATTTAATCTAGAAACGGCAATGAAGGCCATTCCTATTTTTTCAGGAAATTAAAGGGAATTAGATAGCTTTTTAAAAATCATAGAACTAGTAGATAAACCTCTAAATAATACAGCTAAGGAAGATTTACTAGAATTTATCTTCCACGTAAAATTAAGTGCGAATGTAAAAACTACAATACACACAACACCGGAAAACCTAACAGCACTCAACACAGAACTAAGGAATAAATATAAATCATCAACAACTATACCCCATATACATACATCACTAACACAAATTACACAAAGAAATTTTTCTGTCACAGCATATAAGGACAGAATAACTAACCTTATTACAGACTTAAACAAACTACAAATTGACGATCTCGGTACCACAAATCAAACCGAAAAATCTATAGTAACGAAAATGAACGATACATATGCTTTAAATATATCCAAGAATGGGTTGAAAGATGAGCTAAAATCAATCATATTTGCCGCTCAACCAAAAACATTCACTGAAGCAATTAACCTTGCTTTAAAAATCGAAAAGGAACATACGAACAGCATTATGCATTTCAACAAAAATAGACCGACACAACCAAACAGAAAAAACTACACCAGAACCTACGACAACATTCGAAGGTCACCAAACAATTATTTTCCGCCACAAAATAACAGATACAATAACACTTATAGGCAACCAAACGTACGAAATAATTACGGCTATAGACAACCTAACAACAACTTCAACCATAACAGGCAAACATACAGGCAAAATAATAATCACAATCAAAATCAACAAAGCAGAAGGTCAAATTTCAACGAACGACCTAATCACTACATACGAACACTACACACTGAAGGAAACAATGACACTATGAACAACTACCAGGGAAACGAGCAAGCCACGGAGCACGTGTTTTATCGACAAGGCCGCCAATAAAAATTTTCAAAATCTCGGATTGCAATACAAATTACATCACACTAAAAAGCAAAGACAAAGAAATGTCATTTTTAATAGACACTGGCGCCGACATATAAATTTTCAAGGTTTCAAACAAGGTTGAAAATGAACCATTCTACCCGGAAGAAAATTGCAAACTAACAGGAATAACAAAAGAGGAGACATTTTCTTTAGGCATAATAGAACTCGATCTGCTAATAGGCGACACATACTGTAATCACAATTTCCAATTGGTAAAAAACAATTTCCCAATTGAAACAGACGGCATACTTGGTAGAGATTTTCTCAAAAGATTTTTCTGCAAAATCGACTATGAGACGTTTACTATATCAATAATAGTAAATGAAACAATTACAACACTACCAATGTATTCAAAAATATTGCGGACTCTGACAATAACAGTACCACCACGGACACAAATAATACAACCAATTAAGCTACAAATAAACGAAGACAGAGTAATATTAAACAAAGAATTAACTGATGGTGTTTATTTAAGCAACTCAATTGCACCCAAAACGGGTATGACACACATCAGAATTCTAAACGCAACCAACTCAGAAGTAATATTAAAAAACATCAAATTAGAGACCAAACCACTAAAAGACTACGACATACTAAACTTCAGTGAACACAAACCCCATGACAACAAACGTTTCAAAAAGGTTAAAAAACATCTAAACATAGACTGCAAAGACGAACATTCAAAAAACACACTTCTAAAAATTTTAGAACAATACCAAGAAGTATTTCATTTAGAAAACGACCATCTGACAACAAACAATTTTTACACACAAAAAATATCCACAAACGACAACACACCGGTATACATAAAAAACTACAGACTACCACACGCAAACATGGAAGTCATAAAAAATCAAGTAAATAAAATGTTCGAAGACGATATAATAGAACACTCAGTTAGCCCTTACAATGCTCCACTATTACTCGTACCAAAAAAGAATACAACGGACAAAAACAAATGGAGAGTAGTTGTCGACTATAGGAAACTCAACGACAAAATCGTTAATGACAAATTTCCATTAACACGTTTAGACGACATCTTAGACAAGCTAGGGAGAGCTAAATGGTTCTCAACGCTCGACATGACAAGCTCCTTCCACCAGATAGGATTAGAAAAAGACTCAAGACCATTGACAGCATTTTCGACACCAAACGGACACTATCAATTCAAACGTCTACCTTTTGGACTAAAAATATCCTCAAATAGTTTCCAAAGAATGCTCACCATAGCATTAGCTGGACTTGAAACTGAAGCATTTTTATACGTAGATGACATTATCATCTACGGATGTAGTTTAGACCACCACAACCAAAATCCAATCAAAGTTTTAGACCGTTTAAAACACTATAATCTGAAACTCAATGCAGAAAAGTATTGTTTCCTACGTCCAGAAGTAGTATACCTAGGACATTTAATAACTAAAGACGGAGTTAAGACTGACCCTGCAAAATTTAAAAAGATTATAGATAATCCGACACCAAAGACCACAGACGACGTCAAACGATTCGTTGCATTCTGCAACTACTACAGACGATTCATACCAAACTTCGCAGATATAGCCAAAGATTTAAATTCCCTATTGAAGAAAAACACTAAATTTGAATGGACAACAAACTGCCAGAATGCCTTTGAAAAACTGAAAGAAAAACTAATCAGCCCACCAATATTGCAATACCCTGATTTTGACAAACCATTCATATTAACGACTGACGCTTCAAATTTCGCTTTAGGTGCAGTACTCTCGCAAGGTGAGATTGGTAATGACTTACCAATATCATACGCAAGTAAATCACTGCAAAAACACGACCTAAAGAAGCCAGTCATAGAAAAAGAACTCCTAGCAATACACTGGAGTATAAATTTTTTTAAACCTTATCTCTACGGAAGAAAATTCACAGTAGTCACGGACCATAGTCCACTAGTGTCTCTATTTACCCACAGCAATCCATCGTCAAAGATGACAAGAATACGATTAGACCTATGTGACTATGATTTTGAAATAATCTACAAACAAGGAAAATTAAACACAAACGCAGATGCATTATCGCGAATACAATTAGACTCAGATATATTAAAGGATAAAATAGATGAAAAAGCCAAAATAATTACAAGGGGAATGACCAAAAACAATAAGAAAGAGAATATTACGGAGAAATGCAGCTCTCAACAGAAGCCTGATCAACTTTAAATGTGGGAATGCACATCCATTAATGAAATAAGGAATATGAAGAAATTAAAATTCAATGTCGACAAAAATGTAAGAAACTGCAGAATAAATATTGAAAATAACTATGTACACGTAAGTTGCAGCGATAAATCAGCGAATCCAGATTCGACTCTGAGAAAGCTTGCACAAAGAATGGAAAAAGAAAATATTAAAAACCTAGCGCTAGGATACGATGATAATATATTTAAAGTGTACACAAAAGAAGAACCAATGAAAGCATATGCAAATATAAAAATAAATAACAGGAATCCTCAACTAAAAATATTCATATATATCGCCCCCAAACAAATAAACGACGATTTAACAAAATACAAACTAATTGACGAATTTCATAATTCAACACATGGCGTACATCTCGGAGTCAGAAAAACAATCATCAAACTTAAACAAAGATATAACTGGAAAAATTTGGCCCAAATGGTTAAGAAATTCATAACTAATTGCGACCTCTGTGCTAGAAACAAACAGACAAAGCATAAAAAAGAACCACTAACAGTAACAGACACTCCCAACACCAGTTTCGAAGTAGTATCAATAGACACAGTAGGACCATTGAGAATCTCAAATGAATTCAGATACATTCTGACAATGCAATGCGAACTGACAAAATTCGTAGTTGCACACCCTATGACCTCAAAAGACGCGACATCAACAGCAAAAACAATAGTCGAACAATTTATTTTAAAATATGGACATTTTAAGGTACTCGAATCAGACAACGGGACAGAATTCACTAACGAACTACTAAGAAATATTTGTTCACTACTAGAAATAAAACAAACATTTTCCACACCATACCATCACCAAACAATAGGAGCACTCGAACGTAACCATAGAGTACTTAACGAATTTCTTTTGACTTTTGTCAACGACAATGAATGGGACAAATGGGTACCATACTTTACATTCGCATACAACACAACTCCACACATAGACACAGGCTACACGCCATATGAACTTATCTACGGTAAACTAGCAAGACAACCCTCAGATAAATACAAAAACGACAACAAAATATACAATTTAGACGATTATTCAAACGAGCTAAGAGTCAGACTCAATACAGCACTAAACCGTGCAAAAGACCTAACAACTAAGGTAAAAATGAAAAGAACTTTAGACAGTAATACTAACAAATTAAACATAAATATAGGAGACCTAGTATTAGTAAAAGTAGAAAATAGGAGGAAAAACCAAAGTCCATACAAAGGTCCATACACAGTAGTAGATAAACAAGGTGTAAATACTAGTATAAACCAAAACGGCATAATAACCGTATTACATAATAATCAATTAAAATTATACCAACCTAGATTAAGCTAACTACCAATTCATATAATTAAATTTAACGCATTTTTCAACATTACTTAAACAAAAAAAAAAAAAAATCATCAAAAATCCTACACAAAAAATTTTTTTATATACAAAACAAAAAAATTTTTTTTTTAAAGGGTAAGGGTGTAGTGTATATCCACAATTGATACACACCACCTAAATAAACACAAACCAAATGTCAATACAAACACCACACACAATCAGTAACATTCACAAAACATAAATTACATTCCAACATAAACAAAGCACACGTGTTCGGCAAGCACCGACACGGTGCACTATGATTCATACACAACAAGTAGAGCATTTGCATCGTGCCCTACTATAGCATTAGCATTTCAAGTGCATCAATAATGAGCACACTATTGTACATAACGAAACTATTTCAAGTGCATCGATGACGATGCACTGCATTAGTTACATACATATTTTCTATTAGTAGATAAGAAATTTACATTGTTAGAATTAGTATAAAAGAAGTAGATTTTACAGAATAAAAACAGAGTTAAACATACACCCGAAAAGAGCGTATATTTTACTTCTCACACGCCTTGCAGTGGATTCTGATTCTACTTTGCAAAGCCGCTGGTTGCAGCTTACTGCTTAGTGAAACCACACCAACATAGGTTGTCCAACGGCTTAGTTTTTACATTACAACTTTACATCGTCAGTTTTACCATTACACGACGAGTAAACATACCTTTACACTGGGCAATCGCAGAGAACATGTTCGGATGTCTCCTCATCCTCCGCACGGAATCTACATTCTGTTAGAGAGCCCACTACCATTTTTCTAAGATGTTATCTAAGGCCACAGTGGCCAGTTAGAAAACTCACTAGTTATCTAATGCTACCTTATCTAAATGCAGAATTTCTTTATATGAATAGGGTCTGATCAGTTGTTTGGATTGCCTTAGCCCTGGAGTATTAACCCAATGAGCCAGGCGAAGTTTGCCCTCCCAACAGTTTATCACCTTTGTGGCGGCACACCAATTGACGGTACAAAAAGGTTCAGGTCCTATGAATGCAGTTTCCGAACCAGCTCTAGCTAGTTCATCTGCGGCTTCGTTGCCTGCGATACCTTGATGACCTGGTACCCAAGCGAGCTTAACCCTGTTGTGTCTGGCCAGAGATTGCAATGCTTCGTAGCAGCTTTTGACTGTTAATGAGTCCATTGACTTGGACGACAGAGCTTTGAGTGCTGCCTGGCTATCTGAATAGATATATATTCTAACGCCTTTAACGCCTTTACTAAGGTTTAACCTGGCACAGATCTCTATGGCATGGAGTTCGGCTTGGAAGACCGTTGGACTGTCTCCCATTGGTATTGAGACCTTTGTATTTGGTCCGTAGACACCGGCTCCAACTCCAGATTCCATCTTTGATCCATCAGTGAACCAAACCAGACCATTAGTGTCTAGTGTCGGAGCACCATTAGACCAGCTTGCGCGGTCTGAGATCTCTACTTCAAATAACCTTCCGAAACAGTACTCCCTGACCATAACGTCCGGTATTGTGCAGAACATGTCTCTTTCGGGAATTGAGTTGAGAATTCTCAGGTGTCCCACAAGGTCGCCTGGTTTATACTTATACTCTAGTTGCAGCTTTATAGCGCATCTAGCGGCCGTCTTCCTAATGAAGACCTGAAGGGGCGAAAGACCTACGATAGCTTCTAATGCTGACGTTGGGCAGGTTCGCATAGCACCTGTAATACCTAGACAGGCTATTCTTTGGAGCTTCTGAAGCTCGTTTGCCGTTGTCCGATCGAGTACCTTGGGCCACCATATTATGGTCGCATACGTGATTATGGGTCTCACCATCATCGTGTAAATCCAATGTATCATCTTAGGATTGAGGCCTATAGGGCCCTTGTAGCGCGTTTAGTAGCAGACTTGATATGAGCATTCCAGTTAAGTCTTTTATCAAGGATAACACCGAGGTATTTGACCTCGCTGGAGTACATTATAGTGGTGCCTTTAATGGTGATTGGATTTAAGTCAATCAACCTTCTTTTAGTGAAAGATACTACAACCGTTTTGCAAGGATTGATGGATAACCCTTCCCTGCTACACCAGTCTAAAACTTTTAAAAGCGCACATTGCATGACAGCAGAAATAGTCGTGCAGTGTTTGCCTCTGATTATAATCGCCAGTTCGTCAGCATAGCCAATGGCGGTGTAGCCTGATCTGTGTAGATTGGCCAAGAGATCGTCTATGACCAGTGACCACAGAAGGGGAGAGAGGACTCCTCCTTGGGGGCATCCCTTTACTGCGGTCACAGACACTGACACTCCTCCTGAGGAAGAGGTAATATCTCGACTCTCGAGCATAGCCCTAATCCATAGATTGGTCGAGGTTTCGATACCCTTGTTACTAATAGCTCTCTCAATAGAGTCATAGCCAGTGTTATCGAAGGCGCCTTCAATGTCAAAAAAAAGGCATTGAATTTCCAGTCAAACGCAAGCAAAAAAAATATATTCAAAAAATTAAAATAAATTTTATTTCAAATAATTGAAAATATTTAATCATATTTTCATTTTAATTAAAATTAACTTTTTTCATTATTTTAAATTGTGTTTAATACCATACAGTATTTATTGTTGTGTTAAAATATTTTAAGATTAATTTTTCATATCTAAAAGTGTTAAATTTATTGGTCAAGATCAATAAAGAAAGCAAGATCTTAAAAAGAACAAATTGGTAATTTTAAAAACAAGAATATCAACAAAAGTGGAGTAGATTTACCAAAGCGGAAACAATCGCCAATTTATAATCGCAGAGTCTGGTGCTTTTGGATAATCTAAACGACAAGATCATCACACTGAATCAACAAAAGAAGTCAAATAAAATCCTAACGACAAAAATTGCAGAACTCGAACAACGGTTACAGGCATTTTCCAATATTGTTCATCAAGCGTGGATACTGCTGATAGCAATACCATCAAAACAAAGACATCATATCGTAACGTTACCAAAGAATCAGACACAAAAAAGCAGTTACGTTAAAAAGTATTGTTATTCAAGTTTTTATTTTATTTGAGTAGTTTTTAGAAGTAGAATTTTTATTGACTTTCTGTTTGTTAGGCCTGGTACTACAAACGAATGAGTAACGTTTTCACTGTTGAGTGGTTGGTTCGTAGAAATTCTTCTTATTATTGTTATTTATAATATTTTTTGATTTTTTATTTTATTATTATCTTATTTTACGTATATTTTCATCATCTCGACGGGTTCGGTATTTTTAATTTGTAAAATGAACTCTTATTTTGAAATTCATTTCACAAATATTCGCGGCATTAAAAGTAATTTCAACTCGATCGTAGCACATCTTGACGCGAATAAACCTGCGGTTCTAAGTTTATGTGAAACGCAGGCCTCTTATATGGGTACCCCAAATGATTTTCAATGTCAGGGGTATTCTCGTGTCGACTGTTTGGTTCCTCATCGTGGGGTTATTTTATTTATACGAGAAGACATCAGTTTTAGTGTACCTAATTTTAATATTCCAAACAGTAATCCAATGTTCAATACGATATGGATAGAAATTGTAATTTCAAACCATTCGATATTTATTTGTTCCCTTTATCGTAGTCCTAATTTGTCACCTGATGACACTAATATTGAGTTTAATTACTTATCAGACACAATAGACAAGATTTACCAATCATCACCAACATCAGAATTGGTAGTCTTGGGTGATTTTAATGTCCACAATGATTCATGGTTGACCTATTCGAATGGTAGAGATCGATCAGGTGAAACCGCTGAACTATTTTCAAATGTTAATCTTTTCACCCAACTCGTTGATAAGCCAACTAGGTATCCCGATACTACTGGCCAATCACCTCACCTTTTAGATTTATTTCTTACAACTATGCCTGATAAATATTCAATTGATGTATCTGCTCCATTAGGTCTTTCTGACCATGCTTTGATAGTAGCCAAATTTTCAATATCCACAGCCCATATAGAGACTACAAGTAAAAGGCTACTCTGGCACTATAAAAATGCTAACTGGGAGCTCCTGAACCAATTTTATAGCTCATTTGATTGGTCAACCTGTTTTTCCAGCAATAATGCTGATGAAGCATCACAACTTATCACGTCAACCATTTTGCTAGGAATGAAAAATTGCATTCCTTCTTCATTTAAAAAGAAAAATACTCATAAAAATAAATGGTTTAACGAACATTGCAGGTCAGCAGTCGCGTGTAAAAAAGCAGCCCATTTGGACTACGATAATTGCACTTCTGAAGAAAACCTTGTAAAGTTTCGAATAGCTAGAAATAGATCAAACGCTATATTGAAAAGGTCCAAAATAATATATGACCTAAAGATTCGAGATAGCATGCGAAAAATTTTGGATTCTGATTCAAACAGTCGAAGCGTTTGGTCGTTTGCTGCATTGGTTAAAAGAAACTTTGCAGACAATACTTCGTCTATTCCTTCTTTATTTCATAATGGTATTCATTATAGAACTAATATTGAGAAAGCTAATCTCTTAGCTTCTCATTTCGCTGGTGCATCTACTCTTCCTTTAACTAATCAAAGCCCCCCAATTCTCCCGAATCTAGGCCCAGGTATGTCTAAAATCTATTTTCGGAAACGGGTTGTTTCAAAGATTCTGAAAGAACTTGACCCCAATAAAGCGACTGGCCCCGACGGTATTCCGCCATTAGTATTGAAAAGTTGTCATCTTACTTTGGCAAAACCGCTTAGCAAATTGTTTCATCTCTCAATGAAGACAGGTGTTTTTCCGTCAATTTGGAAAATAGCTAATATTCAACCCGTCCCGAAAAAAGGTGATAAATCGGCACCTACGAACTACCGACCTATTGCTTTGTTGTCGGTTCTATCGAAGGTAATGGAATCTATCGTTAATGCCTCAAGGATCATCCTTGTCTCCCACGCTCTTCTTGATATATATCAACGACCTGTTGTCTTCTAGAACATGTGATATCCATTCATTTGCTGATGATACAACACTATCGGCCTCCATTGAGTTTGACAATCAAAAAGAATGCAATTCTCGCTTGAATGGTTCGCGTGAATTAATGAATTTGACTATTCTGTCTAATATTCAAATCATTCTTGATTGGAGCATTTCTAACAGAGTAGAATTTAACCCAAATAAATTCCAGTCTTGCCTTTTTTCTCAGAAGACAACTCAACATTACGTTCCTCCTGTTATTAATGGTACCTCTATAGCGAGATCTGATTCACTTAAGTTGTTAGGTTTAAAAGTATCAAGTGATCTTTCTTGGAAAGAACATATTTATGAAATTTCAAAAAGAGCTAGCCAATGTTTAGGCTTCATAAGACGTTGTAACTTCTACTTCACTCCCTCTGAAGTGTTAAGATTATATAAATCTTATGTTAGACCAATTTTAGAATTTAATTCATATGTGTGGGGTGGTGCTCCAAGATCGCATTTGGTTCATCTTGATGGTGTTCAGAATAGAGTTATCCGTTTGATAAACGATGTAACCATTACTTCGTCTCTTGATACTTTGGAGCACAGACGAAATGTAGGAGCTTTATCTGTTTTCTATAAATTTTACAACGATAAATGTTCTTTAGAAACCCGTTCTCTAGTTCCAGAATATTATAATCTGCAGGCGTTCAAATTAGCCGTTAACAACTTGAAGGATGATGGTTAAAGTATTCATAAGTTGTTTCTTAATATATAAACAAAAAAAAAAAAACAAAAAAAAAAAAAAAAAAAAAATTGTTTATCAGTATTTTTTAAATTATTTTAATAATTTGTAATATTTTCTTGGTCAAGGTTTTTTGTAGTTTTCCCTGACCATGATTCATTGATATAGGTATTTGGACTCGCGTCGTTCTAAATTCGTGTTCGTTTTTCGTATTGCTTTTCCAATGAATCAGGGAGAGTTCTGAGAAAATAAATTGAAACCGGCTACAAACGTGAGGAATGTGATATATTGTTAATCACATTCTTTCGATTTTTATTTTATTTTGAATTTAATAAAGGGCTAAGCCCAACTTATTGCCGTGACGTAAGTCATTCAGGGAGCCATCCCTTGGCAATAAGTCTCTATATAAAAAAAAAAAAAAAAAGGAATGCATACAAAGCAACCTCCTTGGATCGAAATAATCCTTCTAATTTTTTAACCAGATAGTGGAGGGCACCTTCTGTGCTTTTGTGTTTTCTGTATGCAAACTGACTTGAGTGCAAAGGAGCAGACACCTCTAGTCTGCTTCTAATATGAACATCAATGAGTCTCTCCATGATTTTCAGGACAAATGATGTTAGACTGATTGGTCTGTATGATTTAGGTAGCTCACTAGGCCTATTGCCTGGTTTGGGGATAAAAATCACGTTTACCTGTCTCCAGACAAAAGGGATGTATCCCCAGTTGTAGCGAGCTCTAAATAATAAAATTAAACTTAATCCTTAACAAGTGCCTTGTGGATTCGTGCAGCTGCTGGTATTTCAGCGATATTCTCGCAGCACTTCCTCCACGTGGCCCGCTTAGATCGTCTTAATTCAGAGTTATACTCTGTGAGGGCGGACTTATATTCGTCCCAACTCTTCGTGCGTTTAGCAGAGTTGAAGAGCTTTCTAACTTTCCTCCTGAGCTTGGCCAGTATGTCATTCCACCAAGGAACTTTGCGTTTACAAAGATAAGTTTTGACGACACAACTGCCATGATAGGAAGTAGGCAGTAAATCGTTTACTTGGTAAGCTGCATTGTCTATTACCTCTATGGAGTCAATAGGTGAGACAAGCAAATCTAATTTGGAGAGGACTAGTCCTCGATAGAGATTCCAGTCCGTTGACTTAGGATCATATCTGGGAGAGGCATGTTCCAACGCGCCTGGAATGTCAAACCTGATGTGTTGATGGTCTGACAGCGAGGCCTAATCGGACACATGCCAATTAAAAATAGAATTTGAGATAAATGGACTCGCGAGTGTGAGATCTAGTACCTTTTCGCGAATCGCATTTATGAAGGTTCGTTTAGAGCCCTTGTTTACGATATCTACATTATTGCTAATAAGATAATCTAAAAGACACTCACCACTTCGATTGATACCGCTGCTGCCCCAAACCTCATGGTGTGCGTTGGCATCACGTCCTATGATGAACTGGATGTTCTGAGCTTTGCAGTGCATGATCATATCTTGCACCTCTTTCCAATTATCATTAGTGCGTCTATTAAATAAATTAAAGCCCGAAAGCGCCTAGTTTAAATTTCGGCCTAATTTTGATCAAACTAAACTCGAAAATTTGATACCCTCAGTTATGGCACTTTAATTGTTCGTGTGAGGCACAAACCCCAAAAATATGGCCGACGCTTGACCCATGCCATCGTCATCGAAGCCCGAAGATCCAGTACAGAGACGCCGAGTTGCATCATTTTTTGGTTGTTGTTCCTTATTAACGACAATGTCATAAATAAAAGAAAAAAGGACCTTCCCTTGGTACTTTGAAAATTTTATGGTTTTGTTTAGTGACAAAACGAGAAAGAGGCAGGGGGATAGAGGAAGAAATCCGGGTAGAAGACAGGATCTTTCCTTTCAATGGCCCTTTGGGCCAAATCCCTTCATTTATATTAACACCCCATTTGTTTCAGTTGCCGTCGTCGTCGTCAGCGCTGTCGAGGAGGATGGTGGTTAGATTCAAAGGTAAGTGGATTTTAGTATTTTTCTTTCATCCGGACATGGTTACCATCACCTTGGTACCTTTTTTTTGGTCCATCTCTGGGATTTCGTTTATAATTGTCCTTCAATAATTGCTTCATCCTCTATCACTCAACCCGAAACTCATTCAAAAGTTCAACTAAAATAAAACATACCTTAAAACTAGGACAAAAAAATTTATTACTACTTTACTTCTTTTATTATCATACCTATTTTTTTGCGTATACTAAAAATACAATTAAAATAAAACATACCTTAAAACTAGGATAAAAAAGTTATTACTACTTTACTACTTTTTTTATCATACCATACTTTTTGTTGCATATACCTAAAATAAAACATACCTTAAAACTAGGACAAAAAATTTATTACTACTTTACTACTTTTATTATCATACCTATTTTTTTGCGTATACCAAAAATACAATTAAAATAAAACATACCTTAAAACTAGGATAAAAAAAGTTATTACTACTTTACTACTTTTATTATCATACCATACTTTTTGTTGCATATACCTAAAATAAAACATACCTTAAAACTAGGACAAAAAATTTATTACTTTAACTCTTGTTCTTTTATTATCGTATCTATTGTTTTTTTTTGCATATACTTAAAATTTAACTAGAAATAAAACATACCTTACAGCTAGGATGAAAATTTACTGTTCTATTCTTACCATCATACCTATTTTTATTTTTTTTTTAACCTCCCGATTGCAATAATAAGTTAAAAAAAGTGTAAACTTCATTACATTGTGTATCTGTCCTGTTGTATAATGTCTTTCAGTTTATTAAATGTTTTGTTAAAGTAGTCATTTATTTTTATTTGTTGATTCATATTGGTTACAGTGTTATGAAGATTTATGTCTGTGGTTATAAAATGTTGTTCTATGTCTTTTCTTTCCTCTTCGTTCATTGTACCGAATAAATACTTAAAAGCTGATCCCACCACATTAACTAGTCCTCGTTTTCGTCTTTGTTTGTTATCTACTTTGGGCAGAATTGTGTATACCTTGCTTTTTAACTCTTTTAATTCGTTTGATAATATTTTCTTATAATTATAGTCTAAAAGTGCAATGTTGACGGTCATATTATTTATAATATATATAATTTCCTTGGGGTCAATTAAGTGTACAATAAGTTCTGTTTCAGTTACTAATCTTAATCTTCGATTTTCTGGCACTGGCATTTAGTTTGGGTATTAAATTCAGCATATCCGCTGTCCTCTCTGCACTTCTAATCGTCCCGTTACCAGACATACTGATGCCATTATGATTATAAATCTAAGAATCTGCAATTTATTTTATGTATTTATTAGTAAAAAGAAGGAAGAAAAATTTTGGTTTATTTATCGTCAATATCTATGTTATCAATGTTTAATTGGTCTCTGAATTTATTTGGTCGTTTTATGTTTACTGGATGAATATTTTCTAAATTGAGTTTCATATACCTGGGTTCATTTTTATGCCTTAGTGCTCTGTAGTTCTTAACATAGCCTTCTTTTTCTGGTTTATTGGGTTTATTGAATTCTTCCCTGTTTCTATTTACTTTGTCAATTGTTTTATTTTTATATTCTATTAATATGTCAGTTAGTTTCTGTAAGTCAACCTTTCCGTCTACAACGTCTATTGGCCTATGTTTTATAACCGAATGCATAGATTTGTTGTATAATTCTATAGATTTATATAGCTTTTCCTGTGCTGTCAGGTGTTATTTCTCTGCTTCCTATACTCTTAGTTTTTCACTAATAGTGCTATGAAATATTTCTATATCTGCGTTCCCTGTATGACTATTTGGGTGTGTATAATGTACCTCTATTGCTTCTTGTCTGAAAAAGTCTTTTATATTAATTGTATTGAATTCATTATCCGTAATACAATTTGTGGGGTTTACCTTTTAAAGAGATACATAATCTAATTTTTTCAATGAGTGTCAAACTATTTTTGTATTCCAAATAAAATGCTACTGCATGTTTTGAAAGTTTGTCTATGAATGTAATATAATTATGTTTCGAATTAGTATACGTATCTATGAGTATTATTTGATTCAAACACTTTGGTGTTTCTGATATATTATATTTAGGTTTTAAAGGTTTTCTGTCATATTTAGCTCGATTACAAATGTCACAATTATTAATGTATTTTTGTATTAATTTCTTTAAATTTTCCCTATGAATAATTTTCTTTAAACCTTCATAGTTTTCACTAATTCCATTATGTCCTGTTTCTTATTTATGATATTTTGCAATTTGTTTAAATGTTTCTTCGTCAGTTTTCATGTCTTTTGCATCGAATAATTGTATTAGCTTTTGCTGAACCATATTGTATTCCTGCTCTGATAACTCAGAGTAAATTCCTACTTTACCTTTTTTATGAATCTACGAAAAATATTTGTCATAAAATTATTTCTAATATCCTGTGAGTTTAAATATATTTTGCGTTTACCCATTATAACGATTGTTAAAAGATCGAATTGTCTGCCATAAACATAGGGTTTAAAGTAATTTACTGCCCAAACAATCGCCAATAACTCTTTTTCTCTTGTTTCTCACTCACAGTGGGACTTGCATAGCTAATTGGATGGAATTTGAGAAAGTACTGCTCCAATTGCGAATTCGCTAGCATCTGTTGCTATTTTAAACTTATATTTAAAGTCTGGATATTTAAGTATTGGTGGGTTTGTTAGTAATGTTTTTAGTTTCCCAAATGCATCCATGTATTGTGGGTCTTTTGTATTTATTTTAACGCCTTTTTTTTAAATATTTAGTAAGTCCATGTGCAATCTTTGCGTAATCTTTAACGAATTTACGATAATATCCGGTCATTCCTAGGAAAGATTTGATTTGTCTAATTGTAGTTGGTAATCTAATTTTTGAATGCTTTCAATTTTGTTAAGATTCTGTTTTATTCCCTCTGTGGTTAACGTATGTCCTAGATCTTGCAAAAAAATTGCATTTGTCTATCTGAATTTTTAAATTATGATTCCTTAATTTATTGAATATTTTTTGTATGTTTTGTGTATGTTCCTCAATATTTGTGCTAAAGTTTTTTAGTTTTTGGTCTATCTTCCCATTTGATTACTACTTGATGGAATCCCTTTGCAATATCCAAGGTAGTGAAGTATTGAGCTCTTCCTAGTTTTTCAATGATGGTTTCTATATTTGGGATGGGAAATTTGTCACTTTCTGTTACTTCATTCAGTTTACGGTAGTCAATTACTACACGCCATTGCTTTTTTCCGGAATTCTTCGCTTTTTTTGGTACTATCCAAAGCGGTGAGTTATAAGGAGAGTTACTTTCCTTTATTATTCCCTGTTTTAACATATCTCCAATCTGTTGGTTGATTTCCTCTTCGTGAATTTGAGGATATCTATAGATTTTAGAGTATATTGGTTTACTCATTGTGGTCACTATTTCGGGTTGTATCTCATGAGTATGGGTAAGGTTTTGACCTTCTTGAAAAAATAAATCGCTATTTTTATTAATAAGTTTTCTTAGCTGTTACTTTTCCTCATAGTTCATGTCCTGTCTTTGAAGTTTTCATAAAATATTATCCTCTACATAGCATTCTTCAAGTTGATGTATGTCCTCAAACTTGAATGGGCACGAATTTACAAATTTTATTTTATTATTATAATTTTGTACAAATTCCTCCTCTAGATTTTAAGATTATAGACTCATTTTTTGAGGGTGAAAATTCTACAGGTTTATTAATGTCGAATTCATACTTAGTGTTTAATTTGTCAAGAACAATTTTAAGATTTTCATAGAATTCACTTACATTATGATTATTTTTTAAATTCATTGCCTGGAAATATAGGTTGCTGTATGTTTCCCTGACTCCAAAATTTCGAACGAGGTCTTCCTTCACTTGTTCCCACGTTGGATTCAGTCCTAATGTCCTGCTGCTGAAGTGCTGCTCCCTGTATTTTGTTCAGTACATTTCTTTTGTAGATGTATTCATATAGCGGTGGGTTTTCCTGGAATAGAGGCATGATCATCTCCACTTCTCTGATGAATGATGAATGGTCGTATTGTCCTGTTCCTCTGTATTCTTTGATATTTGCTGCTTCCTTCATCAGTTCGCTGGCTTGTTGTAGATGTTGGGTTAGAAGAGAAGCTTCTGCTGCTGTTGTTGTTGGTCCCATTGTTTCTTTGTCTTCTTTGTATAAATTATATGGTGATGTTGAGTGCTTAGAATGGCTTTTAACTTCCTTCGGCATATGTTTAAATTTTAAATTCAATTGGTAAGACCTTTTTTTTATAACTGCTTGAGTTAAAGTCCACTTTTTTGTTTGTTTTGAGTTCCAACTTATGTTTTCAGTCTTAACTCTTTGGAGTTAATTTTTTTTTTTTGTGAGTTTACACTTTAACACTTTAAAATAAAACTCCACGATTAAAGAAAAAAAGACTTAACTTTTAAGTTAAATTTCACGACTTTCTTTTCTATTTTTAAAGGTTCTTTTAGTTTTAACTCTTTAGAGTTAAACTCCACGACTACGCCAGTTTTATATACGTTGTAAAACGATGAGAAAAATAAGAAAACCAAGAAAAAGTCCGGAGAACTACGACTATGTCTTTATTCTTTAGGATTTAAAGTTGAACTGAATTATTTTTGTGGACAGATTACAAATCAACTCTGCTCCACAATATATTTCTTATGTACTTAAATATACAAATATACATATGTTGAATATACTCCTACTTACATAGTCTTAGTTTAGTTTAGTTGCTCAAAGATCATGAAGATCTTTGGACGTGACATTTTGAGATTATACATTCTTGATTTAATTGCTAAAAGATCATAAAGATCTTTGAACGTGACATTTTGAGATTATACATTCTTGATTTAATTGCTCAAAGATCATAAAGATCTTTGAACGTGATTTTTTGAGATTGAACATAATGTCCTGATCGTTAATTGTTTGTTTATTTAGTGGATCGAGAATCGGTAAGTAACATATTGAAATTACGATCGGATCATAAAAGATTTTGGGTACTATCGGATCGATAGTATTCATTTAGCTTTTATGACCGCTTTGAGGCAAGCAATTTTATTGCTTCGTCCAATTTATTAATATTGGTTTAGGGGTTGATATCGCCTCGACGACTGTGTCGTTGGTTGATATAACTCACGCGACACGCGTCGTACTCGGACTATAAACAATGCTATTAAGGACTTAGACAATCACAAAATTTCAGCTCTCTTGTTCCTGTGCAAGGTGGTTAAAAAGGACCTCAAATAAGTCGAAAATACAGACAAAAATAAATAAAAAAAAGTTTTTAATGATTGTTCGTTTGTATATGATCGCATCACACCTAAGCTTCTCAACGTATCAAAGCCATATTTACACCATATGTTCGTTTGGTGCTCCGATAAGTTTATCACTTTTTTGAGCCCGGTAGGCGCTGGAGTCGAGATTTTATCACAGCTAAAAGACGTCATCATGCTACTTAGCCACTAGTTGTATAAAAGCCATATTTACACCATATGTTCGCTTGGTACTCCGATAATGTTTTATCGATATGTTAAGTTTTTTTTACTCCGATAATGTTTTATCGATATGTTAAGTTTTTTTAAGTGGAGATATTGTTAAATCAGTGTGTAAAAGCATTACAACTAAATCACTGGGCGTATTGAAGCCAAATGTACATCATATGTTCGGTTGATGATCTTTAATGTTCATCCCGTTTTTGAGTCCGGTAAGTGACACTGAAGTCAAGATATTTTTAAAAATGTGTATTTATAATGTATAAAAATGTTCGTAACAAAGCCATACTTACACCATATCTTCGTTTGTACTCCGAAAAGTTTATGTTTTGACCCGATAGATGGCGCTGGAGTGAAGATATTTGTGCATATGTATGTAAGCGCATCACACCTATACCTCTAGATATATTGATGCCAAACTGACACTCTATGTTCGGTTGGTGATTCTAAATGTGTATCTCTTTTTTGAGTCCGGTAGGTGGAGCTGAAGTCGAGATATTTTTGAAAATATATATTTCCAATTCATAAAAACGCCCGTAACAAAGTAATATTCACACTATAAGTTCTTTTGGTGCTCCGGTAAGTTTATCCTTTTTTGGACCCGGTATATGGCGTTAGAGTTTTTTAGTTCGTGTTAGTTAGTGGACCTTATTAGGGTCTTTTGTAGAGTGGAGTGGATTAGCTGGTCTCGGGAAACACCGGGGATAGCGTTCCCAGATTTTTATCGCATTAGGTAATGTTTTTTTTATTTCAGAAAATCTCATTGTGAAACGTTAATCAAAATATGTATATATTATATATATTGTATTTATTATAAAAGAAAAAAGAAAAATAAAAAAATTTCTAATTAAGTTTCAAATTATTAGTGTTTTTTAAATTCTCTATATTAACTTCGCGTGCCAGTGGCTGGCTAGTGGGCATAATCTTGTGATCAATTTTTAACACACTTCCTAAAGCCCACTTTTATTAAAATTTTGCACACATGTATATTTCCGGTGACAATACTTTCTATTAGAATGTGTGATCGGCCCGCGGGGTCAGGGGGCTCCCATACAAATTTTTTTCCCAAGCATCAGATAATTTCATACTATAATGACTTTGTTCTATGTGCGCTGTGCGCTGTGGGCAGCGCTGCTTGCTTTACGATTGGGATTGTTTTGTTGTTGGGTTGCAGTGCTTCGTATGTGTTTTTATATTTCAGCATTTATAGTGGAATTCAGTATACTTTTGGTTGTTAGAGAATTTACATGAAAAATTTTTATTTTTATGGGTTGTTTTTTATTTTATTTTTTTTTTAATTAATGTAATTATTATTATTATTTTATCAAAAATCTTAATATTAAGTTACTTTTTATATTTGAAGGATTTTTTAAAAAATTGTAAAATCCCAAACTCGTATAGTGGAAGTTAATAGCTGTCTTTAATCAAATATGGTGAACATTTATTTCTCACATCCATCCATTTCAGAACCATCTGCAAAAAAAACTCTTTTCGCAAAACAGTTAGAACTAGGTATACAAAACACAAAGGAAATTATTTTGAATATATTTGGTATAATGAAAAGCTTTTAAAAATGTTGTTCCATTTTGAGAAAGGGTTGATTTCTTTGTCATTGAAATCCAAAACATATTTTATTTTGTGTTATTTGAAATTCCTCACATAGGGAATCCACATCTATTTCCTCAATTCGGAGCAGGCGCAAAGCACTTTCAAAATATTCAAAGAGTAAGGGTTCATTTAAATTTAAAAATTAAAGTTTAGATAGAATATTGTTTTCAGTAAAATCGTTTTTCTATATATTCAATAAAATTATTATAGAATCGTAATAAATCATTTTGCACATGGTCTTTGGCATCTGGCCTTCAATCAGAAAGACATTGTTTTGCCCTGCTTCCGAAAAATATGTCTTTTAGTCTTTGCTTAAAGTTGTCACGAATTTGTGCATTTTTATATTCATTTCATAGTTGTTTCTACCGAAAACATCACATTATGAATAAAAGATAAATATGTAAGTGGTTTTTGTTCTTCGTGTTCTGTTTCAATTGCATTCTCTATAAGACGGGGAGATTCATTATCAAATTCTGGAAAATGTGATTAAAGAGCAGGCCATATTTTAATTATTCTTTCAACTGCTGGGCCTAAAGATAAGAACCTATTAGTTACTTGTTTTAAAATTTCTTCCCACTTAATTTCTTTAGCTTCAAACTGTTGTTGCAATTCGGCTCCTCTTTTAGCCGACCGGCTGAAGAAACTGCATATTTTCAGTATAAGACTTTCTACGTCGTATTCTAACTTGTCGGCGGAATATTTTGCAGCGTTGTGTAAAATGTGAAATGGACAGCCTGTATTTATTATTTTTTCAATTTTCTGAGTTAAAATTGTGTAAATAGAATGGTTTTTGCCAAAGTTCACAGGCTAATGAAAGTCAATTTTTTTGCAAAGTTTCCGCTAATATCTTTGATACTTGATTTTCAGATTTATCATTGTTATCTAGAAAGTCGAGCAACCGATTCTCAACGCCTGTATCACAGAAATATAGAATACAAATTGGAAACGTTTTCCTATTTTTAAATTCTCTATATTAACTTCACTTGCCCGTGGCTGGCTGGCTGGCTGGCCAAATATTGTGGTCAATTTTTTACCCACTTCCTACAGCCCGATTTTATTGAAATTTTGCACACATGTATATCTCCCAAGACAACACTTTCTATTCAAATTTGAGGCCCCTCGGGCCGCGGGGTCGGGGGGCTCTCATACAAATATTTTACAAAATTTACCCGATTTTCTTTAAATTTTGTACACATGTGTGTCTTCGATGGAAAAAACTTTTTGTAAAAATTTGGAGCGATCGGCCCCTTGGGGACCCCAATATACAATTTTTAAATATCGCTATATCGCATCAGATCACGGCAAAGTCTGAGCTCGGTGCTTTGTGAGCAGCGCTGTTCGCTGCCGCTGCGTCATTTGTGAATGATTTTGCCACAAAACGAGCACGCAGTGTGTGTGTGTGTGTGTATCTCCGATTAGAGAATTTACAAGAAAAATTTTAATTTTTATGGGTTGTTTTTTTCCTATTGCTTGCACCGGTAGCGATGGAGAAGAATAAGTTATTAACTTGAATTTTTTTCAAAATGATCTTAACAGATTCCTTGGTTTCACTAAAGCTTCTACTTTTGTTCTTCCACAACCTATTTTTTTGGCTATTTTCGAATCGCTTAAAATATATGGCAGTAATTTGTGCCCGCAATCCATACTGTTGTAGCTTAAACAATGCTTTACGGGGTGAAAGACTGATGTTAATTAAACAATCTACTCCAGATGTTCCAGGCTTTGAAAAATAATTTAATACGCTTGAAGATGCTACGTTCTGAGCAATATACAAGCGAGATTTTGTGCACGCATGTGAATTCAAATCATTTTGTCCTCATTGGCTACAAGAAATTCTTTCTTGCACAAATGACAACATACCTTGTATGGATCTTCTTTGACTTCTCTGGACGGACCAAGTATATTTTTTTCTCCCATTGGCTATTATAAACGGTAAGCCGTTTTAATTTCTTTTTAGGGACGACACTAGAACCAGTAGCCGAACAAGAATCGTTGTCGTTGTTTGAATTGCTTATCATAAAAGGTAACCAATAACGATCTAAAAAATTAAAATATTGCTAGGTATTAGGTATATTCAATAATAAAAAAATTTTGCGTACCGTGTCAGTGTGCAAAAATGACATTTTGAGATGCTAGGTGTTCGATTCAAATTTTAACGAGAATTTGTTATGGTTTTGGTTTTTTGTTAATTTTTGTGAATTTTTGGTCAGTTCCCGTGACAAAAGCTGTCCCGGCGGAACAACCGAAATTATATCTAAAACCCGGGACGTCCCGGGTAAACAAAAAATAATAATAATAATAAAAATAGAATAGTTTCTAAAACGAATCAAACATTCATTTGGGCGCTCCCAAAATCACCCATACAGCACAATCAACCAACCAACACCACAACACATCTCAGCGGGCCAGGTTCCATCCTAAAACACATTTTTTATATACAATACATTTTATGAATTCGAATTGAAATAAAATAAACCTGAAAATTAAATGCTTAAAATTAGAACGCTCACTATTAGGAATTCACGATTAGAACAAATAATTATAGAACACTTAGAAAATAACGCTTACGATTAAAAAAACACTTAGAAAGAATATCGGAAATATTCGCGAATAAATTCATTATGTTCATAATACTCACGATTATTTGTAAGATTAGAAATAAGCACCCTGTAGAGTAAGAAAGAATTGTAACGGGCTTTGCTCCATGGCACTGCGCCGACAATTGCAAAGCAATACTCATGGCAACACACAGCGGTAAATTGAATATTTACGCGAGTGAATGCCAACGAGTAACATTACAAAACAACAACACGGTGCTTGGGTCTAGCATGCAGGAGGATGAACACACGTTACGAACACGGGCATTGACACACACAGTACACACATGGGTATCAGCATGGCATGCACGCTGCAAGCAGGCAAGTGCAGTGTGTATGCGATGGCAACGGCAGGGAGGGACGAACATACATGACGAACACACATAAAATTTACTTAATGCATGCTGGACCAAAGTACCGTTAGGTAAGTATAAGAGAAGCCTGCTGACCGGTCAGCGAGGAGAGTTTTTGGGGAACCATCACACGGTGAAGAGCGGGTAAGTGGCCTTGTTTTTAGTCTTATTCTAGTTAGTTATACATATCTTACAGCATCCCCCCACCCGTGGTAAGGCGTTGTGAGATATTATCTTTAGGTTAAATATAATTTGTAGCTTTCCCCCACCCGTGGTAAGGGGTTACAAATTGTTAGCATAGGAAGCTAGCTTTTCTACGGTTTGTAGCTTTACCCCCACCCGTGGTAAGGGGTTACAAACCATCAATATTGTATTCACTCGTAGCTTGGCAGAGGTTATACCTCTCCACAGTTGGTGGCTCAGTATTTTTCAGGTTTAGCTTTCCTACGGGTTGTAGCTTCCCCCCCACCCGTGGTAAGGGGTTATAAACCATCAATATTATATTCACTCGTAGCTCGGCAGAGGTTATACCTCTCCGCAGTTGTTGGACAGGGTAGAGTTGATAGTAGTAAGCCCCATCCCACGCAACGTACCATGCGAATGATGAGACCAACTCCCGCGTCAGAGAGTTCCGAGTGAGTGAGTAAAGTATACTAACCCCATTATAACTCGTGAGTACGTAAGTAAGAAATTGTACGTTGATATAAACTTGATTATTGTAATTACCGCGATTTAATAAAAGATTTGTCCTTATAACCATGACTTTAAATTTTTCTGTAACGGAATCTTGGACAGCTACTGAGCATTACCCCGGCAGTAGAAAACGTTGTTACAATACATTTTAATCTATATATATAAAATAGAGAATTTATGTTTGTTTGTTAGTGCCTAACTAACTCTCGAACGCCTTCACCAATTTCAGCCTTGGTATGGTATACATATTATTTACCACCTGGAATCAAATACTGATGGTGCGAGGGTGGGTCGTTGTGGGGATTAACCGATATTAGTGTAAATTTTATAGTTTTTGGGGTCGCTGAGTTAAACTGAGCTGTTAAGACACCTCTATTCTACACTTCTCTGGGAGGGGGTGACCGATATTAACGTCGAATATATAGTTTTCGGGGTCGCAGATTTAAATAGTGATGGTAAGACACATTTGAAGGGAAAGGTCGATAGGTGTGGTGAGGGGTTGACCGTTATTAGTGTCAATTCTATAGTTTTATGGGGTCGTTGAGGAAAATTAATTACGTAATTAAATCACGGGGTAAAGTTTAGCCGAAATCACGGAATCGATTTCTGTTCACGCTATGCAAAATAAATGAAATAAGAGCGACTATGTGTGTTTCAAATTGAAGTGGCTCGATACAATAGAGTACATACTGAGTCAGCCATCGCCTACAAGCTGCTATGAAAACTGTCAAACAAAAAGATTTTTAATCAAATATTGAATTGACAAGTGCGTTCAATTCCGTTCAACATAACGGGCTCAAAAATGAGTTAACTCTTTAAGAGCACCTATTGAAAATATGATGTGAATTTGGCTTCAATATGTCTATTGATATTTCATAAAATATACAAATATCTCCACAAAATAAACATAAACTTTAAGGAGCACCAAATGAATATATGGTGTGAATATAGTGTGAATACATCCAGTGGCTTAGACGTAGCAAGAACAAATATAATTTTTAAGCATCAGGTTTGAGACGTAATATTGCCATTCAAAAACCATGCTTGCATCTTTGCCAACCACACATCATGTCATTACAACAAAAAAATTGCGTGTAGGAAAAGGAAATAAAATTGGGATAGTAAATTGTAAGAAAAAACTCGCATGTTTGCAAGCTGTCCCTCAAGACACATACTTCTTTCCTGGGTAGCGTACCAAAAAACAGTTTTTGAAACCAATTAGATGAGTATACAAGTAAATGTAAAAAACTTCGTTTTTCGGGTACAAACTTTTTTGTATACATGGACACGTGGACACAGTCCTTTGTTATTTGTTTGCCAAAATATCTGTTTTTTAGGTCGGGCCCTTTTGAAGATGGTTATAATGGACTTAAAAGAAGTCGGAAACATTTTTTAACCCATCACACGCGCCACACACGGCACGCATCGCACGCGGAATATAAAAAATGTTATATTTCTTATCTCCTATACCCCGTATTTTTCTCTTTATACCTATAGAAATTGAAAATTTCAATTGTAATGTTTTTTTTATATAATTCGCGCACGCTTCAAGGGGTTCGCACCCTTATAATGCTCGGCTACATTCGCTCTAGTGGCCTTGATTTTTAGTGCGCATATTATCGTGCATCTGAGCAAGCCGTCTGGCTGTGGATAGATTTTGTACTACATACTCTCTAAATGATGCACTAGCTCAAACTCACCGAAGGAATGTGTTTACTGAAGGGAATATTGCCGCTGTAAATCAAAGTGTTGTCGAAGATCCAATTTTATTGATTCGTCATCGGTCACAGGAATTTGGGGTCTGTCCGTATATTACGTAGAAGATTCTGCAGAAGGATCTTGGCCACACGTATAAGATGCAGCTTGTTTAGGAATTAAAGCCACATTTACTTCTTTCTCTCGCCGACTGGGCTCAATAGCAGTTGGATATGACCCGTTGGTCAATAGCAAAATCGTGTTAAGCAATGAGGCTCATTTTCGGCGAACGGGTTTATTAACAAGCAAATTTTTGTGTTGGGTCACGTGAAGTCACTTATTTATGCTGAAAAACCAACAACAATTGACATCTTGGAGGCCAACATTGTTCGTGTTATTTGTGACATTTGACCAGCAGTGCTGGAAAAAGTGGCACAGAATTGAACGTTCAGAATGGGCTTCATCAAAAACAGACGCGGTAGCTATATGCCCAACACCATTTTCATATTTTATTGCCATGTATTGGTCTTTTAAATAAATAAAACAATTTGATTAAAATTAAATTTTTTGTTTATTTTTTTTAGTTCTGCATCATTTATTATGCGCCACTGGATTGACAAATTGACCAGTAGGCGGATTTTGGTCGCAAATCTCTCATTGAATGTGAAATGTGAGTTCCTATACGTACGAGGTGAATAGCATACAATTTTATTATTGTGTGAGGTGTTTTTCTTTATTTGGATTAATGTAATTTGAATGACAGCATCTACTACCGTCGCATTTTGCGGTTCGGTTTGTTCTTTTTCTACAATAGGTCTATTTTTTTTATTTTTACAATAGGTGTTATCCATCGGAGATACACACGTGTATGTAATTTGAAGAAAGTTAATTAATTTTGTTAAAACATTTTTATGGTGCCACACGACCCGGGCCCGGGGTCTCTAAAATATTCACCAAAATTGTTGTCCATCGGAGGTACACCCGTGTGTAAGATTAGAAGAAAGTCGTGTTAATTTTTTTTTAAAAATTTGTATGGGGCCCCACGACCCTGGGCCCGGGGTCTCCTAAATTTTTACAAAAAGTGTTGTCCATCGGCGATAATCCGAATGTGTATAAAATTTGAAGAAAATCGGGCTAATTTTTTTAAAGAAATTTTATGGTGCTCCACGACCCTGGGGTCCGGTGTCTCCAAATTTTTTACAAAAAGTGTTGTCCATGGAGATACACACGTATATAAAATGTAAAGAAAACCGGGTTAATTCTTTTTAAAAATTTGTTGGGGCCCCAAAATTTTTACAAATAGTGTTGTCCATTTGTATAAAATTTTAAGAAAATCGGGTAAATTTTGTAAAATATTTGTATGGCAGTCCCCCGACCCCGAGGTCCGAGGGGCCCCAAAGTTTAATAGAAAGTATTGTCACCGGAAATATACATATGTATAATTTCAATAAAATCGGGTATTTGGAAAGTGGGTTAAAAAATCTGACCAGCCAGCCGTGACTGGCACGCGAAGTTAATATAGAGAATTTAAAAATTATGAGCGTGTAACCTTTACGCGCGGTTGAAGTTAAACTTCTTTGAGGTAGTGGCCGATGTAGACCCTATTGGCCATATCACAGAATTTCTTAGCATCTTTGTCCTACATAATGAATTACATACAAATCGCCTTAGAAATTGCTTGGTTCCTAGTATTCCAGACCCTATTAGCCATATCCCAGAATTTCTATAGGAGCAAGTATTATAGTCGCATTTTAGTACTACATAGGGTGCCGCAAAAGTTTTTAAAAAATGGTAATACTACTGTTTTCTGATGCAAATCTTTATGTCAGTCAAAAAGTTTAACATTTTTAGAGGTTATATTTCTCAAAAGTCATCTGTCAGTTTGCATCGCAACATTGTTTATTATTTACTTGAAAAATTGAACTCAGTGAAAAAATGGAATTATCGCGTGAACATTTTCTTGTGATGATTTTTTACGATTTTCGAAAGGCGCTAACTCAACAACAGTGCTTCGAATCACTTCATTCGACTTTTGACGACGAAGCACCATCCTTCGCTAGTGTTTATAATTGGTACAATGAATTGAAACGCGAACGACGTAAACTCAAAGACGAGCCTCGTGAAGGTCGTCCAAAAACAGTTTTTGTGCCAGAAAACATCGATGCTGTGAGAAAACCGAGTAAAGAGGATCGTCATGTGACTTATCGGGAAATCGAGGCATGCCTAGTCATTAGTAACACCAGCGTGTATACGATCTTACATGAACATTTAAAGGTGCGAAAGCTATGTGCACGTTGGATTTCACATTTTTTGACATACGCATAAAAAAAAGGTTCGTGTTGATTGGTGCCGCCAAAGGCTTGAAAAATTCGTTGAAGGTACTTCCAAAAACGTACACAAGATCTTGACAGGTGACGAGTCATGGATATTTGCGTATGAGCCGGAAAGAAAAGAGCAATTGACTGTTTGGGTTTTCCAATTCGTAGAAAATCCAACAAAAGTTTTGCGAGCTCGAAGCGTTGGGAAGCAAATGGGCGTGTTTCTTCACCATAACCAGTCATGTGGCTACTGTGGATCTTGAAAATCAAAAGTCAGTCAATTCAGCTTGGTATACGACCATTTGTGTTCCTGAGTGAGGTTTTCAACAAATTGAGAGAAAACAACCCAAATCGAATCATTTTGCATCACAATAATGCGATCACACACATCAGATCAAACAAGCGAGTATTTGAGCACTCAAACGATCGAATTGATGGGTCATCTGCCTTACAGCCCCGACTTGGCACCCAATAACTTCTTCCTGTTCCCAACAATCAAAGATAAGATGCGTTGACAACGATTTTTATCGCCTGAAGAAGCGGTTGAAGCGTTCAAAAACCATTTTTTGGAGCTATCATCTTCGGACTGGAAAAAGTGTTTCGATGAATGGTTTGAGCGTATGCAAAAGTGTATAGATCTTAAAGGCCAATATTTTGAAAACCAATAAAGCAATTTTTAGATGAAAATATTAATTTATTTACTTTTTCTACAAACTTTTACGGCACCCCTCGTGCATACCGAATTTTTGAGAAATGGCTTAGTTTCCGTGGTATATATGGTGTCTAACAAGAGCGGCATCTTAGTCCTACATATCGATGTCTTACAAATCGCTTGAGATATTGCTTGGTTCCTAATATTCCAGACCCTATTGGCCATATCCCAGAATTTCCATAGGAGCAATTCTTATAGTCGCATCTTAGTCCTACATACCTACCGAATTCCATACAAATCGCTTGAGAAATGGCTTAGTTTTCGAAATTCCAGAACATGATGGCCATATCCCAGAATTGATAAAGAGGTTTCTCTTAGAATAAAATATTGACTCACAAATTGAGTATCGAAAGTAGCGCGCGTAAATAAAAGCATATTAAATGAAAAAAAATTAAAATCAATGAAGTTTTAGAATTTATTTTGCCATTTATTATTCTTCAATAACTTCGATAAAGAATCAATTTATCAAAATCATAAATTTATTAGAGAACCCGATTATACTAAAGCATTCACTTCGAGCAATTTCATATTTTTCGTGAGTTCATCGTGGAATTCGCTCGCAATTAATTTTCAATTAAGTGTTCTTATATAATATAGATGTCGCGGTAATCTCAAGGTATTTAATACAAACTAATTTCATATCATATACACCAACCGCTACATCCGCAATAAAATGTTTTGCAATTAGCTCCCAATTAAATTTTCAATTAAGTTTTCTAATATTGTAACGTTGTTCGCTCGGGTAACGCGCGCCGGTCACCCAGGGTTCGTTTTTCTCCTCAACTTCCTTGTTACAAATTAAATACAATTGGTTGAACGAACACCAATTTTTCAGCTTAAAATTAATGACGATACTGGTACCTACTTAACATACTTAACATATGGAATATAATAACTATGATAAGGGGCTCGCGGGTTTGTAGGTGGCATTGCACCAGTGGAGCACACGGAGGGCGCGGAGTGCAATATTGTCCTCAGTAGGACATCGGGGGGACTTATTCGGGAGAGGAACAAAAGCCACTCGGGGCAGCTAGCAGAGCTATATCAGCATACTTACACCCAACTACAGCAGTTTAAGTAAATTACTTACGCATGGTGTAGCCCACTGAATAAAGCGTAAATCATCCCAGCGATATCAGCAGAGTTAAAATAGAACGCTGGTGAGCCGAAGCTCGCCTTACGACAAGTTCTACTGGCGTAGTGGTATCGTATGACGGGGAAGGAGAATTTCCTACAAACGTAAAAGTTTCTTCCTGATTATTTTTGATTCTTCTTGCCCATTTTACATGCCCTTGTGTATTGATTTGTTGGGAAATTTAATAGCGCTATTGTCGTAATGGACTGCTTATAATTATATTATGCAGCTGTAGTACTTTGGTGCTTTGGTTGTTTTAGGCAATATTAATGTTATAATTTGATGCATAATTATTTTCGCATATACAGGGTGTATCCGTTAAGGTGTAAAATACTTAAAGGGGTTATACCTTGGTTAATTTCGTGAAAGAAATCGTATGGGATGGGGGTATATTTTCACCCCTGTGGTGTACGTAGAGTTTTAAAACAGAGATGCGTAATTTTGACCTTACATCACTTTACACCCTGTAACTCTTGAACACTTCTAGCTAAAAGGCCACTGTTGGTCTATTTTGATAGAAAATTAAATTTTTAAGGTCAAAAGAATGTAAATTTTTTTAAATTCTTAAAACCATTACCGATGTAAACGTCGTCAAAGTCAAAAAAAGAAAGGTTTTTTTTAAATTTTATTTTCATACGCGATTATTTCGAAAAATGCTCTCGGATAATTTTTTTTGACAATTTTTTTGACAAATGCATTGAATTTTCTACAACTTCACCTCATAATATTTCTGCAATAGGTGAACAGGAACAGGATTAAAATTGAAAGTTTGTGAAATGAATGAAAACGTACTTTTGATCTTACATGACTTCACACCCTATAACTCTTCAACGCTTCCAGATACAAGGTTACTATTAATCTTTTTTTTAAAGAAAAGTACATTTTTAAGATCAAACAATGTATATTTTTTTACATTTTTTAAGCGATAGCATGACGGCTCAGTGTTCCCGTGGCAAGAGTGCAACAAAATTACACGTGGAACGGATGCACTGCCAGTTCACTTCAGTGCATAATCTGCTTCAACAGGACATACCCAAAAGGATCTAATTTTGTGAGTGGAAACCATTTTCATGTGTCCATTTTCATCACCAATTTTATGTGTCATTCGGTGTTGTGAAATCGACTCACAAAATTAGGTCCTTCTTGGTAAGTCCTTTTGAAGCAGACTTTGCACTGGAGTGAAGTGGTAAGGGTGCATCCACTGCCCATGTAATTTTGTTGCACTGTTGCTGCAGGAGCACTAGGACACCATGCAACCCTTCTTATACGTAGTAGTAGTAACACAACCCGCACTATCTCGTTCTTGTTGACCGAATGCACAAATATTTTGCCATGTATTTGTAGGAAATTCAACAGGCTTCAATACTGTATTTATCAAAAAAAAATGTATCCAGGAGCATTTCTCGAAATAATCGTGTTGGTAAAAACAATTTTAAAAAATTTTGTTTGAATTTGACGAACTTTATATCGGTATGGCTAAAACAATTTAAGAAAGTGTATATTGTTGGATCTTTAAAATATAATTTTCTTTCAAAAAAGACCAACAGTAAGCTTGTAGCTGGAAGCGTTCAAGAGTTATATGGTGTGAAGTCATGTAAGGTCAAAAGTACGTTTTCGTTTATTTTACAAACTTTCATTTTTAACCCGGCTCCTGTTGACCGCATGTACAAATATTGTGAGGTCGATTTGTAGAAAATTGAATAGGCTTTAATATTGCAGTTGTCAAGAAAAAATTATCCGAAAGCGATTTTCGTAATATTCGCGATTGGAAATAAAATTTAAATAAAAAAAACCCCATAAAAATTAAAATTTTTCGTGTAAATTTTCTAATTGATGCACAAAGTGCAAAAGTATCAATAAGTTGTCCATAGGATCCCTTATCCTGATCACTCCAAAATTTTTACAAAAAGTGTTTCCATCGGAGATACACATGTCTATAAAATTTAAAGAAAATTTTTAAAAATTTATATGGAAAGCCTCGGCCTTGGGACCACTTAAATTTTTTTACAAAAAGCGTTGTCCATAGGATTAAACATGTGTGTATAAAATTTGAAGAAACTTTTTTTTTTTTTTAAATTTGTATGGGTGCCCCCTGACCCCGGGCCCATCACTTCCAAATTTTTATAAGAAGTGTTTCCCAACGGAGCGTATAAAATTTGAAGAAAATCGGGTACTTTTTTTAATAAGATTTGTGTGGATGAACCCGATCACTACCAAATATTTACAAAAGGTGTTGTCCATCGGAGATAAACATGTGTATAAAATTTGAAGAAAATCGGGTACTTCCTTTTATAAAATTTGTATGGGTGCCCGATCACTTCCAAATTTTTACAAAAAGTGTTGCCTAACAGAGATACACATGCGTATAAAAACATGCGTATAAAATTTGAAGAAAATCGGGTACTTTTTTATAAGATTTGTGTGGGTGCCCACCGACCCCGGGGCCCGATCACAACCAAATATTTAAAAAAGGTGTTGTCCTTCGGAGATAAACATATGTATAAAATTTGAAGAAAATCGGGTACTTCTTTTTGTAAAATTGGTATGGGTGCCCACGGCCCCGGGCCCGATCACTTCCAAATTTTTACAAAAATTGTTTTCCATTGGAGATACACATGTGTATAAAATTTGAAGAAAATCGGGTACTTTTTGTAAAATATTTGTATGGGAGCCCCCCAACTCCGCGGCCGAGGGGCCCCAAATATTCATGTGTGCATTTTCATGTGTGTAATAGAAAGTGTTGTCATGGGAGATACGCATGTGTGCAAAATTTCAATAAAATCGGGCTTTAGGAAGTGGGTTAAAAATTGATCACAAAATTTGGTGTGCCAGCCAGCCAGCCACGGGCAAGTGAAGTTAATATAGAGAATTTAACAAAGAAAAAACATTTTTGGATTTTGACGATTTCAAGAATTTAAAAAAACAACCCATAAAAATTAAAATTTTTCTTGTAAATTCTCTAATAGGAGATATGTATCTCTGGGGCGCCCTAACAAAAATTTTAAAAAATGTACCCGATTTTATTCAAACTGCACATTGTGTATTCCCGATTAGAGAATTTACACGAAAAATTTAAATTTTTATGGGTTGTTTTATTTTTGTATTTTAATTCATTTATATATATTTTTTCCATGAATTTATTTTTTCATATTTTTGTTGCATTTTTTTTTCATATTCTTTTTTTCCATATTTTTGTTTTCCTATTTGTATTCTTTTTTTCCCCCTAAAATTTTTCATATTTTCTTTTTTAATTTATTTTCGGTTCTTAAATCTAATATATAAAAATCTCGTGTCACGGTGTTTGAGGCTCAACTACTCCGAAACGGCTCGACCGATTGTTATGAATTTTTTTATGTATATTTAGTAGGTATGAGAATAGGTTTTGAGAACGACTGGACTGATTTGGCTATAGTCCGAAAATTTTTTTGTGGTAGTATTTATGGAACGATTCGTCTCAAATTCACACCATATAATATTTAAATGAAAAGAAAGTCGTTGACAAAATTTGGACCGTGGGCGTGGCGTCAGTGGGCGGGAGGTCAGTGGGCGGTGGTCAGCGGGATGGGGCAGCCGGGAAACGCGGGTGTAAGTGGGCGTGGCGTCAGTGGGCGGGTAGCAAAGCGGCCGGGAACAGCTAGTATACTATAATATAAACATATGCTAATAGTCTGTCTGTGCGGTATTGATGGGCAGAACGATAGCCGTGATCATCATCAGAGCGGTAGCGACTAATGAAGAGGTTGTCATCATTGTAGCGGGAGCGACGAATGAAACGATAGCGGCAGTCATCATAGGAGCGGAAGTGACGAAAGAAGCGGTTGTTATCATTGGTGTTGAGTGGTGTAGTTGGTGCGGGAGCGGTAGTCTTATTTAGGAAGGTATCGGTTCCAAGCACGGTTAGGTGCGGTCGGCCATCGGTGATCGGAATTGACATGCTTTCAAGAGTAGTGGTAACCTTTTCGCAAATGTTCATGATCGGCGGAGGTTTAACTTTTAAAGGGGTATCGGTAGTATTTTGGTAAACATCGATAATTAAGTCTGGCTCAATCTTCGGAACGATATGGACAATCGGAATGATAGTTGTCTTCTGGATGGTATCGATGACCCTCGGTCGTCGGACTCTTACGTGACGTTTCAGACAGCGACTTTTGTGGAGTAGTGCTAAACCGTAGAGACGGTTTAGGTGACAGCGGGATCTATCTTAGCGGTTTAATACATAAATTCGGTGACGGTTTATTCGACAGCGGTACCTGTCTGGTCGGTTTAAGAATAAATGCGGTGGCGGGTTACTTGACAGTGGTATCTGGTTTGACGGTTTAATATATACATGCGGTACGGCTGAGTTTTCGCTGTTTCTTTTTAGGGAGCGGGGTGACTGTTGCTGGTTCAGGTCAGGGCAGGTACGGTGAGTGTGTTCAAGCTGTCCACACGTCCTACAACTTGTTTCTCTCGTCGGTTTGACTGGTTGTAATGGGAAGTGCGGGTGGAGACAATTTTCTAGTGATTCATCTGGGCGTCTGGCTTCAACTGGTGTGTTGATCATTTGGACGATGGGTGATCGCCAGCTTGTTTACTTGGTCGGAGGGATCTTGTCTGGTCTGATTGGTCTGCCCTGGTAATGGTTTAGGTCGGACGGACTGGCGGTGGATGACTGACAGGTTTGACTGATGTGTCCAGGCTGGCCACATATCCAGCAGCAGGTTCTTCGGTATTATCCATTGGCTAAGGATGGACGGATTGGTGGTGGATGTTTTGGATATGTTACATCGCTGGTGTTTGGTAAATACTGGGGATATGTTAAATTTCTGATATTCGGGTAATGCTGTGGAAATGTTACATTGTTGGTACTTTGTGGATGTTTTGGATGTGTTACATCGCTGGTGTTTGGTAAGTGCTGGGGATATGTCACATCGCTGGTATTGGGGTAATGCTGTGATATTGTTACGATAGTAGTTAGTAGTGCATATAATTTAATTAGAATCCTAAGATAAATTGCAATGTAAATGCTGCATATTAAAAATAAGCAATTTTATGTAGCATACTTTTAGGCTGTAAGACTATTAAATTATTTGAAATTTGAAATGTAACCGGCTGTAAGTTTTAATCATTACGTACTGGTCAAAAATGTTGTCAAACCGGTTTGTGCAGTTTGCCCGGTTTTTGTAAAATGACATGATTGATCATGTAGTCTTTATTTAGAAGATGCCTCATTGTATATAAGTATCGTTAGTTGTAAATTCGGGAATAAGGCTACAATTTTCTGGTATTTTCTCGATATTTCTGCCTACAATATTGGAAGTGTCTGGAAGCTTTTCAATGAGTTTAAAAGGTGGCGTTCACTGCCGAAAATTCATTAGTTGTTGGGAATTTAACCAGTGCAGCTGAAAAGCTATTGCTTGCAGAAATATTGTAAAGTTCAAGAATTATAAGTCTTAGTAGTCTTATTTAGGAAGGTATCGGTTCCAAGCACGGTTAGGTGCAGTCGGCCATCAGTGATCGGAATTGACATGCTTTCAAGAGTAGTGGTAACCTTTTCGCAAATGTTCATGATCGGCGGAGGTTTAACTTTTAAAGGGGTATCGGTAGTATTTTGGTAAACATCGATAATTAAGTCTGGCTCAATCTTCGGAACGATATGGACAATCGGAATGATAGTTGTCTTCTGGATGGTATCGATGACCCTCGGTCGTCGGACTCTTACGTGACGTTGGTAGATTTGCAGACAGCGACTTTTGTGGAGTAGTGCTAAACCGTAGAGACGGTTTAGGTGACAGCGGTTTAATACATAAATTCGGTGACGGTTTATTCGACAGCGGTATCTGTCTGGCCGGTTTAAGAATAAATGCGGTGGCGGGTTACTTGACAGCGGTATCTGGTTTGACGGTTTAATATATACATGCGGTACGGCTGAGTTTTCGCTGTTTCTTTTTAGGGAGCGGGGTGACTGTTGCTGGTTCAGGTCAGGGCAGGTACGGTGAGTGTGTTCAAGCTGTCCACACGTCCAACAACTTGTTTCTCTCGTCGGTTTGACTGGTTGTAATGGGAAGTGCGGGTGGAGACAATTTTCTAGTGATTCATCTGGGCGTCTGGCTTCAACTGGTGTGTTGATCATTTGGACGATGGGTGATCGCCAGCTTGTTTACTTGGTCGGAGGGATCTTGTCTGGTCTGATTGGTCTGCCCTGGTAATGGATTAGGTCGGACGGACTGGCGGTGGATGACTGACAGGTTTGACTGATGTGTCCAGGCTGGCCACATATCCAGCAGCAGGTTCTTCGGTATTATCCATTGGCTAAGGATGGACGGATTGGTGGTGGATGATGTGGATATGTTACATCGCTGGTGTTTGGTAAATACTGGGGATATGTTAAATTTCTGATATTCGGGTAATGCTGTGGAAATGTTACATTGTTGGTACTTTGTGGATGTCTTGGATGTGTTACATCGCTGGTGTTTGGTAAGTGCTGGGGATATGTCACATCGCTGGTATTGGGGTAATGCTGTGATATTGTTACGATAGTAGTTAGTAGTGCATATAATTTAATTAGAATCCTAAGATAAATTGCAATGTAAATGCTGCATATTAAAAATAAGCAATTTTATGTAGCATACTTTTAGGCTGTAAGACTATTAAATTATTTGAAATTTGAAATGTAACCGGCTGTAAGTTTTAATCATTACGTACTGGTCAAAAATGTTGTCAAACCGGTTTGTGCAGTTTGCCCGGTTTTTGTAAAATGACATGATTGATCATGTAGTCTTTATTTAGAAGATGCCTCATTGTATATAAGTATCGTTAGTTGTAAATTCGGGAATAAGGCTACAATTTTCTGGTATTTTCTCGATATTTCTGCCTACAATATTGGAAGTGTCTGGAAGCTTTTCAATGAGTTTAAAAGGTGGCGTTCACTGCCGAAAATTCATTAGTTGTTGGGAATTTAACCAGTGCAGCTGAAAAGCTATTGCTTGCAGAAATATTGTAAAGTTCAAGAATTATAAGTGTTTTATGTGCATTTAAAAGTTGTCCAGTATAAAATTGTGAACTTAATTTTACTGATTGATTAGTAAAGTTGTTATTTGTAAACTAATAAACTTGTGTTGTGTTTTATTTGCAAAATCTACGAACACGAAAACCTTAATTTCGTAACAATTAGTGTCAGAAGTGGGATTTTGCTAATCGGAAGACATTAAAATTTTGCAAATCGTGTAAATTGAGAACAATAAATTTTTGCAAATTGAGAGATTGTAAAATTGTACAAATCGTTGAACAATAAATAAATTAATTGGTGATTTTTCAAGCCATGAGAGAGTAAATAAATTAATGTGTGATTTTACAAACTGATAAACATTAAACAATAAAATGGAAAGTGCAGTGAACAATCAATCCTATAGTTTTCAGGAGCTTAAAGAAGAGCTTGGACGGCAAGGTCTAAGCTCTAAGAGAAATAAGCAAGAGTTATTTTTCCGATTAACACAAGTCGTTAAAGGGGAAAAGCAGCAAGCTGGTGAAGTGTTTTCCATTGTGACGGAGTTAGTGGAGGGGAAATCGTTCACTTCAGAAGAAAAGGTAGTGTGCCAAACATGGAGGCGATGTTGCAAGTTTTAATGCAACAAATGAATAGCAAATTTGACCAGCAGAGAGAACAAATGCAGTGGCAAAGTGAACAAAGTGAAGAGTTAAGAAAAGATTCGAATTCTCAAATGAAGAACCACAATGAGCAAATGAACAGCGAGCTGGACCGGCAAAGTGAACAATCGCAGAATGAACAGAACCAAGAGATGAAGCAAGAATTGAATTTTCAAATTAGCGACAAGTTAGACCAGCGAAAAATTAAAGATAGAATTGGATTGAAAGCAGTACCAGAGTAATTCCAGAATTCCAACCAAAGAGGAATTTTGAAGCCACCTGCGTTCGATGGCGAGAGAGCATTTGAAAATTTCAAAGTCCAGTTTGCACCTGCGGTATAGCATAATGGATTGGGTGCTGGATAGCAACTAAATGCCCTAATCCTGGCGTAGAGGGGCAAGGCGGCTGATGTCTTGCAAATGATTCCAAATGCCGAGATGAGTTCCGGAAGAATATTGAAAGAGTTGGACTTGCGTTATGGACAGTCTCATACCCAGGAGTTAAGCAAAATACAGCTCCCGATGAAGAAACAACAGCGAGGAGAACGACTTCAAAAATTGGAGCAGGAAATAACTAAGCTCGCACGACGACAAGCCTATTGTGGAGTTCCGGCTGGTATCTTGGATGGTTTGGCAGTGGATGCGTTCATCAATAGCTATTCGAGATGAACAGTTGAAGCTTCATTTGAGGACAACAGCCAGAGGAAAGTCAATGAATGAAGTATTGGCATCGGCTTTGGAATACGAAGCAGCTAGATCCAGTTTGTCTACTGAATTGGTTAGATTGCGTAAGCTGGAAACGGATGACATCACACAAATAAAGGCAATAGTTAAAGAGGAAATCCGAAAATCAAAAACTGGAAGCCCTCAGAACGACGGAAACCCAACATCTAGTTCCCGTCCAAAATGCTTTAGATGTCAGAAGCCTGGACATATTATCCGTGACTGCAAGGAACCAGGACCAGTTCAAAGTATAGTACAGCCCGTGAATCGTGTTAAAAGGCCTGAAAATTTACGGCAGATAGGCGCATCTTAGATTAATGAGGTGCAGCAGCCAGCTTACCTCGTTGCTGCAGAACAGGAAAACTAAGTTACACCAGCTTTACGGGTCGTATGCTGGTGAAGAGGGGAGACAGCCCCAAAGTCACAGTGAACATTGCCAAACTTGGAAAGGACAGAAACAGCTTGGTTGTTAGTGGTGTGTTAGAAGGAATACCATGTACGTTTACCTGGGATACAGGAGCTTCCAGATCAGTTGTAAATCCCAAAGTGGTGTCCAAAAGTCAAGTGAAAAAGTATTTCGTTATAACTTGAGGACAGCGACGGGTGAAGATGCAGCAATTAAATGAGAGTGCTCCTGTGGTGTCATGTTTGGAGGAATACGGTTTTCTCATCGGTTTATTGTTGCCAGCATTACAGATGAATGCATATTAGGCTTAGATTTCATGACAGAGCACGAGATGTCCCTTGATCTGAAGAACCACGTGTCAAATTGGCGTAATGTGGAAGTACCCCTCCAAATAAACGACAACCAGATTGGCGGCCTTACAATTATTACTGAAGAAAAAGTAGAGATACCACTGATGTGCGAGAAAATCATCTATGGCAAGTTGGACGGTGATCCTGGGGACAGTAGAGAAGGAATAGTGGAGCCAACCAATTTCAACAAGAACGGAATATTCTGGGGAAGAACTGGAAAGGAAGCAGATAATTCATTCGCTTTGTAAACATCTTCCAGCATCGCAGCGACAAGCAGCAGAAAAGGCGTTAGAGCAATTTGCCGACGTTTTTGCTGTCAGCGACAACGACATGGGTAAAACCAATATAGTGCGACATCGAATCGATAAAGAAGATGCTATGCCAATTCGACAGCCGCCAAGACGATTAGCATTTGCTAAACAACACGAAGCAGAAACACTGGTTAAGAAGATGGAACATGATGGAATCATAGAGAAGTCCAAAAGCCCATGGAGCTCACCTGTGGTAATTGTTAAAAAGAAAGATGGTTTAACGAGATTTTGTGTGGACTATCGGAAACTGAACGATGCTACCAAGAAGGATAGTTACCCATTACCACGTATAGACAACAAGTTAGACATCTTATCCGAAGCCAGAATCTTAAGTACATTGGATCTGAAAAGCGGATACTGGCAGGTAGCAATTCATGACGACGACAAGGAGAAGACAGCATTTACTGCGGGAAACGGCTTGTATCAATTTTGTGTAATGCCGTTTGGTTTATGCAACGCTCCTGCTACGTTCGAGCGGTTGATGGAACATGTTTTGCGAGGCCTTAGCTGGAAGACATGTCTAGTCTATTTGGATGACACCATTGTTTTTGGTCACACATTTAATGAGCATGTGAATAATCTTCGGCAAGTTCTGGAAACCATAAAAGCAGCAGGATTAAAGTTGAGTCCGCCGAAATGTAGCCTTTTCAAAAATAAAGTGAATTTTTGGGCCACACTGTATCCAGTTAAGGAGTACGCACGGATCCCAAGAAGTTGGAAGAGCACCAAAAATCATTTGACTTGCTAAAGGGAAAGCTGTGTAGTTCTTTAATTTTGGCATATCCACAGGCAGGATAACTCTTCATCTTAGACACTGACGCGAGCAATGCGGGAATATGTGGGGTTCTATCGCAGAATCAAGAAGGAAAGGTGCGTGTAATAGCGTAATAGCGGACACGAAAGGAATTGCTAGCTGTTGTCGATAGCGTCAAACACTTCCACAAGTACCTATACGGTCAGGAATTTCCTCTTCGAACTGACCATGCAGCACTCAATTGGCTAATGCAGTTTAGGGTGTCAGAGGGTCAAGTGGCCAGATGGATTGAACGACTTCAGGCATACACATTCAGAACAGAGCATCGAAAAGGAATACTGCACAATAATGCCGACGGGTTATCCAGAAGGCCTTGTGCACCCCAATCCACACACTGTACAAAGCAAGAAAACAAGAAGTCAAGAAATGTTCTTAAGTAGTTGCACAAATAAGACTACAAGTCGAAGACCGCTGGACAAAAGAGCAGTTAAGGGAGGAACAAGTGCGGGATGATTCGATTGCTCCAATATTTCAATGGATGGTGCAAGGTGAAAGACCGGAGTGGCGAGATTGCAACAGCAATTCCTACAGTAAAAAGATACTGGGCTCAATGGCAGTCAATGAGATTGGAAGATGGACTACCAGGAAGGCAATGGGAATCGGCTGATGGTCAAAGCACAAAATCACAGATTTTGCTACCAACGAATCATCATCAGGACCAGGAGCGCATTTGGGCGTTAATATGACGCTAGATAAAGTAAGGAATCGCTTCTATTCGGTCAATTGTCGTAGAGATGTGGAAGACTGGTGTCGAACGTGTGACATGTTGTGAGGAACAAAATTCTTCACATTAGAATTTTTCCCACACAACATGTCTGGAAATAATTTCCAAGCCTTTTGTCATAGACATAAAATTAAAGAAATAAAAAACACAAAATGTAGTTTTAACAATCATTCATAGTTACCAACGCACTCTCTACAAAGCAACTCAAAAATCATTCAATTGTCGGTGAAATGGCCAATATTTCGTTTTCCCCTCTTTTTCTCTTCCTCTTACGAGCAATAGGCGATTAACAGATCAAAGTGCATTGAACAAAACTACCACCACGCAGATGCACAACGCATGATCTCTATTACGACATCAGTAGATGATCACTACGGCACACAGCAGCGAATTCGCCGGAGAGAACGTCTGTCCCCCTCACGCTCAGACATTAGGTACAGACGTACTCCCACGCATACCAGACAACAATCAAAGTACCATGCAATGGTTGATGGTGTCAACGACCTGAGCAACGCTCAGACAAGAAATTACCAAGTGGGCTCGCCAACGCATGTAGACAACAACATGCGTATTCGAAACTGAGACGATAATGGATTTGTGCATACACACACACATGTTGTAATGCAGAGAAACATGTATACCATACATGTTGTTATTCAGAGGAACATCCTATGAGGAACATGTATATGGCAAACGTGCATACATGCGTCTGAATTTATGAAAATCTTGGCACAACAACAACGAACACCATGAAAACGAGAAGCCAACGGAAAACCAACCGCAGGAAACAGTATAAAAGGAGCACGCAGCTCAAGCAAAAGGCTATTCCTCCCGAGTTCCTTCCCGAGTTCACAACTAATAGTTCAAGAGTACTACCTTGCTATTACTGGAACTAAACCCTGCAAGTACCAAATCCTCGATTAATAGTTCAAGAGTACTACCTTGCTATTACTTCCGAGCTAAACGCTGAAAACCACAAATTTTATTGTAACGACCACCCTTATTGAACTCTGGTCACACTGAGGTCTACCCCGGCTGGGAAACCAAGTTACAATGTGCGCAGCAAGCAAAGGACCGTAACCAAAAACTAGAGGAAAAATGCAACAGTACAATGTTGGAGCACCATTTGAGCGGGTGGCTGGTCCATTCACAGAAACAAGAGATGGAAATCGCTATATTCTCGTGTGTATTGCCTACTTCAGTAAATGGGCAGAAGCATATCCAATCGCAAACCAGTAAGCTAGCACGGTGGCTAGGGCATTCGTGGACAATTGGATCTGCAGATTTGGAGTACCACTGGAATTACATTCCCATTCCAATCAAGGGCGGATTTTTGAATCGCATTTCAATAGCTGTGTCAAGTACTCAACATCAAAAAACGAGGACTACTCCGTCCATCCACATCCACAGTCAGACGGAATGGTGGAAAGGTTCAACAGCACGCTGGAAAAGCATCTGCCAACCAAGATGAATGGGATCGTTTTATACCGTTGTTTATGATGGGTTATCGTAGCGCTGTCCACAAGACGACTAAAAACGCACCAGTATTTGACAAAGAACTTGGTCTACCAGGCGTCATTAAATTTGGATCACCACCAGTAGAGCCAACAACAAAGGTGAACTACGTTATTGATCTAAGACAGAGGATGATCGCTGTTCATGCTGCAGTAAGCAGCAACATAGTGGATGCCAGAAACCGGATGAAAACGCGATATGACCTGCGTGCAAACTGGGGTAGATTTCAGGAAGGAGATTTGGTCTGGCTTTACAATCCCAAAAGGAGAAAAGGTAAATCTCCAAAACTACAGCAAAGTTGGGAAGGCCCTTATGTGGTATATCGGATCCAACAAAGCCCCAAATGTAAAATGAAAGTTGTTCACATCGACAGATTGACAAGGTACAACGTCAGAAGGGTGCTGAATCTGTTCGGGACGAACAGAATTAAGGTGCGAGTAATGTTACGAAAAGTAGTTAGTAGCGCACATAATAGAATTAGAATCCTAAGATAAATCGCAATGTAAATACTGCACACTAAAAATAAACACATTTATGTAGCATACTTTTAGGCTGTAAGATTATGGTAGATTATTTGAAATTTGAAATGTAACCGGTTGTAAGTTTTAATCATTACGTACTGGTCAAAAATGTTGTCAAACCGGTTTGTGCAGTTTGACTCATTGCATATAAGTATCGTTAGTTGTAAATAAGGGAATAAGGCTACAATTTTCTCGTATTTTCTCGATATTTCTGTCTACAATATTGGATGTTTCTGGAAGCTTTTCAATGAGTATAAAAATTGGCGTTCACTGCCGAGAATTCATTAGTTGTTTGGAATTTAACCAGTGCTGTTAAAAAGCTACTGCTTGCAGAAATATTGTAAAGTTCAAGTATTATAAGTGTTTTTGTGTTCATTTAAAAGTTGTCCAGTATAAAATTGTGAACTTAATTTTACTGATTGATTATTAAAGTTGTTATTTGTAAATTAATAAACTTGTGTTGTGTTTTATTTGCAAAATCCTTTACGAAAATTAATTTCGTAACAATATGTTACATCGCTGGTACTTTGTGAGTACTGGGGCATGACTGGTCGAGCGGATTGAATCGGTAGTCGGTATGGGGTTTTCTCTGGCTGAATTGCTTGGGCTGTATGATGAAATGGAGGTGCGGTCGGACGAAATGGTGGTGCGGTAGTGCGTAATGGTGGCTTTCGCATTGATGTTTGAACTGGTCGAGGGAGTTATTCAATCATAAGAAATTAAAAATCTTCGATAAGCGAAGTAAGTTCTGAAGTTCTAAGTAAGTAAGTAAGTTCTCTTCGCTTAATGTAATGTCGGTAGTCCGGTCGGAGATTTCCATATATCCGATTCAGTTTTTCCTCAGGAATGAGCTCAACGTGCCAACGCATCAGAGCATGAATGGACGTTATGTACTTCTTGCCGTTCTCTTGGCTATTCTGTGTTTGGTTCCTAATGCGATCTGCTAGTTGTGTTGAAAATCACGGGGATAAAAAGAAACGGCGTTATTCTTCGCTGAAGTTGTCCCAGGTATTTAAAAACTCTTTATTATTCCTATACCAGAGTAGTGCGTTCCCTTTGAGAAGCTCAGGAAGGGTGCGGTGGTCGGTAATTCTATGGTGAGCAGGTCCTCATACGATTTATATTTCTTTAACTCGGTTGATAAACGTTTGCGTAATTCATCTACACTACCAGTGTGATCAATTCCACGGTGATCCAATTCATATATTAATTCTTCTTTTTTAGATTAAGATATTTTATTAAACATTTAAGTAATATACAATTTTGACTTAAAACTAAACTTATAAATATCTATTATTAATAAGTGTCGGCTCAACAATAGGGGCCCGACGTATTTACATTGTTTTAATTTATATTGTATTGCTTATAATAAAACAATATTTTTGACTACTTAATCTACTACATGTTATATTTAAAGCAATTTAATTTTAAACAATCAATTTTAAAATAAAATAAAAATGAAAAGAATATAAGAGGGTATAAACAGGGCGATCTTCAGCCTCTGTAATGTTGATTGCTGGCCTTCTCGTAGAAGGAGACGTCTTGATTATTAGAGATGTCGTCGAATCTAGCATCTGTGAATCCTCTGATGTTTACATAGCGATGGCTTGGCTCGATTTCCTCAATAGTCAGTCCTTGCATCTCCGGACTTGGATGTGTTTCCAACCCATTAACGAATTTCCTTGCCATTTGGAACAAGTGGTCGGTTATTGGCAGCAGACCTGCCGCTTCGTAAAGTCTTGCAGTCGACACAAACTTATAGCTGTTTGGCACCCTCCAGAGTCCTGTACAGATCCTTAGTACATTCCTTTCAAATAGGGAGATCTTATTCATCGTTGTTGGTGAGACGGTGAACCATATGGGATAGCCATAGGTTATCACTGGCCTGATAAGCTGCTTGTAGATGAGCAGCCTGGTGTTGTTGGACAGTCCGTTTCGTCTTCTTAGTAGCGGGTGCACCAAATGAAGAGCGTAGTTCGCTTTCTGCATTATTTTATCGATATGAGAGTTAAACTCAGCCTCTCAGTAAAGTTGATTCCCAGGTACTTAGTCTCTGACTTGGTGTTTATTGTCGTGTTATCCGGAAGGATGATTTTTAAGGCTCTGCACCGGCTTGCGATTTTTCTTATCCTTGTTTCGGTTGCTGGTACTCGGAAGCAGATGAGTGCCGTTTTTTTGGCGTTGATCTTAAGTCCCCATTTCAGGTAGTACTCCCAAAAATTTCGGAGGTGTTCCTCTACTCTTCGGGCAGCTATCTCAGGAGAGCGGGAAACGGCATACGTGATGGAGTCATCCGCGAAAAGCATGGTTCTTGTTCCCGCTGTATTAGTGGGTTGATCCGCCGTGAAGATGTTAAATAGGACTGGTGCAAGTCTGGAGCCTTGGGAAACGGCTTTAATCCTTTTCCTTGTCGATTGGCTGCCATACAACTGTACAAAAGTAACCAGGGCAGTAACCAGTTACACTGGAGCGGTCAGTTTTCTTCGTTACTGGTACTACTTTGGCTACCTTCCAGTTGTCTGGAAAGTATCCATTGTTAAGGCAATTGTTGAATATGATGGTTAACATCAAAATTGCCAAACCCGGCAGCTTTTTAAGCAGAAATTTTGAAATCCCGTCAGTGCCCGATGATTTTTTAGAGTTTCCACTCCTCATTAAAGCACTAACAACATATGTCCCGGTAAAAATATCTACGTCTACGGGTGCGTTTGCGGGATTGTCTTCGTTGAACTGCACTCCAAAATTTCTTGGGGAAGTGGTGTCTTCCACAAGACTTTCGACCTGCTCTACGAATTCTGGAAGATGTGTTGGTGGTCGGTCTGTAAAGCTCCTTTCAAAATTACAGGCAAAGGCTTCGGCTTTTTCAACAGGACTGGATGCTTGTTTTTGCTTGCTTTGCTTGTGAGCATATATTGCCTGAATATTCTCAGGTAGATGCTGAAAGCGATCCCTGCTAGAGCGAACAGTTTTCTGCCGATCTATGGCTGTATTCACTGAAGTCTCAAAATTTCTGATAGCATCATCAATTTCACTATTCTCCAGATTTCTACATGCCGCTGGAATTTGAAGTCCAGCTTTGACTTCTGATCTAAACCGGTTCCAGTTTATTTTCGAAAAGTTGATGTGTAGTTCAGGTGTTGGGGTAACTTGCTGAATTCGCTGATTCAACCTCACTCGAAGCTCTATGGCCATATGATCCGAATCACTATCATGTGCAAAAAAAGGAATAATTCGTTATTTCTGGCAGAATGTTGACGAAATTTGTCGTTGCCAAGAAGAAATCCAGCATGGATGGTGTCCGAGGATATGTCTTTCGGGGCTGTGAATCAACAGCCATGGTATGCTGCTGAGGATTTGAATCCAGCCAATCTGCAATGGCCTTTCCTTGATTGTTGCATACTTCATCTTGCCATCGGGTGTGCCTAGCGTTAAAATCCCCTCCAATCACACAGTAAGTGTGCCCAGAGGAGATGCCGCAGACAGTTTGCAGATCCCGTTGAATGTTTTCCCTCGTTGCATTACAGTGATTGTACACTGATATTACCAACAAGGTCTCAACCTCGTTGACTTTGATGCTGACAGCTGTTGCTTCCATGCTACGCAACCCATTGATTTCCACCTTTTCGCCTACCATAGTGTCCCTGATAAGGACCGCCGTTCGAGAGCAATCACTGTTTTTGTCGACCCTGTGGATGTTGTATCCGTCTGGACTGGATGGGTTTCTCCCTGTGAGATTTGTTTCCTGTAAGAGAAGAATGTCAGGTTTATTAGTTTTAATACATAATATTAGTGTGATACGCCTAACTAACGAATAAATAGAGTTCACATTATATGAGAATATACTTATCCTGCTTATTGTGAACATAATTCACAAATAAGTCTACCCAAAACGGCTGTTTTGGATCTGTCATCAAGACTGCTATAATTAGCAGGCACGACTTCTCTTGCTTTCTGCAAAAATGTGAAAGGTCTGCTCCAAATAGCCTTTCCGTATCGTCAAAGATGTTAGATTTTCCAGTAGATGGTGCCGGTTTTGAAGCTTACTTACTTACTGGTTTTTTGCTTGCTTGGATGGTTGGTGGTGGCTTGTTGATTGTTGTTGGCTTGCTAGCAGTCCCCGTAGCAGCTATACTAGCAAAGCTAACTCCTTTCACAATAGCTTTTGCACAGATTTCTGGGCGAACTTTTACTGCTCCATCTTCTTTTGGGCGGTTTTTACTTTTTCCGCCATTTTTTCGTTATATTTAAGATATCCTCGATAGTTTGCAGGATGTCCAGATTTTTGGCAATTTGTGCAGAAGACGTTGTCGTCTTTCTTGTTGTCTACATTTTTCGGGCATTGGCCAGGTAAGTGTTCGTCCTTGCACATTAATTCTTCTTTCCGTAGTAAATGGACACCAGAAAAACCAATCCCCTACTTTGTTTTATTTAGGTTTTTGTATTTGCTAAGTTATGTTCCTTAATTGTAGATGATATCCAAATTTGTAACGTTGTTCGCTCGGGTGACGCTCGCCGGTCACCTAAGGTTCGTTTTTCTCCTCAACTTCCTTGTTACAAATTAAATACAATTGGTTTTCGTTCGGTTTGAATTTTTTATTTTTTTGTTTCTTTCAGCTGTTACGTTTGAACACCGTGCTTTCTCGGGTAGCCTAGAGAAGGGTGTCAAACGGGCGCGTTGATTATTAATAAAAACACAAAAAATTAGTTTTAAGACTCAAATTAATTTATTTATTATTATTATTTTATATGTTCACTTATTATTATTAGTTTCGTTTATAGGTTTCAACTGCCGGCCTAGTTAACGTAGCAGTTGCCTTTTATAACATTATGGATGGATCGATCAACCAATAGCGTTGGCTTGTTTCGATCATTTTGACAGCATTATGTGCATGAATACAAAGTACAAACATAGAACATAGCCGACCTGCGACATTCCTTTACATCCTGCAGTCGAACCTCTTAACGGTCGCCATGGAATTGCCCTCCTGCTGATATTACTATTTCGTAATATCGGCTACACTTACTGTTACTCAGTATCGTATCGGAATATGTGTGCTGTGCTTGAAACCCGAGATGCATAAGGGACCAAAGTGCCTTTATTGCATCTCGAACAGTTTCTTATTTCAACACCAGCCATCCGTACGTACCCTTGTGCCAGGCTGTGCCGCATAAAATAACTAATTTATGCGATCGAAAGCAGATGTGGGTAAAGTGCAGTCAGACTGTGTGTGGTCAGGGGTTGAATAGTTGTGTCGGTCACAACATCCCTTCCCCCTACGAATAGGAAAATTCCACCGCGAATAGGTAAAATTTTCGTCAAACGAGAATGAACTTTGCCGCAATGACTTGTCATTAGCATATGCAAAAAAAAACATTTTTAACCACTGATACGAAAACTTTGGTTGTTATACATGTACATGATATATGTGTTAAATGCATAAAAAATTTTTTTTTGTAAATTATTGATAAATGTAATAATTATATCTCATGTAATATAATGTAATATACTGCAATATAGTATATATATATATACATATATATAGGGTTCTACAAATTTGTTTAAATAAAACACAGCGCACCACAAATATAAAAGTAATTTTATTCCAAAAACAATTTAAACGCAAGTAAAATAAATGAAAATTATAAGGTTCGGTCACAGAATGTCCGCCCGTCTTTGTTGACATAATCAGACTGCCCTTGTTTTTCTTGTAGGTCGTATATTCGTCTTCGCCCTATGTAATTTTTTGTGTACATGTTGTCATCGGCTTTGTTGTCTGTCGTCTCGTCTGCACGTATGTGTTGTGCAACTGTCCGTTATTATGTCTGCTGTCTGCGTCTCGTCATGGATTCCTACATTCGGCCAGGCTGATCATTCATTCGGCCTCGAACGATGTAGTCCAGCGCTTCATACCACCGGCAGCGGCTGTGGTACGCCGCGGCCCATCGTGATCTCCAACTTTCTCCACCTCATAGCGGTCATGTTTGCATAGCTTTACTATTTTGGGAAGGTCCAAAATACTTAGGCTTCAGTTTAAGTCCCGGTCCGAACTGAGTTCTTCGGACTGCTACCAAATCATTCAGCTTGTATTTTAAAGCTTCTTTTCGTCTTTTCAGGTTATACCGGTAGTTTTCACTTTGTATATCAGCTATGTTAGCTTTGGCTTCGGTTCGAATTTGACATCTTTTATTATCTAACTCCTCAACAGCCTCTTCGTTGAGTATCTCTTGGATGTTAGGTATTTCTTTAGCCCTTATGTCCATTCCAGTGAGGATCTTGAATGGTGCGATTCTAGTATTTCTCGTTGGTGCATTGTTAATTATTTGTTGTGCACGATCAACGCTCTTGTACCAGCATCCAGGATCTTCTAAATTCATTTTCGTTAATAGTGGAACAAGTATCCGGTTGACTCGCTCCACTTTCCTCTTGTTACTCCCGTAGTGATCATTAGGTGCGTTATGTCTTGTCCCTTACAATAATCTTGAAACGCGTTCGACTTGAACGCCGTACCTCGATCTGAGATAATCCGTCGGGGGTTTCCAAATATTGCCGATTGCTTCTTTAGTCTTTCTAATATTCTTCCGTGGTTGTACCTTTAGTGGGATAAAACCAAACGAATTTAGAAAAGGCGTCAACGACCACCAAAATATGACTGTATCGTTTCTTTGTGTCTTCCATTGGTCCTTTATGATCAATATGGTACGTTTCGAGTGGATAGCTGCCTTTGTCAGTTTAAGTTAGGAATCCTTCCGATCAGCTAAGATACATTCCACACAATTCTTAACTTTATTCAAGATCTTCGTTTTAACATCTAGGATAAAGTAATTCCGCTCCAGCAAATCCTGGATCTTCTTAGCAGAAAAGTGTCCTTCTTTGTGTACCATACGAATAATATCTTCTTCCATCGATTTTGGTATAGCGACCAATTCTAAGACGGGGGTTTTGCATGTAATGCCGTTTTTTATGAAGAAATCCTCGTATGGTTTCTGCTTCAGTACTTCAGCCATCCCTTTAAAGTATTCGTCTTCGGCTTGCCTTGTCTGATCCTATGAGTTAACGTATCAACAATAGTCATTCCTACTCTACTCAAGGCGTCGACGTGCCTCATTTTAGTACCACTTCGATGAACAACTCCATAATCGTAATCCTGTAGGAACATTGCCCATCTCATCACCCTTAACGGCACTTCCTTCTTATTCATAGTCATTGCAAAGGCATTGCAATCTGTGACAATCTTCACGTGTTGTCCCAAGCCATAAACTCTCCACTTCTTTAATGCTCCGACGACTGCCAATACCTCAAGTTCATAAGAATGGTATCTTTCCTCCTGTGGACTCGTCCTGCGACTCGGGTGAAACTCCTGGTCATCGTTGTCTTTTTGTAGCAGCACCGCTCCGTATCTATATTTACTCGCGTCTGTGTGGATTTCAGTAACGGCCTTTGGGTCAAACAGTTTGAGGACTGGTGACTTAGTAAGTGCACCCTTTTACCATTCAAAAGCCCGAAGCTGTTCTACTCCCATCGTGAATGACGCATTCTTGCGAAGTAGATCACTAGGTGGTTTCGCCCACGTGGCATTGCCCCCCATAAATCTGCGAAAATATGAAGCTAGGCCCAATCGTTAAAGCGATTTCCTCTCCTTTGGCATTGGATAATTTCGCACCGCTTTGGTTTTCTCTTCAGATGGTCTAATTGTTCCCTTCTCGATGATGTATCCTTAGAAATTAATTTGCTGCTGTAGGAAACGACACTTCGACCAATTCAACCCGAAGCTGTTCTACTCCCATCGTGAATGACGCATTCTTGCGAAGTAGATCACTAGGTGGTTTCGCCCACGTGGCATTGTCCCCATAAATCTGCGAAAATATGAAGCTAGGCCCAATCGTTAAAGCGATTTCCTCTCCTTTGGCATTGGATAATTTCGCACCGCTTTGGTTTTCTCTTCAGATGGTCTAATTGTTCCCTTCTCGATGATGTATCCTTAGAAATTAATTTGCTGCTGTAGGAAACGACACTTCGACCAATTCAACTCGAGTCCATTCTTACTTGCCACTTCCAATACTCGTTCCAATCGGCTGATTGCCTCTTCATAACTAACAGCTGGAATGATTGCATCATCCATGTAAACTTGAACCACGCCTTCATTGATCAAAGAATTTAATGCCGTCATGATAAACCTTGTAAACACAGCCGGTGAATTGCATATACCGAAAGGAACCTTTAAAAATTCGTACTGTCCATTATGTACAATGAGCGAAGTGTACCTTCTAGAATCATTTTCCACTGGCACATGGAAGAATCCGTTTACTAAATTGAGCGTTGTGAACACTGAGGCTTGCTGTAGCTGCTCCACCACGTCGTCTATTAGTGGCATAGAGAAGTGATCTTTAATCATTTTTGCATTGATCCTACAGAAGTCACAGCACATTCTTTTTTCTCCGTTCTTTTTCGTAACTAGTACGACAGGTGATGCGAATTCGGACCTACTCTCCTAAATTATCCCTTTTCTCAGCCATTCAGCAACCTGTCTCTTGATTTCTTCTTTCTCCTCTGTTGATGTTCTTCTTGCTCTTTCGTTAAGTGGTGTTTCGTCCTTCAAAATTATCTTCATGCTGATGTCATTCATTCTTCGGCTCATAAGTCTCGATCATTGTTGTGATCCTTCTCCGATATTCTACAGGTAAATGGCAAAAATCGACTGCAGGCGTGGAATCGGCCTCATTTCCCGCCAAAACACAGATAGCTCCAAACACGCTGTGAAGCTCTTCAATCGAGTCAATACTCCGTCTGTCTGATGATCTTCGGGTTGACCGTCGCATTGGGACATCTTCCCGCTGCCTGCTTTCAGCCCAAGACACACCCTTCTTCTTCTTCTCGACTTGTGTCCTTTGTTTACCTCTGCTAACTTCTTCTAGATTATCTAAATCCAGCTTCTTCTTCTGAGCCCTGCTTTCTCCTGAACCCACTGGCCTAACTGGCCTATTCGCTGCCTCCTCTTGCACCGTTTCATTGTCTCGTCGTCTAAATTGTACGTCGTTATCCTTGATCATGACCGATGCTTGACTTATAACATCCACTCCGATGACCATTGAGAACACGCACGACATGTAACCTTACTTCAAATACGATGTCATCTGCAGTGACCACTGTATCGAAGTACCCAAGCTTTACATCATAATTGTCATTGTTTCCTAACCCATTTAATACTGTTGACTCTTCTACCAACTTTTCATCTGGGAAATGCAGCAACATCTCATGGCGTAGTAACGACAAATCGCAGCCCGTATCCATTAATGCTATTATTTCCTTGCCACTCACAACCACATCCTTCAAGAGATTATTCGTCTTCAAGCCAAAATGTGCTTTGGGCTTCGTCTCTTCTTTCGGTGGCTTCTTGCATTCAAATGATCGATGTCCCATCTTCCCGCATCCAAAACACATGTACCCTTGTGGACATGTTCTTGACAAATGATGAGGATCACCGCACTTGAAACATTTCCTCTGTCCTTCTCTTTTGATAAATGTTTCTGCTGAAATTGAATTTACTTCTATGGTAAATTCACTTATCAACGCTTCTTTTAGAGATTTCCAGCATCGTATACGCTTTTCCCACTGAACAAATAACTTTGCAGCGCCGGTTATCAACCTTCGACCGTATATGAATTATTGTAGATCGTTAAATCGTAATATTGCGCAAATGTCCTCGAAGTCCTCGATCCATCTGTTTATTTTCTGCGATGCCTCTCCAGCAAACGGCGATACACTATCCTCGATGTCCTTAAATTGAAATGTGCTTGGAGGCTCATTTGTAGGATTCCACAAATTTGTTTAAATAAAACACAGCCCACCAAAATTCAAATATAAAGGTAATTTTATTCCAAAAATAATTTAAACGCAAGTAAAATAAATGAAAATTATAAGGTTCGGTCACAGGATGTCCGCCCGTCTTCGTATATTCGTCTTCGCCCTATGTAATTGTTTGTGTACACATTGTCATCGGCTTTGTTGTCTGTCGTCTCGTCTGCACGTATGTGTTGTGCAACTGTCCGTTATTATGTCTGCTGTCTGCGTCTTGTCATGGATTTCTACATATATATATATTATATTTTGTATATATTATAAGTAAATTATTAATAAATAAAATTTTTAAAAGATTGTTTTACAATCCATTAAAATCGAAGTGGTTAAACTAATGATTCAAAGTAAAGTAATAATAAAATATATAATGGAATATAGTACCCAATTTTTTTTTGTTTTGATTTTGACTTTCTTCGCTTTTACATACATATTTTTTGTTCTTTTTTTTTCTATTTCTATATTTCGAATTCTCGAGGAATACATAGTTTGATTAGTTAGTACGAGGAGTTTTTTGTATTTTAAGAAGAGGAAAATTGGTTTTTACACACCGGACGTCAATACTAATTTAGGTACTGAGGATGTGAGTGGTTTGGTTTTTAAGGAGACTTTTAAGGCCTAAGTTCATTTTAGCCAGAGAATTTTACAAAAACTAGCTGAATAGTACTACTGATCGTCGGAAGAGTGATATTAGCTAAAAACTAATATGTACATATGAATTGTGTGAAATTGTATCTTGTTCATTGTACGAACGTAATAAAAGATCCTTGAATTTGATGTAACAATTTCCTGTTAAATGTTAAATGTTAGCTTCTGTGCGATGTAGGTGTGTATTTATTTATATATTTATTCAGAGAATATTTTTATGTTATTGTTATGTAAAATTTTGTATTTATTTCCTATTTTGATCTCAGTGTTCTCATCGGTTATTATTATACAACGAGTAAAGTTTGTTTTTTCGGGTGCGGTTTCATATTAGGACTTTGTCTCCAACGTAATATGTTTTATTGCTTGAACCTTTGTCGTAGTGCTTTTTAGATTTTTCTTTTCTGTCTTGCAATATATTCTTAGCGACCTGGTAAACCATGCTGTAAACGGGATTTTAGTTCGTAGTTATCGTAATTATATGATGTTTGCGGACTTCTGTTAATGGAATTTGGTATCCGTGCAGGAAATCCATAGAGCAATTCAAATGGACTAAACGTAATGCTACTATGTGTTATAAACAAACATTGAGTATGGTAGCCAAGTGATGAAAACTGGTCATTGTTAACGTTATGCCTAAGATATTCGGCGAGCGTTCGATGACTTCGTTCTAAAGCTCCGTTCGTTTGGGGATGATAGGGAGTTGTCTGTATCTTTTTGATTTTATGAATTTTACATATCTCCTTAAAAAGGTTGCTCAAGAAGTTTGTGCCTTGGTTTGTTAGTACTGCGTCGGGTATTCCAAAACGACATACAACTTTTTCCACAAAATTTCGTGCTACGGTAGTTGCTTCGGCATTAGGTAGTGGCATAGCCTCTGTGAACTTCGTTAAATCGTCTTGGAAAGTTAAAATATACTTGTTGTTGTCGTAACTAGTTGGAAGCGGATCGACAATGTCCAAAGCTATACGCTCGAAGGGACTCGTGCTCGTCGTAGTGATTTTCATGGGAATTCGCGGATTTTGCCTTAATTTGTTTCTCTGGCAAGATTCGCATTTTCGAATGAATTCTTTGGTATCTTTCGCGAGAGTCGGCCAAAGGAACTTGTCTTTAGACGTTTAATCGTTCGGGAAATTCCATGATGGCCTCCAAAGGGTGTATTGTGGTAGTCACGCAGAATTTTACCAATCTCTTGTGGATCATCTAGATTGATTCGACGGTCTGAGTAAAGGAACACAATGATCTTTGTTCTGGAAAATACCTGTACTAAAGCAATTTTGAGGTGACAATTCGTTGGCTCACTTGATGGAATAGAAATATCGATTTGTTTAACTTTTGCTTTTATGCAGAAGTCTCGAATTTCAATAAGGATTTTTTCAGAAAATGATTTGTCTACTAAGTCTAATGGTAGAGTAGTAATAATATATGTAGGAGATTTTGCTGTGCTCGGGTATATTTTTATATCTTTAGGATTCGGGCGAGTATAGTAAGCAATATTTTTAAAAAATTCTTCCTCTTGACGTTTTTGATGAGATAAAATAAAAATTTGAATGGGTTAACAGTTTTCAGAAAATATTATTGGCTTAAAAGTTTCGACTATCTTACATTCTATCGGTGGAAATATAATTTCTTCAGTTCCTATCACCTCATTTCATCATTCACACTCATGTATTCATATACACTTGGACCTTTTGCTTTACTACGGGTTGTGACCAATACCATGCCTTTGTTTATTGTAGTTTGTGCGTTAACGTGGATGCGACTGAGCGCGTCAGCATTTGCATTAAACTTTCCTGGTTTATAAATTATTTCGTATTCATATTCTTCTAATGATATACGCCACCGTGCTAGCCTTGATGTTGAATCCTTAAGATTTAAAAGCCACTGTAGTGGTCTGTGATTAGTGAGGATGGCAAATTTTCTACCATAAATATAAGGACGAAATTGTTTTACGGCATATATTATTGCTAGTAATTCTTTCACTGTCGTAGTGTACCGAGTCTCTGCTAAATGCAGTGTTCGACTAACGTAGTATATAGGCTTGTCCTCGCCTATTTTCCCTTGTGACAGCACAGCTCCTATATCAGTATTGGTGAGGTTATCAATTTTTCTTTTAACTTAACAAAAGCTTCCTCGCACAGCGCATCCTACTTAAAATCTACATTCTTCTTTAAGAGATTATTTAGTGGTTTGGCTATTAGTGCTAAATGGGGAATAAACCTTCTATAATACGCTCAAACCCTAAAAACGCTTTTATATCTTTTGTTTTCTTGGGTCTAGGATACGTTTTGACAACTTTTATTTTTTCCGGGTTTGGCTTGATCCCTTCATCACTGATTACGTGCCAAAGATACATGAGATCCCGTTTTATGAAATGACATTTATCCGGCTGTAGCTTCAGCTTGTTATCCCGTAGCCCGGATAGTACATTACGTAGCTTTTTGTTATGCTCGTCCAGAGTGGGCCCATAAACTACAATATCGTCAACGAAGATAAAACACTCTAATCCAATTAGTCCCATCAGAACGTTGTTCATGGTTCGTTGGAAAGAGTAGCGGGTGCGTTTTTCATACCCATAGGCATTCGGTTGTATGTGCTAAAGGCCGTCTTCTCCCTATCTTGCTCGAGAACTAAAATTTGATAGAAACCGTTCGCAAGGTCTTAAGTGCTGAAATACTTAGATTTGCCTAATTGATCTAGTATTTCCGTTATATTCGGGAGTGGAAACGCATCTCCAACAGTCGCATCGTCTCGAGTTTGATAATATCGGCATCTAGTATATCTTTTACCTGTCTATTTATTTCAGCCCTACTTGTTTCTGGCAGCCTGTATGGTTTCACATTTATGGGAAGTTTTCCTACTTCAGTTATTATTCTATGTGTAGCTGCGTCAGTACAAGTTAACTTATCTCCAGTTAAAAAAAATAAATCGTTAAACTCACGACATATCTGGATTATCGATTTTCTTTCTTCTTGGTTACAGTGCTCTATGTCCACTAGTTTTTCTAAACTTTCTAACCTTCTATGCACGGGATCGTTTTCCGGATCAGTCACGATGAGATCAAATTCTTCCAAATTATTCTCGGGTAGCCGAGAGAATAGTGCCAGCGCGTTGATTATTAATAAAAACACAAAAAGTTAGTTTTAAGACTCAACTTAATTTATTTATTATTATTATTTTATATGTTCACTTATTATTATTAGTTTCGTTTATAGGTTTCAACTGCCGCCCTAGTTATCGTAGCAGTGGCCTTTTATAACATTATGGATGGATCGATCAACCAAGAGCATTATGTGCATGAATACAATGTACAAACATAGAACATAGCCGACCAAAGTGCCTTTACTGCATCTCGAACGGTTTCTTATTTCAACACTAGCCATCCGTACGTACCCTGCAGATAAGTGGTGGATTTAAAGACAATGTGCCAGGCTGTGCCGCATAAAATAACTAATTTATGTGATCGAAACCAGATGTGGGTACAGTGCAGTGAGACTGTGTGTGGTCAGGGGTTGATTAGTTGTGCCGGTCACAACACAGCTTAAAATTAAAAACAATACTAGTAACTACTTAATATACTTAACATATAGAATATGATAACTATGATAAGGTGGGTCGGGGGCTTGTAGGTGGCATTGCACCAGTGGAGCACATGGAGGGCGCGGTGTGCAATATTGTCCTTAGAGTAGTGATGTTCTGTGGACTGGAGGATCTGATCGAGGGAAATTTTTCGGGAGTGCTTAAGACAATGATGTCTATGCCTGTGGAGTGTTCGGAGTGAACACTAAAAGTAATTGTACTTTGTACCCCGCTGTTTAGAACAGAAGTGTGAGTAAACTACGTACGTAAGGTGTAGCCCACTGAATAAAGCGTAAATTATCACAGCGATATCAGCAGAGTTACACCCAGCTATAGCAGCGTAAGTAAATTACTTGCGCACGGTGTAGCCCACTGAATAAAGCGTAAATCATAACAGCGATATGAGCAGAGTTACACCCAACTACAGCAGTGTGAGTAAATTACTTACTCATGGTGTAGCCCGCTGATTAAAACGTAAATTATAACAGCGACATCAGTAGAATTAAACCAAATATAATAAAAAAAAAGCCAAAGTGGATTCTTTGTTCGCAAGGAACGCTAGTGAGCCGAAGCTTGCCTTACGACAGATTCTACTTGCGTAGAGGTATCGTATGAGGGGAGGGTAGAGAATTTCCTACAAGCGTTGAAGTTTCTTCCTGATTATTTTGGATTCTTCTTGCCCTTTTTACATGCCCTTGTGTATTGATTCTTTGATGTGAAATTTAATAGCGCTATTGTCGTACTGCACTGCTTATATATTATGCAGCTGCAGTACTCTGGTGCTTTGGGTGTAATAGGCAGTTAATATTAATGCTATAATATGATACATAATCATTTTTGCATATATGTTTACAGGAGTTTTTGATATTAATAATAATGTTGTATGAAGAAGTTTTACTTCAAAAATATATGTATATTTACTGTGACGAAATTTAGACTCACTTAAGAGTTCGTAATTATTTTTTCAAATAAAAAAACAAGTTCGATTATTCACAAATTACAACTTTTATTCACAAAGATCAAGAGTTCACAAATTCACACTGTTGATTCCTTTTTATTTACACAAATAACACTTATATACACAGTAACAATAATAACACTGCTCCTTGTACTTGCATGTACTTTTGTACAAAAATAGTCTATAACTAACTCATTGCCACACAGTATGGGCTATTTATAACCAATTCTATTCCATTTGAACTATCTTCTAAGTACCAGAACATACAGGTAAATTCTTTCATATGACTCACCAACTAACAAGTACATACAACTACTATATGGAAAATCACCACATATAAGTTCTATGAACAAGTTCCATATACTTTTTTAACAATTCTTAATTAATTCTGTTCGTTCCCTACAGATTTATTACTCCCCCTAACGGTTTACCTTGTTAATCGGTCGATGTGGACAACTTTCAATTTACATCTGGGGCTTTGTTTAATCCGTTGTATACATCGTTGATCCTCTTGATAATCTTTGAAAGGCCTTCTCAACTTTGATATAATTTCGGAGATTTACCTTTTCTTCTCATGCGACCAAATCTCCTTCCTGAATTCCTCCACAGTTCGCACGCAAGTCATATCGCGTTTTCATCCGGTTGCTAGCATCCACTATGTTGCCACTTATTGCTGCTTGAACATTGATCATTCTTCGTGTTATAAGCTACTTTTGGAACAAGCTCAATTAATGGCGCTGCAGCCTTGTATCGATGCATTTTTTCTCTAGTTGCTCGTTGCGGTCCTCTTTTCGCAGCGTCGTTCGTTCGTTCGGCAGCAATTTTCAAGATCTCTGCAGTATTTGACCCAGAAGAAATTATTTCTAACTTTATCTTGTGTCTTGTTTATGCCCAAATGTTCTTGTGATGTTCCAATGTGTGTTTCTCGAAGAAACTTGTTTTACCGATTCGTTGGTAGCACTACCTTCGAAGCACCACGTTCATTGGCAGATTCCCAAAGTCTTACCAGCAGTCCACCTTCCATTTTTAACAAGCCCATTAAGTTCCATTGAGCCCAGTAACTTTTTACTGACCTGCTGTTTCAATCTCGTGCCACTGCGGTTTTTCTCCTTGCTCCATTCACTGAAATATTGGAGCAATTGACTCATTACGTGCTTGTTCTTCTGCTGCTCTTTTGTTTATTGATCTTTCATCTAGAACGCAATTCGTGAAACAACTAAGCACAGTTGGTTTTCACGTGTTCTGCTGTGTTTGTACTGAAGAACACAACACTTTCTGAATGACTCATCATTGTTATTATTGGCAATTCTGAGTGGTACTTCCAAATAACGCCCTTGTTTCCCCAAATCAAGTAACTCTGGTGCGCCAGCATTAAATCTAGTATTGATCCTTTACAGGAGCAACAATAACCGATGTCTAAACCTTATTTCTCCAAACACAGCTGTAAGGAAACCTTCTCCTATAACCACTACAGCTTCTCCTTTAGATGTTCTCAGCTTATAGTGATGCACTTTCCTTACTTGATCTCCTGATACCATTTCAGGTCTCACGATTGACCTGGAAGCTCCTGTTTCTAGAATAAAAGCGCAATTATTCTAAACTCAACTCAAGTATTTGTGAATTCTGATACTTCAGATTAAAATCTGCCTGGGTATAGCTTAGTGCTACTATTTTTTCCACGACGCGAGTTCGCAATTTATGTATTGATGTTGCGTTCAAACTTTTGCCTCAATCAAGCCAAAGTTCCAATGCGGAATTTAATTTCATATGACTGAGAGTAATGGTACAACGGCTGCAACATCCACTTTATAGAAGCCCCAACTTAGACAGAGATTCAACTCTTCGCGAGTTTGATGCACTGTTTGATTCAATTGCAAGAATTGTCACAAATGATGATAACACTGAAATCGTTATTGCGGGCGATTTAAATGTACACAATTCTGGGTGGCTTCGCCATTCTGGTCAGACAACAGCCGTAGGAAGGAATGTTGAGTTGTTCGCTGAGCTTAATCACCTTACTCAGCGTGTAAATGAGCATACACGAATACCTGAAATTGCAAATCATTCCGCAAACACCCTTGACTTTTTCCTTACCTCTCGTCCTGATAATTACTCCGTCAATGTATTATCGCCTCTAGGCTCGTCTGACCATTGTGTTGTATCAGCTAATCTCTCGTTAATAAACCACGCAGTTAGAGAAAAAAAACTCAAAAAAAAACAGTACGGCAATACGAGAAAGCCAATTGGGACGGCCTTAACAACTTCTTTATGAGAATTAACTGGTCGCTATTGTTTCGCGATAGCAACGTGTATGCCGCCGCTGATGCAATCACAAACATCATTCTTATTGGTATGATAAAGTCTATCCCTTTCAGGAATAAGTTTATCAAACCAAATGAAGATGGATGGTACCACTCGAGCTGTAAAGAGGCTTCTAGGATTAGAGAGGTACGCTTTCGGTTTTACAAAGCAAACCATACTGAGGAAAACCGAACAAATTTTAAACGAGCCAGAAATGTTGCAATGCACATCTTCGGCGAGTCAAATTCGCCTACGACCAAAAATTGAGGCAAAAAGGACTACAATGTCCCAAACTCTAAAGACAACGCCAATCTGTTTTCTGCACATTTTGCAGCTAGCTCTACGCTTTCAGATTGTGCATTGATGCTGCTTGCACCTCCGAGTATAGAACACTCTATGGAACAGATCTTCATTCGTACTCGTGCAGTTGCTAGAGTTTTAAACGATCTCAACATTCACAAATCCGCTGGGCCAGATAGTATTTCCCCATTAGTTCTGAAGAGGTGTTCTTCCAAGCTGGCATTACCATTGCGTAAGCTTTTCCATCTATCCTATTCTTCTGGACTCTTCCCAAGAAGTTGGAAAACAGCCTTTGTCCAGCCCATACCCAAAAAAGGCGAGCCGTCGTCTCCTTCTTCGTACCGACCCATAGCACTTGCATCCATTCTTTCCAAGGTCATGGAAACGCTGATAAATTTTCAGCTCATGAAATATCTTGAAACCAATGAAATCCTTAGTGACCGGCAGTACGGATTTCGTGGGCAACGTTCCACTGGTGATTTGATGGTATATCTAACGGAACAGTGGAACCGGTCTTTGCATCATTTTGGTGAAAGCAAAGCTGTTGCACTCGATATTTCCAAAGCATTTGACAGAGTTCGGCATCAAGGTCTTTTGTACAAAATGCGTGCTTATGGAGTCAATGAAAAACTACTTCCTTGGATTAGAAGCTATCTTTTGGACCGCTCAATTCAAGTTGTTTTGGACGGTTTCAAGTCTGAAATACATCACATAAATGCTGGTGTTCCCCAGGGCTCTGTTCTGTCCCCAACACTCTTCTGTCCTAGACAGCATAATAAAATTGGGAGAAAATATTCGAGTAGAAGTTAACGCCTTAAACCACCTTGCATCAACTAAATAGAATACAAACCCGTTATCGGTGACAAAAACATTGCAAAATCAATAGATTCGCTTGAACACCGCAGGAACGTCTCCTGATTGTCACTCTTTTATCGCTTCTTCCACCAGCGGTGCTCAAGAGAAATAGCCAGTTGCATGCCACCTCTCCTTGAATTCAATCGCAACACTCATGGTGCTCTAAATGCTCATCAGTTTACCCTTAAGCCCATCTTCAGCCGTACAACACGTCTGCCAAACTCTGTCTTCCCACATCACTATGATACACAGGCATTCAAAACACAAGCGCATAGACATCTCCTCTTTTCTCCTCCTTTTCCTCAACGCCCACGCTGTGCCAAGCATATAGCCGAGCATTATAACAGTGCGAACCCCTTGAAGCGTGCGCGAATTATAAAAAAAACAGGCTTTGAATTGTGCTGATCAAATTTGGAACTCAATTCCTGCTTCAGCTCTTGGTTTTGCTGCTACGAATGTTGAATTTCCTGTTCAAACTTATCAGTCACTTTGGATTTCAATTTTGGCTTCAGTTCTGCTCTGACCTGCTGATGATTTTGTTGATTCAGATTTTGAATCTGCTGTTCCAACTTGTCACTTAATTGAATATTAAATTCTTGATTTTTCTGGTCGAACGTACTGTTTATTTGTTCAAACTTGCTGTTTCTTTGCTAACTTTGCTGCTTTAATTGCTGAATTATAACTTGTAACATCGCTTTCATGCTTGACACACTTTCCGAAGTAGACGATTTTCGCTTCATTAGGTCCTTCTCGATCGTACACATTTCATTAGCTTGCTACTTTAACGCTTTAACGACCTGTTACAATCGCAGAAACAACTCTTGCTTATTTCCTCCTTTTCCAAGCTCTTCTTTAAAGCTCCTGTAAAACTACACATATACACATACAACTAATATATGAAACAGGACCACATATAAGTCCTATGGATAAGTTCCACAGTATTTATAAACAATATTATAATAATAATAATGTTCGGCGCGACAGACCATTGCGGTCCAAGGCGTTCCTTCTCGCGACTATTTGTGTTGCGCATTTATAATTTTGACACAAATGGAAGGGACCTACAATTTAACGCCGGATCCGAACGGCGAATTGAGAAGCTTTCCGTGACAAGTTATTACTCTCGGAACGTTTTTCACCCATTTGCAAGAGATGGAACACCGTGGAAAATACTTTTGGTGTTACTGGGATTCGAACCATTAATATAGTTATAAAAACGTTGGTGCGTTTGTATGTTGACTAACACGGCTGAACCACTAAAGCTTTCCAACGTATACTCACTTTTTCTTTTTTAATATAATCTAATATAAATTCATTTCAAGATTGCTGTATAAATAACAGTTTATGTGAATGTGAATACACAATCAGGCAAGATAATTTCCATACGGAAAGTTTCTTCTTCGAAAATTTTACTTCTATGGAAATATATAAAATTATTCTATCTCTCAAAAACTCTAACTCCTCATCGTATGATAACATATCTAGTAATATTATAAAAAACATCTCTTTTCAGATCTCAGATGTGTTATCTTTTATTTTCAATCTTAGCATCATGAAAGGTATTTTTCCTGAATCTCTTAAAACAGCACTGATTATTCCACTCCATAAGAAAGGTGATACCGTATTAGTAAATAATTATAGTCCAATCTCACTTCTATCAGTTTTTTCTAAGATTTTTGAACGAGGAATCAAAACTAGAATGTTGAGCTTTTTAAATAGTTCAAATTTTTTTAGTGATTCCCAGTTTGGTTTTAGGAGTGGTAAATCTACTGAAGACGCATTGTTGAAGCTAACAGAAGAAATTTATAATAGCTTTAATGTATCTAAAATACCTGCTACTTTATTAATGATATTTCAAAGGCTTTTGATATGGTGAACCACTCTTTGCTGCTAAATAAACTATATCATGCCGGCTTCAGAGGTTTTATGCACGAATGGTTCACTTCTTATATATCCAATCCGAAGAGTAAAAATAAAGAATTGTCTCAGCTCTCAAAATTGTATAAATATGGGAGTCCCACAAGGATTTGTTCTGGGCCCTATCTTGTTTTTAATTTATGTTAATGCTTTATTCATACAACCTTTTAATGGAAACATTTTGTCATTCGCTGACGACACTGCTTTATCTTATTCTAATAACAGCCTTTTTAATTTAGTTTCAGATGTTAATAATGATTTGGAATTACTGCGAAGATGGTTTAAAATACACAGATTAGTAATCAGTAACAAAACAAAATTCATGATTTTTAGCTTTACTGGTACTGTTGATATAAATGTTGACTATCATTCGCCGAATTGCTTGAGATTTCCTTTAGGAAAACAGTGTTTGCATAGTCGGGGATTAACTACTTTTAATTCAAATATGAACTGTTCTGCCAACTGCTTTAAAATTGAAAGAGTCGACAACTTTAAATACTAAGGAGTTATTTTGGACCATCAGCTTAGTTGGAAGGACCACACTAAGTATTTGATGCAATATTTAAATAGAGTTGTAAAGCAGCTTTATCACATTAGTCTGTATTGTCGTTTGCCAATCTTAAAGATGGTATACAATGGGTTGTTTAAATCGAGACTTCAGTATGGGATATCTTGTTGGGGTGGAACATATTTCAACAAAATTGAACCCTTGTTACTCAAACAAAAACATGCAGTGCGTATTATACGAAAGGTTAATCGTAGAACACCTAGTAATGTATTGTTCATTGGTCTTAAAATACTTCCATTAAGACATCTATATTTCTATAAAGTATTAAAAATATTTTTTCAAAAGTCAGGATATAACACAGCACGGCTTTATGATAATTATAACCTACGTGTGAACACCAGAAATCTAGCAAATGTACCCAGATTTAGACTATCTCACTATGCTCGCTTTTATGATGTAACTGCGCCACGTATATTTAACTACTTACCAGATAGTCTAAGATGTGAGAGAGTAAAAACAGTTTTCTTGAATAATGTTAAAACTTGGCTTTTAAATTATATTCACGTCACTATAGAGGATTTTTTCTTTCCTATGGTTTAATTAAATTTTCAGCTTAAGTTCATTTTAGTTCTTTTTAAGTTCATTTTAGTTTTTTTGCGTTATATATTTTCTCTTAAGTACTATGTGCAAGTACTAATTTTGCTTATTAAAATTTTTTTTTCTTGTAAGTTTGTATTTTTAGTATATTCGCCACATGTTCTCTAACATTAGAATGTACTCATCTAAATTTAATCAAAACTGAAAACAATTTTTAATTTATTTTTCCACAATTTAGTTATGAAATAATAATTTTATTGTTAATCTTTTTAGTTCTTAAGTTTAATTAAATAAAGAAATATATATAATAATAATAATAATAATAATAATATGTTCGTGTGGTGCTCCAGGTTGTTTTTGTTTGTGTTAGACCCCCCTTAAGTGGCGCTGGCTGGCTCGCTCAAATTCACTCCATATAATATTTAAGTCAAAAGAAAGTCGTTTGGACCGATGGGTGGAGCTGCGGTGGAAAATGCAATTTTCCCTGAATATGGTTTTCATAAAAAGAATATTCGAACACGTATACATTCGCGGGTGTTAACTTGTGTGGGGTCAGTGGGATGGGGCAGCCGGAAAATGCCTGGTATTTCTGCTAGTATTTTACATATTGAATAGTTTATCAGCATTTGAATCGACGCTTCTATCTCTTGTTAACGTGCTATTACAATGGAAGATTTAATACTTAAGACTTACATGATTGTATGGATTTTAGTTTTGACAACAAAATTTTTTTGGTCGTTATGTGCGGCTAGCTAGCTAGGCCACTTTGACTTTTGATGCTTTTATTTTTAACTCACTAGACGATCTTTTTTGTGAATCCACTTAGTTTCACTAATATATATATTGTTACGAAATTCAGGCTTTCGAGTACGTAAAGAATTTTGAAAATAAAACACAACTCAAGCTTATTAATTTACAAATAGCAATTTTAATTAAACAAACAGTTAAATTAATTTAAGTTCACAATTTATACTGGTGATAACTTTAAATGTACACAAGAACGCTTCTAATACTTGTACTTTACAATAATTCTCTTAAGTAGTAACTTAATCACTTTGCTTTACAACTTCACTGGTTAAATTCCAATTAACTCATAAATTCTCTGCAGCGAATGCCACCTTTTATACTCATTGAAAAGCTTCCAGAGACTTCCACTCTTATAGACAGAAATATTGAGAAAAACCAGAAAATTGTAGCCTTATTCCCTTATTAAAACTAGCGATACTTATGTGAAATTAGTCCTCTTCTAAAAATAGACTTCATGATCAATCATGTTCTTTTGCAAAATCCGGATAAACCGGTTTGACCACTTGTCCGACCAGTTTACAATGATTCAACAGTGGTTAAATTTCAAATTTCAAATGATCTAAAGTATTACAGCCTAAAAGTATGCTACATACAAGTGCTTATTTTTAGTATGCAGTATTTACATTGCGATTTATTTTAGGATTCGAATTCTATTATCTACTAACTATTTTTCGTAACATTACCCCCACCTTAATTCTGTTTTTCCCGAACAGATTCAGCACGCCTTCTGTTGTTGTACCTCTTCAATCTGTCAATGTGAACAACTTTCATTTTACATCTGGGGCTTTGTTGAATCCGATATACGACATCATTAATCCTCTTAATGACCTTATAAGGTCCTTCCCAACTTTGCTGTAGTTTTGGAGACGTACATTTTCTTCTCTTGCGATTGTAAAGCCAGACCAAATCTCTTCCTGAAATCCACCACCGTTTGCACGCAGGTCATATCGCGTTTTCATCCGGTTGCTGGAATCCACTATGTTGCTCTTTACTGCAGAATGAACAGCGATCATCCTCTCTCTTAGATCACTAACGTAGTTCTCCTTTGTTGTTGGCTCTACTGGTGGTGATCCAAATTTAATGTCGCCTGGTAGACAAAGTTCTTTGCCAAATACAACCATAGCTGGTGAGTTTGTGGACAGAGCTACGAAAACCCATCATAAACAACGGTATACAACGATCCTATTCATCTTGGTTGGTATTAACTTATTTTCGCAGATGCTCTTCCAGCGTCCTGTTGAATCTTACGACCATTCAGACGGTGGATGTAACGGAGTAGTCCTCGTTTTCTTGATGTTGAGTACTTGACACAGCTCTTGAAAGACAAGCGATTCAAAATTCCGCCCTTGATTGGAATGTAATTCCAGTGGTACCCCAAATCTGCAGATCCAATTGTCCACGAATGCCCTAGTCCCCGTTCTAGCTTCCTGGTTTGCGATGGGATATGCTTCTGCCCATTACTGAAGTAATCAATGCACACGAGTATATAGCGATTTCCATCTCTTGTTTCTAGGAATGGACGAGCTATGTCCATTGCCACCCGCTCAAATGGTGCTACAACATTGTACTGTTGCATTTTTCCTCCAGTTTTTGGTTTTGGTCCTTTGCGCACATGTCACACGTCACATGTCACACGTTCGACACCAGTCTTCCACATCTCTACGGCAATTGACCCAATAGCGTCTTATTAACGCCCAAATGCACTCCCGATGTACGGCTAGTAATTCTCCCAGGACTTCTCTGACTTGGTTTGTTGGTAGCACAGTCTGCGATTTTGCGCTTCGACCATCAGACAATTCCCATTTCCTTACTAGAAGTCCATCTTCCAACCCCAATGACTGCCATTGAGCCCAGTAACTTTTTACTGTAGGACTTGCTGTTGAAAATCTCGTGCCACTACGGCCTTTCACCTTGCTCCATCCATTGAAATATTGGAGCAATCGAATCATCGCGCACTTTTTCCTCCCTTAGCTGCTCTTTTGTCCAGCAATTTTCAACTTGTAGTCTTATTTGTGCAGCTACTTCTTGTTTTCTTGCTTTGTGCAGTGAGTGCGTTGGGGTGCACAAGGTCTTCTGGATAACCCATCGGCATTATTGTGCAGCATTCCTTTTCGATGCTCTGTTCTGAATGTGTATGCCTGGAGTCGTTCGATCCATCTAGCCACTTGACATTCTGGTTCCCTGAACTGCATTAACCATTTGAGAGCTGTATAGTCAGTTCGAAGAAGAAATGCCTGACCGTATAGGTTCTTGTGGAAGTGTTTGACGCTATCGACAAGCAGTTCCCTTCGCGTCACGCAGTAGTTCTTCTCGGGCTTAGAAAGCGAACGGCTTCACTACGCTCAAACCTTCTTGATTCTGTGATAGAACTGCTCCTATTCCTGCATTGCTCGCATTAGTGTCCATCATGAAGAATTCTCCTGGCAGTGGATATGCCAAAATTGGAGAACTACACTGGATACAATGTGGCCCAAATAATGCACTTCATTTTTGAAAACTGGCTTATTGAATGTGCGACCAAAAACAATGATGTCATCCAAATAGACTAGACATGTCTTCCAGCTAAGGCCTCGCAAAACATGTTCCATCAACCGCTCGAACGTAGCAGTAGCGTTGCATAAACCAAAAGGCATTACAGGAAATTGATACAAGTCGTTTCCCGCAGTAAATGCTGCCTTCTCCTTGTCGTCGTCATGAATTGCTTCCTGCCAGTATCCGCTTTTCAGATCCAATGTACTGAAGAATTTGGCTCCAGATAAGGTATCCAACGTGTCGTCTATACGTTGTAATGGATAGCTATCCTTCTTGGTGACATCGTTCAGTTTCCGATAGTCTACAGAAAATTTCGTTGAACCATCTTTCTTTTGGACAAATACCACAGGTGAACTCAAATGGCTTTTAGACTATGATTCCATATCGTTCCATCTTCTTGACCAGTGTTTCTGCCTCTTGTGGCTTAGCAAGTGGTAATCGTCTTGGCGCCTGTCGAATTGGAAAAGCAATTCCTGTATCGATTCGATGTCGCACTATATTGGTTTTACCCATGTCGTTGTCGCTGATAGCAAAAACGTCGGCAAATTGCTCTAGCGCCTTTTCTGCTGCTTGTCGCTGTGCTGCTGGAAGATATTTACATAGCGAACAAATTATCTGCTTCCTTTGCAGATCTAGTGGCATATTCTTTACTTTTACAGGCGATACAGCTTACTCCCTGAGTCTTGCCAATGACTGTTCCTTCTTGTATTACCTTCGGTGATGGGCTAACGTTCATTATTCTCACTGGTATCTTAGGGTGGAGTTTCACCGCATAGCAATTCTTTCTAGTTGAAGTTCCACTATTCCTACTTTACTGTCCCCAAGATCACAGTTCACCTTGTCATAGATGATTTTCTCGCACACCGGTGGTATTTCCAATTTTTATTCAGAAAGATTTTTATCCCACCATTCTGGTTGTCAATTATTTGCAAAGGTACTTCCACATTATGCCTTATTAACACGTGGTTGTTTAGATCAAGGGACATCTCTGGCAACAATAAACGACCCGTAAAGCTGGTGTAACTTACTTTTAAGGTAAGCTGGCTGGTGCACCTCAATTATCTGTGCCGTAATTTTCAGGACTCTTAGCACGATTCACTGGCTGTAGTGTAGTTTGTACTTGTCTTGGTTCCTTGCAGTCGCGGATGAAATATCCAGGTTTCTGGCATATAAAACATTTTGGACGAGAGTTTGATGTGGAATTCCTGTCGTTCTGGAAGCGTCCAGTCTTTGATTTTCTAATCTTCTCATCAATAAGTGCTTCTATTTGTGTATGATGTCCTCAGTTTCTAACTTGCGCAATCTAACTAATTCAGTGGACAGTTTTAATTGTTCATCTCGGATAGCATTGATGAACGCATCCACTGCCAGTCCGTCCAAGATACCAACCAGAACCCCAAAATAGGCTTGTCGTGCTAGCTTAGTTATTTCCCGTTCTAATTCTTGCAGCCCTTCTCCTCGCTATTGTTTCTTCATCTGTAGCTGTATTTCGCTTACTTAAATTTTTTTTATTGAAAGTACTTGTTTATGAAACTGCTTCGGAATGCTATTCCAGTTGCTTCTGCAGGTTCGTTGATGTTATCTAATTGCGCCGGAAGACTCGATGGACTCTTCTTCAACAAATTGAATATTCCCCTCCTTGGATTCCATTGGTCATTGAGACATTCGATCCGACTTCTTGTTGAAGTATGACTGTTGTTATAACGGTGTTCTTGTTGATTAGATGGATTCGATTCCTGACCGGCGTTATTCTGCATCACCAAGCATGATTCCTTGATGAATATTAATATTTGCTTCTAGTTTGCTTTTCAGAATACAATTGTTCCATATATTTGAGTCGTGAAGGGAGCCACGAGACCTCGCAACAATATCGATTATTTTGCAATTTGTATCGGATACAATTGGACATTAACAGAAACATGCAAAAATAAAAAGTGGTTTTTGCGTAGTTAATTGTTTAGCTACCTTTTCTATTTATGAAATGTCCTGCCATTGATGGTCCTACACTTTTGCCCGGCCGCTTAATGTGTACATGCGTGCAGTCAATTACCACTATTACCTTGGGAAATCTGGCAAATTTGTAGCTTAGTCTCAGTGTACTCTTCAATTGATGATGGGAACTTAATGAAATGCGGCAATTAGGTGTCATTAAGGATAGATATAATTCAGAGACAATTCCGGCTTCAAAACAAAATATTACGACTGTTTTTCGCGAGATAAGAGCCAAAATCACCAAAAAAGTTCTTAAAAACTGGACTCACAGGATAGCCTACTGTAAGGCAAGCAGAGGGAGCCTCATTAACGAAGTAGTTTTTCAGCATCATATCGGAGACTCCAACATTCACAATTCAAAAAAATGGGCACCCCTTGGGCCTCAGGTCCCGATCACTACAAAAATTGAACAAAAAAATTTTCTCCATCAGAGATACACATGTGTTTAAAATTTGAAGAAAATTGGGCTAATTTTAAAAAACTTTATATGGGCTACCCTTTACAAAAAGTTTTGCCCATCACAGATATAAATTAATTTCTTTTAAGAAACTTTGTTTAAAAAAAACTTTATTTAAAAACACTTAAACTAATACAAAAATGAAATTATTAAAAAAGATTTGTTCGTCGTACCGCTGTTGATCTATTGCATGGTTGTGCTGTTGACCGGAGTATGTATGTACTATTGTGTTTGGTGTTGATGAGGGATACCTTGTTCTTGACACGATGCGCATGTTTTTGTATTGCATTCCAATACTCAAATTTCGAACTGGTTAATAAAATCGCAACATTAACAGATTCTAAATTTTATATTGCCCCGCACAAAAGAGGCAACATAAACGAAACAAAGATTCAAACCCTCGAAATCGAAGGCTTCAGAGCCCTAGTTAAATATTTCGACGAAGTTGGTAAAAAATATTACAAATACCAGCTAAAAAGTCAAAAAGGGCTGACAGTTGTGCTAAAAGGAAAAGCTACGTAGATATTAGCGACATAAAAGCTGCACTTGCTGAGGAAGGTTTCCATGCCAAATCTATTGGTAATATAGTAAATCGTGAGAAGGTGCCCCAACCAATATTCCGTTTGGAACTAGAACCTGAGGAAGAAAAGTCAAAAGGAGCTCACAAGATTTACAACCTAAAATATCTGCTACATCGTAGAATAGTAATTGAAGAACCGAAGAAGAGAGCTAGACCAGTTCAATGCACAAAGTGCCAAGAATAAGGGCACACGAAAGCATACTGCACCTTAAACGAAGTATGTGTTATATGTGGTGAACTTCACGATTCCAAACAGTGTAACAAACCTCGCAATGACCCATCTGTGAAACGTTGCAGCAACTGCGGCGAAAATCATACTGCAAATTACAGGGGTTGCGCAGTGTATCTGGACTTAAAATGAAAAATAAACCCTGAGGAAGAAAAGTCAAAAGGAGCTCACAAGATTTACAACCTAAAATATCTGCTACATCGTAGAATAGTAATTGAAGAACCGAAGAAGAGAGCTAGACCAGTTCAATGCACAAAGTGCCAAGAATAAGGGCACACGAAAGCATACTGCACCTTAAACGAAGTATGTGTTATATGTGGTGAACTTCACGATTCCAAACAGTGTAACAAACCTCGCAATGACCCATCTGTGAAACGTTGCAGCAACTGCGGCGAAAATCATACTGCAAATTACAGGGGTTGCGCAGTGTATCTGGACTTAAAATGAAAAATAAACCCTAAAATTAGAGCTAAGCAACATCTGCTTAATATGCAATTTAATAGAGGGCCATATTACCAAAAAATACAACAGTCACCAAACCAACGAACGCAAACACACAAAACGATAACGTGGAGACGCTTGCCAGCAGCTTTGCACAGCCAGGTGTTTCTTATGCAAATATCTTAAAAGGTAACAAACCGAAACCCAAAGTTCACTCTATTGAAGAGGACCTAAACATTCATACCACCGTAAATAAATTAGCCGAGACCATCCAAAGGTTCATGATGATGGTGGAGAGGCAAATGAGCATGATGATGCAAAATATGAACACGCTTATGCAAATTATCGTCAAAAATCAAAAATGACAGTTCTAAAAATAGCTATTTGGAATGCAAACGGGCTTTCGCAACATAAAGCTGAGGTAGAAACCTTTCTTATCGAACAAAATATAGACATCATGTTAATATCTGAAACACACCTTACAAAACAATTTTTTTTTTAAATTACCGGTCAGTTTACGACACCAAACATCCGGATAGAAAAGCACACGGCGGCACTGCAGTCTTAATAAAAAGATGATTAAAGCACTACGAGCTCCCAAAATATGCTAAAGATCACCTCCAAGCTACAACTATCTGTTTGGAAGAAAGACCTGGAAAATTTGCAATATCTGCTATCTACTCTCCACCGAAACACGCAATTAAAAAACAGCAATTTATCGATTACTTTGACCAATTGGGAATCAAATTTCTAGCAGGGGGTGATTACAACGCTAAACATGTGGAATGGGGTTCGAGGTTGACGTCACCGAATGGCAAGCAACTCTACGAAGCAATAAACGAGAAAAACCTAGACTATTTATCATCTGGACATCCCACGTATTGACCTACAGATAGTAAAACAATTCCTGATTTAATAGATTTCTGTGTAAAACGAGGAATAGCACGCACCTATGCTGAAGTCGTTGACTGTTATGACCTATCCTCAGATCACTCACCAACTATAGTAACACTAAGCACCCAAGCGTTAAAAACTGAACTACCCAACGTTTAACAAATAAACAAACGAAATGGGTTCTCTATAGAAACATAGTAGATGTAAATTGTCATTTGGATGTCCCACTTCGAACACCAGAAGACATTGATAGAAAATTTAAGGCAAATAATGGAAATAGCCGCCAAAAAGCCACCCCGGAAGACAAAACATCAGAAAAAAAACAATAAGCTTTCAAGTAACATTCAAAAGTTATTGGCAGAAAAGCGGGCAACTCGGCGGCTATGGCAGCTTCACCAATCTCCCCTGCATAAATGGAAATTAAATAGAACTATTAAAGCTCTGAGAGAAGCAATACGGGAAGAACAAAATTTTGGATTACAGAATTACCTAAGTGAGCAAAAACAGATTACTCACTGTGGAAGGCAGCAAGAAATTTAAAAAGGCCAGAGCTAGCGAACCCACCTATAAGGAAATCAGATGGTCACTGGGCCAGAAGCGACTTAGAAAAGGCTATCCCTTTTTCTAACCATCTACAAAAAGTGTTCACCCCAATCGAACAAAATAATGACCGCGGACTACCTCAACCTACGGTGGACGAGTCGAACCCAAATGCAGTAAAATTTAAATGGAAACGTGTCAAAACACTTATCAAAAACAGCATAAACCCTAAGAAAGCGCCAGGCCATGATCTAATAACTAGAAAAATGATCAAAGAATTACCAGATAGATGCATAATACATAACATATATTTTTAACGCGATTATGAGATGTGGATACTTTCCCCAAAAATGGTAAATATCCCAAATTATCATGATTTCTAAGCCAGGTAAAGACGAAACACAAGTCTCGTCGTACAGGCCAATAAGTCTACTCCCGATAATTTCAAAGCTTTTTGAAAAGATGCTACTACAAGAACTAATGACTATTTTATCTGAAGCTCGCATTATACCAGAGCACCAATTTGGATTTAGAGAGCAGCACAGCAAAATAGAACAGGTACACAGAATTGTGAATACAATCAAGCTTTCCTTCGAAGAAAAGAAATACTGCTCGGCAGTTTTCTTGGGTATTGCGAAAGCTTTCGACAAAGTATAGCATGAAGGATTAAATTACAAAATTAAAACTCTTTTGACTAGACAATTTCATGCAATTCTTGGAAACTACCTAGCCCAAAGAATGTTCCAGGTGAAACAAAACACGGCCACTACTGATTTAACCGAGATTAAGGCAGGACTCCCGCAAGGTAGTTTATTGGGACCTGTGCTATACTTGTTATTAACGGCTGACCTTCCTAACAACCAAAAAAATAATCACTTCGACTTTTGCTGACGACACAGCTATACTGTTTTCACACAAAAATCCTCAAACAGCATCGAGAGAATTACAAGAACATCTGCATAAAATAGAAGATTGGCTAAAAACTTGGCAGATAAGGACGAATGAATGTAAATCAACACATGTAACATTCACATTGAATAAACGTACATGTCCGGCAGTAAAATTAAACAATATCACAATTCCTCTGGACTGCAAAGTTCTACTATACAAAACGATCCTAATCCCCATATGGACATATGGTATCCAACTATGGGGCTCAACTAGTGCATCAAATAGATGTATCGTACAAAGAACGCAGGCAAAGATACTTCGTAGCATTACAAATTCACCATGGTATATCCGAAACAGAAACATCCACAAAGACCTAGGAATCAAAACTGTTAAAGAGACAATAAAAGCATGCAGTCTAAAATACCAATTGAAGCTGGAATCACACCCTAACGAATTAGCTAGAGAACTACTTAGGCAACCGAAATACAAACGGCTTCGCAGAGCTGATCCTCTAGATTTAATTAACTAAGAAATATAATCTATTAACTACAGGCATGTTGAGCTTACACACTAAATTTAAGTATTTCATAATAATTTAAAAAATAATAATAATGCATACTAATATTAAGTAATAACATAGGTTAAGGCTTAAGTTAAAAAATTATAGTTTTTATAAATTTCACACTTCTTGTTAGTTTCCTATAAAGAAAGATTCAAGAATAAAGCCTTTGGCAATAGTTACAAAAAAAAAATTCGGGTGATAATTTATAGTTTTATTGCTTCCATTGCATTGGTCCAGTTGTTTTATGTGTTAACTTCCCCCATGGTTAAGAAAATATCGTCCTGATATTTATGGTGATTGTGTGTATACTTTGTTCATGATGTCTCGGACTTGTAGTCTTAAGTATTCGTCTCTAGTGATGACGGGATGTCTTTGTTTTTTGAAATATAATATTATAAATATGGTTATGATAATAAGTATAATTAGAATTATTAGTCCGAATGTGGATACAAACTGGTTGCTTGTGATTTCTTGTTGAATGGTTTGCAATATGTTGATGTTTTCATCTTGAGTCTTTCGTCCAATGCTTCGAAGTATACGCCTATGTCATAATTATTAACTGTTTATGTTTTTCGGAACCTGTTGATTTTTCCCGTGGGGTTCTCATATACTTTTCTATCTATGGTGATTGTTTTTTCAAATGTGAGAAGGTATGTTCCCATAATGATTTATTTATCTACTTGATGGCTTCCAGTGAGAAAAATCGATCCGTCTTTAAATACTTCTAAATCTAAATCTTTTTCTTTTGTTTTGTTACATAGAGCTCGCTTATTGTGTAGTAATTCTATTAAACAAGTATTGTTATCTTTTGCGTTTTACGACAGTTAATAAATAATTAAATCTTAATTCAAATTTACATTCTTTAATATTTTGATAAGTATCACCACATTTGGCTATTGCTTTATTAATTATTAATATGGCGTCAGGCCGGCTTAATGCTCTTGTTTCGTAAAGCTTAAAGTTTTTTTATATAAAATTGGATATTCTATCATAATAACATTGTTATTTTGGACAATTTTAAATTTAGATATATTAATTAGTTCATTAATAGTTAATTCTGTACGTTCTTTTTGAATAATCTTATACATTTCTTTATGATTTAAAATAGTGGGATTAAGTAATTCCAAGTTTCAATAAAGTAAGTGTAGTTATTATATTGTGTAATTCTAAAATAATCCATTTACATTTTTTCATTATGATACCATCTTTGGTATCTCTTTTAACACTTTTAATGGCATCAAGTAAATTGGAGTTCATAATGAATTATTTATTATTATTGATTATTAAAATATGAAATTGTTGTCATAAACACAACAATTTCATATTTTTATTTGTTGCGTAAATACTCCGCAACGAATATGGGTCATCATCGATCGGACGTCTACCCCAAAATTGCACAACAATCAACACGGGAAATAATTTATTAGCATAAGTTGCACAATAATTTATCATTTATTCTTAGTAAGACTAAATTGCACAATAAAAATTTAGCCTAGCTTAAGTTAATTAATAGTAAGCAAAATAAATTGTATAAATAGTAAGGAAATTTGCATAATAAATCAGAACAAGTTACCAATTCAAAAGTATTGTTTTCAATTACATACCTAGTTATCCCCCTACCCTAAGTAAGGTGACTATTTTTATTCCAAGTGCAAAAAGCACTTTCAGTGGTCCTTCGAGCCGGATACTATTTTTATTTCAAGTGCAAGGAGCAATTTCTACAAACATTGGTCCTTCGAGCTTCGACAGTTTATAATCATTTCCAATCCATTCTTTCGTATCCTAGTATGAGGCTGCACAAGGGTGGTTATACATAAATATAACAGTTTACTTTGCCAAGCATTTAAAAGTAATAGTTTACTTTATCCGTATTTAAAAGTGATAGTATACTTTATCCGCATTTAGAAGTAATAGTTTACTTTATCCGCATTTAAAAGTAATAGTTTACTTTACCAACGCATTAACACGCACTTCACTTCAACATGGAGCAACTTGGACGAGTTATAGATAACCTACAAGATGTCATCACCCAGCTGGAAGAGGTTAGAGTTAACCTCGTCAAACTGGGATTAGAAAATCGTTCTCCAGAAACGCTTTCCAGGCAGTACGATAAGAGCCTTTGGACTTCCATCGAGCCTACTACGCTAACTTATCTAAGCTAAACAGAAAACTCGCTGCCGAATTCCTGCCAAAAATCGAGGCAGCTCAAACAATCTTCGCAAAAATTAAAGAGTTCATCAGGAAGAACTCCCCGCAGCTGTTGGATGAGGACAAAACCGAAGACGGAAATCCTGGAGAAGCACTTGCCCCAACTGATTAGGAAACCAGTCATGCTCCCGAAGCACAAAACGGCCGCAAGTTCCAATCCTCAAACAGACGAAAGAAATAATTCACCAGAGCACATCCATACGACACCATCATCAAAATTAATATCAATTACTTCCGCTACATCTGTAGATCCCCAACTCTCCATGCCCGTTCAACCAATATTTACATACGTGCAAGGAGTTTTGTTTGTCTTACAAAATCCCGCGGGAGGGATGTGTTGTCAAGAATACATCACTCCATCGCAGCCCTCCAAGTTACCTCAACATGAAAGTAAAACAACCGAAGCACTTCTACATGCCATAGCGAACCTAACGCTTGATCGAGAGAATGAATCGAAGGCAGACAGACCGCGTGCAGAGGGTATCAAAATCCCGGAGGTACACCTAAGAGAATATAGTGGTGACATCACGAAGTACCGTGAATTTAAAGAGCAGTTCGATTCACTGGTAGTGAAAAGCCGAATGATGTTGGACATTCGCTTCACTTTACTCACTTTTCACTCTTTACTCACTTTTCACTTTTTTTGCAGCGGTAAATTAAGCTTTGCAATAATTATCGGCAAGGGCAGCGGTAAAATTACGCTTTGCAATAAATATCGACAAGGAAAAGTAATTACATTTAAAATAACTTACCGGTTGATCATTTAACAATTTTGTTTGTTCCTGAAAAAAAAACTTTCATCAAATTCAATACTATTCAATACTTACCTTTTTTTTTAAATCGTAAAGGCTTGAGAAAAAGCTACAGAGTTGAATTTAACAAAATGGAGGCTCAGCAGTGCGCGTCAGTTATTTGATATCGCCACATAAGGCAAAAAAAAATCACCGTTTTGTTTGCAGCGGTAAATTACGCTTTGCAATAAATCTCGGCAAGGAAAAGTAATTACATTTAAAATAACTTACCTGGTGATTGTTCAACAATTTTGTTTGTTCCTGAAAAGAAAAAAAAACTTTCATCAAATTCAATACTACTCAATGCTTACCTTTCTTTAAATCGTAAATGCTTGAGAAAAGGCTACAAAGTTAACAAAATGGAGGCTCAGCAGTGCGCGTCAGGGATTTGGTATCGCTGAATAAGGCAAAAATAACATTTGCAGCGGTAAACTACGCTTTGCATTAAATTTTGAAGAAAACAAAGAATCTGATACTTACCGTATACGTGATAATTTTTTTTATGAAATTTTTCTTTGTTAAATGGCGGACCCGAGTTGGTCACTTAGTCTTATCATTACTGGCAAGAATTTCGTTATTTTATCATCATGAAAATTTTTTTTTGGATACATAAATTTTTTTTGAATTTATAATTCTTTGATTTGGTTAATGTAAACTTAACGTAGTTAACTCAAATCATATTTTTGATACCGGTGAAAGAAGGCCTTCTGTACTTTCTATTCAGTAAAGAAAAAAAAAATTTATATATTAAACCTAAATATTGCCCCACAGCTTTATACCTCGGCTTCGACAGCGCTGGCGACGACGACGTAGAACTACGTGGGATAAGAAGGTAAAATTTATTGCTACATTGATATATTAAAAAGATTTTTTTTTATTATGCTTCCCCCTAATAAACCCCTTCGGCTTCTCCAGAGTATGATGAGATATACCCGGCCGGCCGCTTTCCTTCACCGCTCATAGTTAAAGAACAAAGAAAAGGAAAGAAATTGTTATTTAGTATTCGTAAAGGCTTATTAAAGGCAGAAGGTAAAAATAAAATATTTAGAACCAAAGGATAGAAATCCAAATTTTATTTGTATAAACTAAGAACATTATTCCTTAGTCTTAAAATTGATTGGAAAAAACAAAGGAAAAAAAAAAGATACAATTCCAATTTTATTTGCCTAAACTAAGAACCTCATTCATTAGTCTTAAAATTGATTAGAAAAAAAAAAGAAAAAAAAAAGATACAATTCCAATTTTATTTGCCTAAACTAAGAACCTCATTCATTAGTCTTAAAATTGATTAGAAAAAAAAAGAAAAAAAAAAGATACAATTCCGATTTTATTTGCCTAAACTAAGAACCTTAATCATTAGTCACTAGTCTTAAAAGTTATTATTAACGCCATTATATATATATATACCAAGATTTTTAATTAATTTATTAATTGAATATAATTAAATAAAGATAACAATTTTTTTTGTTTAGCTAAGAGCACAAATTGAAAACAAAAAATGTTTTATTATTAAAAGGGAAGGGTTGTCGTCCTTTTTTTTCTTTTTTCTTTCTCTCTCGAGGCTCTCCACTTCCTATTTCCATACGTGGCGATAGGTTGTCTTGGGCCAATCTGGATAGAAACTCCCTGTCAGACGGTGAACTGATATTCCAAAATGGGTTTTCCCTCCTCTTCCCCATGACGTGCACGTATATTTTTTTATGAAGAAGTGGGCAACGAATGGTGGTGCAAGAATCCACCCATTTCGGCGAGCTAGACCCGAGCAAGGAGGCAAGACGTGCACCCCGCACCATCCCATTCGATGCAGAATTGCCAAACGGCAAATATATATATATGCGATTCACCTCTGTTGATAAACAGAGGAAACACTTCATTACATAAAATGGCGCCCAACGTGGGGCCCGAAAGAGGTCAGTCCTTCTGATTTTCTTTTGGGTTCCACATGTTTTTGTTTGTAAAAATTCCCCTTTTCAAATTCCAATTCTGTTGTTAGATTAATTGAACACAGGGTCCTTATGACGTTGCACTTATCCTTTCGTCAAGTGTAAAAGGTGAACAAAATCATTCGGAAACGCAGGTATTCTAGTTTTTTTTCTAGCGGAAACTTGACCGAGGACTTGGATACCTTTTGGAAGACCTGTCTTGATATGCGGTAGATCATACCTGATTGGAATTTTGCTTAATTGTTGATCTGTTAGGTTGTCCAGGGATTGCAGGAATTTTTTCTGTCTTGCGAGGGCTGAATACCTGACAAGACTAATACTCGACAGATCATTGAAATGAAATAGATTACTCCTTCCTTTAGATTACCTTTTTCTAAGAGGCGTTCGGAAATGCAGGTATTCTGGGGTTTCTCTGCCGGAAACTTGACCAATGATCCTCGTTGGATTTGAATATCTTCTGGAAGATTTCTTCTCTCATTAATCAACTTGTGCTGAATCAGGGAATTTGTTTTTTTTTGTATTTTGTTTGTACCGTTCTTTCGGTAAGCTGTTTAGGATTGATTTGGAATTGCAGGATTTCTTTAGCATCGGCTGACTACCTGACCGGTCAAATACCTTACAGTTTTAATGATGCTATAGTGCTTAACATTTAATGTATCCTCGGTTTTGAGAAAGGCATACAGCCTGGAATTAGTGAAATCACCTAGAAAACCTGATATTACGTGAATGAGATGCGATGAATGACCTGTTGTAAAAAGCCTAAGAAATAGTATATTGACCATTCGATTTTTTTTTTGTGTGCCAAGTTTGTTTTGATGGCTTTGATGACTATCGCATATTCCGATTTCCAGCACGCTGTCTCCTGGTAGTCAAGTGTGGATTGCTAGTGAATTCATTAACCTAACTTATTTTGGCTAGAAGCGGATGTAGTGGCATCACTCAGCATTAGCTCTTACCCAAACGCTTCAAGCCAGCAGAATAGCCCCAGTCTCACCTGTTCATTTTTGAACCATTCACCGGAGAAGGAGAGAGAGAGAGGGAGAGAGAGAGAGAGAGAGACGACCAACTGAGGTTTCCTCTAGATAAAACTTTTTTGATACATTTTCGTTAAATTTTCCTTCTGATTCGCGACTACGCTATATACACATTTATATGTATATATATATGTATATATATATATGTATATGTATATATATACGTATATATAAATTAAAAAAAAAAAAAAATTTTTTTCAACGTTAGTACTGGCCCCAATTCCTTGAAAGAAGGGGCGGTCTTGAATTGTTTTGAACGATCGCTTTGAAAAAAAAAAATTTTTACCATAGATTTCTTGGTTGGCACCCTTGACCGTGTCAATACGAGTAGCTATCCAAACGGATGCTAGATACTAGCTACCGTTGTTATTGATGCAATTTTGTTTATATCTTGATTTTTTTTGGCAGTTATCAGATCGGGCCATTGAAGGCAAACGTTACGTGTCACTTCGAGTGTTGCTAACTCGTTCTCCACCCACTGTAGCCCTGCGGTTATTTTGTTACGTTACTCGGGTGGAAAACGGGCATAAACGTTTTTTTTGTTGTCCCTAACCACTCTCTAGGTTAAGTGACACATACTTAGACTTTAAGAATTCATTTAATATAAAATATCATCCCTAATTATGGCCGTCAGACGGAGTTTTGATGGACCTGCAAGACCAAGGTTGTCCTCAGAAGCAATAGTACCCGAGCCGCATGAGTGCACTTTGTGCAAAATTGGAATTGACGGTAGCTCAGAGAGTGTCGTCACCCCCTGCCAACACGTGTTCCACCGATATTGCCTGGTCGAAGCATTGAAAAATGTCGAAAACTGTCCACAGTGCGGACAGCCTTGTGTTACAAATTCTTTAAAATTGTGCGTAGTACGTCCAAATCCTAATACGATTGAAGACAGAGTTGAGCCCTCGAATGTCCATAACGCTTTGCAATAAATATCGACACGGAAAAGTAATTACATTTAAAATAACTTACCGGGTAATCATTTAACAATTTTGTTTGTTCCTGAAAAAAAAACTTTCATCAAATTCAATACTATTCAATACTTACCTTTTTTTTAAATCGTAAATGCTTGAGAAAAGGAGTTGAATTTAACAAAATGGAGGCTCAGCAGTGCGCGTCAGTTATTTGATATCGCCACATAAGGCAAAAAAAAATCACCGTTTTGTTTGCAGCGGTAAATTACGCTTTGCAATAAATCTCGGCAAGGAAAAGTAATTACATTTAAAATAACTTACCTGGTGATTGTTCAACAATTTTGTTTGTTCCTGAAAAGAAAAAAAAACTTTCATCAAATTCAATACTACTCAATGCTTACCTTTCTTTAAATCGTAAATGCTTGAGAAAAGGCTACAAAGTTAACAAAATGGAGGCTCAGCAGTGCGCGTCAGGGATTTGGTATCGCTGAATAAGGCAAAAATAACATTTGCAGCGGTAAACTACGCTTTGCATTAAATTTTGAAGAAAACAAAGAATCTGATACTTACCGTATACGTGATAATTTTTTTTATGAAATTTTTCTTTGTTAAATGGCGGACCCGAGTTGGTCACTTAGTCTTATCATTACTGGCAAGAATTTCGTTATTTTATCATCATGAAAATTTTTTTTTGGATACATAAATTTTTTTTGAATTTATAATTCTTTGATTTGGTTAATGTAAACTTAACGTAGTTAACTCAAATCATATTTTTGATACCGGTGAAAGAAGGCCTTCTGTACTTTCTATTCAGTAAAGAAAAAAAAAATTTATATATTAAACCTAAATATTGCCCCACAGCTTTATACCTCGGCTTCGACAGCGCTGGCGACGACGACGTAGAACTACGTGGGATAAGAAGGTAAAATTTATTGCTACATTGATATATTAAAAAGATTTTTTATTATTATGCTTCCCCCTAATAAACCCCTTCGGCTCCTCCAGAGTATGATGAGATATACCCGGCCAGGCCGCTTTCCTTCACCGCTCATAGTTAAAGAACAAAGAAAAGGAAAGAAATTGTTATTTAGTATTCGTAAAGGCTTATTAAAGGCAGAAGGTAAAAATAAAATATTTAGAACCAAAGGATAGAATTCCAAATTTTATTTGTATAAACTAAGAACATTATTCCTTAGTCTTAAAATTGATTGGAAAAAACAAAGGAAAAAAAAAAGATACAATTCCAATTTTATTTGCCTAAACTAAGAACCTCATTCATTAGTCTTAAAATTGATTAGAAAAAAAAAAGAAAAAAAAAAGATACAATTCCAATTTTATTTGCCTAAACTAAGAACCTCATTCATTAGTCTTAAAATTGATTAGAAAAAAAAAAAAAAAAAAGATACAATTCCGATTTTATTTGCCTAAACTAAGAACCTTAATCATTAGTCACTAGTCTTAAAAGTTATTATTAACGCCATTATATATATATATACCAAGATTTTTAATTAATTTATTAATTGAATATAATTAAATAAAGATAACAATTTTTTTTGTTTAGCTAAGAGCACAAATTGAAAACAAAAAATGTTTTATTATTAAAAGGGAAGGGTTGTCGTCCTTTTTTTTCTTTTTTCTTTCTCTCTCGAGGCTCTCCACTTCCTATTTCCATACGTGGCGATAGGTTGTCTTGGGCCAATCTGGATAGAAACTCCCTGTCAGACGGTGAACTGATATTCCAAAATGGGTTTCCCTCCTCTTCCCCATGACGTGCACGTATATTTTTTTATGAAGAAGTGGGCAACGAATGGTGGTGCAAGAATCCACCCATTTCGGCGAGCTAGACCCGAGCAAGGAGGCAAGACGTGCACCCCGCACCATCCCATTCGATGCAGAATTGCCAAACGGCAAATATATATATATGCGATTCACCTCTGTTGATAAACAGAGGAAACACTTCATTACATAAAATGGCGCCCAACGTGGGGCCCGAAAGAGGTCAGTCCTTCTGATTTTCTTTTGGGTTCCACATGTTTTTGTTTGTAAAAATTCCCCTTTTCAAATTCCAATTCTGTTGTTAGATTAATTGAACACAGGGTCCTTATGACGTTGCACTTATCCTTTCGTCAAGTGTAAAAGGTGAACAAAATCATTCGGAAACGCAGGTATTCTAGTTTTTTTTCTAGCGGAAACTTGACCGAGGACTTGGATACCTTTTGGAAGACCTGTCTTGATATGCGGTAGATCATACCTGATTGGAATTTTGCTTAATTGTTGATCTGTTAGGTTGTCCAGGGATTGCAGGAATTTTTTCTGTCTTGCGAGGGCTGAATACCTGACAAGACTAATACTCGACAGATCATTGAAATGAAATAGATTACTCCTTCCTTTAGATTACCTTTTTCTAAGAGGCGTTCGGAAATGCAGGTATTCTGGGGTTTCTCTGCCGGAAACTTGACCAATGATCCTCGTTGGATTTGAATATCTTCTGGAAGATTTCTTCTCTCATTAATCAACTTGTGCTGAATCAGGGAATTTGTTTTTTTTTTGTATTTTGTTTGTACCGTTCTTTCGGTAAGCTGTTTAGGATTGATTTGGAATTGCAGGATTTCTTTAGCATCGGCTGACTACCTGACCGGTCAAATACCTTACAGTTTTAATGATGCTATAGTGCTTAACATTTAATGTATCCTCGGTTTTGAGAAAGGCATACAGCCTGGAATTAGTGAAATCACCTAGAAAACCTGATATTACGTGAATGAGATGCGATGAATGACCTGTTGTAAAAAGCCTAAGAAATAGTATATTGACCATTCGATTTTTTTTTTGTGTGCCAAGTTTGTTTTGATGGCTTTGATGACTATCGCATATTCCGATTTCCAGCACGCTGTCTCCTGGTAGTCAAGTGTGGATTGCTAGTGAATTCATTAACCTAACTTATTTTGGCTAGAAGCGGATGTAGTGGCATCACTCAGCATTAGCTCTTACCCAAACGCTTCAAGCCAGCAGAATAGCCCCAGTCTCACCTGTTCATTTTTGAACCATTCACCGGAGAAGGAGAGAGAGAGAGGGAGAGAGAGAGAGAGAGACGACCAACTGAGGTTTCCTCTAGATAAAACTTTTTTGATACATTTTCGTTAAATTTTCCTTCTGATTCGCGACTACGCTATATACACATTTATATGTATATATATATGTATATATATATATGTATATGTATATATATACGTATATATAAATTAAAAAAAAAAAAAAATTTTTTTCAACGTTAGTACTGGCCCCAATTCCTTGAAAGAAGGGGCGGTCTTGAATTGTTTTGAACGATCGCTTTGAAAAAAAAAATTTTTACCATAGATTTCTTGGTTGGCACCCTTGACCGTGTCAATACGAGTAGCTATCCAAACGGATGCTAGATACTAGCTACCGTTGTTATTGATGCAATTTTGTTTATATCTTGATTTTTTTTGGCAGTTATCAGATCGGGCCATTGAAGGCAAACGTTACGTGTCACTTCGAGTGTTGTTAACTCGTTCTCCACCCACTGTAGCCCTGCGGTTATTTTGTTACGTTACTCGGGTGGAAAACGGGCATAAACGTTTTTTTTGTTGTCCCTAACCACTCTCTAGGTTAAGTGACACATACTTAGACTTTAAGAATTCATTTAATATAAAATATCATCCCTAATTATGGCCGTCAGACGGAGTTTTGATGGACCTGCAAGACCAAGGTTGTCCTCAGAAGCAATAGTACCCGAGCCGCATGAGTGCACTTTGTGCAAAATTGGAATTGACGGTAGCTCAGAGAGTGTCGTCACCCCCTGCCAACACGTGTTCCACCGATATTGCCTGGTCGAAGCATTGAAAAATGTCGAAAACTGTCCACAGTGCGGACAGCCTTGTGTTACAAATTCTTTAAAATTGTGCGTAGTACGTCCAAATCCTAATACGATTGAAGACAGAGTTGAGCCCTCGAATGTCCATAACGCTTTGCAATAAATATCGACACGGAAAAGTAATTACATTTAAAATAACTTACCGGGTGATCATTTAACAATTTTGTTTGTTCCTGAAAAAAAAACTTTCATCAAATTCAATACTATTCAATACTTACCTTTTTTTTTAAATCGTAAATGCTTGAGAAAAGGAGTTGAATTTAACAAAATGGAGGCTCAGCAGTGCGCGTCAGTTATTTGATATCGCCACATAAGGCAAAAAAAAATCACCGTTTTGTTTGCAGCGGTAAATTACGCTTTGCAATAAATCTCGGCAAGGAAAAGTAATTACATTTAAAATAACTTACCTGGTGATTGTTCAACAATTTTGTTTGTTCCTGAAAAGAAAAAAAAACTTTCATCAAATTCAATACTACTCAATGCTTACCTTTCTTTAAATCGTAAATGCTTGAGAAAAGGCTACAAAGTTAACAAAATGGAGGCTCAGCAGTGCGCGTCAGGGATTTGGTATCGCTGAATAAGGCAAAAATCACATTTGCAGCGGTAAACTACGCTTTGCATTAAATTTTGAAGAAAACAAAGAATCTGATACTTACCGTATACGTGATAATTTTTTTTATGAAATTTTTCTTTGTTAAATGGCGGACCCGAGTTGGTCACTTAGTCTTATCATTACTGGCAATAATTTCGTTATTTTATCATCATGAAAATTTTTTTTTGGATACATAAATTTTTTTTGAATTTACAATTCTTTGATTTGGTTAATGTAAACTTAACGTAGTTAACTCAAATCATTTTTTTTGATACCGGTGAAAGAAGGCCCCCTGTACTTTCTATTCAGTAAAGAAAAAAAAAATTTATATATTAAACCTAAATATTGCCCCACAGCTTTATACCTCGGCTTCGACAGCGCTGGCGACGACGACGTAGAACTACGTGGGATAAGAAGGTAAAATTTATTGCTACATTGATATATTAAAAAGATTTTTTTTTATTATGCTTCCCCCTAATAAACCCCTTCGGCTCCTCCAGAGTATGATGAGATATATTGTTATTTAGTATTCGTAAAGGCTTATTAAAGTCAGAAGGTAAAAAAAAAATATTTAGAACCAAAGGATAGAATTCCAAATTTTATTTGTATAAACTAAGAACATTATTCTTTAGTCTTAAAATTGATTGGAAAAAACAAAGGAAAAAAAAAAGATACAATTCCAATTTTATTTGCCTAAACTAAGAACCTCATTCATTAGTCTTAAAATTGATTAGAAAAAAAAAAAAAAAAAAGATACAATTCCGATTTTATTTGCCTAAACTAAGAACCTTAATCATTAGTCACTAGTCTTAAAAGTTATTATTAACGCCATTATATATATATATACCAAGATTTTTAATTAATTTATTAATTGAATATAATTAAATAAAGATAACAAATTTTTTTGTTTAGCTAAGAGCACAAATTGAAAACAAAAAATGTGTTATTATTAAAAGGCAAGGGTTGTCGTCCTTTTTTTTCTTTTTTCTCTCTCTCTCGAGGCTCTCCACTTCCTATTTCCATACGTGGCGATAGGTTGTCTTGGGCCAATCTGGATAGAAACTCCCTGTCAGACGGTGAACTGATATTCCAAAATGGGTTTTCCCTCCTCTTCCCCATGACGTGCACGTATATTTTTTTTATGAAGAAGTGGGCAACGAATGGTGGTGCAAGAATCCACCCATTTCGGCGAGCTAGACCCGAGCAAGGAGGCAAGACGTGCACCCCGCACCATCCCATTCGATGCAGAATTGCCAAACGGCAAATATATATATATGCGATTCACCTCTGTTGATAAACAGAGGAAACACTTCATTACATAAAATGGCGCCCAACGTGGGGCCCGAAAGAGGTCAGTCCTTCTGATTTTCTTTTGGGTTCCACATGTTTTTGTTTGTAAAAATTCCCCTTTTCAAATTCCAATTCTGTTGTTAGATTAATTGAACACAGGGTCCTTATGACGTTGCACTTATCCTTTCGTCAAGTGTAAAAGGTGAACAAAATCATTCGGAAACGCAGGTATTCTAGTTTTTTTTCTAGCGGAAACTTGACCGAGGACTTGGATACCTTTTGGAAGACCTGTCTTGATATGCGGTAGATCATACCTGATTGGAATTTTGCTTAATTGTTGATCTGTTAGGTTGTCCAGGGATTGCAGGAATTTTTTCTGTCTTGCGAGGGCTGAATACCTGACAAGACTAATACTCGACAGATCATTGAAATGAAATAGATTACTCCTTCCTTTAGATTACCTTTTTCTAAGAGGCGTTCGGAAATGCAGGTATTCTGGGGTTTCTCTGCCGGAAACTTGACCAATGATCCTCGTTGGATTTGAATATCTTCTGGAAGGTTTCTTCTCTCATAAATCAATTTGTGCTGAATCAGGGAATTTGTTTTTTTTTGTATTTTGTTTGTACCGTTCTTTCGGTAAGCTGTTTAGGATTGATTTGGAATTGCAGGATTTCTTTAGCATCGGCTGACTACCTGACCGGTCAAATACCTTACAGTTTTAATGATGCTATAGTGCTTAACATTTAATGTATCCTCGGTTTTGAGAAAGGCATACAGCCTGGAATTAGTGAAATCACCTAGAAAACCTGATATTACGTGAATGAGATGCGATGAATGACCTGTTGTAAAAAGCCTAAGAAATAGTATATTGACCATTCGATTTTTTTTTTGTGTGCCAAGTTTGTTTTGATGGCTTTGATGACTATCGCATATTCCGATTTCCAGCACGCTGTCTCCTGGTAGTCAAGTGTGGATTGCTAGTGAATTCATTAACCTAACTTATTTTGGCTAGAAGCGGATGTAGTGGCATCACTCAGCATTAGCTCTTACCCAAACGCTTCAAGCCAGCAGAATAGCCCCAGTCTCACCTGTTCATTTTTGAACCATTCACCGGAGAAGGAGAGAGAGAGAGAGGGAGAGAGAGAGAGAGAGAGAGACGACCAACTGAGGTTTCCTCTAGATAAAACTTTTTTGATACATTTTCGTTAAATTTTCCTTCTGATTCGCGACTACGCTATATACACATTTATATGTATATATATATATGTATATATATATATGTATATGTAAATATATATACGTATATATAAATTAAAAAAAAAAAATTTTTTTTTTCAACATTAGTACTGGCCCCAATTCCTTGAAAGAAGGGGCGGTCTTGAATTGTTTTGAACGATCGCTTTGAAAAAAAAAAATTTTTACCATAGATTTCTTGGTTGGCACCCTTGACCGTGTCAATACGAGTAGCTATCCAAACGGATGCTAGATACTAGCTACCGTTGTTATTGATGCAATTTTGTTTATATCTTGATTTTTTTTGGCAGTTATCAGATCGGGCCATTGAAGGCAAACGTTACGTGTCACTTCGAGTGTTGTTAACTCGTTCTCCACCCACTGTAGCCCTGCGGTTATTTTGTTACGTTACTCGGGTGGAAAAGGGACATAAACGTTTTTTTTGTTGTCCCTAACCACTCTCTAGGTTAAGTGACACATACTTAGACTTTAAGAATTCATTTAATATAAAATATCATCCCTAATTATGGCCGTCAGACGGAGTTTTGATGGGCCTGCAAGACCAATGTTGTCCTCAGAAGCAATAGTACCCGAGCCGCATGAGTGCACTTTGTGCAAAATTGGAATTGACGGTAGCTCAGAGAGTGTCGTCACCCCCTGCCAACACGTGTTCCACCGATATTGCCTGGTCGAAGCATTGAAAAATGTCGAAAACTGTCCACAGTGCGGACAGCCTTGTGTTACAAATTCTTTAAAATTGTGCGTAGTACGCCCAAATCCTAATACGATTGAAGACAGAGTTGAGCCCTCGAATGTCCATAACACTCGAAATCGCTCAAAAAGAAAGCCGCCAACCCAACTCCCTTTCACTTCGCAGAGGGGTCAGCGTGCAGGGAACCCTGTGATCGCCGAAGGTTCGAGACTAAACCCAGAAAACAACGTTATTAACGAGAATCGCTCTCGACTATCCTTACCTGATAACCCAGGAAGCCAAAGTCGGAGAGAATCCGACTTGGATTCGAAAATCCAACGGTTAGTGAACAACTCAATCGAACAGATCCAAGAATCATTAATGCAACAAATGTCGCAAGATCTCTCCCATTTAATTGAAACAAATGTTGAACGTTGCTTAGGCAGACTGAAAATACATGAAGTCGAAGCCAGAGCGCCAACAGTGCTAGAAGCACCAGCTAACACTCCAGACTTCGAAGAGTATCCTTGGCCACGCGATGTGCCGTTCGAGAGGCGAGAGCCAAATCGTCAGACCCCTTACCCAATTCGTTCTACGCAAGTAGACGTTAATACGGCCGTGAAAGTGTCAAACATAATCACTGGCTGGCACCTACAATTTGAAGGGTCACCAGACGGTTTGACCGTAGATAATATTATTTATCAGGTTCAATCTCTTACTCAGCAGAGCCTAGACGGAAACTTTGGTTTATTGCGTAAAAATGCGCATTTGTTGTTAAAGGGGAGGGCGAAAGAGTGGTTCTGGCGGTTCCATCGTTCACAACCGTTCTTCTTGTGGGATGATTTGATCGACCAACTGCGTCAGCAGTATAAGGACAGCCGGTCTGACTATGACATACGAGAGGCAATAAGAGGCCGCAAACAACGAGATAGGGAAACATTCGACGAATATTACGACTCCATCGTTCGACTTACTGACACTCTAAGATTCCAGATAGCTGAAGTGGATTTGGTAGAGATGTTGATAAGGAATCTCCGATCCGATGTAAGGCACGAAATCCTTCATCTAGACATTACATCAGTCGCTATGCTGCGCAAGGTAGTCCAGAGACGTGAACGCTTCTTGAACGATGTCAGCCGAAACCTGGCAACAATGAGGCCAGCGTACCCGCGTCGTCAAATTGCCGAGTTATTAACGCCGCTGGCGGTGGATCCCGACAGACCGAAAAATCCCGCACAGCCAAATCCTTTTGCGCCAGTTGGCTTAAGAAATCAAGCTCCGTCCAAATTAATCTGTTGGAATTGTCAGCAGGAAGGCCATAGGTTCGATATGGGCTTGGAGCCGCGCCAAGTGTTCTGCTATGGGTGTGGAGCGACGGAACAGTACAAACCAACTTGTCCTAAATGCAACAACCAGGAAAACTGGAGGGGGGGTGTGAACAGGAATCGCAGTTCACGCCCACAATAAATTGTAATGGTACTCGGACACTCAACCCTACCAGATTAGACCCACTAGCAGTCAGCAACATAACCATCAAAAAACGAATAGGCCCCGACGTGAGCAGACTACCCGACAAAACTGTGAAGACCTTGCACCCCATCAGACCTTACCACTTACGTGTCACTGATTACAACTAGACTCGAGCAAAAATTTTCAACACAGTGGCAGCCCTAGCCAAACCAAGACCGAGTCGATCCGCCAAACGAATGGCACTCTTCTGGAAACGGGTAAAGGAAAGTCGCAGCCTAATAATGAGCACCATATTGGCAAAACCCAATGACACCAGACCATACGCTTCCGTAACCTTAATGGGCGAACAAGTAGCGGGATTACTTGACAGTGGCGCTTCAATAAGTTGTGTGGGCGGTTCATTGGCTGCACGCGTCCTAAGCAGCGAGGTTAAGTTGAAGCGTTTTGCCTCGCCACTTAAAACGGCAGACGGACACGCACAAAAGGTCTTTGGTTTTTTTGTTTCTGACATAGTATTTAAGGGTAAATCTAATCGCCTACCTTTATATGTGGTCCCTTCTCTGGCTCAGAACCTTTACTTGGGCGTTGACTTTTGGAAGTTGTTCAACTTAGCACCCGAAATCATCTCAGAAGTAGCGATAGATAATACTGACAACTTATTATCAAACTCCCATGATCTGACAGTCTCACAAATAAGCAGTCTCGAAGCAGTAAAGGCCATGTTCCCTTCCTACGAAAAGGAAGGCCTCGGAAAGACAGCCTTGGTGGAACATGTCATTAATACCAATGACTATAAAGCCATTAAACAACGACACTACCCTGTTTCCCCGGCGATTGAAAAGCTAATTTTCGAGGAGTTAGATCGAATGCTAAAACTCGGAGTGATCGAGGAGTCGCAAAGATCGTGGAGCTCGCCAGTGGTGTTAGTTCGCAAGCCCGGAAAGGTTAGGCTATGCCTTGACTCCCGGAAGCTAAATACCATAACGGTAACCGATGCCTATCCACTCCCACACATCCAAGGGATCCTAAGCCGAATTCCCCGGGCCGAATTCATTTCGAGCTTAGACTTAAAGGACGCCTTTTGGCAAATACCGTTGGAAATTAGTTCTAGGGGCAAAACTGCCTTTGCAGTCCCCAAGCGGCCGCTCTACCAGTTCACTGTCATGCCATTCGGGTTATGTAACGCACCCCAAACCATGTGCCGGCTGATGGACAAGGTAATCCCCGCTGAACTCCACGGCCAGGTATTCGTCTACCTTGATGATCTATTGATAATAACCGATGATTTTGACAGTCACTTACGCGTACTCCGGGAAGTTGCGAAGCACCTCAAGCGCGCTGGCTTAACACTGAATGTCTCAAAGAGCAAATTCTGCCTAAAGGAGGTCCGTTACCTTGGACACATTATTGGAAAGGGGGGTTTGAGAACTGATCCGGAAAAAGTTCGATCTATTGTAGATTATCCAGTTCCTAAGACGGTGCGACAACTTCGTCGTTTTCTTGGCATGGCAGGGTGGTACCGAAAATTCATCTCTAATTTTGCCTCACTCTGTACCCCTTTGACAGACTTATTGAAAAAGGTGAAGGGATTGCAGTGGAACAGCGATGCCCAGGTGGCTTTCGAGGCTTTGAAAGTCAAGCTCACTTCTGCACCTGTCCTATATACCCCCGATTTTACAAGGCCTTTCATGATACAGTGTGACGCTAGTCAGTCAGGCGTCGGTAGCGTACTGGTACAGACCCTGGACGATGGCTCTGAAGTCCCATTGGCATACTGGTCACAAAAACTCAATAAGGCACAACGCAACTATAGTGTCACGGAACAAGAGTGCTTGGCCGCAGTACTTAGCGTAAAACACTTTCGGCCTTTTATAGAGGTTTTAGACTTCACGGTGATTACAGATCACGCTTCGCTGCAATGGCTCATGCGTCAGGCGGATTTGAGTGGCAGACTAGGTAGATGGGCGCTAAAGCTGCAGGGATTTCACTTCACCATCCAACGCCGAAAGGGGTCAGAAAACAAGGTGCCGGATGCCTTATCTAGGGTCCATGAGAGTGATGTCGCGGCTCTAGAGGTATTGTGTCCCGAGATTGATTTGTCCTCGGTGGAGTTCTCCTCTGCTGAATATGAAGAGTTGAAACAGCGAGTTAAATCGAATAGCGACCTTCTACCAGACCTGGTCGTAATAGATCGTTATCTTTATAAGCGTACGGAATTTTACCGGGGAGACGATTTACAGGAGCAAACCGCCTGGAAACTCTGGGTCCCCAAGGGTCTCACCAAGCAAGTCATAGAACGAGCACACGATGCTCCGATTGCAGCTCATGGTGGTATTAATAAAACCTATCAAAGGCTCAAGAAAAGTTTCTTTTGGCCACGCATGTTTGCGGAAGTACGCGACAATGTTTCGAATTGTGTGACTTGCAAAACCACCAAGCACCCTAACGTGTCTTTAAAACCGGTCATGGGACGACAGAACGTCTCTTTAAGGCCGTTCCAACGGCTATACATGGACCTAATTGGACCCTTTCCCCGGTCAAAGTCTGGGCACATAGGAATATTAATTATCTTAGACCATTTCACGAAGTTTCACTTCCTATTGCCGCTCAAGAGGTTGGTCGCTAAGCCCATTGTGGAATATCTCCGAAGTTACATATTTCCCACTTTCGGAGCACCTGAAACAGTCGTAACGGACAATGGCGTACAATTTAAAAGCAAAGAATTTAACCAACTATTGACTATTTACGGCGTTACTCATACATACACTGCGCTATACTCCCCTCAGGCAAATGCCACGGAGAGAGTGAACCGATCCCTGATAGCGGCGATACGTACTCACCTAAAGGACGACCAAACGGGTTGGGACGTTAACCTCGGACATATCTCCTGCTCGCTGCGGAGCTCAATACATACTTCCACGGGTTTTACCCCGTATTTTTTGACCTTCGGACAGAACATGATCACGCACGGAAAAGATTATGAATTGCTGCGTCAGTTGGAATTGTTGGAGCCATCAGATACTCGTATCTCTCGCGGTGATGCGCTGGCCCAGGCGCGCGGTAAAGCAAAAAGATATGTGAAAAGCGCGTATGAGGTTAACGAGCGTGTTTACAACACCCGGAAGAAGCCAATTAACTTTCAAGTAGGGCAAGAAGTGTACAGACGAAACTTTCCACAAAGTGACTGGCGGAAGGAATTTAACGCCAAACTAGCGCCCACCTTCCTTAAGGCCCGCATCAAAGAAAAATTAGGGAGTAGCAACTATATGCTGGAAGATTCTCAGGGGAAACAGCTAGGAGTGTATCACGCCAAGGATATAAAGCAGTAAGACTGCAGCATGGGTTTAGTCGCCTGTTTTCAGGCTTTTCGGTGTGTCCATTCGACCCCCGTAAAGCCTGTTTTGTGGTAGCGACGACGCATCACCTAAAGAAAACCATTTTTGTATAAAATGCCGCATTGTGGTCGATCTACCTTGATTTGTTGTTGGCTTATATCGAAATTCAATCTTTGGAAATTAAAAGATTGTTCAGAGTCCACTACTACCGACAGTAGTTAAACATCATGCCTGGAGAATGTTACACACTCTCTCAAAAAAAAAAAAAAATTCTTTTTTACCCACGGTCTCATATACCGACACCTCACTGGATGCAGCGGAGATCACACTTACACTCACTACATCTGGATCACAAACACACATGCGTTTGGTGTCGGTTTACAGCATTAGTATGCGTAGAGTTGGGCTTTCTATAGAGAAGGTTTTGTTCAATCTGCCTTTGAAAAATAAATTTACACAACAACACTGAGGTCGCCGCTAATTAGCTTGTGCACTAACGCTGCTGCTGTTTCTCTCTCTTGCTATGCCGCTTCGATGGCAGACATTCATTTTCAAGAGTCACCAACCAGTGGCTAGCAGCTAGTACTGCCGTCGAAGAAGGAAATAAAGAAAAGAGAGGCGAGAGAGTATATTTTTGCCAAGACGAAAGAGAGTCGGATGGTCGAAGTACACCACGCCGTGCGGAGCTAATAAGAGGAGTGATGAGTGGTGTGAGAGGCTTCTTTGCTGTCGGTCGTGCCTGGTTTTGCGTGTCCCGGTCTAGTTAGTGTTGGACATCACATTGTCTTTTCCTTTTTTTGGTCAACACGGAAGTGACTTGCTTTGCATTTTTTGCTTTATTGGGTATAGAGTGATAACCGCGATTTCCATTTAAAATAACTTACCTGGTGATTGTTCAACAATTTTGTTTGTTCCTGAAAAAAAACTTTCATCAAATTCAATACTATTCAATACTTACTTTTTTAAATCGTAAAGGCTTGAGAAAAACCTACAGAGTTGAATTTAACAAAATGGAGGCTCAGAAGTGCGCGTCAGTTATTTGATATCGCCACATAAGGCAAAAAAATCACCTTTTTTTTGCAGCGGTAAATTACGCTTTGCAATAAATCTCGGCAAGGAAAAGTAATTACATTTAAAATAACTTACCGGGTGATCATTTAACAATTTTGTTTGTTCCTGAAAAAACTTTCATCAAATTCAATACTATTCAATACTTACTTTTTTAAATCGTAAAGGCTTGAGAAAAAGCTACAGAGTTGAATTTAACAAAATGGAGGCTCAGAAGTGCGCGTCAGTTATTTGATATCGCCACATAAGGCAAAAAAATCACCTTTTTTTTTGCAGCGGTAAATTACGCTTTGCAATAATTATCGGCAAGGGCAGCGGTAAAATTACGCTTTGCAATAAATATCGACAAGGAAAAGTAATTACATTTAAAATAACTTACCGGGTGATCATTTAACAATTTTGTTTGTTCCTGAAAAAAAAACTTTCATCAAATTCAATACTATTCAATACTTACCTTTTTTTTTAAATCGTAAATGCTTGAGAAAAGGAGTTGAATTTAACAAAATGGAGGCTCAGCAGTGCGCGTCAGTTATTTGATATCGCCACATAAGGCAAAAAAAAAATCACCGTTTTGTTTGCAGCGGTAAATTACGCTTTGCAATAAATCTCGGCAAGGAAAAGTAATTACATTTAAAATAACTTACCTGGTGATTGTTCAACAATTTTGTTTGTTCCTGAAAAGAAAAAAAAACTTTCATCAAATTCAATACTACTCAATGCTTACCTTTCTTTAAATCGTAAATGCTTGAGAAAAGGCTACAAAGTTAACAAAATGGAGGCTCAGCAGTGCGCGTCAGGGATTTGGTATCGCTGAATAAGGCAAAAATCACATTTGCAGCGGTAAACTACGCTTTGCATTAAATTTTGAAGAAAACAAAGAATCTGATACTTACCGTATACGTGATAATTTTTTTTATGAAATTTTTCTTTGTTAAATGGCGGACCCGAGTTGGTCACTTAGTCTTATCATTACTGGCAAGAATTTCGTTATTTTATCATCATGAACATTTTTTTTTGGATACATAAATTTTTTTTATAATTCTTTGATTTGGTTAATGTAAACTTAACGTAGTTAACTCAAATCATTTTTTTTGATACCGGTGAAAGAAGGCCCCCTGTACTTTCTATTCAGTAAAGAAAAAAAAAATTTATATATTAAACCTAAATATTGCCCCACAGCTTTATACCTCGGCTTCGACAGCGCTGGCGACGACGAAGTAGAACTACGTGGGATAAGAAGGTAAAATTTATTGCTACATTGATATATTAAAAAGATTTTTTTTATTATGCTTCCCCCTAATAAACCCCTTCGGCTCCTCCAGAGTATGATGAGATATACCCGGCCAGGACGCTTTCCTTCACCGCTCATAGTTAAAGAACAAAGAAAAGGAAAGAAATTGTTATTTAGTATTCGTAAAGGCTTATTAAAGTCAGAAGGTAAAAAAAAAATATTTAGAACCAAAGGATAGAATTCCAAATTTTATTTGTATAAACTAAGAACATTATTCCTTAGTCTTAAAATTGATTGGAAAAAACAAAGGAAAAAAAAAGATACAATTCCAATTTTATTTTCCTAAACTAAGAACCTCATTCATTAGTCTTAAAATTGATTAGAAAAAAAAAAGAAAAAAAAAGATACAATTCCAATTTTATTTGCCTAAACTAAGAACCTCATTCATTAGTCTTAAAATTGATTAGAAAAAAAAAGAAAAAAAAAGAAAAAAAAAGATACAATAATTTATTAATTGAATATAATTAAATAAAGATAACAAATTTTTTTGTTTAGCTAAGAGCACAAATTGAAAACAAAAAATGTGTTATTATTAAAAGGGAAGGGTTGTCGTCCTTTTTTTTTCTTTTTTCTCTCTCTCTCTCGAGGCTCTACATCCTATTTCCATACGTGGCGATAGGTTGTCTTGGGCCAATCTGGATAGAAACTCCCTGTCAGACGGTGAACTGATATTCCAAAATGGGTTTTCCCTCCTCTTCCCCATGACGTGCACGTATATTTTTTTTATGAAGAAGTGGGCAACGAATGGTGGTGCAAGAATCCACCCATTTCGGCGAGCTAGACCCGAGCAAGGAGGCAAGACGTGCACCCCGCACCATCCCATTCGATGCAGAATTGCCAAACGGCAAATATATATATATGCGATTCACCTCTGTTGATAAACAGAGGAAACACTTCATTACAAATTTCAATATTAGTTTTAAAACACTTAGCACTGACCAATGCTCACAATGTATAATGTACAAGGAGAAAATAAAATGTGTCAAGATGCAGACGAACAAATTAATTTAATGACAGCCAAACGCGTCCAAAGCTTAAGAGCGAAGGCATTTTATACTTTGGCCAAGGAAGAAGCCGATACTCTAATAACATTTTCGTTTGACTGTCAGAAAAATATGGCTTTGCCGAAACTTTCTGACGTTTTTATTTTTATTTTAGTCGCCAACTTAATTTGTACAATTTTACAATTGTCCAAGGAGCTTCTAAAACTTATTTAAAGAAAGAGAACATTTTTAAGTATTTATGAACAACAAAGGCCGATTGGATGCTTTTAGGTATCATCTTCTTCTTCTTTCTTTATGTCCTGTATTCCCTTATGGGTCCTAGGGCCTCTACTACGCCTACGCGCCATCGCGTGCGGTTCCTGGCAATGAGCTTCAGCTCTCTCCAACTCTTTCCCAATTGCCGTGCCTCCTCCTCAACTGTTCTGCGCCATGTATTTCTCGGACGACCCGTTCTTCTACCATCCTGAGATAACGGGTTCCATTGCATTGCGTAGTTTGCTATGGAACTGTCGCCTTTTCGGAGTGTATGACCAATCCACTGCCACTTCCGTCGTTGGATGGTTGTGCCTATTGGTTCCTGACCCGTTCTCTGGTAAAGATGTTCGTTAGAGATACGGTTAGGCCAGAAAACCCTTAAGATGTTCCGTAGGCACCTATTTACAAATGTTTGTAATCTTTTTGTGATAGTAGCGGTCACCTTCCAAGTGCTGCACCCATACAACAGCACAGATTCAACATTTGAGCGGAACAGTCGCAGCTTGGTGTTTAAGCTGATCGCATTGCTTCGCCATATCATGGACATCATTCCAAACACCGATTTTGCTTTGCCGATTCGGTTGGCAATGTCCTGTTCGGTTCCACCTTCGGTCGAGACAATACTCCCAAGATATTGGAAACTCTCTACTCTCTCTACCGGCTGTCCAGCAATGTTAACATGAGTAACTGAGTTAGTGCCGAGGTTGATGATTTTGGTTTTGGCAGTATTAATCTTCAAACCCGCAACATTTGCCTCCCTCTCCACATTTGTTGTCATTTGGTGCAGCTCCATAATTCTATGTGAGAGTAAACAAACGTCGTCAGCGTAATCCAGATGTTTGAGTCCAACGAATTCCTCCGTTTCCAGTATATAAAGCTGCGCGAAGTACATCGCTAATCACCAACAAAAAAAGTATCGGCGATAGAATGCAACCTTGTCGTACCCCACTTAGGATCTCGAATTCCTCTGACAGCTTTCCTCTATGCAGCACATGACATTTAGAGCTATCATAGGTTGCTTTAATAATAGCTATTAGTTTATCGGGTATACCTCTCCTGCGCAAGGCGAGCCAGATAAACTGTCTGTTGACACTGTCAAACGCCTTCTCAAAATCGATGAACAGCAGGTGCAGTGGTGACCGGAATTCAACGCACTGTTCAATAATGATCCGCAGGGTGTTTATGTGGTCTACACAGGAGGATCCAGTGCGGAAACCTGCTTGTTCGGCATCGAGTGTATCTTCCAGATGTTCCTTAATACGTTCAAGTACTACTTTGGCTATTACTTTTGCAACTGCAGAGAGAACGCAAATGCCTCTCCAGTTTTCGCACTCCATAAGACTACCTTTTTTAGGGAGCTTGACAATCATTCCCTTCTTCCACTCTTCGGGGAAACTTTCTACCTCCCAAGCTCTCTCTACAAGAGGATATAAAAGCTCTGCTGATGTCGTTGGAGCTGCACGCAGAAGCTCTGCGGGTATACCATCTAGTCCTACCGGCTTGTTGTTCTTTAGTGCGTTAATCGCGGTAGCGATCTCGTCTTTACTGGGAGTTGAGGTGCGAATTCGGGAAATTGTTACTTCCGGCATTTCCGCTTGATTTAGGTGCATATCGTTAGCAAATACACGGTTAAGGACCGTAGAGAAATGCTCCTTCCATCGCTTGAGCTGATCCTCATCTGAAACGAGTACGGTACCATCTAGGCCTTTCACCGGATGTTGGCTAGAGCGGTGACCACCTGTCAGCTCTTTGGTGATTCTGTAAACGGTTCTGCTATCGCACCGGCTCGCTGCTTCCTCTGCTTCTGAGGCCAGGTTGTTAATATAGTTACGCTTGTCACGTCTTACACTACGCTGCACTTCTCTCATTTTTCTTCGATACATGGACTCTAGCTCGCTCCTCGCTACTGCTGGGATATCTACAATACGAGCTTTAAGTAGTTTACGTTCTTCAATCCGCCTCCAGGTATCTTCGGTAAGCCACGTGCTGTGCCTTGCCTGGCTTCTACCAACAATACTTTCCGCTCCAGATGTGAAAACATTTTTCACAGCCTTCCAATGTTCCTGGATGGTTGTCGGCAGTGAGCTGCTGATTGCTTGCACTCCTTGCGATAAATGATCCCTTAATTGTTGGCGTACTGAGGGGATCTTTAGCCGGTCGATGTTATACCTAGGCATTCGGATGATATTGCGGATTCTATGAACTGATGCAGTACGTAACTGGACAGTAGCTACCATAAGGTGATGATCACGTACCATACCCATGTCGGCTCCTCGTCTGTTTCGGACGTCTAACACACAGCTCCTAAAACGTCTGCTGATCGCCACATGGTCGATTTGGTTGGATGATGATTGCCTGTCAGTTGACACCCAGCTGACCTTGTGGCAAGTCTTATGCTCAAACATGGTGCCTCCTATAGGTTGTTGGTGTTGCAGAAATCAACAAATCTTTCACCATTGTCATTTCGTTCGCCGAGGCCGTGCTTCCCAATCACATGCTTGAGTCCTTCATTGTCGTTGTCAACCTTGGCATTCAAATCCCCCATCACGATGACGATATCTCCGTTCGGCGTTGCGTTGAATACAGCGTTTAGTTGATTGTAGAAGTTGTCCTTTTCATCCTCAGTCGAGGGATTCGTTGGGGCGTAGCACTGTATGATCGTGACGCGCTGTACTCTGGTCCGAAATCTGGCCGATATGATCCTATCACTATGCGGGTGCCAGGAAATTAGGCCTCTACGTGCTGTTGGCGTTAGCAGCAGACCCACTCCAGATTCACGAGTACTGCCGGAGGGTTTGCCAGAGTAGAGTAGCACAGTGTTACACGTTGGGGATTGGTACTCTCCCGCGTCGAACCATCTTACTTCACTCACTCCCAGTATGTCCAAATTATATCGAAGAAACTCACGTTCCAGTTGAAGAAATCTGGCATTATGAGGTCCTTCACTCCCAGAGTCAAGGAGCGTCCTCACATTCCAGAAACCAATCTTAGTCCGGGTACAATAGCCAAAAGTCGTCATTATTCGATCATTACTTATCCGAGGCGTTGTTTCAGTTTCAGTAGCGGGTATTTTTCGGTACCGCAGGGTGCTAGCCCACGTTACCTAGACTAGAAACGCTAGACCGTTCGCACTTGCAGTTTTAGCCTACATGTATAAGGATTTATACACATAGTTGCCCGGGGACCACCACGAGGAGGTAGAGCAAGCACTACATCACGAACTTGATTGTTGCGCTACTGGCCCAAACCAATTTTTGAGCAGTCAGTAGTTTCCCGATCAATCGCAATGCAGATCCCCATCATCTGCTGTTTATAATCAGCTCTCTAACACAAACTACTCGACCAATTTAACTAAGCTAAGATTAATTTGCGATGGATGTGGAGCGCAAAACAAAAACACTGCGCAATTACTGGCTTAAAAATAATACACCCTAACATATCAAGGAAATTCAAATTATTTTTTCTGTCCCAGGACATTCATATATACCACCAGATCGAGTGTTTGCGTTGCTCGAAAAACGCACGAAAACTATGCACACTATTATTGGACCCATCGACTATGATAAAATATATTCGGAGTATGGCACTATTGTTTTAATGGGAATCTTCATCTTCACTGCCCAATATATGATTGGAAACCTCATGCTTCCTTGTTTTACAAAAAACCTGGAGGCTGGCATTTTGAGTTCAACAAAGCGAGGGATTTCGGTACAAGGTGAAGCTGCTTACTTTTATTTTGCCTTTTTGCTTTTTTATTATTTTAAAATGAATTGCTTTTTGTTACTTTCTTATTTATTTAATTTTACTAAGATTTTTTTATTATTTATATATAACTTGTTTACTATTATGTTATTTTTTATTTTTTATTTTTTGAACTTAACTTTTTTAAATAAATGCTAAACTGTATTAGCGTGTTTTAAAATTTAAACTTTTATAAGATCAGATGTTTGTACACACGGATCTCTGAATTGGTTAGTACGTCCGAAGATAGGTTTAATGGTGGACCCGTGAGCTCGAGTTAAGGCACGGGTATTACGGATGGGTTGGAGAATAGGCGGGATGCATCTGGATATTTCTTTTGAACACCGCTTGTGGAAAAAGCGATAAAACAGTGACAGGCAGTAAACATTCCTACGATGTTCATGCGATTCGATTGTTTTCGCGATATGAACGTCACCAATAAGTTTTAACGCGCGGTTCTGAACTCTGTCTAGTAGATGCAATGCGGTCTTGGGGGCACCTGCCCAGACAATGCAGTTGTATTCAAGTTTAGGGCGAATATACGCCTTGTAAATAGTAGCCAGATCTGAAGGAATGATTGCCACAAAATGTTGCACATCCACTGGTTGGTGCATCAAAATCAGATAGTTCTATTCAGTTGCTTCAAAAGGTATCATATCCAAAATATAAAAGAGTTTTTCTCATTAAATTTTAAAGTTTTCTATTTGTTTTTATTAAAATGGTAAACCAAACAACCGTTATTTATCCCAAAACAATATTACAGATCAATATATTAATTAAAAAAAATTTAAAACGTTTTTTTCGATTCCTCAACAATTTCCTAAAATGGAAATGATTCGGTTTTGATACTACTACACTCTTTCATACATGCACCACACTAAAGGACGGGTCTCCAATCTCAAAAGATATAAAATAAGTGGAAGACAGATCATGGCCTATTTATCACACGTGGCAGATTGGACGATTTCTACAACTGTAAAACCAGACTTCCTACCTTAGAGGAAATAGAAGACTTCATGTTTAAGGAATACCAGCATCATCTAGATCAAGTCGACAATTGTCAAATTATTTAGTCATCTCATAAGGTACCTAGGAAGGATTTCAGTATGCCGCATACCAAATTTCATGTTACACTTCAATCGAAAGAAGCAGCAACAAAGGTAACAAGGAATTGCTTCATCTGCATAGAAAACAATCCAGTTGTGGACTGTCCAAAGTTCCTGAGCTCACAGAATCGGGAAGTCATGCTACGTGACCTCAAGATCTGCATCATTTCTTAAAGCATCGTTTCGACTATCGCTCTCCTTGCAAATCAAGAGAGTATTTAAAATGCAGAACCTGTCAAGGACCTCATATTACGGAAATGCATCCGCAACCAAATTCCACGGCTAACCTTCCATCAACGAGTAGCACTTACCTGTGCCCAAATGAGTCCGATGCGTCTTCTAGTGCGCTCCTACCTACAGCTATGGCGACGCTTTTAGTTAACGATGACAACATTCCAGTTCGTTGCTTGCTGGATCAAAGCAGCCAAGCCAATTACATATCTGAAGATTTGGTGCAGAAGTTACGATTGCCTAAAAACAACTTGTCAAAGTTATTGGAGTAGGAGGGGAGATTGGAACAGTCCGCTCTATTGCCAATATAAAACTAAAACTTGATAATCCAGATCAACCATTCATAAACATAAAAACACTCGTGGTCAAACGAGTTATCACTTCCCAGCATGTCCAGTCACATCGCCTGGAAATCCTTCTTTGACAAACCTCTTGCAGATCCGCATTTCAACAAACCAGCACATATTCCTTTGCTATTGGGTGGACCAGTATATTCAACGTCTAGGTTTGGAGAAGAAGAAAGGATTATTACTGCAAAACACATTTCTTGGTGGGTGGATTGTATTTGGACACCCGGGAAACGGAAGTGGAAAACGAACCTCAGCCTTTACTACACTAACAGAGTTCGAGTCAAACCTAATGGATTTCTGGGACATGCCAATTACCAAACAAGACATCTGTAAAGTTGAGAGTTCGTACTGCGAAAACTTATTCATTGAAAACCACTCTCGAACTAAAGACGGCCGTTACATCGTCCCAATCCCTTGGAACGGGAATTTGGTTGGGAATTCGTATAGGAATTCAGTAAAATTCTTTATTGGACAAAAAGACGTCAGCAAGCAATTCGTACTATTCATAGAATCGCAGACGTACCGGATTTGGAGACCAAGGACATAATCAAGAACTCTATTTACATGGATGATCTGTTTCACGGATATGATAGCATAAAATAATGTCATGAGCAGATTGCTAAGATAGCAACTACATTAGAGGCCGGTAAGCTATCCCTAACAAAATGGTCATCAAACCACCCAGACGTTCTTCGTTACATAGAAGACAGCAAAAAACTCCTACAAAGACACAACCGACCCAATTATGAAAATCTTAGGGATCAACTACAATCCAGGAGAGGACACATTTCTCATCCGAATTTCAACTCCAGACCAGATAAAATTCACTAAAAAGGGTCTGCTTTATATTGCTGCATCGCTTTACGATCCCATGGGTTGGATCTTGCTAGTAATAATGCTTTTCCGTTTACGGATCCAAGAGTTGTGGTTACTTAAGTACGACTGGGATGACCAGTTAGACGAGAAAATCCAAAAGAAATTCAGCAAACCATTGGAAACTATATCTCAACTCATTGACATTAGAATTTCCCGCTGGATCGATGGAACCAAAAACCCTGCAATTCAGCTCATTGGATTTTGTGACGCCTCAGGGGATGGATACGCGGCAGTGATTTACAGTCGAGTAAAGATCAGGGCAACGTACACTGTTCGTCTACTAGCAGCCAAGGGCCGCGTAACGCCACTCAAGACAAGAACAAACAAAGACAGAAATATTTGTACGATCCCTAAGATGGAGCTTGAGGGAATAGTGCTGATTTCCGAGCTCTTCAAACAGATCACAAGCAATCTCCGCCACACTAATATCACGATGACAGCATACACTGATAGTGAGGTTGCCTTAGCTTGGGTACGAAGCAATAAAGTGATAGACAACAAATTAAATTTGTGAATAGTACAGTTACCAAAATTCGGAAAGTGATTGGACCGGCGGACATCCACTACGTTAAATCATCGGAGAATCCGGCAGATCCAGCTTCACGTGGACAAACACCAGGCCATCGGGCCAAATTTCGGCTCTGGTTTGAAGGTCCAATTTGGTTACTTGATAACCAACTGCCATTCACACCATTTAAAGATATGGAGATCACCATGGCGCATGCCTCTCGAACTGAGGTGGACAAAGAAAATATTATTGAAAGATTCTCATGCCTTAAACGTTTACTGCGAGTTACCGCATATTGCCTTCGGTGGGCCAGAGAAAAGCATATACGTGAGGTTGACCCAATCACCGCTGAAGAAATTTCCAATGCAAAGGCAAAAATCATCAGGTTTCAGCAGCAACAATGCTTTACAAATGAAATAGCCCACTTCGAAAAATCAAACACTTTTCCGAGAAAAACTGTTTAACCTCTCTAACTCCAATATTTGGTCCAGACGACAACATTCTTCGTGCAAGGGGAAGCCAACATGACCGAACGTTGTAAGCATCCCATTTTATTAACCAAATGCCATTTAGTTGATTTAATAGTACGCCAAACACACCTGGATCACCACCATTGCGGAAACTCTCTAACGGAACACTTAATACGGGAAGAATTCTGGATCCCTGCTGTAAAATCACGCATCAAGAAATGTATTCGGAGTTGCCCAACCTGCATCCGATGGAAGGCTCAAACTGTTCAACCAATCATGGGAGATATACCGGCAGAGCGCATCACTCCAGCACCAGAGTTCAGCAAAATCGGGGTCGATTTATGCGGTCCCTTCCACATAAAAGCCAGCGCAATTCGGTTCGACAACATCATCAACGTTTGGGTGGCAGTCTTTGTCTGTTTGGTTACAAAAGCTGTTCACTTAGAAATTTGAAAATTGAAAATTTGAAGTCAATGAAACATCTTATGAAGAAAATGTCCACTACAACTAATCTGAACTATTAATATTTTAACTCGCTATTATGTCGCATCGAAGGTATCCTAAATAGCAGACCATTATACCCACAGTCATCAGAAGCAGAAGATCCACCCGCCCTTACACCATTCCATTTCAACACGCAACGCAACTTTTAAAACTCCGTAGTCGATGCAGGTCCGCCAGCTGCTGTTCCGATCACAAGTAGAAGTACAACAACTTCAACCACAATTTTGGGAACGGTTCCACCAGGAGTACCTTCTTCAACTACAAAAGAGAAATAAATGGAAGTTTCCTTCCCGAACACTCGGCATCGGAGATATTGTGTTACTTCAAGAACCAAGTGTTACTCCCGCAGATTGGAAAATGGGCCGAATTATTGAAAGCTATCCTGACAGTAAGAGAGATATCCGCAGAGTTGACGTGAAAACAACCAAACGTGAGGTCGTGCATCGCGCCACAAATTTTTTGGTCCCATTGTTCCCAGAAGACACCCAGGAGGAGCCTGCCCTACGCAGAAGTAATGTCAAAAAAATCGCACCATCTCGCTACTAACTCAAGTCCTTTTATGTTGGCTCGCTCTTACTACATCAACAACAAACGCCCTCGAAGTTCACCCACTCACTCCAGGTCTTCACATACATCGGTTGAGAGACGCTTCCATCAAATATTTCGACTTGGAGTTCTCTGTCGAAACCTCTTTAAATTTGACCTCCGATCTGATTGCCATCGACAAGCATATTAAGGACTTCAACATTGCTGGACCCTAGAAGAAGCAGTGAGACGCGAGGCCATTTAAAGGCCTTTTAAAGGCCATTTCGAGGACAATTAAAGAAGGCATCACTGGAAGCTATAGTAGTAGACGGACAAAACGTTTCATAATGCCAGGGGTTTTAAAAGGTATTGTCAAATACGCTCCCCTAATACTTATGACCGCTGGCGTAGCCTATCAAACAGTAGAAAACTATCAACTGGAGCAGCAAGCAAATTGGAGGACAAAATTTAAAAAGTTTTAAAAGTGTCCCGCCTCATCAATGACATAAAGTCTAAAACTGTTGACATGCAACTTCATGCACTGGTAGAACAGCAGCAACAGCTCCGATTTCAAGAACAAATGAATGACTACTCCTCCAGCATTCAACTACCTATCAACGCTATCCAAGCAACTCATCAGAACATCATCAACATCCGCCCCGTTGAAGCTTTAACAATGTATGTCAGTAAAATAAACGGTGACTTGAACTTCTGCAGGTTGCCAAACGTATCAGATACATCTATGCTATTCACGTTCAACAAAGTAACAAAATCTGTCCGAAAAAATATGGTTACCGTGACGTTCAACATTCCTCTGGTTCAATCAAGAATCTTCTCTTTAAATTTAATTTAAAATTTGCTCTTATCAATGTTCCAACTATCGAGTCTCATGCAGTTCTCCTAGACCGTGAAGACTTTGTTAAACAAACTGTGCTCAGCAGTGATAACAAAACTTACTTTGATCCAACTCAAGCCATTGATCTTGGGGAAGGAATTTACGAGAAAGTTGAAGAAAACAAACTAAGTGACTGCTGGAAAACTGCGTTGAGTCCTACACCAGATTCTTTTTCCGACACCTGCAGAGAAAAACAACTTAAACCTTTTGGATAGTGACCTTGTAGTCGTCTATAGAACTGCTACCAACGAAGTTAATATTGTGTGGAACGACACACTGACACCCCTCATAACCACAGTATACCTGGTAAGTATATCGTTGCCATACGTAAACAGCGCCAAAGAAAAAAATCAGAGATTGCTGGCGTCAGTTACCTCAATAAAAAAGATAAAATACCCGGAAGCTGGGTATGTGCATACATGATCAATAACGAGTTGACATCCCACATAACCACAGAAACAGTCTAGATTTTTCCTCCCTTAGAACTAACAACCTTTTCCTGCCGGGAGTTTGTTTATGATAACAAAAATGTTTTAAGTAAATGATTAGTAATTAAGTAAGCAAAATAAATTTTATAAATAGTAAGGAAATGTGCATAATAAAATCAGAACAAGTTACCAATTCAAAAGTATTGTTTTCAATACATAGTTATCCCCCTACCCAAGGTAAGGAGCACTTTCTACAAAAAGTGGTCCTTCGAGCCGGATACTATTTTTATTTCAAGTGCAAGGAGCAATTTCTACAAACAAAGTCATTTATTTTAATTTCTAAAACTAATTCATCATAGTCTTCTTCTTTATGTCCTGTATCCCCTTGTGGGTCCTAGGGCCTCTACTACGCCTACGCGCCATCGCGTGCGGTTCCTGGCAATAAGCTTCAGCTCTCTCCAACTCTTTCCCAATTCATCATCGTGGTCTGGTGAATCCATTTTCATTTCCATGATCCTTTTATACTTCATTCCGTGTAATGTCGATAAAATTCTGTATGTACGTGAGGTTTACCACGTGAAATATAGTCGTTGTATTCTCGTATAGAATTTCGTCGTCTATTTCTATTATTATGTTATTATCTCGAATATAATATATTAGTTCTGCTTGTGTTGCAGCGAAAATAGAAAGTAATAAAAATATGTCCATTGTCTGGAAATTAAAATTTCAAGCTATCCTTGTGGACTATTTTGTCATTGTTCAGTTTGACTTTATTCCCTAAATCTTCTTTTACTATTCTTTTTTTATATCTTGGTTGCAACTTATATCTTACTGTAGGGTCCTTTTGGTATACTACTTCTTTGGGTCTTATATATTTAGTTTTCCTATTTTTCTTATTATATTCTATCATTTTGTCTTGAACGATAGTTAGTTTTAGCGGAGTGTCTTCATGAAAAGTTTTGTTAAATAAAATGTCTATATGTAGGTTTTTTCTGAGTTACAGAATGGATAGTTAATTGAATTCCTTTGCTGCTCTTTAAAATATTTCTACTGGTTCAAATATTGAATGTTCCGTTTTGATACATCTCGCAATTTCCTGTAGTGTAATGTGTACTCGTTAGACTTTGGACGTACTGTGGTTTGTTGTAACGTAATATTATGTTATGTTGGATCTTTTCATGAGAGTCGTGAAGACTGCGGATGTTATATGTTTGCAAATACTGGAAATATTGCTGGAAATATTTGTAATAGTTCCAAAACTTTGTTTGACATTTCTTGTCTGTCTTCAATATGTTTAATAATTAAGAATTTTGAATATGCGTCTATGCATGTAAGAAATTTTTGCTTTTCAGCGAACATTACATCAATGTGTTTTGATTCTCCCTCTCTTTTCGATATTGGTGCCTCACCATTGGGCTGTAGGTTAGGTTGTCTATTATATTTGTTTTTGTTACAGAACTCACAATTTTTTGTGTATACTGCAAAAATTCATCTTGCATTTTAGGACAATAATATTGTTAGGACAATAATATTGTACATTCTCTCGGGCATTTCTATGTGCTCGGTTATTAGTTTGTTTAATGATTTCTATTTGATCATCCTTATTTGCTATTTCATTAGAGAAATATTTTGATCTTATGAATTTTTTCTTAAAGTGTTTCTTTAAAATTGTTTTTAATTCATAAACAACCTCTGGAGTTGTGTACAAAGCAACTATACCTTCCTGTAAATATTCTCTGAGTATGGGATTATGTCTTGGGGTTCTTTGTATGTAATTAGATGTCATCTCCTATTGGGAAGTAGAGTTAGTTGGTCATGTATCGTTTCAACACACACGGACATTTTAGGTCCGTGTTCTACTACAAGAGCGTGACATCTCTTCATCTTTGCGTTTGGGTTTCTTGAAAAAACTGCAAATAGCAGAAGTTGGTGATTTGTGTGGATATCTAAATTTGTGACACCATATAAATAGTTTCGTAAATTCTTTAGAGCGTAGATCGCAAAAAAGGTCTTTTTCATTTGCGGCAAAATTTTGTTCTGACTTGCTGAGAGTCTTTGGTATGAAAATTATAGGTTTATTGTCTTGTGACAAGACTACCTCAACTGCGTCATCTGATGCGTCAGTGGTTCATACAAATTTCTTTGAGAAGTCCGGTTGTGTAAGTTCAACTTCGGTTAGTAAATGGTCTTTCAATGACTGAAAAGCTATTTTCGCTTCTTGGTCTATATCGGTTACTGTCTTTTTTGCCATATGTGTTGAAACCTGTCAGTCTTCGTTGTGAAGGTATTGAGTCAGTGGTTTCGCAATTTTTACGTAGTTTTGGTTAACTTTCAAAAGTATCCAATCATTCCTAAAAATGATCTTAATTGTCTTTGGTTTTAGGTTCGTGGTAATCGTTTATGGCTTGCGTTTTATTAGGATTGGTTTTTATAACGTTATATCCGACGACATAACCTAGAAAATCTACTTCTTCGTATAGGGTAGAAGACAGAAATTTTCATATTAGCTTCTTTTAACGTAATTATTAATGTCCTGTATGTTCTTCTAGTGAATTTTAATATAAAATTATATCATCTATGTAAACATGATAGAATTTTCGTATATATTTTCTTAATATGTCATCCATCGCTCTTTTGAATATTGAAGGAGCTTTCTTCAATCCAAAGGGTAGTCGGATGTATTCGTATTTACCATTGTTAATATTGAAGCTTGTTTTCTCAATGTCAGATTCTTTCATTTTTAAATTCTCTATATTACCTTCGCGTGCACGTGGCTGGCTGGTCAGATTTTCTGATGAATTTTTAACTCACTTTCCATAGCCCGATTTTATTGAAATTTTGCACACATGTGTATTTCCAGAGAAAAAACTTTCTATTAAAATTTGGGGCCGAGGGGTGCCAATAAAAATTTTATAAAAAATAATCCGATTTTCTTAAAATTTTGTACACATATGTATCTCCGATGGACAACACTTTTTGTAAAAATTTTGGAGACCGCATACAAATTTTTTAAAAAAATTAACCCGACTTTCTTCAAATTTTACACACGGCTGTACCACCGATGGACAACAATTTTTGTAAATATTTTGGAGACCCCGGGCCCCGGGGTCGTGTGGCACCATACAAATTTTTAAAAAAAATTAACCCAACTTTCTTCAAATTTTATACACGTGTGTGTCTCCGATGGACAAAACAAAACAAAACAAAAAATATTTTGGAGGCCCCGGGCCCCGGGGTCGTGTGGCACCATACAAATTTTTAAAAAAAATTAACCCAACTTTCTTCAAATTTTATACACGTGTGTGTCTCCGATGGACAAAACTTATTGTAAAAATTTTGAGGACCTCGGGGTCATGAGGCACCATAAAAATTTTTTTTAAAAAATAACCCGACTTTCTTCAAATTTCATACACGTGTGTATCTCCGATGGCCAACACTTATTGTTAAAATTTTACAGACGCCGTGCCCTGGGGTCGTGGGGCCTCATACAAATTTAAAATAAAAATTAACCCGATTTTGGTATTATTTTATACACATGTGTATCGCCGATGGACAAAACTTTTTTTACACATGTGTATCTCCGGTGACAACAGGTTATGAAAAAAATTTGAAGTGAAGGGGGCTCCAATATTAATTTTTTCTAAACTAGCCCGGTTCAAACTTTGCACACATATGTATCTACTATTAGAGAATTTACATGAAAAATTTTATTTTTATGGGTGGTTTTTTTATTTGGTGGAATCCACTTCCTAGATCCAAAGTTGAAAAGTACTTTAAAAATAATTTTTGGCGCGACAGACCATTGCGGTCCAAGGCCTAGCTTCACGCGACCATTTGTGTTTCCCATGTATATTTTTGGGCACAAATGGAAAGGACATACAATTTAAGGCCGAATACGAACGGCGAATTGAAAAGCTTTCCGTGACAAGTTATTACTCTTGGAACGTTTGTCACCCATTCACGAAAGGTGGAACACCGTGAAAAACACTTTTGGTGTTACTGGGATTCCAACCACGAAACTCCTGCTCAGTAGCCATGTGCATTTCCACTGAGCCACGGCGCCGACTTGAAAAGTACTTTGCTTTTCCTAAATTTGATAAGATGACATTGCTGTTTGGTATTGGGTATTTGTCCAAAATTGTTTGTTCGTTTAATTTCTTATACTTAAATACTAAACGAATTGCTGGGTGTGCCGTTTTCGTTTGTTCCTTTTTGGGACAACTTATACCGGCGAGTTATAAGGACTTTTCAAAGTCCTTATTATATTCTTTTTTAATAAATCGTGAACTTCGTTATTATCGAACTTGTTGACGCTCAGGGGATATGGATATTGTTTAGTCCAAATAGAACGGCCTGAACTTGTGCGGATTTCCGCTTATACATCAGTTCTAAAAGGCAAAGTGGTACCGTTGTTTGAATGAATGCCTTTAATTTTCTCCGTCATATCATTCACTTTTTTAGACATATCACTTCCCTGAATAATCATATTAGAATCTTTGTCTTTAAAATATATTTTCTCGGATTTATTGTTACATTTTAAAGTGTTATTGTTAAAGTCAACTCTGGCATTGACCGGCTTAATAAATTGGCTCCTATTAGAGCTTCGTATTGTTATGAAAAGTAGTTAGTAGCGCATATAATAGAATTAGAGTCCTAAGATAAATCGCAATGTAAATACTTAAAATAAGCAAATGCTACGAAAAGTAGTCGATGGTACAGAAGAATCGAATCCCAGATAAATCGCAATGTACCAAAAATAAGTACAAAAAATTAAAACTATGAAAAAATACTAAAAATAAGCACTCTTATGTAGCATACTTTTAGGCTGTAAGACTTTTGATTATTTAAATTTTGAAATCTAACCGCTTGCAAGTTTGAATCGTTGTGACTGGTCAAACAAGTAGTCAAACCGGCTTGTGAGGTTTGCCTGGTTTTTTGTAAAAAAAAACATGATTGAACATGAAGTCTATTTTTAGAAGATTACTCATTACATATAAGTGTCGTTAGTTGTAAATAAGGGAATAAGGCTATAATTTTCTGGTCTTTTCGCGATATTTCTGTCTAAAATATTGGAAGTTTCCGGACGCTTTTGATTGAGTATAAATAGAGGCGTTAGGCTGAAGTAAGATTATTGGATAACTGGAATTTACCCAGGGAAGTTGTAAAAGTTCTTGCAAAGCGAATAAGCTGCTACAAAACAGAATTATTGTGAAGTATTATAAGTGATTTTGTGTGCATCTAAAAGTAGTAACCAATATAAATTCTGAACTTGTGTTATTATTACTATTTGTGAATTAAAGTTGTTATTTGTAAATTAATTAACTTGTGTTGTGTTTTATTTGCAAAATCCTTTACGAACTAGAAAGCCAGAATTTCGTAACAATTGGTGTCAGAAGTGGGATTTTGAAAATCGTGAGACATTAACATTTTGCAAATCGTGTAAATTAAGAGACAATAAATTTTTTTGCAAATTGAGAGATAGTAAAATTTTACAAATCGTTGAACAATAAATAAATTAATTGGTGATTTTACAAACTGATAAACAAAAAACAATAAAATGGAAAGTGCAGTGAACATTAAACCATATATTTTCCAGGAGCTTTATTTATTTCTCCGATTGCATCAAGTCTTTAAAGGGGGATAGCACCAAGCTGGTGAAGTGTTTTCAATTGAGACGAAGTTAGTGGAGAGAAAAACACCTACTTCGGAAGAAAAGGGTGGATTGCCATGCATGGAGGCAATGCTTAATGCCCTTATACAACAAATTACCTGTAAATTTGACCAGCATAGTAAGCAGATAAACAGAAAAATTAAGATAAAAGTAAACAAAGTGAAGAGATAAAAAAAAGAGCTAATTCAACAAAGTGAACAATCGCAGCAACAGAGTCAGGAGAACAAAAAGATAATTCTAGAATTGAGTTCCAAACTAAACGAAAAGTTTGATCAACAGAAGCAGGGATTTAATTTTGAAAAAAGCGACAAGTTGGAACAGCAAAGCCAAAAGCTGAAGTAAGAATTGGATTAGCAAAGTCAGCAGTTAAATTCTAAACTAACCGTTAAGTTTGAACAGCAAATCGCAGAATCGCAGAAACAAAGCCAAAAACTGAAAGAGGAATTGAACTCTAAATTTGATCAGCAAAATCAGAAGCTGGATTAACTTAAAGGTGCAATAAATAAAGTTCAAGCAACATTTCAAGGGGAAGTAAAAATAGCTCGAAACGAATATGACAGAAAAGGTTAGTGGTCTTTAAGGCAGAATAAAGGAAATTGAGACCCGGCTAGACAATCGTCCCCAATTCGTCAGATAGAATACTCAACCAAGCAGTACCAGAGTAATTCCAGAATTTTCTGGCAACCAGAAAGGAATATTGAAGCCTCCTGCGTTCGATGGCGACACAGCTTTTGAAAATTTCAAAGTCCAGTTCACAGCTGATGTACAACACAATGGATGGGGAGCAGAAGAACAGCTGAATTCTATGATCCTAGCGTTGAGGGGCAAGGCAGCAGACAAATGATTCCAAATGCTGAGGCAAGAGGTCAAGAGGCATGAACATTTACGGCAGAAAGGCGCATCACAGATGGATGAGGTACTGCAGCCTCCATACCTCGTTGCTGCAGACCAGGAAAACTAAGTTACACCAGCTTTACGGGGAGACAGCCCCAAGGTCACAGTGAACATGGGCAAACTTGGAAATAACAGCAACAGCTTGGTTGTTAGTGGTGTGTTAGAAGGAAAACCATGTACGTTTACCTTGGATACAGGAGCTTCCTGATCAGTTGTAAATCCCAAAGTGGTGTCCAAAGGTCAATTGGAAAAAGTATTTCGTTATAATAAGGACAGCAACGGGTGAAGTTGCAGCAATTAAAGGAGAGTGCTCCTGTAGTGTCATGTTTGGAGGAATACGGTTTTCTCGTCGGTTTATTGTTGCCAGAATTACAGATGAATGCATGTTGGGCTTGGATTTCCTGACAGAGCATGAGATGTGCCTTGATTTGAAAAACCACGTTTTAAAATGGCGTAATGTGGAAGTACCCCTGCAATTAAACGACAACCAGATTTGCGGTATAAGAATAATCACTGAAGAAAAAGTAGAGATACCACCGATGTGCGAGAAAATCATCTATGGCAAGGTGAACGGTGATCTTGGGGACAGTAGAGTAGGAATAGTGGAGCCAACCAATTTCAACAAGAACGGACTATTTTGCGGAAGAACTCTAGTGGATTTCCAGTCCAAGATACCAGTGAGAATAATGAATGTTAGCCCATCACCGAAGGTAATAAATGAGGGAACAGTCATTGGCAAGACTCAGGGAGTATCGCAAACTGTCAGCCTGTAAAAGTAAAGATTACGCCACTAGATCTGGAAAGGAAGCAGATAATTTGTTCGCTATGTAAACATCTTCCAGAAAAAAAACAATATAGTGCGACATCGTGTCGATACAGGAAATTCGACTCCAATTCGACAGGCGCCAAGAATATTACCACTTGCTAACCAACAAGAAGCAGAAACGCTGGTTAAGAAAATGGAACGGGATTGAATCATAGAGAATTCCAAAAGCCCATGGAGCTCACCTGTGGTACTTGTTCAAAAGAAAGATGGTTCAACGAGATTTTGTGTAGACTATCGGAAACTGAATGATGTCACCAAGAAGGATAGTTATCCATTACCACGTATATACGACCACGTTGGACACCTTATCGGGAGCCAGAATCTTCAGTACATTGGATCTGAAAAGCGGATAATGGAAGGTAGCAATTCTCGACATCGTTCCCAATAAGTTGGAAGCTGTTAACGAATGGCCGATACCAAAGAATTAACATGAGTGCTCCTGTAGTGCGAAGTTTTCTGGGGCTATGCTCCTACTATCGACGGTTTGTGTCTAGCTTCGCAGATGTTGCACGAAGCCTTATTCGCCTTACTCAGAAGAACCAAAAGTTTCAATGGTCGAGTGAGCACCAAAAATTATTTGACTTGCTGAAGGTAAAGCTGTGTAGTTCTCCAATTTTGGCATATCCACAGGGAGGAAAACTCTTCATCCTGGATACTGACGTGAGCAATGCGGGAATAGGAGCGGTTCTATCGCAGAATCAAGAAGGCGTACTACAGCCGTTCGCTTTCTAAGCCCGAGAAGAACTACTGCGTGACGCGAAGGGAATTGCTAGCTGTTGTCGATAACGTCAAACACTTCCACAAGTACCTATACGGTCAGGAATTCCTTCTTCGAACTGACCATGCAGCACTCAAGTGGCTTATGCAGTTTAAGGTACCAGAGGGTGAAGTGGCCAGATGGATTGAACGACTTCAGGCATACACATTCAGAACAGAGCATCGAAGAGGAATGCTGCACAATAATGCCGACGGGTTATCCTGAAGACCTTGTGAACCTCAATGCAAACACTGTACAAGGCAAGAAAACAACCAGTGCTCTGAAGCAGTTGCACAAATAAGACTACAAGTCGAAGATCGCTGGACAAAAGAGGAACAAGTGCGCGATGATTCGGTTGCTCCAAAATTTCAATGGATGGAGCAAGGTGAAAGACCGGAGTGGCACGAGATTGCAACAGCAAGTCCTGCAGTAAGGCTAAGTGGCAGTCATTGAGATTGGAAGATGGACTACTGGTAAGGCAATTGGAATCGGCTGATGGTCAAAGCACAAAATCACAAATTGTGCTACCAACAAACCCTGTCAGAGAAGTCCTGGAAGATTAAAAATAGTGGGACATCAGTAGCACATTTGGGCGTTAATAAGACGCTAGATAAATTAAGGAATCGATTATATTGGGTCAATTGCCGCAGAGATGTGGACGACTGGTGCCGAAAGTGTGATACATGTGCCGCAAGCAAAGGACCACAATCAGAAACCAGAGGAAAAATGCAACAGTACAATGTTGTAGCACCATTTGAGCGGGTGGCAATGGACATAGCTGGTCCTTTCCCAGAATAAAGAGATGGAAATCGCTATATACTCTTTTGCATTGATTAGTTCAGTAAATGGGCAGATGCATATTCCATCGCAAACCAGGAAGCTAGCACGGTGGCTAGGGCATTCGTGGACAATTGGATCTGCAGAATTGGAATACTACTGGAATTATATTCCGATCAAGGGCGGAATTTTGAATCGCTAGTCTTTCGAGAGCTGTGCAAAGTACTCAATATCAAGAAAACGAGGACTACTTCGTTACATCCAAAGTCAGACGGAATTGTCGAAAGGTTCAACAGGACGCTGGAAGAGCATCTGCGAAAAGAAGTTAATGCCAACCAAGATGAATGGGATCGTTGTATACCGTGTTTATGATGTGCTGTCCACAGCACAACTAAAAACTCTCCAGCAATGATTGTATTTGGCAGAGAACTTCATCTACCATGCGACATCAAATTTGGATCATCACCACTAGAGCCGACAATAAAGGAGAACTACGTTAGTGATCTAAGACAGAGGATGATCGCTGTTCATGCTGCAGTAAGGAGCAATGTAGTGGATGCCAGCAACCGGATGAAAACGCGATATGACCTGCGTGCAAACGGTGGTGGATTTCAGGAAGGAGATGTGGTCTGGCTTTACATTCCCAAGAGAAGAAAAGGTAAATCTCCAAAACTACAGCAGAGTTGGGAAGGACCATATAAGATCATTAAGAGGATTAATGATGTCGTATAACGGATTCAACAAAGCCCCAGATGTAAATTGCAAGTCGTTCACATTGACAGATACGACAACAGAAGGAGTGCTGAATCTGTTCGGGACGAACAGATTAAGGTGGGGGTAATGTTACAAAAAGTAGTTAGTAGCGCATATAATAGAATTAGAATCATAAGATAAATCGCAATGTAAATACTGCATACTTAAAATAAGCAAATGCTACGAAAAGTAGTCGGTAGTGCAGAAGATTCGAATCCTAGATAAATCGAAAAGTAGTTAGTAGCGCATATAATAGAATTAGAATCCTAAGATAAAACGCAATGTAAATACTGCATACTTAAAATAAGCAAATGCTTCGAAAAGTAGTTTGTAGTGCAGAAGATTCGAATCCTAGATAAATCGCAATGTACCAAAAATAAGTACTAAAAATTAAAACTAAGAAAATACTGCATACTAAAAATAAGCACTCTTATGTAGCATACTTTTAGGCTGTAAGACTTTAGATTATTTAAAATTTGAAATATAACCGCCTGCAAGTTTGAATCATTGTGAAGTGGTCAAACAAGTAGTCAAACCGATACTAGGTTGATTTTTTCTTTGGAAGCTCCGTATTTATCGGCCTGCTGTCTGGTGTTACTGCTTTTACTCGGCTTGTGGCTCTTTCTTCTATCTTTGTAGAATAATTGGCGAATGGATGACAGGGACCACTTAGCACTGATTTTGCTTTATTTTTTTCAAAGCTAACTTTATGCTGAAGGGATCCCGGTTGAGCCCCTGTCTTTTAAGAAACTTTGTTTTAAAAAAAACTTTATTCAAAAACACTTAAGCTAATAAGAAATGACATTATTTAAAAAGACTTGTTCGTCGTACCGTTGTGGATCGATTGTCTGGTTGTGCTTTTGACCGGAGTATTTATATTCTTCTACGAGTACTATTGTGTTTGGTGTTGATGAGGGATACTTTGTTATTGAGACGACGCGCATGTTTTTGTATTGCATTCCAATACTCAAATTTCGGGTGATAATTTATGGTTTTATTGCTTCCATATGGTCCGGTTGTTTTATGGATGCGTTGAGAGTCACCTATATTTTTGTTGGTCATCTCTTAAAAGTTCAATGTGTTAACTTACAAATGTGTATAAACTTTGAAGAAAATCGGGTCAATTTTTAAAAAAATATATGGGATCCCCTTTTCCTTGGGCCACTTCCAAATTTTAACAAAAAGCGTTGTCCATAGGATTAAACATGTGTGTATAAAGTTTGAAGAAAATCGGGTACATTTTTTAAAATTTTGTATGGGGCCTTTCGACACCGAGGCCCGATCACTTCCAAATTTTTACAAGAAGTGTTGTCCATCGGAGATGTACAAACGTATAAAATTGAAGAAAATCGGGTACTTTTTTTATAAAATTTGTATGGGTGCTCCCTGACCCCGGGGCACTTTTGGAAATGTTGGAAGTGTGAACTAGTATTTAACGACATTCGTGTAGTGAGAAGTTGCAGCCATTCAACGGTTCAGGCGGAGTACGGTTGAGTCGTGTATTGGAGCTTGTGCACAGTGATGTGTGTGCGCCATTCACATGGGATGATCAGGGTTTTTTGGTGACATTCATCGACAATTACACTCATTTCACGGTTGTATATCTAATAAAGAACAAGTCTAACGTTCTTGATATGTTTCAGAGGTACAAATCGATGGCGGAGACGCACACTGGAAAGAAAATTTCAAGAATCCGATGCGACAATGGCGGCGAATATATTTCCAATAAATTCAGGGCCATTTGTGATGAAGCCGGGATTCAGATCCAATACAGCGAACCGTACACACCTCAACATAATGGCATCGCTGAGCGAATGAATAGGACATTGCTTGAGAAGGCAAGTTCTATGATCGCTGAGCCCAAAATGAGCAAGATTTTTTGGGGTGAGGCCGTGTTTTGTGCAGCAAACATAGCGAATCGCAGTCCGTCACGTGCGATTGTTTCGGATGCGACACCAGTTGAGGTATGAAGATTTTGCCGATCCGACAAAGCTCAAAATGCATCAGGACAACGGGGAGGAGTATTTTTCGGCGTTTGTATTGAATTCTAGCACATTGGACTTCGCACTTGGTGCCGTGGCGTACGTTGACAATGTTCTTCAGTCATTTGGCGAAAAAGCAAAACGAGATGATGCAGCTCAATGGATGGAAGCAGTTCATTGTGATTTGGATTCAGTCAAACGAAATAAAACTTGGACTTTGGTCGAACGTTCGCCGAATCGTTCAGTTGTTACCTGCAAGTGGGTGTTTTCTCGAAAGCGAAACGATGTGGGCAAGTTGGCGTCCTACAAGGTGCGACTGGTAGCCTGTGAATTTACCCAGCGTGAGGGACTTGATTTTCATGAAACCTACTCTCCGGTGGCAAGGATTATTACAATAAGAGTTATGCTGGCTCTTGCTGTCAAGCGTGATATGGAAATACATCAAATGAATGTGAAGTCGGCATTTATATGGAACAGCCGGTAGGATTCGTGCAAGGTGATTTTGTTTGTAAATTGAATAAGTCACTCTACGGAAGCAAGCATCACGTGTGTGGAATGAACGATTCCATAATTTCATGCTCGAAAACGAATTTGTTTGCTCAGAATACGATCATGGCTTATATTCTCGTGACAATGGAGACGAAATGTTATACCTGCTGTTATATGATTTATGTGAACTCAACTTGATATTTGCAATTGCCGATCGAACTTGGATTATTATCGATAGGAATTGAGGTGGAGTGTTGGAAATGTTGGAAGTGTAAACTAGTCTTTAATGACATTCGTGTAGTGAGAAGTTGCAGCCATGTTATATTGTTTTAAATAAAGTTAAGTTCCTGTTCTCTTCTGTCGTTCATGGTATACACATTTGGTTTTAAAAGTATTTAATAGGCACGGTCACTTCCAAATTTTTACAAAAAGTGTTGTCCATCGGAGATACACATGCGTATAAAATTTTAAGAAAATCGAGTACTTTTTTAAAAAATTTGTATGGGTGCCCACCCCCCAGCCAGTCCGCCAGTACGTGCACGCGAAGTTAATAAAGAGAATTAAAAAAGGTAATGTCAAAACAGCTTTAACAAAGATAATAAATACCAAGATGTCTCACCCTTATGGACAGATGCTATATTCAGAAATTTATTTTGTGTTTTTTAAAGCTTCTTGATCGGATTCAATTCGAACTGAGACTGATGGTTGTTTTGAATACAACAAATTCGAAATCCTTGACACAAACCAGCAAATGAAAACAAAGATGCAATGACAGTTCTCATACGTGTTCGTATATTCTATGTGTTATAACAGCTGTATTTTATTTGTAATCCGAATCCGAATTCGAATGTCAAAACCAGCCAAAACCAGCCAAACAGCAGGTTTTCAAATTCGAAAGAAGGAACGACAGTGTAATTGTTGTTGTAATTCCCAATTCGAATTCAAATAAAATACAGCCAACGTTAAACTTGCTGTTCGGCTTTCATATTTTCGCTTCAGTTGCTTCATATGCATAGCATACATGCATAATTATGCGTGTATGTTTATTGAACATACAAAACCTACGATTATGCAAAAAGAACTGTTTTGATTTCAGTCCCGCAGAAAACGTAAACAAGTGAAAATTTTTCAGTACCGTGAATTAAAAACTCTATGCAGGGAAACCAAACTACAATATGAATATTACTGTATATAAATTACATAGGATACAAATATTTTGGGTTCATGTTAGTTTCAATATTTTGTAGACACCTGAAACGTATTCCAAAATATTCGTGCATCAGATTTAAAATCGAAGCACAAATATTCATACTATATTTGATTTGCTTATTAGCAAAGTACGTTTTTCCATTTCTACACAGCTTATGCCTGAAACACAAACACGCTTCATCTTCGTCTTCGCTGCGTTACAATGCAGCCGCTTTGAATTTGCTTTACATGACTTTTTTCGTAGGACATTTCTCATATGAGAGTTCTGCCACAGTTGTCTGCTTTGAGCTGTCAGGCAAAGCAAATGTTCAGTACTTTTGAACTAGAGCTTCCGTTTAGAGTCTCGTTACGTAATATTACATATTTCTTAACAATTGCCGAACGAAACGTTGAAGCCAAAGCTACATTGTGTTAGGAATCATTGAAATCGTATGGCTGAACTCGTAAACGTCATGCAAAGACGAAGCTGAAGCGTATTTGTGTTTCAGGCAAGTTTGTTCTAGTCTTATGTTAATTTCGGTTCACCACATTTTGCAGATCAGACAGAGTGATCTGTATTTCTCAGCGAACCGAACATGAAAATTGAATTGTGTCTATGTAAGTCCGTGTTTTTGTTTTGAACTTGGAACCATGTACATGTCCACAGGCCAGAGGAAACTGAAAATCTCGCAATTCTCGGTATGTGCGTTAACGACAAGCTTCGTTGAAATGACCACATATTTACCGTCGCTAAAAATGTTGCGAAATGTTTAGGTTTTCTAGCCCGGTGAAAGAAATATTACACTCCCTCTGATCTGGCTACCGTATACAAAGCTTTTATTCGGCCAAAACTTGAGTAAAGTTGCCATATTTGGTCTGGTGCGCCTAAGACTACTTTGAATCAGCTAGATAGAATACAAAACCGAGCATATAGCCGAGCATTATAAGGGTGCGAACTCCTTGAAGTGTGCGCGAATTATATATAAAAAAAAACGTATTTTTCCTTGTTGTGTTATCAGTTTTATCGTGGCCTTTCTTCTTAGTCTGAAGAGGAATGTCATCGTCTTTCTCTTCAGCAAAAATTTTTGTGTGCGGATTGCCCTTTGATTCGAATCAACACAGAGTGCTTTTTTGTGTAAAACTAAAATCCCTTAAGAATCCATCTCTGTCACAGTCAGTGTCCATTTCAATCAATTGCTGTATTGCTTTGGCTAATCCAGCTTGTCTTACAAAAACAATCGCATAAGCATAAAGCCGAAAATAAATCCAAAAAGTTTTAGGATTTACAACTAAAGCCATTTTATAGTTATAGCGCTCACCGTAAGGTGGCGATAAAGCGACATGAAGCCGAAGTAAATAAAAATGTTCAGGAATAAGGAACTAAAGCCATTTTTTAGTACTGGTGCTCACCGTAAGGCGGGGTTTTGTTTAACACATAACAATTAATATGCATCGAGAATTTAAAGCCAAAAACTGTTGCTTTGTAAAGCCAAGCTGGCTTTGCCAAAGCAACACAGCTAATACAGCCAATTTGTGGTGCTGCCGTGTTTGCCATTCTTTCGGTTCACTAAATATCAATGAGATAATAAAAGAGATCATGAGATTTTGAGAACGGCAACGGCTGTAACTTTATCTGATAAATCTGTTCATCGATCGCGTTCAAACTATGTGTGTGTATTGGTTTTATACCATAATAAGGCACTTAATAGCAAAAACTTCTCTATAGAAAGCCCAACTCTACGCATACTAATGCTGTAAACCAAGACCAAACGCATGTGTGTTTGTGGGATGTGAATACAGTGTACAAAAAATAAGTAGTCGCAAAGAGCGAGAAACGTAAGATGTGGTAGTGGGAAAGAGAAAAATTTTATATGAATTTTGCTCTTTAGTTGATTACTAATACAAATACGTTTGGTCTCAATCTAAGCATGTATCTGTGTACGATCGGAACAGTTGGGCTTTCTATAAAGAAGGTTTTGCTTAATAGGCATATGTTAAAAGTGGTCAGACTCCAGCGCAAAACCTTCTCTATAGAAAGCCCAACTCTACGCATACTAATGCTGTAAACCAAGCCCAAACGCATGTGTGTTTGTGGGATGTGAATACAGTGTACAAAAAATAAGTAGTCGCAAAGAGCGAGAAACGTAAGATGTGGTAGTGGGAAACAGAAAAATTGTATATGAATTTTGCTCTTTAGTTGATTACTAATACAAATACGTTTGGTCTAAATCTAAGCATGTATCTGTGTACGATCGGAACAGTTGGGCTTTCTATAGAGAAGGTTTTGCTCCAGCGTCAAGGGTTCACCCACACCAAAAGTTTTTTAAAAAAATTAATTTTTCAGAATTTTTGAATAGTGGCGTCCCGAAATTTTCCACACTTGTTTGGTAATAAAAACAAAGAACCACTATATTTTGAAGGGGTCCGACACATTGTTTAGGGGCTGCTATATAAATCATTTTTGTATGTTTTCATAAATTTTCCAGAATTTTTACATACATCAGCAACAACCGATGGTGTGGTATTGTTTTTTTTCTTGTGTATAACATAAAAATTCAATGCCTTGCCTAGTTGCCAACTAGAAACTAGAACAACAAATTATGTGTGTATGTAAATTAAACTCACCTTTTTTTTTGATTAATTATTTTTAAATATAATTAATTTATGTTTAAATTCCTATTAGATTGATTAAATTAAACGTTTGTTTACCTTTTATTAAAACATTTTATATTAAAGGTAAAAATCTTAATATTAAAGATTATTTTAGCGGACTATGTCCGCGTTTTCCAAAAATTTAAAGACTACCCGCTAGCCGAAATAATAAGTTTGACGATGAAACCTTGCACATTCTGCTGATAGTGCAAAACGTGATTTTCTTGCAGAATTAATTTATTGAAACTTCAGTGAAATGCTGATGTTTGATGCTTTGGGCATTGGAAATAAACGAAAAGCATAAACAAAGATCGTTGACTCGTTGCATTGCATCATATTTAAAGTGGCTTGCAGCATAAAGATAAAGAGAACAAAAAGGTCTTTTCCTGTGGAGACTGATATTTTGTCGTCAGCTCAAGCGGAGACGATTAATGCTGACTATTAGGAAAAATTCTTTATGAGTTTTTGAGTTGTTAAATCTTCTCCCTTTAGATGTGAACGTCCTTGTTCGATTGGTGAAGTATTGTTTCTAATGACTCTATGGTTACAACGGGAGAAGTCTGTACTTTGATTTGGCGTGAAGTATTTTTTTACAATAGAAAATGAAAAAAAAAATTAAAATTGCTGCAATTAATGATCCCCAGCTTATGTTGGTGGACAAATTGATTTGAGATTCTTTTTGTAAATTACTGATAAATTCAGTATTATTTATTTGGAGTTCCTTCATTAAATTTAGTGATAGAACTACTTCTATTATGTTTGCACTTGAATTTGGTTGCAAGAATGAGATGAGTGACATTAATTCAGTTGCCTGGCCAGACATATAGGCGATTCCGTTAATGCGGAGAGAGAGATGGAGGTTTACTTTCTATCAGTTTTAAAATGCATGTGGAATCATTTAAGCTTTCGATATCGTCTTCTTTACAAATGAACAAGTGATAGTAATTTTTACAATTAGATTTTAGTCCGTAAAATTTATTTTTGCATTTAATAATATTTTTTATTTTAGTTTGTAAATAATAATTCCTTTCTTTACTGCTATTATAATAATTTTCTTACATTTTTCTTCTTTAACTATGGGTAGGCTTACAATATAAATTTGAGAATCTTGTTTTTTTTTGCTATTTTAATAATAATATTCGGCGCGACAGACCATTGCGGTCCAAGGCCTAACTTCTCGCGACCATTTGTGCTGCGCATGTTAATTTTTGGACACAAATGGAAGGGACCTACAATTTAAGGCCGGATCCGAACAGCGAACTGAGAAGCTCTCCGTGACAAGGTATTACTCTCGGAACGTTTGTCACCCATTCTTGAGAGGTGAAAAATACTTTTTTTGTGTTGCTGGGATTCGAACCTGAACCTACTGCTCAGCACCCATGTGCACTTCCACTTAGCCACGGTGCCCACTTTTTGTTATTTTAATTTCGCTAAATTCTAAAACTTCGTCTATACTAATGTATGGAAGGTTTTCATTTTCCAATAAAAATTTTGTAATATTAATTTCTTTATTAATTACAATAAAAGAATTTACAATGTTTGCCTTTGCCCAATGAATAGCATATTCTATATAAGTTATTTCTTTGTTTATCGCTTCAAGTTTATATTTAATATTTAATACATTGTTCAGATTCATGGCTTCAGGTGCTTTTAATGTTTGTATTATTTCATAAGTTACATTACTTATTCCATTTATAGATTAATCCACATCTGATTTATGACAACTTATTTATTATTATTTTCTAGTACGTCATATACTTTCTCTACCAAAATTTGGTAGTCTGTGTGATCTGGATTTCCGGCTATACATTTCCACACAGTACCTATAGCATCGAATGATCGTTTTTCGATCTTTCTAATTTTTAATCTATTCAGAGAAAGTTTTACCTGTGATATTTCGTGGTCAAGGATTGGTAAGAAAGGATGGTTGGTCGGGATCCGCAAGAATACTTATAATACTTGTACTTAACAATAATTCTCTTAGGTAGTCACTTTGCAAGAACTTTTACAACTTCACTGGTTAAATTACAAATAACTAATGAATTCTCTGCAATAAACGCCACCTTTTATACTCATTGCAAAGCTTCCAGAAACTTCCAATATTATAGACAGAAATATCGAGAAAATACCAGAAAATTGAAGCCTTATTCCCTTAATTACAACTTATATGCAATGAGTCATCTTCTAAAAATAAACTACTTGTTCAATCATGTTCTTTTACAAAAACCGGGCAAACCGCCCAAACCGGTTTGACTACATTTTTTACCAGTTTACAATGATTCAAACTCACAGACGGTTACATTTCAAATATCAAATAATCTAACAGTCTTGTGACATTATGTGTGAAACACTACATCATTTAAATGACCACCACGCGAATTGTTGCAAGCATCAATTCTTTTGAGGTAATTTTTGACCACTTTTTGACACATATTGGGCGGTATCTCAGCCATAACATGACGAATATTGGTTTTTAAGTGATCAAGAGTTAAAGGTTTATCTGCATAAACACGGTCTTTCGCGTAGCCCCACAAAAAAAAGTCAAGCGGTATCAAATCGCATGATCTTGGTGGCCAGTTGATATCGCCACGACGAGAAATTACGCGTCCATGAAATGTCTCTTGCAATAAAGCCATATTCGCTCGAGTTGTGTGGCATGTGGCACCGTCTTGTTGAAACCACATATTTTCTAAGTCGTATTCTTCAATAGTAGCCAAAAAATGTCGGTTAGCATATGACCATAAACCTCCGAATTGACGGTGACAGTCGTTCCATTGTCGTTTTCGAAGAAGTAAGGTCCAATCACACCTCCGGACCAAAGAGCGCACCAAGCAGTGACTTTTTGTGGATGTAATGACCTCTCTTCAATTACTTGAGGATTCTCAGAACCCCAAATACGACAATTTTGTTTGTTAACATACCCACCGAGAGAGAAATGTGCTTCGTCGCTGAAGAATATTTTGCTCGAAAAATCGCCGTCCACAGCCTGTTGTTCAAGCACCCATTCGACGTATCTACGACGTTGTGAATGGTCCATTTTCGTAAATGTCAGACTTTCAACTGAAAAAAAAAAAATTGTTTTAACAACTTAGTTTGATAGATGTCGAATTTCAGCCCTATACTTTTGAAACCGCGAAATCCCCTTTACATTGCGATTTATCTTAGGATTCGAATTCTATAATATGCGCTACTAACTACTTTTCGTAACATTACCACCACCTTAATTCTGGTTGTCCCGAACAGATTCAGCACTCCTTTTGATGTTGTACCTTGTCAATCTGTCAATGTGAACAACTTTCATTTTACATCTTGGGCTTTGTTGCAGCTGATATACTGCGTCGTTGTTATTTATATGATAAGCTTATTGCCAAGGGAGAACTCCCTGAATGACTTGCGCCAAGGCAATAAGCTGGGCTAAGCCCTTTATTAAAATTCAAAAATCGAAGGAATGTAATTTACAATATATCACATTCCTCACGTTTGTAGCCGGTTTCAATTTATTTTATTAGAATTATCTCTGATTCATTGAAAAAGCAAAACGGAAAAAGATTACGAAACTAAAACGACGCGAGTCCAATGCTTTAATCGATGGATCATGGTCAGGGAAAACTACAAAAAACCCCGACAAGAAAATATTACAAGCAATTAATAATTAAATTCAGCCTTTAAATTTCTTGGAACCTCTCTAGACTGTAGTACAAATCTGTTCTGCTGCAACTTTTCGCCTTTCTTGAAGGCCAACATCTCAACAGTGAAACGTGCCGGATTCGTCTGTAGTACCAGGCCTTACAAACAAAAAGGGCACGCACAACTTTCGAGCCGAAAGGCTTGTCAAAATTCTGCTTTGTGGATTTTCGTATGTTGGCCAAGTGCTCTCGAGCAAACTTCCAATTCAGGTTTTTGAATTCGTATTTCCAATCCCAGAAAACACCAAAAGTATCTTTCACGGTTCAACCTCTTGCGAATGCCTGACAAAGATCCGAGAGTAATAACTTGTAACGGAAAGCATCTCAATTCGCCGTTCGAATCCAGCATTAAATTGTAGGTTCCGTCCATTTGTGTGCAAAAATATACATGCAAAGCAGAAATGGTCGCAAGAAGCGAGAAGAGACCGCAACGGTTTGTCGCGCCGAATATTACATATTTATTATTTTTATTAAAAAACAACGACAGAAAGAAATAAATTGTTCTCGATGAATGAAAAAAAAGGAGATCTGAATTTTTGTTCCTCTTGTAGAGATCTTCTCAACTTTGCTGTAGTTTCTGTAGTTTCCCTTGTCTTGTCCTCGAATTGTATAGCCAAGCGAAGTAATCTTTCCGAAATTTTTCATAGTTCGCACGCAGATATCTCCGTGTTTTTATTCTTTCATTACCATTCACGACTTTGTTCTTTACTGTTCTATGGACATTGATTACCATTGGTCTTCGAACGGAATCCTTTGCATCTTGCCCAACTATTGGCGCTACAACTTTGTTCGATGCATTTTCCCTCTATCTTTGTTGCAGTTTTCTTCTTCGCATACGCTCGATACCAGTTTTCAACATCTATGCGGAAATTGACCCAAAAGAATCGAATTCCTACATTATCTAGTGTTCTCTTAATTCCCAAATGTTCGCCCGATGTTCCACTATGTGCTTCGTAAAGAACCTTGTTCATCAAATTCGTTAGTAACACTACCTTTGATTTGGAACACTGACCATCGGCAGATTCCAATTGCCTTACTAGTAGTCCATCTTTAAATCTCAATGACTGCCATTGAGCCCAGTAACTTTTTACTGTCGGACTTGCTGTTGCAATTTCGTGCCAGTGCGGTAGAAATAGTTTCTGACATCACCTTAATGAAGAATAGAATCTGCTATTTCTCTCGTTTTAAAAGTCGCCATCGTATAAGGAAACAAAAAATTTCATGAATTTTTTTATGGTCGAAAATTCACAATCGTGACTGACCATCGCCCACTACTGAGATTATTAAATCCGGATAAACAAACTCCAAAAATAGTTTCGACTCCAATGCTACGCCGCATAATTTTTCTGACTGCTTACGAATAGGATAGACTTCATCGACCAGGAAGGAAAATGGGAATTGCTGATTTTCTAAGCCACCTGCCTATGCCAGCAGCTGAATTAACGTCGGACGAAAGCGAAGAGGTTCTTATGATCGAAACAATTACGAAGCTTGTGCTCAACGCTGAATCTTTAGCGAAAATAACATCAAAAAGTCCGATCTATCAAAAGGTTCTAAGCTGGGCATTATGGGGGCGGGGGCGGAAAAGCTTCCTTCAGGCGAAGAAAATCTCAAGCCATTTTTTACTCGGCGAAATGAAATTTCTTTCCTTCGAGGATGTTTATTATGGGGAAACCGTACAATCATTCCACCTGAAGGTCAAGCAATTCTCAATGCTCTGCATTCAGGTCATCCTGGAATTGTCCGTATGAAGGCTTTATCCCGAAGCTACGTTTGGTGGCCCAGCATTGACGGTGATTGTGAACAGACAGTTAATACATGTCTACCTTGCCAGGAGAACAGAACGGAGAACGAAATTAGAATTAGAAACTGCATGTACCGCCTTTGCACTATGCACTAACTATTACGTTATATACACTAGAATTTATATTTTCAAACCACCACCTAAAAGTACACTGCTAAGTTTTTTGGTAGAAATTTACCGAAAGCTGATTGATACATTTCGCAGCCTAAGGTAATTACTCTGAGCCGAGTCGTTCTGCACGAACGTTCTCCATATGCTTAAATTCCCTAGACTTAAATTATTATTATTATTATTTAGTCTTTTTTTTAATTTTTTATATAGAGACTTATTGCCAAGGGAGGACTCCCTGAATGACTTGCGTCACTGCAATAAGTTGGGCTAAGCCCTTTATTAAAATTCAAAATAAAATAAAAATTGAAGGAATGTGATTTACAATATATCACATTCCTCACGTTTGTAGCCGGTTTCAATTTATTTTCTCAGAATTCTCTCTGATTCATTGAAAAAGCAATAAGAAAAACGAACACGAATTTAAAACGACGCGAGTCCAAATACTTTTATGAATGAATCATGGTCAGGGAAAACTACAAAAAACCTTGACCAAGAAAATATTACAAATTATAAAAATAATGTAACAAATACTGATAAATAATTTTTTTTTTGTATTAATAAACAACTTATGAACTTTTACTTTATCCATCATCCTTCAAGAAGTTGTTAACGGCTAATTTGAAGGCCTTCAGATTATAAGATTCGGGAAACACGGGCTCAACCAATTGGTTCCACATCGAAGAGACTCTCGAAAAAAAGGAATATTTAAAGTGTTGGGTTTTACATGTTTTTATATGTTGATTGGACCTTAAACGAGTGTTTACGTTACTGAGAAAAGGACCTGGAACTAGAGAATGGGTTTCTAAACAACATTTACCGTTGTAAAATTTGTAGAAAACAGAGAAAGCTCCTACATTTTGTCTGTGCTCCAAAGTATCAAGAGACGAAGTAATGGTTACATCGTTTATCAAAGGGATAACTCTATTCTGAATTCCATCAAGATGAACCAAATGCGATCTCGGAGCCCCACGCCACACATATGAATTAAATTCTAAAATTGGTCTAACATAAGATTTATATAATCTAAATACTTCAGAGGGAGTGAAGTAGAAGTTACAACGTCTTATGAAGCCCAAACATTGGCTAGCTCTTTTTGAAATTTCATAAATATGTTCTTTCCAGGAAAAATCACTTGATACTTTTAAACCTAACAACTTAAGTGAATCAGATCTCGCAATAGGGTACCATTAATAACAGGTGGAACATAATGTTGAGTTGTCTTCTGAGAAAAAAGACAAGACTGGAATTTATTAGGGTTAAATTCTACTCTATTAGGAATGCCCCAATCAAGAATGATTTGTATATTAGACAGAATAGTCAAATTCATCAATTCACGTGAACCATTCAAGCGAGAATTGCATTCTTTTTGACTGACAAACTCAATGGAAGCCGATAGTGTTGTATCATCAGCAAATGAATGGATATCACAGGTTGTAGAAGACAACAGATCGTTGATATATATCAAGAAGAGCGTGGGCGACAAGGATGACCCTTGGGGCACGCCAGCATTGATCCCATGTGAATCTGAAGTTATACCATTTAATACAACTTTTATTTTACGGTTCTATAAATAATTCTCAATCCATGTAATGAGAGAGGAGTGTAAGTTCAGCGCACGAATCTAATTAATAAGACAATTATGCCATACTCTATCAAAAGCTTTAGCAATATCTAAGGAAACAACGCTTGATTCACCTAGGTTTTCAATTCTTCGCTCCAAACAATGAGTCAAGCACGTCATTAGTTCATCTGAAGAGCGATTTTTACGAAATCGATACTGCACATCGGATAAAAGAACATTCGAATCCAGATAGTTCATTAGTCTGAAATTAACGATAGATTCCATTACCTTCGATAGAACCGACAACAAAGCAATAAGACGGTAGTTCGTAGGTGCCGATTTATCACCTTTTTTCGGAACAGGTTGAATATTTGATATTTTCCAAAATGATGGAAAAACACCTGTCTTCATTGAGAGATGAAACAATTTGCTAAGCGGTTTTGCCAAAGTATTATGATAACTTTTCAATACTAATGGCGGAATACCGTCGGGGCCAGTCGATTTATTGGGGTCAAGTTCTTTCAGAATCTTTGAAACAACCCGTTTCCGAAAATAGATTTTAGACATACCTGGGCCTAGATTTGGGAGAATTGGGGGGCTTTGGTTAGTTAAAGGAATGGTAGACGCACCAGCGAAATGAGAAGCTAAGAGATTAGCTTTCTATAATGAATACCATTATGAAATAAAGAAGGAATAGACGAAGTATTGTCTGCAAAGTTTCTTTTAACTAATGCAGCAAACGACCAAAAGCTTCGACTGTTTGAATCAGAATCCAAAAATTTTCGCATGCTATCTCGAATCTTAAGGTCATATATTATTTTGGACCTTTTCAATATAGCGTTTGATCTGTTTCTAGCTATTCGAAACTTTACAAGGGTTTCTTCAGAAGTGCAATTAACGTAGTCCAAATGGGCTGCTTTTTTACACGCGACTGCTGACCTGCAATGTTCGTTAAACCATTTATTTTTTTGAGTATTTTTCTTTTTTAATGAAGAAGGAATGCAATTTTTCATTCCTAGCAAAATGGTTGACTTGATTAGTTGTGATGCTTCATCAGCATTATTGCTGGAAAAACAGGTTGACCAATCAAATGAGCTATAAAATTGGTTCAGGAGCTCCCAGTTAGCATTTTTATAGTGCCAGAGTAGCCTTTCACTTGTAGGCTCTATAAGGGCTGGTGTTATTGAAAATTTGGCTACTACCAAAGCATGGTCAGAAAGACCTAATGGAGCAGATACATCAATTGAATATTTATCTGGCATAGTAGTAAGAAATAGATCTAAAAGGTGAGGTGATTGACCAGTAGTATCGGGATACCTAGTTGGCTTATCAACGAGTTGGGTGAAAAGATTAATATATGAAAATAGTTCAGCGGTTTCACCAGATCGATCTCTACCATTCGAATAGGTCAACCATGAATCATTGCGGACATTAAAATCACCCAAGACTATCAATTCTGATGTTGGTGATGATTGGTAAATCTTGTCTATAGTGTCTGATAAGTAATTAAACTCAATGTTAGTGTCATCAGGTGATAAATTAGGACTACGAAAAAGGGAACAAATAAACATCGAATGGTTTGAAAATACAATTTCAATCCATATCGTATTGAACATGGAATTACTGTTTCAAATATTAAAATTAGGTACACTAAAACTGATGTCATCTCGTTTAAATAAAATAACCCCACGATGTGGAACCAAACATTCGACACGAGAATACCCCGAACAATTAAAATCATTTGGGGTACCCATATAAGAGGCCTGCGTTTCACATAAACTTAGAACCGCAGGTTTATTCGCGTCAAGATGTGCTACGATCGAGTTGAAATTACTTTTAATTCTTTTCCAAAAAAAAACCAACAGTCCCTTGTACCTAGAAGTGTTCCAGAGTTACAGGGTGTGAAATGATGTAAGGTCAAAAGTTAATCTCTTCGCATTAAAACGCTACGTACACCACAGGGGGTGAAAATGGACCACTCCCTTCCCATACGATTTTTGTTTACGAAATTAACCAAGGAATCATCCCTTTAAGTATTTGCCACCTTAACGGATACACCCTATATATATATATATATATATATATATATATATAACTATAACGAAAGGATTTAATATATTGAGCAATTGATATATGTTTTTATTGAGAAAACTAAAAAAAAAACGATGAAAAATCAAAAAAAAAAATTCCAAAAATATTTCTCTGCTGAAAAGGTAAACTATCTTAAGTCGACTTAAGAGAATTTCTTACATTTTAGTGCGTGGTGTTCACCATTTTAATACGCGTAGTTAGCTTTAATCCTCGTGTTTGTATCGAACATGTATCCCAATTTATTAAACAGAGTTTTTTATCTTAAGTCCAAAAACATTCATATGAGCATTTGCGTAAATATCTAAAGTCCACATAAGATGATTTACCTAATAAACCTTATCACCTAAAAAAGTGCACAAATTAAGTTAAGATATTGCTCCAACAATAGTAGGCATTACCTGAAAAGGTAAAACATCTTATTTCGATATAAGAGAGTTTGCTCCGTGTAATTTACTACAATTTATGTTCCTAAGTTGACTAAAGATGAAATGCAAATGCACGTTAGATGTGTGAAAAGGTAAATTATCTTAAGTCTAGTTAGGATGATATACAACTTTCGAAATAAGAAAATCTTAGATTTATGTCGGCATAAGATGTTATGCATCATGCAATCGATTTGCAAATAAATTCGACTTAAGATATTAGTTCACTACAGTGCACACGATAGTTAGAGTTCTTCCTATATTACTATAATGTCTAATGCTTGATTTACATTTGGGCCGTGCGAGAAAAAATGAGCACGACGACTGTTAAATATAAGTTGTGGTTAGCCAGACGAGGAAAGTTACCATAATGCAGATATAAAATAACTATAACATTCTATACATATATAGGGTGTTTTTTTGGGAGGTTTGTTTTTCCGATAGATGTCGTTTTATTTTATGACAGTTGTTTTGACAGCTCAAAGTGGCATTTCTACTCAGTATTGTTTGGCAAATCATTATGAAAAAAAAAAAAAAAAAAAAAAAAAAAAAAAAATGACATTTGTGAAAAATAGTCGTGGTAGCCATATGCCAGAAATTGTGTTTAAATGTTAAATGCCAAAAAATTATCTACCAAATAAAAAAATCGGCAACCTCTTAAAAAAACACGTTATATCTAACGGGTGTTTTTTTAAGAGGTTGCCGATTTTTTTTTTGAATAAAACACATATAAAATTATGAAATGACCAAAATTTTTTTTTATTTGGTAGATAATTTTTTGGCATTTAACATTTAAACACAATTTCTGGCATATGGCTACCACGACTATTTTTCACAAATGTCATTTTTTTTTTTTTTTTTTTTTTTTTTTTTCATAATGATTTGCCAAACAATACTGAGTAGAAATGCCACTTTGAGCTGTCAAAACAACTGTCATAAAATAAAACGACATCTATCGGAAAAACAAACCTCCCAAAAAAACACCCTATATATAGTGAGACCAGAGCATTTTTATTTAAATTTACCAACGAAAGATGAACCAGATATACACCCCGATTTAAGCGACGAGTCTGATGAAAACTAATATGTATTGTAAATAATAAAGTATAATGCATGTAATTGAATTTAATTTAATTATTTATATTTTGTATGTTTGTATTAATGTTTATTTCCAGAAATAAAATGAAAAATTAAAGTTTAAAAACATGATAAGTACAAAACATCTTATGTCTCATTAAACAAAGCATTGACATTTGAACTTCATCTTATGTCGACTTAAGAACTGAAGCCGAAACTCTAAAAAATTATTTGTCTAATTATCTAATGTCAACTTAAGAAGTTTAAAAGCACAAACATACGAAAGGTAAATCATCTTAAATGTAATTATTCCTTATAACTCGATAGCTATTCAAAATACAGTTTTAAAATGGGATAAAAGAAGAAAAAATTTCGCTTCTAAATAGCTTTCATATCCAAGTTAATAGTTTTAGGTTTTTTTATATTTAATTTTTTCAGTTTTTTCGCTCTCCTGAAAAACAATGAAAACAGACTTAAGAAGTTTACCTTTTCAGCAGAGATTTGATTACACGAAATTTTTTTATAAATTTTTTTTATAAAAATTGCTTAGGAGCCCCTTATTCCGATCACTCAAAAATTTTTACAAATAGTGTTTCCACATGTGTATACAATTTAAAGAAAATCGGGTAAATTTTTTAAAATTTTGTAAGGGTCCTTCCGACCCCGCGCCCGATAACAACAAAACGTTTGCAAAAAGTGTTGTTCATCATGCATATAAAATTTGAAGAAAATCGGCATATGGCTACCACGACTATTTTTCACAAATGTCATTTTTTTTTTTTTTTTTTTTTTTTTTTTTCATAATGATTTGCCAAACAATACTGAGTAGAAATGCCACTTTGAGCTGTCAAAACAACTGTCATAAAATAAAACGACATCTATCGGAAAAACAAACCTCCCAAAAAAACACCCTATATATAGTGAGACCAGAGCAGTGGCAAATTTTGCGTTGTGGAGAACAGTTATTTTTTTACGCGTAGCGCTTGGTGAATTGTCTAGTCTGTTGTCTGTGAGGAACATTTTCTAACAAAAGTGTTTGTTAGTCTATCTCTCCGTCCAGCCGACCAAGCAGCCCAATTAGACATTCCGAATTTTGCGTGTATTTTTTTTCCGCATCAAATTTGAATCAGGTAAGGAATATTGTAGGAATAATAATAATTTTCAACGATTATATAGGAGATCCATACTACAGTCCATCTTCTACCTAAAATTCCTCTGGAAATTAAGAGAATAATCCAAGCTTGTGTTTGAGGAGTCAGGAGATTAAAAACGGCTTAGCAATCAAATGGAATCATCTGAACGTGAGATACCCGCGGAACCATCATCAACGAACGCACTAAAAATAGACACACCTACATCTAGAAAAAGGAAAAGAAATTTTGGTAAGGAATATATAACTCAAAGTGCGAAAATGGTTAGCGAAAAATTGTGTAAGGAACTTCAAAATTACCGAAAAAAGTGTAAAAAAAGAGTCACGTGAGCACCAACATACAATTTTTAATGCGTACTGAGCACTTGGAAGCCATAAGATAAGAGCTCAATATTTAAGTGAGTTAATACGATCAATACCTAAAAAGTCTGAGTGCTTGCAAAAAAAATGAAACTAATAATCGGAAGAGGACCCATTCAAATATTTACAAAATGAGGTCCGTGAACACATCAATATACGAAAGTTACTATACTCGTGCCTGCTCATCGCTTGCAATGCGACTTTAGCGTAAAAAAATGCATAACTTTACTCTGAATCTCATTTTAATCCTGTTTCATATACGAAGTATAGGCAAATATTTTTCACCATGGGTATTAAAATAAAAAAATCTAAGACGGACTGCTGCAATAAATGCGAGATTTTTAAAATGAAAATTGATTCTTCATTCAAGGAAGACGAAAAACGTCGCCATAAAGAACTACAGAAGCAGCACCGTAAAGAAGCAGACGACGCATATAAAGCTAAGAATGTCGACAAAACCACTGCAAAAACAGAATCGAATTATAAAGTTCTTACTTATGATTTACAGAAATGTGTGCCTACTCCGTGTTTGGAAACATCAGTTTCATTTTATAAAAGACTTTTATGGACCTATAAATTGACTGTGCAAACCGGAACCGGAAAGCCAGTTTGTTTGATGAAGCACGAAGGTATTGCTTAACGTGGAGGAAACGAATTCGCGTCTTGTCTTATAAAATATTTAAAAAGTATTCGAAACAATTGCAAGCACCTCACTCTGTACAGCGATTCATGTGCTAGACAAAACAAGTACGCGTTTGCTTCAACTATGTTTATTACATTCGTGCAAAGTGAGACAATAATAGAAACAATTGTTTTTTTTGCTTGGTAACAATCTTTATTGGATCCTCTTCTTAACGTTGGCTATGTTCGACTCAAAAAAATGCAAGAGTGAAATGGGGAAAAAAATCGTTTGTGTATAATACCAAAATGACAGTTTACAACAATTTACATTGTGCTAAATGTAAACTGAACTGACAGAATAAGTTATATTGTACTGATTATGGTAAATGTATACGAGAGATTTGGTTTGACAAATTCTGGAAAATATGTTTGCAAAGTATGTAATTGTTTTTTAGTTGCTAATTTCCAACAGACGAGCTTAAATAACGAGGAAGAATTTAAAATATTGAATGTCAAAAAAAGGGGATATAATAAAAGTAACAATCTGTGACCTGAAAGCATGCTATAGCGGGCCTATTAATATAAGTTCGGCAAAAAAGAAAGATCTGGTGGACATGTTAAATCTTATAAATCGAAATTTCATTTTTATTTAAATTTACCAACGAAAGATGAACCAGATATACACCCCGATTTAAGCGACGAGTCTGATGAAAACTAATATGTATTGTAAATAATAAAGTATAATGCATGTAATTGAATTTAATTTAATTATTTATATTTTGTATGTTTGTATTAATGTTTATTTCCAGAAATAAAATGAAAAATTAAAGTTTAAAAACATGATAAGTACAAAACATCTTATGTCTCATTAAACAAAGCATTGACATTTGAACTTCATCTTATGTCGACTTAAGAACTGAAGCCGAAACTCTAAAAAATTATTTGTCTAATTATCTAATGTCAACTTAAGAAGTTTAAAAGCACAAACATACGAAAGGTAAATCATCTTAAATGTAATTATTCCTTATAACTCGATAGCTATTCAAAATACAGTTTTAAAATGGGATAAAAGAAGAAAAAATTTCGCTTCTAAATAGCTTTCATATCCAAGTTAATAGTTTTAGGTTTTTTTATATTTAATTTTTTCAGTTTTTTCGCTCTCCTGAAAAACAATGAAAACAGACTTAAGAAGTTTACCTTTTCAGCAGAGATTTGATTACACGAAATTTTTTTATAAATTTTTTTTATAAAAATTGCTTAGGAGCCCCTTATTCCGATCACTCAAAAATTTTTACAAATAGTGTTTCCACATGTGTATACAATTTAAAGAAAATCGGGTAAATTTTTTAAAATTTTGTAAGGGTCCTTCCGACCCCGCGCCCGATAACAACAAAACGTTTGCAAAAAGTGTTGTTCATCATGCATATAAAATTTGAAGAAAATCGGGTACTTTTTTTAGAAATTTTTTAAAATTTGAAACGTGATAATGGGGACTAAAAAAAAATTTATTTATGTAAGCCAAAACGCGACTAAAGACTGTTAGGATCGGAAATCGCTAGTGAAATTCTTCGGCCAAAACTATCGTTCTACGTAGCTTCTCCTTGTAGGTGGCGTAACTTGTCAGTTGTTGATTCGGAATCGTTTGATGTAGGGGGAGTTAACATCTTCTAGTCATTGAAGCAGCTACTTCGCACTAAACCAGATGCTGATGACGCTGTTGCAGCGATTCCGAACTTGTAATGCAGGGGCTCAAAGAGCGCTGGTTGATCTTGACGTTAGGGCTATAATCAGCGACAAAGAACACTCTGTCTGTTTGCAATACGGAGCAATGTTTTAAAGAAGATGATAGACAGTTATTTTAGTCGACATTTTTAAAGAAAATTTTCCGCATTTTCACTTTAAGTTATACAAAGAAAACCCAGAAATGTGAAGGGGCACTGGCGTTTACAAAAATCAAATATGGAGGTTGCTCGGCACTTTGTTGGATGATCCTAAGGTTACACGTGTCGCACAATTCATATATCGCTACCTTAATGTTTCTATGATTTTTATTTTTTTTTATTTTTTTTTTCTTATGTGCGTGGAACGTCCACTGGTATCAGTTGGAACGCTAGAAACATTTTCTACAATTATTGTTTAATTCTGCCACTTTTTTTTATCAAAAGGACACGAAACAACACTCCGAGGAGCAACTTTCATTTGCACTTTGGGGTGTAACTAATGGCTTTTATAAATTAGTAATTAATGCAATGTAATTAAAAAAAATACAGTTCTCCACAGAACATTGATAAAAAAAACAGTTGGGACTTATCAAAATATAAGTACAGCCAAAATTTCTTAGAAGGCACCGCACTCGACTTCTCAATTCCGACTCTCTTCATCGAAATTTCAATCGCAACTAGTCGTCGTATTTTTCTTGTTTCGTAGCTTAGGCATAAGACTAAATGCATGTAAAAGTGACATCGCCTGATTCGGCGAGACAGCTGACCATGCGAAAAAAGGGGACGGGGAGTGACGCCACAAACCCAAAGCCGAGAGAAATATATAATAATTTTACATGAGTCATCATCATCAACCGAGGTCCGGTCCTGGCCTCCCGCAAAAAGACTTTCCACCGGTCCCGATTTCGAGCTGATGTCGAGCTGATGTCATGCAGTTTGGCATTCTAGCCTCGCTGTCGTGTTCCATAAATCCTACCGCAAAGGACGTTCCGAGCAGGATCCTCTTCGCTCATGCCAGCTAAGTGTCCTGCCCACCAGAGCCTACCGAGCTTAATTTTCTTCACGATGTCGACATCGCGGTAACGCTCGTAGATCTCATCATTATAGAGTCTCCGGAATCGTCCTTCCTCACATACGGGGCCAACAATTCTCCGTAAGAATTTTCTCTCGAACGCGGCTGAGAGGTCAGAATGCTTTTTGCTAAGCACCCAAGTCTCGGATTCATATGTAAGTACTGGTATGACCATTGTCTTATATATCAGCAGCTTGGATGTTATGGTTTTGTACCTGGATTTGAAGAGTCTTGACAGACTATAGTAGGCTTTGTTGGCTTTAAGCAACCGTGCTCGTATTTCTGCTTCCATGCTGTTATCGGCTGCTATAATTGACCCGAGATTGTTAAAGAATTGCCCTACTTCAAATTCGCGCTACACTATTTGAATTGAGGGACCAATGTTGGATCTACTACTCGCCGTGGCCACCATGTACTTTGTTTTGCTCTCATTTATGTGGAGCCCCAGATTTTGTGCCGCCTGCTCTATCTGGATGAAAGCTTCCTGTACAGCTCTTTGGTTCCTGCCAACGATTTCAATATCGTCTGCGTAAGCTAGTATCTGAATGGACTTATATAGGATTATTCCTCTCGCCGTTACGTAAGAGTTTCGGAACACTTTCTTCAACGCCAGGTTAAAGAGGACGCAGGCCAGTCCATCCCCTTGTCGGAGCCCGTTATATATGTTGAATGAGCTTGATAGTGATCGGGATATATTTACTTGGCTTATAACATTGGTCATGGTCAACCTAGATAGTCGTGTCAGTTTATTTGGGATGCCGAATTTTCTCATGGCTTTATAAAGTTCTACTCTGGCTATGCTATCATAGGCGGCTTTAAAGTCTATAAAAAGATGGTGTAGTGAGTTTTGAAACTCTAGACATTTTTCCATCACCTGCCTTAGGGTGTAAATCTGATCAGTTGTTGATTTGCCTGGGATAAAGCCACACTGGTATGGACCAATGATTACTTTAGCATATGGGGCTATCCTGTCTTGAAGGATAGAGGAGAAAATCTTATACGCGGTACTCAACAACGTTATACCACACGATAATTGCTGCATTTTGTGATATCTCCCTATTGATGTATGGGGTACAGGATGCCTTTCCGCCAGTCTTCTGGCATAGCTTCTTCATCCCATACTTGCACTACTAGTTCATAAATTGCTTGGTGTAATATGGGGCCTCCTATTTTTATCAGTTCAGCAGATCCCGGGGCCTTATTATTTTGAGCCGATTTGTCGCTCTGCTAACTTCGTTTATGTTTGGTGGCGGCAGCATAGTATAATCTTCGGTCATTGGTGGAGCCTCCAATTCCTCAGTTAGCTGCCCATATAGCAACTCATGAAAGTGCTCTTTCCATCGCTCTAAGATGCATTTAAGATCGGCGATCAGATTTCCCTCTTTCTTATAACTTCCGCACCTGCTGCGGTCCTTGCTCTCTGTGCTGTTCTAGTTCACGGACGAGATTCTTCTCGCAGGCTGCTTTCTTTCGCCTGTGAACTATTTTTTCATAGCTTCTGAGCTCTTTATATTTATCTTCGCGTGTTCGCGTTCTATAAGATTGTTGCATTGCTCGGTACGCAACATTCTTACGTTCAGTGGCTCGCTTACATTCGTCATCGAACCAGTCGTTCCGATCTCTACGGCAACTGCCTAAGATGGATACCCAGGTGGCTTTCTGGTTATGTTTACGCGCAAACCTTATACTCGCAACGACCAATTATTGCTTGCTGCCATCTCTACGACTCGTTGTCCATTGTCATTAGTGTTTTCGTGTAAGCTATGGGTGCTAATGTACTGTCTGAATACTGGCTCCCTACCTATTTTAGCATTCATATCCCCCAGAACGATTTTTACGTCATACTGAGGGCAGGCATGGAGTTCGTGTTCGACTGATTCAAAGAATTCTTCTTTTTCATAATCTGGGGAATCCTCTGTAGGTGCGTGAACGTTTATGAGGCTTATGTTTTTCAATTTGCCCCGCACGGGAAGGGTGCATAGCCGTTCATTTACTGCATTAAAGCCGATAACGGTGGGTTTCATTCTTTTGCTGACTAAAAACCCCACCCCGAGCACATGATGCCTTGCATGACAGCTGTAATATATGTCATATTTAGATTTTTGTAAGACACCATTCCCTGTCCACCGCATCTCCTGAATTGCTGTTAAGTCAGCATTATATTTGGACAGGGTATCGGCTAGCGGCTGTGCAGCTCGAGCTATATACAGTGAGCGTACGTTCCATGAGAAAATTCTTAAATCGTTTAGCCGTTTTCGTTGCCGTGGTCGTCGTCGTTCATCAGTGTATCCGAGGCTGATTTTGGGTTCAATAATAATAATTTTTTTACAGGCGAGGCTATTGGCCTCGCGCCAACCTTACTTTGAAGGGGCTAGCCCGATCATTCCTGCATTGGAGGAAAATTACCGGCGGCCACCACGTGGGGGTTTGATCGCACTTCCACCAGTTAGAGATAGTTACGGCTACCTGCAATTCTAGAGCATTCTGTGTTGTTACCCCTATTCTGCTGATGGCTGACCGCCAATTCTACATGAGTAATATTATGATGGCCCGTATTCCGGGATTTCGAAATTTTATGTTATTTTCTTATGTTATAATTTTTAAAAACGGGGTAACATAAAATTTTTTTAATTCGGTATTCTAACCAGGGTATGTTTTTTAACTTTTACTGTAACATGATCTTGTGCACTTAAATTAAAAAAATCTAGTGCATTTTTTTTCTCTTGTGTTTCTATACGTAGTTTTTAAAAATATTTATATTAACAAAATGGCATCAATTATAGGTCGGTATAAAAACTTTTTTGGTTATTTATAGTTTTTATTTTTTATGTAATTTTTAGTAATTTACACTTTAAATTTAGTATTAAAAATTACACTGTTCGCTAATTGAGCCTAACTAATTTCTTGAATCGGAATGAGGGCAATCCATAAGGATCACTTGCATCTCGGAGCATCCGTAGATTGGCGCGGTGTTGAATTCTAATGATGAAAATTTTATCATCCTAAATAAATCAGGAATGAACGGGGCCCGGTCCTGGCCTCCCGCAAAAAGACTTTCCACCGGTCCCGATTTCGAGCTGATGTCATGCAGTTTGGCATTCTAGCCTCGCTGTCGTGTTCCATAAATCCTACCGCCCACCAGAGCCTACCGAGCTTAATTTTCTTCACGATGTCGACATCGCGGTAACGCTCGTAGATCTCATCATTATAGAGTCTCCGGAATCGTCCTTCCTCACATACGGGGCCAACAATTCTCCGTAAGAATTTTCACTCGAACGCGGCTAAGAGGTCAGAATGCTTTTTGCTAAGCACCCAAGTCTCGGATTCATATGTAAGTACTGGTATGACCATTGTCTTATATATCAGCAGCTTGGATGTTATGGTTTTGTACCTGGATTTGAAGAGTCTTGAAGACTATAGTAGGCTTTGTTGGCTTTAAGCAACCGTGCTCGTATTTCTGCTTCCATGCTGTTATCGGCTGCTATAATTGACCCGAGATTGTTAAAGAATTGCCCTACTTCAAATTCGCGCTACACTATTTGAATTGAGGGACCAATGTTGGATCTACTACTCGCCGTGGCCACCTTGTACTTTGTTTTGCTCTCATTTATGTGGAGCCCCAGATTTTGTGCCACCTGCTCTATCTGGATGAAAGCTTCCTGTACAGCTCTTTGGTTCCTGCCAACGATTTCAATATCGTCTGCGTAAGCTAGTATCTGAATGGACTTATATAGGATTATTCCTCTCGCCGTTACGTAAGAGTTTCGGAACACTTTCTTCAACGCCAGGTTAAAGAGGACGCAGGCCAGTCCATCCCCTTGTCGGAGCCCGTTATATATGTTGAATGAGCTTGATAGTCACACATAGACATTGGTCATGGTCAACCTACATAGTCGTGTCAGTTTATTTGGGATGCCGAATTCTCTCATGGCTTTATAAAGTTCTACTCTGGCTATGCTATCATAGGCGGCTTTAAAGTCTATAAAAAGATGGTGTAGTGAGTTTTGAAACTCTAGACATTTTTCCATCACCTACCTTAGGGTGTAAATCTGATCAGTTGTTGATTTGCCTGGGATAAAGCCACACTGGTATGGACCAATGATTACTTTAGCATATGGGGCTATCCTGTCTTGAAGGATAGAGGAGAAAATCTTATACGCGGTACTCAACAACGTTATACCACACGATAATTGCTGCATTTTGTGATATCTCCCTATTGATGTATGGGGTACAGGATGCCTTTCCGCCAGTCTTCTGGCATAGCTTCTTCATCCCATACTTGCACTACTAGTTCATAAATTGCTTGGTGTAATATGGGGCCTCCTATTTTTATCAGTTCAGCAGATCCCGGGGCCTTATTATTTTGAGCCGATTTGTCGCTCTGCTAACTTCGTTTATATTTGGTGGCGGCAGCATAGTATAATCTTCGGTCATTGGTGGAGCCTCCAATTCCTCAGTTAGCTGCCCATATAGCAACTCATGAAAGTGCTCTTTCCATCGCTCTAAGATGCATTTAAGATCGGCGATCAGATTTCCCTCTTTCTTATAACATCCGCGCCTGCTGCGGTCCTTGCTCTCTGTGCTGTTCTAGTTCGCGGACGAGATTCTTCTCGCAGGCTGCTTTCTTTCGCCTGTGAACTATTTTTTCATAGCTTCTGAGCTCTTTATATTTATCTTCGCGTGTTCGCGTTCTATAAGATTGTTGCATTGCTCGGTACGCAACATTCTTACGTTCAGTGGCTCGCTTACATTCGTCATCGAACCAGTCGTTCCGATCTCTACGGCAACTGCCTAAGATGGATACCCAGGTGGCTTTCTGGTTATGTTTACGCGCAAACCTTATACTCGCAACGACCAATTATTGCTTGCTGCCATCTCTACGACTCGTTGTCCATTGTCATTAGTGTTCTCGTGTAAGCTATGGGTGCTAATGTACTGCCTGAATACTGGCTCCCTACCAATTTTAGCATTCATATCCCCCAGAACGATTTTTACGTCATACTGAGGGCAGGCATGGAGTTCGTGTTCGACTGATTCAAAGAATTCTTCTTTTTCATCATCTGGGGAATCCTCTGTAGGTGCGTGAACGTTTATGAGGCTTATGTTTTTCAATTTGCCCCGCACGGGAAGGGTGCATAGCCGTTCATTTACTGCATTAAAGCCGATAACGGTGGGTTTCATTCTTTTGCTGACTAAAAACCCCACCCCGAGCACATGATGCCTTGCATGACAGCTGTAATATATGTCATATTTAGATTTTTGTAAGACACCATTCCCTGTCCACCGCATCTCCTGAATTGCTGTTAAGTCAGCATTATATTTGGACAGGGTATCGGCTAGCGGCTGTGCAGCTCGAGCTATATACAGTGAGCGTACGTTCCATGAGAAAATTCTTAAATCGTTTAGCCGTTTTCGTTGCCGTGGTCGTCGTCGTTCATCAGTGTATCCGAGGCTGATTTTGGGTTCAATAATAATAATTTTTTTACAGGCGAGGCTATTGGCCTCGCGCCAACCTTACTTTGAAGGGGCTAGCCCGATCATTCCTGCATTGGAGGAAAATTACCGGCGGCCACCACGTGGGGGTTTGATCGCACTTCCACCAGTTAGAGATAGTTACGGCTACCTGCAATTCTAGAGCATTCTGTGTATTTACCCCTATTCTGCTGATGGCTGACCGCCAATTCTACATGAGTAATATTATGATGGCCCGTATTCCGGGATTTCAAAATTTTATGTTATTTTCTTATGTTATAATTTTTAAAAACGGGGTAACGTAAAATTTTTTTAATTCGGTATTCTAACCAGGGTATGTTTTTTAACTTTTACTGTAACATGATCTTGTGCACTTAAATTAAAAAAATCTAGTGCATTTTTTTTCTCTTGTGTTTCTATACGTAGTTTTTAAAAATATTTATATTAACAGAATGGCATCAATTATAGGTCGGTATAAAAACTTTTTTGGTTATTTATAGTTTTTATTTTTTATGTAATTTTTAGTAATTTACACTTTAAATTTAGTATTAAAAATTACACTGTTCGCTTATTGAGCCTAACTAATTTCTTGAAGCGGAATGAGGGCAATCCATAAGGATCACTTGCATCTCGGAGCATCCGTAGATTGGCGCGGTGTTGAATTCTAATGATGAAAATTTTATCATCCTAAATAAATCAGGATATAACGTCTTTCGTTTCGCTCTCTGGTATATCGTGGAATGTATGACATTTTCTAATTTTGACGACTTATTTTAATTATTTACCTAGTTTAACAAATGTTACAAAACAATTTGTCCCTGTCACAACATTTGACATATTCGATTCAGTTTTTGTCTATAACATTTCATAAAAGCACCAAATTTATGACTTTTATGTTATATCAAAATAACATAGAAAATAACATAAAATAATAAAATTGAAACTGACCGGAATACCAAAATAGCATTTTTCATTTTATATAACATAATAACATGATAATATGATAAAATTTTGTCGCCGGAATAGGGGTCTATATATAAAGAAAATAATTATGCGATTGGACTAGGGTTGCCAGGAGTTTCCAAAAAATACAATTACAACCAAAACAGATAATGAGCACGAACTGTGTTCAAAGCTTCATTAGCTGGAAAGGGACTATTCATGCGATTTGCACTTTTGCAGATCGTACATGCCTATAAGTTTTCCTTTTGCATTCTCAATTTCATAATAGGCTGTGCCTAACTTTTTCCTTACTTTGGACTTGACGAAAGTTGGAGCCAATTTAGCACTACACTTTTTCTCTGAATTACTTTGTACAAAGTTACGATTAAAAACTTCTTCTCCGACATCGAACGTAATGGGCCTAAATCGCAAATTATATCTTTGGAAGTTTTTATCGTGTGCAACATTCATGTTTTCTTTCGCCTTTTGTCTGAGCAGCGCGAAAGCATCCTGACGAGCCAAACGAGAGTCTTCCTCAGAGGAAATCAAGTTTAAGTTTCGCAGTAATCGATAATCAGAGGCATGCGTAACCATGTTTTGTCCGAAGACGAGATTATACGGGGAGAATCCGGTGGATTGGTGGATGGTGTTTCTATGGGACCAAGAAATGGTACTCACGTTTAAGTCACAAGATGTATGGTCTATGCCTAGGTATGCTCTAAGCGACGATAAGATTGATCTTTTTGATTCATCAACCATTGAAGGCTAGCGTGATGATCGAAAACTCTTGTCATAGCAACGAAACGAAATTTCTTTACGCTCTGAACAGCTGAAAGGCATTCCTGCTCGGTCACTGAGTAATTTCTCTGTGCTTTATTCAATTTTTGCGAGAAATATTGAGGGGGAAGGGCTGCGGAGTGATCGCCTATGCGGAAGACGTTGTCATAGCCGTCTCAGGAAAGCACCCACACACATTGAAAGAACTTCTGCAGAATGCTCAAAATAAGCTAATAAGTGGGCAGATCATTGTGGTCTAGGGGTAAACCCCCAAAAAACCGAACTTGTCCTCTTCACGAGGAAGTACAAAATCCCAATCGTCAATCCTCCGTCCATCAAGGGCACAAGCTTGACTTTCTCCGATAAGGCCAAATATCTTGGTCTTATTCTGGATAGTAAGCTGAGCTGGAAACCCAACATATAAAAAAGAGTCTGTAAAGCCACAGTGGCACTCTTCTCAAGCAAAAAAGTCATAGGAAGTAAATGGGGTCTTTAACCGCAAATCACTCAATGGCTGTACACAGCAGTAGTCGGACCTATTCTGCTATACGGTGTGGCCGTTTGGTGGACTGCATTAGATAAAGCGATCAATCGCGACAAACTAAGCAGAGTCCAAAGATCAGCTTGTCTTTGTGTGAGCGGTGCGCTTCGTACAACTCCCTCAGCTACACTGGACATTCTGCTCAACCTTGCTCCACTCGACATCTTTGGCAGACAACTGGCTGCAAGCACTGCTACTCGCCTCAGAGCAATCTCTCAGTGGACCGTGAACAATTTCGGCCACTCTTCTATCCTGAAATCAGTCAGGACTCCACTTGTCAACTTAGACTACACCATTCCGCAGCTCCACTTCAACAAAAACTTCCAGGTTACCATCCCCTCCAGGTCTTCTTGGAAGAAAGGTATCTACTGGAAAATGAAGGAATTCACTTCTGAACAGACGGGTCGAAAACTGATGAAGGGGTTGGCGGAGGTGTCTTTAAAAAAAAAAAAAATCTAAGTCTCTCTTTCCGTCTTCCTGATCACTGTAGTGTTTTCCAAGCGGAAATCATGGCTATTAAGGAAGCCTTGTCTTGGCTGAAGAGTAATGTCATATCTGTTAATGATATCCACATTTTCTCGGATAGCGCTAAAGTCCATGTAATCAGTCTCCACAAATTCCATTCTGGCCCGGAATTGCCGATCGTCTCTTGAGATGGCAGAGGATTTCAACATTCACCTGTGCTGGGTGCCGGGGCACAGAGACATTCCTGGTTATTGTATGGCTGATGAACTCGCCAAACTACACTACCCCTATTGCCTGAATATGGTTCACTAGGCATGCCGATCGCTACGTGCAAACTCATGTTTAACGGGATGCTATAATAAAAACTAATTATAGATGGTCAAACGGTACAACTTGCATAGGAACGAAGCAAATCTGGCCCAAGCTAGATTCGAAACGCTCCAAGTGTTTGATCTCTGAAAGACTGCACATTAGTACCATTATAGGTGTCATAACTGGACACTGTCTCATAGGCAAGCATGCAGAAGGACTAGGAGTCCTTTCCAACGATTTCTGCAGAAGCTGTATGGATGAGGAGGAGGAAGAAACCACTTTCCATCTATTTTGTACGTGCCCAGCCCTTTCGAATAGCTCCAACTGGGAGCGTTCTTTTTCAATGATCTCAACGATCTAACCCAAATTGACATTAATAGTCTCTTGCGCTTCATACGAATCTCCAAGTGGTTCAACGAGTAGGCGTTGACTTTTCCTAGATCCTTATGGTATCACAACGGACCTTCTTGGTCTAAGTGCGTCGGTTTTGACTGACGGCCACTTCAACCTAACCTAACCTAACCTATGCAATCGGTACTTCGATGCCTTCCTCATTCAATTGGGCTAGAACGCTTCCGATGTCCCATTGACGTGCATCGCAGACAATTGTACAAGGAAAAGAATAATCTGGGGTGGCCAGAACAGGGGCTGATGTCAGCAAGGATTTCAAATCATCAAAAGCAATTTGGGCTTGCGGATTCCATTCCAACTTTCTGCTCTTTTTCAAAAGCTCGGTGAGCGGACAAGTAACAGTCGAAAAGTTAGGAATAAATCGCCTGTACCAGCCTGCTAGTCCTAAGAAACGACGCATTCGCCGAACAGTTGTGGGAACAGGAAATTCAGAAATCGCACTAATCTTATCGGTGTCCGTTTTCAGAGTTCCATTCCCTATAATAAAACCTAAATATTTGACCTCTTTCATGCAAAACTTACTTTTGCTGATGATGATGATGATGATGATGATAAATGGGGTTTTGTAGCACTGCGACCCATATGGATATATTGCGCTCCCCCCTGACTAGTGCTATAGAGCCAGTGCATGCCCGTCCCTATAGCACCCCGTCCATACCAATGCTTCTTAAGAATCCAATAATATGGAGCGGGTTCAGTGAATGTCGCATAGACATTCTCTTCTCTGACGGATCGTTGCTCCGCACTCGGTGAGTAGATGCCATGGGGTCTCCTCCGCTTCCCCACAGAGTGTGCAGCTTCCATTCTCTTCTTACATTACTTCTACTTAGTCCCAATACTAGCGGGACCTCTTTGGGTTGGGTTAGGTTGCGGTGGCAGCTAATGCTCACTTAGACCATTCGCGGTCCTTTGTGTTACCACAGGATCTTACACCTTTCCCCCATTCAGAAGATCCATTCAGAGCTCTTAATGAATCGGAGTATATCTCGCACTTTGCCGTTTTTGAGCTCTGATAGGTTATTGATTATCCGCTTACCCAAGTGATCGTTCCTTCTGTGCATTAGTGCCGGACATGAGCAAAGAAGATGCTCTATGGTCTCTTCCTCCTCCTCGTCCAAGCAACCTCTGCAGAAGTCATTATATTCGCCACCCATCCTTCTCGCGTGTTTCCCTAGGAGGCAGTGTCCTGTCATTATCCCTACAACCGTTCTTAGTTCACGTCTTTGTAGGGAAATAAGCGCAGTTGAGCGCTTCAAGTCCAGCTTCGGCCAGACCTGTCTTAAAATATTGCAAGTGTTGGTGTTTTCCCACCTTACATTTGTTATTGTTTCTGCCTCTTTCCGAAGCTCAAGTTTCAGTGTCGCGATAGGACTCCCCACCTCCGCCCTTTCCGGTAGCAGCTGGAGAGTCGTACCACGTCTAGCTAACTCGTCCACCCTTCAGTTCCCCTCGACATCCGTGTGGCCCGGGACCCATATGATCCTTATATTGAACTGCTCACTCTTCTCGTTAAGAGAGGAGTGACCGCTCAACGCCACCTTATATTTGAGTGAGACCGCCTCCAACGATTTTATGGCCTCCTGGCTGTCCACATAAATGTTAATCTTCTTTGAGGATAATACATCAGCCAGCTCATTACCTCTTCAATCGCTATCACCTCAGCCTGGTATACGCTGCAGCGATCAGGTAGACGGACAGAGATTGCTGCTTTCTGTTTGCCAAATATGTCTAGTGGGATCAGGTGGAGCATAACCTCTAGAGCACGAGTAGATGTAGATCTCAGCGCCCCGCTTATAAGCATGCAGGCCACTCTTTGTACCTTCCCCAATATACTTGTATACGTGGTTTTTTCCATAGTTGGCCACCATACGCTTACCCCATACAGTAGTATTGGTCTCACTACCGACGTGTAAAGCCAGTGTACCAGCTTTGGTTTCAAAACCCATTTTTTACCAATGGCATTTTTGCACGAGTATAAAGCAATGTTAGCTGTTTCTTGTCTAAGATTGTCCCCAGAAATCTTGCTTTATCACAAAAAAAATTCTGACGATTCGTATGCTTGCAGGGAGCCTGTTAAATAATCGACAAGAAACGATGGTGTAGAATCGGCTAAAATGTGTTGAATGAAAAGAAGGAACATCTACTATAAAGCCTGAGTTGCTACGTAGATTCAAACCTATATTTGGAGTCCTATAAAAACCACTTCTTTTAAAGAACACTTTCAATGCTTTAAAGTAATATAAGTGCCTTACTGGTAGTATTCCTAGGAATCTGAAAAACTCCATTGAATGGGCTAGACGACTTGCATTACAAATATTCCTAATAACACACTTTTGCAGCACAGCCAATTGCTGAATTTTATTGAAATATGCACCTCCTCAACAGATTATTACATATTGCAATTTAGAGTGGAAAAGGCCATAATAAATTGCCTTTAAGGTATTAATATTTAAATAATTTCGAAGACGGTAAAAGTATCGAATTACTGAAAGTAAGTATCTTTTTAAGATTTCAATATGTTCAAACCAAATGAGGTTTTTGTCAAACGTCACACCTAGTTATTTAAAAGTGATTACGTTTTCTACTACGAAGCATTTTGCATCGCATATCTGTTCATTTGCAAAAGTGGCATAAGAACCGTGTATAATGCAATCACTATTACATAATTTGTGACGCAAACAATTAGAAGAGTGAAAAACGATATCACAAGTAGGTAAATACTGTGAAGTAAGGCGGAAATACATTAGTTTGGTTTTGTTGCTGACAACTAATTGGTTTTTTGCAAACCATTCTATTAGCAAATGTATGTCGTGGCTTAAATCAGCAACCAGATTGAACGAGTTTGCAGAATTATATGCAATGCCAAGATCATCCGCAAAGGCTGTGATTTTACCCATTAAGGGGAGATCAAAAATCGAATTCAAGTAAATTAAAAACAAGATGGGGCCAAGAACAGATCCTTGCGGTACTCCTTGTATAATACATTTTGAATTACTAACCTTATCACTGACAATAACCCTTTGGGATCTATTGGTAAGATACGACTTAAACCAGTCGTAAATGAAACCACGAAAACCAGCATTATATAGTTTAGATAAAAGTAATTTATGGTTTACCATATCGAAAGCTTTAGTTATATCAACAAAAAGACCTGCACAAGAGCTTTTAGAATCAAGACCCTTATGCATAACTGAGTAAAAGTCGAGAACAGCATCTTCAGTAGAAAGGCCTGTTCTAAAACCAAATTGTGCAGAACTAAGGTAATTTATCTTGCTAAGATAAGCAAGGACTCTGTTTTTAACCGCTTTTTCAAAAAATTTTGAAATTGAAAGTAATAAATTGGTCTATAGTTGTTTTTGTCTTCTTAAAAAGAGGTATTACATTTGCGCATTTTAATTCACATCATCATCATACGCTACCACTTGTATCCCCTATCTCTCCAGTTTCAACAGCAATTCGTTGATTACTATATTCCGGAGTAGAGGGGATAATACACCTCCTTGCGGTGTTCCTCTAACTGCCTGCCCTTTTAAGATGGAACCACCCAGCTCCGCACTAATAATCCTGCCTAGAAGCATATGATTGATTAGTTTGCTTGTAGGGTAGTCCACCTCTAGGTCTGACAGTCCTTTACAGATTGCCTCTGTTTTAACGTTGTTGAACGCACCCTCGATATCCAAGAATGCTACTAGTGTATACTCCTGGGAGTATATTGATTTCTAAATTGTGCTTACTAAGGTGTGTAAGGCTGTGTGTACAGACTTCCCCTTGCATTAAGCATGTTGGGACTTTGCCCAACTGCTAGGTTTTACCTTAGCCCTTATATGAACATCTATCAATCTTTCCAGGGTTTTCAAAAGAAAGGATGATAGAGTTATAGGTCTTAGGTCTTTTGGGTAGCCATGTGAGCTTTAACCCGCCTTCGGTATAAAAACTACCTTAACTTCCTTCCAAGCCCTAGGAATGTACGTCAGCTTTATACACTCTGTGAAAATTGCCTCTAACCATGGGAGTATAAACTCCGAGTTATTCTGAATTTCCGCAGGGATTATCCCATCTGCGCCAGCCGATTTGAAGGGTTTGAATCCGCTTATCGCCCACTGGATTCGCGTTTTGCTCACGTTGGGTCCTGCTCATTTCTGAATCACATACCCGAGTTGAGTCAGGAAAGTGAGTCTACATGAGCAGTTCCAACGATTCCTCACTCGAGATCGTCCATGAACCATCCGGCTTTATTAAATAACTTGGAGTGGTTTTTGTCGTAGAGAGAATCTTTCGTAGACGAGAGGTCTCCGAGGCTCCTTCCATCTTATCACGGAAGAGCCTCCAAGACGTCCTCTGCACCTTTCTCAATTCCATCTTATAGTTTCTGAGATGTTCCTTGTAGGAATCCCAGTCCAGAGCCAGTCCCGTTCTTTTGGCTTTATTGAAAGCTTTCCTGCTTGCCTTCTGATAGGTCCCTAACTCCGCGGACCACCAAGTTGGCTTTTGTTTGCCCCTTGGTTTTATCACAGGGCAGGCAGCATTGAAGGAGCGATTCATGGCACCTGTTACAGTATCTACCATGGTATCTATTTCTTCTATAGTGACTGGTGGCTTTGGAGCCACCGGTAGTAGTTTCCCTAGCATCTCCCTATAGATACCTCAGTTTGTCCTTTTCTTATTTTTAAATGACTCACGAAGGGCAGGTTTGATATCTAGCTTGAAGATTAAATAGCGATGGTCCGATAATGAGTGTTATTTTGCAAACTTCCATTCTTTTACCTTATACGCTATAAAGTCTGATACGAGAGTTACATCGAATACATCTCGCCTATTCTTTATTATGAAAGTGGGCTCTTGCCAAATATTACAAATAGCGAGGTTCGTATTTAATAAGTATTCAAAAAATGACTCACCTCTCTCATTTACGTCGGTGCTGCCCCATATTGTATGGTGAGCATTTGCCTCATATCCTAGGATCGCACCAATTTTTCTATTCTCTGCATCAGAGATGAGCTCCTCTAGCATTTATGGTGGAGTCTGCTTTTCCCGGTCCATATATGAAGAAACCAGCCAGAATTTTTCGTTTCCGACTTCAATGCTGGCTGCAGCTATATCACCGTCACTATATTTTGATAAAAAAAATATATTCAGGTTAGTTTTACTCAGAATACAAGATCTGATCTTCTCTGACTTACTTGAGTATAGGACTTTATACCCTTTAAATCTGAGCCCACAGATCCTAGCTCCATTTATCCATGGCTCTTGGATTAGGACGAGATCTTCCCCCGTTTCTGCTAATCTAAGTAGAAGAGCTGCCGAAGCGGTTTTTGTATGGTGAAAGTTTATTTGAATTATGTTTAACATATTTATACTTACCTTCGTCCCATCGTTAGCATTCATGCTACCTCAGTCTCCGAGGATCCGCCGGCACATTCCGTCTCGTTCCCCTTTGTCTCAATGACCGTCTTGTTGACGGTGCTTTCTTCAATGGAGTCCGACAAGTTTCCTCGTCAGACTCCATAGCAAAAAGGTTGCCCATCCTCGATACCAACAAGGACTCGCTGGACCGACTGTCAGTCCCTAGGGCAAGCCCGATATCAACAGGGCAGTCGGGACCCCCGTGATCGGAATGGTCCGCTCCTTTACCCTTGTTGACATCGTCTGCTTTATAGACCTTGAGAGTTATCGACCCGAAACCGAAGTTGATAACTCCCTTAGTACTTGCAAGAGGAGCCAGGGATTCCTCGTTGATTACCATAGTTGATAATCGAAAGTTACCCTTAGCCTCCTCCTGTTTCACAATCTTCCAGTTTGATGCCGGAAGATCTGAATTGCTGGCTGCGGTTATCTCTATAACAACTTTAGCGTCGGCAGGTTCGGTAGGCAGCCAGACGCGCGCCCTTGGCCTGCTACGAATCTTCCCTGCTTACGGCTGCAAGCTTTGCTCCTGGCCACACTTCACCCACTTCGGCACTTTTTTATAGAGATCAACCGATCTCTGATCAGAACACGCCGTCAGCTTGACGCTTCAACCTCTTCCTGAGACCTTTGCCTTTTCGGCCCTATGTCCTTGGCTGGGTTTTTTCCACCTTCCGAAGTCAACTTCGCCCATGCTATGGACTCCTTTTGTCATTTCGTTAGCTGCTCCTCAGGGATACCAGCCAACTTTACCAAGACTTTAAAAGCCGCTCGACGATCCCGGTACCGTTTCTTCGTCGGCGGTATAGTGCGTGACCCGTTATCGGCTTCACTTTTGCTGGTGGTGCTGGTTCCTGGCCTATGAGCCTTAGGATCCAATACTACCTTGGATTTAGCGGGGGTCCTGGCCGCTTTAAATCATTTCAATCAATCAATCATTTAATTTACGGTTAGAACCACTTGCCATGCTTGTTTCCAGCTTTTGGTGAGTGCTGGTCTCGTTTTGTTGCGGCATTTGGTGAGTGCCGGTCTCGGTTTTAGAAGAAAGTTTTTTAGTACCCGAATACGCGGGTAAGGTAGGATACATCTAGAGGTTACCAGGTATCTAGATGGCTCCGATATTTATGGGCCCCCAGCCTGATCGATCCTCGGCTCGGGTCGCGTTACTCCTTGATCCAGCTCATTAGTTGTCATTTAGCGTTACCCGCTCCGCACCTAGGTTTCGAAACTCACAACCTCTGTCCGCAGCTAGAGGTGAGCCTAGGGCACCACACTCCAGTCACGGTCAGAGGACCCGGAGGCGACAACAATTAGGAAGCACCTCTTTAAGTTATAGTTCCCCAACATTTCCTTTGCTTGCCGTAGGCCTGGGAGATTCTCCCATCTTTCGGAAGCGGCTGCCTTTCCCATACTGCGTACCTCTTCCCGCATTTTGTGGTTCCCTATGCCACAGAAGGGTTCTGGCCCTACAAGCGGAGTTTCTGCTCCTTTATTCGCGAGCCTATCCTCAGTTAGCTGCCCATATAGCAACTCATGAAAGTGCTCTTCCCATCGCTCTAAGATGCATTTAAGATAGGCGATCAGATTTCCCTCTTTGTTCTTGCAGTATGTGCAACGCGGTGTATATTGCGTCATACTCTCTCTCTTTGGTATAACTTCCGCGCCTGGTGCGTTTCTTGCTCTCTGTGCTGTTCTAGTTCACGGACGAGATTCTTCTCCCAGGCTGCTTTCTTTCGCCGGTGAACTGTTTGTTCATATCTTCTGAGCTCTTTATTTTTATCTTCGCGTGTTCGCGTTCTATAAGATTGTTGCATTGCTCGGTACGCAACATTCTTACGTTAAGTCGCTCGCTTACATTCGTCATCGAACCAGTCGCTCCGATCTCTACGGCAACTGCCTAAGATGGATACCCAGGTGGCTTTCTGGATATTTTTACGCGCAAACCTTATACTCGCAACGACCAATTATTGCTTGCTGCCATCTCTACGACTCGTTGTCCATTGTCATTAGTGTTCTCGTGTAAGCTATGGGTGCTAATGTACTGTCTGAATACTGGCATTCATATCCCCTAGAATGATTTGTACGTCATACTGAGGGCAGGCATGGAGTTCCCGTTCGACTGATTCAAAGAATTCCTCTTTTTCATCATCTGGGGAATCCTCTGTAGGTGCGTGAACGTTTATGAGGCTTATGTTTTTAAATTTGCCCCACACGCGAAGCCGATAACGGTGGGTTTCATTCTTTTGCTGACTAGAAACCCCGCCCCGAGCACATGTCTTGCATGACAGCTGTAATATATGTCATATTCTGATTTTTGTAAGACACCATTCCCCGTCCACCGCATCTCCTGGATTGCTGTTATGTCAGCCTTATATTTTTAGACAGGGTATCGGCCAGCTGCCGTGCAGCTCGAGCTCTACACAGTGAGCGTATGTTCCATGAGAAAATTCTTAAATCGTTTAGCCGTTTTCGTTGCCGTGGTCGTCGTCGTTGATCGTCGTTGGGTTCCGTAATAATCATTTTTTACAGGCGAGGTTATTGGCCTCGCGACAGCCTTCCTTTGAAGGAACTAGCCCGATCATTCAGCTTTTCCTGCATTGGAGGAAAATTACCGACGGCCACCACGTGGGGGTTTGATCGCACTTCCACCAGTTAGAGATAGTTACGGCTACCTGCAATTCTAGAGCATTCTGTGTTGTTCCCCCTATTCTGCTGATGGCTGACTGCCAATTCTACATGAGTAATATTATTATATAACGGGTGTTTTTTTTTGGAGGTTTGTTTTTCCGATAGATGTCGTTTTATTTTATGACAGTTGTTTTGACAGCTCAAAGTGGCATTTCATCAGCCATACAATAACCAGGAATGTCTCTGTGCCCCGGCACCCAGCACAGGTGAATGTTGAAATGCTCTGCCATCTCAAGAGACGATCGGCAATTCCGGGCCAGAATGGAATTTGTGGAGACTGATTCCATGGACTTAAGCGCTATCCGAGAAAATTTGGATATCCTTAACAGATATGACATTACTCTTCAGCCAAGACGAGGCTTCCTTAATCGCCATGATTTCCGCTTGGAAAACAATACAGTGATCAGGAAGACGAAAGAGAGACTTAGTTTTTTTTTTAAAAAGACACCTCCGCCAACCCCTTCATCAGTTTTCGACCCGTCTGTGCAGAAGTGAATTCCTTCATTTTCCAAGTAGATACCTTTCTCAAAAGAAGACCTGGAGGGGATGGAAACCTGGAAGTTTTTGTTGAAGTGGAGCTGCGGAATGGTGTAGTCTAAGTTGACAAGTGGAGTCCTGACTGAATTCAGGATAGAAGAGTGGACGAAATCATTCACGGTCCACTGAGAGATTGCTCTGAGGCGAGTAGCCGCGCTTGCAGCCAGTTGTCTGCCGAAGATGTCGAGTGGAGCAAGGTTGAGCAGAATGTCCAGTGTAGCAGAGGGAGTTGTACGAAGCGCTCCGCTAACACAAACACAAGCTGATCTTTGGACTCTGCTTAATTTGTCGCGATTGATCGCTTTATCTAATGCAGTCCACCAAACAGCTACACCGTATAGCAGAATAGGTCTGACTACTGCTGTGTACAGCCAATGAGTGATTTGCGGTTAAAGATTCCATTTACTTCCTATGACTTTTTTGCTTGAGAAGAGTTCCACTGTGGCTTTACAGACTCTTTTTTGTATGTTGGGTTTCCAGCTCAGCTTACTATCGAGATAAGACCAAGATATTTGGCCTTATCGGAGAAAGTCAAGCTTGTGCCCTTGATGGACGGAGGATTGACGATTGGGATTTTGTACTTCCTCGTGAAGAGGACAAGTTCGGTTTTTTGGGGGTTTACCCCTAGACCACAATGATCTGCCCACTTATTAGCTTATTTTGAGCATTCTGCAGAAGTTCTTTCAATGTGTGTGGGTGCTTTCTTGAGACGGCTATGACAACGTCTTCCGCATAGGCGATCACTCCGCAGCCCTTCCCCCTCAATATTTCTCGCAAAAATTGAATAAAGCACAGAGAAATTACTCAGTGACCGAGCAGGAATGCCTTGCAGCTGTTCAGAGCGTAAAGAAATTTCGTTTCGTTGCTATGACAAGAGTTTTCGATCATAACCGATCACGCTAGCCTTCAATGGTTGATGAATCAAAAAGATCAATCTTATCGTCGCTTAGAGCATACCTAGGCATAGACCATACATCTTGTGACTTAAACGTGAGTACCATTTCTTGGTCCCATAGAAACACTATCCACCAATCCACCGGATTCTCCCCGTATAATCTCGTCTTCGGACAAAACATGGTTACGCATGCCTCTGATTATCGATTACTGCGAAACTTAAACTTGATTTCCTCTGAGGAAGACTCTCGTTTTGCTCGTCAGGATGCTTTCGCGCTGCTCAGACAAAAGGCGAAAGAAAACATGAATGTTGCACACGATAAAATCTTCGAAAGATATTATTTGCGATTTAGGCCCATTACGTTCGATTCGGAGAAGAAGTTTTTAATCGTAACTGGCTCCAACTTTCGTCAAGTCCAAAGTAAGGAAAAAGTTAGGCACAGCCTATTATGAAATTTAGAATGCGAAAGGAAAACTCATAGGCATGTACCATGCAAAGGGTCTGCAAAAGTGAAAATCGCATGAATAGTCCCTTTCCAGCTAATGAAGCTTTGAACACAGTTCGCGTTCATTATCTGTTTTGTAGCGGACACCTTGATTTGGTTGTAATTGTATTTTTTGGAAACCCCTGGCAACCCTAGTCCAATCGCATAATTATTTTCTTTATAATATAAAGATTTTATAATATAAAGATTTTATAATATAAAGAAAATAATTATGCGATTGGACTAGGGTTGCCAGGGGTTTCCAAAAAATACAATTACAACCAAATCAAGGTGTCCGCTACAAAACAGATAATGAACGCGAACTGTGTTCAAAGCTTCATTAGCTGGAAAGGGACTATTCATGCGATTTTCACTTTTGCAGACCCTTTGCATGGTACATGCCTATGAGTTTTCCTTTCGCATTCTAAATTTCATAATAGGCTGTGCCTAACTTTTTCCTTACTTTGGACTTGACGAAAGTTGGAGCCAGTTACGATTAAAAACTTCTTCTCCGAATCGAACGTAATGGGCCTAAATCGCAAATAATATCTTTCGAAGATTTTATCGTGTGCAACATTCATGTTTTCTTTCGCCTTTTGTCTGAGCAGCGCGAAAGCATCCTGACGAGCAAAACGAGAGTCTTCCTCAGAGGAAATCAAGTTTAAGTTTCGCAGTAATCGATAATCAGAGGCATGCGTAACCATGTTTTGTCCGAAGACGAGATTATACGGGGAGAATCCGGTGGATTGGTGGATAGTGTTTCTATGGGACCAAGAAATGGTACTCACGTTTAAGTCACAAGATGTATGGTCTATGCCTAGGTATGCTCTAAGCGACGATAAGATTGATCTTTTTGATTCATCAACCATTGAAGGCTAGCGTGATCGGTTATGATCGAAAACTCTTGTCATAGCAACGAAACGAAATTTCTTTACGCTCTGAACAGCTGCAAGGCATTCCTGCTCGGTCACTGAGTAATTTCTCTGTGCTTTATTCAATTTTTGCGAGAAATATTGAGGGGGAAGGGCTGCGGAGTGATCGCCTATGCGGAAGACGTTGTCATAGCCGTCTCAGGAAAGCACCCACACACATTGAAAGAACTTCTGCAGAATGCTCAAAATAAGCTAATAAGTGGGCAGATCATTGTGGTCTAGGGGTAAACCCCCAAAAACCGAACTTGTCCTCTTCACGAGGAAGTACAAAATCCCAATCGTCAATCCTCCGTCCATCAAGGGCACAAGCTTGACTTTCTCCGATAAGGCCAAATATCTTGGTCTTATCTCGATAGTAAGCTGAGCTGGAAACCCAACATACAAAAAAGAGTCTGTAAAGCCACAGTGGAACTCTTCTCAAGCAAAAAAGTCATAGGAAGTAAATGGAATCTTTAACCGCAAATCACTCATTGGCTGTACACAGCAGTAGTCAGACCTATTCTGCTATACGGTGTAGCTGTTTGGTGGACTGCATTAGATAAAGCGATCAATCGCGACAAATTAAGCAGAGTCCAAAGATCAGCTTGTGTTTGTGTTAGCGGAGCGCTTCGTACAACTCCCTCTGCTACACTGGACATTCTGCTCAACCTTGCTCCACTCGACATCTTCGGCAGACAACTGGCTGCAAGCGCGGCTACTCGCCTCAGAGCAATCTCTCAGTGGACCGTGAATGATTTCGTCCACTCTTCTATCCTGAATTCAGTCAGGACTCCACTTGTCAACTTAGACTACACCATTCCGCAGCTCCACTTCAACAAAAACTTCCAGGTTTCCATCCCCTCCAGGTCTTCTTTTGAGAAAGGTATCTACTTGGAAAATGAAGGAATTCACTTCTGCACAGACGGGTCGGAGGTGTCTTTTTTAAAAAAAAAACTAAGTCTCTCTTTCGTCTTCCTGATCACTGTATTGTTTTCCAAGCGGAAATCATGGCGATTAAGGAAGCCTCGTCTTGGCTGAAGAGTAATGTCATATCTGTTAAGGATATCCAAATTTTCTCGGATAGCGCTTAAGTCCATGGAATCAGTCTCCACAAATTCCATTCTGGCCCGGAATTGCCGATCGTCTCTTGAGATGGCAGAGCATTTCAACATTCACCTGTGCTGGGTGCCGGGGAACAGAGACATTCCTGGTTATTGTATGGCTGATGAACTCGCCAAACTACACTACCCCTATTGCCTGAATATGGTTCACTAGGCATGCCGATCGCTACGTGCAAACTCATGTTTAACGAGATGCTATAATAAAAACTAATTATAGATGGTCAAACGGTACAACTTGCATAGGAACGAACAAATCTGGACCAAGCTAGATTCGAAACGCTCCAAGTGTTTGATCTCTGAAAGACTGCACATTAGTGCCATTATAGGTGTCATAACTAGACACTGTCTCATAGGCAAGCATGCAGAAGGACTAGGAGTCCTTTTCAACAATTTCTGCAGAAGCTGTATGGAGGAGGAGGAGGAGGAAACCACTTTCCATCTATTTTGTACGTGCCCAACCTTCTCGAATAGCTCCATCTGGGAGCGTTCTTTTTCAACGATCCCAACGATCTAACCGAAATTGACATTAATAGTCTCTTGCGCTTCATACGAAGCTCCAAGTGGTTCAACAAGTAGGCGTGGAATTTTCCTAGATACTTATGGTATCACAACGGACCTCCTTGGTCTAAGTGCGTCGGTTTTGACTGACGGCCACTTCAACCTAACCTAACCTATGCAATCGGTACTTCAATGCCTTCCTCATTCAATTTCAAATCATCAAAAGCAATTTGGGCTTGCAGATTCCATTTAAACTTTCTGCTCTTTTTCAAAAGCTCGGTGAGTGGACAAGTAACAGTCGAAAAGTTAGGAGTAAATCGCCTGTACCAGCCTGCTAGTCCTAAGAAACGACGCATTCGCCGAACAGTTGTGGGAACAGGAAATTCAGAAATCGCACTAATCTTATCGGTGTCAGTTTTAAGAGTTCCATTCCGTATAATAAAACCTAAATATTTGACCTCTTTCATGCAAAACTTACTTTTGCTGATGATGATGATAAATGGGGTGTTGTAGCACTGCGACCCATTCTATTGCGCTCCCCCCTGACTAGTGCTATAGAGCCAGTGCATGCCCGTCCCTATAGCACCCCGTCCATACCAATGCTTCTTAAGAATCCAATAATATGGAGCGGGTTCAGTGAATGTCGCATAGACATTCTCTTCTCTGACGGATCGGTGCTCCGCACTCGGTGAGTAGATACCATGGGATCTCCTCCGCTTCCCCACAGAGTCTGCAGCTTCCATCCTCTTCTATTTTTAACTTCTTTAGGTGCCCCTTCAGTCCCAATACTAGCGGGACCTCTTTGGGTTAGGTTAGGTTGCGGTGGCAGCTAATGCTCACTCAGACCATTCGCGGTCCTTTGTGTTACCACAAGATCTTACACCTTTCTCCTTTTCAGAAGATCCATTCAGAGCTCTTAATGAATCGGAGTATATCTCGCACTTTGCCGTTTTTGAGCAACCTCTGCAGAAGTCATTATATTCGACACCCATCCTTCTCGCGTGTTTCCCTAGGAGGCAGTGTCCTGTCATTATCCCTACAACCGTTCTTAGTTCACGTCTTTGCAGGGAAATAAGCGCAGTTGAGCGCTTCAAGTCCAGCTTCGGCCAGACCTGTCTTAAAATATTGCAAGTGTTGGTGTTTTCCCACCTTACATTTGTTATTGTTTCTGCCTCTTTCCGAAGCTCAAGTTTCAGTGTCGCGATAGGACTCCCCACCTCCGCCCGTAGCAGCTGGAGAGTCGTACCACGTCTAGCTAACTCGTCCACCCTGCAGTTCCCCTCGACATCCGTGTGGCCCGGGACCCATATGATCCTTATATTGAACTGCTCACTCTTCTCGTTAAGAGAGGAGTGACAGCTCAACGCCACCTTATATTTGAGTGAGACCGCCTCCAACGATTTTATGGCCTCCTGGCTGTCCACATAAGTGTTAATCTTCTTTGAGGATAATACATCAGCCAGCTCATTACCTCTTCAATCGCTATCACCTCAGCCTGGTATACGCTGCAGCGATCAGGTAGATCATTGTGGTCTAGGGGTAAACCCCCAAAAAACTTAACTTGTCCTCTTCACGAGGAAGTACAAAATCCCACTCGTCAATCCTCCGTCCATCAAGGGCACAAGCTTGACTTTCTCCGATAAGGCCAAATATTGTATGGTGAGCATTTGCCTCACATCCTAGGATCGCACCAATTTTTCTATTCTCTGCATCAAAGATGAGCTCCTCTAGCATTTTTGGTGGAGTCTGCTTTTCCCGGTCCATATATGCAGAAACCAGCCAGAATTTTTCGTTTCCGTCTTCAATGCTGGCCGCAGTTATATCACCGTCACTATATTGTGATAAAAAAAATATATTCAGGTTAGTTTTACTCAGAATACAAGATCTGATCTTCTCTGACTTACTTGAGTATAGGACCTTATACCCTTTAAATCCGAGCCCACAGATCCTAGCTCCATTTATCCATGGCTCTTGAATTAGGACGAGATCTTCCCCCGTTTCTGCTAATCTAAGTAGAAGAGCTGCCGAAGCGGTTTTGGTATGGTGAAAGTTTATTTGAATTATGTTTAACATATTTATACTTACCTTCGTCCCATCGTTAGCATTCATGCTACCTCAGTCTCCGAGGATCCGCCGGCACATTCCGTCTCGTTCCCCTTTGTCTTAATGACCGTCTTGTTGACGGTGCTTTCTTCAATGGAGTCCGACAAGTTTCCACGTCAGACTCCATAGCAAAAAGGTTGCCCATCCTCGATACCAACAAGGACTCGCTGGACCGACTGTCAGTCCCTAGGGCAAGCCCGATATCAACAGGGCAGTCGGGACCCCCGTGATCGGAATGGTCCGCTCCTTTACCCTTGTTGACATCGTCTGCCTTATAGACCTTGAGAGTTATCGACCCGAAACCGAAGGTGATAACTCCCTTAGTACTTGCAAGAGGAGCCAGGGATTCCTGGTTGATTACCATAGTTGATAATCGAAAGTTACCCTTAGCCTCCTCCTGTTTCACAATCTTCCAGTTTGATGCCGGAAGATCTGGATTGCTGGCTGCGGTTATCTCTATAACAACTTTAGCGTCGGCAGGTTCGGTAGGAAGCCAGACGCGCGCCCTTGGCCTGCTACGAATCTTCCCTGCTTACGGCTGCAAGCTTTGCTCCTGGCCACACTTCACCCACTTCGGCACTTTTTTTATAGAGATCAACCGATCTCTGATCAGAACACGCCGTCAGCTTGACGCTTCAACCTCTTCCTGAGACCTTTGCCTTTTCGGCCCTATGTCCTTGGCTGGGTTTTTTCCACCTTCCGAAGTCAACTTCGCCCATGCTATGGACTCCTTTTGTCATTTCGTTAGCTGCTCCTCAGGGATACCAGCCAACTTTACCAAGACTTTAAAAGCCGCTCGACGATCCCGGTACCGTTTCTTCGTCGGCGGTATAGTGCGTGACCCGTTATCGGCTTCACTTTTGCTGGTGGTGCTGGTTCCTGGCCTATGAGCCTTAGGATCCAATACTACCTTGGATTTAGCGGGGGTCCTGGCCGCTTTAAATCATTTCAACCAATCAATCATTTAATTTACGGTTAGAGCCACTTGCCACGCTTGTTTCCAGCTTTTGGTGAGTGCTGGTCTCGTTTTGTTTCGGCATTTGGTGAGTGCCGGTCTCGGTTTTAGAAGAAAGTTTTTTAGTACCCGAATACGCGGGTAAGGTAGGATACATCTAGAGGTTACCAGGTATCTAGATGGCTCCGATATTTATGGGCCCCCAGCCTGATCGATCCTCGGCTCGGGTCGCGTTACTCCTTGATCCAGCTCATTAGTTGTCATTTAGCGTTACCCGCTCCGCACCTAGGTTTCGAAACTCACAACCTCTGTCCGCAGCTAGAGGTGAGCCTAGGGCACCACACTCCAGTCACGGTCAGAGGACCCGGAGGCGACAACAATTAGGAAGCACCTCTTTAAGTTATAGTTCCCCAACATTTCCTTTGCTTGCCGTAGGCCTGGGAGATTCTCCCATCTTTCGGAAGCGGCTGCCTTTCCCATACTGCGTACCTCTTCCCGCATTTTGTGGTTCCCTATGCCACAGAAGGGTTCTGGCCCTACAAGCGGAGTTTCTGCTCCTTTATTCGCGAGCCTATCCTCAGTTAGCTGCCCATATAGCAACTCATGAAAGTGCTCTTCCCATCGCTCTAAGATGCATTTAAGATAGGCGATCAGATTTCCCTCTTTGTTCTTGCAGTATGTGCAACGCGGTGTATATTGCGTCATACTCTCTCTCTTTGGTATAACTTCCGCGCCTGGTGCGTTTCTTGCTCTCTGTGCTGTTCTAGTTCACGGACGAGATTCTTCTCCCAGGCTGCTTTCTTTCGCCGGTGAACTGTTTGTTCATATCTTCTGAGCTCTTTATTTTTATCTTCGCGTGTTCGCGTTCTATAAGATTGTTGCATTGCTCGGTACGCAACATTCTTACGTTCAGTCGCTCGCTTACATTCGTCATCGAACCAGTCGCTCCGATCTCTACGGCAACTGCCTAAGATGGATACCCAGGTGGCTTTCTGGATATTTTTACGCGCAAACCTTATACTCGCAACGACCAATTATTGCTTGCTGCCATCTCTACGACTCGTTGTCCATTGTCATTAGTGTTCTCGTGTAAGCTATGGGTGCTAATGTACTGTCTGAATACTGGCATTCATATCCCCTAGAATGATTTGTACGTCATACTGAGGGCAGGCATGCCCGTTCGACTGATTCAAAGAATTCCTCTTTTTCATCATCTGGGGAATCCTCTGTAGGTGCGTGAACGTTTATGAGGCTTATGTTTTTAAATTTGCCCCACACGCGAAGCCGATAACGGTGGGTTTCATTCTTTTGCTGACTAGAAACCCCGCCCCGAGCACATGTCTTGCATGACAGCTGTAATATATGTCATATTCTGATTTTTGTAAGACACCATTCCCCGTCCACCGCATCTCCTGGATTGCTGTTATGTCAGCCTTATATTTTTAGACAGGGTATCGGCCAGCTGCCGTGCAGCTCGAGCTCTACACAGTGAGCGTATGTTCCATGAGAAAATTCTTAAATCGTTTAGCCGTTTTCGTTGCCGTGGTCGTCGTCGTTGATCGTCGTTGGGTTCCGTAATAATCATTTTTTACAGGCGAGGTTATTGGCCTCGCGACAGCCTTCCTTTGAAGGAACTAGCCCGATCATTCAGCTTTTCCTGCATTGGAGGAAAATTACCGACGGCCACCACGTGGGGGTTTGATCGCACTTCCACCAGTTAGAGATAGTTACGGCTACCTGCAATTCTAGAGCATTCTGTGTTGTTCCCCCTATTCTGCTGATGGCTGACTGCCAATTCTACATGAGTAATATTATTATATATAAAGAAAATAATTATGCGATTGGACTAGGGTTGCCAGGGGTTTCCAAAAAATACAATTACAACCAAATCAAGGTGTCCGCTACAAAACAGATAATGAACGCGAACTGTGTTCAAAGCTTCATTAGCTGGAAAGGGACTATTCATGCGATTTTCACTTTTGCAGACCCTTTGCATGGTACATGCCTATGAGTTTTTCTTTCGCATTCTAAATTTCATAATAGGCTGTGCCTAACTTTTTCCTTACTTTGGACTTGACGAAAGTTGGAGCCAGTTACGATTAAAAACTTCTTCTCCGAATCGAACGTAATGGGCCTAAATCGCAAATAATATCTTTCGAAGATTTTATCGTGTGCAACATTCATGTTTTCTTTCGCCTTTTGTCTGAGCAGCGCGAAAGCATCCTGACGAACAAAACGAGAGTCTTCCTCAGAGGAAATCAAGTTTAAGTTTCGCAGTAATCGATAATCAGAGGCATGCGTAACCATGTTTTGTCCGAAGACGAGATTATACGGGGAGAATCCGGTGGATTGGTGGATAGTGTTTCTATGGGACCAAGAAATGGTACTCACGTTTAAGTCACAAGATGTATGGTCTATGCCTAGGTATGCTCTAAGCGACGATAAGATTGATCTTTTTGATTCATCAACCATTGAAGGCTAGCGTGATGATCGAAAACTCTTGTCATAGCAACGAAACGAAATTTCTTTACGCTCTGAACAGCTGCAAGGCATTCCTGCTCGGTCACTGAGTAATTTCTCTGTGCTTTATTCAATTTTTGCGAGAAATATTGAGGGGGAAGGGCTGCGGAGTGATCGCCTATGCGGAAGACGTTGTCATAGCCGTCTCAGGAAAGCACCCACACACATTGAAAGAACTTCTGCAGAATGCTCAAAATAAGCTAATAAGTGGGCAGATCATTGTGGTCTAGGGGTAAACCCCCAAAAAACCGAACTTGTCCTCTTCACGAGGAAGTACAAAATCCCAATCGTCAATCCTCCGTCCATCAAGGGCACAAGCTTGACTTTCTCCGATAAGGCCAAATATCTTGGTCTTATTCTGGATAGTAAGCTGAGCTGGAAACCCAACATACAAAAAAGAGTCTGTAAAGCCACAGTGGAACTCTTCTCAAGCAAAAAAGTCATAGGAAGTAAATGGAATCTTTAACCGCAAATCACTCATTGGCTGTACACAGCAGTAGTCAGACCTATTCTGCTATACGGTGTAGCTGTTTGGTGGACTGCATTAGATAAAGCGATCAATCGCGACAAATTAAGCAGAGTCCAAAGATCAGCTTGTGTTTGTGTTAGCGGAGCGCTTCGTACAACTCCCTCTGCTACACTGGACATTCTGCTCAACCTTGCTCCACTCGACATCTTCGGCAGACAACTGGCTGCAAGCGCGGCTACTCGCCTCAGAGCAATCTCTCAGTGGACCGTGAATGATTTCGTCCACTCTTCTATCCTGAATTCAGTCAGGACTCCACTTGTCAACTTAGACTACACCATTCCGCAGCTCCACTTCAACAAAAACTTCCAGGTTACCATCCCCTCCAGGTATTCTTTTGAGAAAGGTATCTACTTGGAAAATGAAGGAATTCACTTCTGCACAGACGGGTCCAAAACTGATGAAGGGGTTGGCGGAGGTGTCTTTTTAAAAAAAAAACTAAGTCTCTCTTTCGTCTTCCTGATCACTGTATTGTTTTCCAAGCGGAAATCATGGCGATTAAGGAAGCCTCGTCTTGGCTGAAGAGTAATGTCATATCTGTTAAGGATATCCAAATTTTCTCGGATAGCGCTTAAGTCCATGGAATCAGTCTCCACAAATTCCATTCTAGCCCGGAATTGCCGATCGTCTCTTGAGATGGCAGAGCATTTCAACATTCACCTGTGCTGGGTGCCGGGGCACAGAGACATTCCTGGTTATTGTATGGCTGATGAACTCGCCAAACTACACTACCCCTATTGCCTGAATATGGTTCACTAGGCATGCCGATCGCTACGTGCAAACTCATGTTTAACGAGATGCTATAATAAAAACTAATTATAGATGGTCAAACGGTACAACTTGCATAGGAACGAAGCAAATCTGGCCCAAGCTAGATTCGAAACGCTCCAAGTGTTTGATCTCTGAAAGACTGCACATTAGTGCCATTATAGGTGTCATAACTAGACACTGTCTCATAGGCAAGCATGCAGAAGGACTAGGAGTCCTTTTCAACAATTTCTGCAGAAGCTGTATGGAGGAGGAGGAGGAGGAAACCACTTTCCATCTATTTTGTACGTGCCCAGCCCTTTCGAATAGCTCCAACTGGGAGCGTTCTTTTTCAATGATCTCAACGATCTAACCCAAATTGACATTAATAGTCTCTTGCGCTTCATACGAATCTCCAAGTGGTTCAACGAGTAGGCGTTGACTTTTCCTAGATCCTTATGGTATCACAACGGACCTTCTTGGTCTAAGTGCGTCGGTTTTGACTGACGGCCACTTCAACCTAACCTAACCTAACCTATGCAATCGGTACTTCGATGCCTTCCTCATTCAATTGGGCTAGAACGCTTCCGATGTCCCATTGACTTGCATCGCAGACAATTGTACAAGGAAAAGAATAATCTGGGGTGGCCAGAACAGGGGCTGATTTCAGCAAGGATTTCAAATCATCAAAAGCAATTTGGGCTTGCGGATTCCATTCCAACTTTCTGCTCTTTTTCAAAAGCTCGGTGAGCGGACAAGTAACAGTCGAAAAGTTAAGAATAAATCGCCTGTACCAGCCTGCTAGTCCTAAGAAACGACGCATTCGCCGAACAGTTGTGGGAACAGGAAATTCAGAAATCGCACTAATCTTATCGGTGTCCGTTTTCAGAGTTCCATTCCCTATAATAGAACCTAAATATTTGACCTCTTTCATGCAAAACTTACTTTTGCTGATGATGATGATGATGATAAATGGGGTTTTGTAGCACTGCGACCCATATGGATATATTGCGCTCCCCCCTGACTAGTGCTATAGAGCCAGTGCATGCCCGTCCCTATAGCACCCCGTCCATACCAATGCTTCTTAAGAATCCAATAATATGGAGCGGGTTCAGTGAATGTCGCATAGACACTCTCTTCTCTGACGGATCGTTGCTCCGCACTCGGTGAGTAGATGCCATGGGGTCTCCTCCGCTTCCCCACAGAGTGTGCAGCTTCCATTCTCTTCTTACATTACTTCTACTTAGTCCCAATACTAGCGGGACCTCTTTGGGTTGGGTTAGGTTGCGGTGGCAGCTAATGCTCACTTAGACCATTCGCGGTCCTTTGTGTTACCACAGGATCTTACACCTTTCCCCCATTCAGAAGATCCATTCAGAGCTCTTAATGAATCGGAGTATATCTCGCACTTTGCCGTTTTTGAGCTCTGATAGGTTATTGATTATCCGCTTACCCAAGTGATCGTTCCTTCTGTGCATTAGTGCCGGACATGAGCAAAGAAGATGCTCTATGGTCTCTTCCTCCTCCTCGTCCAAGCAACCTCTGCAGAAGTCATTATATTCGCCACCCATCCTTCTCGCGTGTTTCCCTAGCAGGCAGTGTCCTGTCATTATCCCTACAACCGTTCTTAGTTCACGTCTTTGTAGGGAAATAAGCGCAGTTGAGCGCTTCAAGTCCAGCTTCGGCCAGACCTGTCTTAAAATATTGCAAGTGTTGGTGTTTTCCCACCTTACATTTGTTATTGTTTCTGCCTCTTTCCGAAGCTCAAGTTTCAGTGTCGCGATAGGACTCCCCACCTCCGCCCTTTCCGGTAGCAGCTGGAGAGTCGTACCACGTCTAGCTAACTCGTCCACCCTTCAGTTCCCCTCGACATCCGTGTGGCCCGGGACCCATATGATCCTTATATTGAACTGCTCACTCTTCTCGTTAAGAGAGGAGTGACCGCTCAACGCCACCTTATATTTGAGTGAGACCGCCTCCAACGATTTTATGGCCTCCTGGCTGTCCACATAAATGTTAATCTTCTTTGAGGATAATACATCAGCCAGCTCATTACCTCTTCAATCGCTATCACCTCATCCTGGTATACGCTGCAGCGATCAGGTAGACGGACAGAGATTGCTGCTTTCTGTTTGCCAAATATGTCTAGTGGGATCAGGTGGAGCATAACCTCTAGAGCACGAGTAGATGTAGATCTCAGCGCCCCGCTTATAAGCATGCAGGCCACTCTTTGTACCTTCCCCAATATACTTGTATACGTGGTTTTTTCCATAGTTGGCCACCATACGCTTACCCCATACAGTAGTATTGGTCTCACTACCGACGTGTAAAGCCAGTGTACCAGCTTTGGTTTCAAAACCCATTTTTTACCAATGGCATTTTTGCACGAGTATAAAGCAATGTTAGCTGTTTCTTGTCTAAGATTGTCCCCAGAAATCTTGCTTTATCACAAAAAAAATTCTGACGATTCTTATGCTTGCAGGGAGCCTGTTAAATAATCGACAAGAAACGATGGTGTAGAATCGGCTAAAATGTGTTGAATGAAAAGAAGGAACATCTACTATAAAGCCTGAGTTGCTACGTAGATTCAAACCTATATTTGGAGTCCTATAAAAACCACTTCTTTTAAAGAACACTTTCAATGCTTTAAAGTAATATAAGTGCCTTACTGGTAGTATTCCTAGGAATCTGAAAAACTCCATTGAATGGGCTAGACGACTTGCATTACAAATATTCCTAATAACACACTTTTGCAGCACAGCCAATTGCTGAATTTTATTGAAATATGCACCTCCTCAACAGATTATTACATATTGCAATTTAGAGTGGAAAAGGCCATAATAAATTGCCTTTAAGGTATTAATATTTAAATAATTTCGAAGACGGTAAAAGTATCGAATTACTGAAAGTAAGTATCTTTTTAAGATTTCAATATGTTCAAACCAAATGAGGTTTTTGTCAAACGTCACACCTAGTTATTTAAAAGTGATTACGTTTTCTACTACGAAGCATTTTGCATCGCATATCTGTTCATTTGCAAAAGTGGCATAAGAACCGTGTATAATGCAATCACTATTAAATAATTTGTGACGCAAACAATTAGAAGAGTGAAAAACGATATCACAAGTAGGTAAATACTGTGAAGTAAGGCGGAAATACATTAGTTTGGTTTTGTTGCTGACAACTAATTGGTTTTTTGCAAACCATTCTATTAGCAAATGTATGTCGTGGCTTAAATCAGCAACCAGATTGAACGAGTTTGCAGAATTATATGCAATGCCAAGATCATCCGCAAAGGCTGTGATTTTACCCATTAAGGGGAGATCAAAAATCGAATTCAAGTAAATTAAAAACAAGATGGGGCCAAGAACAGATCCTTGCGGTACTCCTTGTATAATACATTTTGAATTACTAACCTTATCACTGACAATAACCCTTTGGGATCTATTGGTAAGATACGACTTAAACCAGTCGTAAATGAAACCACGAAAACCAGCATTATATAGTTTAGATAAAAGTAATTTATGGTTTACCATATCGAAAGCTTTAGTTATATCAACAAAAAGACCTGCACAAGAGCTTTTAGAATCAAGACCCTTATGCATAACTGAGCAAAAGTCGAGAACAGCATCTTCAGTAGAAAGGCCTGTTCTAAAACCAAATTGTGCAGAACTAAGGTAATTTATCTTGCTAAGATAAGCAAGGACTCTGTTTTTAACCGCTTTTTCAAAAAATTTTGAAATTGAAAGTAATAAATTGGTCTATAGTTGTTTTTGTCTTCTTAAAAAGAGGTATTACATTTGCGCATTTTAATTCACATCATCATCATACGCTACCACTTTTATCCCCTCTCTCTCCAGTTTCAACAGCAATTCGTTGATTACTATATTCCGGAGTAGAGGGGATAATACACCTCCTTGCGGTGTTCCTCTAACTGCCTGCCCTTTTAAGATGGAACCACCCAGCTCCGCACTAATAATCCTGCCTAGAAGCATATGATTGATTAGTTTGCTTGTAGGGTAGTCCACCTCTAGGTCTGACAGTCCTTTACAGATTGCCTCTGTTTTAACGTTGTTGAACGCACCCTCGATATCCAAGAATGCTACTAGTGTATACTCCTGGGAGTATATTGATTTCTAAATTGTGCTTACTAAGGTGTGTAAGGCTGTGTGTACAGACTTCCCCTTGCATTAAGCATGTTGGGACTTTGCCCAACTGCTAGGTTTTACCTTAGCCCTTATATGAACATCTATCAATCTTTCCAGGGTTTTCAAAAGAAAGGATGATAGAGTTATAGGTCTTAGGTCTTTTGGGTAGCCATGTGAGCTTTAACCCGCCTTCGGTATAAAAACTACCTTAACTTCCTTCCAAGCCCTAGGAATGTACGTCAGCTTTATACACTCTGTGAAAATTGCCTCTAACCATGGGAGTATAAACTCCGAGTTATTCTGAATTTCCGCAGGGATTATCCCATCTGCGCCAGCCGATTTGAAGGGTTTGAATCCGCTTATCGCCCACTGGATTCGCGTTTTGCTCACGTTGGGTCCTGCTCATTTCTGAATCACATACCCGAGTTGAGTCAGGAAAGTGAGTCTACATGAGCAGTTCCAACGATTCCTCACTCGAGATCGTCCATGAACCATCCGGCTTTATTAAATAACTTGGAGTGGTTTTTGTCGTAGAGAGAATCTTTCGTAGACGAGAGGTCTCCGAGGCTCCTTCCATCTTATCACGGAAGAGCCTCCAAGACGTCCTCTGCACCTTTCTCAATTCCATCTTATAGTTTCTGAGATGTTCCTTGTAGGAATCCCAGTCCAGAGCCAGTCCCGTTCTTTTGGCTTTATTGAAAGCTTTCCTGCTTGCCTTCTGATAGGTCCCTAACTCCGCGGACCACCAAGTTGGCTTTTGTTTGCCCCTTGGTTTTATCACAGGGCAGGCAGCATTGAAGGAGCGATTCATGGCACCTGTTACAGTATCTACCATGGTATCTATCTCTTCTATAGTGACTGGTGGCTTTGGAGCCACCGGTAGTAGTTTCCCTAGCATCTCCCTATAGATACCTCAGTTTGTCCTTTTCTTATTTTTAAATGACTCACGAAGGGCAGGTTTGATATCTAGCTTGAAGATTAAATAGCGATGGTCCGATAATGAGTGTTATTTTGCAAACTTCCATTCTTTTACCTTATACGCTATAAAGTCTGATACGAGAGTTACATCGAATACATCTCGCCTATTCTTTATTATGAAAGTGGGCTCTTGCCAAATATTACAAATAGCGAGGTTCGTATTTAATAAGTATTCAAAAAATGACTCACCTCTCTCATTTACGTCGGTGCTGCCCCATATTGTATGGTGAGCATTTGCCTCATATCCTAGGATCGCACCAATTTTTCTATTCTCTGCATCAGAGATGAGCTCCTCTAGCATTTTTGGTGGAGTCTGCTTTTCCCGGTCCATATATGAAGAAACCAGCCAGAATTTTTCGTTTCCGACTTCAATGCTGGCTGCAGCTATATCACCGTCACTATATTTTGATAAAAAAAATATATTCAGGTTAGTTTTACTCAGAATACAAGATCTGATCTTCTCTGACTTACTTGAGTATAGGACTTTATACCCTTTAAATCTGAGCCCACAGATCCTAGCTCCATTTATCCATGGCTCTTGGATTAGGACGAGATCTTCCCCCGTTTCTGCTAATCTAAGTAGAAGAGCTGCCGAAGCGGTTTTTGTATGGTGAAAGTTTTTTTGAATTATGTTTAACATATTTATACTTACCTTCGTCCCATCGTTAGCATTCATGCTACCTCAGTCTCCGAGGATCCGCCGGCACATTCCGTCTCGGTCCCCTTTGTCTCAATGACCGTCTTGTTGACGGTGCTTTCTTCAATGGAGTCCGACAAGTTTCCTCGTCAGACTCCATAGCAAAAAGGTTGCCCATCCTCGATACCAACAAGGACTCGCTGGACCGACTGTCAGTCCCTAGGGCAAGCCCGATATCAACAGGGCAGTCGGGACCCCCGTGATCGGAATGGTCCGCTCCTTTACCCTTGTTGACATCGTCTGCTTTATAGACCTTGAGAGTTATCGACCCGAAACCGAAGTTGATAACTCCCTTAGTACTTGCAAGAGGAGCCAGGGATTCCTTGTTGATTACCATAGTTGATAATCGAAAGTTACCCTTAGCCTCCTCCTGTTTCACAATCTTCCAGTTTGATGCCGGAAGATCTGGATTGCTGGCTGCGGTTATCTCTATAACAACTTTAGCGTCGGCAGGTTCGGTAGGAAGCCAGACGCGCGCCCTTGGCCTGCTACGAATCTTCCCTGCTTACGGCTGCAAGCTTTGCTCCTGGCCACACTTCACCCACTTCGGCACTTTTTTTATAGAGATCAACCGATCTCTGATCAGAACACGCCGTCAGCTTGACGCTTCAACCTCTTCCTGAGACCTTTGCCTTTTCGGCCCTATGTCCTTGGCTGGGTTTTTTCCACCTTCCGAAGTCAACTTCGCCCATGCTATGGACTCCTTTTGTCATTTCGTTAGCTGCTCCTCAGGGATACCAGCCAACTTTACCAAGACTTTAAAAGCCGCTCGACGATCCCGGTACCGTTTCTTCGTCGGCGGTATAGTGCGTGACCCGTTATCGGCTTCACTTTTGCTGGTGGTGCTGGTTCCTGGCCTATGAGCCTTAGGATCCAATACTACCTTGGATTTAGCGGGGGTCCTGGCCGCTTTAAATCATTTCAATCAATCAATCATTTAATTTACGGTTAGAGCCACTTGCCACGCTTGTTTCCAGCTTTTGGTGAGTGCTGGTCTCGTTTTGTTTCGGCATTTGGTGAGTGCCGGTCTCGGTTTTAGAAGAAAGTTTTTTAGTACCCGAATACGCGGGTAAGGTAGGATACATCTAGAGGTTACCAGGTATCTAGATGGCTCCGATATTTATGGGCCCCCAGCCTGATCGATCCTCGGCTCGGGTCGCGTTACTCCTTGATCCAGCTCATTAGTTGTCATTTAGCGTTACCCGCTCCGCACCTAGGTTTCGAAACTCACAACCTCTGTCCGCAGCTAGAGGTGAGCCTAGGGCACCACACTCCAGTCACGGTCAGAGGACCCGGAGGCGACAACAATTAGGAAGCACCTCTTTAAGTTATAGTTCCCCAACATTTCCTTTGCTTGCCGTAGGCCTGGGAGATTCTCCCATCTTTCGGAAGCGGCTGCCTTTCCCATACTGCGTACCTCTTCCCGCATTTTGTGGTTCCCTATGCCACAGAAGGGTTCTGGCCCTACAAGCGGAGTTTCTGCTCCTTTATTCGCGAGCCTATCCTCAGTTAGCTGCCCATATAGCAACTCATGAAAGTGCTCTTCCCATCGCTCTAAGATGCATTTAAGATAGGCGATCAGATTTCCCTCTTTGTTCTTGCAGTATGTGCAACGCGGTGTATATTGCGTCATACTCTCTCTCTTTGGTATAACTTCCGCGCCTGGTGCGTTCCTTGCTCTCTGTGCTGTTCTAGTTCACGGACGAGATTCTTCTCCCAGGCTGCTTTCTTTCGCCGGTGAACTGTTTGTTCATATCTTCTGAGCTCTTTATTTTTATCTTCGCGTGTTCGCGTTCTATAAGATTGTTGCATTGCTCGGTACGCAACATTCTTACGTTCAGTCGCTCGCTTACATTCGTCATCGAACCAGTCGCTCCGGTCTCTACGGCAACTGCCTAAGATGGATACCCAGGTGGCTTTCTGGATATTTTTACGCGCAAACCTTATACTCGCAACGACCAATTATTGCTTGCTGCCATCTCTACGACTCGTTGTCCATTGTCATTAGTGTTCTCGTGTAAGCTATGGGTGCTAATGTACTGTCTGAATACTGGCATTCATATCCCCTAGAATGATTTGTACGTCATACTGAGGGCAGGCATGGAGTTCCCGTTCGACTGATTCAAAGAATTCCTCTTTTTCATCATCTGGGGAATCCTCTGTAGGTGCGTGAACGTTTATGAGGCTTATGTTTTTAAATTTGCCCCACACGCGAAGCCGATAACGGTGGGTTTCATTCTTTTGCTGACTAGAAACCCCGCCCCGAGCACATGTCTTGCATGACAGCTGTAATATATGTCATATTCTGATTTTTGTAAGACACCATTCCCCGTCCACCGCATCTCCTGGATTGCTGTTATGTCAGCCTTATATTTTTAGACAGGGTATCGGCCAGCTGCCGTGCAGCTCGAGCTCTACACAGTGAGCGTATGTTCCATGAGAAAATTCTTAAATCGTTTAGCCGTTTTCGTTGCCGTGGTCGTCGTCGTTGATCGTCGTTGGGTTCCGTAATAATCATTTTTTACAGGCGAGGTTATTGGCCTCGCGACAGCCTTCCTTTGAAGGAACTAGCCCGATCATTCAGCTTTTCCTGCATTGGAGGAAAATTACCGACGGCCACCACGTGGGGGTTTGATCGCACTTCCACCAGTTAGAGATAGTTACGGCTACCTGCAATTCTAGAGCATTCTGTGTTGTTCCCCCTATTCTGCTGATGGCTGACTGCCAATTCTACATGAGTAATATTATTATATATAAAGAAAATAATTATGCGATTGGACTAGGGTTGCCAGGGGTTTCCAAAAAATACAATTACAACCAAATCAAGGTGTCCGCTACAAAACAGATAATGAACGCGAACTGTGTTCAAAGCTTCATTAGCTGGAAAGGGACTATTCATGCGATTTTCACTTTTGCAGACCCTTTGCATGGTACATGCCTATGAGAGTCTTCCTCAGAGGAAATCAAGTTTAAGTTTCGCAGTAATCGATAATCAGAGGCATGCGTAACCATGTTTTGTCCGAAGACGAGATTATACGGGGAGAATCCGGTGGATTGGTGGATAGTGTTTCTATGGGACCAAGAAATGGTACTCACGTTTAAGTCACAAGATGTATGGTCTATGCCTAGGTATGCTCTAAGCGACGATAAGATTGATCTTTTTGATTCATCAACCATTGAAGGCTAGCGTGATCGGTTATGATCGAAAACTCTTGTCATAGCAACGAAACGAAATTTCTTTACGCTCTGAACAGCTGCAAGGCATTCCTGCTCGGTCACTGAGTAATTTCTCTGTGCTTTATTCAATTTTTGCGAGAAATATTGAGGGGGAAGGGCTGCGGAGTGATCGCCTATGCGGAAGACGTTGTCATAGCCGTCTCAGGAAAGCACCCACACACATTGAAAGAACTTCTGCAGAATGCTCAAAATAAGCTAATAAGTGGGCAGATCATTGTGGTCTAGGGGTAAACCCCCAAAAAACCGAACTTGTCCTCTTCACGAGGAAGTACAAAATCCCAATCGTCAATCCTCCGTCCATCAAGGGCACAAGCTTGACTTTCTCCGATAAGGCCAAATATCTTGGTCTTATTCTGGATAGTAAGCTGAGCTGGAAACCCAACATACAAAAAAGAGTCTGTTAAGCCACAGTGGAACTCTTCTCAAGCAAAAAAGTCATAGGAAGTAAATGGGATCTTTAACCGCAAATCACTCATTGGCTGTACACAGCAGTAGTCAGACCTATTCTGCTATACGGTGTAGCTGTTTGGTGGACTGCATTAGATAAAGCGATCAATCGCGACAAATTAAGCAGAGTCCAAAGATCAGCTTGTGTTTGTGTAAGCGGAGCGCTTCGTACAACTCCCTCTGCTACACTCGACATCTTCGGCAGACAACTGGCTGCAAGCTCGGCTACTCGCCTCAGAGCAATCTCTCAGTGGACCGTGAATGATTTCGTCCACTCTTCTATCCTGAATTCAGTCAGGACTCCACTTGTCAACTTAGACTACACCATTCCGCAGCTCCACTTCAACAAAAACTTCCAGGTTACCATCCCCTCCAGGTCTTCTTTTGAGAAAGGTATCTACTTGGAAAATGAAGGAATTCACTTCTGCACAGACGGGTCGAAAACTGATGAAGGGGTTGGCGGAGGTGTCTTTTTTAAAAAAAAACTAAGTCTCTCTTTCCGTCTTCCTGATCACTGTATTGTTTTCCAAGCGGAAATCATGGCGATTAAGGAAGCCTCGTCTTGGCTGAAGAGTAATGTCATATCTGTTAAGGATATCCAAATTTTCTCGGATAGCGCTTAAGTCCATGGAATCAGTCTCCACAAATTCCATTCTGGCCCGGAATTGCCGATCGTCTCTTGAGATGGCAGAGCATTTCAACATTCACCTGAGACCTGAGACATTCCTGGTTATTGTATGGCTGATGAACTCGCCAAACTACACTACCCCTATTGCCTGAATATGGTTCACTAGGCATGCCGATCGCTACGTGCAAACTCATGTTTAACGGGATGCTATAATAAAAACTAATTATAGATGGTCAAACGGTACAACTTGCATAGGAACGAAGCAAATCTGGCCCAAGCTAGATTCGAAACGCTCCAAGTGTTTGATCTCTGAAAGACTGCACATTAGTGCCATTATAGGTGTCATAACTGGACACTGTCTCATAGGCAAGCATGCAGAAGGACTAGGAGTCCTTTCCAACGATTTCTGCAGAAGCTGTATGGATGAGGAGGAGGCGGAAACCACTTTCCATCTATTTTGTACGTGCTAGAACTGGGGCTAGAACGCTTCCGATGTCCCATTGACTTGCATCGCAGACAATTGTAAAAGAAAAAGAATAATCTGGGGTGGCCTTAACAGGGGCTGATGTCAGCAAGGATTTCAAATCATCAAAAGCAATTTGGACTTGCGGATTCCATTCAAACTTTCGGCTCTTTTTCAAAAGCTCGGTGAGCGGAAAAGTAAAAGTCGAAAAGTTAGGATTAAATCGCCTGTACCAGCCTGCTAGTCCTAAGAAACGACGCATTCGCCGAACAGTTGTGGGAACAGGAAGTTCAGAAATCGCACTAATCTTATCGGTGTCAGTTTTCAGAGTTCCATTCCCTATAATAAAACCTAAATATTTGACCTCTTTCATGCAAAACTTACTTTTGCTGATGATGATGATGATTATGATAAATGGGGTGTTGTAGCACTGCGACCCATATGGATCTATTGCGCTCCCCCCTGACTAGTGCTATAGAGCCAGTGCATGCCCGTCGTTATAGCACCCCGTCCATACCAATGCTTCTTAAGAATCCAATAATATGGAGCGGGTTCAGTGAATGTCGCATAGACATTCTCTTCTCTGTCGGATCGTTGCTCCGCACTCGGTGAGTAGATGCCATGGGGTCTCCTCCACTTCCCCACAGAGTCTGAAGCTTCCATCCTCTTCTTACATTACTTCTACTTAGTCCCAATACTAGCGGGACCTCTTTGGGTTAGGTTAGGTTGCGGTGGCAGCTAATGCTCACTTAGACCATTCGCGGACCTTTGTGTTGCCACAGGATCTTACACCTTTCCCCTTTTCAGAAGATCCATTCAGTGCTCTTAATGAATCGGAGTATATCTCGCACTTTGCCGTTTTTGAGCTCTGATAGATTATTCATTATCCGCTTACCCAAGTGTTTGTGCCTTCTGTGCATTAGTACCGGACATGAGCAAAGAATATGTTCTATGGTCTCTTCCTTCTCCTCGTCCAAGCAACCTCTGCAGAAGTCATTATATTCGACACCCATCCTTCTCGCGTGTTTACCTAGGAGGCAGTGTTCTGTCATTATCCCTACAACCGTTCTTAGTTCACGTCTTTGTAGGGAAGTAAGCGCAGTTGAGCGCTTCAAGTCCAGCTTCGGCCAGACCTGTCTTAAAATATTGCAAGTGTTGGTGTTTTCCCACCTTACATTTGTTATTGTTTCTGCCTCTTTCCGAAGCTCAAGTTTCAGTGTCGCGATAGGACTCCCCACCTCCGCCCTTTCCGGTAGCAGCTGGAGAGTCGTACCACGTCTAGCTAACTCGTCCACCCTGCAGTTCCCCTTAATCTTCTTTGAGGATAATACATCAGCCAGCTCATTACCTCTTCAATCGCTATCACCTCAGCCTGGTATACGCTGCAGCGATCAAGTAGACGGACAGAGATGCTTACTTTCAGCTTGTCACAGAAGACTCCTGCTCCTACTTTACCGTCTATCTTAGAGCCATCCGTGAAAAACTGTATTGTTTCGTTATCGGTTACGATTCCCGTCTTCCAGTCTTCTCTGGAGGGTATTGTTGTCCGAAAACCTTTTTGAAAGCATAACATTGGTGTTATGTAATCCAGTTTCGTCAGCTCTTGCTTTAGCGATTTAGTAATGGTGGAGTGTCCTTTCTGAAGACTTCTCCACTGATTGACAGCTAACAGTCGCGTAGCCGAAATTGCTGCTTTCTGTTTGTCAAATATGTCTAGTGGGATCAGGTGGAGCATAACCTCTAGAGCGCGAGTTGATGTAGATCAGCGCCCCGCTTATAAGCATGCAGGCCGCTCTTTGAACCTTCCCCAATATACTTGTATACGTGGTTTTTTCCATAGCTGGCCACAATACGCTTACTCCATACAGTAGTATTGGTCTCACTACCGACGTGTAAAGCCAGGGTACCAGCTTTGGTTTCAAAACCCATTTTTTACCAATGGCATTTTTGCACGAGTATAAAGCAAAGATAGCTTTATTAACTCTTTTTTTTATGTTAGGTTTCCAGCTGTTTCTTGTCCAAGATTGTCCCCAGAAATCTTGCTTTATCAGAAAAAACTTTTTTTTTTCTCATTTTTCTTTTATTTCATTTTTCTCATTTTACCAAGGATTTTTTACATGAAGTGATTAAAATAACTATTATATAATAGTATACATATAAATAAAGAGAATAAGTTAGTGACATTTTGTTAAATAATTTAGAATTAAATGTCACTTCAAAATACATACTTGGTAGTAAAAAGAAAATATAGTGGGGTATATTTGGCTAATTTTTTACAATTAATTTTAAAAGTAAGAACTTAATTACATTTACAATATTTAAATTGCTGTTTATCTTTATTAAAGAATTCAAGGGAAAAACAACTTAAAGAGTAAGTAGTGAGAGCAAAAAAGTTTTGAATACAATACTACGTTACGTAACAAAAAGCAACAAATTTTCGATTTCGGAATGATTCAAATCAAGAAGCCACAGTCTTATTTTTTTTAAGAAAACAGATAATTTTATGACGATTCGTATGCTTGCAGGGAGCCTGTTAAATAATCGACAAGAAACGATGATGTAGAATCAGCTAAAATGTGTTAAATGAAAAGAAGGAACATCTACTATAAAGCCTGAGTTGCTACGTAGATTCAAACCTACATTTGGAGTCCTATAAAAACCACTTCTTTTAAAGAACACTTTCAATGCTTTAAAGTAATATAAGTGCCTTACTGGTAGTATTCCTAGGAATCTGAAAAACTCCATTGAATGGGCTAGACGACTTGCATTACAAATATTCCTAATAACACACTTTTGCAGCACAGCCAATTGCTGAATTTTATTGAAATATGCACCTCCTCAACAGATTATTACATATTGCATTTTAGAGTGGAAAAGGCCATAATAAATTGCCTTTAAGGTATTAATATTTAAATAATTTCGAAGACGGTAAAAGTATCGAATTACTGAAAGTAAGTATCTTTTTAAGATTTCAATATGTTCAGACCAAATGAGGTTTTTGTCAAACGTCACACCTAGTTATTTAAAAGTGATTACGTTTTCTACTACGAAGCATTTTGCATCGCATATCTGTTCATTTGCAAAAGTGGCATTAGAACCGTGTATAATGCAATCACTATTAAATAATTTGTGACGCAAACAATTAGAAGAGTGAAAAACGATATCACAAGTAGGTAAATACTGTGAAGTAAGGCGGAAATACATGAGTTTGGTTTTGTTGCTGACAACTAATTAATTTTGTGCAAACCATTCTCTTAGCAAATGTATGTCGTGGCTTAAATCAGCAACCAGATTGAACGAGTTTGCAGATTATATGCAATGCCAAGATCATCCGCAAAGGCTGTGATTTTACCCATTAAGGGGAGATCAAAAATCGAATTCAAGTAAATTAAAAACAAGATGGGGCCAAGAACAGATCCTTGCGGTACTCCTTGTATAATACATTTTGAATTACTAACCTTTTCACTGACAATAACCCTTTGGGATCTATTGGTAAGATACGACTTAAACCAGTCGTACATGAAACCACGAAAACCAGCATTATATAGTTTAGATAAAAGTAATTTATGGTTTACCATATCGAAAGCTTTAGTTATATCAACAAAAAGACCTGCACAAGAGCTTTTAGAATCAAGACCCTTATGCATAACTGAGCAAAAGTCGAGAAGAGCATCTTCAGTAGAAAGGCCTGTTCTAAAACTAAATTGTGCAGAACTAAGGTAATTTATCTTGCTAAGATAAGCAAGGACTCTGTTTTTAACCGCTTTTTCAAAAATTTTTTAAATTGAAAGTAATAAAGAAATTGGTCTATAGTTTTCTTTGTCTGTTTTATAACCCTTCTTAAAAAGAGGTATTACATTTGCGCATTTTAATTCACATCATAATCATACGCTACCACTTTTATCCCCTCTCTCTCCAGTTTCAACAGCAATTCGTTGATAACTATATTCCGGAGTAGAGGGGATAATACACCTCCTTGCGGTGTTCCTCTAACTGCCTGCCTTTTTAAGATGGAACCACCCAGCTCCGCACTTATAATCCTGCCTAGAAGCATATGATTGATTAGTTTGCTTGTAGGGTAGTCCACCTCTAGGTCTGACAGTCCTTTACAGATTGCCTGTGTTTTAACGTTGTTGAACGCACCCTCGATATCCAAGAATGCTACTAGTGTATACTCCTGGGAGTATATTGATTTCTCAATTGTGCTTACTAAGGTGTGTAAGGCTGTGTGTACAGACTTCCCCTTGCGGTAAGCATGTTGGGACTTTGCCCAACTGCTAGGTTTTACCTTAGCCCTTATATGAACATATATCAATCTTTCCAGGGTTTTCAAAAGAAAGGATGATAGAGTTGTAGGTCTCAGGTCTTTTGGGTAGCCATGTGAGCTTTTACCCGCCTTCGGTATAAAAACTACCTTAACTTCCTTCCAAGCCCTAGGAATGTACGTCAGCTTTATACACTCTGTGAAAATTGCCTCTAACCATGGGAGTATAAACTCCGAGTTATTCTGAATTTCCGCAGGGATTATCCCTATCTGCGCCAGCCGATTTGAAGGGTTTGAATCCGCTTATCGCCCACTGGATTCGCGTTTTGCTCGCGTTGGGTCCTGCTCATTTCTGAATCACATACCCGAGTTGAGTCAGGAAAGTGAGTCTACATGAGCAGTTCCAACGATTCCTCACTCGAGATCGTCCATGAACCATCCGGCTTTATTAAATAACTTGGAGTGGTTTTTGTCGTAGAGAGAATCTTTCGTAGACGAGAGGTCTCCGAGGCCCCTTCCATCTTATCACAGAAGAGCCTCCAAGACGTCCTCTGCACCTTTCTCAATTCCCTCTTATAGTTTCTGAGATGTTCCTTGTAGGAATCCCAGTCCAGAGCCAGTCCCGTTCTTTTGGCTTTATTGAAAGCTTTCCTGCTTGCCTTCTGATAGGTCCCTAACTCCGCGGACCACCAAGTTGGCTTTTGTTTGCCCCTTGGTTTTATCACAGGGCAGGCAGCATTGAAGGAGCGATTCATGGCACCTGTTACAGTATCTACCATGGTATCTATCTCTTCTATAGTGACTGGTGGCTTTGGAGCCACCGGTAGTAGTTTCCCTAGCATCTCCCTATAGATACCACAGTTTGTCCTTTTCTTATTTTTAAAGGACTCACGAAGGGCAGGTTTGATATCTAGCTTGAAGATTAAATAGCGATGGTCCGATAATGAGTGTTATTTTGCAAACTTCCATTCTTTAACCTTATACGCTATAAAGTCTGATACAAGAGTTACATCGAATACATCTCGCCTATTCTTTATTATGAAAGTGGGCTCTTGCCCAATATTACAAATAGCGAGGTTCGTATTTAATAAGTATTCAAAAAATGACTCACCTCTCTCATTTACATCGGTGCTGCCCCATATTGTATGGTGAGCATTTGCCTCATATCCTAGGATCGCACCAATTTTTCTATTCTCTGCATCAGAGATGAGCTCCTCTAGCATTTTTGATGGAGTCTGCTTTTCCTGGTCCATATATGCAGAAACCAGCCAGAATTTTTCGTTTCCGACTTCAATGCTGGCCGCAGTTATATCACCGTCACTATATTTTGATAAAAAAAATATATTCAGGTTAGTTTTACTCAGAATACAAGATCTGATCTTCTCTGACTTACTTGAGTATAGGACTTTATACCCTTTAAATCTGAGCCCACAGATCCTAGCTCCATTTATCCATGGCTCTTGGATTAGGACGAGATCTTCCCCGTTTCTGCTAATCTAAGTAGAAGAGCTGCCGAAGCTGTTTTGGTATGGTGAAAGTTTATTTGAATTATGTTTAACATATTTATACTTACCTTCATCCCATCGTTAGCATTCATGCTACCTCAGTCTCCGAGGATCCGCCGGCACATTCCGTCTCGTTCCCCTTTGTCACAGTGACCTTAGTAGGGAGTTAGTATTCAGGCAGTACATTGGCACCCATAGCTTACACGAGAACACTAATGACAATGGACAACGAGTCATAGAGATGGCAGCAAGCAATAATTTGGTCGTTGCGACTACAAGGTTTGCGCGTAAAAATATCCACAAAGCCACCTGGGTATCTCCCGATGGAACCACTCGCAACCAGATAGACCACGTGTTGATAGACCGCCGCCACAACCCGAACCTGATGACGGTACGAACGTACCGAGGTGCCAACGTCGACTCGGACCACTATTTTGTTGGTATGGTGCTCCGAGCGCGCACTGCATCATCACGGAAGACTGCATCCGCGAATCAGATTCGAGTCAACACGGCTGCCCTTCGCAATGAAGAGACCAGAAACAACTACGGTCAAGCGATAGGACTCGCCCTAAATGCAGGGAGAGTAAGTCACAGTTCACCGGCGAAAGAAAGCAGCCTGGGGGAAGAATCTCGTCCGTGAACTGGAACAGTACAGAGAGCAAGGACCGCACCAGGCGCGGAACTTCTACCAGTCCATGGTATGACGTAATATACACCGCGTTGCACATACTGCAAGGACAAAGAGGGTAATCTGATTGCCGATCTTAAAGGCATCTTAGAGCGATGGGAAGAGCACTTTCATGAGTTGCTAAATGGCCAGCTAACTGAGGAATTGGAGGCTCCACAAATGACCGAAGATCATACTATGCTGCCGCCACCAAGCTTAGTCGAAGTTAGCAGAGGCCCCGGGATCTGATGGGATCGCAGCGAAACTGATAAAAATAGGAGGCCCCACATTACACCAAGCAATTCATGAAATATTAGTGCAAGTATGGGAAGAAGAAGTTATGCCAGAAGACTGGCGAAGAGGCATCCTGTGCCCCATACATGAGAAGGGAGATATCACAAAATGCAGCAATTATCGCGGTATAACGTTGTTGAGTACCGCGTATAAGATTTTCTCCTCTATCCTTCAAGACAGGATAGCCCTATACGCTAAAGTCATCATTGGTCCATACCAGTGTGGCTTCATCCCAGGCAAATCAACAACTGATCAGATTTACACCCTAAGGCAGGTGATGGAAAAATGTCTAGAGTTTCAAAACTCACTACACCATCTTTTTATAGACTTTAAAGCCGCCTATGATAGCATAGCCAGAGTAGAACTTTATAAAGCCATGAGAGAATTCGCCATCCCAAATAAACTGACACGACTATGTAGGTTGACCATGACCAATGTTATAAGCCAAGTAAAAATATCCGGATCACTATCAAGCCCATTCAACATCTATAACGGGCTCCGACAAGGGGATGGACTGGCCTGCGTCCTCTTCAACCTGGCGTTGGAGAAAGTGATCCGAGACTCTGACGCAACGGCGAGAGTCCATTCAGATACTGGCGTACGCATACGATATTGACATCTTTGGTAGAAACCAAAGAGCTGTACAGGAAGCTTTCATCCAGATAGACCTGGCGGCACGAAATCTGGGGCTGCACATTAATGAGAGCAAAACAAAGTACATGGTGGCCACGTCTGCGAGTAGAAGATCCAACATTGGTTCCTCAATTCAGATAGTGGAGCGCGAATTTGAAGTAGTGCAATCCTTTAACTATCTCGGGTCAACTATAGCAGCCGATAACAGCATGGAACCAGAAATACGCGCACGGTTGCTAAAAGCCAACAAAGCCTACTATAGCCTGTCAAGACTCTTTAAATCCAGGAACTTAACCATAACATCCAAGCTGCTGATATATAAGACAATGGTCATACCAGTACTTACATATGGACCCGAGACTTGGGTGCTTAGCAAAAAGCATTCTGACCTCTTAGCCGCGTTCGAGAGAAAAGTCTTACGGAGTATTGTTGGCCCCGTATGTGAGGAAGGACGATTCCGGAGACTCTATAATGATGAGATCTACGAGCGTTACCGCGATGTCGACATAGTGAAGAAAATTAAGCTCGGTAGGCTCCGGTGGGCAGGACACCTAGCTCGCATGAGCGAAGAGGATCCTGCTCGGGAAGTCCTTTGCGGAAAGATTTATGGAACACGACAGCGAGTCCGGCCAAGCCTACGCTGGAAGGATGGCGTAGACCAGAACGCCCAGAGTTTAGGGATGCCAAACTGGATGACATCGGCTCGAAATCGGGACCGGTGGAGAGACTTTTTGCGGGAGGGCAGGACCGGACCCCGGTTGTAGAGCCAAATATGATGATGACTGACACGAAGTGTTACCAAAACAAAACGCCACAGAATTTTTATTTTTTCATGAATTTTATTGAATCAAAGTAAAAAATGTTCACAAATATTTAATTTTTCGAATTGGCCACCCTTAGCCGCGATTATGGCCTTCTAACGGCCGACAAAGCTATTGCATGCAGCACGAAAGTGGCTCTGCGGTATTTTGGCCAAATCCCGGCGAAGCGCTTGCTTGGGATGATCGACACTTTGGTATTTTCTTGTCCCAACCTTGCTCTTAAAAATACCCCAAACCAAGAAATCTACCGGATTTGCATCCGGTGAATTTGATGGCCATTGGGCAGTGGAAATGGACCGCGGAACGTTGTTTTTCAGTAAATCTTGATTGACGCGCGCTTTATGACTCGGCGCCAAGTCCTGTTGAAATGTTCAGGCCCTGCGGCCGAAATGTTTTTGTGCCCAAGGCTTCAAAGCTCCCTCCAACACATGATCCCGATAAATTGAGCATTTATCTTGATGCCACGGGCCTTTTTTGGCCGTTTTTTTACGAGCGGTGAACGGCTTTCAGCCGTTACGGCGGCCCAAACCATCACCATCGGTGGCGCTTGGTTTCGAGTGGCAATCCGTTGGTCCAAATTTTCAGTAGAACGGCCGGGCAAGTAAATCCGGTCATTTTGCTTGTTCACATATTGCTCAATAACGAACGGTGACTCATCGGAGAAAACCAAATTCGGCTTATCGCCACTTTCGTGCAAGCGTAACAACTCCTTTGCTCTTTCCACTCTAACTTTTTTTTGAGCATCGGTGAGACCATGCGTTTTTTTGGAATTTCAAGGCCTTTAGTCCAAGATGATCTTTCAATATGTGCTGCATCCGTTCGAGCGAAATGTTCGCCTCACGAGCCATTTTTCTGCCGCTACGGCGCGGATTCCGAGCCAATTTAGCTTTCACCTTCCGAATGATATCCGGCGATGTTGCAGTGCGTTTTGTTCCACCACCATGGCGTTTTGCAATGCTGCCAGTATCGTTATAAGGATTTATCGTACTATACACACACATCAGTGATACACGTCTGTTTAACATTTGAAGAATATCGAGCGCTAGGGCTATGCTCAGCGATAAAGAACACCCTGTCTGTTTGCAATACAGTTTAATATTGTTTAAACCAAGATGATGGATGGTTATTTTAGTCGAAATTTTTAAAGAAAATTCTCCGCATTTACACTTTAAGTTATATGAAGAAAACCCAGAAAATGTGAAGGGGCACTGGCGTTTACCAAAATCAAATGGATGATCCTAAGTTACACGTGTCGCACTATTCATATATCGCTACGTTTCCTCACCTTTTCTTAGGTGCGTGGTGCTTGAACGTTCACTGATATCAGTTGAAACGCTAGAAACATTATTGTTTAATTCTGCCACTTTTTTATCAAAAGGACACGAAACAACACTCCGAGGGACGATTTTCATTTGCACTTTGAGGTGTAATGGCTTTTATAATTTAGTAATTAATGCAGTGTAAATTTTATAAAAAAACTACAGTTCTCCACAGAACATTGATAAAAAAAACAGTTGGAACTTATCGAAAATTAAGTACAGCCAAAATTTCTTAGAGGACACTACACTCGACTTCACTCCTCGACTTCTCAATTCTGGCTCTCTTCATCGAAATTTCAATCGAAACTCGTCGTCGTATTTTTCTTGTTCTTAGCTTAGGCATAAGGCAAACAAAAATTTACGTTGCGACTGCAACTCGTTTTTGCATGTAAAAATGACATCGCCTGATTCGCCAAGACAGCTGACCATGCGAAAAAGGGGGACGTGAAGTGACGCCATGAACCCAAAGCCGAGAGAGATATATAATAATTTTACATGAGTAATATTATTATACAGGGTGACTGACACGAAGGGCGGTCAGCCATCAGCAGAAATAGGGGGAATAACACAGAATGCTCTAGAATTGCATGTGGCCGTAACTATCTCTGACTGCTGGAAGTGCGATGGGACTAGCCCGATCATTCCTGCGTGGTGGCTCCACGTGGTGGCTCCACGTGGTGGCCGCTGGTAATTTTCCTCCAATGCAGGAATGATCGGGTCCCTTCAAAGAAAGGTTGGCGCGAGGCCAATAACCTCGCCTCTAAAAAAATTATTATTACGGAACCCAAAATCAGCCTCGGATACACTGATGAACGACGACGACCACGGCAACGAAAACGGCTAAACGATTTAAGAATTTTCTCATGGAACGTACGCTCACTGTATAGAGCTCGAGCTGCACAGCAGCTAGCCGATACCCTGTCCAAATATAATGCTGACTTAACAGCAATTCAGGAGATGCGGTGGACAGGGAATGGTGTCTTACAAAAATCTGAATATGACATATATTACAGCTGTCATGCAAGACATCATGTGCTCGGGGTGGGGTTTCTAGTCAGCAAAAGAATAAAACCCACCGTTATCGGCTTTAATACAGTAAATGAACGGCTATGCACCCTTCGCGTGCGGGGCAAATTGAAAAACATAAGCCTCATAAACGTTCACGCACCTACAGAGGTTTCCCCAGATGACGAAAAAGAAGAATTCTTTGAATCAGTCGAACGGGAACTCCATGCCTGCCCTCAGTATGATGTAAAAATCATTCTGGGGGATATGAATGCTAAAATAGGTAGGAAGTTAGTATTCAGGCAGTACATTGGCACCCATAGCTTACACGAGAACACTAATGACAATGGACAACGAGTCATAGAGATGGCAGCAAGCAATAATTTGGTCGTTGCAACTACAAGGTTTGCGCGTAAAAATATCCACAAAGCCACCTGGGTATCTCCCGATGGAGCCACTCGCAACCAGATAGACCACGTGTTTATAGACCGCCGCCACAACCCGAACCTGATGACGGTACGAACGTTGGTATGTTGGTTGGGATGGTGCTCCGAGCGCGGATTGCATCATCACGGAAGACTGCATCCGCGAATCAGATTCGAGTCAACACGGCTGCCCTTCGCAATGAAGAGACCAGAAACAACTACGGTCAAGCGATAGGACTCGCCCTAAATGCAGGGAGAGTAAGTCCTAGGGCTGAGATGGCGGGCGTAGAAGAGAAATGGACACGCCTTAAGAATACTGTCATTAGTACTGCTGACTCCATCTTAGGCAGTAGTCGTAGAGATCGAAACGACTGGTTCGATGTCGAATGTAAGCTAGCGACTGAACGTAAAAATGTTGAGTACCGAGCAATGCAACAATCTCATAGATTGCGGGCACGCGAAGATGAATATAAAGAGCTCAGAAGAAAAAACAGTTCACCGGCGAAAGAAAGCAGCCTGGGGGAAGAATCTCGTCCGTGAACTGGAACAGTACAGAGAGCAAGGACCGAACCAGGCGCGGAACTTCTATCAGTCCGCGGTATGACGCAATATACACCGCGTTGCACATACTGCAAGGACAAAGAGGGTAATCTGATCGCCGATCTTAAAGGCATCTTAGAGCGATGGGAAGAGCACTTTTATGAGTTGCTAAATGGCCAGCTAACTGAGGAATTGGAGGCTCCACCAATGACCGAAGATCATACTATGCTGCCGCCACCAAGCATAGTCGAAGTTAGCAGAGCGATAAATCGGCGCAAAAATAATAAGGCCCCGGGATCTGATGGGATCCCAGCGGAACTGATAAAAATAGGAGGCCCCACATTACACCAAGCAATTCATGAAATAATAGTGCAAGTATGGGAAGAAGAAGTTATGCCAGAAAACTGGCGAAGAGGCATCCTGTGCCCCATACATGAGAAGGGAGATATCACAAAATGCAGCAATTATCGCGGTATAACGTTGTTGAGTACCGCGTATAAGATTTTCTCCTCTATCCTTCAAGACAGGATAGCCCCATACGCTAAAGTTATCATTGGTCCATACCAGTGTGGCTTCATCCCAGGCAAATCAACAACTGATCAGATTTACACCCTAAGGCAGGTGATGGAAAAATGCCTAGAGTTTCAAAACTCACTACACCATCTTTTTATAGACTTTAAAGCCGCCTATGATAGCATAGCCAGAGTAGAACTTTATAAAGCCATGAGAGAATTCGCCATCCCAAATAAACTGACACGACTATGTAGGTTGACCATGACCAATGTTATAAGCCAAGTAAAAATATCCGGATCACTATCAAGCCCATTCAACATCTATAACGGGCTCCGACAAGGGGATGGACTGGCCTGCGTCCTCTTCAACCTGGCGTTGGAGAAAGTGATCCGAGACTCTGACGTAACGGCGAGAGGAACACTCCTCTATAAGTCCATTCAGATACTGGCTTACGCAGACGATATTGACATCGTTGGTAGACACCAAAGAGCTGTACAGGAAGCTTTCATCCAGATAGAGCAGGCGGAACGAAATCTGGGGCTGCACATAAATGAGAGCAAAACAACGTACATGGTGGCCACGTCTGCGAGTAGAAGATCCAACATTGGTCCCTCAATTCACATAGTGGAGCGCGAATTTGAAGTAGTGCAATCCTTTAACTATCTCGGGTCAACTATAGCAGCCGATAACAGCATGGAACCAGAAATACGCGCACGGTTACTTAAAGCAAACAAAGCCTACTATAGCCTGTCAAGACTCTTTAAATCCAGGAACTTAGCCATAACATCCAAGCTGCTGATATATAAGACAATGGTCATACCAGTACTTACATATGGATCCAAAACTTGGGTGCTTAGCAAAAAGCATTCTGACCTCTTAGCCGCGTTCGAGAGAAAAGTCTTACGGAGAATTGTTGGCCCCGTATGTGAGGAAGGACGATTCCGGAGACTCTATAATGATGAGATCTACGAGCGTTACCGCGATGTCAACATAGTGAAGAAAATTAAGCTCGGTAGGCTCCGGTGGGCAAGACACCTAGCTCGCATGAGCGAAGAGGATCCTGCTCGGAAAGTCCTTTGCGGAAGGATTTATGGAACACGACAGTGAGGCCGTAGACCAGAACGCCCAGAGTTTAGGGATGCCAAACTGGATGACATCGGCTCGAAATCGGGACCGGTGGAGAGACTTTTTGCGGGAGGGCAGGACCGGACCCCGGTTGTAGAGCCAAATATGATGATGACTGACACGAAGTGTTACCAAAACAAAACGCCACAGAATTTTTATTTTTTCATGAATTTTATTGAATCAAAGTAAAAAATGTTCACAAATATTTAATTTTTCGAATTGGCCACCCTTAGCCGCGATTATGGCCTTCTAACGGCCGACAAAGCTATTGCATGCAGCACGAAAGTGGCTCTGCGGTATTTTGGCCAAATCCCGGCGAAGCGCTTGCTTGGGATGATCGACACTTTGGTATTTTCTTGTCCCAACCTTGCTCTTAAAAATACCCCAAACCAAGAAATCTACCGGATTTGCATCCGGTGAATTTGATGGCCATTGGGCAGTGGAAATGGACCGCGGAACGTTGTTTTTCAGTAAATCTTGATTGACGCGCGCTTTATGACTCGGCGCCAAGTCCTGTTGAAATGTTCAGGCCCTGCGGCCGAAATGTTTTTGTGCCCAAGGCTTCAAAGCTCCCTCCAACACATGATCCCGATAAATTGAGCATTTATCTTGATGCCACGGGCCTTTTTTGGCCGTTTTTTTACGAGCGGTGAACGGCTTTCAGCCGTTACGGCGGCCCAAACCATCACCATCGGTGGCGCTTGGTTTCGAGTGGCAATCCGTTGGTCCAAATTTTCAGTAGAACGGCCGGGCAAGTAAATCCGGTCATTTTGCTTGTTCACATATTGCTCAATAACGAACGGTGACTCATCGGAGAAAACCAAATTCGGCTTATCGCCACTTTCGTGCAAGCGTAACAACTCCTTTGCTCTTTCCACTCTAACTTTTTTTTGAGCATCGGTGAGACCATGCGTTTTTTTGGAATTTCAAGGCCTTTAGTCCAAGATGATCTTTCAATATGTGCTGCATCCGTTCGAGCGAAATGTTCGCCTCACGAGCCATTTTTCTGCCGCTACGGCGCGGATTCCGAGCCAATTTAGCTTTCACCTTCCGAATGATATCCGGCGATGTTGCAGTGCGTTTTGTTCCACCACCATGGCGTTTTGCAATGCTGCCAGTATCGTTATAAGGATTTATCGTACTATACACACACATCAGTGATACACGTCTGTTTAACATTTGAAGAATATCGAGCGCTAGGGCTATGCTCAGCGATAAAGAACACCCTGTCTGTTTGCAATACAGTTTAATATTGTTTAAACCAAGATGATGGATGGTTATTTTAGTCGAAATTTTTAAAGAAAATTCTCCGCATTTACACTTTAAGTTATATGAAGAAAACCCAGAAAATGTGAAGGGGCACTGGCGTTTACCAAAATCAAATGGATGATCCTAAGTTACACGTGTCGCACTATTCATATATCGCTACGTTTCCTCACCTTTTCTTAGGTGCGTGGTGCTTGAACGTTCACTGATATCAGTTGAAACGCTAGAAACATTATTGTTTAATTCTGCCACTTTTTTATCAAAAGGACACGAAACAACACTCCGAGGGACGATTTTCATTTGCACTTTGAGGTGTAATGGCTTTTATAATTTAGTAATTAATGCAGTGTAAATTTTATAAAAAAACTACAGTTCTCCACAGAACATTGATAAAAAAAACAGTTGGAACTTATCGAAAATTAAGTACAGCCAAAATTTCTTAGAGGACACTACACTCGACTTCACTCCTCGACTTCTCAATTCTGGCTCTCTTCATCGAAATTTCAATCGAAACTCGTCGTCGTATTTTTCTTGTTCTTAGCTTAGGCATAAGGCAAACAAAAATTTACGTTGCGACTGCAACTCGTTTTTGCATGTAAAAATGACATCGCCTGATTCGCCAAGACAGCTGACCATGCGAAAAAGGGGGACGTGAAGTGACGCCATGAACCCAAAGCCGAGAGAGATATATAATAATTTTACATGAGTAATATTATTATACAGGGTGACTGACACGAAGGGCGGTCAGCCATCAGCAGAAATAGGGGGAATAACACAGAATGCTCTAGAATTGCATGTGGCCGTAACTATCTCTGACTGCTGGAAGTGCGATGGGACTAGCCCGATCATTCCTGCGTGGTGGCTCCACGTGGTGGCCGCTGGTAATTTTCCTCCAATGCAGGAATGATCGGGTCCCTTCAAAGAAAGGTTGGCGCGAGGCCAATAACCTCGCCTCTAAAAAAATTATTATTACGGAACCCAAAATCAGCCTCGGATACACTGATGAACGACGACGACCACGGCAACGAAAACGGCTAAACGATTTAAGAATTTTCTCATGGAACGTACGCTCACTGTATAGAGCTCGAGCTGCACAGCAGCTAGCCGATACCCTGTCCAAATATAATGCTGACTTAACAGCAATTCAGGAGATGCGGTGGACAGGGAATGGTGTCTTACAAAAATCTGAATATGACATATATTACAGCTGTCATGCAAGACATCATGTGCTCGGGGTGGGGTTTCTAGTCAGCAAAAGAATAAAACCCACCGTTATCGGCTTTAATACAGTAAATGAACGGCTATGCACCCTTCGCGTGCGGGGCAAATTGAAAAACATAAGCCTCATAAACGTTCACGCACCTACAGAGGTTTCCCCAGATGACGAAAAAGAAGAATTCTTTGAATCAGTCGAACGGGAACTCCATGCCTGCCCTCAGTATGATGTAAAAATCATTCTGGGGGATATGAATGCTAAAATAGGTAGGAAGTTAGTATTCAGGCAGTACATTGGCACCCATAGCTTACACGAGAACACTAATGACAATGGACAACGAGTCATAGAGATGGCAGCAAGCAATAATTTGGTCGTTGCAACTACAAGGTTTGCGCGTAAAAATATCCACAAAGCCACCTGGGTATCTCCCGATGGAGCCACTCGCAACCAGATAGACCACGTGTTTATAGACCGCCGCCACAACCCGAACCTGATGACGGTACGAACGTTGGTATGTTGGTTGGGATGGTGCTCCGAGCGCGGATTGCATCATCACGGAAGACTGCATCCGCGAATCAGATTCGAGTCAACACGGCTGCCCTTCGCAATGAAGAGACCAGAAACAACTACGGTCAAGCGATAGGACTCGCCCTAAATGCAGGGAGAGTAAGTCCTAGGGCTGAGATGGCGGGCGTAGAAGAGAAATGGACACGCCTTAAGAATACTGTCATTAGTACTGCTGACTCCATCTTAGGCAGTAGTCGTAGAGATCGAAACGACTGGTTCGATGTCGAATGTAAGCTAGCGACTGAACGTAAAAATGTTGAGTACCGAGCAATGCAACAATCTCATAGATTGCGGGCACGCGAAGATGAATATAAAGAGCTCAGAAGAAAAAACAGTTCACCGGCGAAAGAAAGCAGCCTGGGGGAAGAATCTCGTCCGTGAACTGGAACAGTACAGAGAGCAAGGACCGAACCAGGCGCGGAACTTCTATCAGTCCGCGGTATGACGCAATATACACCGCGTTGCACATACTGCAAGGACAAAGAGGGTAATCTGATCGCCGATCTTAAAGGCATCTTAGAGCGATGGGAAGAGCACTTTTATGAGTTGCTAAATGGCCAGCTAACTGAGGAATTGGAGGCTCCACCAATGACCGAAGATCATACTATGCTGCCGCCACCAAGCATAGTCGAAGTTAGCAGAGCGATAAATCGGCGCAAAAATAATAAGGCCCCGGGATCTGATGGGATCCCAGCGGAACTGATAAAAATAGGAGGCCCCACATTACACCAAGCAATTCATGAAATAATAGTGCAAGTATGGGAAGAAGAAGTTATGCCAGAAAACTGGCGAAGAGGCATCCTGTGCCCCATACATGAGAAGGGAGATATCACAAAATGCAGCAATTATCGCGGTATAACGTTGTTGAGTACCGCGTATAAGATTTTCTCCTCTATCCTTCAAGACAGGATAGCCCCATACGCTAAAGTTATCATTGGTCCATACCAGTGTGGCTTCATCCCAGGCAAATCAACAACTGATCAGATTTACACCCTAAGGCAGGTGATGGAAAAATGTCTAGAGTTTCAAAACTCACTACACCATCTTTTTATAGACTTTAAAGCCGCCTATGATAGCATAGCCAGAGTAGAACTTTATAAAGCCATGAGAGAATTCGCCATCCCAAATAAACTGACACGACTATGTAGGTTGACCATGACCAATGTTATAAGCCAAGTAAAAATATCCGGATCACTATCAAGCCCATTCAACATCTATAACGGGCTCCGACAAGGGGATGGACTGGCCTGCGTCCTCTTCAACCTGGCGTTGGAGAAAGTGATCCGAGACTCTGACGTAACGGCGAGAGGAACACTCCTCTATAAGTCCATTCAGATACTGGCTTACGCAGACGATATTGACATCGTTGGTAGACACCAAAGAGCTGTACAGGAAGCTTTCATCCAGATAGAGCAGGCGGAACGAAATCTGGGGCTGCACATAAATGAGAGCAAAACAACGTACATGGTGGCCACGTCTGCGAGTAGAAGATCCAACATTGGTCCCTCAATTCACATAGTGGAGCGCGAATTTGAAGTAGTGCAATCCTTTAACTATCTCGGGTCAACTATAGCAGCCGATAACAGCATGGAACCAGAAATACGCGCACGGTTACTTAAAGCAAACAAAGCCTACTATAGCCTGTCAAGACTCTTTAAATCCAGGAACTTAGCCATAACATCCAAGCTGCTGATATATAAGACAATGGTCATACCAGTACTTACATATGGATCCAAAACTTGGGTGCTTAGCAAAAAGCATTCTGACCTCTTAGCCGCGTTCGAGAGAAAAGTCTTACGGAGAATTGTTGGCCCCGTATGTGAGGAAGGACGATTCCGGAGACTCTATAATGATGAGATCTACGAGCGTTACCGCGATGTCAACATAGTGAAGAAAATTAAGCTCGGTAGGCTCCGGTGGGCAAGACACCTAGCTCGCATGAGCGAAGAGGATCCTGCTCGGAAAGTCCTTTGCGGAAGGATTTATGGAACACGACAGTGAGGCCGGCCAAGCCTACGCTGGAAGGATTACGTAGACCAGGACGCCCAGAGTTTAGGGATGCCAAACTGGATGACATCGGCTCGAAATCGGGACCGGTGGAGAGACTTTTTGCGGGAGGCCAGGACCGGACCCCGGTTGTAGAGCCAAATATGATGATGACCTACAAGAAGTGTTACCAAAACAAAACGCCAAATCCCGGCGAAGCGCTTGCTTGAGATGATCGAAACTTTGGTATTTTTTGTCCCAAACTTGCTCTTAAAAATACCCCAAACCAAGAACTCTAGCGGATTTTCATCCGGTGAATTAGATGGCCATTGGGCAGTGGAAATGAACCGCGGAACGTTGTTTTTCAGTCAATCTTGATTGACGCGCACTTTATGACTCGGCACCAAGTCCTGTTGAAATGTCCAGGCTCTGCGGCCGAAATGTTTTTGTGCCCAAGGCTTCAACGCTCCCTCCAACACATGATCCCGATAAATTGAGCATTTATCTTGATGCCACGGGCCTTTTTTGGCCGTTTTTTTACGAGCGGTGAAAGGCTTTCAGCCGTTACGGCGGCCCAAACCAACACCATCGGTTGCGCTTGGTTTTGAGTGGCAATCCGTTGGTCCAAATGGTGACTCATCGGAGAAAACCAAATGCGGCTAATCGCCACTTTCGAGCAAGCGTAACAGCTCCTTTGCTCTTTCCACTCTAACCTTTTTTAAGCATCGGTGAGACCATGCGTTTTTTTGGAATTTCAAGGCCTTTAGTCCAAGATGATCTTTCAATATGTGCTGCATCCGTTCGATCGAAATGTTCGCCTCAAGAGCCATTTTTCTGCCGCTACGGCGCGGATTCCGAGCCAATTTAGCTTTCACCTTCCGAATGATATCCGGCGATGTTGCAGTGCATTTCGTTCCACCACCATGGCGTTTTGCAATGCTGCCAGTATCGTTATAACGATTTATGGTACTATACACAAACATTTTATTCACATGCAGATGTTTTAACTGGTTAACAATCTGCGGCTGTGGTTTTCCAGCCAAAAACAGAGCAATCACAGTATTACGCTTGAATTCCATTGCGGATAACTTTTTTTCTGAATATTTCCCACTAAAATGCTTTTGTACGCTTGTAAACAATGTGTTGCAGTTTCGACTTACTAATGTCTTTTTTGTTTCTCTCTGTATAAGTTATCGTTACACACACAACCCTACTGGACTTTGAATGAGAAAATTGTTGCGAGAGAAGGGAACAGCGGTTGGTTTTGTTTTTTTGGCAATCAGTACAAAATTGGTAGCAGAAGAGCAAACACCCATTTTTTTATGTAGAATAAACATTATTATTTTTTCATTACACATACACTTATTAGTACTATTTCACATCTCATATAACTTGTTAACAATTTAATAAAGGAGTGCCAAAAATTCAACTTTAGTCATTTTTTTGGGTGCGCGGTGGTTATATTGTGGCAGGTGGCACGGCTGAAGTGGTGTTGGACTCCCAAAGAAAAAAAATTATATTTCCAAAAAGGCTTGGAAATTTTACATGGTGACAGCGGTGGGATACAACAGTGAAGCTGTTTTTTGGTTTGACTACACTGGTTAATTTATTTTTATTCAAGCAATTATTCATCAAAGCGGCTCCCCTGGATCGGCGTGTTTACCAGCAAATATAATCATCAGTGCACTTATCAAGAAATCATTGAGTATTAGTTTATTTACAGTTTTATAGATTGTTGGAATTTATTGTGCAAATTGGCAGTGCGAAATAATTAACCAAAGAAGTTCTGGTCATACGGTATAAAATGGCCGAACAAAAGATAGCAAAGTTGAACAAACAACGTACAGTGCTACTTGAACAGTTAAATCGAGCTAATGAATTTCTTCAAATAAAAGCTGAAAATGCGACAATTGCGGAAATCGAATTACGTATTCAATTTTTGGATAAAACATTTGAATCTCTCTCTACATTACAAGGCCAACTGGAATTGTTAGATGATGATGAATGTACAACAAAAAATCGTGCTGAATTCGAAGAAATGTTTTTTATAATAAAGCCATCACTGGAAGTATTACGTGACAAAGCTCAAGTAAAGATGCAACCCGCAGCCACAACTGGTAACTATTTGGAGCAGAAACCTCGTCATCCCGTCGAACTTCTTAAAATTTCGATTACCCCATTCACGGGTGATTACACAAAATGGTTTGATTTTATTAAATCTTTCGATAGTCTAGTTCATAGCAACGACGCGTACGATGCCATTACTAAATTTCAATATCTCCGTAATGCTATTGGAGGCAGCGCTGCTAATACAATAGCTGCACTTGAATTAACAGAAACTAATTATGAGGCTGCCCGGGATCTCCTTAGAAATCGGTTCGAAAATCGAAAAATAATATGCAGACATCATATACAACAATTATTTTCAGCAAAGGCTGTTGATAAACCAACTACTGTAAAATTAAGATTGTTAATTGATACTTTTAACTCTAATTTAAGGTCACTTCAGTCATTAGGCAGAATGACAAGGCAATGGGATGACCTGATAGTAGAAATGCTGAAATCAAAATTGGATTCAGAGACTCTAAACAAGTGGGATGATGAAGCTCCAACTAACAGATTGGAAACTCTAGATGAATTGATAGGGTTCCTAAACAAACGCTGTGAGATACTTGATTGCATGTCTCAACCATTAAAGGTAACCGCTGGGTTCAAATCATCAACTCCAGTTCAACGTCCAGACACACATGTAGCAGTTAGTATTTCGAAATGCGAGTTTTGCGCCAAAGCCGGTCATCGTATATATCGATGTAGAAAATTTCTGACTGTTAAGAGGCCCGATCGTATACGAAATGTTAAACGTTTAAATTTGTGTGTTAACTGTTTGTCGTCTCAACATCAAACTAGTACTTGTGATTCAAAATATCACTGTAATTTACCTAACTGCAATGAAAGACATCATTCACTGCTTCATCAATTTGACGGAACCGAAAGGACACATGAGCTGTCCAATAGAGTGCCAAGTGGTCAAGCTCCAATTGACAATTCGCAATCATCGACATCCAAGTTCGTAGCCTCATGTTCACAAGAAACTGTTAATGCTGATATTTTAAACACAGTTTCTCGTACCGTTAATTACGTTTATTTGGCTACAGCGGTAATCATTGCAACCGATGTCAATGGTTCTCAAGTTCACTGTCGTGCTCTCTTAGATAGTGGCTCGCAAATCAATTTGATCACTGAATCGCTAGCCATACAACTTGGACTTAAACGACAACCGCAGCAAACTCAATTGGGTGGAATCGGAAATACAACACTGAATTCAAAGGCCAAGGTATGTTTCATGATCAAATCAAGAATAAATAACTTCTCAGCCGATGTCGAAGCATGTGTGCTGTCAAAAATCACAAATTTTCAGCCACATTCACCAGTCAACATCAAACAATGGCCAATACCTAATAACATAAAGTTGGCTGATCCTCAGTTCAATAAACCCCAAAAAATCGACGTTTTAATTGGGGCTGGATTATATTACAAATTACTATCTGTAGGCCAGATTTCGTTAGCTGAAAATATGCCTCTTCTTCAAAACACACTACTGGGTTGGATAGTTGTTGGAAATTCCACCGCACAGTCAGATGTCAATTTAGTCGGTAATCCAACTGTCAGACAAATTAATCATGTGTCTGAATGCATTGATGATTTCAACCTAAACAACCAACTTCAGAAATTCTTTCAAATTGAAGATATTGAGGAAGCGAAGCAAAAATACTCGACAGAAGAAAAATTAGTCGAAGAACATTTTACGAAACACGTTCATCGAAATCCACATGGTAGATTTGTGGTATCACTACCATTATCAAAACATCCATCTATTTTAGGAGATTCACTACAAATGGCAACACATCGGTTCCACAGTATTGAGAGAAGCCTCGGTAAAAATCCAACACGGAAACAGGAATATGCAATGTTCATGGAAGAATATCTCAAATTAGGGCACATGCAGCTTATTACACCTGATATGGTACCACAAAATCATTATTTTCTTCCGCATCATTGTGTCATCAAAGAACTCATTTCATCAACCAAGCTCCGCGTCGTCTTTGATGCTTCTGCGAAAACATCATCTGGGGTCTCATTAAACGAGATTCTCATGGTAGGACCAGTTGTGCAACAGGACTTGTTTTCCATATTGCTACGGTTCCGCACACACCGGTTTGTATTGAGTGCCGATATTAAACAAATGTATCGCCAAATTTTGGTGAATCCCACAGACACCGATCTTCAGTGCATTGTCTGGCGAAATGATCCGTTAGCAGAATTGAACATCTATCGATTATGCACTATTACGTATGGTACCGCCTGTGCGCCGTATTTAGCCACCAAGTGCCTTCAGAAGTTAGCTCTGGACGGAGAGATTAAAAACAAACAGTCGGCTAATATAATTAAATCCGACATGTATGTTGATGACCTGCTTACAGGCGCGAATTCAATAGCAGAGCTTCAACAAATCAAATCAGAAATTACCGACATGCTCAGCGCGGTCGGAATGGAACTTCGAAAATACTGCTCTAACGCTGAAGAAGTATTAGCTGACATACCGCTGGAGTATCAGGAATCATTTTTGCACATTGATGACTCCAATTACATTAAAACGTTGGGGATGTTTTGGAATCCTGTGCAAGATATTTTCTGTTTTAATGTAAACGAAACCACCCATCGTCGCCAGATAACAAGACGTACAGTTCTGTCAGATATTTCGCGCATTTTTGATCCGCTGGGATTTGCGTCACCGGTAATCACTCTCGCAAAACTGTTCATGCAGGAAATATGGAATTTGAAGCAAGATTGGGATGCAACACTACCACAAGAGCTGTTTACGCGGTGGCAGAAATTTTATGGAGAGCTACGTTTACTTAACAAGCTTCAGCTAAAGCGTCATGTATTGCAGCCAACCCGATCCAATATTCAACTACATTGCTTCGCAGATGCCAGCCAATCTGCGTATGGTGCCGCAATTTATGCTAGAAGTGTGTCACCGGATGGTTCCGTTCTATCCGCACTGCTATGTTCTAAATCAAGAGTAGCACCAAAATCGAGAACAAAATTAACTATTCCAAAGTTGGAATTATGTGCAGCACTTCTAGTGGCCCAGCTAGCTGACCGAGTGATTCCAACGTTGAACATCAACATTAACAAAATATTTTATTGGTGTGATTCAACAATAGTGCTAGCATGGTTGAAAATGTCACCTAATAAACTCAATACATTTGTCTCTAATCGTGTTCTCAAGGTGCAGCTACTAACGGACATAGGCAACTGGTACCACATTCCGTCATCAGAAAACGCGGCTGATATTGTATCTAGAGGAGCGCTTCCATCAATCCTTATTAAATCATCTCTATGGTTCACCGGTCCATCTTTTCTTGTACGGGATGAGAGTTCGTGGATATCGACAATACAACTGAAACCAGCTATTATCCCTGAATGCCGATTAACTAAGCAGATTGTTCACGTAGCAGTATACGAACCAGATATTATCGAAAGCATGAAGTATCGGAATAACTTGTCATCTGTCCGAAATATCATGGCCTATGTGATGCGTTACATAAACAACATTCAATCTAGAAAACTGAAATTAAGTGGGGCGTTGACAACAAATGAACAGGAATCAGGGATGAGAAGCATAGTCAAAATTATGCAGAAATCCAAATTCACTCAGGAGAGTGATTTATTGATGCGAGGAAAGCCTTTGAATCGAAATTGTAATCTAAAGTCACTGTCCGTCTTCCTGGATGACAATAATTTAATTCGAGTGGGAGGTCGCCTTTATCACGGTTCCTCAGCATATTCTTCCAAACATCCACTCCTTTTGCCCTCCAACCATTCTTTTACGTTAATAATACTTAAACATTTCCATATCACTCATTTACATGCAGGTCCACAAGCATTATTAGCAGCAGTCAGGCAACAATTTTGGCCAATAAACGGAAAACGCCTAGCTCAAAGGGTGTTTCAGAATTGCATAAGATGCTCAAGAATAAATCCACGAAAATTATCACAATTTATGGGGAACTTACCACTTGAGCGTATAACAGCTGCACCTCCCTTCTACAATACTGGTCTGGACTATTGTGGACCATTTTACATTCACCACCGAATACGAGGAAAGGGACCTACAAAGGCATACATCGCTGTTTTTGTTTGCTTTGCAGTTAAAGCCGTTCATTTGGAGCTGGTCTCGGATCTTACCACAGCTTCGTTTATTGGAAGCTTAAAGCGCTTCATCGCAACGAGAGGTATGTGCAAACGAATATTTTCTGATAACGCCACCAACTTTGTTGGAGCCAATTCCGACTTGCATACCCTACACAAACAATTTCAATCAGAACAACACATCGACGAATTACGGAAGTTATGCACCGCAGACCAAATTGAATGGCACTTCGCACCACCTAGTGCACCTCACTTCGGCGGTATTTATGAAGCAGCGGTCAAATCAGCCAAACTTCACCTGCGAAAGGTTATGGCAAATGCAGCACTCACTTATGAAGAACTCAACACGCTAGTAAAGCAGGTAGAAGCAGTACTGAATTCCAGACCGATTACACCGCTCTCTTCAAATCCTGCGGACCTACAAGTGTTAACACCCGGTCATTTTTTGATAAATCGACCGCTCACATCCATTGCCGAACCACACATTGAAGACGAAAAGATTCCAATACTAAAACGATGGCGGGTACAACAACAATTACACCAACATTTTTGGAGCCGTTGGTCCAAGGAGTACCTAACTCAATTACAACAACGCCGGAAGTGGACTGAGGTTTCAGAAAACGTTGCTATCAATAATTTGGTAGTTATCAAGGACGACAATTTGCCACCCCTTAAATGGAGATTAGGCCGTATCATCAAAATTCATCCGGGCATTGATGGATGCGTAAGAATGGCCACGTTGAAAACCTTACAGGGGATAATTAAACGTCCAATTGCTAAATTATGTCTTATGCCTATGGATGACTTGGAAGAGCAGTTGAAAGATCGACTCTTTCAACGGGGGGAGAATGTTGCAGTTTCGACTTACTAATGTCTTTTTTGTTTCTCTCTGTATAAGTTATCGTTACACACACACAACCCTACTGGACTTTGAATGAGAAAATTGTTGCGAGAGAAGGGAACATGCGGTTGGTTTTGTTTTTTTGGCAGTCAGCACAAAATTGGTAGCAGAAGAGCAAACACCCATTTTTTTATGTAGAATAAACATTATTATTTTTTCATTACACATACACTTATTAGTACTATTTCACATCTCATATAACTTGTTAACAATTTAATAAAGGAGTGCCAAAAATTCAACTTTAGTCATTTTTTTGGGTGCGCGGTGGTTATATTGTGGCAGGTGGCACGGCTGAAGTGGTGTTGGACTCCCAAAGAAAAAAAATTATATTTCCAAAAAGGCTTGGAAATTTTACATGAAAATTTAATGAACTGTCATTAGTGTAAATTTGAGCGCTCTGTCATCACTGGTTTGACAGCAATGACAGTTTGAAATTAGTAACACTTCGTGTCAGTCACCCGGTATATAAAGAAAATAATTATGCGATTCTAGTAGGGTTGCCAGGGGTTTCCAAAAAACACGCTCACAACCAAAATTAAATTCCCAGAAATTTTAAATACAAACGCAATGACATGGGGCGCTAAAATCACAATTTAGCAGGAAGATCTCTCTACTGAAGTAGTAGGATTTCTTCTGGGGGTTTTGCATATAAAACTGCGGTTCTTTACCAAGCGAACCAATATTTGTTAGTAATTAACCGAAAGTTGATTGATACATTTCGCAGCCTAAGGTAATTACTCTGAGCCGAGTCGTTCTGCACGAACGTCCTCCATATTCTTAAATTTCCTAGACTTAAATCAAGAATTGATTTATATATTTCGCAATACTTATTTAGTCTTTATACGGTCTACCAAGAAACTGATTGATCTATTCGGCAGTTCTCGATAGACACGCTGAGCCGAGTGTTCTGCCCGAATACCCTCCGTGTGCTCAAACCTTCATAGACCAAATAAGGTATTGATTGATATATTTCGCAATACCTATTAAGTCTTCTGTGGGCTACCAGGAAACTCATTGATCCATTTCGCAGTTCCCGATAGCCATGTTTAGACGAGCCGTTCTGCACGAACGCCCTCCAAATGCCCAGATTAAAACACTTCACGGCAGAAGTCAATTAGTTATTTAATTATACACAGTAGGTATTATAGATTAAGTCCACTAGCATTATTTATGAATATAGTATTATTATTAAGAAAATTCACGAGAAAGAATTAATAAACAAAAGAAATATAAAAAACGAATAATAAACAAAAGAAACAAAAAATACACTTTTAATTTGTAACGAGAAAACAAACCCTGGGTGACCGGCGAGCGTCACCCGAGCGAAACAACGTTACACAATGTTCGTGCCAGTGGTAAGGATACTTCGCAGGTCCAGTATTCTGGTCGGTGATATGGATACCTCGCAGATTACGTTTAGTCTGTATGTCTAGTATTCTAACCAGTGATAAGGATACTTTGCACATCACGTTCAGCGGACTCTGCGTCTGGTATTCTAGTCAGTGATAAGGATATTTCGCAGATCACGCTCCGAGGAGTCTGTGCGCCATTACTCTGACCAGTAATAAGGATTCTTCGCAGATCACGTTCAGAGCAGTCTGTGTATCTAGAAGTCTAACCAGCGATAAGGATACTTCGCAGATCACGTTCAGAGGAGTCTGAGTCGGGCTGTAGTCCAGAAAGAAGAGATTGCTTGTAGGGTGTATGCCTTCTTTTATATCATTTGAAAATGTTCAGAATTCATAGAAACCCAGAGAACTCCATGCTTGCTTTGTTCCCACTGTTTGTCCAGATTCCTGTTGTGTCTGTTATGCTATGCAGCATCAATTCGCTTCGTTGTCTTTGATCTTTTGATCGTGTATTGTTGTTACACGATACACTTTTTTGTTGTCGTTCGCCGAGTGTCACTTGTTTTCCATTATTTGCATGCCTCATGTTTGTTGTTGTTTGCCGATTTGCACTTGTTTTATATTATTTGGGTGCTTATATGTTGACAAGCCTCTAGTTTTGACGTGACAACGTCTCACTACAAGGTTTAAGGGGTACGTGTTTAAAAAGTCGAATGTTAAATGTTACTATTTAACAGATGTTAAGTTACGTTTTTAACAGATGTTAAGTAACTTTTTTAAAAGATTTTAAGTTACGTTTTTAACAGATGTTATGCCAATTTTTTAATATCCAATGGGATTCTAGTTCCTCATGAATTTTTCGAACTAAGAAATTTCTCAATCGATTCGTATGAAATTCGGTATGTATGACTAAGATACACCATAAGACTTGTTTCTATGGAAATTCTGGGATAGGGCCAATAGGGTCTGGAATTTTGTGGACCAAGCAATTTCTCAATCGATTCGTATTAAATTCGGTATGTACGACTAAGATACGATTATAAGACTTGTTCTTATGGAAATTCTGGGATCTGGCTAAAAGGGTCTGGAATTTTGTGAACCAAGCCATTTCTTAAGCGATTTGTATGAAATTTGGTATGTAGGACTAAAATGCGACTTGAAATTCGGAATGTAGGACTAAGATGCGACTGCAAGGCTTCTTTCTATGGAAATTCTGGAATATGATCATTAATGTCTGGAATTTCTGGAACAAAGCAATTTCTCCAGCGATTCGCATGAAATTCGGAATGTAGGACTAAGATGTGACTATAAGATTTTTTCCTATGGAAATTCTGGAATATAATCAATAATCTCTGGAATTTCTGGAACAAAGCAATTTCTCAAGCGATTCGCATGAAATGCGGAATGAAGGACTAAGATGTGACTATAAGATTTCTTCCTATGGAAATTCTGGAATAGAATCATTATTGTCTGGTATATCTGGAGCAAAGCAATTTTCAAGCGATTCGCATGAAATTCGGAATTTCTTCTATGGAAATTCTGGAATATAATCATTATTGTCTGGAATATCTGGAGCAAAGCAATTTTTCAAGCGATTCGCATGAAATTCGGAATGTAGGACTAAGATGTGACTATAAGATTTCTTCCTATGGAAATTTTGGAATATAATCATTATTGTCTGGAATTTCTGGAACAAAGCAATTTCTCAAGCGATTCGCATGAAATTCGGAATGTAGGACTAAGATGTGACTATAAGATTTCTTCCTATGGAAATCTGGAATATAATCATTATTGTCTGGAATATCTGGAACAAAGCAATTTCCCAAGCGATTCGCATGAAATTCGGAATGTAGGACTAAGATGCAACTATAAGACTTCTTCCTATGGGAATTCTGGATTATGATCATTATGGTCTGGAATTTCGGGAACAAAGCAATTTCTCAAGCGACTCGTGCCTTTTAATTTAATTGTAATATTGGCCACAACGTCAAAGAATTTCACTCCAACCGCGCGTAAAGATTACACGCACATATTTTTTAACAGCTCTTACTTCTCCTAATACTATCGACGCAAGTGCATTACTATGTTTGTGCAGTGATATGATATATTTAATATGTACAAACACCTAACAATAAATTGTTATGAACATTTAAATCAGCTTGTAAATTGTTTATTCTGTTGTATGTGATGTGATTGATGATCATGTATGTGGTTTCAATAACATACAATCAAGCAGAGCAGAACGAAACAAACATATGCAGTAGTAGGCTGCGGTCAAGAATTCAGCCGCTGCGCAGTTTATGCTGCATGTTGGTCAAAAATTCACTTTTCAGCCAATGCATTAAAGAAAAACCGACTGCGCAGTTTACGCAGCTACTTAAAATAGGATGCTAATAGCAAAATGTAAATGTCAAATTGTCGCCCTACAAGCAGACTGTAAGTCGGTTCAAAATATAGCCGCAATTTCGTGCATACCGACTGCCTGCCATTTTTTTGTGCAGCACAAGCTGCGAAGCTATTTGGGTTTTTGTGAAATTTGGACCCGATAGGTGGCGCTGTTTTCAATATAGTATGTGGTAAAACCGCTATTTTTGACATTTATTTCGTTTCATTACAATACGCGCAAGAATACATCGTAGGACGCCAAATTAAAAATAAAATTTATAATTAATCGTAAAAAACGTTATTACACAAAATAACTGTTTTTATATTATACACATGAGTCACGAAAACTGCATTTGTTTGATTAGTAGTTATTTTATTTTACACACAGGGAATGTAAAATGTTAATATCAGCCACATTTTTAAACTGAATTTTATGAAATTTTTAAGATATATTATTGGCAGGTGAGGGAAAGTTATAGGCTATAGTACTCCCGTCACCCCTGGGGTTCATGTGTGCGGGTAGCAAAGCGCCCGGGAACAGCTAGTAATTTATATATAATGTGATGTGATGATGATGTATGTGATGAGCTACGGTGCAAGTAGTAGGACTTGTATTATAGAATTTTTTTTTAATATATCCGTCCGTGTTTATGTCCCACAGACAACAAGATCTTTGTTTTCTTTTCTTTCGTCCCGGACAGACGTTGTCACGCTCAAAGCCCACGGCCGTGTCTTCGACACAGCCTACCCTGTTCTTTTTTTGCTGTTGCTTGCTGATTTGCACTTGTTTTGAGTTATTTGTATGCCCATAAGTTGATGAGCCTCTACTTTTTGTTGTTGTCGTCGAGTTGCACTTATTTTGCATTATTTGCGTGCTCATATATTAATGTAATGACAATTTGTTACATCTGTTGCTTTTCTCGCTCCTATGGCGGTGCATTGGCTTCTTCGTCGTGGTGGGCGGGACTTATTCGGTGTGGTGAGTTTCTTACCATTATGTCGCTGTTCTTCACTCTAGACGAAGGATATGGAACATGAAAGATTTTTATTGTAGTAATTTTTGTGTGTGAGAAATTCATCCCACGCCGAATTTTTTCCTCAATCCGTATAAACCTGGGTCGAGTTCATATGAGCTTGACTTCACTCGACTGCATTAGCTCAGTGAAGTCGAGTCGAAATACGATCTTAACCCAACTTAAATCTTCCAACATGTGCTGAAATACTCAGGTCGAACTTTTAACCCTTTAACCTTGCAAAAATACGTAGTATATAATAATAATCTATAAATATATCTTTATTTCTTTATCATTACAGCTTTGGTCTAAGCTGGATGTCATCTCGCATCAATGTTACAAGTACAAAAGAAGACATTTTTATACAGAAAAGTCTAAAAGCATTAATTGTGGGTTTGGGCAACGGCAACTGCAGACAAAATTATAGCCATTGCAATTTTAAAAAAAAATTCCAATTTCTGTAATTACAGTGTAATAATCAATTATTCGGTGTATTTTTTAATATAATATAATATAATAATAATTTTTTTTTGGGATAGGTGTAAAAATGCAGTTACGCACAGAGAGCTGGACTCGCATTGCTGAACTACCAGTTAAAAAACACCTCCCTTCTTTCTGGCTACTCTGGGACTGTTCAACACATTACTTCAAAGTAGCCTTCCCTACTCTCATGAGAGCCTAGCGCTTATGTTCCACTTCTGTCGAGGTCTGCTTTCTTTTTCTTCAAGACGTTCACTACAATTTTTCTCACCTTTCTTCATCCTCAGCGCCAACCATATTTCCTATAGCGGTCTCTGGAGACCATGTTCCTAAGGCTCTCCTTACTATGCCTCTCTGTTGTGCCCAATTCTCGCACTTGAAGTGTGCTCAGCGTCGTCCTTGATGCCTGGGCAATACATACATTCCTCCGATGTTGCTTTCCCCATTTTATTCATATATTCTCTAAAGTAGCCGTGGCCGCTTAGGAATTGAGTGAGGTAATAATCGACTTCTCCGTGCCTTCTCTCCACCCATGGACTAATTTCAGCAATAAGTCTCGCTGTCCATCTTCCTTTTGTCTCGCGTTGCCAATCTGCCTGCCGGTGTTCCATTGTGTGGCATCTTTCTTCCCTGCTTGCTATTTTCTTTCCAACCACAGTCTTTCGCTCATAAACGGCTTTGCGCTCCATGGCTAATAGTTCGATTGGGATACACCCGGCTATTATTAGAACAGCTGCCTCAGATACCGTACGGCATGCCGAAGCCACTCGTAAGGCTCCTCGTCTTTGTACCTGGGCCAAACGCTTCCGGTACATTCCTTATGTAACGAGTCTGCTCACACTTCTGCATTCTGCTCCGTATAGGAGGACCGATTGTACTGCGGACATTAAGAGCCGCCGCTTGCTGGATTTTGGGCCGACGGTATTTGCCATAAGCCTACTGAACGCGTTGACACCCTTTGAAGCCTGTCTGCAGTTAATCGGATTTGCTCGGAAAATCTCATTTTCGAGTCGATTGTTATGCCGAGATATTTTACTGATGCTTTGGTTTCTATAACCTCTTAGCCTACCCACATCGGTATTTCTGTGTTTATTCTTTTTTTCTCCGTTTTGCTGTGGGCGAGGGAAAGTCCATGGACCGCCATCCAGCTGTTGACCCTGCGCATCGTTTGATTTAATTTTAGCTGGGCTTGCTTTGAATCCCGCGCAGCAATGAGCACAGCCACGTCATCGGCGTATCCAACCAAACGGCTTTCGTCGGGCATTTCTATTCTAAGCAGGCTGTCATAAAAGGCGTTCCAGAGGTCGGGTCCTTATATAGAAACCTGAGCTGCTCCGCTCGTTACCACCATTGTTTTCCGTCCTTCCTCGGTATCGTACCGCAGGATGCGATCCTCTAAGTAGTTGTTCAATATTCTTAACAGATACGTTGGCACATTGAACATATGCTTGAGGGCTTCTAAGATGTCACACCACCTTACGGAGTTGAAGGCATTTTTCACGTCCAGGGTGACTAATAGCACAATCCGTCTAAAAAATGGTTACAAATTTCCTCACCGCTTCTGTCACTTCTTTGACCGCATCTATCGTTGATAGGCCGCTCCTAAGCCCGTACTGTCTCGGTGAAAGGTTGCCAGCATCTTTTATTGCGCGAGCGAGCCTTGCTTGTATCAACTTCTCTAGCACTTTGCCCGCCGTATCTAGCATGCACAAGGGTCGGTAAGACGAGGGGAGCTCTGGATCGCCCTTGCCTTTGTTGATCAAGACCAACCTTGCAATCTTTCACCGCACGCTGAAAACACCCTCCGACAGACATGAGTTATACATTTGAAGTAAGATTTGTGGGTCGAACCGGAAAACCATTTTCAACACCTCGCCTGGTAACCCGTCCCGTGTTTTTCAAAGTGTGAATTGCACTTTCCAACTCTTGTTCCGAGAACAATTTCGTCCTCCAAGGCCTCGAGCTAAGCTCGGTATTCTGCCATCGCCTCATTTGGTGTGAAATAGCAGCTAAAGAAGGTGGCCTCCGTTCCCAAATGATCCGTGTACCATCGTGATGATCTCTTATTTTTATACTGCTCGCTTATGAGGATTAATTCTGCGCCGTTTTCAGCTGCCAGTTGCTGTAGGAGACAGTCGGCGGTTTTGCTGCGGTTCATATTTTCTTGTATGATCTTTTCCATAGGCGGTTCTTGGCCACCTGTAGAGCTTCCCTATAAACTAAACATTTTCCGGATCCAGGGATGTGGGCCAGATTCACTTGGTCTATTCCGCTTTCTGTACCATAAATGGCTTCTATCAGGGCAAACACAGTTTCTGGCTACGTGTCCGTATCCAAAGCATTTGTAGCAGCGTGTGGCGACGGTTCTTTTACGCACTCTGCAGTATATTCAACCTATTTTTATTTTCGCCGTCCAATAACTTCCTTGCCGATCGTTCGTCCATCACCACTACTCCGGATAACACAACACCAACACCAACAACAACGCCGATGGCAGGGTGTTGAGGAGGCGGGCCCCTGCCCACCAACAAACTACAGCCCGAAGAAGAATTACAGCGGATGAAGCGATTAACTTGGCAGCACCATCACAAGCCACATTATCCTCTGGTTCGTCCTCAACAATGATGGGGACTGCTCGAAGGGAAATGCGCTCGCAAAGAATAAAATGGACACGTGAAATGAACATTGAAGTCATAAGAATATATTACCGTGTCAATAATTGCGAAAATGATCCGCTTCCTAGCTTTCGACACAAACTACTCCAAGAATTTTTGAGAAGATTTCCTGAGCTGACAATAACCGAACCAAACATTGTTGACCGAAGAAGAGTCATAATAAGAAAAGGATATGTATCGGATATTGAACTGGAAAATATAAGACGGGATATGCAAATAGAACTGGATTCAGAGAACACAGCAACTGACCAGCCACTGCAAACTTTACCATCAATTGAGGCTCAGATAGAAGTTGTACAAAATCAAATAGAAGAACACGAAAGAGTGATCGATCACCAATCTACGGAAAACCTAAGATTGGTAGAAAACCAACAAATACCCCAAGAAGTTTCATCAAGAGAGACGAGAGATAAATTCTTAAGCATTTATGAAATCTACAGACATTGAACCTGGTGAAAGACCACACATACCAAAGCTTAAAAAGCCTCGCAATGCAAATAAAATCTTGAAAAATGTGAATAGAATCCTCTCTGAATTCTTTATGGAGCAAAGAACCCTTGAAGACATCCAAACTGCTATATACTGTGCAGCAAGGACAGCACTTGAACTCAACGGACAAAAGATCTCAGATCGAAATATAAACTCATCATGTACCAGAGAACGAGTACCAATGTGGAAAATAAGGTTGGAAAGCATAGAAAAACTAAGAGCGATGCACGACCAAATATCTGAGTACCTGAAAGAAAATATTTCAAGAAAAATAAAGAGAAAAGTGACCGTTATTGCATTGATCTCCGGAACTCTGGAAGTGAACAGCAACTACTGAACCTGAAGGATAACCTCAGACAAAGGATCAAAGTTAAAGGTGCCAAATTAAGGAGATATAACGAGATATAAAAAAGGAAAAGCCAAAATAACAACTACTACAGAAATAGGAAACCGTTCTTCAGAACCATGGAATCATGCAATCCAATCCAAACTTCTTTGGAAAGAACACAGAATGAATACGATGTAGAAGCTTTTCTACAATTCTGGAGTTTAACCTGGTCCGACCGAATGGATTGATGTAGAAAGGAACCGACAACAGGTCACACCGGAAATGAGAGTTTGAGGCTTTACCAAAGAAGAAGTGGATGCAGTTGTAAGAAAGGCCATGAATTGGAAGGCCCCAGGCCCAGACAAAATACAAAATTTCTGGCTGAAATACCTTACAGCGAGCCATGAACCGTTAGCCAAAATATTTAGTGACGGCCTTAGTTACCCAAGCGTAATACCTGGACATCTGGCGAGATAAACAACGTTTCTAATATTCAAAAAAAGGTGACCCTAACAAACCGGAGAACTACAGGCCAATAACTTGCCTGTCGGTTCTGTACAAACTTTTAACTGCACTTATCAGCAACAAAATCTACGAGCACTGCTTTGAAATAACATCCTAGAAGAAGAACAAAAAGGCTGGATCAGAAATGCACTTGGTTGTAAACAACAATTAACCATAGATGCCACAATTCTTAAACAAGCGCAAACAAAGAAAAGAAACTTACATATGGGATATATAGATTATAAAAAGGCTTTCGATTCCATACCTCATGAGTGGCTGTTACAAATATTAAGTATTTACAAAGTATGTCCGAGTATATGCAAAACTGGAAAGTAAATTTGCGATTGGGAAAGAGTGAGATTGCTACTGTCTCTGTACTGAGGGGAATATTCCAGGGCGATTCATTATTGCCGCTATGGTTTTGCCTTGCACTCAATCCATTATCTACTATGCTGAAATGTTCAAATCTTGGATACAAACTTAGCCCATCTGAAGAACACCGAATCTCTCATCTGCTGTTTATGGATGATATAAAACTATATGCAGAAAGCCGCTATAAACTACAGTCCCTTATCGATATTACCAAAATATTCAGCAAAGATATAAACATGGAATTTGGATACAAGAAATGTGCTTTACTAAAAGTCATCAAAGGTTATACTGCTCCAGCCGAAGGATCCTACCAAGGAGTAGCAGAAATGGAAAAAGAAGACCTTTATAAATACCGTATAACACAAAAACGCACGAATCGACCCACACGAGGCTAAATACTGAGTTCACTGAAAAGTACAAAAAAAAACGTACCAAAGTACTAAACACCAAATTGTCAGCAAAGAACCTAATAGAAAGTATTAACTCCTGGGCAATACCATCGCTTAGTTACTCATTTGGTATCCTTAAATGGTCAGATACTGACCTAAATGAACTAGATAGATTAACAAGGAGATTACTAACAAAATTCCGCTGCCTCCATCCGAATTCATCAGTGTATCGCTTATATCTTCCAAGAAAAGAAGGTGGTAGAGGGCTTCATAATATCTTTCAGGATCATTATCAGGATGTTAGAAACAAAAATGAAAAATAAAATCCTTCGCTGACCTGAAGAAATAATTTCAAAAGCTCGTGCTCTAGATGACAACTATACGCCCCTGAACCTGAAAACACGAGTGATGAAGATCCAGTGGAATGAGTTTTAATGGACGAAGAAAGATACCTGAAATGGAGCCTCCATGGAAAATTTCCTATTTCCGAGAAAGACCGAAGGATTTATAATCACCATTCAAGACAAAGTTATAAAAACTAGGAATTACGAAAATCATTGCCTAGGCGCGGGTATAATTGACAGGTGTAAGAAGTGTGATAAACCTGTGCTATCAAATTCGGCATACTTAGGTAAACATAATCAACTAGCTAAAATTGTACACCAGGAGTTAGCCAAAAAGTATGGGCTGATAGAGAACTTGGTACCTTTCTACAAATACCAACCATCGGAAGTGCTGAGTCGAGAAATCATACTTTGTACTGGGATCGACCAATACTTACAGATCGGACAGTCGACTATAATCGCCCAGACATTGTTCTTATAGATACAAGACTTAAAACAGGAATGATCATAGACATCGCAGTCCCATTAACTAGTAACATCCCAAGATCTCAAGCAGAAAAAACAACAAAATATGAAAACCTAGCTATCGAAATAAAATCAGTATGTCAGTTAGAAAAAGTTAACATCCAACCCATTGTCATATCCGCAGAAGGACTTATGTCGAAAAATGTAAAGAAAAACCTAGAACTGATAGGAGTTAATCGCAAAAACGGGACAGAAGGCAGTAGTGCTGCAGACGTGCCATATAGTTACATGTATAAAAGGATTTTTTTTTTTTCCAGCGCATGCAGCTGAGAAAGTGTAAGAACTCGATAATAATAATAATAATAATAAGCCCGCAAGGGAACTTCTCGGCAGTGAAGTGACGGGTGTGTGATAGTATAAATCCAGCAGCGTCTGATCCACAGTGGGCGGCTCCCTGGTAGGCGTCTGATCCTCATGTTAGAGGTGGCCTGTTTTTCTTTAACCTGGCAGAACACAAAATCAGATGAAGCTTCAAAATATGCCACAAAGAAACCAACGTTCACGAAACTGACATTCAGCCGTTCGGTAAATCACAAAGCAATCTCAAAGTCTAGTCACTCAATCCTAACGGAGAAGTCCCGAATTTCCCAGTATCTATCGGAAGAGCGACGCTGACGAAGTGTATACGGCTACAAACAGGGCACACTAAACTGACGCATGAACATCTTCTCACCGGAAAATCACTACCAGTTTGGTCCGTCTGCCAACAGGAGGTCAACCACTTCATCACTTTCTGTTTGAGTGCAGGAGTACAGCAACCGCCGTAGATCGCGTACTACAAACTACTTCTATAACAGCTCTACTACAAAACATATTAGTAAATAACATAATTCTAATTCGAGAATTTAAAACAAAATAATAATTTCTAACCTAATCTTACTATAAAAACGTCATTGATCATCGAACTTTAGGAAATGGATTAAAAATTGATCACAAGATTCCACCAGCCAGCCAGCCACGGGCACGCGAAGTTAGAAGAATTTAAAGAAAGAATTTAAGCGTGTGTACATTATTAAAAAAAAAATTTAACAACTAATTACATATTATTTCCATTTGTAAAACTTTGATTTTATTTTAGAACTAAAGAAATATGAAGTATAAAAGTAATATATATATATGAAATATTACCAAAGCTGATTTGGGATTTAGGGTAATGGGAGTTTTTTACGGTCTAGATTATTGGTCTCGCTGCAACCTAACTTAAAAGAGAATAGCCCGATCACTTATCTTTTCCTTTTTAGGGAAAAATTACACCATACCAGTTTTAATTAAACATATATATGTATATATATATGTATTCTAATAAAAAAATGTATGAATACATAAATGTATATACAGTGATCGTACGTTCCATGAGTCGTCGGTAAAATCAGTGTTTCCAAGGTTGATTTTGGTTCCAAATAAGTTTTTTAGGGTCCAGATTATTAGCCTCGCTCCAACCTTACTTTTAAGGGACTAGCCCAATCATTCAGAGTTTTCTTTTTCGAGAAAAAGTACACTAATTTGACATACATTCTGTATTTTTATTTTTGGATAACAGCTCAGTCAAGATAAAAAAAATTAGTCATTTGAATATATGTACTTACTAACGGAAATACCCGGTGTTTCCCGGCTGCCCCATTCGGCTGACCACCAACCAAGTTAAAACCCGCACCATATATTCTTTTTTTAAATATTATATTGTATGAAATTGTCCATAAATAAGAATTTTCTGCATGACCCAGCGACACCTAGGGGGGTCTAACACAAACAAAAACAATCCGGAACACCACACAAACATATGGTGTGAGTATAAGTTGGAAAGCTTCAGTGGTTCAGCCGTTATGTCAGACATACATACTCACCAATGTTTTTATATATTATGATATTTAAATTTTTGAATAATGTTACAACTTTTTAATATTGAATTGTCAATAATATATGAAAATAATATAGAAAATATTATTCACATTTACTTTTTACTGTCACCATTATTTGGTTTGTTTGTCGAATTAAAGCAAGTGCACTTAGAAATACGGCATTTGGTCTGAAAAAAATCAAAAAACAGTTATTTAATGAATTTGTATTCATTCTGGAAGAAAATAATAAGGTAATTTTTTTCATCATAAAAGAAGGAAAAAATTAATATAAGGATTTGATAAAGAACAGAGAACGGCTTAAATGCCAACATAAAGGATTAACTGCAATATTTATATTAATGCGTTTGTAGTATATTAAATAACGAGCGAGGAAAGTGAACGTTGTCGTGCGACTTAGAAGCACTGCAAAACTACTGTTCGAATGTGTGTTCGCTGAGACTGCAATAAATAACAAAAATATTTTCTATGTTACAGACTAGTGTGGATAATGCCTACTTTCGAGGGTAGGTTATAGCGTAGGAAACAGTCACTTTCTTGTATGGTCGTGTGAAAACTTTTTTATCAATACTGTTATGTTAGCAGAACGATAAATCGGATGGATGGCATCCAAGCAGATCCAATGCAATAAAAGTAAATCACTGTTGTAGATGACAGGTTCAGAAACTTTTATGAAACGTTCAGTAGTTTGAACCAGTAACTTCTTACTTCTTTTTTGCTCTTTGAAACTTGTTCACTGCTCCAAGGTTCACAATAAATTGACTTTAGGAACAATAATATGTAAATTTTGGGTTTTTCAGTTCTTTAATTTTCTAACCCACTTTTTTTTTATTGATACTTTGCACACACCTGTATACATACAAATTTTTTAAAAAATTTACGTTTTTTTTTTTCAAATTTTATACACATGTGTATCTCCGTGGACACACTTTTTGTATTTTTGAGTGATTTTTTAAAAAATGTACCTGATGATCTTCAAATTATTTTTAAATGCTAAGGCAATCAAAAAACGAACTTATTTGTAGCGAACTACGTATCATCAATATCGTCATCATCATAATTCAAAAATCGTTATCGTTTTGAATGACTGTTGAGTTAATATCCCTCACTTGATCAAAACCATTTTCTTTTTCAGAGATTTTCTTTTGTTCAGTTTTAGAGATATCCTTTGGTTCAGGTTCACTCACTTGATCATCATCGTTCCAATTGATAAATTTTTGAGTGCTACTTTCATAACATCACAGCTCACTATAACTTACTTTCGGGATATAACGGGATGACCAAATAATTGCAAACGACTTATGTCAACCTTTTCACCAGACCATGCTTCTTCAGGAGTCATTGTGTCCAATGTTGCGTTTGCTGATCGGTTTAAAATATATGTTGACATATTAACAGCTTCTGCATAAAATGACACATCCATGTTTGCGTCAAAAAACATACATTTGGCTTTTTCGACTAATTTTCGCTTTGCGCGTTCGGTAACACCATTCTGCTCTGACGTATAAATTGAATCTAGGCTAATTGTTCTCGCACAATTGTTCTCGTACTATTGTTCTCGCACAATTATTCTCGCACAATTGTTCTTAGGCAATTGTTCTCAAATTTTTTTGTTAAATATTATCGGCCTTGTAAAAGAAAAAACCTCCAATTTAAATATAAATTAATTGAGCAAATTGTATTTTACAGTGTGTCCATAACTTACAATACGCCAATTAAAAGGAAAAACTCCTATCTAATCATAAATTAATTGAGCGCATTGTATTTTACAGTGTGTGCATAATTTTCAAAAACACCTTTTAAAAGGAAAAACTTCTATCTAAATATAAATTAATTGAGCGCACTGTATTTTACAGTGTGTCTATAAAATACGAAAAGGAAATACTCTTCATTTATTAGGTAATTTTATATTTTAGCATAATTTTTTTGATAAAAATTTCGGGAGAAGAACGAGAAGAATTGTTCGAGAAGAATTGTGCGAGAACAATTGCCTGAGAACAATTGTGCGAGAATAATTGTGCCAGAACAACTGTCCGACAACAATTGTGCGAGAATAATTGTGCGAGAACAATCAGCCCCGGACACCGTATAAATTGTAGTTTGATGCTGAATTTCATGTTTTTTTATGAAATTTTTAAACGCATTGTTGACGTACTCAGTGCTATTATCTGAGCATAAAGCTTTGATTTTTCGACCAGTTTGTTTTTCAACCATTGATTTGAATTCAATAAATCAGGCCAAAACTTCCAAATTCACGAAATATACAATATATATTATCGTCTATGAATGTTAAAATATATCTAGCTCCACCGATCGAAGGGTTTTCCATTGGACCTTTTGAATCCGAGTGTATCAAATCCAAAATATTTTCGGCACGATTGAACTTTTTGGGAATCGCTGTCTCGATTTTTGATTTCATTTCGATCCTTGAAATCAATTCAATTAACCAGACCATTCTTCATTTTACATAAATCATTAAAGTTTATGTGTCTCAATTAAAAGTCTTTATTCGTTGTTGTGGTCAAACATTTTATTTGTTGAAAATGAAGACGATAAATACCTAGTTTGATGTCTGCAACACATGCCTTTTAAAAATTCTGCATCCATTATTGTCGAATACAACGTGGTTGTTGTTGTAGCAAGTATTAATTCGTGTTAGTAATGTTTGGGTAGCTGTCGGAACAGTCCAGGCCCAGAAATGCCGCTGCTTCGACAGGCTGTCTCCATAGGGAAAGCGGTGTGAGTATAGTCGGATGGGACGAGTTGTGCCCATGTAAATATTTTAAAAATTTTATACAAATTTTAAACACACGTGTACCTCCAGTGGACAAAATTTTCTGCTACATTTTTGGAGTGAACGGGCCCTGAGGCCCGAAACTGCCAATATAAATTTTTAAAAATTAGCTCGATTTTCTTCAAATTTTAAACACATGTGTATCTCCGATGGAAAAAACTTCTTGCAAAGTTTTTTGAGTGAACGGGTCCTAAAGATTGAGGTGTAACCATATAAATTTTTTAAAAATTAGCACGATTTTCTTCAAATTTTATACAGATGTGTATCACTGATGGACAAACCTTATTATAAGTTTGTTGGAGTGATCGGGCCCTGAGCCCCAAGTGGTAACAATGTAATTTTTTTAAAAATTAGCCACTTTTTCTTCAAATTTTAAACACATGTGTATCACCAAGGGGTGCCCAAATTATTTTTTTTTAAATTGTCTTGATTTTGTTCAACTTTTTAACACATGTGTATCATTGATGGACAAAACTTTTTGTAAATTTATTGGAGTGATCGGCCCTGAGACCCGAGGTGTGCCCATTTATTTTTTTTTTAAAATTAGCCCGTTTTTCTTAAATTTTTAACCACATGTGTATCATTGATGGGACACAATTTTTTGTAAATTTATAGGAGTGATCGGGCCCTGAGACCCAAGTGGTGTCCATGTAATTTTTTACATTGTATTATTGGGTAATAATCGCCAAATTATATGTTTTTAAGATGACGCCTATTTCAGAGTTAAGCTACTTTCCAAGCATCACACGAGACACACGCGATTCGCAACACACGTCACACACGGGATCTCAGAAATGGCAATGATACTGAACTCTCTAGGTCGGTACAAGATGGTTACACGCGAGATATCAAAAATGATATATGAGACTTAGCTGCTCACAAAATTTCAGCTCTCTAGGTCGTGAGAATGGTGATTAAAAAGGAACTCAAATAAGTTCGAAAAAAAAACGATTTTCCACGCATGACACGCGGGATGTCAAAAGAGCTAAATGTATGTAATTAAAAGGACCTTAAAGTCAAGAATACAGACTAACAGGGGTTAAGTCCAGTTAAATAAAAGTTCTTTAAAAAGAAACCAACTGGAAATTAGTGGACTTACGAATGTTACTCACAAACATACTATCATATCACCCCATCAGGTTAACCTATCGCATTGAAAATAAAATGATGTGTTTTTGTTTGACACACACAAGCTTCTGAAGTTTTTTCATTCCAAGTCCATCCTCGCTCAATTGTTTTATGTTTAGCAATGAATTTTTCCTTTTAAATCGTGCTTGTATATTACGGGCACACTGTAAAATAATGTAGGGCTGTGTTGGAAAACTTTCAGCTTTCATTTGACTACATGAGGGCAAGGCCATGTACATTTAAACACGCCCACTGTTGAATTTTTAAGGAAAAATCAGTTTTTTGACTCTTAATATTCTGAGGTAGGTTTGATTGCCCCCATTTTTTCAAATGAACGGTATTTTTACATCCATTAACCTCCAAACCACCTTCAAACCACTGAAAAAAAAATTGTTTTTTTCAAAAAATCATAAAGGAGGCGTTCCCCCAATCAACAGGGCGGTTTTCGAGGTCTGCTCAATAAGGGCTTTTTAAGAAGATGGGTGTCCCAAAGTCCAAACCCCTTAGTCTCTATAACGTAGTTCTTCTTAACGCTAGTAAAACAGATTGATAATTTTTATTACTTACTGTCCCTCTTTGAAATATTCTTTTAAGGTGGTGCTGAACTTTTTTGAGTATTTCACAAATTCTTTTTTGCGCTGTTCTACTGATTGCTTTGCCATTATACCAGGAATAAATGGTCCAATTTCATTTACAACGTCAAGCAATTTTTTTATTGCACTTGCAATTTCCCTAAAAAAAATTTTCTTTTTATTATGAACACCATCGTAATTGTTTATTGTACTTAATTGTTTCTAGAAATGTTTTTCTGTCAATAATTTCATCTGGTATTCTACTCAAAATAACCTTTAATGCAAAAGATTTTCTGTTTAATTCCTGAAAAGTCTCTTCGGTTCTTGACAATCGACAATCACCAGCTAAAAAATATAATCTACGTAGGTGGAAGTAATAGAAAGCAATATTTTAATTTACAATCAGCTTCCGAAATATTTCCCTGAAGACGCAAAACTGCTTCATTTAAATTTACATTTAATTCAACTTTACGTATTATTGTTGAAATTAGATCGTAACAAAATCCGGGATTATTTTGCTCAGAATTGTAAACTGCTGAGCGAAGAGACGTCAATGCTCCAAGATCGCGACACTCTAGCTAATTTTTTATTAAACATTAATTAAATTTTTTTACACAATTTTATTTAATAATCACCTGTGCAAAAATAGGCCTTAGAATTAACGGCAGCACAAGGGAGGATGTCGGTATTTCACCCATTGTCATTTTAGATAACAAAACGTAAAACTAATTTAGAAACGAAACAGCTACAAAATCAATTGAAATGAACCAATACAAATTAAATCGATGAAGATAATTTTTTCATAATACAATCATTTAATGTCGTATTGTATTTTTTGTTTGTTTTAGAAATCTGCGCTCGAACTTTTGTCGAGTTTTTTTTGTTTTAGCAATCTGCGGGCGAGCGTAGATTTTTTCTCGAAAAAACGAACACGAAAACCGAGCATCTTGTGTTGTTGTTGTAGTTAATGAAAAGAGGGATAAATCTCCCAAATTATCAAGATCTGTTAAAGGGAAAATTTGATAAACCGTTGATTGGTTTTTTGAAAAAAACGAACAACTTGACGGTCAAAAAATCAATTTGCGCCAGATTTAAAAAAAAAACAACAACATAAAATAAACTTTATAAAAGCTAAACATGTGCTATATTTGCTATAATGCTTTCAACAAAATGAGTTAAGTATTTTTTGTGGTTAACGGCTGTTCAAAACAACAGCAAAAACTAACCAATTTTTTGTTTCATGTGTTTGCCAACTTATCCATATATAATTTTTAAAAGTCGACTCTGGTGGTGGGAATTATAACTAAAAATTTGGTTAAATATTTCTTAACCAAAAATTTTTTTTTTGGTTAACGCTAAACCTTTTCTGGTCTATCCAATGTGTTTGTTGTTATAATTTTTATTTTTTTTTTGAAAGCAATTGCTATATTGCTCATCAGACCAGTAAATGGTTTAGCGTTAACCAAAAAAAATTTGTGGTTAAGAAATATTTAATAATATTAATAATATTTAAATAATTTTTTACGTTGCTCATACACACATCAAGCAATAATTGATCATTACTTTTTACGTAAATGTTGAGTTGAAAGCACGTGCGGAAATGCAATTCTGGCAAAATTGGCAATGTGGGAAAATCATTTTGCTAACGATAAGAAAAAATGCAATGTAAGAATAATTTGGCATTATGCTGCGCTTGTCGTCTGCCTGATTGAGCAACCTTGAACGAGAGTTCAACAATGCGATTGACCAATTCTGCTGCGCATAACTCCAGCCGAGGTGTAGTGAGTTTTTTTTATTGGAGCCACCTCTGACTTGACACATAGTAGTCGGACTGTGATGATGTTGTCCTTATTGACAGCTCTAATGTAAATAGCTGTGCCGTATGCCCTTTCAGACGCATCTGAAAATGCATGAATCTGGACAGACTTTGGGACTCTATGCGAAATTATATGTCGATAAATCTAGACGTCCTTCAGATGCTTGAGCCCTTCGAGGAAATGCTTCCATTCAAATTTTAGTTCCTTGGAAAGAACAGCATCCCATTCAACTGCAATCCTTCCAGAGTTTTTGAAGAAACATTTTGCTGTTACTATTATTGGACTTAAGAAACCCAATGGATCTATAATAGGTGAGCAATGTCAGACAGTACGGTGCGTTTGCTAATTTTTTCGTTAATGCTAGGTTGAATATTCACGAGGAAGGAATCTGACTTAGGTCTCCATGTTTGCCAAATCGTTTTGACATGAATAGTGTGATCAATGTCCAGATCTAATTGAAGTGCGATGTTACTTGCCGGAAATCTTTTTAAAAAGCTCTCATGATTTGAACACCACTTTCGCAGGGTGAAGCCAGCTTTACGAAGCAGTTTATCTGCTTGATCAGAACCTGCCATTACGTCGTCATCGTAGAAGTCCCTTTTTAATACTTCTGCGCCCAACGGATAACCCTTGGATTCGTTATTTGCTAATTGTTTTAGACATCTTGTTGCTAGATAGGGTGTGGATGTAATCCCGTACGTAACTGTTTCTAGTTGATAGGTCTGTATGTCTTCTGTAGGGGTGAATAAGTATTTGCCGCTACATCTTTTCGATATCAGCCGTGAAAACATATCTGGGTAGGCGAAAGCGAAGTAGGATTGAGATTAATTCATCTTGAATGGTTGGACTAGTTAATAAGAGATCGTTGAGCGATATGTTGGATGTTGTTTTTGATGAGGCATCAAAAACCACTCGTAATTTTGTAGTTGTACTGCTTGGTTTTAGTATACTGTGATGAGGAAGAAAATAGTGTGGTCCCTGCATCTTGCTGGCATCGATTTTTTCCAATTGTCCAAGATTTCTATATTCATTTATGAACTGAACATGAACATTTCGCACCTTCTCTCTTCAGCTGTTCGACTCCTTTCTTCTGATTGTGGAACTTCTATTTTCAAAACCTTTCCATATCTTACTTCAACGTTCTGGATTTCAGGAACATATTCATTTTATCTGGATGGGTTTCCAGGGGGCGTTGTCCACTGGATGTATGAGTTGGCAATGCTGGTATTTTCTCAAAATGTAACAAGGTGTTGTGCTTTCTTGAACATTTCGTGCAGCCACGGACAGCACATGATGGTGCCATATGGCCATGTCTCAGGCAATTCATGCAGAATTTTTTCTTCTTGACGAAGTCCAAGCGGCTTGTCGGTGTCAATTGTGAGAACTTCTGACAATAAAACAATTTGTGGTTGTCACTGGAGCATAGCGGACAACGAGCTCTTCCTGCTGCAATAGACATCAATGCACGTGCAACCGGTTTCTTTTGATGGTCTTCTATAATTCGACCTTTGTTTCCCGATGCCTCCAAGGATTGAAAGCGGAATTCGATAAATGTTTGAAAGTCTTATAGCACGGGCAATGCTCTGGGTCTCTTCAATGACTGTTCGTACAATCAGCCTTATCGGGAACTCCGAGGGAAAAAAATTCCTCCTGAACAATTTAATTCCCGGGAATACAATTCTCCTATCGCGAATTTCCATCGGAATTGCTTTTCTTTGGAATCAGTGGAATCAACATAAAAGGGAGATAAACCTCATTCGAAATTTATTTTCGAATGTTTTGATAGAACTAATATTCAACCAACCGAGAAAACTAATTATTCGCATTTTTAATTGAAATTTGAAAAAAAAAACCCGTAAAAATGCAAAGAATAGCATATGTATTAGTTGCCGAAGAGCAACAGCAACGCATATCAAAATCATCTCTCCTCCAACATCCAAACATTTATACTATAACAGAAAGGGGTTTTATAGTTTAAATGTTTTACTGGTAAGTTTTTTTTGCTTGCTCAAACGTGTTACTTTCATGCGCTCATACATATGTTTCGCAGGTATGCGATGATGAAATGGGAATTCGTTTCGTAGATGCCACACACCCTGGAGCTTGCCATGACTCATTTGTGTGGAAGGTTAGTGAATTAAGATCGTTAATGGAACAAAAATATTTGAACGGTGACAGAAATTCGTGGATTCAAATGAACTTTGAAATAGGGAACGCTGGATATCCCTTAGAGCCATGGCTATTGACTCCCCACAGGACACACGAAGAAGAACCGCCTGAGAGAAAATTCAACGAAGCCCATACGCTCTGCCGAAATATAATTGAACGAACAAATGGGGTGCTGAAAAGTAGATGGAGATGTTTGCTCAGTGCAAGAGAGCTTTATTACCTTCCACACAAAGCGATTCAAATTGTAAATGTTTGCTGCGCATTTCATAACATTTGCATACTTTTCAAGAGTGATTTCACCATCAATGTGCCAACCACTGATTTGCTCATAGATGACGACTCCAGTAATCTAGTTGTTAACGAAATTACTGCTACAAGCGATTCAGAAACTTGACTGAAGCTCAGCGCATAAGAAGAAATGTAGGAAATGCTCTGTAAAATTAACTTTTTATTTACTGAATAAAACCACAAATTAGTTGTTGCAGTCAAACGTTTCCAGCTTGGCTTCTTTTATTCCTAGAAGACGCTGTTTGAAATTGATTTTAGCTTTAATTTCTTCTGTCTTCAGCCTTTCCATTTCTAAGTTGTGGCGCTTCTTCCTCTTTCTTTATTTCTGCTTTTTCCATTTTGAAATTGTGACGCTTACTTTCTTGAAAGGCCAATTTGTGCTGATCATAAAGTCTAACAATAGAGCGATATACTTTTTTAACACTTGCTTCCATTTCGCCGTGATGACTTTTAATACATGAGACAGCTTCTATGATTTTATCGCACAATTCTCGTTGCAGATGTATTTCCTTTTCTAAGGCATCCTGTGAAGTCATATTTTTTTTCTGTCGCTTTGTCGGAATCATAGGCGGGGTGGAACAATTTCTTGATATATTTGAATCCACGAGCGGCTCCGGCTCTGTTGATTGCATTTCACTGGCGAGTCTAACAATATTTCAATTAATTCAGTGGCATCAGGTGTCGGGGAATTTTTATGGCTGGCACAGTTTTTTTGATACGATGATGATGTTGGATTTTCCTTTTCGGACCCATCAGTTTGTATTTCTCGCCTTTTATTGCAAGAAGGCAACCCGAACTTCGCAGCATTGAGGCACCCTTCAACAGATTCATGCATTGCACACATATTCATTATTGCTTCTTCCATAACGGTAAATTTGTATTCTTTGAATGGCCCTCCTCCAGTAGCAGTTTTGTGCTTCAGGTTTTCCGACTTTTTTTTTCTCACGTACTTTTTCTTATCAAGCCATACCTAAAATGAATTGATTTGAAAAATTTAAATGATGAATATCAACAAACCATTACTTTCTGCCATTCAAATATTGACTTCAAATGCGGTCCAATACTGTTCAGCTCCTTTTCTATATTTTTCCAGAACTTCTTTGTGTCTTCTTTTCCGCATTGTGCTAAATCCATTTGCGATGTCCCGATTTCTTTCCATTATATTAATCAACACCTGCAGTTGTCTTGGATTTGTTGAGTTAGACCTATTTTAAATATTTTGTTAACAACTTTTTATAATTTCATCAAAATTTCCATTACATTACTGTTCTCGCCTTGAAGTTCCCTATCAAAATAACGAAGGAATAATTACGGTGGAAATTGCATGAAATTTCACTGGAAATTGTATTCACAATAGATATATTTTCCGAGGGAATTTTTTGCCCATTTTCGAAATTCATTCACGATACCAATTTGTCGAACATGTGAAATATTTCCAGGGAAATGTTATTCACGATAACCCCGAATGAGTACGTGTTGCGATCTAATTTTGTGATGAGTAAATGGACCAGCAGTGGATCCCAGTGCATGATGTTTACACCGAGATTGTTTATGTTTAGCCCATGTAGACATTCCTGAGTGGTAAAATTGCCTTTATGCCTGAAGCTTATTCTGACGAAATTGGAGCTTGCTGCAATAGTCGATTCAAGAAAGCTGTAGTAGCTGTAGGAGCCTCAAGTTGTCATAACGTTCTTGCAGCATCTTCAATGCGGAAGAATAATTTTCATTAGAGAGAGCTAGATGTCGGACAAGTTTTTCTGCTTCTCCCGAGAGATTAGTCCTCAGGTACCACATCTTTCCGAACTCTGCCATTGATTGTTTATCCACCATTTGAGTAAATAAGTTGTGGAATTGTTTCCATTTAAGAAAGTGTCCTTTGAGGTAAGTTCAATCGGGTGCTGTTGCTCGCTTTTGTGGATGGTTGTGATTGTTATGGTATAGCACAGTTGTCGCGATCTTCTGCACATCTTACAAGTGCATCTTGAACGATAAGTTCCATTTTGATGTAACCTTGCAGATCGTGGCCAGCCATTTGTGGGTCATCTGTCATGTCCCATTGATTGTTTGTCCACCATTTGAGTAAATAAGTTGTGGTATTGTTTCCATTTAAGATAGTCTCCATCATTTAGTCAGTACAATTTGAGGTAAGTTCAATCGGGTGCTGTTGCTCGCTGTTGTGGATGGTTGTGATTGTTGTGGTATAGCACAGTTGTCGCGATCTTCTGCACAACTAACAAGTGCATCTTGAACGATAAATTCCATTTGGATGTAACCTTGCAGATCGTGGCCAGCCATTTGTGGGTCATCTGTCATGTCCCAAATTTTGTCTTGAAGGCGTTTAATTTGTACCCAAATTCTCTGTTTTCAGCTCCCAAAACTATTTTGATGTCGCTTGCGATTCCTGCAGGCTATCTAGAGTACGCTGCAGTGCCTCTATCAAGGCTTCTTGCCGCCTGATCGTGCGTATGACTTCGTTTGACGTCTGTTATTGCGCAGAGGCGTCATCTTGTAATTTATGCTGCGACAACGTTCCTTTTGTTGCTTCTGCTGTAACATCTCTAACGGCAGCTAGTTGAAGTGATGATATATTCATCTGGAATTCGTCCTTGTAGCGATCGCGAATAGCCTTTATGACATCGTAGTAATTATTCGCAAAGTAGAGATGATCCAATTGGTCTGGATGGGAGGACTTGATGTCGCTATGTGTTGCATCAAAGTCTTGCCGAAGCCTCAAGCCTTTGAAGGCGTTCTTTGTAATATAGGACTGTCTTCGTACTGACCTTCCTTCTTATAGTTTGAAATGATTCGCTCGATTCCAGATACTGTTGTTCGTTGCAGTTCCGCCTTCTGGTCCATGCTGCTGTTGCAGGGTATGCTTCACGGAGTAATTGTTAAACGTTGCTGCTATCTGTTGGGTCTATTAGCATTGACCAAGGTTCTTATACCTTGACAGTAGTTGATGACAATGGTACACAAACCAGTATTACCAATTAGACTTGCAACATTTTTAGTGTTACCCTGTGAATGCGAAATAATAAGCGAAAGTCCAGAACAGCGATTTAATTTAAACTCTTACATTTACTCTTACTCTTTTATTTATTCAGAGTTCATATACTACGATTTCTAATCATAAACATGCATTCGTTGAGTGCAGTCCTAGCATAGCCCAGACGACAACTCGAACGGATGAAAAAGTGCTAAATTTAGAGTTTCGGAAACCGAATAACACATGGATGCACTCGTCAGCGGTGTGCACCGAACGTGGGAAAAGATAATAAAATATGATACTACAAGTAATTCAGCATATTGCGCTGCACTGCAGTGATCGTGAGAATGCAGAATACTACAAAGTACAACATCAGCAAATTTCACTGGTCGTGTGAAAAACAAATATGTGCATTTGTTTATACTACAATCTATGAAAATAAAATCTAAGTATAAACAAATGGTCTACTTCGACCAACAACGCTGCTGGGCATGTTGAACAAGACGGCTCAGGTGCCTCCCCTAGGAAGAAGTTATTCGTGTCCAGTGGTCCCGCTGGTCCAAGCTCTTCTGGCAATAAAGGCGGCAAAAACATAGTTAGACCGATGGTCTACTAACGTAAAGATTGTACGAATGTACCTCGTACGACCGGTAATATTGACGGATCTTCCATTCCGAGAAGCGGTGCTGCTGAGCACGTAATCGGAAGACAGTTAAGTCGGCTAAAAATAGACCACTGGGTCTACACGTACTGCTTGCCGTAAAGGAAAAGGCCCAAAAAAAACTCCAATACTTCGAGAAAGAGGATTTATGAGCATCATTAGGGTGCTACAAGCGAATTTGCATCACACTAAGGGCACATCCGCTAGCCTCTGCAAACGATTCGCTGATGAAAACATAACACTTGGTCTCATTCAAAAACCATGGGTTATCAGCGGACAAATCAAAAATCTACGGAATACGGCAAGTAAACTAATCTCTTAAAGCGCCAAGGGCGGCCTGTTTGATCAGCATAAACATTAACTTTCTTCCAATTCCAGCATTCATTTCGAAGGAGCTGGTGGCACCTCTAGTGGAGATTCCGACCAAGAGTGGTAAAGAGAACATCGTGTGTGCCTCGGCATACTTTCCCGGCGATGACGTTAACATTCCGCCCTATGAGGTCCAAAAGCTCGTACTTTACTGTAAGGACAACAACCTACAATTCATCATTTGTTGTGACGCAAATGCGCATTACGTTGTCTGGGGCAGTAGTGACATCAACAGAAGGGGTAAGTGTCTTTTAGAAAAGATTATTAGTAGTAATGTAAAAATTGTTAATAAAGGCTCGAAACCCATTTTCATAAATGCGATTCGCGGAAAGGTACTTGACCTCACGCTTGCCAGTCCATTTATACCAAGTGTCATCGAAAACTGGCATGTGTCCGATGAAGCCTCTCTGTCTGACCATTAACACATCAGGTTTGATCTTCAGGGCAGATTGGGACACGCTTCTTTCAGATACGATCCTTAGTCTACGGCTGGAATCTTTATCTGGGACTTGTCCTCACCAAGTTAGATATGCTGTCTACTCTAATAAAGTCCATAGGGGACCTAAAGGAGGCAGCTTATCAGTTAAATTATGTATTACTTACCTTCTACAATGGCAGCTGTGCTCCCAAAACCAGTTTGAGTCAACGTAAGGTTCCCTGGTGGAATGACCAGCTGGCTAAACTTAGGAAGAAAGTAAGAAAGCTTTTCAATACTCTCAGACAAACTGTGTAAGCTTATTGAAGAAGACAGATGGTAACTACACGTCGGACCGTGAGGACACAATTAGAACGCTAATTCAAGTTCATTTCCCCGGTTCGTCTACTTATGTGTCACATACACTCCCTAATGCTCCTAATCATAGGGCACGTATAGAAAGCAGTGTAAATAGTTTATCTGGAAAAATATTTAGTCCAGATAAGGTTAAACGTTCCGTAGGCTCCTGCAAACCATTCAAAGCACCCGGCGGAGATGGAATTTTTCCAGCGCTCTTACAAAGGGCAACTGAGCTCATACTGCCGGGGTTGATTGCTTTGTTTAAAGCCACCTACAACCCAAGAGCTGCCTAAATCCTACAGCCCAATAAGTCTTACATCATTTGTCCTCAAAATTATGGAGAAACTCATTCATGTTCATATCAGATCTCGTCTAGATACGTCTAGCCCTCTACACTCAAGTCGGTTCGCTACAGGAAAGTAAAAAGCACAGAGCGTTTCACTCCAAGGAAATAGTTCTGTGTGCTTTGTTGACATTGAGGGTGCGTTTAATAATACCGGCTACGACTCAATAATAAGAGAGCAATCAGTAACAGACGTATCGAGGGCCAACCAATGGATAAGGGCCATGCTGGAAAGTCAAGACATTACTTGGGAGAGGAAGTGTCTGTGTCGGTGACTGCAGCAAAGGGCTGCCCGCAAGGAGGCGTACTCTCGCTCCTTCCATGGTCACTTGTCATAGACAACTTTCTTCCCAATCTGCATAGATTAGCCTACATCACCATTGGTTATGCTGACGATTTGGCGATCATAATTAATGGTAAGTAAAGCACGACCATAACAAATGTCGTGCAAGGTGCGTTACTTTATATCTTAGAATGGTGCAGTAGAGAAGACTTTCCATCAATCCTTGCAAACCCATTCTAGTGACTATCACGAAACGTAGATTGTCTGATATAGAACCTATCATCTTAAAGGGCATTACATTAGAGTACTCCAGTAAGGTTAAATATCTCTGGTCTACGGCAGAACTTGGGGTCTTAATCCTAAAATGATACATTATATTTATACCATGATGGTGAGACCAATTATCACGTACGCGGCCATCATATGGTGGCCTAAAGTTCTTTAACGGACAAGGGTAATTAAGCTTCAAAAGCTACAAAGAATTGCCTGTCTAGGTATAACGGGTGCCATGCGCACCTGCCCTACGACAGAATTAGACGCTATTTTCCCTGCAAATCTTCATTAGAAAGACGGCCGCTAAATGCGCTATCAAGCTGCAACTAGAATATGAGTACAAACAAGGTGACTACGTGGGACACCTGAATATTCTAGACTCAATTCCTGAGAGAGACATGTTTTGCATTATCCCGGACACTATGGCCAGGGAGTACTGTTTCGTAAGTTATTTGAGGTGAAAATATTGGACCGAGCTATCCGGTCTAATGATGCTCCAGCACTGGTCTGGTACACTGAGGGATCGAAAATTGATTCTGCAGTTGGCGCTAGGGTATTCTGAATCAACACCAAAGTCTCAATACCAATGGGTAAGAGTCCCACTGTTTTTCAAGCGGAACTCCATGCCATTGAGGTCTGGGCTAAGATAAGCCTTAGTAAGGGTATTATAGGCGCTACGATTTATATCTTTTCAGATAGTCAGGCAGCACTGAAAGTCTATCGTCCAACATAGTAGACTTTTAATCAGTTAAATGATGCTACGATGCACTGCAATCCCTGACAAGGCTCAACAGAGATAAACTCGGTTGGGTCCCTGGTCACCAGGGTGTTGCAGTCAACGAACATGCAGATGAACTAAATAGGATTACTTAAAATCTGCGTTCTTAGGACCGGAACCATACTGTGGTGTCACCTGGGCTACCACCACAGCAATGATTAACAAATGGGAAAAGAAACTTCGTCTAGCCCACGGGGATAATACACCAGGGCTTAGACAGTCCAAACGGTTAATCAGACCATTTTCCTATAAGGAAATTCTCGGTATGGACAATGATAGCATCAAAAAGCTAGTAAGTTTTCTCACAGGTCACTATGGCTTGCGATATCAACTTAACAAAATCAATCTGTGCTCAACACGGAATGTAGGTTCTGCTTGGAGGAGAACTAAACATCCGGGCACGTTCTCTGTGACTGTCCTGGTTTGATCTGGCTTAGGAGACATATTTTCCTCAAGGCATTATGCTCATCGGCGGATATGCGTAATTCTGCTACTAAGGACATACTATCCTTCATTAGGAAGGTAGTAAGTCTCCTAGATTACTTGCACCCTAAGATACAATAGATTTTTTTAGGTCGCAGTGTCAGCCAACTGGGCTAGGCTTAAAAAAAATCTCTAATGGACAACACTTTTTGTAAAAATTTTGGAGACCCCGTCGCAAGGCCCAATACAAATTTTTTTTAAAAATTACCCCGATTTTCTTTAAATTTTATATGCTTGTGTATCTCCGTTGCACAATATTTTTTGTATAAATTTTGGAGTTTTGGACCTTGCTAAATAGTAAGGCTATGCAAACATGATTTGAGGTGGGAAAAGTTGGAGATCACGATGGACCGCGGCGTACCACAGCTGCTGCCGATGGTATGAAGCGCTGGACTACATCATTCGAGGCCGAATGAATTATCAGGCTGGCCGAATGTAGGAATCCATGACGAGACGCAGACATAATAACGGACAATTGCACACCATTTATCATTTACTAACGAACCATGCATGCAGACGAGACGGCAGACAACGACGATATGCACAGAACATTTACTAACGACGGAATTGGCAGACCACACACACACAACGAATTCACAGAATTGTAGCGGTCACGAACGAGACATGTACGCAAAGAATTACATAGGGCGGAGATGAACATTCGACGTACTAGACAGAAACAAAAGCATTCTGATTTTGCCAACGAAGACAAGCAATCCCTATATTTTATTAAACCTACTTGACTTTAAAATGTTTTAATAAATTACTTTTTATATTCAAAATAACAAGTTGTGTATTTTTTAATAAATTTGTAGAACCCTACACATATTTGCCGAGAAAACGAACAACCAAAAATCAATCTGCGCAAGATTTTAAACAAAAAAAAATGTGAAATTTCATCAGAACAAAAATCCAGAAAACAATTTTTTTTTTAAAGACAAATTAATTTTTTCATTTATGCGTGGCAAAGAAAACCCCCATTAGTCTTGACTTGATATGTTTTCTAATTACAAATTTTGCAATAGTTTAGTTTTTAAGGATCTGAACATATTTATTGGGAGGAAATGGAAGTTTTTAATAAATTTTATTTTTCAGTAAACAAAACAGTATCACAGCTATCTGGTGCTGTCATGGGAAACAATGTTACTCGGGAGTACGAAGTGGTTGAACACGTTACTAACGCCGGAATTGGTAGCCTGATGTGTTTTTGCATATATCATTCATAGTATGAAACATTTTTAATTTTTTATCGTAGGTCTTTTTTGGAAGGTTTATAGTGGATACAAAAAATCAACAAAACAAGAAGTGTCTATTTTCGTTTTCGAAAAAAAAAAATTGGACAATTGGAGCAAAGTAGATAGGGATATAATGGTTGAGACGCTTAAACGAGGCGTTCAACAGTTGACAAAAATAAAGCATCCTCACATATTAACGATGCAACACCCGTTGGAAGAGAGCCGAGATTCCCTTGCATTTGCGACTGAGCCCGTTTTTGAATGTCTATCAAATTTATTAGGCAATACATCTGAAAAAAAAATGTATGACATAGAAATAAGACACGGCCTCTTGCAGTTAATAGATGGGTTAATGTTTCTGCACTCAGACGCCAAAATAATTCATAATAACATTTGTCCGTGTTCTATTATGATAAACAGGCAAAGATGTTGGAAGATTTTTGGGTTCGATTTTTGTGTTGCAAATTCGTTTAGTACTGACGGAATAACAGATTGGCCTTGCTATGAAAACTCCTTAGTTAAGCCATGCTTCGATTATTGCCCTCCTGAAATTGTTCTCAACGGCAAGATTTCGACGGACAGGGACCTCTTTTCATTGGGTAAAAAAAAGAATAAAAACTGGGTAGTTTAAAATCGTTTTTTCTGCAGGTGTGTTGATCTATGCGGTATATTTTGGAGAACCAATAAAAAAATTTGGAGGTGACTACAACGCTTTTCGAAGTTATATGATTGAGTTTAGTCAACGAACATATCCGTTACTTCACCCTTCAACCATTCATACTGAACTCAATGAAAACATAAAAAGGCTTCTGCATCCTAGTCCTCATTTGCGAACAAAACTTAACGAACTAAATCAGGTACGATGTGATTTATAAAAATAATAAAATATGCTTTTTTTTATATTCCCAACCTACAGATTTCTTTTTTCCAAGATGTACGTGTTAAAACACTAAACTATCTGAATTCTCTGTATCAATGGGATAATCGCCAAAAATCTAAATTTTTTAAAGGCCTAACAAAAATTATTCCAACTTTGCCACATCAAGTAAATATTTACTCTGTTTTACCATATCTAGTAAAGGAATTCATAAATTCGGCGATGGTACCTTTTGTCTTGCCAAATGTTTTACTTATTGCTGATATGGGTACACAAAATGAATTTTTTGACCATATTTTTCCTCATTTAAAATTGATATTTAAACAAAAAGAACCAATACAGATTCTTTTAATATTGATGCAAAAACTGGATGTTTTGCTCAAGTTGATACCACCTGATGAAATAAAACACCATGTGTTACCTTTGTTGTATAAATCGTTAGACTGCGATATTCCACAAATACAAGAACTTTGCTTAGGTGCACTTCCAACAGCTTCAACGTTAATTGACTGCAATGCCATGAACAATTTTTTAATTCCCCGAATAAAAAAAATGTGCCTTAATAGTAAAAGCGTTTCAGTAAAAGTAAACTGCTTGGTTTCCATTGGAAAACTTTTGGAGAAATTAGATAAATGGCTAGTCTTGAATGACATTTTACCATTTTTAAATAAAATTGAAAGCAGAGAACCAGCGGTTATAATGGCTATAATCGGTATTATTTAACAGCAATGTAAAAATTAAAATAAAGGTCAATATGTCTTATTTTTGCAGGAATTTATAGAATTGTAATGACAAACCCTAAACTTGGAATTACAAAGGAAGTTATTGCCCAGAAATGCATTCCGTTTTTAATGCCGCTTTGTGTTGAAAATTGTCTTACTGTTAATCAGTTTACCTTACTGATTACACTTATAAAAGAAATGGTAAAACGTGTTGAAAAAGAGCAAGGAGAAAAATTAGAACAACTTAAAACTGTTGAATATATTCATGGGTAAGATTTTTAAGACATTTTTAATCCATTTTGATAGCAGCACCATATTAATTATGTTTTCACTGATTGATTTTTTCGGAGCTTACTGACACCCCTATTCCCATAGTCACATAGCTTCAAGTGATGAGATACCTATCGCATCACTCTTCAAGTTTAAATTGGTATTCTCTTTGTCGATTCATGCGATACGATAAATGAGAGAAGCTACACATATCTGGCAGCAGTCGTTTGTTATTTAAAAAAGATTAATAATTGAAAGAAAAAAAAAACAAATCTATAAAAAAAACGTGAAAAGTATGTCGAATCCATAACGACGCATTCAGTTTTATGCTATCGATAATTGAAAATTAATAACAAAAACCACCAGATACTGTTCGTAAAGTCTTCTAAAAAATGAAGACTTTTACGCTTTGTTCTAGCTGAGGAACCGCTGTAAACCTAAAATAATATATGAATAAAATAAATTTCCGCTACGTCGCGTAATGGTGGTCCTAAGCAACTTGTGTATGCCAAAGCTGTTTCCCTATTCCATAAACTTTTCTTTTAAATTTGTAGATGTTGGTAATATTTTTTCAAAAAAAATTATTATACATAATATATGTTATAAACGCGTTACGTAAATGAAAATGTCATTTCAAATGATATTTAACTTTTCATATGACTAAGAGAATATGGCGTCAGGCGATAGTTATCGCACCAAACGATAATTGTCACTTCACATCATGTGATAGGTATCGCGACTATGGGAATAGGGGTGTAAATGTTTGTGCTTAGGTTCAATGAAGTCCTCCAATTATGGTTTCAAATGTTTTCGTTAAAAAATCAAACGTTAGTCCCCGCTTTAAATTCTGTTCTTTTATCTATATGTATTATAATTCTTAACATATTAATATTGATTATTATTAATTTTAGGCGGTCAGCCATCAGCGAAATAGGGGGAATAACACAGAATGCTCTAGAATTGCAGGTGACCGTAACTATATCTGACTGGTGGAAGTGCGATCAAACCTTCACGTGGTGGCGGCCTGCAATTTTCCTCCAATGCAGGAAAAGCGGAATGATCGGGCTAGTCCCTTCAAAGTAAGGTTGGTGCGAGGCCAATAACCTCGCCCGTAAAAAAAATTATTATTACGGAACCCAAAATTAACCTCGCATACTCTGATGAATGACGACGGCTAAACGATTTAAGAATTTTCTCATGGAACGTACGCTCACTGTATAGAGCTCAAGCTGCACAGCAGCTTGCCGATACCGTGTCTAAATATAAGGTTGACATAATAGCAATCTAGGAGATACGGTGGACGGGGAATGATGTCTTACAAAAATCAGAATATGACATATATTATAGCTGTCATGCAAGGATCAAGGATTCCCCAGATGATGAAAAAGAAGAATTCTTTGAATCAGTGGAACGGGAACTCCATGCCTGCCCTCAGTATGATGTAAAAATCATTCTGGGGATATGAACGCCAAAATAGGGAGCCAGTATTCAGGCAGTACATTGACACCCATAGCTTACACGAGAACACTAATGACAATGTATAACGAGTCATAGAGATGGCAGCAAGAAATAATTTGGTCGTTGCAAGTACAAGGTTTGCGCGTAAAAATATCCACAAAGCCACCTGGGTATCTCCTGATGGAGTCACTCGCAACCAGATAGACTACGTGTTGATAGACCGCCGCCCCAATCCGAACCTGATGACGGTACGAACGTACCGAGGTGCCAACGTCGACTCGGACCAATATCTTGTTGGTTTGATACTCCGAGCGAGGATTGCATCATCACGAAACACTGCATCCGCGAATCAGATTCGAGTCAACACGGCTGCCCTTCGCAACGAAGAGATCAGAAACAACTTCGGTCAAGCGATAGGACTCGCCCTAAATGCAGGAACGACTAGTTCGATATGACGAATGTAAGCTAGCGACAGAACGTAAGAATGTTGCGTACCGAGCAATGCAACAATCTCTTATAACGGGGGCACGCGAAGATGAATATAAAGAGCTCAGAACAGAATGTCGTCCATGAACAAGAACAGTACTGACAGCAAGGACCGCACCAGGCGCGGAAGTTCTATCAAAGATTCCGGGGTATGACGCAATATACATCGCATTGCACAAACTGCAAGGACAAATTGATCGCCCATCTTTAAGGCATCTTAGAGTGATGGGAGAAGCACTTTCATGAGTTGCTAAATGGCCAGTTAACTGACTTTTTATAGACTTTTAAGCCGCCTATGATAGCATAGCCAGAGTAGAACTTTATAAAGCCATGAGAGAATTCGGCATCCCAAATAAACTGACACGACTATGTAGGTTGACCATGACCAATGTTATAAGCCAAGTAAAAATTTCCGGATCAAAGTCTCCTCTTCAACCTGGCGTTGGAGAAAGTGATCCGAGACTCTGACGTAACGGCGACAGGAACCATCCTCTATAAATCCATTAGACACTTGCTTACGCAGACGATATTGATATCGTTGGTAGAAACCCAAGAGCTGTACAGGAAGCTTTTATTCAGATCGAGCAGGCGGAACAAAATCTGGGGCTGCACATAAATGAGAGCAAAACAAAGTACATGGTGGCCACGTCTACGACTAGAAGTTCCAACATTGGTTCCGCAATTAAAATAGTGGAGCGCGAATTTGAAGTAGTGCAATCCTTTAACTATCTCGGGTCAACTGTAGCAGCCGATAACAGCATGGAACCAGAAATACGCGCACGGTTTCTTAAAGACAACAAAGCCTACTATAGTCTGTCAAGTCTCTTCAAATCCAGGAACTTATCCATAACATCCAAGCTGCTGGTAATATAAGACAATACCAGTACTTACATATGGATCCGAGACTTGGGTGCTTAGCAAAAAGCAACTGACCTCATAGCCGCGTTCGAGAGAAAAGTCTTGGCCCCGTATGTGAACAAGGACGATTCGGAGACTCTATAAAGGATCTAAGAGCGTTACCGCAATGCCGATATGGTGAAGAGAATTAAGCTCGGTAGACTCCGGTGGGCAGGACACCTAGCTCGCATGAGCGAAGAGGATCCTGTTCGGAAAGTCCTTTGCGGTAGGATTTATGGAACACGACAGCGAGGCCGGCCAAACCTACGCTGGAGGGATGGCTTAGACCAGGATGCCCAGAGTTTAGGGATGCCAAAATGGATCACATCGGCTCGAAATCGGGACCGGTGGAGAGATTTTTTGCGGGAGGCCAGGACCGGACCCCGGTTGTAGAGCCAAATATGATGATGATTAATTTTAAGTATTTTAATAACTTATAGACTTATTAATTTAAAGTTTTAATATAATTATACTTTTTTTTTTTACACAGAGAAATAAAGTCTGTGTAAGTGTAGACCTCTAATTAATTCAATTGTGAATGTATGGGGATATGGAAATTTTCAATATTAATAATTTTTTTATTAAATTAGTTGGGTGGAAATTAGATTGTTGCAGTGGTGATCGATGGAGAGGGGAAAGTCTTTGTTCAGTGGTGGTGTTTGATTGGAAAGGGGGTCGACCGGGCAACGCCGGGTACTTACCTAATCGTAAATAAAAATACCTTTCCAATATTTTCAGGTATTGTGTAATATTATTTTCACACGACAATAGACGAAAGTGAAAGTTGTTTGAACACGTCAAATCACAAACTATAAGATTTTTGCCAAAAACTATTAGGTTATCGAGGTATACAAAACATAGTGTGTACGTAAGTCCAGCCATCGCTATGGACATCATCCTTGAAAATTTGCTGGCTGATATTTTTATTCCCATTGGGAGTGCTGAAAATAGCTGAAAGTGACCGTCCTCCGTTAAAAACGCCGTCTACTTTTTGGATCGAGTTCCATTTGATAGTATCCTTAACTCAAATCGATACATGAAAAATACACTACTCCTCCTACCATATCGTAAATATCACTAATGTTAGTTAATCGATATCGTCCTCTATTCTCTCATTTACGTTCCTGTAGTCTATAACCTTACGGAATTTTTCCAGATTAGTAACGGGATCTCTCTTTTTTGGTACTGTTAGGATAGGAGAGTTCCATGCGGATGTAGATGGCTCTATTATGTAATTTTCCAACATTTTATCTATTTTGTCCTTTATATCCTGTTTCTGTGTATGCGGGAGTCGGTAGGGTTTGCTATATTTTGGTGTCGCTCCTTCTTTAAGCGTGATATTCACTTGTCCTATGTGAGTGTTAGTGCGTTAGTCGCCTCCCAAATAAAAAATATTGTGGAATTTTGTGCATATTGCTTTAATTTCGGTGTTTTCCTCACGATTTTGCGTGTCGAAATTTATTTCGCTTAGTAGTCTCTTTATTCGTGTACTTGGTACAGTCTCTTCCTTTTTGTACTCTACTGTTACTTCATTTTGTAGCGTTCGGAAGTGGGGAACGATGCGGACTCCGCCCACTTGAGGTTTACAGTGGTTTCACGGGTGTTTAGAATTTTGATGGGAATCTTCCCTTGTATGGCCGTAGATATAGAGCCAGCCATGTAAACACCTTTACACATTTTTTGAGAATGTAATACTCTATAATCGGTATGCTTTTTATTCAACCAGTAAGTTGCTTTGCATCTCGGAGACTCTGATTATGCAGTTTAAACTATGCTGTACACGTATTGGTACCCAAAGTTGGCTATTGTTCATCTTGATTTTTAGGTTTAAGGTTTCTAAATCGATTATGGAACCAAACTCCATTAATAAGTTTGTTCCAATAATACCATCGACGGTTATCAGGAATGAATCGGGTACTACATGGAATTCGTACGGTAAACTGTTCTGTCCGAAATGTAAGGTGCTAGTACAAGTGCTTTTTGAACGTAGATCTCCTGCTATACATATAACAGTGCTACTATAGCTTTCTTCTATTGGTATAATTCCATCAACTACGGAACTTTTCATTACGCAAATTGATGTTCCGGTGTCTAGCAAGCAACGTATTAATGAGTTTTTGTTAATTTTTACATGTACGGAAGGCCGTTTTCTATCCGCGCCGTGTATATGGTACTTGGTGTATTGGGACTCATAGACTCTCCTCCGAATTTCTTTCACCTGATTCGTTAGATCTTTTCCTATTAAGTCCATCCTTTCTTTCACAAACTTGTACTGGTCTTTTGTAAGTGAACTGAGTTCTTTCATAGGTTAAAAAAATTAACTAAAGAAACGAAACTACACTAAAACAATTTTTATTCTACACCGTCTACCTACTATATTCTGCTTTATTATTTTTTTTTACTACCCTATTCACTTTTCTATTCAGTACTTTACGGATATAATTAAATCCTAAGATTTTTACCAATACTAATAATATCGTGAATATGTCTATTTCATAGTCCATTGTGTCATAGTTTTTATTTGCTTAAGGTCCATTGTTTTTACAATGACATCTTCTACTTTTGACTTAAAAAAAAACAAAAAAATAATAATAATTATGTAAATGTCTTTTAATTTACTGAACCTTCAGATTAGTTGAAGTTAAAAATATAAAGTAAAATAAGTAAAAACATTTATTTAGTTAAATATCATTTTATTTGCTTTCTTCTGAGCCCCAATTGTGAATTATCTTAAAAATCTCTATTAAATGTAGGAATCGGTTCACTTCTGGATTTACTTCTCGTATCCGATATTAACGAATGACGTCTTCATAATCGAATTTGTCGGTATCTCTGTCGCTGTGGTTGTCGTTGTCCACTCCTAAGGTAGATTCGCGTTCTATGATTTTAAAATTTTGTTTTTGTAATATCGTTGAAAAGTTTATGGAACGCATGTTCTTCAGAATGGTTTTGCTGCTTTGGCTACTGAACAGGAGGTTCGTGGTTCGAATCCCAGTAACACCAAAAGTATTTTTCAAGGTATCCCACCTCTCAACGGTCTGTCGCGTTGAATATTATTATTATTTTTTTAGATTAGACTAGGCTAAATCAATATTTGCAAATATAATAGGATCGCAACGAAAGTACAGCTTCTTGTCTGTCCTTTTTTGTATGTTTGATTTTTTTGGCTTGCTCCATTTAAATTTAAAATTTTAAATAAGTTTGTAGTTAAAAATTTTTATGCCCAAGTTCGCATGACTTGGAAAAGATGAAAAGATATTTTATTTAAATTTTTATTAATAGGATCGCCATGTAAAGTTGTAGGTTATATTTCCACAACTGTGCTTCTATTAACTAGAACTTAGTGAGTGATAAAATGTGCTTCTGACTTCGTCCGGCGAGTTGCCTAAGTAACGAAGAACCCAAAAGCAACCTGCTCTTTAGGGCGCCAGATATCACGAGAGATAATTCGTGTTTTCTTTTTTTACAAAATATTGGTTCGATACTCGCTCAGCATAATGTATGTATGAGGTATATGACCGACCGCTTTAAGTATTTTGGGTTCACTAGCTTGTGCTGCTGCATTGACATATTTATTGCCACAAGCGAACGACCTCATTATTTCATTGCATAGTGAGGGTAATTATACGAACGTTCTTAAACGGTCGGCATATTTATTGTCATAGGTAAACGATCGCTGATCATATATAACTTTATTGGAAATTTTGTTTACTTTTATTTTCCTACACCCATTGTGCTATTAAAGTAATGCATATAGATTTTTTTGGTATTTTTATATTCATGCACCGAGTGTGCTATGCATAATGTTTTTATGTGTACTTTTATTTTCATGCACCGAGTGTGCTATGCATATTGTTTTTTTGTGTACTTTTATTTTCATGCACCGAGTGTGCTTTTGAAATAATATGATTCCTTTTTTGAGTTTATAATTCTTTACCCACTAATGTTTGCGTGGCAATGGATGGCGAGAGTCAAGAGTACGAATTAGGGTGATTGCTTTTAGGCATTTTAGTTAAATGGTCGCTTGTGCGATCCCTCACAGGATAATGTGCAGAATGCACCTGACTATTACAATTGAACACCGCCTGTTATAATAACGATACAAAAGTGATAAACAGGATACATTCCTGCAATTATCATTAAGATACTTACTTCCCCAATATTAAGTTCAATTTCAAATAAGAGAACAAGCTTGAATGTTTATATGTTGCTTTCTTATTACTTTCTAAATTAAAAAAGTAAAATAAGCAGCATTACATAATTGCTACGAATCAATAATTAAATTTAATATTCCATAAGGTGGTCTTATGAGCACCCAGACAGTACTGTGTCAGGGTCACTCGATATGCGGCGGATCGTATTTGGTGGCGCACTGGCTTTTTGGTATTACTGCATTCTCTTTCGCCTCTTCTTTTGTATTCGCTCTATTATTATGAATATCGATAGGTATTTGTGTGGCGGATTTTTGAAGAATACGAAAAAAATGAAAGCGAGTCAAAAGTAATTAAATATTGTATTGGTTTTAATATTTATTATTGTAGGTATGTCCTTTATTCGTTTCTACACCGTTCATCCAATTTTATAATGTAATTAGCACAAGTTTTAAGGGCCTTACATGCCTACTTATGCAAAGTGTGGGCTGATAATATTGTGATGAAATAAAGTGTTGTGGTGGGTGCATGGGGTTTAAATTTAACACGTACACGTCAAACTAGAATGTCATAAAACCACACTATTGGCTCTACATCTAGGTTACTTCGTACGTATATCTGCTCACAACGATACGTGTGAATATTGTAGTTTATGACAACTTTATATTTAATGTGGAGCATTCGTTCTTTTAGACGGGACGGAATCATAACCGGTGTTCTCCGAGTGGGAGCCTCCTCGCCTCGGGGCTTTTTCCATATAGCGGCATCAGATAATTTATAGTGGAATTCAGTATACTTTTGGTTGTTGGAGAATTTACATGAAAAATACTAATTTTTATGGGTTGTTTAAAAAAAACACGAAGTGCTACAGCTTGCATCACTTGAACAGTTAAGCGCTCCATTAAAGTAGAAAGGATGAAATAGGATTTAAAAGCAGCATTGAACCCAGCAGCAATTTTCGGCGCTTTTTGAATTTGTGCGAAATCGGGTCACAGTTGTATATCACATGTTGGATGTAATGGTCCTCGATTTAAAGCTTTTAGAAATTGTCCGTGTATTTCTGGCTTCCATCTGAGTTCTTTAAATAATTATACTACTTTAAATTCGTGTTTAACTTACTTTATTGTAGACTCATGTTGTATATATACTGTTCGGAAACTAATCACCATGACTAAACATATATGACTACTTCATCCAATTAAAACCCTCTAAATACCTGTTCACTGTGATCTCTTTTATAAATCTTCGGCTTTTTAAAAAAAATTAATACTCATTTTTTTCTCTATATTTTGATACTACTTCGATTCATCAAGATTGTCGAATGAAATAAACGGCAAGTCTGCCAGGGGAAATGATGTTTTGTCTAGTCAGAACAACCTACAGCTTTCAAATCAATACCCAACAGATGAAAGGTGTTTAACATCAACAAAAACTTTGAAGTAAGCCTTATTATAGCATTAAAACAAAAATTTATATTTTCTAAATTTTCTTTTTAGAACAAAGACGAAATCAAATCAAGAAATTTCACAATTTATGCTCGGGGAAAATAGCAATTTGAGTTCAGTTGCTTCAAATATTACTAAACAAAACCCAACTCTCGCACCAAATTCAATTATGTTGTTTAACGATCTCTCCATTGATTCGATAAATTTATGGAACAGTTCAAGTTCGCAAATTTACAATCATCATCAACTTTCATCAGTGCAGCACAGTACTTTAGACGAAGTTAATCCTTTTGTTATACAAAATCATAAAAAAATACCAAGCGGTAACTACATATATCCAACTGCTCCTAGTAGAAATAACTTAGTACCTGCGAACGTATTAAGTTACTCGAAAACTATTTCTATAAACCCAACGGAAAGTTCAAAACCTTGTACATTATCACAGCAAGAAATCTTAACCTTTTTAAACTAATTTAGTAGTGAAGTAATATAGATTGGTTTAATTTAATAGTTTATTATCATTATGTGTTTCAAGATAATTATTTATATTTGGTTCACAATGAAAAGTACGTATATTTTGCATTCAATGTATTTTAATTAAATTTAATTAAAAATAAGATAAGATCCGTATAGCTGGAGAACCTCATTAATCAGGTTTGTTAAGTTAATTATTTTAGTTTTTGATCAATCATTTTTTTATTTTGATGCTGCCATGGCATACTTTCAGAGTTTATAATTAGTAGATCTCATAAAAATAAAAACTTCAATCATCTATACTAGTCATGTCTCTACAGAAATATGAGTGAAAAGGTCTCGTATATAGATGCCTTTGTTGATGTATATAAGCGAATTAAGACCATCAGTGTTATACCTTAATTTGCCATTTTTTAAAAAATCCAGTCGTTGGTCATTGGGTATTTCCTTTTTGTGTTTGAGCATTGTATATCCACTGTATCCAGGGTGAAATCTACATATTGAATCATTTCTTGATTTAAGGCGTTCAAAAAAATCGTCATCTTCACCCCCCCATCCATCAAAAACGTTAGACATTCCATTCATAAAATGGAAGTGTTCTGTTCGAATACTAACAACCCCTCCAAATAGTCCAATATACGGCAAATTGAATCGGAACGCATCCAAGCCGGAACACATGTGTCTTGGCTGCTCACTGCAAGCATAAAGTTGGCCTAATTTTAGAGGCATCAAGTCAACATCATGGAAAATGAGGCACGGAAATTCATAAGTAGATGCTATAACAGAACCTATGTTGAATAGTTTAGCCCGATTAAAAGGTTTCTTATCGTATTGTTCGACAACAAATATTCTATAGTGCAACATTTGTTTACGCAAATAATTGTGCATATAAATAAGAAAATCATGGAGTTGTTTCTTTCTTTGTCTATATGGAACTATAATAGCACTACTAAATCGCGCTCTGCATTCTTGAGGATAATATTCACCTCCATGGTTAATTTCGTTTATATTCAAAATCTGCTTACGGTTTTTTTCAAAGTATGCAAATTTATTGTCTTTTATAATACTAATATAGTTACAATCTTCTAGTGGTTGAAGAGAAATATTTCTGTTACTTTGTTGAACTAGAGAATCATAAATACAGTTTTTATCGATGTAATCATAATGGCTTGCAAATCGCCAAGGTGCCAAACATAAATAAGAAATTGGTACAAAATATATTATTCTTAAAAGCAAATTGAAACAACATACTTCAGATCTAGTCAATTTTAAAGACATTTAAAACACTGGCAAACAAGCCTTGAAATGCTGTCGCGGTGCCAAACAAAAATTTCTTTAAGACCAAATCATAATTAGTAATTTTGTTCAATGAGGCAGTTCCGAACAGTCTGAGACTATTCAACTATTTGTTCAATGGCTCTGTATCTGAGCAGTATATCTGCACCTACTCTTGAAGTAGAACAGATTTGTGAGAAATGTCAAAATCAGCTGTGGTTGCATATTTGATGCTTTATACTCGGTTTCGCTGGAACTTATAATACTTGAAAATCAATTTTCACTATTAATCACTTCAATAACTCGTTCAAGAAAATCGAGCTCCATTCTTTTTTTATTTATATTTCACGATTGCTCTTACGAAAATTTTCGAGTTGTTGAAAAACAAATATTTAAACAATCACAAGCGCAATAATTAAAAGTTTAATATTTACCATAAACTTATTCTTCAGCAATTGTGATTACAAAGTATTTTTGGGATTAGAAAATATTAACACGCAAAACAGATAACTCGGATTCCGCGGGCGATTAGGTGTGGTCGTGGCTCGAAGTTGTGCTGGGTTTGCAGCAAATTTTTATTTTTTCTTAGAAAAAGTTTTTCAATGTGCGATTGATAATGGTGTTAGTGCAGCAAATATCAATAAAGGCAGTCAGACTCTGCCTCTTAGTAATAATAAAATTTGGCGCGACAGACCATTGCGGTCCAAGGCCTAACTTCTCGCGACCATTTGTGCTGCACATGTTAATTTTTGGACACAAATGGAAGGGACCTACAATTTAAGGCCGGATCCGAACGGCGAATTGAGAAGCTTTCCGTGACGGAACGTTTGTCACCCATTCGCGAGAGGTGGGACACCGGAAAAATAATTTGGTGTTGCTGGGATTCGAACCTGAACCTCCTGCGCAGCAGCCATGTGCACTACCACTGAGCCACGGCGCCCTGCCTCTTAGTAACTGTGTCATAATTGGGCACGCCCATAATAACTCAACGGTTGCTGGACAAATTAACTCCCAGCCTGGCACTGAAGGTGTTCTTTACAACTAACTTTCTAATGACGCAAACAAGTTTTTGGCGGTGACGGCCCGAAAAAGACGTCAGCACGCACCGATCGTGGTGTCAAAAAGGGTGGCTGGGAAAAGCGTCAACAATCATAACCGTTTTCATCCTTTGGCTGAGAAGAATGATGAGATCATCTCGTCGGAAAACACTCAAGCGAATGCAAGTGGTAAAAACTCCAACCGCATTTCAAGTGGCAACAACCCTGGAAGCTTTCACAACATCAAAAGAAATAGCAACAACGGCAGTCTCATTAATGACAACGAAAAACCAGCCTTCAATTCTGAGCCTTGGTGTCCTCCCATCTTCACAACAGGAGTCTCTGCTAAAATCATTATGGATTTTATGAGTAAGACTAACAAAAATCTAAAGAATGTAAAATTTTTTTCTAATGGTTTTGGAAAGTTAAAAATATTTGTAAAGGAAGTTGAATTGCATAGCCTCTTTATAAGAAAATTTAAGGAACTTGGCATTGTTGCTTACTCCTTTACCCCTAAACAATTAAAAAAATATAATACTATTCTTAAGGGCATTTCTAGCGATTTTTCGCCTGCTGAAATTCAAAATGAAATCTTAAAGTTGGATCCCTCGTTGAAGGTCACTGTTAAACATTTTGAAACCAAATGGTCTAAATTAAATGACATTCCACTTGACCTATTTCTTTGTACTACGGAGGATAGGGAAAGTTTCATGAAACTTAAACAATTTAAATCTCTTCTAAGACATAGAATCACTTGGGATTCCATTAAAAACTCTGATACAAAACAGTGCTACCGATGCCCAAGATTTGGCCACATGGCTTCCTATTGCTTTTTTGCTATAAGGTGCGTAAAATGCCTTAAAGATCATGACATTGGAGCATGTGAAATTAACCAAAAAACAGAAACATCAGTCGCATCTTGTGTCAATTGCCAATCAGAGGGTCACCCTGCGAGCTTTAGAGGCTGCCCAAACAGAGTTGCGTTTCTCAAAAAAAAAAAAAAAGCTTTAGCTGAAGCTAAAAATAACAAAACCCATTTTCCAGGGTCCAATTATAAACTTAGCTAACAGTTACCAAGAAAATGTCATGTCTTTTGCGGAAATAGTGAGAGGCCACAAAAAAAATCCTAACATTCAAGAAAGTTCCTCTTTTCCTCCTAAACTCCCAAAAAATGACATAATATCAGATTTTATGAATGAATCTAATAGACTATTCGGCTTACCGATAACCAGCCTAATTTCCAAAATCAGAGGCTTCTGGCCTAATTATAAAAAAATGCATGAATCTTAAAAACCAGGTGCATACCTGTGCTTTATTGCATCTCTTTCCCCCTCCTCCCCATGAATATCAACGTTATCAGCTCTAACGTCAACTCGCTCTCAAAAGAAAAACAAATAGAAATTGACCTTTTACTAAAAGATACTTACCCAACTGCAATCTTATTGCAAGAAACTTGCCTTTCAAAAAACCTTAGGAAATGCTGTTTTAATAACAAATATGATTTTATTAGAAATAATGAGGGCCGAGGAACAGGAATTCTCCTGCAGAATTCCGTTCGGTTTGAACAAAAATATTTTTCCAATAATCTAATATCAGCAACTATAGCATCAATTCCCTTAATCTCACAACATATTGCTAGTTCCTTAGCACTCGTCTCAATCTACGTTCCCTGTAATGCTGGTCTCTTGTTGCCTTCTGCACTGGTCAACCTACTTGTTTCTTTACAGTCTTTTGACTACATCATAATTGGTGGAGATTTTAACTCTAGACATCCCCTTTGGGGTGACTCAGTTACAAATCAAAATGGCTCTATATTGACCTCTTGGTTCCAGGACAATCATTTTCTTGACCTGGATATTGTAGCGGCTCAAGGCCCAACTCGCCCTCACTACGGCTCTCATATCGATTTTTTTATTATTTCCTCTAACCTCAGATGCGACTACAACATTGCATGTTTAACTTTAGATTTAATTTCGGATCACTTTTCTGTCTTCATGAATATCCAATTAAAGCAACATTTTTCACTTCCAGACTTTCCTCAGTTTTCAGCTAACTTTAAAAACACCAATTGGTCTGCTTTCAATCGCTCACTTTGCAATAATCTTTCAAACATAGAAAATCCTACGACCAGAAATTTGTCCAACTTAGAAATAGATAGCTTTATCGAGGCAATTACTGTAGCAATAACCACTTGTATGGATAATCACAGCAAAAAATCTTCCTTGCGAAAAAACTGGTTTAACATAACAGAAACAACTTTAAATTTATTAAAAACTCGAAAAATATGGAAACGAAAACTAAAAAGAATTGTTCACTACTTTGGGGACCGCATTAACCAGCCCTATCAATCAATCATTAAAGATAACATCCGATTAGAACTAAACGAAGAATTCAGAAAGAAATTAAGCAGCCTGAAACCTTCCTCAAATGTCTTCAAAGTGATCGATCAAATCACGGGACGAAAAAGGAACTCGAACTCAATAAATGAGGTCTTATCATATGGTGACAGAAACTTCATCTCCTCTTCTGAAAAAGCTGAAGCGTTTGAATCCTTTTACTCTGATTTGTACTCTCTAAAAATTCCACTCACCTATCACGAATGCTCTAGAAGTTACAACGTTTTATAGCTCTTTCTCTGTATGGAATGAAAATCTAAAAATCTCTCATCCCCGAATAGATCTGGTGACACCAATGATGAAAGTTTTACCTCCTCCAATAGTGTAGAGTCAATTATATCCTCACTTACCAATAAAAAAGCTGCTGGTCCAGACAAAATCCCTAACTTCATCTTGCGCAAAGCAAAAGTTGTAATAGCCAATTTCTAACTCCAATACTCAATATTTGCCTTAATAATTGCTACTTCCCAGTGAAATGGAAAAAAGCTAAACTAATACCAATTAAAAAAAACAACACCCTAAACACAATAGACAATTTCCGACCTATCTCTCTTCTATCCAACTTAGGTAAAATTCTTGAAAAAATAATTCTTTCCAAAATGCTCAATTTAACCAAAGCATTTGACTCGGTCTGGCATATAGGCCTAATCTTTAAACTTAACGCACTTAATCTACCGTCATTCCTTATTAAATTAATTCAAAACTTCCTCTCTAACCGTTCTTTCAGTTCTCTTTGAAAACGAAACTTCCTCCCCCATCACTATTAATGCAGGCGTCCCCCAAGCCTCAATCCTTGGCCTCCTCCTCTTTAACCTCTATCTGTATGATTTCCCAATTCACCATCTTAGTTCTGAAGCCATACTATATGCAGATGACACCATTCTTTTAAGTTCCAATGAGAGACCGCATGAAGCCCTAAATTCAATTTTATCGCATCTAAACGTGGTAATTCTTATTATGAAAAATTGGGAATTTCTTTGAATTTGAATAAATCCGAGTTAATCTGCTTCCGCAATAACCTGTCATAACCTTGCAGTCCGAGAGAGTCGTTCTCTAAATCTTTCCATCTTATGCAACCAAATCCCTTTAAAAAAATCAATTAAATATCCAGCTATCAATTTACATAAAAGACTCAAAATGAATCCGCATACAAGGAAAGCCTTGAACAACAGCAGAGCCGCTGCTGCGAAGCTTAAAATTTTACTTAATTTTAAACATGTTAAAAGTAGAACTAAGCTCCTTATGTATAAAACTCTAATCCGTCCCCTTATATCCTATGGTTTCCTTATCTGGTTCCAAATCACTCCCAATTTCGCACTTGAACTTCTTAGATTTGAACGGTATATTATTAGGAAGTGCATAAATAAAAGACGCAGATCATCCGGAAAATGGTAGAGCAATAAGTTAATTTATGTAGACTCTGGCATATCTCCTTTGCTTGACTATCTCATTTTCCTTGCCTACAGAAGAATATCTGCACTGCAAGATCATGACAACCCTATCCACCGTAACATATATACTAATAACATAAACTGGTCCATTAATGACAGGTACTACATGTCGCCAATCAGTATCTCCAATGAGGGCTCCAATCTTTTTTTTTCAAAACCCCGATAGTGACCACTTGTTCACTTCCTCTTTTTACAAAAACAACTACTTAACACCTGCAGAGACTAAGCAATTCATTTTCTAGTCTACCTTTAAATAATAAAAAATATATAAAACAAATTGAGACTGACAAAATAACATATGTACAAAAAAAAATTTTAAAGGAATGTTATTGCATACAAGTACAAGTAACCTTGTTCCTAAATATTAATAAATTATCGCTATAAGTTCCTATACTAAATAGTCTTATGCAAAAATTCACACAGAACCTTAAAATGTGATGACTTTTAACAAAAAAGTCATGTATATCAATTGAATATAGTGCTATAGTATAATTAGGTTCTCTACCATCATAATCGTTCATTGGCATCAGTAATTTGGATAGAGACATCTATAGGTGTTCCTATCTGTTGTTTTAATTTTTTCACCATCTTTATTATTTATTTCTATTTTTTTTATTATTTTATTATTAATTCTAGGTTAAGTTATAAATTAGACAGCGTCTTTTTGAGTGGACGTAATTTAAATAAAACGAAAAGACTCAGTCTTAAAAACCTCAATGTACTCTAAAGTAAAACTAAATTAATATCTAAGTTGTGCAGCCTGACAAATTCTAAGTCGGCAAAATATTCATAAGTAATCCTAAATGACTATGTAAACATAGAGTTAAAAAACACAAATGTATAAAAAACAAAATCTCAATAAAGTACAAACATACATACATATCCGTTAATCGAAAATGGTCATTTTTGACATATTTCTGTTCTAACTTTATCTGACATTCACAAATATGTTCTCTTTGAACAAATCTAGTGTTAGCTGTTCTCGAGTTGTAATGTGCATTGTTTCGATTTTTTCCAATGCACGATCTCAAAATTTGCAGAATGAAATGCCGTTTCTGATTATCGGGCATTCATATGATAGGTACTATGTTCTGTTATTTTATGTCTTTTTTTTCTAAAAAAAACGCGTAGATTGATATTTTTACTTTTAAGTTATTCGTTTTCTCTAACAAAACCAATTTACGGTAGATTGAAATGCATAAATAAAAGACGCAGATCATCCGGAAAATGGTACAGCAATAAGTTAATTTATGTAGACTCTGGCATATCTCCTTTGCTTGACTATCTCATTTTCCTTGCCTACAGAAGAATATCTGCACTGCAAGATCATGACAACCCTATCCACCGTAACATATATACTAATAACATAAACTGGTCCATTAATGACAGGTACTACATGTCGCCAATCAGTATCTCCAATGAGGGCTCCAATCTTTTTTTTTCAAAACCCCGATAGTGACCACTTGTTCACTTCCTCTTTTTACAAAAAACAACTACTTAACACCTGCAGAGGCTAAGCAATTCATTTTCTAGTCTACCTTTAAATAATAAAAAATATATAAAACAAATTGAGACTGAAAAAATAACATATGTACAAAAATTTTTTTTTAAAGAAATGTTATTGCATACAAGTACAAGTAACCTTGTTCCTAAATATTAATAAATTATCGCTATAAGTTCCTATACTAAATAGTCTTATGCAAAAATTCACACAGAACCTTAAAATGTGATGACTTTTAACAAAAAAGTCATGTATATCAATTGAATATAGTGCTATAGTATAATTAGGTTCTCTACCATCATAATCGTTCATTGGCATCAGTAATTTGGATAGAGACATCTATAGGTGTTCCTATCTGTTGTTTTAATTTTTTCACCATCTTTATTATTTATTTCTATTTTTTTTTTATTTTATTATTTATTCTAGGTTAAGTTATAAATTAGACATCGTCTTTTTGAGTGGACGTAATTTAAATAAAACGAAAAGACTCAGTCTTAAAAACCTCAATGTACTCTAAAGTAAAACTAAATTAATATCTAAGTTGTGCAGCCTGACAAATTCTAAGTCGGCAAAATATTCATAAGTAATCCTAAATGACTATGTAAACATAGAGTTAAAAACACAAATGTATAAAAAACAAAATCTCAATAAAGTACAAACATACATACATATCCGTTAATCGAAAATGGTCATTTTTGACATATGACTGTAATTTTCTGTTCTAACTTTATCTGACATTCACAAATATGTTCTCTTTGAACAAATCTAGTGTTAGCTGTTCTCGAGTTGTAATGTGCATTGTTTCGATTTTTTCCAATGCACGATCTCAAAATTTGCAGAATGAAATGCCGTTTCTGATTATCGGGCATTCATATGATAGGTACTATGTTCTGTTATTTTATGTCTTTTTTTTCTAAAAAAAAACGCGTAGATTGATATTTTGACTTTTAAGTTATTCGTTTTCTCTAACAAAACCAATTTACGGTAGATTGAAATGCATAAATAAAAGACGCAGATCATCCGGAAAATGGTAGAGCAATAAGTTAATTTATGTAGACTCTGGCATATCTCCTTTGCTTGACTATCTCATTTTCCTTGCCTACAGAAGAATATCTGCACTGCAAGATCATGACAACCCTATCCACCGTAACATATATACTAATAACATAAACTGGTCCATTAATGACAGGTACTACATGTCGCCAATCAGTATCTCCAATGAGGGCTCCAATCTTTTTTTTCAAAACCCCGATAGTGACCACTTGTTCACTTCCTCTTTTTACAAAAAACAACTACTTAACACCTGCAGAGGCTAAGCAATTCATTTTCTAGTCTACCTTTAAATAATAAAAAATATATAAAACAAATTGAGACTGACAAAATAACATATATACAAAAAATTTTTTTAAAGAAATGTTATTGCATACAAGTACAAGTAACCTTGTTCCTAAATATTAATAAATTATCGCTATAAGTTCCTATACTAAATAGTCTTATGCAAAAATTCACACAGAACCTTAAAATGTGATGACTTTTAACAAAAAAGTCATGTATATCAATTGAATATAGTGCTATAGTATAATTAGGTTCTCTACCATCATAATCGTTCATTGGCATCAGTAATTTGGATAGAGACATCTATAGGTGTTCCTATCTGTTGTTTTAATTTTTTCACCATCTTTATTATTTATTTCTATTTTTTTTTTTATTTTATTATTAATTCTAGGTTAAGTTATAAATTAGACATCGTCTTTTTGAGTGGACGTAATTTAAATAAAACGAAAAGACTCAGTCTTAAAAACCTCAATGTACTCTAAAGTAAAACTAAATTAATATCTAAGTTGTGCAGCCTGACAAATTCTAAGTCGGCAAAATATTCATAAGTAATCCTAAATGACTATGTAAACATAGAGTTAAAAAACCCAAATGTATAAAAAACAAAATCTCAATAAAGTACAAACATACATACATATCCGTTAATCGAAAATGGTCATTTTTGACATATGACTGTAATTTTCTGTTCTAACTTTATCTGACATTCACAAAAATGTTCTCTTTGAACAAATCTAGTGTTAGCTGTTGTGGAGTTGTAATGTGCATTGTTTCGATTTTTTCCAATGCACGATCTCAAAATTTGCAGAATGAAATGCCGTTTCTGATTATCGGGCATTCATATGATAGGTACTATGTTCTGTTATTTTATGTCTTTTTTTTCTAAAAAAAACGCGTAGATTGATATTTTGACTTTTAAGTTATTCGTTTTCTCTAACAAAACCAATTTACGGTAGATTGAAATGCATAAATAAAAGACGCAGATCATCCGGAAAATGGTACAGCAATAAGTTAATTTATGTAGACTCTGGCATATCTCCTTTGCTTGACTATCTCATTTTTCTTGCCTACAGAAGAATATCTGCACTGCAAGATCATGACAACCCTATCCACCGTAACATATATACTAATAACATAAACTGGTCCATTAATGACAGGTACTACATGTCGCCAATCAGTATCTCCAATGAGGGCTCCAATCTTTTTTTTTCAAAACCCCGATAGTGACCACTTGTTCACTTCCTCTTTTTACAAAAAACAACTACTTAACACCTGCAGAGGCTAAGCAATTCATTTTCTAGTCTACCTTTAAATAATAAAAAATATATAAAACAAATTGAGACTGACAAAATAACATATGTACAAAAATTTTTTTTAAAGAAATGTTATTGCATACAAGTACAAGTAACCTTGTTCCTAAATATTAATAAATTATCGCTATAAGTTCCTATACTAAATAGTCTTATGCAAAAATTCACACAGAACCTTAAAATGTGATGACTTTTAACAAAAAAGTCATGTATATCAATTGAATATAGTGCTATAGTATAATTAGGTTCTCTACCATCATAATCGTTCATTGGCATCAGTAATTTGGATAGAGACATCTATAGGTGTTCCTATCTGTTGTTTTAATTTTTTCACCATCTTTATTATTTATTTCTATTTTTTTTTTATTTTATTATTAATTCTAGGTTAAGTTTTAAATTAGACATCGTCGTTTTGAGTGGACGTAATTTAAATAAAACCAAAAGACTCAGTCTTAAAAACCTCAATGTACTCTAAAGTAAAACTAAATTAATATCTAAGTTGTGCAGCCTGACAAATTCTAAGTCGGCAAAATATTCATAAGTAATCCTAAATGACTATGTAAACATAGAGTTAAAAACACAAATGTATAAAAAACAAAATCTCAATAAAGTACAAACATACATACATATCCGTTAATCGAAAATGGTCATTTTTGACATATGACTGTAATTTTCTGTTCTAACTTTATCTGACATTCACAAATATGTTCTCTTTGAACAAATCTAGTGTTAGCTGTTCTCGAGTTGTAATGTGCATTGTTTCGATTTTTTCCAATGCACGATCTCAAAATTTGCAGAATGAAATGCCGTTTCTGATTATCGGGCATTCATATGATAGGTACTATGTTCTGTTATTTTATGTCTTTTTTTTCTAAAAAAAACGCGTAGATTAATATTTTGACTTTTAAGTTATTCGTTTTCTCTAACAAAACCAATTTACGGTAGATTGAAATCCCCCCTAACAGATCTTTATAATTTATATTTTGGGAGATTCACCCCTCTTTAGTAACCACAACAACTGATGTCATATTGCTTGGCACGTGGGAGGAAACAATTTTGTGAAATTGAAGAAGAAAAAAACTGAGAACAACGTTTCACAATTACGCTTTAAGTGGCCAGCCCATATAATCCGTTGACTCCGTTGGGGCGACGTATGAACTGACATATCGACGAAATATTCATATGCATTCTTATGGGATGTGTCCCATAGGGAAAGCATGTGATGGAAGCAACGCACAAAGTTGCCCAACTTTCAACTTGTTTCTCCGGCAAATGCGTTGAAAGTTCTCTCTCTTCAAGCTTATTTTGGCATTTATTTTTGTATGCCTGTACGACGAAAACGTATTCATTGGGTCACCTTTTTGCGTTACATACCACAACGTCAAGTAGTACGTCGACGCAACTGACGCAACGGATTCTATAAGCTCGAGCGCGGAGAAAAAAAAACAAATTAATCTCATATACGCGAATTCACGGGAGAAAAAAGATTTAAAGAATCAAAAATGTAAAAAATTTGAGGAAATTCGGGCTAATTTTTAAATAATCTACATTGACACCAATCGGGCCTCAGGACCCCGATAATTTCAAAAAATTTACAAGAAACTTTGTCCGTTAGTGATACACATGTGTTTAAAATTTAAAGAAAATCGAGATAATTTTTAAAAAATTTACATGAGCACCCCTCAAAAACCTTGGGAAATACACATGTGTGCAAAAATTTCAAAAAAATCGGGCTTTGGGAATTGGGTTAAAAATTGATCGCAAGATTCCAGGACAAACAAAAAGATTGAGGTGCCACGGGCACGCGAAGTTAATATGAAGAATTTAAAAATATATAAGTATACAAATTAAAAAAAGGCCACACAGATAATTTGTACTCAAAAAACTTAATTTAGCAACTTAAATCTGTTACGTTGCTTCAATCGATCAGGCCAACGTATAATACAAAAAAGAGTGCGTGTAACTTTTACGCGCGGTTGAAGTGAAACTTTTTTGACGTTGTTGCCGATATTACGTTTAATGATGAGATGAGATGACGATGAGAAATGGCTTGGCTCCCAAAATTCCAGACCCTATTAGCCAGATCCCAGAAATTCCATAGGAACAATTCTTATAGTTGCATATTAGTCCTACATTCCGAGTTTCATACGAATCCCTTCAGAAATGGCTTGGTTCCCAAAATTCCAGACCCTATTGGCCAGATCCCAGAATTTCCATAGAAACAAATCTTATAGTCGCATATTAGTCCTACATTCCGAGTTTCATACGAATCCCTTGAGAAATGGATTGGTTCCCAAAATTCCAGACCCTATTAGCCAGATCCCAGAAATTCCATAGGAACAAATCTTATAGTCGCATATTAGTCCTACATTCCGAGTTTCATACGAATCCCTTGAGAAATTCCCTTGGTTCCCAAAATTCCAGACCCTATTGGCCAGATCCCAGAAATTCCATAGAAACAAATCTTATAGTCGCATATTAGTCCTACATTCCGAGTTTCATACGAATCCCTTGAGAAATGGCTTGGTTCCCAAAATTCCAGACCCTATTAGCCAGATCCCAGAAATTCCATAGGAACAAATCTTATAATAGCATATTAGTCCTACATTCCGAGTTTCCCAAATCCCAGAAATTCCATAGGAACAAATCTTATAGTCGCATATTAGTCCTACATTCCGAGTTTCATACGAATCCCTTGAGAAATGGCTTGGTTCCCAAAATTCCAGACCCTATTAGCCAGATCCCAGAATTTCCACAGGAACAAATCTTATAGTCGCATATTAGTCCTACATTCCGAGTTTCATACGAATCCCTTGAGAAATAGCTTAGTTCCCATAGTTCAATTATACGACACAAAAACGTTACACAAAAACGGAACACAAAATCCGAACACAAAATCGTAACACAATTTTATTTATATACTCTACTAAATTTTCTCCTTACCGTCGCTAAAGTAGTTTCACTTCAAAAACTTAACTTTAATAAACGTTTGAAACGGGATTGAAAATACTTTTGGCATTCTCGTGGCGAGGTGGCGCATCCTGCAAACAACCTTTAATACTATCCCTGACAATGCTGACCGCATCGTAAAAGCATGTGTTAGTAATACCTCAAATTCTTGGATATCACTCGACCAAAAACGCAAATAATTCCGATTCCGACAAAATAAAATGCCATTCATTCAACTACGCATCAAAAATGTCGACCGACTTTATTAATTCTTTCTTAATCACCAATACTACTTCCACTCAGTTAAACTCGCCAAACACTACTGCCAACCAACTCGTTTCTTCCACCATCTACTCTCCTTCTGTCATCGAGTTGGCAGCGTTCAATAACTGAACTATTTGGTTATAAAAGCCGCTAACATTCGGCCATCCTATTTTAAATTCGTCCTCGAAGACATTATTTTAATATCAAATTCTTACTTTAAATATTATTAAGTATGTACTATTATTTTTTCTTTCTTTTTAAATACATTCAAAAAAAATAATTTTCAATTATAACAAGTGGTAACCTTAAAATTATACATGAATTGGCAACCTTGTATGTTGTTGTTTTCTGTTTCTCTTCTTTTTTGTTTTTTTCATTTACTTTTTTTATATTTTAAGAATTACAAAGTACACAAACAAAAACTAACAAAATTCTTTTTTTTTTTCAACTGATTAATAAAAGCAAACTAAAATGTTTTTTTTTTTTTTTTTTTTTTTGAAATTCAATAGAAATATGGATAAAACTTTAAAATTAGACATAATCTGAGAACTTTTCTGGACGCTTACGGATTCTATCCTCCCTGCTCAATAATATCTGGTTGTTGCTGATGTTAACTTCGTGTACATCGGCACAGTAGAAACTGGATGTAGCTGTACTGGCTGTATATCGCTCTCCGTGTTATCATCTTGGTTCTGGTCACTAGCGCTTGGAAGTTCTTCATCGTCGTAGAGATTAGTTACGCTATGTGGTCTTTGCAGTACATTTTCTTCTTTTTCGTCACTGTGACTCGGTTTCCAAATTCTAAGTTGACTTACATGTGCGGTTTATGAATATCTTTGACCAGATACATCTTCTCGGAGTTCGGCTATCCATAAGTGTCATTTGGCAAGATTTTCGTGATTACTAATGGACCTCTATTTTCGGATATAATTTTGTTGAATCTCCAGTTGCGGGTGGTACCGTCTTCATAAAAACAATATCACCGGTGTCGTATTGGATGGTTAGTCTTCGTCCTCGATCGTAACGTTTCTTATATTTTGCTTGTTCGGATAATATTTGTTCTATGGCTTCTTTACGAAGTACTTCAGGTCTTTTGTAGTTAGAATTTTCTTCGGTTACAGTTTTGATACGTCTTTTTCAAATCTTGGAGTATATTCGTAGAGAAATTCGAAAGGAGTCTTACCGGTTGATTTATTGTCACTGTTGTTGAGATCACGTGCAACTTGCTTTAATTTATCGTCCCAGTCTTTACCTTCCTTTTCCTTATTTAGAGTTGCCATTATTGTAGGAATCAAAGTTCGATTAACACTCTCAACCTGTCCGTTTGCTTGAGCGTGGCTTGGTGAATTCAGACGATGTTGGATGCCATGTCTTTCACAAATCTGTTCGAAGGCCCAAGATGTAAAAGAGCTGCCTCTATCAGTGATTATTTTCTCTGCAGCTCCGAATTCAAAGACGAAGTTTTCTAATCGGCGAACTCCATTGTTAGCATTAGTGTTTCTTACTGCTTCCAATCGAACAAACTTGGTAAGATTGCAAATTAGCACAATTATGTATTTGTTTCCTCGCGAACTTGTAATGAAGGGTCCCAAATGGTCTAAATGAGGTATAGTAAATGGTTTTTCGCCTGGTGGAATGGGATGCTGGTTTACCCGTGTTGGTGTTTGACATCAAACAATGCAAGCACGCTCCAATGTGTTGATTTACATAGCGTTTCATTCCCGGAAAGTAGTGAAACTTAGTTATTTTTGCCATCGTCCTTTCTAAACCGAAGTGACCTTGAAGATCGTGGAAACAGATTGATATTGCATAGCCTTTGGAATAACGTATTTCTTTTGTTCACCTTTCATCTTATACAAAATTCCATTTTCGAGAAGATAATCCTTTACCAATCCTTTTTCGTAAGAAGATTGAATATTTGGTGCTTTGTTTTGTAGAATTTCTTTTTTCGTTTTTAAGTTGTTATCATGATATTGGCACATTACTATTTCGTCTTCGTAGTTTATCACTGCAAACATCTGGGCTCTCTCCTCCAAATTATCGTCTGGTGTCGATTCTTCGGTTGGTGCTCGGCTGAGGGCGTCCACATGTTGAAGTTTTTCTCCTGGACGATGTTCAATACAAAAATCGAATTCGCTGAGAACATTGTACCAACGGCAAACCTGAGGATTTCGAGTTTTTTGTGCATTTAAGTAGATGAGGGCCTGGCAATCAGTTGTTATTGTGAATTTTATATTTATTAACAGGAATCTTAACCGGTTACAAGCCCAAACAATTGATAATAACTCCAATTTGCTTGAATGATAGGACTTTTCAGGATCTGGTGTTCTTCGACTGATGGCATAAAGGAGGTGCATTTGATTGTTTTTGTCTTTTTGTAGAAGCATAGCCGCTAAACCTTTGCTGCTTGCGTCTGAATGTAGCTCGGTATGTTTCAGCGGATCAAACAATTTTAAAATTGGATTACTCGTTAATTTCGTTTTGATGTCCTTAAAAGACTTTTTAACTGTATCTTTCCACTAAAAAGGCTGATTGGTTTTTACATAGGGGCTGCTCGTAACGAAAACTTTTCCACAAAACGTCTGAAAAAGCCAGCTAACCCCAAAAATCTTCGAAGCTCGTGTGTATTTCTTGGTTGTGGAAAATCCGAAATTGCTTGGACTTCTCTTTTACCCGGTAGCCTAAGTACGTTACCTTTCTCTTTAAAAATTCGCACTTGCTTAATTTTATCGTAAGGCCTGCTTTTTGAAGTGATTGAAATACCAAAACAAGTCTTTCTTTTAAATCCGACCAGTTCTTACCTGGTATGAGAATTTCGTCAAGATAGTATAACACCACTTTGTTTCGAAGAGGACCCAAAACCTTTTGCATCAATTTAGAAAAATAAAATGGACCATTCGTTAATCCCAAGATCATTCTTGTGAATTCGCCTGTCTCGTCTGGTGTTATAAAGGCCGTTTTGTGCCTTTCATCTAGATGAATAGGTATTTGTAGATATCCTTGTGCAAGGTCAAGGACAATGAACAACTCACAATCCCCGAGCAAACCCACATGTTCGTCAATATTTTGAAGAGAAAATTTATTTTAACGGTTTGATTGTTAAGTCGTCGAAAATCGACAACAAGTCTTGAATCTCCAGTCTTTTTTTTTGACAAGTAGTACGGGACTAGCATATGCAGACTCAGTATCTGTAACGATCCCTTGTTTTCTCCAGTCGTCGATTATTTGACGAATCTTAGCTCTTTCCTTTTCACTAGCATAGAATGGTTTTGACTGAGCTTTCTTTCTGGAAGCTCGATGATTCTCATTGTGAAATCCTTACTACATCCGATTTCATTCGGCTCTAAGGCGATGCAATCTCGAAAATTATTCAAAATCCCAAGAAGCTCCTCAACTGTTTCTGATTGTACATCGTCACCCACATCAATATCATCATACTCAACGAACGATTTCATAATCATTGGATTTTCTAACTTACATGTTGTTGTTTGTTCGATATAAAAAGTTTCTCCGATCTTCACTTCTTCCTTTCCGCTGTTCACCACTGGTAGCAAAATATGTTCGTCTTCTTGGGTCGCTTGCTAAAAGATACGGTTCCAGTGGCTATTGTGGTTTCACCTTCAACCTTCCACAAAGACGTTATGGTTCTATCGTCCTTATCCAAACTTAAGTCTTCAAACGTCCTTTGCCTTCTTCTTTTTGAACATCAGTGAGTTATCTTCTTTTATATATATGATTTCAGGACGTTCAGTGTACGTACGGCCAGCGATCATATCGCAAGTTTGGACATCATCAGGAACAACTCGAATCATCACATCTTCTGTTTCAGCCTCATCAACTTTAAGTGTGGCTCTTGGAGATACAACTTTGAAATTTGGTAGACCAAATGCCTTTTACTCCATGATGCCTTGCTGAATGTTGAAGCCATTCAACAATGCCAGAGTGGCCTTTATCGTGCAATCCGAACTACCCATTTCGATAAACGCATTCAATTCGCAATCATTCACCTTAATTTTTTTAATGTATTTCTGGATGCCATTATTTACAACAGGTCCCTCAACTTGTTTCACTATTCCTTGATTGTTGTTGGGACAGCTACGAGAGATGTGACCCTTTTGCTAACAATAACAACACGTCCGTTCATTTCTGGGATCAGGACAATTTCTTGCTAGATGCCCACCTTTACTACAATTGTAGCATAACAATTCTCTAGTTACACGTGGTCGATTGTCTGTGTCTTGATAATCGTTGCTCCTTGGTAAAACCGCGGAATGATTAAATTCGAAAGATTTGAATCGCTACTGACCAAAACGTGACGAATTCATTCTCTCAAATCTAAGAATGTCGTGCAGCAGATCATCAGCGTCAAAGTGTCGTCAAGGAGTTCGCTGCATCTCGAGCCCATAGTCCGGTTAGTATCATTTTCTTCGTCTCGTCAAAACTAAGCTTCAGCTGTCGGCAAAGATCATATTTTTCGTGAAAATAATTGTTGGATGATTAGTTCTTGCGTTGTAAGCGACTTGCCATTCTTTGCCATCTCATGGCCGTATTTTCCCTGATGTAAAATGTGCTCTCGAATGCTGCTTTAAACTGACCCTAACTTTTAATATCATCTGTCCTCGAATTGAACCATCACCTTGCACCACCAACCAAATTCGTCTTAGCGACATGTAAAGCATATTCCCCCGGCCACCGATGAAGATGGCACATACTTTCAATAGTATTGAGCCACCCTTGGCATTAGAAAGAACATTCTAAGTCAACCCCTGAATCTGTTCTACCAAAATGGTTTGGCCACGTCTTTTCATTTGTTCATTGCGAATTTGACTTTCACTGATCATATACTCGATCATCATTTCCATTTTACCACTTCTGAAATGTTAGTAATACCCCAAATTCTTGGATATCACTCGACCAAAAACGCAAATAATTCCGATTCCGACAAAATAAAACGCCACTCATTCAACTACGCATCAAAAATGTCGACCGACTTTATTAATTCTTTTTTATGTTAAATTTTTTTTCATAAAAACTCTACCCCAGAATCGCGCTTGACCGCAGAACTTTTCAAAAAGGAAATCGAACACGAAAGGCGAAAATCTTTTGTTTACATTTGTTTGTTGTTGTGCTAGAGGGGTAAATCTCCCAAAATAGCAAGAGCTCTTTTAACTCTACGGTAGAGTCGTTTTGAAGGGGAAATGACAGCAAAAAAAATCTGGAGCAGAGTTTTACGAAAAAAAAAATTAACATTAATCACCAATACTACTTCCACTCAGTTAAACTCGCCAAACACTACTGCCAACTGCCAACCAACTCGTTTCTCCCTCGATCAACTCTCCTTTTGTCTTCGAGTTGGCAGCGTTCAATAACTGAACTATTTGGTTATAAAAGCCGCTAACACATGTGTGATTTTACACAACTTTTATAAAGCTGAACGAAATTGAAATTGTCCACCGAGGTGAATGGCGAAATGAAGCTTAACCTCGTCCTGCAGTAAAAGGACTCGGTTCCAACTTCTGTTCCCAACGCTCTTTAAAAATGAGGGATTCTTTAAAAAACTTTTTGTTTAATAAACTTACAAATAAAAAAAACAATTAATTTTTTAATTAAATGATATTTAAAAAAAAATAATGTATTTCTAATTTTTCTGAAAATAATAAAATTTCTTCGTTAACATCTTTAAGGAATTAATTTTGAGGAAGTATTATACCACTTCCGGTTAAATTTTCATTTTTTTGCAATCATTTTCATGGAAATATCTCTAGTATACGGTTTTCCAGTATTGCATTTAGGGTGGTCAATCGCGCGTGCAAAATACCACCCTAAATGCGTTTGATTATCAAAAAGTTAAATTGAATTAAATTAATCCATATCCAATCTAAATATAAAATTGAGCGCACTGTATTCTACAGTGTGTGCATAATTTACAAAAACGCCTTTTAAAAGGAAAAACTCCTCTCTAAATATAAATTAATTGATTAATTTTGATGTACCTTCCGTTTAAATTGGACCACACCCATAAAAATAGCATGGCTGTGTAGATCTAATTTTCACCTTTCATTTGGTACCTATAATTAGGACACGCCCACTTTTACGAACGCCCCTTTTATAATTTTATGGCTCTACTACTGGCAAGGATGGTTCGATTGGTCACTTTTTTTTGCATTGATACTTACCTATATTACCTTTCAGTTGTTATCAATTAATCCCTAAAACTCCTTCAAGTATTTTAAAAAAATGCATTTTTCTGAAGAAAAAAATCGAAACTTTGGATGTCTCCCTACCTAAAGGGGGCATTTCCGGAAAACAAGATGGCGATTTCCAAAATCTGCTCAGTTTGTGCTTTCATAGGAGGTGTGTTCGAAAGCCCAAATTTCGAAAACCATATAAAGGAGTTTAACCAAAAAGGAAATTGCTATTAATAAAAATTTATTTAAAAAAATTAATAAACAATCACCTGTTTTCTTAAGCTCTGCCGCTATTTTTACCTGTGTTTCTTCTCTTTTTATTCCAATTTTATAACATCTGCTTTTGGTGTTGTTAGAGAGCCCCCCTGACCAAGGGGCCATTTCACTTCCAAATTTTTACAAAAAGTGTTGTCCATCGGAGATACACATGCGTATAAAATTTGAAGAAAATCGGGTACTTTTTTTATAAAACTTGTATGGGTCCAAGATTCTGCCAGCCAGCCAGTACGGGCTCGCGAAGTTTATATAGAGAATTCAAAAACGTTATCTCGAACAAGATTAATTCTTCTTCAAACGCATCCATTCAAACTAATTCACAACGCAGTGTTTGGACGCTAAAGCTCACATTACACTGCCATTTTTTTAGGATTGTAAATGTAGAAACAGTGCTCACTATTGTGTTCGTACTCGCACCTACTGAGAGGCTAACAACATTTCATTTGATTTGACAGTTCTGATCAGAGAAAAAAATCATCGGATTTATCGGATATCTTGAAAGGCGGAATTTTTCCTCCAATTTCGCCGACATAAAAAAAACACGCCCAATGAAAAAATAAAGGGCCCAGCCCATAGATTCCGTTGCGTCAGTTGGGTCGACGTATTCAGTTGTCAGTTGCTTACTTCACCACAACGGACGGAACGGATTCTATGTGCTGGGCTCTTAACAAATATCAACACAGGTGTGAGTTGTCAAACCGCGTTAACACAGTGGTGAGTTGTCAAAACGCACGACCTATTAGAAAGAAGCTCTAGTCAATGCGTTCCTCATGCGTTTACGATGTTTACGATATAAAGCCTGAGGTAACATTTAAGCGCTTTACATACCGGGCGCATTTGCTTAGTCTTGGCACGAATTTTTATGTTCTATAAATACGAATCTTAGATGCGTACATACCGCAATCGTTAAATCTTTGTTGCTCAAGGTTTATTTTTAACAAAATTGTCAAGTATTGTCAATTAGTTTCGGCTTGCAGCTTACTTTATATTGTCGCAGTCGAGTGTGTGGAATGCGTTGCGTGCCCTTTGCGGCCAGCTTCGGTGCAGTATTTAGGTAATTTTCACTTAAAAGTCTTTAGTTTTTTAACTATTTTAATTTGTTTCTATAAAACCTAATTTTATTAATTAAATAACACCAATTCATATAAATAAAAAATTAAAAAATGGATTTTAATTTTTGAAGCGCAAAGCCAACGCGCCCGGTATGTAAAGCGCTTTAAGATTGCTCCATGTGTATGCAGTCTTTCCACTCAATAGGCGCGTTCGAGATAGCTTAGGGCTCAGTGATTTTCTCTTTCTCCTCCGTGAAGAGGATTGCATTCAGTCGCACAACATTTTCCGCTATATGTCAGCTCAGCAACAAACGTGTAGTGAGAGAGCGAATACAAAATAATTTTGTCTCAAATAAAGGAAGAAAATTCTCGATTCTTCAGCAATTAATCGTGTTCGAATTACTGAGGATATTACAATTAAGCTTTCAAACTGTTTGGACGTGTTTTTCCTTCTCTCCCGACCTGCTAATTAAGCGCAATTCAATTTTGTTTTCCAGTTCGTTATTTTCCTTTTTTTGTTGTTGCAATAATTGAGTTCTGGCAACTTGCAATTTTCGGTTATAGCCCTAAGCTGAATGCAATTTCCTTACTTGCAATTTTTCGTCATTGACGTTATTTCGTGTGCTCCACATAGTTTCGTTGATCGCTATTGTGTTTGCATAAATAATATATTGTATATCGTAATAACTGACCTACATTTGTGATATATTAAACAATAATTTGATGCTCTTCAACCAGTGTTTACATTTATAGTGCTTTATCCATCAACGTTATTTCGTGAGCTACATATAGCTTTTCTGTTCGTCGACCTCGAGACTGTCGAGGCGTCCTGCTTGCCATCCAAAATGACCTTGACTCGTCTCTTATCGCTATTTCTTCGTCTTCTAAAATCGATTTCGTTTCAATCAAAATAACACTCCCCCGTAGGTCCCTGTACGTTATGTGTTGTTATATTCAACCGGCCCAACCTATCGAATCCTCTTATTCTTGATGCCATTGACCAAATAATCGAAACTTTTGACTCCTTTGACGACATCTTTATTTGTTACATTCAACCGGCCCAAACTATCGAATCCTACCAACTTATTATTGATGCCATTGACCAAATAATCGAAACTTTTGACTCCCTTGACGACATCCTTATTTTCGGCGATTTTAATTTGCCCCAACTGCACTGGACTGTATCAGATGATAAATCCTTTTTCACTGCTTCGTATCCCAACTCGACCAAGGAATGTCTCTTTGTAGATCGGCTTACAGACTCTAGCCTAAGCCAAGTTAGTGGCGTCCCTAATTATATGGGTAGGCAATTAGATCTTATTTTCACAAATGATCCCATTAACTCCTCTGTCTCTCTTAGTCCTCTAACTCTATCGACTATTGATAATTTTCGCCACTTGCTATTTACCCAGCTTTATAACTCTCTCTACCAGCGCTATCTTAATAAAGCTCAAGACAATCTCATAAACGACCCTAAGTCCATTTTTCAATTCGTCAATTATAAAAGGAAGTCCGATGGCTACCCTCCGTCACTCTCATATGAAAACACATCTTCAACCGATCCACATACCATTGCCAACTTTTTTGCTACCTTCTTCAAACAATCTTTCGCTGTCAACCCCTTTGTACCAGACTTCATATTTCAATTACTTACTTAACTTCTCCAATGGCCCCTTTCTCTCTCAAACTATCGACCCCACTGCTATCGAAAATAAATTACAAAACCTTAATGATGAATTCTCACCCGGCCCAGATGGCCTTCCCGCCATATTTCTTAAAAGATGTTCCTCCAGTCTCTCCCTCCCCCTTTCTAACCTCTTTCAACTATCCCTCTTTCAAGGAGAACTTCCTCAAATTTGGAAGACCTCTTTCATAGCCCATACATAACCCATACACAAAAAAGGATCAAAGAATGAAGTAACTAATTATCGCCCCATTGCTAAACTTTCTCATATACCCAAACTTTTCGAAAGTATTTTATACGAAACCCTAAGCTTCCATTGTAAGTCTCTTATCTCTCCGAGCCAACATGGCTTTCTTAAAGGTAGATCAACCACCACTAACCTCGTTGAATTCGTGTCCTCCGCTCTTACAGCCTTAGAGAACGGCGTCGACGAAGTCGACGTTGTCGCAACTGATTTCAGAAGGGCTTTTGATAAGATATCTCATCAATTAATCCTTTTTAAATTGTCTTCCCTCGGCTTTGAACCTTTATTGTTAAAATGGATATCTTTCTATCTAGAAAACAGTCTTTATAGTGTTCGCTTCAGGTCTGTCATCTCAACCACATTCATGGCAACCTTAGGTGTACCACAAGGCAGCCATCTGGACCCCCTTCTCTTCATTCTTACCATCAATGATCTCGATAGGGTCATCAAAAATTCCTCCATCTCTCTCTATGATGACAATGCCAAATTTTTCAAACCAATTTCTTCTCCACAAGACTCTTGTCTCCTTCACCAAGACCTAGAGAGTTTTTCGACCTGGTGCCTCAAAAATTGCCTAGAGCTCAATATCACAAAACGTCAAACTATTACCTTATCACGTAAGTGCAACAAACCCCCTCCCAGACATTACCATCTCCACGACCAACCCATTTCCCGCGTTCAATCCTTTCAGGACCTAGGCATAATGTGCGACTCGGAGCTAAATTTCCGTTCTCATATTGATGGAATCATTCTCAAAGCTAACTCATCACTTGGCTTTATTAAACGGTAGTCCATAGAATTTTCCAACCCTTATGTGACTAGATCCCTCTATATCACGTTTGTCCGCCCCCTCCTCGAGTACGCTAGTCAAGCATGGTCCCCCTATCATCAAATTCATGTGTCTAGAATCAAGAGCGTCCAAAGTCGTTTTCTTCGATTTGCTCTTCGGGGCTTACCCTGGGACAATCACCTTTTCCTGCCCCCTACCAAGATCGTCTTAACCTCATAAAATAAAACACTTGAGGAACGCAGAGACACTGCTGACATTCTTTTCATACATCGTCTTCTCCTAGGCTCCATCGACTGCGCGTCTTTATATAACTCGATTTTTTTAAACACTAACCCCCGTAATCTACGTTGCCCACTTCTCTTCTATCTACCGACACACCGCACCACGTACGGGTCTAACGAACCTATTTCCCGTATGCTGCGAAAGGTTAACTTAAACCTCAGAGTTTTCGCTTTCAACCGCAGCACTCTTTGCCTTAAACTTGATCTCCTTCACCGTTCCCCCTTTCTTTGACATGTCTTAGTTATTAAGTTGAATATTATCTTATAACAATTTTTTATGTCTTAGCTTTAAGTTAATGATGTTAGTTTTAAGATAATGCTATTAGCTTGTATTAAGCCGAATAAATTGGGGTGATTTGCCCCAACCAAAATTAAAAATTAAATTAAAACCAAAATTAAATATGGATTATAAGGAGAACTCCGCAGCTCGAACGAGCCTAATAATAAGTCAACGCGCAAGCGACCTAACGCGACATAGTGATTTGGGATTCCCGGATTTTTATTTTTGGCTTTTGGAATTCCATAGCCAATATTGCAGCATTTAGTAATAGAGTTCAGTTCTGAACTTTTAGGTTTGTATGATTGTGAAAAAATCGTATTTTTTTGCTCGTATTGGTTTACATTTACATCAATACAATTTTGTAAGTTTAAGTCTATCGATTATCGATTTTTCATAAGCGCGAAAATTGAACATGTTATTTGACTTGCAATATGAAATGTGTTTTGGGTTTTACAAAAAAACTGTTTGCTCGTTATGTTGGTAGAAAGCTTTAAATGTTAACAAATGTTTATGGCTAAAGTCTTAAGTTTTTCTGTTGTATGAAATCTTTTAAGGTAAAGTAAGCGTGCTCTCACAATTTAAAAACTTAAGACTTACATGATTGTATCGATATCCAACATAACGAGCAAAAATTTTTTTTGTCAAAACCAAAATCCATATAAATAATTCTGTACGTCTTAGAGTACCCGCACACTAGAGACTTTCTGTCGGCCGATAGTTTGAATCAGTATGAACATGTATGCAAGTGCGCAGACACAACGATTTGGTTTCGGCCGATAAATAAGTTGAATGTGCGACACAATTGCGTTTCAACTTTGTCAAACTAAAGTATCGGCAAACTATCGCCAACTGCTTAATCAGTATGGCGCTCTTCCACGCGCGCACACTTGCGATTTTTTAGTCGGTCTACTCAACAATTCAGTAATGCCTGAAACACAAGCACCCTTCAGCGACATTTGGTCTATTCTTTTATTCACTAGGTGTATCCGGGTAACTTTACTCGCTCGGTTTGAATATTAATTTTAAAATTTTTTTTCATAAAAACTCTACTCCAGAGCGCGCTCGAGCGAAAGGAAAACCAAAACTACATAAATAGCACACCGTTTGAGAATAGTCGACCGACTGTTGCCAGTGTGCGCACTCACCTCCAACCCGACTGTTTAATCGGCACAGTGTGCGCACTAGCATCCCAACACGACCAAACTATCGGCCGATAAAAAAGTCTCTAGTGTGCGGGGACTCTTATTTAGTTTTCTATTGTAGGTAAGCTTTTGCGGAAAATATTTAAAAATAAGCAAAATGACATACATGAAATTTGTAATAAATTTGTAGTCATAACCGTCAAATAGCTTGTATATATATTGTCAATTAACGAGATGCACTGAGAGTCATCTACTTCTCAGTTTGACAAGAAAACAAAAAGAGATATCCGAAACCTCGAAATTAAATCTGCCTGGTTATAACTTAGTGGGACTGTTTAGCCAACAATTTTCCACTTACGGGAATATGCTTTTCTCATTGTGTTCTTAAAGAACACGCACAATAAAATAAAACGTAATGATGCTTTGCTCACAAAAATCGAATTGAATTAAAATAATATAATGAGATGTCAAAAGAATTAAACAATATTTATTTTTATTTAACACTAATTACGGATATTAATATTTAAAAAAAAATATATACAAAACGGATGTGGTAATACTTGAACACTATGGTGTCTCTCGCCGATTCTATGACTCTGTTGTTTTGAACAGAGGTAGCTTACGTCAACTCTTGCGCTTGTGGTTACTTTAGACTGAGACGGCTTTTGATGCTCTGAAAGTGTAGCTGTTGTGTCGTTTGGCGTCTGTAATGGTTTCTGATGACTGCGATGTCTTCTTCTGGACGGTGTGTTCTCGGAGTCTGTTGCACGTCTGACGTTTAATTGGCCGTGCTGGCACAGTTTGGAGTGTTATGCACTCACCTCCGAAACTAAAAATGGCACAGGCACAGTGAAAACAAGGATTCCCTAAACTGAAAGTTGACGTTTAACTCTTGACGGACTGTTATCTGACTTCCGTTAGCCATTTGTATTGGGATGTGCAAAGCCAAAGCTTCGCTGATGAAACTGCGGGATGCTCCGGTGTCAATAGTGGCCTGTACGGGTTCGTGGTTGATGATGATGCGAGCGAGAACTCGGTGTCGATCTTGGCTCAGGGCGGACTTCTCGCCGCGCAGGAGCAAATGACGATGCTCAGCGTGTGAATCACGTTGACGGCAGTAATCTATTTTCCTTATAGTCTGTTGACCACAATCCCAGCAGAAAATCACCCGAGAGTTAGTGCACTCTTTTTGAAAGTGGACTTCCTGTCGGCACCATCGACAAGTCATTAAAGGATTATATGGTCCTTCTTCAGGATGACTCACCATACAATGCCTCTCCTGTGGACTTCTTCGAGGTGTCGTTGTTGTGCTGTCCTGGTTTGCCTGGATACTTTCGTACCCTCTGCTATTCTCTGGAAATCTTCCGCCAGTACGATGACTTCACGGAGGTTACTGAAATCTTTTCGTCGGAAGTAATACTGATATTTCTGGCAGCAGTTCCGGAAGATCCTTTCCACCTGTTCTTCTTCGGGGTAAAATAATGTCTCATCCGGTTTTGCATCGCAACTACATAGCCCTTAAATAGCTCCTGATGTTTCTGACGTCTTTGTCGAATCTCATCGTCCAGACATTCCCAGTATCTTGTGGGCAAGAAGAATTGCAAGAAATCTGTCTTGAAGCTGTTTCAGTCCTGCCACCTCTGGTTGTTATTACGGAACCATAGCAAGGCTCGGTCGCGAACTAACTCAGGCATAGTTCGAGGGAGGAGGTTTCTACTCAACGAGTATGCGTCAGCGAGCTCTTCCAACCTCTCGATACATAGAAGAAGCTCTTTGCCACCATCTTACCGCACTGACCACTTTCGTACCTGGTCGATAACCATGGGGTACGATGTTCCTGGTTCCTCTGTTGGGTTTCGCATGGCGGTTGTTTCCCGTGGTACTGGGGACGCCGTCCTGCTTATGACCGCCTTTGGTTCCGTGTAACACTGTGAATCCAGAGGGTTCAAGGATATTTGAGGCAGCGGCGATGGGCCGCGGGTATGCTTTTTTTCCAATTCGATGAGGCGCGTTTCGTCCACTGACGTGACGTCTCGCCCTGTAATATAATTGGAAAAACGTTTCCTTAGTTCTTCTATCGCACCGTTAATATCCAGTCTGAGCTCGCTCATATAATTTTTTAGTTCTTCTTTCGATAGATTATACACCCAGCTTGTTTTGACCATCTTGGCTTTATGCTGGTGTTATTTGTTATAGATTTATTAGTTTAGTTTTAAAATTCCAGAGTCCCTGCTCGTGCGCCAATTGTATCGGAGTTTTCCAACTAGATTAGTCCTCAGTGTGACCAGGGTTCTGTTTTTATTGGGTCGTTACAATAATAAAATTTGTTTGTTTAGGTTCTCGGAATTTTCTTTATTTAGTTAATGTTTAATTCGATATTTATTTAATTTCATTTAAAATACGATGTTTGGGGCTCTTTGAGGCGTGTAGCGACGGGCTTCTAGTGACGTATCCTTGGCAGCACGTGATGTCGTGGCGATCTGTTGTTTTCCTATGGCAAAGAGATTAGGAAATTAAGTTTATTTTATATAAAGTTCGATATAATATTTTTGATAGCGGATAATTTCACAGCGTATAGCTTCTGCGGTAACGGAAGATAAGTACTCTTCAACCGTTAATTTGAGGACTCAGTAAGCGTCGCAGCGTTTAGCTTCTGCGGTAACGGCAAGGTAAGTAATCTTCAACCGTTAATTTGAGGATTCAGACAGCGTCGCAGCGTTTAGCTTCTGCGGTAACGGCAAGGTAAGTACTCTTCAACCGTTAATTTGAGGACTCAGTTTAGCTTCAGCGGTAACGGCAAGGTAAGTACTCTTCAACCTTTAATTTGAGAACTCTGTAAGCGTCGCAGCGTTTAGCTTCTGCGGTAAGGGGAAGGTAAGTACTCTTCAACCGTTAATTTGAGGATTCAGTCAGCGTCGCAGCGTTAATGTCAAGTTAAGTACTCTTCAACCGTTAATTTGAGGACTCAGTTTAGTTTCTGCGGTAACGGCAAGGTAAGTACTCTTCAACCCTTAATTTGAGGACTTCGTGAGCGTCGCAGCGTTTAGCTTCAGAGGTATAGGCAAGGTAAGTACTCTTAAACCATTAAGTAGTTGATTCCAAAAGGAACTCAGGAAGACTGTCCTTTCTGTCGAGCTGCGTGCTCCTTTTATACTTTTCCGTTGCTACAAACTCTTGGGAAACCATTGTTGCTATACAGCGTGATTTTCCGTTTGTTTGTCGTTGTCCTTGTGTTTTGTTGTTGTTTTCTTTGATTTTCCCACTACAGTCTGATGCATATTGCCATATATTGGTGGCAATATATATGATTGCATATTTTTGCATACATTATTCCATTTGGTAGTATACATGTTTTTTTTCTTTTGAAATATGCGTGTTCTTATTGTAATATACATGTTTTCATTTATTACAATATGCATGTTTTGTCTTTTGGCAATATATACATATACATGTATACATGTTTTCATTTTTTATACGCATGTAGTGCGTTTGTTGAATCTTTCTTTGCTTCTATCTCTGCTGACGTCATTTGCACATTCGGTTTTGAAAACGGTTTTGTGTTTCGAAGAGTTTCGGTCATCGACGTCATCAGCCGTTTGTCTGATGTTTATGTGCATTGAATTTTAATCAATGCGTATGAGCCCACTGCAGCTAAAGACCGGGTGTGAGCGGGACATGCATACTTTCGGGCGAATTCAATGCTGCTCTCGTCTTGTGCTTGATTTCTTTTCGTCTGTGATTTCCTGATCTCCTATGAGTCATATCAGGATCAGTTGCGATGGGTTGGTCGTTGCAGGTTTGTTCGGCTTGGTAGTGATGGTCGGTGATGACGGCTGTGATTGGTTGTCATCTGAATTGCATTTGCGTCCTCAAGAGAAAACAAACATGGCTGATATTAAGTGACTTGCTTTTGTGTATTGAGAACACCATTGGTATATATTTTGTTTTGAAAAAAGTGTAACTAAGTATTTCATGGCATTTGTTTTGTGTGGGCAAAATTCTATAAAGCGCGATTTTTCTCGCTCGAGAAATTTTGACAATTGTTTCTGCGATTTATCGTGTTGCCTTGCATATGACGCGCGATTTATCGTTGGATAATCTGACAACTGTTCGAAGTTGTGTAGTGCATAAATTATTTTATAAAAAAACAACCCATAAAAATTAAAATTTTTCATGTAAATTCTCTAATAACCAAAAGTTTACTGAATTCTACTATAAATGCTGAAATACAAAAACATTAACAAATCACTGCAACCCAACAACAAAACAACCCCAATCGTAAAGCAGCGCTGCCCACAGCTCACAGCGCACAGCGCACAACGCACACAGAACACAGTCATTAAAGTATGAAATGATCTGATGCCGAAGAAAAAAATTTGTATGGGAGCCCCCCGACCCCGCGGCCCGATTACACTCAAATTTTAATAGAAAGTATTGTCACCGGAAATATACATGTGTGCATGTGTGCAATTTCAATAAAATCGGGCTTTAGGAAGTGTGTTAAAAGTTGATCACAAGATTCTGCCCACCAGCCAGCCAGCAAGCCACGGGCTCGCGAATTTAATATAGAGAATTTAAAAATAGAAGAATAGAAAAAAATAATATTTTATGTGGCTAAGCGGATATGGTTTTATAGACGCCATCAATACCGGAAATATTGGATTTATCCCATACGTCAAAAGAGAAGATCTCAACGCAAATTCTTCACTTTAATGGTACTTCTGGAGCAATACCCAGCTTGTAAATATATTTGAGGATTGTCAAAACCAATATTTCAAACAATTTTTAAGGGAACTGAGATTTTATTGAAGCCCAATCAAAACATATTCCGAAAAGATGTTGCAAGCCAAAGAAAAGCTTGTAATTACTCTGAGGTCAATTAAGATTTATTATATGTACAATAAATATTCCTGTATTTATTTGTTGATTTCATAGGTTCTTAGCAGTCGGAACAAGTTATACCGATTTGGATTTTCGATTTCGGATGGACACATCAACGATTGTTTCGACCGCCAACTAAACCCTGTCAGCTATAATTCAAGTTTTGTTTTTGGTAGCCATACCTACCAAAAGGTTACAAGAAGACTGGAAACGCATTCTAAGTAATTCTTAGATCGCTTGAATTTTCCAAACTGTTGCGTAGCTGTCGACGGAAAACACGTCCAACCGTATTGGAGTGCTGACCGAAAAATAAATCAAATAATTTATACTTGCTGCATCCTACACAATCTTATTAGAAGGGATTATATATCACCAAGGGCTGCGGAACAATAATACTTTATTTTCATTTTAGACTTATCTGCATTGAAATTCAATAATCATCGTCCCTTTCATTTTCAAGATGATTTATTGCTTTGCGACACGCCTTCCTTAATTTTCTTTCTATATAATTTTCGATCACAACCTCCATGAAATGAATAGCTTCCAAATTTTTTTTAAATTCTCTATATTAACTTCACTTGCCCGTGTGTTTGTGGGTTTGTGGGCTTGTGGATTTGTGTGTCATGGAATCTTGCGATCAATTTTTAACCCACTTCCTACAGCCCGATTTTATTGAAATTTGGCACACATGTATATCTCCCATGATAAAATTTGAGGCCCCTCGGGCCGCGGGGTCGGGGGGCTCCCATACAAATATTTTACAAATTTACCCGATTTTCTTTAAATTTTGTACACATGTGTGTCTTCGATGGAAAACACTTTTTGAAAAATTTGGAGCGATCGGCCCAATATACAATTTTTAAATATCGCTATATCGCATCAGATCACGGCAAAGTATGAGCTCTGTGCTTTGTGAGTAGCGCTGTTCGCTGCCGCTGCGGCATTTGGTGGATGATTTTGCCACAAAACGAGCACGCAGTGTGTGTGTGTATCCCCGATTAGAGAATTTACAAGAAAAATTTTAATTTTTATGGGTTGTTTTTTGTTTCTTTTCTTGTAAGCTTCTAGAAAATGTCGCTGCTTTAGCAGACATTGAGGAAAAGCATTTCTGCAGTCTGGCCGATCCAATAAAGAATCTAATCTTTCCTCCATTATATCAGTATAATTTTGTTTGTGGCGTTTACATTTTGGCTTATAAGTACTTCTGCTGCGCGATACACCTTGCAATGATGATGATCCTGGTTGCGATGCCGTTGATCGCATCAAACACCCAATCTGACTATGATTCGTACGTAAAAATTTCAATGTTGTCGCTACTGGTATATTCTGTAGTCTAATAGCTGCCATAAATCCTAAATAAAAAAAAAAGAATATATAAGTATCTTATTTATTTAATCTAGTCATTTAAGATTTACATGCTTTTTATGCGTACCAGAGCCGCTTGGCAGGTTGGTAATTTGTTTGAAATATGAATTAAATAGGTTGCGCAAGGTCGTAGATACTTTATTTAAATATTATATGGTGTGACTTTGAGCCAAATCGTTCCGTAAATAAGAATTTTCGGAAAAAAAAACGATACCAGCGCCACCTATCGGGTCCAAATTTGGTCAACGACTTTTTTTTTATTTAAATATTATATGGTGTGAATTTGAGCCAAATCGTTCTATAAATAAGAGTTTTAGAAAAAAAACGAAACCAGCGCCACCTAGCGGGGCTGAACCCTCTCAATAATCTTCGCGGGCTCATGCACAACAACTTTGCTAAGGATCATCACATGATCAAAGGTATAGTTTACGATTCTATAGGGGACATACAGACAAACATTCATTTTTATATACAGGGTGTATCCGTTAAGGTGGAAAATACTTAAAGGCGTGATTCCTTGGTCAATTTCGTGAAAAAAATCCTATGGGAAGGGGGGTCTATTTTCACCCCCTGTGGTGTACGTAGAGTTTTAAAACAGAGATGCGTACTTTTGACCTTACATCACTTTACACCCTGTAACTCTTGGACGCTTCTAGCTACAAGATCACTGTTGGTCTGTTTTGATAGAAAATTAAATATTTAAGGTCAAAATTTAATTTTTTTTAATTCTTAAAACGATTACCTATATTAACGTTGCCAAAGTCAAAAAGAGAAATGTTTTTTTTGAATTTTGTTTCCAAACGCGATTATTTCGAAAAATGCTCTCGGATAATATTTTTTGACAAATGCAGTATTAAAGCCCTTTGAATTTTCTACAACATCCCCTCATAATATTTCTGCAATAGGTCAACAGGAACAGGATTAAAATTGAAAGTTTGTAAAATGAATGAAAACGTACTTTTGATCTTACATGACTTCACAGCCCATAACTCTTGAACGCTTCAAGCTACAATGTTACTGTTACCCCTTTAAGTATTTGCCACCTTAACGGATACACCCTGTATATAGATAAATAAACAAAATTAATACGCTGCTGCTGCTGTGTGACATATGAAATTGTTTTTTGTGAAATTTTACGTATCGCTAAAGCAAAAAACTGCGTTATCCCGCGATAATGATATGCAGTGGTGCTGTTTGGCAATAACACACGAGAAAATATATTTTTGTAGTATTATTTAAGAAATGTGCGTTTGCTAAGATAATTGTCAATTATATTATATTCTGAATTATTGATTAACCACTTTTTAAGTGATATAGTATATATTTTGCTGTGTAGTTAGAAAAAACGTTGAATTATTTTTTCTCGCGCGAGAAAAATAGAGCTTCATATTTTAGTTTAGTTTATTTAAGGAACATTGATAAAATGATCTGATTTGTTTACAGCGCTTTCGATTTACTGGTTATAGAGAATGTTTGGTGTCCCATTTCGACAGCGTTCTCGACGAAAACCAGAGAACGTTGTAGAAATGGGACACCAAACCTTCACTGTACCAAGCAAATCGAATGCGCTTTTAGTTCGTTAGTTTTTAACTTATCTATCATTGTTAAAACAGTTATTCATACTTAGTTCACATAGCTGACTACGTCAATTTCCCGCAATTAAATCACGTAACACATTTATTTTCTACATTTTAGTATATTAGTATTAGTATTAGTTTCGAGATGACGAGGTCACCCGTCCTATGCTAGAATCTCCCTGTCGAGGTGTCCTGCTTGTCATCCAAAATGATCTTGACTCGTAGCTTATCGCTATTTCTTCGTCTTCTAAAATCGATTTCTTTTCAATTAAAATAACACTCCCCCGTAGGTCCATGTTCGTTATGTGTTGTTACATTCAACCGGCCCAAACTATCGAATCCTACCAACTTATTATTGATGCCATTGACCAAATAATCGAAACTTTTGACTCCCTTGACGACATCCTTATTTTGGGCGATTTTAATTTGCCCCAACTGCACTGGGTTCCATCAGATAATAAATCCTTTTTCACTGCTTCGTATCCCAGCTCAGTTTAGTTTAGTTTTCCTAACACTATGCAGGAAATATTTCACACCCTCTGCGAGCGTTAAAGCTTATCGATGACAAAAACATTGCGAAATTAATTGAACACCGCAGGAATGCTTCCTGTTTCTCACTGTTATCGCCCCTTTCTCACCAACGGTGCTCTACAGAAATAGCCAGTTGCATGCCACGTCTTCTTGAATTCAACCCCACTCGTGGCACTCTAAATGTTTAACAGTGTGCCCTGCAGCCCATTTCAGGCTTACAGTTAAGTTCACACGTATGTGTCATATTTTGCCAATCTCTGTCTTTCCATATTGCTATGATCCACAGGCATTCAAAACACAAGCAAAAAATAAATTTAAAAAAAGATTATTGTAAATTTTTTTGCGTCTTTTCATGAAAAGAAAAATCTTATTCATATTGCTGCTAGGAGAGTTTCAGGTGATACGAGTATATTAGATGAACTGACATGACATTTTCTTCAAGAATAAAAATTTTTGTTTCTCTTCTCTGTCAGTCCATATTGAAATGTGAGTAAAACATAAAGAGCTAAGAAAAATTCTATGCAATGTTTTTCGTTTTTCCATCCGATGCCTAAATGAATAAATTACTCCATGTGATTGATGGTTATTGATGGTCATCGTGAATGCAAGTCGGACCAAAAATTGTAAACGCTTGAATTCAAAGGCCTTCTTAGTTGGAATCATTGGGTCTTGGCTTGTATTTTCTGGTTTTTCCGTTGCCCAAATCCAATAGTTCTTCGAAAAACGATCTGCCGTTGTGTAATTTTGCAGTTGTACACGAATATGTATAAGTTGCTAATTTCAATACTTTTTTATGGCGCCAAAGTGATGAAAATTTGAAGCATCTCTTGCCAACAAAGGAGGAGTTCTGATAGTGGGGTGCGCAGATCTCTGTCGAATGCATCATTGCCAGATCGATTTAGTGTATTCATTCCAACTTTTTAAATTCTTCGCGTGCCCGTGGCTGGCTGGTCAGATTTTCTGATTAATTCTTAACCCACTTCCCAAAGCCCAATCTTATTGAAATTTTTCACATATGTATATTTCCGGTGACAATACTTTCTATTATTACAGTTAAATTTAAATAAATTTCAGAGAGATTGGGCAGCGGGATCGGGGGGCTCCCATACAAATTTTTCCATTTAGCGGCATCAGATCATATCACACTATGTGTAATGACTGTGTTCTCTGTGCGCTGATGAGCTGATGCGCTGTAAGCAGCGCTGCTTGCTTTACGATTGTGGTTGTTTTGTTGTTGTGTTGCAGCAGAGAGTATAGAGATATCAAAAGGAAGTAGAAGAAATATTTTTATACAAAACTAATTGTTCCGCAATTGAAATGTGTTGTAGGTACACTCAGTTGTGTGTGTTGTTTCACCACAAAATCAAATCTCCGATCAGAGAATTTACAAGAAAAATTTTTAAATTCGCTTGCCCGTGGCACGTCTGTCTGTCGGTCGGTTGGTCTGTTTGTCGTGTAATCTTGCGATCCAATTTTTAACCCACTTTCCAAAGCCCGATTTTATTGTAATTTTGCACATGTCTATTTTCGGAGACAAAACTTTATATTAAAATAATGGTCTTGAGGCACGTGGGGGCCATATACAATTTTTAAAAATTAACCCGATTTTCTTTAAATTTTATACAAAAAGTGTTATCCATCGGAGGTACACATGTGTCACATGGTCACAGGGTCATGGAGCCCCAACAACTTTTTTAAAAAACTTAACCCGATTTTCTTCAAATTGTATATACGTGTGTATCACCGATGGACAACGCTTCACAGTGTCATGTGGGTACTTTTGGTTTCATTTATTTTTATTCTTCATTTTAAAAACCATTTTTCGACCTTTTTGAGATGATAGCTTAAGTTTTCTGAGGCAGTTGCCGGATTCTTGCTTGAACATAAAAAAGCTGTGTCATCTGCAAATTGAAAAGGTGTAGCATCTCTGTTCATAGTGACAAGTAGTCTATTTTAACTGTGTGAAAATAAAAACAAAACTCTGAAAGCGTTTCATCTAAATAATACACATATTGTACATCGCTGGAAAGAGCATTGTTTGCTGCTCACTTGCAAATTGAAGTGCACATCCTAGCAGTACTAGGATTTAAAGGTTTAAAGGATTGCAAAATAATTGTTTATTACAAGTAACACATTCGTATTAATACATATATAAATAAAACCCGCGCTAAACTTATTTGGATTGTGGAAAAGAGAGGAATAGACAAAGAGCCGTAAAGATTTATCATATCAAAAAAAAAGCCAAACAAACCTTCCACTGAACCGAAATCGCAAGCGCCTAAAACTATATAACAAAATTCCACCAAAACTTCATCTCTACAATTATAGAGTTACCAATAGTTAAAACAAAACACATTAATTCTAGTCAATTGTAATAAATACTACGAAACAAAAAAAAACATATTGAAAAACTAAAAATCATTTGAATATGAGCGTAGCGAGGTCAAGGACAAGAACCTCTAATAATATCCTCACTATATTGTCCACCAAAACACATAATCAGTACAACACAATATATGGACTACATCAAAAGCCTGGGTTTACGATTTATTGCAGGGGGAGACTTCAATGCTAAGCATACTAACTGGGGATCCAGGCTCACAAACAAAAAAGGGAAAAACCTACTAGACGCTATAATAAAAACCAATTGTAAGCACATAAGCACTGGAGAACCCACACACTGGCCAACGGACACTAGAAAAATACCGGACCTCATAGACTTCTGCATAGTTAGGAATATTAACCAGAAATATTTGACAATAAAATCTTGCCTTGAATTATCTTCTGACCATTCACCCATTATAATTGAATTTCAAACAAATCCAAGACTTCAAACTCCAGGAGTGCAACTATGCAACCATAAGACAGACTGGACCACATTCATAATTGACGAGAGAATAGAACTTCAGATGTCTCTTAAATCACCAAACGATTTCATAACACAAAAACGAAACCAAATTAAAATCAAATTTAGACAACTTTATTGGCTCTTAAAAAAAAGTTCAAAACTATCGACAGAAAACAAACTGCTAATATACAAAACCATTATCAAACCTATCTGGACATATGGAATACAGATATGGGGCACCGCCAGTACATCAAATGTAGCCGTTATTCAAAGACTGCAAAACAAAATCCTTCGGACAATTATAGATGCACCTTGGTATTTATCTAATGACAGTATACATCGTGATCTTGGCATACCTTCAATCAATGAAGCAATAAGAAATATGAGCACACAACACATAAGAAAGTTGTCCACGCACACAAACAATGACCTACAAGCTTTACCCTATCAGGAAACCATCAGAAGAAGACGACTTAAAAGACGCAGACCTGTAGACCTACAACAAAGATGAAATGCCTAAGAAAAAAAGAAAAAAAAAATCATAAATTATGTATGTATGTATATGTAAATAAAAGCGAAAAAGTAGTATCAAGATAATGATCTTATCCTTATATTGCTATATCCCGTGAAATGTATGTATAGGGTGTTTCAACAGGTGCGCTTCAACTTTTCTCCGATAGGGACGGCGAACGACGCCATATTTTTTATTGTTCTTCTATTATTTGGAAACTTCAAGAGTATACATTTCATCATGGAATGCTATACATGTGAACAGCGATTGCAAATCGTGCAAATTTTTTATCAAAATAATCGTTCTGTTGCCGCTACTTTAAGATCATTTCGGCCATTTTACGGTCCATTTAACAAGCCAGCTCACTTTTAGCTAGAAGGATTTGTCAACAAGCAAAATATGCGTTACTGGGCAGAAAGAAACCCACACGTGATTCATGAGGCACCGTTGCATCCCGAAAAAGTCACTGTTTGGTGCGGATTACATGCCGGCGGCGTCATTGGGTTCAAAGATTGGACTTCGTAAAACGTGCACGCGGTGGTCATGCAAAAGAAATCGAGTTTCATACTTAAATGAATCATATGTTCAAATTCGTTAATTAAAAAAAAGTTAGTTCAAAAGTCGAACAGATTGTGTTTTATTCAAAAAAAAAAGTTGAAGTGCTCTTATTGAAAAACCCTATACAATCAATTACTTAATGTCCTATTTAGGACAGATGTAAAATTTAATTGGGAAATAAAAAAAAAAAAAAAAATATGCAAATGTCTTGTAGAACGGTAAAACTTTTATATTTTATGATAAACTTACGATTTTCCAAGTAGCTTTTTAGAATGGTATGTAAGTTTGAGGGCAGTAGCTTTCGAATTTTGTATACAAGGCCTTCTTGCTATGTCTAAGTTGAAGATCCACTAAGGGCTGGTTTGGCATAAACACATTTTGTAGATGCTTTGCGAATGCATTACCTTTCTCAGCGTCACTTCTAGCCCAGTTCCCGTTTGCCAGCGAATAGGTGCTTCAGCGTTAGGTGGTCGTTTAAAGTTCTTAGCAGCTTTCCACAGCAAATAGTCTGAACTCATAGATGGTTAGAGGTTTTTAACATAGTCTTGGAAGGACTTCTCATTATTTTGCTTGAGAAGTCTTTGCAATTTTTTGGTATATTCTGAAAGTTTTTCTTTAAGATGATCTCTGTCTCTGCCATTCTCTTTTTTGATTCCCTTTCGACCTCAGGAGAGCCTCAAGTTCACTATGCGTAACACGTGTTTGACTACCCTTTTTAACATTATTTTTCATTGGAATTGAGAGATTAGCAGCCTGAATTAATAGTTCAAAAGTTTTCACTGATTAATATATCTGCTATTTCATAACGGAATATTACCATCAATGTGAGAGCTTATATTGTTTCTAAAGGATAGCCAGTTGGTATGTCTGCTAGTAATGGGTGTGGTATTATTTGGATCAGGTGAATATGCAGGGGGAGTGATCCGAAGACAGGTCATATAATGGTTAAATTTTAAATTGGTTGCTTTTAAATTGCTTGAATACGCCGAAGTCAAAAAGGTCAGGAATTTTACTACGGTCCGTTGGTCAATAGGTAGGTTTTCCTGTAGATAAGACTTCCAGACCACTTTTTGAGATAGCTGAGTATAAATTTCTGCCTTTTGGGGTAATTAAACGCGAGCCCCAATGAGTATATTTTCCATTAAAGTTTCCCGCTGCAATAAACTTTGTGCCAAGGGTGTCAAAAAAGTCTCTGAATTGCTGATCCGAGACTTTAAATTTTGGAGGACAGTAGATAGCAGATACAATGAAATTTCCTACGTTACTATCAATGGAGATAGAGGCTGCATGGAAATACTCGCTACAATATTCTTCAATAACGTGATGTTTAATTCTATTTTTTATGGATGTTTGGTGTCGTGTATTTAAAAGTTGTTCGCACTGGTAAGGTGGGTTTCTGATACAAGCATTATATCTATTTGCTGGTTTGCAAGGAATAATTTTAATTCATGTTTATGTTGGCTTAGGCCGTTAGCATTCCAATGACACAATTTAATTGTATTTATGGTTTATATTAAATTGCTTGTAGCAACAGCGTTTGATTTTTCACGAGGTCTTGCATTGTATTCATGAATTGGTTCATATTTTGTATGAACTTTTCAATAATTTGTTCTAATGAGATAAAAGGTGACACGTAAGGATTTTCCACTTTCGCTAGATTACCCTTAAATACACTTGCCATGGTTCTTGTTTGAACTATTGATTCATTGGGGGGTGCGATTATGATAAGTGTAGGCGTTGGTGCGGGTTGTGAATTGTGTTCAGATGTGGTTTTGTATGTTTTATTTTGGATGGTTTTAGCTTTAATAAGAGTGAATACTGGGCAACCTCTGTAATTCGCAGTGTGATTTCCTCCAGAATTTTTGGATATTGGTGGGGGCTTGGCATTTTTAGTTTTTACACTGTATTTGCTTACATCTTGGATGTCGGATAGTAATTCAAATCGGTTTTGGTTTGCGAGAGTTGAATCGGGTTTTTTTTTTTAATTTTTGCAAGACTATTATTGATTTTTGAAGTTTGGGGGCTGCTTTTACGTTAGTTTATTGTTAAATAACGGTCAATGCCAGTTTGCATTGTTGACCTTGTGGGACTTAGAGTTATGTTTGGCTGAATTTTTTCACCACTTTTTTATCATTTTCCTCGTTTCTAGAGCTGGAGTTAGCAATTCCTTCAGAATTCTTTTTTTAGTGGCGTAGGTGCATTAGTTGGAGTTCCCTTGGGATTGAGCGAAATTTTAGCGGAATCTTTGCTTATGTGTGGATTGGCTTTACTAGTTCCTCCTGGAGGAGGAGAGCGACGAAATTTCTGAGCTGGCATTGCTGGAAGTAGAGCTTTCGCAGAATTTATAGAATTTTAAAAGCTTTAATGGTGAATGAAAGCTTTATAAAATACGATCCATAGCTTAGGTTCCACACTGACAGATTTGCCTTTATGTCTATATTAGCCGCCACCTTTATTTTTATTTTTGACCAGTTTCTCTGTTTCGCCCTTGGGATACCAGAAGGAAAATTGAAGAAACTCTAATGTTCCAAGGTGCACCAGCTTATGGGCTTTTTTTAAATGTATAACACAGTATTTTTACCCGACTCACTTTTAATAACAATACAAAATGAGAATGACTGCACTTTGATACGACCTCTTTCTACCACAGCGTTCAGCGAACTCTCATTCCAACTTGATTGAGTCTTTTATTCATAATCACCAAGCATCTGTATTCTAGTTCAATGAGTGCTTCGTTGTACATTTTGTCAGAATAATCTAATGTTACATCATTGGTCGTTTGCCGCACGCGATATTATATGTGCTCAGTCATGTAATTTTTAATTTTTGCCACAATTCTTTTGGATTTGCTAGGAAACATGTCACCAATATAATTGCCAATAATGCGCGTATCTGCTTCTGCATATTTTAACGAATCCTCCCAATATGTGTCGTTTTTCAGCAACTTCAACTGTTGGCATACTGTGAAATAAACGCGCTCTGCTGATGTATCATGCAATTTGGTGATTTGTTATTTCATCGTTTTCATTGCGTACCGTTAACATTGCTATATCCGATCCTTTCGTAACGTATTTATAAATGATTTGACTGAATTACAAAACTCCACATTAATATGTCCTTTGTATGATTTCGATATCAAAGGACAGTATGCCACAACCCACCGATTGTCGACATCTACAATTACATTGTTCTGCATATTCAATGTTATCCTTTGACTTCCATCATCAACAATTCGTCTATGCCATAGACTCTATGGTACAGGGGATTTCCATCGATTGTTATTGTTTCTTGTAGCAACTGATGCAGATATTTCTTCGTACATGCATACACGGTGAACGTGGAGTTAAAGTGTCGCATGGTCCATGATACATGTTATTTTTCTGGGTTAAAGGTTTGATCCGGTATTTCACCTGTTATCTTCCCTTTCATCCAAATGAGTATGTTTGCATATGGCAATCCTCTCTTTTGCCACTCCACAAGCTCTTGTTGCTCGTTAAAAATCGTTCTTCAGCAAGGGTCTATCTCTCTCTACTCTGTTAATACTAATGGTAGAAACTTCGTTAAGGACTTTATTTTTGGAAGAAATACTAGCCTTTGTGACTGCGTATAAAGTTATATTAATGTGGATTTCCAGTTTTCTTGCCCATGCTAAGTTTTGACTTTGAGGTCAATTTTCTCTAGAAAATGTGTAATAAACATAACGTTTTATTACTTTTTTTCTTATGAACGTAACAATAATAATAATATTCGGCGCGACAGACCCTTGCGGTCGAAGGCCTAGCTTCTCGCGACTATTTGTCTTGTGCGTGTATATTTTTTGGGCACAAATAGAAGGGACCTACAGTTTAAGGCCGGATGCAAACGGTGAATTGTGAGAAGCTTTCCGTGACAAGTTATTACTCTCGGAACGTTTGTCACCCATTCGCGAGAGGTGGGAAATATACTTTTGGTGTTACTGGGATTCGAACTACGAATCCCTGCTTAGTAGCCATGCGCTTTTCCACTGAGCCACGGCGCCCAGATGATGGTAACAATAATACGTTTTTAGATTTCACTGCATCAGACGCTGTGCTTTTTAATTCAATGTAACCAGACATAAAATTTTTAATGTACTGTATAGAGAAAAGTTTTATCCATACCGCCTTCAACCTGTGCAAAAACTGTTTCCCGATAATTTGGAAAAGAGGCTTGAGTTTTCTAACTGGGTACTGGGGCGAAGATTGGATGAAAACGAGTTTTTTAGCAGAATTCTTTGGACGGACTAATTTTAATATGGTCTGTGGAGAATCCACACAGAAGGAGACAGTCATAATTTCAACACAAATTTAAGGTCAATATGTGGGCAGGTGACAAACGGTGATGATGACGCGAATATAGACAGTCATGTCCTTAGCCTCTCGCATCACAACTCCTATCTTATGCGTCCATGTCGCGTCACTGGAAACTCTGCCAAATCAAGTGAACGATTTCGGTACCCAATCCGATTTGTATTAGCTTGGGTCGAGGCTAAATAAGAAGGTAGACTTGCCTTGGTCGGCGGCGCTTCATAACGACCTAGGTTGCGGTTGGCCAATCACCACCCAACTGAATTAATTGATTTTTGAAACTAATACAAGCCTCGGATACGTATCGAATTTATCAACATTGACCTTTGGCCCACGGAAAAGGACACGTTTTGGAACTTGGAACATTCGCACGCTCGTCAAGACAACAACGCTTGCTCAATTAACAAAGGAATTTCGTAAATACCATCTTGAGATTCTTGGTCTTAGTGAGGTGAGATTGCCTGGAGTAGGGGAAAAACGAACATCCACCGGCGAGTTTCTAATTTTTTCGGGTAAGCCTGCAGGAGATCACATCGCATCGCTATAAGCCGCAAGTGGCGATCATCTTTGCTGGACGTTAGAACCCGAAGAGCAGCCGACGTCTACAGCGACCACCACCTTGTGGTTGGCAGTGTGCGGCTGAAGCTCGCGGTCCACTCAGTCACACGAAGTCAAATAACAAGAAAGCCAGCTGTAGCTGCACTGAAAGACCCAAATGTAAAACTGTAATATGTATCCCGCGTACAACAGTCTCTCTATGAGATAAAGCCCCAAACCCTAGAGTCTAAATGGGAGAAAACCGTAAATGCGTATACGGAAGCAGCCTCATCCGTTTTAGGCTATGCCGAAAAAACTAGAAAAGAATGGATATCAGATAGCACATGGAACACCATGCCTGAACGCAAATCCATCAAAGCAGAGTTAAACGCGGCCTCGAGTGCCGAGCGAAGCGCATTAGCGCGGAAGTATAGGGATCTGGACCGACAAGTTGGCCGTTCAGCTAGGAACGACAAAAGAGCATGGCTAAGCGACATCTCAACACAAGCACAGCTAGCCGCTGATAGCAGGCAATATAGCACAGTCTACCAACTCGCTCGTAAGCTCACCAACAAGAAACACCACATCAACTACCCTGCTAAGACAATAGATGGCTCTTTCATCCTTATGGAGGAATAACAATTAACCCGCTGGACAGAGCATTTTAAGAATGTTTTGAATTGTACTTCGCCAGGCACGTCCATCAACCCACATATGCACCCTAATAGGCTACTTAACATCAGCGTCGCTACCGCTTCGTTTGATGAGATAAGGACAACAATTCGTTCACTGCAATCAGGTAAAGCAGCAGGCAACGACAGACAGGCAGAACACCTCCAAGCCGACGTCGAGTTAACTACGCGAACATTGCGTGCGATATATCAAGATATCTGGGTATCTGAATCCATTCCATCGTCGTTAAAAGAAGGCTTAAAAGTCAAACTTCCCAAGAAAGGTGATTTGAGCAATTGCGAAAACTGGAGAGGAATAGCGCTGCTAAAGACTATAAACAAAGTGATCTCCTCTATAATAGCTAGGCGCTTACAGAATGCGTTAGAGCCAATCTTGAGAAATGAACAAGCAGGATTTCGCCCAAACCGTTCTTGTACAGATCAAATTAACACCCTGCGTATAATCATTGAGCAATCAGTTGAGTATCGCTCTCCTCTGTATATGGTTTTTGTAGATTTTAAACGCGCTTTTGATAGCGTAGGCCGAAACATGATGTGGCAGATTTTGTCTAGTTATGGTGTTCCGGAAAAAATCATCAACATAATTAAGGAGCTGTACCGCGACTCAACATTCCGCGTCATTCATAACGGTCATCTTGGCTCACCTTTCAACATCTACTCGGGAGTCAAGCAAGGCTGCACCCTCTCACCACTGCTTTTTACAATTGTTATCGACTGGGTGATGAAAATAGTAACCCATACTCCATCGGGTTTGCCATGGAATGTTTTTCACCGCCTGGAAGACCTAGACTATGCCGATGATATCTGTCTCTATCGCAATCGCTAGGTGACATGGAGCGAAAATTAAACTCACTAGAACTCCACGCTAACAAAGTGGGTTTAAAAATTAACGTCTCAAAAACAAAACTACTTCGCGTCAACGCTAGTGGAACATGTGATCTCTCGATTGACGGACATCAGATAGAGGAAGTCGATAAGTTTTGTTATTTAGGTAGCTTGATGTCTAAAAATGGTGGTGCTGACTCGGATGTGTGCTATCGTGTAAACAAGGCGCGACACTCCTATGGTATGCTAAATAATATCTGGAACTCCTCGCAAATCTTCCGGAATCTAGAGCTAATGATCTTCAGATCTAACGTTCTCTCAGTACTCTTGTATGGCTGCGAAACGTGGAAAGTCACAGAGTCAATTGCGACGCGCCTCCAAATTTTCATCAACAAGTGCTTAAGGAGGATACTGAGAATAAGATGGCCGGACATTATCACCAATCAAGACTTGCGGAGAGTAACACAGCAGGAAGCAATCGCGCTCACCATCAGACGACGAAAATGGAGCTGGATTGGCCACACTTTGAGAAAGCCAGCGGACGACATTACGAAACTAGCGCTCGACTGGAATCCACAAGGAAGCCGTCGAGTTGGCCGTCCTAGCAAGACATGGAAAAGGACAATAGAAGAGGAAGCAAGATCCCAGGGGACCGAGTGGCGTCTCTTGAAACCTCAGGCGTTAAATCGAGTTCGTTGGCGGGCGTTTGTAGAAGCCCTATGCTCCCCCGCGGAGTAAAGGAAAGAAAGAAGATGTGGGCAGGTGTAATTGGAAACAAGTTAATTGGCCCCTTCAAACTACGTCTGCAAGAATTTATGTTCTTTATTTGAAAGCGGCAACAATAAACCAATGTGTTATACATTTGCGCCAAACGATGTCATTTGAAAACTTGAATTGTGTATTTCTATGTATTTTTCTGAGAAAATTTCCGCTATCAACATGTGTACCAGATATAACCGTCTGGCAGTGTTTGTAGCAACGGCAATTCAGTGACATAGTCTACTTAATTTATAATTATTTTCAAAAACATATTTTTAATCGTTGAAAATAGTGCACAACACCGAAATATCCGGCTATTAAATACAATTTTATATAAATTAAAATTAAATTATATAAATTTTATATATAAAAATTGGGAAAATTCATTCAATTCAATTCAATTTAGCCATCGTAATACCATATAATTAATATAAAAATTTTATTAAAATATATTTTCATATAATATTTTTCGTATTTAATATTTTTTTTAATTGTGCATGCTTCGATTCGATCAAATATTTTTTTTTATTTTGCGCACAATTTCAATATATTTTTGCCGGGTCAAGAAAACATAAACTTTTCTGTGTACCAAACGAACATATTGTGTAAATATGGCTTTGATACGTCCAGTGGTTAGGCGAGATGACGTAACATGCATACGCACCAACATTTTTAAATTCTCTATATTAACTTGGCGTGCCCGTGGCTGGAGGACTGGCTGTCTGGTCAGATCTTGTGATCAATTTTTAACCCACTTCCCAAAGACAGATTATTTATTTACATTTTGCACACATGTATCTAGGATTCAACCAATTAAACACGCACAGTTCGATTAAGAAACATCTACAAAATATGTGTGCAATGAATTAAAAAAAAGAAAACGAATACAATTCACTCGCTCTGACTAGCACTGACTACTGTCTCGTCTCGACCCTTCTACTACTGACTACTCTATTGACGATGATGAAAAGTAAACCAAAGCGGATGAGTGCGTGTGCGTGAGGACAGTAAGTTATTGTTGTTGCGTGCTCTGGTGATCGGGCCACGATATCCCACATTCGGACCTCCTGATTGGTCGCGTGCCTCAGGTGACCTACAACACGGTTTCATACTATCGCAGGCTGATGATGTAGCACGTGGACCCTCATGGTCCCCAACCTTTTCTACTTCATACCGTTCATGATTGCAGAGTTTCGTCACTTTATATGGCCCCAACAACTTTGGCTTTAACTTCAGCCCTGAGCCAAACTGTGTCCTTCTTCCTGGCTTGTTCCCATATCAAAGCTAGATTCTTTTCGCAAAAGATCACTCAACGGTTTTGCAATCGCTGCGTAGTCTGCTATAAATAAACGAAAGTATCCTGACAATCCCAAGAATCGTTGCAAAGCTTTCTTATCTGCAGGTATTGGAAAATTTCTAACGACTTTCGTCTTTTCTATGGATGGTCTTATTGTTCCACCTTCAACAACGTACCCCAGGAACTCTATCTTGGTAGTCAGGATATGGCATTTAGACCACTTTAGCTTTAAATCGTTGTCGCTAGCACCCTCTTTAAACGCGTCATTGCTTCCACCTCATTGTCGGCCAAAACCACGATGTCGTCCATGTACGTCAGCATAACTCCTTCATTTACTAAATGCTTGAACACGGCGTTGACGAAGCGTGTGAATACTGCTGGCGTATTACATAGTCCAAATGGGACTTTACGAAATTCGTACCGACCGTTGTGAACGAAAAACGAAGTCTACTTCCTTGACTCTGGCTCGATCGGCACGTGAAAAAATCCGTCGACTAGGTCAAGTGTCGCCTTAGCTCGCTGCAATTGATCAAATAAATCATCAATAATGGGCATTGGAAAATGGTCCTTCACGATCTGATGATTGATGCGTCGAAAATCGCAATATAACCTTTTGGTTCCATCCCTTTTGGCGACTAATATAACAGATGAAGCAAATTCGGATTAACTTGGTTGTACAATACTGTTGTCTAGATCCTAGATCTAGATCTCCACTAAATTATCTGTTGCAATACTGTCATTACTACCGTCCGCGACCAAAGCGTAATTTTCTACCATTGTACTCGTCGTCAATTTATTTTCTCCCTCATCATCGTTAGTGCGAAGTGAGTTCAAATGCTCTTTAAGACGATTCTGGAGTTCTAGCTTATCACCTGACGTAGACAAACCTGCCTCTCTCAACATCACACGCAGATCGTCCCTTGACACCCTCTCAAGACCACTCTCCATCACCCTCTCACAGTTTAAAATTTAGTTCAAAGCAATATTAATATAATATAGACTCAGTGGATTGTAACCAATTAAAATTAATAGCAATTCAAAATTATTATTAAAAAAATTATTATTAAAACGCAAAATATTTAAAATACTAAAATATTTTAAAACGAGAGTGCTAGCAAAAAACAATATACCATACTCACAGTGCGCAGTGCATCAGCACAAAATTATTATTTTCTTAATCTTCTTCTCTCCTTTTCGCCTTCGCTTCTGTTATACTGGTGCTGCTGCTACCGCTGCCACTAATGCAGTTTCGACTTCTACTCCTGCTTGCTGCTGCAACTGGTGCTCTACTGCTTCTACCACTGCTGCTGATGCTTTTTGCTTCTTATTTTTGACACAAATTAAACAATGCGCAACAATTTGATGAATCTCTTTTGTGGATCGTTGTGGATCCCGGTTGAGCCCCCAAAATGTAGGATTCAACAAACTAAACACGCACAGTTCGATTAAGAAACATCTACTTGTTTATTAAATAAAATAATAAAGGCACAAAATATGTGTGCAACGAATTAAAAAAAACGAATACAATTCACTCGCACTGACTGGCACTGACTACTGTCTCATTTCGACACCTACTACTGACTACTCTATTGGAGATGATGAAAAGTAAACCCAAGTGGAAGAGTGCGTGTGCGTGACGACAGTTAGTTATTGACGTTGCGTGTCTGGTGATCGGGCCACGATATCCCACATGTATATTTCTGGTGACAATACTTTCCATTTAAATTTACTCTGGGTCGGAGAGCTCCCATACCCACTCGAGCGCCACCTACTGGGTAAATAATTAACTTATAGGAGCAGTAATCAAACATATGTTGTGAATATGGATTCGATAGGTCCAGTTGTTATAAGCGTGATAACATCTAAATTCCAGGGCTAAAAAAAAACTTATCGGAGCATCAAACGAATATATGGTGTGAATATGGCTTTGATACGTCCACTGGTTTATGTATTGTGCGATTATTTCTATTTTTCTTGTGCGAACCCTATTGGATTGTATTCGCACTATGTGGTTTCCCGCGATTTTGTTATGGCGCACATTCTGTGAAGGTTTCAGCTCAATCGGTGGTCTAGTTTTTGAGTTTTAGTGTCCAACCAACCATACCATGGGCAACGCCAGGTTATTACCTAGTATATATATATATATATATAAATAAATCAATATTCTATTAGGCAATGGTAGAAAAAAGAATGATATCTATCTATAAGGTAAAATTGCAGTTTTTATTAACAAAATAACTATTTTAAATTTTAGCTACAGTATTCGAGTTATAAAATAAAATTAAAAAAAAATACATAATATTAATTTAAAATAAAATTTGGTTGTATACAATGTTTTTAGTTTCGCCTTCAAGAGCAAGAATAAATAAATTTTTAGGTGGAAAAACACGGCGATCTCATACTCCGCAGTACTTAATAAACTGTCTGTCTTATTGATCTTCATCGAAAACGCAGGTTTTACTGGAAATTGCAATCTCTTAAATATAAAAGGAAAGCGATTGATTGATTTGATTTTATGTCAAACAACAAACAAAAAAATTTTGTGAAAAAAATTAAAATAAATTTAATTTAAATAATTCTATATAAATACTAAGAATTAAATAATTATTTTTTGTTTGTGTGTTTTTTTTTCAAGAAAATATTGTTTTATTTGGGAAAAGTTTCAAGTCATCAGAAACGCAACATCTTTGGAAAGAGCTTTGTTTGCTGCCCAAGACAAAATTGGACATTTTCAAGAAAACATTGTTTTATTTGGGAAACCTTTCAAGTCATCAGAAACGCAACATCTTTGGAAAGAGCTTCGTTTGCTGCCCAAGACCAAATTGGACATTTTCAAATAAACATTGTTTTATTTGGGAAATGTTTCAAGTCATCAGAAACGCAACATCGTTGGAAAGAGCTCAGTGTTCCTAAATTTATTGTTCCGAACTGTAATCCCCTGTTCAATACCATATGGATTGAAGTTAAAATTTCAAACCATTCAATGTTTATTTGTTCCCTTTATCGTAGTCCTAATTTATCACCTGCTAATACTATTATTGAGTTTAATTGAGAAACTATAGACAAAATTTATCAATCATCATCATCGTCAGAATTGGTTGTCTGGGGCGATTTTAATGTCATTTTTTTGCGTTTTTTTTAATGACGATTTAATGATTTTAATGATTCATGGTTGACCAATTCGAATGGTAGAGATAGTTCTGGTGAAACCGCAGAACTATTTTCAAATATTAATCTTCTCACCCAACTCGTTGATAAGCCAACTAAGTATCCCGATACTACTGGTTAATCACCTCACCTTTTAGATTTATTTCTAACTACTATGCCACAGAAATATTCAATTGATGTATCTGCTCCATTAGGTCTCTCTGACCATGCTTTGGTAGTAGCCAAATTTTCAATAACACCAGCCCTTATAGAGCCTACTTATAAAAGGCAACTCTGGCACTACAAAAATGCTAACTGGAAGCACCTGAACCACTTTTATAGCTCATTTGATTGGTCAACCAGCTTTTCCAGCAGTAATGCTGATGAAGCATCACAACTTATCACGTCAACCATTTTGCTAGGTATGAAGAATTGCTTTCCTTCTTCATTTAAAAAAAAAACAATACTCGTAAGAATAAATGTTTTAACGAAAATTGCAGGTCAGCAGTCGTGTGTAAAAAAGGAACCCATTTGGAATACGTTAATTGCACTTCTGAAGAAAACCTAGTAAAATTTCGAATAGCTCGAAACAGATCTAACGTTATATTGAAAAGGACCAAAATAATATATGACCTTAAGATTCGAGATAGCATGCGAAAAATTTTGGATTCTGATTCAAACAGTCGAAACTTTTGGTGCTTTGCTGCATTGGTTAAAAGAAACTTTGCAGACAATACTTCGTCTATTCCGTTTTTATTTCGTAATGTTATTCATTATAGTGCTGATATTGAGAAAGCTAATCTCTTAGCTTCTCATTTCGCTTTCTTAAAGAACTTGACCCCAATAAAGCGACTGGCCCCGACGGTAATCCGCCATTATTATTGAAAAGATGTCATCATACTTTGGCTAAACCCCTTAGTAAATTGTTTCATCTCAATGAAGTCAAGTGCTTTACCATCAATTTGGAAAATAGCTAATATTCAACCCGTTCCAAAAAAAGGTGATAAATCGGCCCCTACGAACTACCGTCCTATTGCTTTTTGTCGGTTCTATCGAAGGTAATGTAATCTATCGTTAATTTTAGACTAATGAACTATGTGGATTCGAATGTTCTTTTATCCGATATGCAGTTTGGATTTCGTAAAAATCGCTCTTCAGGTAAACTCATGACGTGCGTGACTAATTGTTTGGAGCGAAGCATTGAAAACCTAGGTGAATCAAGCGTTGTTTCGTTAGATATTTCTAAAGCTTTTGATGGAGTATAGCACGATTGTCTTATAAGATTCGTGCGCTGAGCTTACATTCCTTTCTCATTGCATGGATTGTGGATTATTTATGGAACCGTAAAATAAAAGTTGTATTAAATGGTATATCTTCAGCTTCACATGGGATCAATGCTGGCGTGCGTCAAGGGTCATCCTTGTCGTCCACGCTCTTCTTAATATATATCAATGACCTGTTGTCTTCTACAACCTGTGATAGCCATTCATTTGCTGATGATACAACACTATCAGCTTCCACGGGCATTGATTGATGATGCTGTCACGTAAGCGGTGTAGGAAGCTATTCAGAAAAGAGCTCCATCCTGATATCAGTTGTGCCAGGGTTGATCTGGTTTGTCTGGGGAGGTTTTCCTCGCTTTGATGTATAGGGGTGTGAGGAGGAACCTCCCAGAACGATGTTATTTTGGCGATCATCTTGTTGGGTTCTGACTGACGCTTGATGGATTGCATTTAGGGCTGCTTTATAGTCTGCTGGATCTAGAGGTGTATGTGCGATAAATTGGTTTGTCTCTTCGCGGTTGCGGTGGCAACTAGTGATGTTGCGAAAAGCAGTATTCTGACAGGATTGAAGCTTCTGCCAGTGCAACAAAGACAGTGTGGTCACAGGAACGCTTTCTTGAGAGTTGCTTGCTTTTTTACAGTGCGTTGGGTGTTCTACAAACTGGCGGCAGAAAATTGAAGAACACTTCCTGGGGCAGTCTTGTGTTGTGCTGTTGAAGGTGATGGCTGTTAGGTCTCTACGTCTGGTGGTGTTGAAGAGCTCCTTGAAGGTGGACCAAAGTTTCTTTGAGCTCCGTGTAGGAGTAGTATGCGGAGCAAGGATGCCGGCGTAATTAGCACCACTATGGAAAAAACGTTTGGAGTGTACGAATTGTAGTTGATTGTTGACAGTCTTTGGCCAGAAGAATCCTGGGTCGATTTCAGGACGAAGACCCAAATGTCGTGAAAATCGAGTTTTCGTTTGTCGTTGCGATCGCTCGATGTTTGTCCGGGAATTCGTAATTCGTAACTTCGTAATTTCTAACCATTTCGGATTGCATGTGAACGTGATGAATAAGTAGGGGCGTCCGTAATGCCGCACATATGTCATTGCGTCCTGCGCATATTCGTGCATATACGTAGGCTTTCCAACCTATGTCGCTGGGACAATTGTCAACCGGCCGATGTTGGCTGCTGCTACATCTCCATCCAAATTGATGGCATCTCTCAAGTGGATGTACTCTTCCCAGCACAATTTAGTTTGATTGAATCGAATGAAATTCAGACGTTTTGTTTCTATCTTGACGTATATGTCGACGCAATACTGTTGAAACAATCGGCGATATATTAAAAGATGATTGTCGATATCCTGGCGAATCATCAAGCGATATGCATAGAAGTTCATCCTGCTGACTTTCTTATTTGTTTCATGACCTGAAAGGTAATCTAATTGTTAGTTGGTGTGCAAAGATATCCTTGCTGAGTCTTTCTAATCTTGCAAACATTTTTAACTCTTCTTCTTGGTTTAGACTCAGGCTATAAACGTTAGCTATTGTGCTGTCGTTTATTCCTATAAGCGGTAAACCGCTATATAATAGGACGAGCCGAGGTGCAGTATGTTTTAATTTAGCGAGTTGCTCGTAAAAATAAAACCCACTGTGTATTGTCAGAAGAAGAACATTTATTTAAAAATTATAACGGCTTTATACATATAAGTATACAGTTTTTGGTTTCAATTTGTTTTCCATTCAATTTTTCGACCTCCGATATTTGAACCCCCTTCACCTTGGATTTTGCATACGTAGCATAATTCAACATATCAGCACTATATGTAATTATTTAGCTTCCATGTACTTGACGTAGCGCACAGCAAAGCAGGAATACTGTAACATGAACACTTCATAATAATAATTTGGTTGTAGCTCGAATACATTAGGTATACACGTATGTATGGATGGTTGGGTGATATGGCGTTAGGTGGATTTCAATTATCGAAGATCGGAAGTAACAGATGTACGTATGGAGATGATCGCTTGCGTGATCCCTTCGATCCACCCTACTTGGGAAAACAGGGGACAACTCGGGTTACGAGGTTTCCACTTTCTGCGTCATTTGTACACATGGCTTTGATAAATATTTGGTAAGGCTATTTTGCTTTCATACTGTTACATAATACAATTTTTTTTTGTTTTATATGGTTATAATAATAACAATCGGCGCGACAAGCCGTTGCGGTCAGGGGCCTAGCTTCTCGCAACCATTTGTGTTGTGCATGTATATTTTTGGACACAAATGGAAGGGACCTACAATTTAAGGCCGGATCTGAAAGGTGAGAATTGAGAAGCTTTCCGTGACAAGTTATTAGTCTCGGAATGTTTGTCACCCATTCGCGAGAGATGGGACACCGTGAAAATACTTTTGGTGTTACTGGGATTCGACGAACGAACCGGGGTCCGGTCCTGGCCTCCCAAATGCCATGCGCTTTTCCACTGAGCTACGGCGCCACGGTTACTAGTTGTTAAACCCGGCGTTACCCGGGACCCGCCGACCACCATCACCAAGACGCCGTTTAGACCCACCAAAAGCTAAAATAACAGGCGTTGACTGGCTGCTAGATTAAGATATTTAATTTAACATTTAGGTATTATACAATTTTGACTTAAAACTAAACTTATAACTATTATTAATAAGTGTCGGCTCAACAATAGGTGCTCGACGTATTTACATTGTCTTCTTTTTTGTATCGCTTATTATTAAACAATATTTTTAACTACCTAATTACTACATGTTTATATTAAAAGTAAACTAATTTTAAACGATAAATTTTAAAATAAAATAAAAATGAAAAAAAAATATAAGAGGGGGTAGGAGGGATAGGAGGAGGGGGTCTTCAGCCTCTTTAATATTGAAGGAGACGTCTTGATTATTAAGGATGTCGTCGAATCTAGCATCTGTGAATCCTCTGATGTGTATGTATCGGTGACTTTGCTCGATTTCTTCGCTTCTCAGTCTTTGCATCTCAGGACTTGGATGAGTTTCCAATCCGTCGGCGAATTTCCTCGCCATTTGGAACAAATGGTCGATTATTGGCAGCAGACCAGCTGCTTCGTAAAGTCTTGCAGTCGACACAAACTTATAGCTGTTTGGCACCCTCCAGAGTCCTGTACAGATCCTAAGTACCTTCCTTTCATATAGGGAGATCTTCTTCATCGTTGTTGGTGAGACGGTGAACCATATGGGATAGCCATAGGTTATCACTGGCCTGATGAGCTGCTTGTAGATGAGCAGCCTGGTGTTGTTGGACAGTCCGTTTCGTCTTCTTAGTAGCGGGTGCACCAAATGAAGAGCGTAGTTCGCTTTTTTCATTGTTTTATCGATGTGAGAGTTAAAGTTGAGCCTCTCAGTAAAGTTGATTCCCAGGTACTTAGTCTCTGACTTGGTGTTTATTGTCGTGTTATCCGGAAGGGTGATTTTTAAGGCTCTGCACCGGCTTGCGATTTTTCTTATCCTTGTTGCGGTTGCTGGTACTCGGAAGCAGATGAGTTTCGTTTTGTTGGCGTTGATCTTCAGTCCCCACTTCAGGTAGTACTCCCAAAGATTTCGGAGGTGTTCCTCCACTCTTCGGGCAGCTATCTCAGGAGAGCGGGAAACGGCATACGTGATGGAGTCATCCGCGAAAAGCATGGTCCTTGTTCCGGCTGTATTGATGGGTTGATCCGCCGTGAAGATGCTAAATAGGACTGGTTCAAGTCTGGAGCCTTATGGAACTCCAGCTTCAATCCTTTTCCTTGTCGATGGGCTGCCATACACCTGTACAAAAAAGACCCTGTTAAAAAGAAAATTTTTAATTATTTTTACAATATATATGGGGAAACCAAATCTTATAAGTTTGTACAGAAGCCCGTTTGTCCAGACGCTATCGAAAGCTTTTTCGATGTCTAATGTAATAATAAAGTATGAATGTATATGTGTATTACTGTAGACTATTGTGTATACTGTTCCTAATGTAAGACAACTAGCATGGTGCTGTTAGTCTTCACACTTTGGACTATGTCCATGCGAAGTAGAGTAAACAAGAATTAAGAAGACGTGTGCCGTTCAAGTTTGAAATTTACTCTGATTTTATTTCGTAAAAATCTATTCTTTTATACTATTTCTTAACCTAGATTTTTCTTTATACAATCTTACAGTAAATAACTAAATATCTAAAATCGTGAATCGTCATTGATGCACTTGAAATATTTCTAGTATAAATCATTTCATTTGAGTAGGGCGCAATGCAAGTGCCCTACTTTACAAGTGTAATTCACTATTGTCGCCTATGCATTCTTTGCGTCGTCATTGCCGAACACGTGCAGTTTGTTTACTTAGGCGACTAGTGTAATTTATTGTGTGTGACTTATGGAGTAATAAATTATATTGTTACTTGTGTGTTACACCCTCACCCTTTAGGGAAAATTTTTCATTTTATGTAAGAAAAAAAAAATTTTGTAATTAGATAATAAGATTTAAAATGTTGTTCATATGCTATTAAAAATTTTAAAGTGATTATTGTAAAATTATTATTATTCTAGGTAAAATATAATAGTGTTATAGTAAAATTTTTATTTCTATTTTGTATATGGTTTATATAACTTTAACATGTTATTGTGTATGGTTTTATTTATACCATTAACGTTTATTGTGGTGTTTACAGCGTTTCTACTTATTACTTCATATGGTTCTTTATATGGGCTTTGACTTTTTGTTCTATTTTCTACTTTTAATAAGACTAAATCTCCTATGTTTGCTTTTAAAATATTTTTATAATCATTGTTGCTTTTTAATGTTCTTTTCATTTTTACTTTGTTAGTTATTTCCCTGGCTTTTTGTAGTGCTGTTTTCAGTCTAGTTCGAAGTTCGTTTGTATAGTCTTCGTAATTATATAATTTTTGATTATTGGTTAATGTGTCACTCGGTAGAATTTCTAAATTTCCATCAATTAATTCAAATGGTGAATAGCCTGTGTCAATGTGTGGGGTAGTATTATATGCGAATGTGTAATAGGGTATCCATTTGTCCCATTCATTATTTTCGATATAAAAGAAATTCGTTCATAAGTCTGTGGTTTCTTTCTATAGATCCTAATGTTTCGTGGTGATATGGTTTTGAAAATGTCTGTTTAATTTTAAGTATTTTACAAATGTTTTTAAGAAGTTCATTTGTGAAATCTGTCCCGTTATCTGATTTTAATGTCTTAAATAGTCCGTATTTTAATATTAATTGTTCTACTAATGTTTTGGCTATTGTTACAGCATTGCATGGTTAGGACGTATCGGTAATTGTTAGATATACGTAGTGGTCCTACTGTGTCTATGGATATTGTTTGAAAACTGTTAGTCGGTGTGTCTGTTATTATTTCTTGCGCAAAGGTAGCAATTTTTGACAAATTCTTTTACTATTCGGCTCATATTTTACCAGATGTATCGTTGTTTTAACTTTATTAGTGTTGACGTGACAACGTCTCACTACAAGGTTTAATGGGGTACATTTTCAAAAAGTCAAATGTTAAATGTCCACTGTTGTGATCAACAGCGTCACACTGTTAAATGTCCACTTCTAAATGTCCACTTTTAAATGTCAGTACTTTGGGAACTAAGCCATTTCCCAAGCGATTCGCATGAAATTCGGAATGTAGGACTAATATGTGACTATAAGACTTCTTCCTATGGAAATTCTGGGATCTGGCCAATAGGGTCTGGGATTTTTGGAACCAAGCCATTTCTCAAGGGATCGTATGAAACTCGGAATGTAGGATTAATATGTGACTATAAGACTTGTTCCTATGGAAATTCTGGAATCTGGCCAATAGGGTCTGGGATTTTTGGAACCAAGCCATTTCTCAAGGGATTCGTATGAAACTCGGAATGTAGGACTAATATGTGACTATAAGACTTGTTCCTATGGAAATTCTGGGATCTGGCCAATAGGGTCTGGGATTTTTGGAACCAAGCCATTTCTCAAGGGATTCGTATGAAACTCGGAATGTAGGACTAATATGTGACTATAAGACTTGTGATTCGTATGAAACTCGGAATGTAGGAATAATATGTGACTATAAGACTTGTTCCTATGTAAATTCTGGGATCTGGCCAATAGGGTCTGGGATTTTTGGAACCAAGCCATTTCTCAAGCGATTCGTATGAAACTCGAAATGTTGGACTAATATGCGACTATAAGATTTGTTCCTATGGAAATTCTGGGATCTGGCCAATTGGTTCTGGAATTTTGGGAAGCAAGCCATTTCTCAAGCGATTCGTATGAAACTCGGAATGTAGCACTAATATGTGACTATAAGACTTGTGATTCGTATGAAACTCGGAATGTAGGAATAATATGTGACTATAAGACTGGTTCCTATGGAAATTCTGGGATCTGGCCAATAGGGTCTGGGATTTTTGGAACCAAGCCATTTCTCAAGGGATTCGTATGAAACTCGGAATGTAGGACTAATATGTGACTATAAGACTTGTGATTCGTCTGAAACTCGGAATGTAGGAATAATATGTGACTATAAGACTGGTTCCTATGGAAATTCTGGGATCTGGCCAATAGGGTCTGGGATTTTTGGAACCAAGCCATTTCTCAAGCGATTCGTATAAAACTCGGAATGTAGGACTAATATGCGACTATAAGATTTGTTCCTATGGAAATTCTGGAATATGATCATTATTGTCTGGAATTTCGGGAACTAAGCAATTTCTCAAGCGACTCGTGCCTTTTAATTTAATCGTAATATTGGCCACAACGTCAAAGAATTTCACTCCAACCGCGCGTAAAGATTACACGCACATATTTTTTAACAGCTCTTACTTCTCCTACTACTATCGACGCAACTGCATTACTATGTTTGTGCAGTGATATGATATATTTAATATGTACCCACCTCACAATAAATTGTTATGAACATTTAAATCAGCTTATAAATTATTTATTCGTTGTATGTGATGTGATTGATGATCATGTATGTGGTTTCAATAACATACAATCAAGCAGAGCAGAACGAAACAAACATATGCAGTAGTAGGCTGCGGTCAAGAATTCAGCCGCTGCGCAGTTTATGCTGCATGTTGGTTAAAAATTCACTTTTCAGCCAATGCAGTAAAGAAAATCGACTGCGCAGTTTACGCAGCCACCTTAACTTTGATGCAAATAGCAAAATGTAAATGTCAAATTGTCGTCCTACAAGTCGGTTTAAAATGTAGCCGCAATTTCGTGCCTGCCGACTGCCTGCCAATATTTTTGTGCAGCACAAGCTGCGTAACTCCTTAATTCTTTACCGCAGCGCAGCCGTAGTGATAGTATAGTCTCTGTTTATTTTCTATCAGTGCTCTGCTCTGCTCGTTTTATCAACAATGCATAAAATGATACAGTGCTCTCGAGTTTGGTCGATTAACAGAAAAAAATACTACTATAAGTTACATAATATTGCATAATAAAAAAACAACCCATAAAAATTAAAATTTTTCATGTAAATTCTCTAATAGGAGATGGCTACCTATGTGTTAAAATTTGAAGAAAATCAAATCCGGAATTTCAAATTGATTGATTTTTAAAAAATTAACATCGACACCACACGGGTCTCATGGCCCTATCACTCCAACAAATTTACAAAAAGTTATGTCCATCAGTGATACACATTTGTCAAAAATTTGAAGAAAATCGAGCTAATTATTAAAAAATTTATATGAGCACCCCTTGGGCCTCAGGGCCCGTTCACTCCAAAAACTTTACAAAAAATGTTGTCCATCGGAGATACAGAGGTGTATAAAATTTGAAGAAAGTCGGGTTAATTTTTTTGAAAAATTTTTATGGGGCCCACGACCCCGGCCACCAAAATTTTTGCAAAAAGTGTTGTTCATCGGAGAAACACACGTATATAAAATTTAAAAAAAATCGGGTTAATTTTTTTTTAAAAAAAATTTTGGGGCCCAATGACCCTGGGGCCCGGTCTCCAAAAATTTTACAAAAACTGTTTTTCATCGGAGATACTTACGTATATAAAATTTGAAGAAAATCGGGTTAATTTTTTTTTTAAATTTTGGGGCCCCACGAACCCGGCGCCCGGGGTCACCAAAATTTTTACAAGAAGTGTTGCCTATATGAGATACACGCGTATATAAAATTTGAAGAAAATCGGGTTAATTTTTTTAAATAAATTTATGGGGCCCCACGAGCCCGGTGCCCGGGGTCTCCAAAATTTTTACAAAAAGTGTTGTCTATCGAAGATACATGCTTATATAAGATTTGAAGAAATTCGGGCTATATTTTTAAAAAGATTTTATGGGGTCCCACGAACCCGGGGCCCGGGGTCTCCAAAATTTTTACAAAAATTGTTGTCTATCAAAAATACACATGTGTATAAAATTCGAAAAAATCGAGAATTATTTGTAAAATATTTGTATGGGAGCCCCCCGACCCCGGGGCACGAGGGGCCTCAAATAGAATAGAATAGAATAGAATTAATAGAATGTGCTGTCTCCGGAAATACGGATGTGTGCAAAATTTCAATAACATCGGACCTTGGGAAGTGGGTTAAAAATTTATCGCAAGATTCCACGACGACCGACGACCGACATCCGTGCCACGGGCAAGTGAAGGTAATATAGAGAATTTAAAAAGAGAACCAGATAAAACGAAATTATTGGTGAAAATTGCGTCTGTGCGTTTCAAAGCGAAAAAAAAGAGCGAGAAACGTAACGAGAAAGAAACAGGAAACAGGAAAAGCCTTTCGGCTTTTTTTTAAAACTAAGCATTTTTAGCATTAAGCATCGGTTCAAAATAACTACTCGATCATTTACAAAAATAAGAGAACAATGCAAAAGAAATTTAATGAGAAATAATTGGCCTGCATGTTTGAAAGCGACATTCTTACCATACCATTTCGAAGCATGGGCAGCAGCACTACTCAGTACTCACTACTTTTCTTTTCTAATTTAATTTAAAACTACTAAAATTTTTTATGAGTTGAAACCAAAAGCTGCATTACTGTGTTTGTGCAGTAATATGCAATATGCAGCAACTTCACAGTAAGTGGATATGAACATTAAAATTCGCTTATAAATAATTTATATATAATGTGATGTGATGATGATGTATGTGATGAGCTACGGTGCAAGTCGTAGGACTTGTATTTAGTATAGAAAAAAATTTTAATATGTCCGTCCGTGCTTATGTCCCACAGACAACAAGATCTTTGTTTTCTTTTCTTTCGTCCCGGACAGACGTTGTCACGCTCAAAACCTACGGCCGTTTCTTCGACACAGCCTACCCTGCTTTTTTTTCGTACTCCTTGATGACCTCCGTGTGTAGAATTATGATTTTCATCGATTAACTTATATTTTGTTAATTCGTCTTTGATTTGTTTTGGGGCGGCATATAGTATGATTTTTAATTTGCTTGTTATTAATTCTTAATTTGGCATATGCTTCTTTTATTTCTTCTATAGTGTATACATTAAATATTTCATCATTTTTCCTTAGCGCTAGGTCTTTTATATTTTCTTTGTTCATTCTGGTTGCCAGCTTCCTCAGTGTCGAATCTAGATTCGCTGAATTATCGCTGCATCCAACGTGCACGTATTTATTATCAATGTTAATTTTACAATTGTATATATATTTGTCGACTTTAAATTTAAGCTCCCTTATATTCTTTATATCGTTGATGGACGTGCATTCCCATATTTGAAGTTGTACAGGCCTGTTTACAGTCTTCATTTGAGAGTTGCAGCTCTCCGTATTATTTATTTGTTTGTCTTTATTAGACATGCCCCTTTTTATTACTAATGTTCTTTTTGCCTTTTCATTTATTTCCGTCGGTATCATTTCTTTTAAAATTTCCGAGTCAATTTGTATTCGTCTTTAATTTGCCCTTTTTGTAGACTATGTCGAAATCATAGTCACAAAGGTCTAAACGAATTCTGGTCATTTTTGATGAAGGATTTGTATGCGTGAATAATGCTACTAGTGGTCTATGGTCTGTGACCACTGTAAATTTTCTTCCATATAAATATGGTCTGAAGAAATTTATGCTCCAGTGAATAGCTAATAGTTCTTTTTCAATGACTGGTTTATTTAGGTCGTGTTTTTGCAGTGATTTGCTCGCATATGATATTGGTAAATCTTTACCAATTTCACCTTGTGAGAGTACTGCACCTAAAGCAAAGTTTGATGCATCAGTCTTTAGTATAAATTGTTTGTTGAAGTCTGGATATTGCAATACGGGTGGACTAATGAGTTTTTGTTTTAATAGTTCGAAGGCATTTTGACATTCTGGTGTCCATGAAAATTTCACGTTCTTTTTTAATAGAGAATTTAAGTCTTTAGTTATATCTGCAAAGTTAGGAATACATCGTCTGTAGTAGTTGCAGAATGCAACGAATCGTCTTACGTCGTCAGTGTTTTTGGGTATTGGATAGTCTTTGATAGCATTGAATTTGGCTGGGTCTGTTTTTACACCGTTTCTGTTTATTAAGTGTCCCAAGTATACAACTTCAGGTCGTAATAAACAGCATTTCTCTGCGTTTAGTTTTATAGGGTGTTTTTTTAGGAGGTTTGTTTTTCCAATAGATGTCGTTTTATTTTATGACAGTTGTTTTGACAGCTCAAAGTGGCATTTCTACTCAGTATTGTTTGGCAAATCATTATGAATAGGTTAACTCCAGAACAACGTTTTCAAATCGTGGAAATTTATTTTCAAAATCAGTGTTCAATTAAAAATGTTTATAGAGCACTTCGTGAATTTTATGGTGCACATAATCGTCCGTCAGAGACCACCATAAAGAACGTAATTACCAAATTTCGGTCTACATTCACTCTTTTGGATGCCAAGCCACCGACAAGAATGAGAAGAGTTCGTACAGAAGAAAATATTGCTGTCGTTGAGGCCAGTGTCGAAGAAAACGACAATTTATCGATTCGTCGTCGTGCTCAGCAAATTGGACTTTGTCCATCGACTTTATGGAAAATTTTACGTAAAGATTTGGGTTTGGTGCCATACAAAATTCAATTGGTGCAAGAATTAAAGCTACACGACCATCGTTTGCGCCGTGAATTCAGTGATTGGTCGTTAAATCAATTGAACGAAGATCCATTTTTTTACCGTAAAATTCTCTTCAGTGATGAGGCGCATTTTTTGTTAAATGGATACGTCAACAAACAAAATTGTCGCATTTGGAGCAAAGATAATCCACACGCCGTTCAAGAATTACCAATGCATCCTGATAAATGTACTGTTTGGTGCGGTCTATGGGCTGGTGGGATCATCGGTCCATATTTCTTTAAAAATGAGGAAGGACGACGCGTTACCGTGAATGGAAATCGATACAGAACCATGTTAAATGAGTTTTTGTTGTCAAATCTTGAAGATATGGATATGGATGAAATGTGGTTTCAACAAGATGGTGCCACTTGCCATACAGCACGTGAAACAATCGACTTATTGAAAGAAACTTTCAACGACAACATTATTTCGAGAAATGGTCCGGTGAATTGGCCTCCGCGTTCGTGCGATTTGACGCCACTCGATTACTTTTTGTGGGGATACGTGAAGTCATTGGTTTATGTGGATAAACCTCAATCGATTGACGCTTTGGAAACCAATATTCAACGTGTCATTGCTGACATACGCCCTCAAATGCTTGAAAAAGTGCTGGAAAATTGGACCTCCAGAATGACATTTGTGAAAAATAGTCGTGGTAGCCATATGCCAGAAATTGTGTTTAAATGTTAAATGCCAATTTAACTTTTGGTCATTTCATAATTTTATATGTGTTTTATTCAAAAAAAAAATCGGCAACCTCTTAAAAAAACACCCGTTAAATTATACCGTTTTAGCCTATCTAATACTTTTATTAGGTTGTGGTTGTGGTGATTTAAACTGCATCCATAGATGATTATGTCATCTACGTATAAGAAAGCTTCTGTTCTGTTGAAAACTGTTGGATGAGATTTTTAAACCAAAAGGTAGACGTTTAAATTGAAAGTGTCCATTAGGTGTGGAAAAAGCGGTAAGTGGTCTAGATTTCTTATCTAATTCTATTTGGTGGAAAGAACTTGTCATGTCTAGGGTGGAAAACCATTTTGCTCTCCCTAGCTTGTCTAATATATCTTCTAGTCTTGTTAGCGGAAATTTGTCGTTGACTATTTTGTCATTTAGTTTTCTAAAATCGACAACGACTCTCCATTTCTTTTTGTCTTTTTTGTTTTTCTTGGGTACAAGAAGAAGTGGTGCGTTATAAAGACTAACTGAAGGTTCTATTATGTCATCTGTAAGCATTTTATTGACTTGTTCTGTAATTATTTCCATATTCGCATGTGGCAGTCTGTAGTTCTTTATGTAAACTGGTGTATCGTCGTTTGTTGAAATTTTCTGTGTGTAGAAGTTATTTGTAGTTAGATGGTCTGTCTCTAGATGAAATATGTCCTGGTATTGTTTCAGTATATTTAATATAGAATTTTTAGAAAAATCGTCATTGCAGTGTATATTGAGAAGATTTTTTATTTGTTGAAAATGTTCGTCGTTATGTTCGTATTTATTGTATTTAAGTTTGTCATAGTCTTTAAGTGGTTCTGTATCTAAGGTGATGTTTTCAAGTGTTACTTCGTTTTCTGTTGCATTTAAAACATTTAATATGCGTCATTCCTATTTTGGGTGCTATCGAGTTGCTTAAGAAAACGCCTTGAGTCAATTCTTTGTTTAGAATAACTTTGTCCTCGTCTAGTTTTAATTTTACTGGATGTATTATTTCTGTTCTTGGGGGTATAGTTATCTTTAGTGTCTGTAAGGGTTTTGAATGCATCGGTAAATTGAGGTTTGTTTCGTTCATTACTATTGAAATTGTAAAGGTTTTTCTTACAAAAAAATCTTTTTAAAAACCAGTTGAAATTCATGTGTGCAGAATGCGTCACCTATGAGTAAATCTAAATAAAGGGTTCCTAAAGAGTATGTTTCCTCTTCTGTAATTCCCGTTAATTTACACTTTTCCTCAGGATAAAATCGAGATTTTAAAAATTGAAATGTCGGCGCCAGTATCTATTAAAAAACTTTAGTCTGCATTTTTGTTCTTCAAAATTATATAATTCGTATTGTTTTACGAGATTTTAAAAATATTTATTGTTGGCCTTGTGGGGAAAACAAGTGCCCCGTGGCTTCCTCGTTTCCCTGATAATCATATTCAGCATTTCTTTCATTGTTTACCGTTCGTATGTAATGGTTTTGCCTTCGGCTGAAATTTGAGCGATTATTGTTGTTATATTTTCGGTTTGGGTTTTGTCTGTGTACATTGTTGGAAAATTTCTCTGTTGTCCATATGTGTTATTGAAATTATTTCTCGGTATGTTGTTATTCGAGTTATTTCCTTGTTGTCTATAGTTGTTGTTATATCTATTTATGTTTTGTTACCTTCGATTATTGTCGTAGGTTCTGTTTTGTTTTTGTGCATTGAAATGCATTATTTTGTTTGAGTAGTCTTTCTCAATTTCAATAGCGAGGTTACTGGCCTCTGTCAATGTTTTTGGTTGTGCAGCGAAAATTGTCGGTTTAAGTTCATCTTTTAAACCGTTTTTAAAGATGTTCAACGCATATTGGTCGATCATTTGAGTGACAACTGATTTTGCAGTTTCACTTGTGTTTTCGCCTAGGTTGTTTATTTGTAATTTGTTTAAATCACAAATAAGATTTAGAATTTTGTCTTTATACGCTGTTACAGATAGATTTCTTTGCGTCATGGATGTTAGAGAATGTATATGTGGTATTGTAGTATGTGATTTGTATCTGTTTTGTAATTGTCTGTTTTCGCGGTGTCAGATAGTGTTCTGTCAATTATTTTTATAATTTTTAGAAATGAATCCAATTCTTTGTAATTGCCAGAGAATATTGGGATTGCCTTCCAAGTTGAACGATGCCATTTTATAAGTTTATAAAACTTGGTTCAGCAAAATTGGTTTCTCTTACAGTGTATTTAATAAAAGCTTTTTATATGTATTTATATAATTTGTATAATTATAATTATTATTTTTGGAAAAATGTACTTAAAATTATGTTTGTGCATTTTGATGCTCTTTTTTTTAAAAAAAAATTTAATGTAGTTTTTAGATTGAAGAATTTATTTTGGTGCCCCTCGTGTAATCTCTAGTAGTGGTAATCTGATGCTTACGCTCGTCAAAAGGATTTGTGGAGGTATGATGTGGTTCCATGGGGTTGAAAGTTTGTCTGCGCCGAAAATTCCGCTGGAACTACTACTTAAGTGAGTTCATTTGGTTTCAATAATAGGATATTTGAAAAGAAAATCTTTCGAATTTTACACAAAAGTTGGAATATTCAACTATCTGTGTTATCTGATAAGAAAATGTTTCGTCATTTGTTGCGAGTTGGCAGGATTGATGTCCGCAGGATCTCGTTGTATTATTAAATGTAATTTATAAATTTTTCGGAAATTTGAAAATTTTCAGGATCTAAATCCTTAAAATAGGATTTTTAAGTTTTATTGGACATTTTCCGGTCCGAAGGAACGTAAAAATATAATAACTTTTCTAGTGCACATTTTGCAGGAAAAATTTATTTTTTTTAAAAAAAATGTTGCGCATCTAGCAGGATCGAAAATGTTTGGTTCGTGGTCGGCAGGATCGCCATGTAATAATAAAGTATGAATGTATATATGTATTACTGTAGACTATTGTGTATACTGTTCCTAATGTAAGACAACTAGTATAATGCTGTTAGTCTTCACTCTTTGGACTATGTCCATGCGCAGTAGAGTAAACGAGAATTAAGAAGACGTGTGCCGTTCAAGTTTGAAATTAACTCTGATTTATATTTCGTAAAAATCTATTCTTTTATACTATTTCTTAACCTAGATTTTTCTATATACAATCTTACAGTAAATAACTAAATATCTAAAATCGTGCATCGTCATTGATGCACTTGAAATATTTCTAGTATAAACAAAATTTCATTTGAGTAGGGCGCAGTGCAAGTGTTACACTACACTAACAAAGAGGCTACTGTACAACTTTTGACATTCGAGTGACGTTACTGTGAAGCTTCATCAGAGGGTGCAGCGTAGAGTGCTTTTCTCGAAAGCCGAACTGAAAGGAAGGAAAAAGATTTCATTCCGAACAATACGCATAGATCTTTTTACGGATCAAAGACTCCAATACTTTACTGATACAACACAGTAAAGCTATGGGGCGGTAACCAGTTACACTGGAGCAGTCGGTTTTCTTCGGTACTGGTACTACTTTGGCTACCTTCCAGTTGTCTGGGAAGTATCCATTGTTAAGGCAATTGTTGAATATGATGGTTAACATCAAAATTGCCATACCCGGCAGCTTTTTAAGCAAAAAATTTGAAATTCCGTCAGTGCCCGATGATTTTTTTAGAGTTTCCACTCATAATTAAATCACTGACAACAGCTGTCCCGGTAAACATATCCATGTCTACGGGTGCGTTTGTGGGATTGTCTTCGCTGAACTGCACTTCAAAATTTCTTGGGGAAGTGGTGTCTTCCACTACCTTTTCAACCTGCTCTACGAAATCTGGAAGATGATTTGGTGGTCGGTCTGTAAAGCTCCTTTCGAAATAACAGGCAAAGGCTTCGGCTTTTTCAACAGGACTGGATGCTACTTGCTCTCCAAACGTGATACTTTCTGCAATAGAAATACGTTCACAGAATTCAGCTTTTTAAAAGCATCCGGGCCTGGTTTGATATTCTGAAGTCGTTTCATCAGTTAATCTTCCTGGCAACTTCGCACAGCTTGACGAAGCATGATTACTGTACAACGCAGTTGCGAAAATACAGACTGATATTCGTCATTAACAGTGTTGAGAGTCCTGTTGAAGATCCTCTGAAGGCGTTTCCTTAGCCTTTGCTTGTGAGCATATATTGCCTGGATATTCTCAGGTAGATGTTGAAAGCGATCCCTGCTAGAGCGAACAGTTTTCTGCCGATCTATGGCTGTGTTCACTGGAGTCTCGAAATTTCTGATAGCATCATCAATTTCATAATTCTCCAGATTTCTACATGCCGCTGGAATTTGTAGTCCAGCTTCGACTTCTGATCTAAACCGGTTCCAGTTTATTTTCGTAAAGTTGATATGTAGTTCAGGTGTTGGGGTAACTTGCACAATTCGCTGATTCAACCTCACTCGAAGCTCTATGGCCAAATGATCCGAATCACTATCGTGTGCAAAACAGCAATAATTCCTTAATTATGGCAGAACGTTGACGAAATTTGACGTTGCCAAGAAGAAATCCTGCGTGGATGGTGTCCGAGGATATGTCTTCCGGGCTGTGAAACAACAGCCATGGTATGCTGCTGAGGATTTGAATCCAGCCAATCTGCAATGGCCTTTCCTTGATTGTGGCACACTTCATCTTGCCATGGGTGTGCCTAGCGTTAAAATCCCCTCCAACCACACAGTATGTGTGCCCAGAGGAGATGCCGCAGACAGTTTGCAGATCCCGTTGAATGTTTTCCCTCGGTGCATTACAGTGATTGTACACTGATATTACCAACAAGGTCTCAACCTCGTTGACTTTGATGCCGACAGCTATTGCCTTCATGCTACGCAAAACACAGATTTGCACCTTTTCGCCTGCCATAGGACCGCCGTCCCAGAGCAATCACTGCTTTTGTCGACCCAGTGATGTTGTATCCGTCTGGACTGAATGGGTTTCTTCCTGTGATATTAGTTTCCTGTAAAAGAAGAATGTCAGGTTTATTAGTTTTATTAATAATTTTAGTGTGATACGCCTAGCTAACGAATAAATAGAGTTCACATTATATGAGAATATATTTATACTGCTTATTGTGAACATAATAATTCGATCCAATAATTCGATCCAAAACGGTTGTTTTGGACCTGTCATCAAGACTGCTATAATTAGCAGGCACGACATCTCTTGCTTTCTGCAAAATTGTGAAAAGGTCCGCTCCAAATAGCCTTTCCGTATAGTCAAAGATGTTGGATTTTCCAGTAGATGGTCGGTTTTGGAGCTTGCTTACTTACTGGTTTTTTGCTTGCTTGGATGGTTGGTGGTGTTTTCTTGATTGTTGCTGGCTTGTTAGCAGTCTCCATCGCAGCTATACTAGCAAAGCTAACTCCTTTCACTATCGCTTTTGCAGCAGATTTCTGGGCGAACTTATGCTGTTCCAACTTCTTTTGGGCGGTTTTTACTTTTTCCGCCATTTTTTCATTATATTTAGGACATCCTCGATAGTTTGCAGGATGTCCAGTTTTTTGACAATTAGTGCAGAAAACGTTGTCGTCTTTCTTGTTGTCGTAAGTGTTCGTACTTGCACTTAACGCATCTGTATTTCATGCCGCAATTGCTTGCGACATATCCAAACTTTTGGCAGTTTCTGCACTGCGTAATGTGTAACACTTCCCCCTTTGGTTGATCATAGGGGGGTTGGTTAACAGAAAAGGCACTTTAGGGACCCGTCGCGGTCATTGCCGGCTAGGCGTCAGGGTATGGGAGTGGGTGGTGACGGGTATAAAGGTGCCAAGTGTAACCGCATGAGGAAGGAAATGCCGTGCCTGCCTGTCGTCCGATCCCGCTACTGACCCCACCGCATCCTCAAGGTCTCCGCCTAAACGGCTAACGACAATAAAAAAAGTAATAAAAAAAATTGAACTTGCGTTTTTTTTCTTTTATTGTGATATAACCTAATATCTAGCCTTAGATATAATTTTGAATATAATATTGTGATATAAAATAGATAAGAAAATAGTATAATATATATAATATAATAATAATATCCGGTCTGTAAGTGATGGAAGAAGAGATACGGGGAGAGTAGGGCACCAGCCAAAATTTATCAATGCGATTAATTGATCAAAACTTAGGAGTACTATATATATTTATAATGTATGTATGTAGGGAGAAAAAAAAAAACCTTACTACTTGTCATCTAGCTTAAAAAAAATTACAGTATTTGTTGTTGATGATAAGAACGACGCTGCCGAAGCTGACAATGATGGTTCTTCGTCATCGAACCACCACGCTGCTGAGGCTGAAAATGATGATTTGATGATAATGATGATTGAACGATGATTTGGACTAATGATACTGCTGAAGCTGACAATAATGATTTGATGACGATGGTTGAACGATGATTTTGACTGATGATGCTGCGGAGGCTCACAATGATTGGGCGCCACTGTTTTTTTTTTTTTTATAAAGCCGATGTTATGAACAAAAAAGTCTATGGTAAATTTGTAAAGGAAAACAAAAATGGGTGTTGTTCGATGGTGGGCTTTTATGGCGGTTCGAAGTAACAAAGAGCAAATGTGAAACAGTTTGTTTGCAATCGTTTTTATATTGGTTGTGTTCTTTTAAAACGAAAGCAACTACTTCACTCTTTGCACCATCTGATTGGAGATCAAAACAAACGGATTAATTGCGGAAAACACTTTTGTTGTTTATTACAGTATTCCAACAAACGATAGATTTAGCGTTCGAGCAAAACCAAATAATTTCACGTTTAATCACTTTTTGAAATTTCAATTTAAGTTACTCCAAGAACAATGATACATTTTAAGCTTTTTTTATTCAATTTTCTAAGCGAGCTATTCATGCTTCTTTACCGTACAACGCAACGTACCGGACCGATGAATTTCACATTCGACTATACCGCCATTATGATGGCGACGAAAACTCAATGCAGCAGCTTGACGTTGACATTGGCGTCAGCATGCGAAAACGGAAATTAACCGCTGCCGACGCTACTGCAGGGCGGACTGCCTATCGACCACGCCATTGCACTTCCACAGACCGACGAGCGACGACTTGTTGGTGTTGATATTAACGAGGAAATACGATGCATTTTTTCTCCCTTTCTATTATAATCGATCAAAATATTTGCACTGTGCAGATTACTTTTCACCTCGCAAAAAAAAACTGCTTGCGACGCGTTGCTTTCTATCGCTTTTTTTTTATAACTGTCCGATCACACTGAACAAATTAATAAATATTAATCTTAAATGTTAAAATATTGCATTTTTATTCTATATGCTTTGTGGAAAATTATAAAAAATCAATCTTTCACGAATTCACAAATAATTTCGACTAAAGTAAAACCTTTGAGGTGATGAGAATTAAAAAGAACAAATTTCTGATTTCACAGTGACTTGCGGATGAAGTTTTCTTTAAAGAAAATGAAAAAAAAGGAAAAAATGTCTCATCCACGTTTTTTTTTAGAACACACCAAAAAAATCCGACTTGTTCGCTCGGCGATAGAAAACGGAAGGAAGCTGGTCTCGTCCTCTTCCTTTCTTTTCTCCCCTCTTTCTCCTTCTCATGTTCATCAAAAGGAAATGATTGTTTTGTCATGTTGGCATTAATGCTGTTTTGCGAGGCTATGCCATATGCCATAAATTGTGAATAATGTGGCTAGGCTTTACCACTTCCACAAATGCCTGCCGATTTAAGTTTTTCCCAATTCATCAGGAGGGTTTTTGAGCAAACTGCTGCCTTATCGCAGTTCTTCTCAAGTTCGACAATGAAATTGTTAAATTTCATTTCATTTCAGTCCACTGAAATTTTAAGGGTTTGACCTCCAGTGCAGGGATAACTTTTGCCGTTAACGCATCCTTGACATCATCAGTATCGAAGGAGTGGTATGCCTTTTAGGACCAACATTTCTTTTCGGTCCTCCTTAGCAGTATAAGTGTTAAATTCAGTCTTTCCTGATTATCTTCTGGTTGTCAATGGCCGTAACGACCGACTTACTGCTGTTGATGTTGCGAAATCTGCAACATATATTGGCACTTCTCGTGAAATTTGAGAGCTCACCGACATTTAGTCTAAAGCAGACTATTGGCGTCATGGCAAAAGTTTTTGTTATTGGTCACGTAGACTGGGGTTTTTTGGATGCTAGAGCGACAGGTGGTGGTATCTGCTTAACTAGATTTTGTGCCTCTTTTGCCTTGGCTGTTTTCTCTCAAGCAGTGATTTTCGGCGGATTTCTCACTTCAACAGCAACCACTGCAGGAGAAGATAATGTTGGTGGCGATTCTGGTCTGGAATTTCCAGACAACCTCCTTCTTTTTACTTCTATTGGCAAGGGAGAAGACCGCTCTTTGCGACTGTCTTCTTCGATAGCATTTTCCGTTCTGTTGCTGCTGTTGTATTCGGACGCATCATTGTCCGATAACTCGCAAAGACTCATGTTCTCCTCCTCAGAGGAATCTGAGTCTTCGCACAGCTGGTTGACGTTGTCTGGCTGTCTCTCACACCATACTGACCGCTCGCCCACTGAAACCACCACACGCCCACATGTAAGAAAAAATTAGCCAAATCGGTCCAGCCGCTTAGCCGTAAAAAGGTAACAACCAAACTGACCGCTATATATATACAGGGTGTTCTGGTTTGAGATGCTAATCCGTTAAGTGGTGATACCCTGGTTCATTCTGAGAAAAAAATCGTATTGGATAGGGGTCAATTTTCGATATCCTTTACGATGAACGGTGTTAAAAAAATGTTGTTCAGAATAAAAATACACACAAATATTAAACTGTAACTTTCAAAATATTAATCGGAGAGCAACCAACTTAATCTTATTTGACTGGTAATTGAATATAATATATTATCTAAGTGGTTATCTTGCATATGCATTCGTTTGAGACCTATGATGCTTTAAAGTAAAAAAAAATATGATTTTTTTTTATAAAATTCAATTTTTCTCAAAAAAAACCGGTTTAATTTTTAATTTTCTCTACAAATCCTTATACAAAGTTTCTCGATTTATTGCGGTATGAAGGTTTGAATATATGATGAAAAAATTAACATTTTATTTTTAAATATTTTATTAAGTAAAATTACTACATGTAGGTTTAAGAGATGCCCAAAATGTCCTCCTAGTGATTTAATAAAAAAATTGGCAGCCAGCCACGGGCACGCGAAGTTAATATAGAGAATTTAAAAAGTTGGTTGCTCTCCGATAAATAGTTTGGAAGTTACAGTTTAATATTTGTGTGTATTTTTATTCTGAACAACATTTTTTAAACACCGTGCATCTCAAAGGATATCAAAAATTGACCCCCCTCCATACGATTGTTTTCTCAGAATGAACGAAGGAATCACCCTTTAACGGATTAGCATCCCAAACCAGAACACCCTTTATACAGGGTGTATCCATTAAGGTAGCAAATACTTAAAGGGATGATTCCTTGATTAATTTTGTGAAAAAAATCGTATGGGAAGGGGTGGTATTTTCTCCCCCTGCGGTGTACGTAGCGTTTTAATGCGAAGAGATGTACATTTGACCTTACATCACTTCACACTCTGTAACTCTTGAACACTTCTAGCTACAAGGTCACTGTCGGTCTTTTTTGGAAAAAAATTTAATTTCTAAGATCATACAATGTACAATTTTTTAAATTTATAAAACCATTACCGATATAAACGTCGTCAAAGTCAGAAAATTTTTTTTTTTAATTTTTTCAAACGCGATTATTTCAAAAAAAAAATCTGGGATAATTTTTTTTTTGACAAATGCAGTATTAAAGCCTGTTTAATTTACTACAAATCCACCTTACCGTGTTTCTAGATTCGGTCAACAGGAGCAGGGTTAAAATTGAAAGTTGGTAAAAAAACATCATTTTATTTCGAATTAATGGAAACATAGTGACATTCAACTCCATTGTCACGAATGCAGATAATGTCGTCAACCATCCAGTTGAATTTTGGAATTCAATAGATGTGGCTTTTAACCACACCGATTACAAATAAAAATTTGCGTCCCGATTATTTTGCTGAGAAATATATACCACGCCTGTGCAATGGCACTTGACTCGCTGTGAACAAGTTGAAGGGTAATTTGACTGAAGCGACAATAATAACCAGCAAATACAATGGAGATACCAAGAATTCCAATGATTCTAACTAAGAGGGCGTTTGAATTCAAGCGTTTACAATTTTTGGTCCGACTTGCATTCACGATGACCATCAATAACATGGCTAATTCGTGCTTTTCACATATACAATTGTATGTTGCGTGCTCCAGAGTAGGAAAACCGAGGAAAAACGATTTATTCATTTAGGCATCGGATGGAAAAACGTAAAACATTGCATAGAATTGTTTACTCACATTTCAATATGGACTGACAGAGAAGAGAAATAAAAACTTTAATTCTTGAAGAAAATCATATCATTTTATCTAACATACTCGTATCACCTGAAACTCAATCTGAATAAGATATCCGCGAGCATTAGAATAAAAAATTTACAAATGTATACTTTTTTCTTTGCATGATAAAAACGCAAACAAATTTACAATAATTTGTTTTTAAATGTCTTTTGTGGGGCAGTGAAGCGCTTTGGGGCAAAGCTAAAATGAAGGGAACTCCCATTTAACAACCGATTTTTTTCAAAGTATATTATTGGCAAGTATAAGAAGGTTATAGGGTATAGACTATAGAAAAACCCCTTTAACCCTTCTACCTTCCAGGGGTGTAGAAATGTATATTGTTAATATCAGCCATAATAATTATCTTAAAATGAATTTAAAAAAAAAAAATAATGTAAAACTTTACTTACCAGTAAACTCAATATTGTTTTGAATTTGTACGACTTTTAATCAGTAATTGTATCATGTATTTAAAAAAGTGTATATTGCTTGTTCTTAAAAAATTTAATTTTCTTTCAAAAAAGACACCGTTGGCCTTGTAGCTAGAAGCGTTCAAGAGTTATAGTTATATGGAAGTCATGTAAGGGCAAAAGTACGTTTGCGTTCATTTTAACAACTTTAACCCTGCTCTCGTTGACCGAATCTAGAAACATTGTGAGGTGGATTTGTAGAAAATTTAACAGGCTTTAATACTGCATTTGTCAAAAAAAAATTATCCGAGAGCTTTTTTTGAAATAATCGCGTTTGAAAATAAAATTGAAAAAAAACGTTGACTTTGACGACGTTTATATCGGTAATGGTTTTAAGAATTTTCAAAAATGTACATTGTACGATCTTAGAAATTTAATTTTTTTTCCAAAAAGATAAACAGTGGCCTTGTAGCTAGAAGTGTTCAACAGTTACAGGGTGTGAAGTGATGTAAGGTCAAATGTACATCTCTTCGCAATTAAACGATACGTACACCGCAGGGGGAGAAAGTAGGTCTACGATTCCCCTACCCCCCTACGATTTTTTTAAGAAATTAATCAAGGAATCATCCCTTTAAGTATTTGCCACCTTAACGGATACACCCTGTATACAGGGTGTTCTGGTTTGGGATGCTAATCCGTTAAGGGGTGATTCCTTGGATCATTCTGAGAAAAAAAATCGTATTGAAGGGGGGGTCAATTTTTGATATCCTTTGAGATGCACGGTGTAAAAAGAATAAAAACACACAAATATTAAACTGTAACTTCCAAAATATTTATCGGAGAGCAACCAACTTTTTAAATTCTCTATATTAATTTCACGCGCCCGTGGCTGGCTGTCTGTCTGGCTGGTTGGCCGGCTGGCTGGCTGGTGGGCAGAATATTGTGATCAATTTTTAACACACTTCCCAAGGTCCAATTTTATTCAAACTTTGCACACTTTGTGTTTCCCATGACAATACTTTGGGGCCCCTCAGGCCTCGGGGTCAGCGAGCTCCCATACAAATATTTTAAAAAGTTTACCCGATTTTCTTTAAATTTTATACGCATGTGTATATCATATGGACAACACTTTTTGTAAAAATTTGAAAGTGATCGGGCCCCGGGGTCGGGGGCACCCATACAAATTTTATACAAAAAAGTACCCGATTTTCTTTAAATTTTATACACATGTGTATCTCTTATGGAAACACTATTTGTAAAATTTTTTGAGTGTTCGGGATAGGGGGCTATTAAACAATTTTTTTTAAAAATGTAGCCAATTTTGTTTAAACTTTGCATTTTTAAATATTTTATTAGGTAAAATTACTATCTACATGTAGTTATAATAGATGCTCAAAAGTCCTCCTTGTGATTGAATATAGGCTAATATTCGTCTAGGTATGCCTTTGGTTATTTCAATTATTGGCAATTCTTCCGTTATCTGTTGAGCTGCTGTGTGTATTCGTTGTATAAGTTCTTCGTTTGTATCAATATCTTTGAACTATACAAGCGACTTCATCGTTCCCCATACATAAAAATCTAATACTGTTAGATCTTGGGATCTTGCAGGCCAATGAATTGGACCATTTCTTCCAATCCAATTATTTTGATAATTTTCATTTTACCAATTCTTAACATTTATACCGTAGTGACTAGGTGCACCATCATGTTGGTATGTGTGCAAGAATCTACTTAAAACAGAAACATCATTAAGGAGGAGTGGCAAATCATTTTGTGAAAAATTGTAAATAACGTTCACTATTTAATGTCGATGGTAATATCAATGGTACAATTAAATTTTCGCCAATTACACCAGCCCATAAGTTTACAGCGGTGCTGAAATAATGTTTGTTTTATGGAATGAGGATTTTCAGCAGCCCACGTGTGTAGATTAAGAAAGTTTATTATGCCATCTCTTGTGAATTCAGATTAATCCGTCCATAGAATACATTTCACAAAACTATCGTTGTCAAATATTTTATGGTGGTCTATTGTTCCTGAACGGGTGTAGTATGGCATGGATGAAGATGCTCCTTGTGCAATACTTGATGAATTTGGTAGCAAGGGACGTTTAGCTGAATTCGGTAGCAAGAGATGTTCCATTGTAAACGTATTGTATTTTACATAAAAAATTGTAATTTTTATGCTAATAGATGGATTTGCTGTTACATTACTATTTCTTAATCGACATCCAAATGATTTCTTGAGACTGAATGTGGCTCCACCCGCGTATTTGATTTTGTTACGATATCTCGCAGTCTTCTATGAATATTTGTATATTGAATTGTTGATATTCATTGCGAAATCGTGATGCATTACCATCGCAAAATCCGTAAAAAATGGATATCAACGTACTCCTCACCTGAAAGCTCTGCCATCATTAGACAAGAGACACTGCTTTCTCAACAAAAGACACTGCTTACTCAACAATAATCGCCACATAAGAGTACCGAATACCACATATTCAAACCTTTATTCCGCAATAAATCGAGAGTCTCGAGCCAAACTTCGTATAAGGATTTGTAGATTAAAATAAGGTAAAAAAAAATTAAAAATTAAACCGGTTTTTTGAGAAAAATTGCATTTTATAAAATTTTTTTTTTAAAGCATCATAGGTCTCAAACGAATGTAGATTCAAGATAACCACTTAGATTATATTATATTATACTCAATTACCAGTCAAATAAGATTAAGTTGGTTGCTCTCCGATAAATATTTTGAAAGTTACAGTTTAATATTTGTGTGTATTTTTTTTAAACACCCTGCAACTCAAAGGATATCAAAAATTGACCCCTCCTCTCCCATACGATTTTTTTCTCAGAATAAACCGATAATTCACCCCTTAACGGATTAGCATCCCAAACCCGAACACCCTGTATATATGTTTTCAAATTCATTTTAATGCATATATAAGCTGTTTGGTTATTGTGCATTGCTATTCAGCTTATTACTGGTATAAAGCAATTTTCCACACACACGTGTGTTTGTTTGTTTTTCTTCGCTGGCTGGCTGGCCAAATCTTGTGATCGATTTTTAACCCACTTCCTAAAGCCCAATTTTATTCTAACTTTGCACACAAGTGTATCTATGATGACAACACTTTCTAAAATCTGGAGCCAGTTAGATCCCAGGGCCTAGAGACTCCTATATAAATTTAAAAATTAACCTGATTTTCAAATTTTGTTCACATGTGTATCTTCTACTTTTTGTAAAAATTTGTAAGTGATCGGGCCCCAGGGCCGAGGGGCTCCCACATACATTTTTTCAAATTATAATCTAATTTCCGATTATAGAATTTACATACAAAATTGTAATTTTAATGGGTGATTTTTTAAATTATCTATATAAACTTCGCGTGCACTGGCTGGGTAGAATCTTGTGATCAATTTTTAACCCACTTCCAAAAGCCCGATTTTATTCAAACTTTGCAAACATGTGTATTTCCCATGACAACTCTCTATTTGTTAATCGGGCCGCGTGGTCGGGTGTCCCATACAAATAGTTTTTCTATGTAGCGTCATTAGATCCTCTCATACTATAATGACTGTGTTCTGTTTGCGCTGTTGCGCTGTGAGCAGCGTTGCTTTGATTTTCGATTGGGATTGTTTTGTTGTGGGGTTTCAGTGCTTCGCATGTGTTTTTATTTTTCAGCATTTATAGTGGTTGGAGAATTTACATGAAAAATTTTAATTTTTAAGGGTTGTTTTTTTTTTAAATTTGTATTTTACTCAAACTGAAATTCTATTTGACGACAAACAGCACTATGTGTTGATAAAAAGTGCTTGTTTGGGAGTCATGTTGTTTGACACAAACGAAAAAAATTAAAAATGTATTTATTTCGGTTAAAAATTATATGTTTTAACTCATTTGACACTCGCTCTTAGTGTTTTGAGGTTGAGGTGATCAATTGTTTTCTAAATGGTTGTGAGTTTTTTTCGGTTTGTGTATTTTTTATTAGTTTCATTGGTTTTTTATAATTCTACCGTTAGGGGCGCTTTCTTACGAGGCCCCTTAATAACAAGTTAATGATTATAACAACACTACGGATCATAAAGATCCAGGGCATACCTCAATTGCTTACAATTAAGGAAATCTCTTTACTGTTTTCCCAGTCCAAATGTTTAAAATTGAAATAGTCAATCAAATCAACATAATAAACCACAGGAAATGAAAACTACGAAGGTAGTTTGATAAGTCAGTGACTTTTTGAACTGTTTGCGTTGCAACTTTAAATGAATCACTGCTCCCGTCAACTACCATCTATTAATAGTCTACTGCCAAATTTTAAGCATGCTTCGTCATTTAGGTTGTGTTTGACAGCCATTGAAAGCAGGCAACCTCGTGAAAAAACGTATGAATTGGACGAATTGTACTTGATTGTTGACATTCCTTGGCCAGGAGAATCCTGGGTCGATCCCGGGACAAAGACCCAATACTGTGAGAATTGGACGTGACCATATTCGCAGCATCAACACCGCGAATACCAGAATCGACCTATTAAATCACGAGATTGATCGCCTAGTCAACCAACGCAGGCGAACTAAATGTCTTGAGTACCTTCAATCTTGTGACGGGGGCTCAAAGAAACATTTGGTCCACCATCAAAGAACTCTCCAACACCACCAGACGTAGAGACCTAACAGTCATCACCTTCAACAGCACACATCAAGCTGGCCCCAGGAAGTGTTTCTCAATTATCTGTCGCCAGTTTGTAGAATACCCACTGTACTGTAACAAGAGCAAGCGTACTACTCTCAGGAAATTGCACAGCTGTGACCACGATAACACCTCACATATTCTACTTCCCTCCGAAGTCGACTTAGCCATACGCAGGGCAAAACCCTCCAAAGGCATTGGACCGGATGAATGCTCAACATCTAGGCTCAACAGGTATCAACCTTTCACTTAAAATATTGGACATCCCTGACCCTTGAAAAACAGGCAGAATTATTCCCCTACTCAATCCTGCTAAACAGGCAGACCAAGGATCCTTATATCGTCCAATTTCTCCAACAGCGAAAATACTAGAAGCTATACGCTTCCTCAGCTTCATTCCAAACTCCAGTTAGCTGAACACCAACACGACTTTCGAAAGCAGCGCAGCACAACCACAGCCTACCTACCTACCTACCCACCACAGGTAGGAAATCTTACGTTGAATTCCGGAACTACAAATCGCTAAACAGGAAAGTTAAGCAGGGTATACCCCTAGGAGGGGTCCTCTCACCGACTATCTTCAACCACTACATTGCATAACTCCCTGCACCACCTATTGAAGTCAAATTGATATCGTACGCCGACGATTGCACCATTCTTGCCTCAGGCCAGGACATCCCCACCATTTGCAGAAGCATCAACGCCTACCTCGGTATACTAGAAGACTTTTTACCAGTCAAAAAACACCGTGCATCTCAAAGGATATCAAAAATTGACCCCCCTCCAATACGATTGTTTTCTCAGAATGAACGAAGGAATCACCCTTTAACGGATTAGCATCCCAAACCAGAACACCCTTTATACAGGGTGTATCCATTAAGGTAGCAAATACTTAAAGGGATGATTCCTTGATTAATTTTGTGAAAAAAATCGTATGGGAAGGGGTGGTATTTTCTCCCCCTGCGGTGTACGTAGCGTTTTAATGCGAAGAGATGTACATTTGACCTTACATCACTTCACACTCTGTAACTCTTGAACACTTCTAGCTACAAGGTCACTGTCGGTCTTTTTTGGAAAAAAATTTAATTTCTAAGATCATACAATGTACAATTTTTTAAATTTATAAAACCATTACCGATATAAACGTCGTCAAAGTCAGAAAATTTTTTTTTTTAATTTTTTCAAACGCGATTATTTCAAAAAAAAAATCTGGGATAATTTTTTTTTTGACAAATGCAGTATTAAAGCCTGTTTAATTTACTACAAATCCACCTTACCGTGTTTCTAGATTCGGTCAACAGGAGCAGGGTTAAAATTGAAAGTTGGTAAAAAACATCATTTTATTTCGAATTAATGGAAACATAGTGACATTCAACTCCATTGTCACGAATGCAGATAATGTCGTCAACCATCCAGTTTAATTTTGGAATTCAATAGATGTGGCTTTTAACCACACCGATTACAAATAAAAATTTGCGTCCCGATTATTTTGCTGAGAAATATATACCACGCCTGTGCAATGGCACTTGACTCGCTGTGAACAAGTTGAAGGGTAATTTGACTGAAGCGACAATAATAACCAGCAAATACAATGGAGATACCAAGAATTCCAATGATTCTAACTAAGAGGGCGTTTGAATTCAAGCGTTTACAATTTTTGGTCCGACTTGCATTCACGATGACCATCAATAACATGGCTAATTCGTGCTTTTCACATATACAATTGTATGTTGCGTGCTCCAGAGTAGGAAAACCGAGGAAAAACGATTTATTCATTTAGGCATCGGATGGAAAAACGTAAAACATTGCATAGAATTGTTTACTCACATTTCAATATGGACTGACAGAGAAGAGAAATAAAAACTTTAATTCTTGAAGAAAATCATATCATTTTATCTAACATACTCGTATCACCTGAAACTCAATCTGAATAAGATATCCGCGAGCATTAGAATAAAAAATTTACAAATGTATACTTTTTTCTTTGCATGATAAAAACGCAAACAAATTTACAATAATTTGTTTTTAAATGTCTTTTGTGGGGCAGTGAAGCGCTTTGGGGCAAAGCTAAAATGAAGGGAACTCCCATTTAACAACCGATTTTTTTCAAAGTATATTATTGGCAAGTATAAGAAGGTTATAGGGTATAGACTATAGAAAAACCCCTTTAACCCTTCTACCTTCCAGGGGTGTAGAAATGTATATTGTTAATATCAGCCATAATAATTATCTTAAAATGAATTTAAAAAAAAAAATAATGTAAAACTTTACTTACCAGTAAACTCAATATTGTTTTGAATTTGTACGACTTTTAATCAGTAATTGTATCATGTATTTAAAAAAGTGTATATTGCTTGTTCTTAAAAAATTTAATTTTCTTTCAAAAAAGACACCGTTGGCCTTGTAGCTAGAAGCGTTCAAGAGTTATAGTTATATGGAAGTCATGTAAGGGCAAAAGTACGTTTGCGTTCATTTTAACAACTTTAACCCTGCTCTCGTTGACCGAATCTAGAAACATTGTGAGGTGGATTTGTAGAAAATTTAACAGGCTTTAATACTGCATTTGTCAAAAAAAAATTATCCGAGAGCTTTTTTTGAAATAATCGCGTTTGAAAATAAAATTGAAAAAAAACGTTGACTTTGACGACGTTTATATCGGTAATGGTTTTAAGAATTTTCAAAAATGTACATTGTACGATCTAAGAAATTTAATTTTTTTTCCAAAAAGATAAACAGTGGCCTTGTAGCTAGAAGTGTTCAACAGTTACAGGGTGTGAAGTGATGTAAGGTCAAATGTACATCTCTTCGCAATTAAACGATACGTACACCGCAGGGGGAGAAAGTAGGTCTACGATTCCCCTACCCCCCTACGATTTTTTTAAGAAATTAATCAAGGAATCATCCCTTTAAGTATTTGCCACCTTAACGGATACACCCTGTATACAGGGTGTTCTGGTTTGGGATGCTAATCCGTTAAGGGGTGATTCCTTGGATCATTCTGAGAAAAAAAATCGTATTGAAGGGGGGGTCAATTTTTGATATCCTTTGAGATGCACGGTGTAAAAAGAATAAAAACACACAAATATTAAACTGTAACTTCCAAAATATTTATCGGAGAGCAACCAACTTTTTAAATTCTCTATATTAATTTCACGCGCCCGTGGCTGGCTGTCTGTCTGGCTGGTTGGCCGGCTGGCTGGCTGGTGGGCAGAATATTGTGATCAATTTTTAACACACTTCCCAAGGTCCAATTTTATTCAAACTTTGCACACTTTGTGTTTCCCATGACAATACTTTGGGGCCCCTCAGGCCTCGGGGTCAGCGAGCTCCCATACAAATATTTTAAAAAGTTTACCCGATTTTCTTTAAATTTTATACGCATGTGTATATCATATGGACAACACTTTTTGTAAAAATTTGAAAGTGATCGGGCCCCGGGGTCGGGGGCACCCATACAAATTTTATACAAAAAAGTACCCGATTTTCTTTAAATTTTATACACATGTGTATCTCTTATGGAAACACTATTTGTAAAATTTTTTGAGTGTTCGGGATAGGGGGCTATTAAACAATTTTTTTTAAAAATGTAGCCAATTTTGTTTAAACTTTGCATTTTTAAATATTTTATTAGGTAAAATTACTATCTACATGTAGTTATAATAGATGCTCAAAAGTCCTCCTTGTGATTGAATATAGGCTAATATTCGTCTAGGTATGCCTTTGGTTATTTCAATTATTGGCAATTCTTCCGTTATCTGTTGAGCTGCTGTGTGTATTCGTTGTATAAGTTCTTCGTTTGTATCAATATCTTTGAACTATACAAGCGACTTCATCGTTCCCCATACATAAAAATCTAATACTGTTAGATCTTGGGATCTTGCAGGCCAATGAATTGGACCATTTCTTCCAATCCAATTATTTTGATAATTTTCATTTTACCAATTCTTAACATTTATACCGTAGTGACTAGGTGCACCATCATGTTGGTATGTGTGCAAGAATCTACTTAAAACAGAAACATCATTAAGGAGGAGTGGCAAATCATTTTGTGAAAAATTGTAAATAACGTTCACTATTTAATGTCGATGGTAATATCAATGGTACAATTAAATTTTCGCCAATTACACCAGCCCATAAGTTTACAGCGGTGCTGAAATAATGTTTGTTTTATGGAATGAGGATTTTCAGCAGCCCACGTGTGTAGATTAAGAAAGTTTATTATGCCATCTCTTGTGAATTCAGATTAATCCGTCCATAGAATACATTTCACAAAACTATCGTTGTCAAATATTTTATGGTGGTCTATTGTTCCTGAACGGGTGTAGTATGGCATGGATGAAGATGCTCCTTGTGCAATACTTGATGAATTTGGTAGCAAGGGACGTTTAGCTGAATTCGGTAGCAAGAGATGTTCCATTGTAAACGTATTGTATTTTACATAAAAAATTGTAATTTTTATGCTAATAGATGGATTTGCTGTTACATTACTATTTCTTAATCGACATCCAAATGATTTCTTGAGACTGAATGTGGCTCCACCCGCGTATTTGATTTTGTTACGATATCTCGCAGTCTTCTATGAATATTTGTATATTGAATTGTTGATATTCATTGCGAAATCGTGATGCATTACCATCGCAAAATCCGTAAAAAATGGATATCAACGTACTCCTCACCTGAAAGCTCTGCCATCATTAGACAAGAGACACTGCTTTCTCAACAAAAGACACTGCTTACTCAACAATAATCGCCACATAAGAGTACCGAATACCACATATTCAAACCTTTATTCCGCAATAAATCGAGAGTCTCGAGCCAAACTTCGTATAAGGATTTGTAGATTAAAATAAGGTAAAAAAAAATTAAAAATTAAACCGGTTTTTTGAGAAAAATTGCATTTTATAAAATTTTTTTTTTAAAGCATCATAGGTCTCAAACGAATGTAGATTCAAGATAACCACTTAGATTATATTATATTATACTCAATTACCAGTCAAATAAGATTAAGTTGGTTGCTCTCCGATAAATATTTTGAAAGTTACAGTTTAATATTTGTGTGTATTTTTTTTAAACACCCTGCAACTCAAAGGATATCAAAAATTGACCCCTCCTCTCCCATACGATTTTTTTCTCAGAATAAACCGATAATTCACCCCTTAACGGATTAGCATCCCAAACCCGAACACCCTGTATATATGTTTTCAAATTCATTTTAATGCATATATAAGCTGTTTGGTTATTGTGCATTGCTATTCAGCTTATTACTGGTATAAAGCAATTTTCCACACACACGTGTGTTTGTTTGTTTTTCTTCGCTGGCTGGCTGGCCAAATCTTGTGATCGATTTTTAACCCACTTCCTAAAGCCCAATTTTATTCTAACTTTGCACACAAGTGTATCTATGATGACAACACTTTCTAAAATCTGGAGCCAGTTAGATCCCAGGGCCTAGAGACTCCTATATAAATTTAAAAATTAACCTGATTTTCAAATTTTGTTCACATGTGTATCTTCTACTTTTTGTAAAAATTTGTAAGTGATCGGGCCCCAGGGCCGAGGGGCTCCCACATACATTTTTTCAAATTATAATCTAATTTCCGATTATAGAATTTACATACAAAATTGTAATTTTAATGGGTGATTTTTTAAATTATCTATATAAACTTCGCGTGCACTGGCTGGGTAGAATCTTGTGATCAATTTTTAACCCACTTCCAAAAGCCCGATTTTATTCAAACTTTGCAAACATGTGTATTTCCCATGACAACTCTCTATTTGTTAATCGGGCCGCGTGGTCGGGTGTCCCATACAAATAGTTTTTCTATGTAGCGTCATTAGATCCTCTCATACTATAATGACTGTGTTCTGTTTGCGCTGTTGCGCTGTGAGCAGCGTTGCTTTGATTTTCGATTGGGATTGTTTTGTTGTGGGGTTTCAGTGCTTCGCATGTGTTTTTATTTTTCAGCATTTATAGTGGTTGGAGAATTTACATGAAAAATTTTAATTTTTAAGGGTTGTTTTTTTTTTAAATTTGTATTTTACTCAAACTGAAATTCTATTTGACGACAAACAGCACTATGTGTTGATAAAAAGTGCTTGTTTGGGAGTCATGTTGTTTGACACAAACGAAAAAAATTAAAAATGTATTTATTTCGGTTAAAAATTATATGTTTTAACTCATTTGACACTCGCTCTTAGTGTTTTGAGGTTGAGGTGATCAATTGTTTTCTAAATGGTTGTGAGTTTTTTTCGGTTTGTGTATTTTTTATTAGTTTCATTGGTTTTTTATAATTCTACCGTTAGGGGCGCTTTCTTACGAGGCCCCTTAATAACAAGTTAATGATTATAACAACACTACGGATCATAAAGATCCAGGGCATACCTCAATTGCTTACAATTAAGGAAATCTCTTTACTGTTTTCCCAGTCCAAATGTTTAAAATTGAAATAGTCAATCAAATCAACATAATAAACCACAGGAAATGAAAACTACAAAGGTAGTTTGATAAGTCAGTGACTTTTTGAACTGTTTGCGTTGCAACTTTAAATGAATCACTGCTCCCGTCAACTACCATCTATTAATAGTCTACTGCCAAATTTTAAGCATGCTTCGTCATTTAGGTTGTGTTTGACAGCCATTGAAAGCAGGCAACCTCGTGAAAAAACGTATGAATTGGACGAATTGTACTTGATTGTTGACATTCCTTGGCCAGGAGAATCCTGGGTCGATCCCGGGACAAAGACCCAATACTGTGAGAATTGGACGTGACCATATTCGCAGCATCAACACCGCGAACACCAGAATCGACCTATTAAATCACGAGATTGATCGCCTAGTCAACCAACGCAGGCGAACTAAATGTCTTGAGTACCTTCAATCTTGTGACGGGGGCTCAAAGAAACATTTGGTCCACCATCAAAGAACTCTCCAACACCACCAGACGTAGAGACCTAACAGTCATCACCTTCAACAGCACACATCAAGCTGGCCCCAGGAAGTGTTTCTCAATTATCTGTCGCCAGTTTGTAGAATACCCACTGTACTGTAACAAGAGCAAGCGTACTACTCTCAGGAAATTGCACAGCTGTGACCATCATAACACCTCACATATTCTACTTCCCTCCGAAGTCGACTTAGCCATACGCAGGGCAAAACCCTCCAAAGGCATTGGACCGGATGAATGCTCAACATCTAGGCTCAACAGGTATCAACCTTTCACTTAAAATATTGGACATCCCTGACCCTTGAAAAACAGGCAGAATTATTCCCCTACTCAATCCTGCTAAACAGGCAGACCAAGGATCCTTATATCGTCCAATTTCTCCAACAGCGAAAATACTAGAAGCTATACGCTTCCTCAGCTTCATTCCAAACTCCAGTTAGCTGAACACCAACACGACTTTCGAAAGCAGCGCAGCACAACCACAGCCTACCTACCTACCTACCCACCACAGGTAGGAAATCTTACGTTGAATTCCGGAACTACAAATCGCTAAACAGGAAAGTTAAGCAGGGTATACCCCTAGGAGGGGTCCTCTCACCGACTATCTTCAACCACTACATTGCATAACTCCCTGCACCACCTATTGAAGTCAAATTGATATCGTACGCCGACGATTGCACCATTCTTGCCTCAGGCCAGGACATCCCCACCATTTGCAGAAGCATCAACGCCTACCTCGGTATACTAGAAGACTTTTTACCAGTCAAAATCTAATCATGTCTCCAGAAAAATCGTCCGCTACACTTTTCATCACCTGGACCAAAGAAGTTAACCTACAGCTCGAGCTCTCGATACACGGCAGGACAATCCCTACAATCAAACATCCAAAAATCTTGGGAGTAACATTCAACAATCTGCTGACATTTTCGACTCATTCGGGAAACATTAATAAACAAGTCACATCCAGAAATAAAGTCCTTAAATCCCTAGCGGGCAGTACATGGGGTAAGGACAAAAAACCCTTCGTACCACATATCAAGCGATTGCCAGATCGGTCCTTAACAAACTCTGCCACACACATGTCACATGAGGACCATCTCCATCAAGAAACCCAAATGCTAAAAGTGAAAGAGCACCACGAGCTTCTCGCCAAACAATTCCTACTGGCATGCCACAAATCACCTGAACCGTGACCTGCTCACCCTCCGCAAAGAGATAAACCAATTCATCGCACATACACCTCTAGATCCAGCAGGCTATAAAGCTATAAAGCAGCCTTAATATAATTCATCCAGCGTCAGTCAGAGCCGCACTAGATGATCGTCAAAATAACATCGTGTTGGGTGGTTGCACCCCCCCCCTGTACATCAAAGCGAGGAAAACGTCCCCAGACAAACCAGATCAACCCTGGCACAACTGAGATCATATTGGAGTGCTCTTTTCTGAATAGCTACATACACCGCTTACGTGACAGCATCATCGATCAATTCCCGGACTGTGGTGCATCACCACATAACAAAGCTCATCTATTCATCTGCCCGTCCCATCCGACGTTACTCACACCGCTATCCCTATGGCCACAACCTGTCAAAGCAGCCGCATTTCTGGGCCTGGACTGTTCCGACAGCTACACAAACATTACAACCCAACGTTTGGACTAACACGAATTAATAGTTGCTACAACAACAACAACAACCTCGTGAATTTTAACGAAAATGGAAAAAAGTGGATTTCGTGTACTGATTAAGCATAAAGTTTTTGCGCCGTTTCGTGGACGAATTATGGAACCATCACAACACACCAGAGACTAAGAAACAATCAAGACTGTGGCCCAAGGTGGTTCTGTCGGCGAGAAAGGTCATGGCCATCTTTTTTTGGGATGCACGCGGTGTTGTTCACTTCGATTACCTTGAATAGGGTAAAACGATCACCGGCGAATATTATTCAGAGTTTCTGGACAGATTCGATATTGATTTGAAGCAAAAACGACAGCATTTATCGAAGAAAAAAGTGATATTTCATCAAGACAATGCACGGGTGCACACGTGTGTAGTCACCAAGGCAAAAATCCATACATTGGGTTACGAACTGCTACCCCATTCAGCAGATTCTTTAGATTTATATCGCTGCTACTATTTTCTGTTCCTTAACATAAAGAAATGGCTGTGCGGTACGAGATTCGGATCTAACGAAGAGGTCATCACTGAAACAAACGCCTATTTTGAGGGCCTTGAGAAAACCTATTATTTGGAAGGAATACAAAAATTGGAAAAACACTGGACTAAATGCATTTAATTAAAGAAGACTATGTTGAAAAATAAAGAGCTTTTTTGCCGAAAAAAATATCTTTTATTCAAAAAGTCACTGATTTATCAAACTGCCATCGTATAATATAAACATGTAAAATACCAGAAAATTCAGATAAATTAGATTTGAAAAACAATGTTCTTTTTATAAATAAAAAAGCTGCTGAAAAGTATTCTTCTTTCCAACAGCATTTCTGATTTCATAAAAAATAAACAAATAATTGTGATCTGAAAATGTGATAGCAGGTAAGATAAATCTTAGTTCTACTGCAATTTACCTTTTGGAGACTCAGCAATTCTATACTCTAGACATAGGTTACGTGTAGGTAAATAAGATTGTCATACTGTTCATACTGTACGGTTCATACTGTTACGAAATTTAGGATTTCCAGTTCGTAAAGGTTATACAATAACCAAGTATACAAAAACACTTATTGCAACAATACTTGAATTTCACTACTATTCCTTTAGCTGGTAGCTCGGTCTGCTTGCAAGTACTTAACAGGTTGAAATCCAAACAATGAATGAATCTCTGCGACAAAACGCCACCAATTTATGGTGAAACGAAAAATTCGCGAAGGTTCTTGTCTTTCTTACTGTTTTCCATTCGAAAAATATAGAGTAAGTTTTTAGCCGTGATGTGTACAGCGCTACGATTAACCATCATAAACAACTGTATACAGCGATCCCATTCGTCCTGCTTGGCATTAATTTCTTTTCGCAGATGCTTCTCCAGCCTTCTGTTGAACCTCTCAACCATTCCGTCTGACTGTGGATGGAACGGAGTAGTCCTCATTTTCTTGATGTTGAGTACTTGGTACAGCTCTTGAAAGTCAAGCGATTCAAAATTCCGCCCTTGATCGGAATGTAGTTGCAGTGGTACTCCAAATCTGCATTGTAGTGTAACACCACATACTGTGAGGAACAAAATTCTTGTGGCCAAATTTTGTTCACACAAAACATGCCATATACTCTTTTCCCAAATTCCGGTGCATCCTGTTCCCACGCAGTGCAGCCAACAAACGGATATGAAAGTAAAACGACAACGGCGACATCACGCCACCGGGCTGGCCAATCACAGCGGAGCACGCCAGTAGATGCAAAATAATATAAAAGGGCGAACACGCAGGCGGACGCTCTCTTAGTTTTCTTCGGTTGCTGTCGGGACCACGTCGGTAAGTCATTGTGATATTTTTCCCTCTGCTTTTGCTGCCAACGACGTCGTAGAACGTAGCATCACTGTTTGATTAACCTGCGGGTTGCTACGTCGGTACAGTTCAGCTTGTCGCTGCAATCGTTTTACTTTGTTTTCACTGCCAACGTCGGCGTACAACGTAGCATCACTGTTTGATTAACCTGCGGGTTGCTACGTCGGTACAGTTCAGCTTATCGCTGTAGTCTTCCGTGGAACACAAACACGCCATCGCATCGTTCTAGATTTACACATTTACAAAATCGCTCAAGATCATGTCATCTCAGGCTGCACGGGCTATGTCGATCTCGCCGCCACAACACACTTATGGCATTCCAATAAATTGGATGACATATATTATGAAGTTGCAACGTAAAGCATAAAAGTAAAGTTCAAATGAGTTCTTCAAACTCAATCCAAAAACGGAAAAGTAATATAAACCGAATTTCAACATAATGCAAAAAACTAGAGTTCAACTGAGTTCTTCAAACTCAATTGAAAAAACGGAAATGTAATTAAAGCAAAATTGCAACATAAAGAAAAAAAGTAAATTCAACTGAGTTCTTCAAACTCAATTGAAAAAATAGAAATATAATTCGAACCGAATTGCAATGCAAGCAATTAATTTTAAGGTATTGTTAAAGCATTAACAAGAATGTAAAATTAGTCTTAAAATTCAATTAGTAAAATAAAGTCGATTCCTGGTAAACGTAGAAAATTGTTTTTTGTTTTCAAACGGAATACAGACCACCATAATTGGCGTAGTCGGTTAACTTATTATCCAAAGATATTATTGTCGATTCTCACTCCTCTAAAGCAGTGAATAAATAAATTATTTTTTTTTGTTGTCCGAAGACAATAAAATCATTCATTAAAAATATTAATTAATTTTAAATTTAAATTTAATCGAAAACAAAATTTTTTTTTGTTGAATTTTGAAACGCAATTTTTATTTGTACAAAATGCCTAAGTGCATAGAAAAAAGTATAAATTTTTTGTGAATGCCGAAAAGCAGTGCAAAAAGAAAGAAGAGTGAAAAATCTTAATCGTTTGCTTACAATACAAGAAATCAAGACATTGACGACACTGAAACAATCAAAATGCCAGGCGAAAACAACGGAATTCCAGTTAGTGATGGTCAACACTTTTTCTAAAATTTTTGGAGACCCCGGGCCCCGGGTTTGTGGGGCCCCATAAACATTTTTACAAAAAATTAAATCGATTTTCTTTAACTTTTATATACGCGTGTATCTCCGATAGAAAACACTTTTTGTAAAAAAATTTGAGACCCCGGGCCCCGAGTTCGTGGGGCCCCTTAAAATTTTTTTAAAAAAAATAACGCGATTTGGAGACCCCAGGCCCTAGGGTCATTGGGCCCCAAAATTCTTTTTTAAAAAGTTTAACCTGATTTTTTTTAAATTTTATATACGTGTGTATCTCAGATGGACAACACTGGCAAAATTTTTGGTGGTCGCGGGGCCCCATAAAAATTTTTAAAAAAAATTAATCCGATTTTTTTTAAATTTTATATACGTGTGTATCACTGATGGACAAACCTTTTTGTAAATTTGTTGGAGTGATAGGGCCCTGAGATCCGTGTGGTGTCCATGTAAATTTTTTAAAATTAGCCCGATTTTCCTATTAGAGAATTTACATGAAAAATTTTAATTTTTGGGTTGTTTTTTTTTCTAATTGATTTATATTATCTTCAAAGATGTTTAAAATATTTGTTATTTGTTGAGGTTTTATTATATGTAGGAATATGTTATAATTATGAATGAGCGCTGTTTCACCTAAACTTATTTCAGTGTATCCATCATTGCTTTCTATCTTCTCGATTATTAACGTCCCGTTCGATGTGTGTAGTATCGCGATCATTATAAGTATTAATGTCCAGTAGACCTGTGAATTTTGTGGGTCTTTTAATGTTTGATATGTGTACGTATTCTAAATTGAGTTTTCTATATCTAGGTTCGTCTTTGTATCTTAGTGCTTCATAGTTCTTAACATAACCTTCCTCTTGATTTTGTTGATAAGATTCGCGTTTCTCATTTCGTTTGTTAATAATATTTTCTTTATTTTCTTTCAAAAGTTTTTTTATTTGTTTTTTATCAACTTTTCTCTCTACTACATCAATAGGTTTTGCTTATAACTGAGTGAGTGGATTTATTATACCATTCTATGCATTTAAAGATTCTTTCTTGTATTGGCAATTCAGAATTTTCAGTTTCTAAGACTCTAAGTTTTTCTCCCATAGTATTATGAACCCTTTCTATTTCCGTATTGCCTGTATGACTGTTAGGCTTTGTAAAGTGAGTTTCTACTCCTTCTAATGTAAGAAATTCCTTAACGTTTACTGAATTGAATTCATTATCCAAAACCACTAGTTCTGGTTTCCCTTTAATAGAAAAGTATAACCATAACTTCTCTACAATTGTAACACTGTTCCTATCTTCTAGAAAAAAGACAGCTGCATGTTTTGAGAACTTGTCTATAAAGGCTAGAAAGCTTTGTTTTTTGGTTATATTTATATCTACGTGAACTTTGTGATTTTTGTCGCTTGGAGTTTCAGTTAGGTAAAATTTTGGCTTGATTGGCTTTTTGTCGTATTTTGATCTGTTACATGTGTCACAATTGTTCATATATTTTTGAATGTATCGTTTTAAATTGTTAAAGTATATTAGTTTTTAAAGTCCTGCGTAATTTTCATTTATTCCTGCATGTCCTGTTTCGTTTCTATGGTATTTTGCAATATAACTATATGTTTCCTCTTCACTCGCCATATCCTTTGCATGGTAGGTGCATTTATAAAATTTTAAACGTGTGTTGAATATATCTATTAATTTTTGTTGCACTTTGTTATTTTTGTTATAGGGTCTGGTGATTCAGAAAAAATGCCTACTTTGCCTGATTTTAGGAACCTACGAAATATGTCGGTCATAAAGTTGTTTTTAATGTCACCTGCACTAATGTCAGTCTTACGTTTATTGTTTATTACCTCGATTTCTTTTGTTTTGTTATGTGTTAGAATTATTTGTGTAGATAATCTATTAATAGCTGTCTCTAGTATTGAAAAATGGTCGTTCAGTTCTTGCTGCTGTGAACGTATTTTTGCACTTGTACTCATGTTATCATATAACCATTTTAAAGGTTGGTGATCGGTTAGAAGATCGAAGGTTCTACCATATAAATATGGGCGGAAAAAATTGACGGCCCAAACGATGGCGAGAAGTTCTTTTTCAGTTGTGGATATTTCTTCTCGTGATCATTGAGGGTTCTGCTTGCGTAGCTTAAGGGATGATCGTCCTGTGTAAGGACTGCACCTGTAGTAAAATCGCTGGCATCCATAATTAGTTTGAACTTCTTATTAAAATCAGGGTATCTTAAAATTGGTGAATTAATAAGTAATCTTTTGAGTTTTTGGAATGAAGATCGTTTTTGTTAATTTTTTGTGCAATTTTTATTTGTACAAAATGCCTAAGTGCATAGAAAAAAGTATAAATTTTTTGTGAATGCCGAAAAGCAGTGCAAAAAGAAAGAAGAGTGAAAAATCTTAATCGTTTGCTTACAATACAAGAAATCAAGACATTGACGACACTGAAACAATCAAAATGCCAGGCGAAAACAACGGAATTCCAGTTAGTGAACTTATAAAAGAAGCGGCAAAAATAAAGGAGTACAACGGAGATGAAAAGTATGATTTATCATCCTTTATACGGGAGGTGGAGCTTTCTCCCACTTTTCAACGACAACCCACAATTAAAAGACTTTATATACCAACGCTACATACGTAACAAAATCCAAGGACCAGCTCTTCGATGTATCAGGACGTTAGGACCTAACCCAACCTGGGTAGGAATAAAGGCTGAACTGATCAAAAATTTCGGAATAAGAGATACATATCACAAACAATAACATGCAAAAATATTTCCGTAAGTTTATATTATCGCAATTAACGAAACATTCTAGACAAACTAAACACCAAATACGAATTCGATAATTCAAAACCCAATGAATTTTCTCCTAACTCAAATGAATCATTATTTTAAAAATATTTTTGAATTCAATTCAAAAAACGAATACCTTAGACAAGACAACCATAGGGAAAATCCATTAGGATATAGTAAAAATTTAAATCAAAACTCAGGACAACAAAGACAAAAAATTACTCAAATCATTATCACCACAAACCAGAACATACAAATAATCCATTTAACCAAAATAATTCAAGGCAGTATAGACAAAATTGCGAAAATAATAATCACAACAACAGGAATTCTAGGCAAACTAGGCAGACTTATAACGAACCAATGGAAGTCGATCATTTACAATCAGAGGAGGTAAATTTTCATTGGACAGTCCAACATCGTGTCTACCGATAGTGGAACTGACCATAAATAAGGAGAAAATAAGATGTCTGATCGACACAGGATCAACAACCACCCTTCTAAATCTTAATAAATTACCCATGTACAAAAGACAAAAGCTACAAAACTTCGTTTCGTTCAGCACACTTAGTGGTCGAACCGTAATAGATAAGGAAATAATTACTCCATTACCAATCGAGTTTAACGAGAAAAGTTATATGAGTTGGACGTATTAATAGGGCAAAATCTCCTTAAACCTCTGCAGGCAGACATCAACTTAGACAAATAATACCTAGAAATCAAGGCATTATCAGAGAAAGCAATTCCCCATACAACTCTCCGTTATGGATCGTTCCTAAGTAGATCGATAACCCCGGGAAGAAAAAATGGAGAATCGTTATAGATTATAAGAAACTTAATTCCGTGAGTGATAAATTCCCAATCCCCAACATAGATATTATGTATATTGGATAAGTTAGGAAGGGCTCAAAACTTGACTACGTTAGACCTTGCAAAAGGTTTTCATCAAACCGCACCGACTCGACTAAGTCACAATGAGTTCGTTAGAATGCCGTTTGGACTAAAAAACGCCCCGGCAACGTTCCAACGCCTCATAAATTCCGTCCTTAGGGAGTACATTAACACAATCTCTCTCTAGTACATCCATAGAGGAACACACCTCCAACATCCAAAAAATCTTAATTAAACTTAGGGAACATACTCTTAAAATTCAGGTAGACAAATGTTATTTTTTCAGTAGAAGTTTAGCGGTTAGAGTGTGGATTGTTCAGTTCCATTGAATAGTGTGCTTCGCTAAAATGGACGTTCGTGACAGCGACGTCCGAAAATATCAAGAAAGGAAAAATTTAACTCGATTATTTGATAACAATGGATTTTAATAGAAATAAAATGATTGCAAGATTATTTGGGGATCTGCATTGCGATTGATCGGGAAACTACTGACTGCTCAAAACTTGGTTTGGGCCAGTAGCGTAACAATCAAGTTCGTGATGTAGTGCTTGCTCTACCTCCTCGTGGTGGTCCCCGGGCAACTATGTGTATAAATCCTTATACATGTAGGCTAAAACTGCAAGTGCGAACGGTCTAGCGTTTCTAGTCTAGGTAACGTGGGCTAGCACCCTGCGGTACCGAAAAATACCCGCTACTGAAACTGACACAACGCCTCGGATAAGTAATGATCGAATAATGACGACTTTTGGCTATTGTACCCGGACTAAGATTGGTTTCTGGAATGTGAGGACGCTCCTTGACTCTGGGAGTGAAGGACCTCATAATGCCAGATTTCTTCAACTGGAACGTGAGTTTCTTCGATATAATTTGGATATACTGGGAGTGAGTGAAGTAAGATGGTTCGACGCGGGAGAGTACTAATCCCCAACGTGTAACACTGTGCTACTCTACTCTGGCAAACCCTCCGGCAGTACTCGTGAATCTGGAGTGGGTCTGCTGCTAACGCCAACAGCACGTAGAGGCCTAATTTCCTGGCACCCGCATAGTGATAGGATCATATCGGCCAGATTTCGGACTAGAGTACGGCGCGTCACGATCATACAGTGCTACGCCCCAACGAATCCCTCGACTGAGGATGAAAAGGACAACTTCTACAATCAACTAAACGCTGTATTCAACGCAACGCCGAACGGAGATATCGTCATCGTGATGGGGGATTTGAATGCCAAGGTTGGCAACGACAATGAAGGACTCAAGCATGTGATTGGGAAGCACGGCCTCGGCGAACGAAATGACAATGGTGAAAGATTTGTTGATTTCTGCAACACCAACCACCTTGTTATAGGAGGCACCATGTTTGAGCAAAAGACTTGCCACAAGGTCAGCTGGGTGTCAACTGACAGGCAATCATCATCCAACCAAATCGACCATGTGGCGATCAGCAGACGTTTTAGGAGCTGTCTGTTAGACGTCCGAAACAGACGAGGAGCCGACATGGGTATGGTACGTGATCATCACCTTATGGTAGCTACTGTCCAGTTACGTACTGCATCAGTTCATAGAATCTGCAATATCATCCGAATGCCTAGGTATAACATCGACCGGCTAAAGATCCCCTCAGTACGCCAACAATTAAGGGATCATTTATCGCAAGGAGTGGAAGCAATCAGCAGCTCACTGCCGACAACCATCCAGGAACATTGGAAGGCTGTGAAAAATGTTTTCACATCTGGAGCGGAAAGTATTGTTGGTAGAAGCCAGGCAAGGCACAGCACGTGGCTTACCGAAGATACCTGGAGGCGGATTGAAGAACGTAAACTACTTAAAGCTCGTATTGTAGATATCCCAGCAGCAGCGAGGAGCGAGCTAGAGTCCATGTATCGAAGAAAAATGAGAGAAGTGCAGCGTAGTGTAAGACGTGACAAGCGTAACTATATTAACAACCTGGCCTCAGAAGCAGAGGAAGCAGCGAGCCGGTGCGATAGCAGAACCGTTTACAGAATCACCAAAGAGCTGACAGGTGGTCACCGCTCTAGCCAACATCCGGTGAAAGGCCTAGATGGTACCGTACTCGTTTCAGATGAGGATCAGCTCAAGCGATGGAAGGAGCATTTCTCTACGGTCCTTAACCGTGTATTTGCTAACGATATGCACCTAAATCAAGCGGAAATGCCGGAAGTAACAATTTCCCGAATTCGCACCTCAACTCCTAGTAAAGACGAGATCGCTACCGCGATTAACGCACTAAAGAACAACAAGTCGGTAGGACTAGATGGTATACCCGCAGAGCTTCTGCGTGCAGCTCCAACGACATCAGCAAAGCTTTTATATCCTCTTGTAGAGAGAGCTTGGGAGGTAGAAAGTTTCCCCGAAGAGTGGAAGAAGGGAATGATTGTCAAGCTTCCTAAAAAAGGTAGTCTTATGGAGTGCGAAAACTGGAGAGGCATTTGCGTTCTCCCTGCAGTTGCAAAAGTAATAGCCAAAGTAGTACTTGAACGTATTAAGGAACATCTGGAAGATACACTCGATGCCGAACAAGCAGGTTTCCGCACTGGATCCTCCTGTGTAGACCACATAAACGCCCTGCGGATCATTATTGAACAGTGCGTTGAATTCCGGTCACCACTGCACCTGCTGTTCATCGATTTTGAGAAGGCGTTTGACAGTGTCAACAGACAGTTTATCTGGCTCGCCTTGCGCAGGAGAGGTATACCCGATAAACTAATAGCTATTATTAAAGCAACCTATGATGGCTCTAAATGTCATGTGCTGCATAGAGGAAAGCTGTCAGAGGAATTCGAGATCCTAAGTGGGGTACGACAAGGTTGCATTCTATCGCCGATACTTTTTTTGTTGGTGATTAGCGATGTACTTCGCGCAGCTTTATCTACTGGAAACGGAGGAATTCGTTGGACTCTTACATCTCAACTCAAACATCTGGATTACGCTGACGACGTTTGTTTACTCTCACATAGAATTATGGAGCTGCACCAAATGACAACAAATGTGGAGAGGGGGGCAAATGTTGCGGGTTTGATGATTAATACTGCCAAAACCAAAATCATCAACCTCGGCACTAACTCATGGTAACATTGCTGGACAGCCGGTAGAGAGAGTAGAGAGTTTCCAATATCTTGGGAGTATTGTCTCGACCGAAGGTGGAACCGAACAGGACATTGCCAACCGAATCGGCAAAGCAAAATCGGTGTTTGGAATGATGTCCATGATATGGCGAAGCAATGCGATCAGCTTAAACACCAAACTGCGACTGTTCCGCTCAAATGTTGAATCTGTGCTGTTGTATGGGTGCAGCACTTGGAAGGTGACCGCTACTATCACAAAAAGATTACAAACATTTGTAAATAGGTGCCTACGGAACATCTTAAGGGTTTTCTGGCCTAACCGTATCTCTAACGAACATCTTTACCAGAGAACGGGTCAGGAACCAATAGGCACAACCATCCAACGACGGAAGTGGCAGTGGATTGGTCATACACTCCGAAAAGGCGACAGTTCCCTAGCAAACTACGCAATGCAATGGAACCCGTTATCTCAGGATGGTAGAAGAACGGGTCGTCCGAGAAATACATGGCGCAGAACAGTTGAGGAGGAGGCACGGCAATTGGGGAAGAGTTGGAGAGAGCTGAAGCTCATTGCCAGGAACCGCACGCGATGGCGCGTAGGTGTAGTAGAGGCCCTAGGACCCATAAGGGGATACAGGACATAAAGAAGAAAGAAGATTATCGTTATTAAATTCGATTAAAATAAGCGATGATTTGTTCACTTTACACCGGTTGATTTTATTTTTTACAACAACTGAATTCAAAAAAATGCGTGCGACGCCGATCAATGTTGAAGACAGAAGAAAGAGATTTTGTCACTATTCCTTTTTTCAACCTAGTTCGAAAACAGAGTGAGCAACTTAACGATGCTCTGTGTTCGAGAATAGTACTAAAGGTATTTCGTGTTCGGAAATACATCCGATTCGTTTCTTCGGCAAACGGCCGCGGTGCTACATGAACCGCCACAGAAGTACAGAATACCTTGGGCATATATTAACAACAGACGGAGTTAAGCCGAATATGAGTAAAATCGAAAATATTCAAAAACTTAAATTACCGATTCCCAAAAACAGATTAAGTCATTCTTAAGAATGACCGGCTATGGTATGACCAAATATTTGAAAAAAAAAACACTAAAATTAACAAAAACGATCTTCATTCCAAAAACTCAAAAGATTACTTATTAATTCACCAATTTTAAGATACCCTGATTTTAATAAGAAGTTCAAACTAATTATGGATGCCAGCGATTTTACTACAGGTGCAGTCCTTACACAGGACGATCATCCCTTAAGCTACGCAAGCAGAACCCTCAATGATCACGAGAAGAAATATTCTACAACTGAAAAAGAACTTCTCGCCATCGTTTGGGCCGTCAATTATTTCCGCCCATATTTATATGGTAGAACCTTCGATCTTCTAACCGATCACCAACCTTTAAAATGGTTATATGATAACATGAGTACAAGTGCAAAAATACGTTCACAGCAGCAAGAACTGAACGACCATTTTCCAATACTAGAGACAGCTATTAATAGATTATCTACACTAATAATTCTAACACATAACAAAACAAAAGAAATCGAGGTAATAAACAATAAACGTAAGACTGACATTAGTGCAGGTGACATTAAAAACAACTTTATGACCGACATATTTCGTAGGTTCCTAAAATCAGGCAAAGAAGGCATTTTTTCTGAATCACCAGACCATATAACAAAAATAACAAAGTGCAACAAAAATTAATAGATATATTCAACACACGTTTAAAATTTTATAAATGCACCCACCATGCAAAGGATATGGCAAGTGAAGAGGAAACATATAGGTATATTGCAAAATACCATAGAAACGAAACAGGACATGCAGGAATAAATGAAAATTACGCAGGACTTAAAAAACTAATATACTTTAACAATTTAAAACGATACATTCAAAAATATATGAACAATTGTGACACATGTAACAGATCAAAATACGACAAAAAGCCAATCAAGCCAAAATTTTACCTAACTGTAACTCCAAGCGACATATCTCAGAAAGTTCACGTAGATATATATATAACCAAAAAACATAGCTTTCTAGCCTTATAGACAAGTTCTCAAAACATGCAGCTGTCTTTTTTCTAGAAGATAGGAACAGTGTTACAATTATAGAGAAGTTATGGTTATACTTTTCTATTAAAGGGAAACCAGAACTAGTGGTTTTGGATAATGAATTCAATTCAGTAAACGTTAAGGAATTTCTTACATTAGAAGGAGTAGAAACTCACTTTACAAAGCCTAACAGTCATACAGGCAATACGGAAATAGAAAGGGTTCATAATACTATGGGAGAAAAACTTAGAGTCTTAGAAACTGAAAATTCTGAGTTGCCAATACAAGAAAGAATCTTTAAATGCATAGAATGGTATAATAAATCCACTCACTCAGTTATAAGCAAAACCTATTGATGTAGTAGAGAGAAAAGTTGATAAAAAAACAAATAAAAAAACTTTTGAAAGAAAATAAAGAAAAGATTATTAACAAACGAAATGAGAAACGCGAATCTTATCAACAAAATCAAGAGGAAGGTTATGTTAAGAACTATGAAGCACTAAGATACAAAGACGAACCTAGATATAGAAAACTCAATTTAGAATACGTACACATATCAAACATTAAAAGACCCACAAAATTCACAGGTCTACTGGACATTAATACTTATAATGATCGCGATACTACACACAGCGAACGGGACGTTAATAATCGAGAAGATAGAAAGCCATGATGGATACACTGAAATAAGTTTAGGTGAAACAGCGCTCATTCATAATTATAACATATTCCTAAATATAATAAAACCTCAACAAATAACAAATATTTTAAACATCTTTGAAGATAATATAAATCAATTAGAAAAAAAACAACCCAAAAATTAAAATTTTTCATGTAAATTCTCTAATAGGAAAATCGGGCTAATTTTAAAAAATTTACATGGACACCACACGGATCTCAGGGCCCTATCACTCCAACAAATTTACAAAAAGGTGTGTCCATCAGTGATACACACGTATATAAAATTTAAAAAAAACCGGATTAATTTTTTTTAAAAATTGTTATGGGGCCCCACGACCACCAAAATTTTTGCCAAAAGTGTTGTCCATCTGAGATACACACGTATATAAAATTTAAAAAAAATCGGGTTAAACTTTTTAAAAAAGAATTTTGGGGCCCAATGACCCTAGGGCCTGGGGTCTCCAAATCGCGTTATTTTTTTTGAAAAAATTTTAAGGGGCCCCACGAACTCGGGGCCCGGGGTCTCAAATTTTTTTACAAAAAGTGTTTTCTATCGGAGATACACGCGTATATAAAAATTAAAGAAAATCGGTTTAATTTTTTTTAAAAATGTTTTTGGGTCCCACAAACCCGGGGCCCGGGGTCTCCAAATTTTTAGAAAAAGTGTTGACCATCAGAAATACACATGTGAACAAAATTTGAAGAAAATCGAGTAAAATTTTGTAAAATTTTGTATGAGAGCCCCCCGACCCCGTCGCCCGAGGGTCCTCAAACAGAAAGTGTTGTCTCCAGAAATACACATGTGTGCAAAATTTCAATAAAATCGGGCTTTGGGAAGTGGTTTAAAATTGATCGCAAGATTCCACGATAGACCGACAGACGACCGACTGCCCACGGGCAAGTGAAGTTAATATAGAGAATTAAAAAAAAAACAACCCATAAAAAATAAAATTGTTCATCTAAATTCTCTAATCGCAGAAATTGATATGGGAGCCCCTCGATCTTGGGTAATTTTTTTTTATTGTAAGGGAAAATCATCGAAAGAGACATTTGACATCAGATGTCAAATTTTAAAATGCTCAGATCATTTTATTCTTACTTACTTACTTCTCACTTAGAGCACGCTCATACTCTGAGAAAATAAGAAACACGAGCATTTTTCTTGAGAACTCTTTGACTGCTCTGAACTAATTTATGAAAACGCCAAATGACAGAACATTGTGAAAACTTGTTGTTCTATTTGTAAGTTGACATCGACAACAAAAAACGACATCAAAAAAATACAAAAAAAAAATTTAGTAAATAAGTAAGTAAGTTGCTGGGTTCATTTGTGCGTGAGCTAAGATTTCTCTCTCTCTCCACCACCAAAACCAAGCAGCGCAGCCTACTGCGCAGCACACACTGCACACAATCATTAAAGTACGACGGTATCTGATCCCACTATGTAATATTTAAAAAATGTATAAGGGCCTTGCGGCCGAACCCGCGGCCCGATCACTACCAAATTTTAAAAAAAGTATTGTTTATTGGGTATTCACATGTGTGTAAATTTTGAAAAAAATCGGGTAATTTTTATTTTAAATTTGTATGGGAGCCCCATGAACTCGGGCCCGATCACTTCCAAATTTATACAGAAAGTTTTATCCATCAAAGATACACATGCGTATAAAATTTGAAGAAAAATGGGTAAATTTTTTAAAAATTTTGTACGGGAACCCCCCGACCCCGCGGCCCGAGGGGCCTCAAATTTTTATAGAAAGTGTTGTCATGGAAGATATACATGTGTGCAAAATTTCAATAAAATCGGGCTGTAGAAAGTGGGTTAAAAATTGATCACAAAATTTGGTGTGCCAGCCAGCCACCCGGCCGGCCGCCACGGACAAGTAAAGTTAATATAGGGAATTTAAAAATAGAAAACAAGGAATTATTAGTGCACAAACTAAATTCACTAAGGACAAAAGTACATACTTTACTACCAAACAGACATAAAAGAGGACTAGCAAATGTTGTAGAAACAGGACTAAAATGGCTCTTCGGGTCAATGGACGACGACGACAGAATAGAAATTGAAGAACATTTAGGTACAATTGACGAAAATAATCATAATATCATATCTAATTTAAACAAGAATATTCAGATTAATAATCATTTCAATGAGACTATTAACAAAATTAAAGAAACCATAGTAATATTTTGACAAGTGAAGAAATTGGAAAATATGACATTGATTTATACAAATTACAGAACCTTAGATTAGGTAGTGCAGAATATTAAGGAGAACAAATTATTTTTGCTATAAAAATCCCGAGAGATATGCTTAAAGTTAAACGCTCAGTTACTACACCAATAACAAATGACAAATTTGAAGAATTCGTATTTAAAAATCAAGAAATTGTAACTATAAATAATATTTCATATGACTTCAATGGAGATGTAAATGAAAGAGAATTAAAAGAATCTAACCTTTGCATTTATCAAAACAATTGCCTTAAAATTAGGAATAAAAACCTGAAATCATGGAAATTCATTCAAATTCATTGTTACTTAAAAATCAAAATAAAACTATATTAACAAGTTCATGTGACGAAAGAAAGTAATATTAGAATAAGAAATAAAACCTACTATGGCAAAGAAGATTTCATAAAAATTTCATAATAGAAACAAATAGAGATCAAACTAATGATACTTTTTTTTTTTATAGAGACTTATTGCCAAGGGATGACTATCTGAATGACTTACGTCACAGCAATAAGTTGGGCTAAGCCCTTTATTAAATTCAAAATAAAATAAAAATCGAAATTCCTCACGTTTGTAGCCGGTTTCAATTTATTTTCTCAAAATTCTCCCTGATTCATTGAAAAAGCAATACGAAAAACGAACACGAATTTAGAACGACGCGAGTCCAAATTCTTTTATCAATGAATCATGGTCAGGGAAAACTACAAAAAACCTTGACCAAGAAAATATTACAAATATTTAAAAAATATAAAAAATACTGATAAACAATTTTTTTTTTATATATATATATATTAAGAAACAACTTATGAATACTTTAACCATCATCCTTCAAGAAGTTGTTAACGGCTAATTTGAACGCCTGCAGATTATAAGATTCTGGAAACACGTGTTCGACCAATTGATTCCACATCGAAGAGACTCTCGGAAAAAAGGAGGATTTAAAGTGTTGGGTTCTACATGAAAAAAGTTTTAAGGCAAATTTATGTTGATTGCACCTTAAAAGAGTGTTTACGTTACTGAGAAAAGGCCCAGGAACTAGAGAACGGGTTTCTAAAGAACATTTACCGTTGTAAAATTTATAGAAAACAGATAAAGCTCCTACATTTCGTCTGTGCTCCAAAGTATCAAGAGACGAAGTAATGGTTACATCGTTTATCAAACGGATAACTCTATTCTGAACACCATCAAGATGAACCAAATGCGATCCTGGAGCACCACCCCACACATATGAATTAAATTCTAAAATGGGTCTAACATAAGATTTATATAATCTTAACACTTCAGAGGGAGTGAAGTAGAAGTTATAACGTCTTATGAATCCTAAACATTGGCTAGCTCTTTTTGAAATTTCATAAATATGTTCTTTCCAGGAAAGATCACTTGATACTTTTAAACCTAACAACTTAAGTGAATCAGATCTCGCAATAGAGGTACCATTAATAACAGGAGAAACATAATGTTGAGTTGTCTTCTGAGGAAAAAGGCAAGACTGGAATTTATTTGGGTTAAATTCTACTCTGTTAGAAATGCCCCAATCAAGAATGATTTGAATATTAGACAGAATAGTCAAATTCATTAATTCACGCGAACCATTCAAGCGAGAATTGCATTCTTTTTAATTGACAAACTCAATGGAGGCCGATAGTGTTGTATCATCAGCAAATGAATGGATATCACAGGTTGTAGAAGACAACGGGTCGTTGATATATATCAAGAAGAGCGTGGGAGACAAGGATGATCCTTGAGGCACGCCAGCATTGATCCCATGTGAATCTGAAAATATACCATTTAATACAACTTTTATTTTACGGTTCCATAAATAATTCTCAATCCATGTAATGAGAGAGGAGTGTAAATTCAGCGCACGAATCTTATTATTAAGACAATCATGCCATATTCTATCAAAAGCTTTAGCAATATCTAAGGAAACAACGCTTGATTCACCTAGGTTTTCAATGCTTCGCTTCAAACAATGAGTCATGCACGTCATTAGTTCGCCTGAAGATCGATTTTTACGAAATCCATACTGCACATCGTATAAAAGAACATTCGAATTCAGATAGTTCATTAGTCTGAAATTAACGATAGATTCTATTACCTTTACACTTACATTTGATGACCTAGTAATAAAACAAGTAGAAAATATGGAAGCAATAGAGGAACTTAATTTTCATAAGAAAAAAATATATGTTGTAATCGCATCTTTGGTAATTGTAATTTTTTGTATATCCTTATTCCTTTTAATTTTTTAAAAATATAAATCAATCAAAGTAACAATTAACAATGAGACTCAGGAGAGTCTACACTCAAAGGGGGGGGGGGGGGGGGTTATGTCGATCTCGCCGCCACAACACACTTATGGCATTCCAATAAATTGGATGACATAAATTATGAAATTGCAACGTAAAGCATAAAAGTAAAGTTAAAAATAAAAAACAACCCATAAAAATTAAAATTTTTCATCTAAATTCTCTAATCGCAGGAATTGTTATGTGAACCCCTCGATCCTGGGTAATTTTTTTAATTGTAGGAGAAAATCATCGAAAGAGACATTTAACATCAGATGTCAAACTTGGAAATGCTCAGATCATTTTATTCTGAGAACTTAGAGCACGCTCATACTCTGAGCAAATAAGAACCACGAGCATTTTTCTTGAGAACTCTTTGACTGCTTTGAACTAATTTATAAAAACGCCAAATGACAGAATATTGTGAAAACTTGTGGTTCTATCTGTAAGTTGATATAGACAACAAAAAACGACATCAATAAAAATACAATTCAGTAAATAAGTAAGTAAGTTGAATTAAACATAAAACATTTATGTCTCGGTCAATTTGCTGGGTTCATTTGTGCGTGAGCTAAGATTTCTCTCTCTCTCCACTACAAAAACCAAGCAGCGCAGCCGACTGCGCAGCACACACCGCACACAGTCATTTAAGTACGACGGTATCTGATGCCACATATGATATTTAAAAAAATGTATAAGGGCCTTGCGGCTGAACCCGGGGCCCAATCACTACATAATTTTAGAAAAAGTATTTTTTATTGGGTATACACATGTGTGAAAATATCGGGTAATTTTTATTTTAAACTTATCCGGGACCCGATCACTTCCAAATTTTCAAAGAAAGTATTGTCACTGGAAATACACATGTGTACAAAATTTCAGGAAAATCGGGCTTTAGGAAGTGCGTTAAAAATTGATAATTAAAAAAAAAATTGTATGGGAGCCCCCCGACCCCTGAGCACGATCGCTTCAAAAATTTTACAAAAAGTTTTGTCCATCGGAGATACACATTTGTATAAAATTTAAAAAAAATCGGGAAAAGCGGCCTCAAATTTTAATAGAATAGAATAAAAATAGATAGTATTGTCACCGGAAATATACATGTGTGCAAAATTTCAATAAAATTGGGCTTTGGGAAGTGGGTTAAAAATTTATCAGAAAATCTGACCAGCCAGCCAGCCAGCCACGTGCACGCGAAGTTAATATAGAGAATTTAAAAAAAACGGAACTGAAATTTAAACAGAATTTCAACATAATGCAAAAAACTAGAGTTCAACTGAGTTCTTCAAACTCAATTGAAAAAACACAAATGTAATTTAAGCCAAATTGCAACATAAAGAAAAAAAGTAAAGTTCAACTGAGTTCTTCAAACTCAATTGAAAAAATAGAAATATAGTTCGAACCGAATTGCAATGCAAACAATTAACTTTAAGGTATTGTTAAAGCATTAACAAGAATGTAAAATTAGTCTTAAGATTCAATTAGTAAAATAAAGTCGATTCCTGGTAAACGTAGAAAAAACGGAATACAGACCACAATAATTCACGCTCATCTCAGGCTCACATGCACGCATCGCTCAGGAGTCACGCCCACTCATCGCTCAGGAGTCACGATGATCTCAGGCTAACGCATCGCTCAGGGTACACGATCATCTCAGGCTAAGGCATCGCTCAGTGCGCACGCTCAGGATTGACGCTCGTCAAAGGCTAACGCCTCGCTCAGGATTGACGCTCGTCAAAGGCTAACTCATCGCTCAGGATTTACGCTCGTCAAAGGCTAACGCATCGCTCAGGATTTACGATCGTCCCAGACTCACGTTAAATTATAGGTAATAAGAAAAGGAAGGAAAATAAAGAAAATACTTTGAAGAGTCCCAAAAATAGAAATTTTTTTGTAACGACCCCTTGCCTCAGAACCCTGGTCACGCTGAATTTACCCCGGCTGGGAAAACTCCGTTACAATTGGAGCCCGAGAAGGGACACTTCGAACTCAACGTATCAACCGAACAACAATAGCAACAGGCACAGCAGCAACGAAGTCGACAACAGAAGCGAATTCAACAGCAGCAGCAGAGTCAGCATAAGTATTGGCAACAGATGTAGTACCAGTAGCGGACGCAGCAAGATTAACGGGGAGTACAATTATAGATGCCCCGTTATTAGAACTAGATAGTGAAGCGCAAGTATCTTTCCGCCGAAGTAACGAGGGAGTGTGAAGAACAAAATTCTTGTGGCCGAATTTTGTTCACACAAAACATGCCATATAGTTTTTTCTCCAAATCCGGGTGCAACCTGTACCCACGCAGTGCAACCACCAAACGTAATGAAAATAAAACAGCCAAAACAACATCACGCCACCGGATTGACCAATCACAGCGCAGCAAGCTATATAGAATTTTTGCTACGCAAAAAGGTATAAAAAGGCGAGCATGCAGTCAGTCTCTTAGTCTCCTTTTTGTGCTGTTCGGATCACGCGGTGGTAAGTCATTATTAATAAAACTATTTCACTGACATTCGCTGCCGACGTCACTCGTACGACGCAACATCGCTGTGTGGGTTCCCTACAGGTTGTTACGTTGGTACATCCAGCATATCGCTGCCGACTTCTATCTCTGCTTCAGTCATTCGTACGACGTAACTTCGCTGTGTGGGTTCCCTTCAGGTTGTTACGTTGGTACATCCAGGATATCGCTGCCGACGTCTTTCTCTGCTTCCGTCTTTCGTACGACGTAACTTCGCTGTGTGTATTCCCTACGGGTTGTTACGACGGTACATCCAGCATATCGCTGCCGACGTTTTCCTCTGCTTTCGTCATTCGTACGACGTAACTTCGCTGTGTGGATTCCTTACGGGTTGTTACGCCGGTACATCCAGCATATCGCTGCCGACGTTTTCTCTGCTTCCGTCATTCGTACGACGTAACTTCGCTGTCTGGATTCCCTACGGGTTGTTACGCCGGCAAATCCAGCATATCACTGCCGACGTTTTTCTCTGCTTCCGTCATTCGTACGACGTAACTTCGCTGTGTGGACTCCATACGAGTTGTTACGCCGGTACATCTAACATCCAGGTACATTGCTGCTGACGACATTCGCTGCATTCGTATTTTTCTTGAGAACTCTTTGACTGCTTTGACCTAATTTATAAAAACGCCAAATGACAGAATATTGTGAAAACTTGTGGTTCTATCTGTAAGTTGATATCGACAACAAAAAGTTGATATCGACGTAACTTCGCTGTGTGGACTCCATACGAGTTGTTACGCCGGTACATCTAACATCCAGGTACATTGCTGCTGACGACATTCGCTGCATTCGCATTTTTCTTGAGAACTCTTTGACTGCTTTGACCTAATTTATAAAAACGCCAAATGACAGAATATTGTGAAAACTTGTGGTTCTATCTGTAAGTTGATATCGACAACAAAAAACGACATCAATAAAAATACAATTCAGTAAATAAGTAAGTAAGTTGAATTAAGCATAAAACATTTATGTCTCGTTCCATTTGCTGGGTTCATTTGTGCGTGAGCTAAGATTTCTATCTCTCTCCACTACAAAAACCAAGCAGCGCAGCCGACTGCGCAGCAAACACCGCACACAGTCATTTAAGTACGACGGTATCTGATGCCACATATGATATTTACAAAAATGTATAAGGGCCTTGCGGCCGAACCCGGGGCCCAATCACTACCAAATTTTAGAAAAAGTATTGTTTATTGGGTATACACATATGTGAAAAAATCGGGTAATTTTTATTTTAAATTTACCCGGGGCCCGATCACTTCCAAATTTTAAAAGAAAGTATTGTCACCGGAAATACACATGTGCACAAAATTTCAGGAAAATCGGGCTTTAGGAAGTGCGTTAAAAATTGATAATTAAAAAAAAAATTTTATGGGAGCCCCCCGACCCCGGAGCACGATCGCTTCAAAAATTTTACAAAAAGTTTTGTCCATCGGATATACACATTTGTATAAAATTTTAAAAAAAATCGGGAAAAATTTTGTAAAATATTTGTATGGGAGCCCCCCGACCACGAGGTCCAAGCGGCCTCAAATTTAAATAAAATAGAATAGAAATATATAGTATTGTCACCGGAAATATACATGTGTGCTGTTAATTATCTCGTTTGATAATAGATATAAGAAATCTTATTTAAATCTTCTAGTACCTCAATCAGAAGATCTTTGTAGAGTGTTAAATATATCTTCTGGTACATAAACCAGAAGATCTTCGAAGTTTATTTGAGTTCTAACTATGGCACTTGAACCGAGTTAGATTTGTGTATGTGTTTGAACAACGGCACTTCAACCGAGTTCAACGTAGACTATGAGTTGTTTGAACAACGGCACTTTAACCGAGTTCAATCGTAGAAATGAGTTTTTGTTTGAACAACGGTACTTCAACCGAGTTCAATCGTCGAAATAAATGACATAAATGAATAAAAGACAAGAGATTCGTCTGCTATACTCATTACAACTAACTTTATTAACCAAATTAACGTGCTTATATACTAAAATAACGTGAGAAAATTGTAATATAAAAAATGCAACTTAGGAACTATCAAAACATTAGAATAAATGACAAATATAAGATACGTGACAAAATGCAAAATAAATGTATTTCGCGTAACAAGAAGACACAACTCGTACCAGACTATTCGCAAGGCAGCACATCCAAAAAAAACTGTATTGCACCTCAGCATGTGCCATTGCACTTACTCGCGCATCCACCTGTGACCGTGAAATAGAGATTCTAATTACAGAACTCGTTGATCGTAGGTTGACTGCGGTGCACACAATCTGGTAATTTGAATTGTGTCAACTGTTTTGCTGACTACATGTCTAGAGGAGTTTAAACATTCTCCCCCGCGTTGAATGGTAATTCAAAATAACTATCTTTTAAACATGAATGGTAAAGTCCTGATTTTTTCTCTGTCTGGGTTGCGGAACTGGGCCCTTTGTCCGATTTATGTAATGGTGACATTTTCGCCATAAGAACAGGCATGCGATAGTAATGACGAGTCCTAATGCCATATAACTGATGATAAAGTGGTGAATAGTATTGGTCTTGACTTGATGTGGCAATTCTATGAGTTCATGAGCTTTAACGAGCTCATGCAAGGCCATTAGTTCCTGTAGTTGTGGTTTGTATTGATCAATCGTTTCAAATACTGGTGGAGATGGTCTTAGTGGTGACATTTCCGATAGCTTGCCGTAACTTGAGTAGGAGGTGGCGATGCTGCTTGGATAGACATGATGCCCTTGTATAGTGACGACATCTTGTTTTACCACACAATGTGGCTCCAACTGCAGTAACCCAGAACCGTCTAGGTCGATTTGAGACATTTCGCTGCCACAGATTATGTTGACTCTTGATTTTGATTTCATTGCGTAGATCCATTTGTTTGGGTGATTCAATTGGATCCATACGGGGCTGTTTGCCACTTCTCTAATTTCGCAGTCTTGTTGCGTAAGATTGTTGAAAAGATGAATTTCACGGGAACAAAATTCAGCGCCTTTATGATATATTGGCTGTAACGCTGTACATAGATACGCCTTTTTCACTAGTTTGCAAGCTGCTAACTCAGATTCTGACAGTGGAGAGTAATGATCTCTGGCTGCGTTGATTGCCATATACGTCGTGCATGGATTGATCGCCAAAAGTGTTCTGTTTGCCATAGTTTGGATTGGGATTATCTTGTAGAGATTAAACTGATCTTGGTTTATGAGAGGCAAGGTAATTTTGAAGATAACGTGGTTGCTGCTAATTCCTCCCTTTACAGACATCAGTTTATAGACCTGCAGCAGATCTTTCTGATCTACAGGTAGCTGTCTTGATACTGGAAGATGCTGCTTTATTTTCAATAACTCTTGACTAAGTTGTGATGGTGAAAGCAGCAAGGGATGAAGCTTTCCATGGTGTGTATCTGCTAAGGCATCGAGCATTGATGATTGGATTCGGTATAAATTGGATGACATGATCGCCATTTGAAGAGCGAGCGATGTGAAAAGCTGGAAGATTTTTATCTGATGAATTCCTAATTCGTTATCTATGGTTCTGTTAATTAGTGACTTAACTCGATTGTCAAAAGACTTGAATTTTTTCTCTGTTGCCAGTTGATCTCGTTTCATGATGTTTAATGTTGAGTCAATTATCGAGGTTTGATTTGCGTAAAGTATTTTTAAATAATTTTCATTTTCCTGAACTGTGCTAATCGTCAGAGACATTTGTTCTGCGTATTCTGAATCCAGCACTCCAAAAAGCGCATTTGCAACGTGTCCGATGATGTTAACAGCGCCTCTTTTTGTTCTGGTTAAGAACAGGCTGTTGTCTAGTCGAAGTTCCCCCTCAGTGTGCTCGAAGATATTGATGGTTTCACTGCACATCTCCTTTTGCTGCATCTGTTGGCATAGATGACGTAATGCACGTGTACCGTTGACGAAAGTTTCCATCTCTGTCCAATAGGGTTTGAGATCGTAATATATTATTAGGTCCCATTCTGTTGTGATAAAATTTACGGCTCCTATATTGTCGAAGTGTATGCCAGGATGTGGACTCAGAGTTTCTACCCTGATGGGATTACTGAGAGCTACTGGTAGCATCAAGAAAGCAATAAGCATTGTTGTAATTAGGGCTCCATGAGACAACTTTAATTTTTTGTGTGACTGTTTTGAGCCATCATTGACGCTTGGGTTTTTCTTCTTTTCCTTTCCTTTTGCTAGGATATGTTCATCATCGTCCTTTTGTTTTGGGTCGTCCTGTTTATTGCCGATTTCTGTTGTTACTGATGATTTAGTATCAACCGGCAGAGGTGCCAAACGATGAATAGCTCGTCGTATAACTCCCTTTGATGTTTGAATATCTGCTACGCGGACCAAACCATCATCGCCCGGATAGGTGTTAATGATTCGACCAAGCGGCCATTTCATAACAGGTAGATTGTCGTCCTTTATAACAACCATCGTGTCTGGTTTGACGTTTTGGCACTGTTCTTTCCACTTGTACCTGCATTGAAGTTCGTTCAAATATTCCCTTGACCACCGGTTCCAAAAGTCCTGTTTGATTTGTTGTATCTGTTTCCATCGCTTTGATAGACTGATGTTTGCTGGTTGGCTCCCTTGATCGACTTGAGCTGTCAGTGGCTCACCAATTAAGAAGTGTCCTGGTGTAAGGGCTGCTAAATCTGCTGGATCTTCTGACATAGGCGTGATTAGTCGAGAGTTCAGGATGGCCTCGATTTCTATGATGGATGTTTCTAACTCCTCATACGTAAGAGATGCCGTTGAGACACTTCTAAGAAGCAGATGTTTGGCTGACTTTACTGCGGCTTCCCACAGCCCTCCGAAGTGTGGTGCTCTTGGTGGAATTGTATGGAATGTTATTTTTTTGTTACTACAAATTTTCGATATTTGAGTTCGAGCACGTTCAGAATATACAGCTTCCTCAAGTTCCACGAGCTGATTACGTGCTCCTACAAAATTGGTAGCATTGTCGCTGTATAGGTTTTGACAGTACCCTCTTCTGCCAATGAAACGTTTTAAGGCGCCGATGAAGGTGTCAGTTGTCAAGTCACTAGCAAGTTCCATGTGGACAGACTTTGTCGCAAAACAGCAGAATATGGCAATGTATGCCTTTTGGGGCCTCTTACCTCTTATTTTATAATGGATCCAGATGGGTCCACAAAAATCTACTCCTGAGTGAATGAATGGTCTTGCTGGTTGGACTCTTGTGGATGGTAAGTTGCCCATTATTTGAGAAAATAGCTTTGGTTTGGCCCTTGCGCACTTAAGACAATGCTGAACGACTGATCGTGTTAGTTATTAGTTTTCCTTTTAATGGCCAAAATCTCTGCCTCAAATGGGCTAGCGTTGTTTGTGGTCCGCAATGCATATTCCCTTCATGCACTGATTGAGCTATCAACTTAGTGATAGGGTCGGCGTATGGCAGAAGCATTTGGTGTTTGGCATCATATGTTAAATTAGATGATTGAATCCGTCCACCGACCCGGATTATTCCGTTGTTATCTAGGAACGGTGATAACCCTTTGATCGTACTGCTATTGCTGACTTCTCCGTGCCTTTTTAGCTGTGCACTCGCATCTTTGAAATCTACCTGTTGAATGGTGCGTACAACGGTAAACAAGGCGTCATCCAATTCTCTTGGTGTGAGAAGTATTTGGGTGGCACGAGCGTCACTGCGGCTCTTGGTGTAGTTGGTGAATCTTTTTATGTAGCCGACAATGTGGAGTAGTCTCTTAAAGCTATTTCCATGATTAATTTTATACAACCAGTCATCGCTAACTTGTGTTGTCGCAGTGACCTGTAGTACATGTGCCTTTGGAGGTTTTCTTTCTGGGTCGTCTAGAGCCTTAGAGTATGGCAGCGGCCAAAGTGATTCCTTTCCATGAAGAAAAAGGGGCCCGTAGAACCATATGCTACTTGCTGCTATCCTTTTGGGTGCTAATCCCCGTGATAATATGTCTGCAGGATTGTCCTTAGATGCTACATGATGCCATTGTTGAGCTGAAGAATTTTCTTGAATTTTTTTCACCCTATTAGCGACAAATATTTCTTGCTTCTTTGCTCCTTTATTTGCCAGTCCAGTCTTAGAATTTATCCAGCACAGAACGATCTCCGAATCGGACCAAAAGAACGTTGGAATTTCTTCGAAGAGTAATTCCTTTTTGACTCGCAAGGATAATTCAGTTGCTAGTAGCGCTGCACACAGTTCCAGACGGGGTATAGTCTGACGTTGAAGTGGGGCCACTCTTGATTTTGCGCAGAGTAACCGGACGAGGACTCTTCCTTCTTTGTCGATAGAGCGCAGGTAGACCGCTGCACCATAGGCCTTTTCAGAAGCATCAGCAAAGGTGTGTAGCTGTATTGTTTTTGGAACTTCATGTTCAAAGACGTGACGAGGAACACGAACGTTGTCAAGTAATTTCAAGATGTTACGGAATTATGTCCATTTGCTGTGCAATTCCATTGGAAGAGCTTCATCCCATTGAAATTTAAGTTCCCAGAGATTTTGGGCAAATATTTTTGCCGTGACCACTACTGGAGCCATGAGTCCAAGTGGATCGAACAAACGAGCCAGATCTGAGCTAACGATCCGTTTCGTGACACGGTCGTTGTTATTCCAATTTGCCCGCATGCAGAAGTGGTCGGTTTTAGGTAGCCAAGATAAACCCAACGTTTTGATAGCATTTTCTGCTCTTGAATCGAAGTTCAGATCTAATTCCTTATCTTCTGGCGAAATTCCTTCCAACAGTTGTGGATGATTTCCACACCATTTTCGCAAGTTGAAACCAGCTCCCTTTAGAATTATATTTAGTTGTCGTTGTATTTCCTTAGCGCTTGCAAGACTATCAGATCCTGACATTCCGTCATCTACGCAGAAATTTTTTAGCAGTGTCTGTGATCCGAGTGGATGACTGGTAATGTTTTCTTGTCCCAATCGCTGTAAACACTTTGTGGCCAGGTATGGCGCAGATCTGGTTCCATATGTAACTGTTGATAGCTGATAACATCGCAGGGTTTCCTTCGGGCGGGTTCTCCACAGGATCAATTGATAGTTTTGGTCTTCTGGCTGGATAAGAATTTGCCGGTACATCTTTTCAATGTCAGTGGTGAAGACAAATCTCGGTAGACGAAAGCGTAATAAGATGGAGAACAGGTCACTTTGCACAGTCGGCCCTGTATACAGTAGGTCGTTGAGTGAATACCCGGTGGAAGTTGTGCTTGATGCATCGAAGACTACTCGTAGTTTAGTCGAGCTGCTGTCGGGCTTTAGGACACAGTGGAAGAAAATAGTGGGGTGATGGAAGGTTATGTAAGTTCAGTTCTTTCATGTGGCCCAGTGCGAGGTACTCCTCCATAAAATTAGAATATTGAGACCTTAGCTGCTGATCTTTGGAAAACCTTTTTTCCATAGCAACAAACCGATTGAGAGCGATCTGCTTGGATTCACCTAGACATTTTGGATCATCCTGGAATGGTAGTGCTACAATAAAACGGCCCGTTTTGTCCTTCATAACTGACTGGTTAAACTGAAGTTGACATTGCTTCTCGGCGACGGTTGCGCTGGCTTCCAGTGGGCCTACTTCTTCCAATTTCCAAAATTTTTCAAGTAATTGACTAGTTTTCATTTCATCAGTGACACAGTTAATACCACAAGTTGCTGATTTAAATTGACCAATTCCAGCCCTTCCCATGACTATCCATCCAAATACTGTGTTTTGTAGCGTAGGTAGATTATCAGCTAGTTTAATCTGACCAATTGACATTAATTGCGAATAAAGTTCAGCTCCCAGTAATATGTCAATTTTTCCTGGTGCAATAAACTGTGGATCAGCAAGCTTGATGTTTTTGGGAATATGCCATTTATCAATAGCCAGAGTCTGCGACGGTTGTGGCGGAACGATTTGAGGTAGGATAAAGGCTTCCATTCTTGTGCCGAATCCGTTTAGTTTGGAGAATAGTTTGACGTTTATTCTTCGAGTTGATTCTCGCTTCCCTTGTCCAATTCCTTGAATAACCATCTTGTCGAAGCTTGTGGCCGCCTTAAGACGGTTGATAGTACGCTCCGTTATAATATTAACTTGAGACCCAGAGTCTAAAAGTGCACGGCATTCCAGTTCGTAGCCTTCGTTGGTTACCAGCTTTACTATTGCAGTGCCCAACAGTGTATAACTATGGTATTTTTGGTCATCGCAGGCTGCTAATGTCATTGACGTACCTTGTGGGTTAACAGCTGTCACAGTTTCTTCCTTCTGTTTATAGTCCGACTGTAGGTGTAACATAGTGTGATGCTTTTGGTTACACTTAAAACAGTTCCGGTCACGGCATTTAGCCGACCCATGCCCAGATTGCAGGCAATTGATGCAGAGGTTGTTTCTTTTTACGAAATTGAAACGCTCAGGTTGATCCCACTTCTTGAAAGTATTACAATAGTAAAGCTGATGACGTTGTTTACATGCGATTCAGGTATCTTGCTTACTTGTTGAAACAACTGATGTTGCTGATCTAGGGCCTGCAGTGTTTGTTCCCAACGCCTCTAACGACTGGAAACGTTTTTCAATGAACCTTAAGAATTGATCGATGACAGGAGGCTCTCTTGGATTTGATAAGGACTGTTCAAAAAGAATATGTGTTGAACGATCCAGTTTTTTGATTAGTAAGTGGATTAACAATGGGTCCCATCCATCTGTACTAACTCCTAGGTTTTGTAATCCTAATAGGCATTCCTTGGTGATGTCATGCAATGTCTTGAGGTTGGATGCGGATGAGTTGCCGTTGGCATGACTTGGCTGTGACATAAGCCTGTTGATCCACGTAGCAACAAGAACTCTTTTGTTGTTGTAGCGTTCTTGAAGTATTTGCCAAGCGGCGTTGTAGTTTTCTTGTGATTATGAAAAGTGCCTCACAAGTCGTTCTGCTTCACCGGTCAAGTTGGCTTTCAAATACCACATCTTTTGACAATTTGGTATTTGTTGTTTGTGGACCAATTCCAAAAACAGATCGTGAAATTGGCGCCACTTTAGATAATCCCCGTCATATTTGGGGAGGGTGAGCTTCGGTAGTGATGGCATTGGTAATGCCTGGTTGAAGCCTTGTTGATCACATGTAGTATTCTGGTTCAGGAGTGGTAGGTTCTCCAACCTTGTCGATAATAAAATAAGGCGATGTTGAACTTCAACCTCAAGGTCGTTGTAACATTGACAGTCGTACCCTGCAGTAACTGGATCATCCGACAATTCCCATATTGTCCGATCATACTCTTGGACTTCGTTCCATTGTTTCGTAATGGCAGTTAAGTGGAACTGATACAACGATTTGGAACCTGGTTCGTCGGAGATGCTGTTTAGTAATCTTCGAAGGCTTGCAACTCCTCGTCGTTGGCCTCTTATTGCCTTATGCATGGCGTCGTCGGTAGGATTATCTGGAGTAGATTTCTTGTCCTTGGGTTGTGTCCCACCTTGATTGCGTGTTTGTGAGTCGGCGGATGTGCCTGCTCCGCTAGTGGCGTCTTGTTTGTCTGTTGTGGCATGCAACTCTTGTGCCTTTTCCAGAAAATAAGTTACATGCTGTTCGTATGCTGTCTTTATCTTATGATAATAATCTTCCGTGAAGTACGCATGCGCTAAATCCACTCCAGGAAGTCCTCGTATCTTCGAGTCTAGCTCCTCGAATTTAGCCCAAGCGTTTTGAAGGCGACGACTCCTTTCAGCATAATAAGATGCATCTTTCCGAGTCGCCGAATCCTTCCGATAATTTGTTATTATCCGCTGCACATCTCCGCCAGCAGCGGATTGCAACTCGGCTAAGGTGTCTAAGTCAGTCATAATCAAGTGTTTCACCTGATCACGTCGGGGTCACCAATGTTAATTATCTCGTTTGATAATAGATATAAGAAATCTTATTTAAATCTTCTAGTACCTCAACCAGAAGATCTTTGTAGAGTGTTAAATATATCTTCTGGTACATAAACCAGAAGATCTTCGAAGTTTATTTGAGTTCTAACTATGGCACTTGAACCGAGTTAGATTTGTGTATGTGTTTGAACAACGGCACTTCAACCGAGTTCAACGTAGACTATGAGTTGTTTGAACAACGGCACTTTAACCGAGTTCAATCGTAGAAATGAGTTTTTGTTTGAACAACGGTACTTCAACCGAGTTCAATCGTCGAAATAAATGAAAGACAAGAGATTCGTCTGCTATACTCATTACAACTAACTTTATTAACCAAATTAACGTGCTTATATACTAAAATAACGTGAGAAAATTGTAATATAAAAAATGCAACTTAGGAACTATCAAAACATTAGAATAAATGACAAATATAAGTGACAAAATGCAAAATAAATGTATTTCGCGTAACAAGAAGACACAACTCGTACCAGACTATTCGCAAGGCAGCACTTCCAAAAAAAACTGTATTGCACCTCAGCATGTGCCATTGCACTTACTCGGCGCATCCACCTGTGACCGTGAAATAGAGATTCTAATTACAGAACTCGTTGATCGTAGGTTGACTGCGGTGCACACAATCTGGTAATTTGAATTGTGTCAACTGTTTTGCTGACTACATGTCTAGAGGAGTTTAAACATGTGCAAAATTTCAATAAAATTGGGCTTTGAGAAGTGGGTTAAACAGCCACACACCCAGCCAGCCACCCAGCCACCCAGCCAGCCAGCCACCTGCATGCGAAGTTAATATAGAGAATTTAAAAAAAAGGAACTGTAATTTAAACCGAATTTTAACATAATGCAAAAAAAATCGAGAATTTAAAAAAACGGAACTGTAATTTAAACCGAATTTCAACATAATGCAAAAAACTAGAGTTCAACTGAGTTCTTCAAACTCAATTGAAAAAACACAAATGTAATTTAAGCCAAATTGCAACATAAAGAAAAAAAGTAAAGTTCAAGTGAGTTCTTCAAACTCAATTGAAAAAATGGAAATATAGTTCGAACCGAATTGCAATGCAAACAATTAACTTTAAGGTATTGTTAAAGCATTAACAAGAATGTAAAATTAGTCTTAAGATTCAATTAGTAAAATAAAGTCGATTCCTGGTAAACGTAGAAAATTGTTGTTTTTTTTTTCAAACGGAATACAGACCACAATAATTCACGCTCATCTCAGGCTCACATGCACGCATCGCTCAGGAGTCACGATGATCTCAGGCTAACGCATCGGTCAGGGTACACAATCATCTCAGGCTAAGGCATCGCTCAGTGCGCACGCTCAGGATTGACGCTCGTCAAAGGCTAACGCCTCGCTCAGGATTGACGCTCGTCAAAGGATAACTCATCGCTCAGGATTTACGCTCGTCAAAGGCTAACGCATCGCTCAGGATTTACGATCGTCCCAGACTCACGTTAAATTATAGGTAATAAGAAAAGGAAGGAAAATAAAGAAAATACTTTGAAGAGTCCCAAAAATAGAATTTTTTTTGTAACGACCCCTTGCCACAGAACCCTGGTCACGCTGAGTTTACCCCGGCTGGGAAAACTCCGTTACAATTGGAGCCCGAGCAGGGACACTTCGACAACAGTAACCCAACCACAAAACCAACAACGGCAGCACGATCACAACAGCGTGCGCAACAACAAAAGCCACAAGGTAAAAGATGCAACAACAATGATCACAGCAGCAAAAATTGTTCACCAACAACCACCGATGCAGCAAATGAAATGCCAGTTAATCTGGAGAACAACAGAGTGCACTAGAAGTATTATACAACAACGAGCACTGCATCAGAACTCAACGTATCAACCGAACAACAATAGTAACAGGCACAGCAGCAACGAAGTCGACAGCAGAAGCGAATTCAACAGCAGCAGCAGAGTCAGCATAAGTATTGGCAACAGATGTAGTACCAGTAGCGGACGCAGCAAGATTAACGGGGAGTGCAATTATAGATGCCCCGTTATTAGAACTAGATAGTGAAGCGCAAGTGTCTTTCCGCCGAAGTAACGAGGGAGTGTGAAGAACAAAATTCTTGTGGCCGAATTTTGTTCACACAAAACATGCCATATAGTTTTTTCTCCAAATCCGGGTGCAACCTGTACCCACGCAGTGCAACCACCAAACGTAATGAAAATAAAACAGCCAAAACAACATCACGCCACCGGATTGACCAATCACAGCGCAGCAAGCTATTTAGAATTTTTGCTACGCAAAAAGGTATAAAAGGGCGAGCATGCAGTCAGTCTCTTAGTCTCCTTTTTGTGCTGTTCGGATCACGCGGTGGTAAGTCATTATTAATAAAACTATTTCACTGACATTCGCTGCCGACGTCACTCGTACGACGCAACATCGCTGTGTGGGTTCCCTACAGGTTGTTACGTTGGTACATCCAGCATATCGCTGCCGACTTCTATCTCTGCTTCCGTCATTCGTACGACGTAACTTCGCTGTGTGGGTTCCCTTCAGGTTGTTACGTTGGTGCATCTAGGATATCGCTACCGACGTCTTTCTCTGCTTCCGTCTTTCGTACGACGTAACTTCGCTGTGTGGATTCCCTACAGGCTGTTATGCTGGTACATCCAGCATATATCTGCCGACGTTTTCCCCTGCTTCCGTCATTCGTACGACGTAACTTCGCTGTGTGGATTCCCTACGGGTTGTTACGCTGGCACATCCAGCATATCGCTCCCAACGTTTTCCTCTGCTATCGTCATTCTTACGACGTAACTTCGCTGTGTGGATTCCTTACGGGTTGTTACGCCGGTACATCCAGGATATCGCTGCCGACGTCTTTCTGTGCTTCCGTCATTCGTACGACGTAACTTCGCTGTGTGGATTCTCTACGGGTTGTTACGCCGGCAAATCCAGCATATCACTGCCGACGTTTTTCTCTGCTTCCGTCATTTGTACGACGTAACTTCGCTGTGTGGACTCCATACGAGTTGTTACGCCGGTACATCTAACATCCAGGTACATCGCTGCTGACGACATTCGCTGCATTCGCATTTTTCTTGAGAACTCTTTGACTGCTTTGAACTAATTTATAAAAACGCCAAATGACAGAATATTGTGAAAACTTGTGGTTCTATCTGTAAGTTGATATCGACAACAAAAAACGACATCAATAAAAATACAATTCAGTAAATAAGTAAGTAAGTTGAATTAAGCATAAAACATTTATGTCTCGTTCCATTTGCTGGGTTCATTTGTGCGTGAGCTAAGATTTCTCTCTCTCTCCACTACAAAAACCAAGCAGCGCAGCCGACTGCGCAGCAAACACCGCACACAGTCATTTAAGTACGACGGTATCTGATGCCACATATGATATTTACAAAAATGTATAAGGGCCTTACGGCCGAACCCGGGGCCCAATCACTACCAAATTTTAGAAAAAGTATTGTTTATTGGGTATACACATGTGTGAAAAAAAATTTTTTTTTATGGGAGCCCCCCGACCCCGGAGCACGATCGCTTCAAAAATTTTACAAAAAGTTTTGTCCATCGGAGATACACATTTGTATAAAATTTAAAAAAAAATCGGGAAAAATTTTGTAAAATATTTGTATGGGAGCCCCCCGACCACGAGGTCCAAGCGGCCTCAAATTTAAATAGAATAGAATAGAAATATATAGTATTGTCACCGGAAATATACTTGTGTGCAAAATTTCAATAAAATTGGGCTTTGGGAAGTGGGTTAAAAATAGATCAGAAAATCTGACCAGCCAGCCACACACCCAGCCAGCCACCCAGCCACCTAGCCAGCCAGCCACGTGCATGCGAAGTTAATATAGAGAATTTAAAAAAAAAGGAACTGTAATTTAAACCGAATTTCAACATAATGCAAAAAACTAGAGAATTTAAAAAAACGGAACTGTAATTTAAACCGAATTTCAACATAATGCAAAAAACTAGAGTTCAACTGAGTTCTTCAAAGTCAATTGAAAAAACACAAATGTAATTTAAGCCAAATTGCAACATAAAGAAAAAAAGTAAAGTTCAACTGAGTTCTTCAAACTCAATTGAAAAAATGGAAATATAGTTCGAACCGAATTGCAATGCAAACAATTAACTTTAAGGTATTGTTAAAGCATTAACAAGAATGTAAAATTAGTCTTAAGATTCAATTAGTAAAATAAAGTCGATTCCTGGTAAACGTAGAAAATTGTTGTTTTTTTTTCAAACGGAATACAGACCACAATAATTCACGCTCATCTCAGGCTCACATGCACGCATCGCTCAGGAGTCACGCCCACTCATTGCTCAGGAGTCACGATGATCTCAGGCTAACTCATCGCTCAGGATTTACGCTCGTCAAAGGCTAACGCATCGCTCAGGATTTACGATCGTCCCAGACTCACGTTAAATTATAAGTAATAAGAAAAGTAAGGAAAATAAAGAAAATACTTTGAAGAGTCCCAAAAATAGAATTTTTTTATAACGACCCCTTGCCTCAGAACCCTGGTCACGCTGAGTTTACCCCGGCTGGGAAAACTCCGTTACAATTGGAGCCCGAGCAGGGAAACTTCGACAACAGTAACCCAACCACAAAACCAACAACGGCAGCACGATCACAACAGCGTGCGCAACAACAAAAGCCACAAGGTAAAAGATGCAACAACAATGATCACAGCAGCAAAAATTGTTCACCAACAACCACCGATGCAGCAAATGAAATGCCAGTTAATCTGGAGAACAACAGAGTGCACTAGAAGTATTATACAACAACGAGCACTGCATCAGAACTCAACGTATCAACCGAACAACAATAGCAACAGGCACAGCAGCAACGAAGTCGACAGCAGAAGCGAATTCAACAGCAGCAGCAGAGTCAGCATAAGTATTGGCAACAGATGTAGTACCAGTAGAGGACGCAGCAAGATTAACGGGGAGTACAATTATAGATGCCCCGTTATTAGAACTAGATAGTGAAGCGCAGGTGTCTTTCCGCCGAAGTAACGAGGGAGTGTGAAGAACAAAATTCTTGTGGCCGAATTTTGTTCACACAAAACATGCCATATAGTTTTTTCTCCAAATCCGGGTGCACCCTGTACCCACGCAGTGCAACCACCAAACGTAATGAAAATAAAACAGCCTAAACAACATCACGCCACCGGATTGACCAATCACAGCGCAGCAAGCTATTTAGAATTTTTGCTACGCAAAAAGGTATAAAAGGGCGAGCATGCAGTTAGTCTCTTAATCTCCTTTTTGTGCTGTTCGGATCACGCGGTGGTAAGTCATTATTAATAAAACTATTTCACTGACATTCGCTGCCGACGTCACTCGTACGACGCAACATCGCTGTGTGGGTTCCCTACAGGTTGTTACGTTGGTACATCCAGCATATCGCTGCCGACTTCTATCTCTGCTTCCGTCATTCGTACGACGTAACTTCGCTGTGTGGGTTCCCTTCAGGTTGTTACGTTGGTGCATCCAGGATATCGCTACCGACGTCTTTCTCTGCTTCCGTCTTTCGTACGACGTAACTTCGCTGTGTGGATTCCCTACAGGCTGTTATGCTGGTACATCCAGCATATATCTGCCGACGTTTTCCCCTGCTTCCGTCATTCGTACGACGTAACTTCGCTGTGTGTATTCCCTACGGGCTGTTATGCTGGTACATCCAGCATATCTCTGCCGACGTTTTCCCCTGCTTCCGTCATTCGTACGACGTAACTTCGCTGTGTGGATTCCCTACGGGTTGTTACGCCGGTACATCCAGCATATCGCTGCCGACGTTTTTCTCGACTTCCGTCATTCGTACGACGTAACTTCGCTGTGTGGATTCCCTACGGGTTGTTAAGCCGGCACATCCAGCATATCGCTGCCAACGTTTTCCTCTGCTTTCGTCATTCGTACGACGTAACTTAGCTGTGTGGATTCCTTACGGGTTGTTACGCCGGTACATCCAGGATATCGCTGCCGACGTCTTTCTGTGCTTCCGTCATTCGTACGACGTAACTTCGCTGTGTGGACTCCATACGAGTTGTTACGCCGGTACATCCAACATCCAGGTACATCGCTGCTGACGACATTCGCTGCATTCGCTACTGTCTTCACTTCCAGGCCCACGTCACTTCATCGAAGCTCTCGCGTTACTCACGTCACTTCGTCCCTCCAAGCCACCATTGATACCGGCGCATCCCGTATTTTTGTTTGGCCGATAGTCTTTGAAATTTAGGTAACCCAATTCCCGTGAACATCCCAATTCAAATGGCCAACGGGAGTCGGACAACAGTCCGCTAAGGGTTGAACGTCGACGTTCGTTTTGGGGTGTCATCGTTTGCACTGCGCCTGGGAATGGACACTGGGAATAGACTTCCTTGCATGGTCCCGAGCCACTTTAAGCTTCGGAGGTGAGTACCTATCCAAACTGGACCAGCACGGCCGGTTAAATGTCCTACTTGCAACAAACTCCGAAAACCAATGCAGCCACAAGTTCCAAAGACGCAGCAGCCGACAACGTCGTCTAAAGTTATCACGACCACAAGAGTTGACGAGAGTCACTCTTTCCAAAGCAGCACTGTACTAAAATTGGTGTGATACGTCAATGCCTAAAAGTATTACCAATTCCGATTGAACCAACTCCAGTGAAGACTTCCACTAGAAATTGCCACAGACGCCCCAATAGTCAGCATTGCAAGACGTCGACAACAAAACCAACAACGGCGGCGGTGAAACAACAACGAGCGCGGCAGCAATGATCGCAATACTTAAAACACAGCGGCGACGCAGCATTCGAAAGACAGCGCATCAACACAACAACAACGACCACAGCAACAAAAATCTAAATTTAAAACTTTGACAACAACAACCACAGGCACAGCAACAGCATTGCCAGTTAATCGGTGGGACAACAGAGTGCAGTAGAAGAACCTTACTGAAACGAGCACAGCAACAGAACTTACAGCATCTACAGAACAACAATAGCAACAAGCACAGCAGGAATGAAGTCAATAGCAGCACCGAAGACAATAGCAGTAGACGCAACAATGTAAACTGGGACCACGAAAGTAGACGCCCCGCTATTAAAACTAGTTAGTGAGCACAAGTTTTTTTCCCCAAAGTAACGGGGGAGTGTGAGGAACAAAATTCTTGTGGCCGAATTTTGTTCACACAAAACATGCCATATACTTTTTTCTCAAATTCGGGTGCACCCTGTACCCACGCAGTGCAGCCAACAAAAGGATATAAAAGTAAAACGACAACAGCGACATCACGCCACCGGACAGGCCAATCACAGCGCAGCACGCCACGTAGAATTTTGCCATGCAAAATAGTATAAAAGAAAGAACACGCAAGCGGATGCTCTCTTAGGTTTTTCCGGTTGCTGTCAGGACCACGTTGGTAAGTCATTGTGATATTTTTCCCTCTGCTTTTGATGCCAACGACGTCGTAGAACGTAGCATTACTGTTTGATTAACCTGCGGGTTGCTACGTCGGTACAGTTCAGCCTATCGCTGGAATCATTTTTCTCTGTTTTCGCTGCCAACGTCGTCGTACAACGCAGCATCACTGTTTGATTAACCTGCGGGTTGCTACGTCGGTACAGTTCAACTTATCGCTGTAGTCTTCCGTTGAACACAAACACGCCAACGCATCGTTCTGGATTTACACATTTACAAAATCGCTCAAGATTCATGATCATCTCAGGCTAACGCTTCGCTCAGGGTGCACGCTCATCTCAGGCTCACACGCACACATCACTCAGGAGTCAAGATCGTCAGGCTCACGCATCGCTGAGGGTACACGATCATCTCAGGCTAAGGCATCGCTCAGGGTGCACGCTCATCTCAGGCTAACGCTTACGCATCAATCAGGATTCACGATCGTCTAAGGCTCAGGATCACGCATCGCTCAAGGTCCACGCACTCAGGCTCGTCAGACTCACATGCCAGCATAGCTCGGAGTCACGATCATCTCAGGCTAACGCATCGCTCAGGGTGCATGCTCATCCCAGGCTAACGCATAGCTCAGGGTATACGCTCATCTCAGGCTAACGCGATGGATATCGCTCAGGATTCACGATCGTCTCAGACTCACAATCACGAATCGCTCAGGATTCACGCACACAGGCTCGTCAGACTCACGGCAAAGTCTCACGCACTCAGGCCCCCGAGGATCACGTCATCAATGCTCAGGCCAAGGATCCCGTCGTCTAGGATCACGTCGCGCAGGCTAGCGCATCATTGAAATAGAGTATAATTAAAAGAAATAAAGACTGAATTAAACTAATAGTCCCACTAAAGTATAAATTTATTGTAACGCCCCGCTTTTCTCTGAACTCTGGTTACGCTCAGTTTACCCCGGCTGGGAAAACTCCGTTACAATACACACACAATAGATCTACATAAGACGATGTAAAAATAGATAAATAACATTACAGAATATCAAATTGTCCACGAATGCCCAAGCCACCGAGCTAACTTCCTGGTTTGCGATGGGATATGCCTTTGCTCATTTGCTAAAGTAATCAATGCACACGAGTATAAAGCGATTTCCGTCTCTTGTTTCTGGTAATGGACCAGCTATGTCCATTGCTGCCCGCTCAAATGGCGCTCCAACATTGTATTGTTGCATTTTTCCTCTAGTTTTTGGTTGTGATCCTTTGCTTGCGGCACATATGTCACACGTTCGACAACAGTCTTTCTGTTGATAACACTGAGGTTTGTGCGTGTGTTTACGTAGCGGTAAGCATTCGTTATTGCACGTAGAAATTTATTTTGGCAACGTTGAATGATTAAACGATTTGTTTGCTTAGTACAGCCCCAGAGTTGGATCCCATACGTCCAAATTGGCTTAATAATCGATTCGTAGATAAGGCGTTTACAGTACAGGCTAAACTTAGAATGTTTTCCTATCAGCCAGTACATTTCACGTTATTTTATTTTAATTTGTTCAGCTTTTTGTCTAACGTGGTGTTTCCAGTTTAATCTTGAATCGAGATGCAATCCAAGATATTTAGCAGATTCAGCTTGTGGAATTTGTACCCTATTGAGAAATGTATGGAAGTTGCAACTTTTGTGCCGCAACGCATATGTTACATGGACTGATTTCAGCTCGTTCAGCTTTAATTTCCAATCCCTTGTCTATTGGCTGATTTTATCGAATGCCTGTTGTAAGTATTCAACTGCTTGATTCTGCGATTCGCTTGATGCCAATACTACCGTATCACGAGCAAAAGTTCCGGTGAAGGTTGTTTCCGTTGTAGGTATATCGGAAGTGTAAAGAAGATATAGGAAAGGCCCAAGTACACTACCATGAGGCACTCCTGCTAAAGCTGGGTAAAAGTTAGAGTATGAATCTTCATGTGATACTCTAAATTTTCGTTTAGAGAGATACGACTCGAGCAGTTGGCAATAATTTTGTGGCACTAATTTACTTATCTTGTAGATAAGACCCTCATGCCACACTCTATCGAAAGCCTGTGATACATCTAGAAATACAGCAGGGCAGTATGGTTTGTCTGGCTTTTTTATCATGACTATTTGTGCTACCTTGAAACACTCAGGCACATATGTAAGCCGAAAGCAAGCATTATATATATATGTTAACATAATGACTGCTCACTCTGATAACTCCTTAAACAGCCATGGCAGAATTTCGTCAATTCCAGGTGACTTTTTGGGATTTAAATTCGTGTCTATTTCATGTGCAACTTATAGTGGGTTGACACTATTGATGTTTAATAAAGATCTAAAACTGGTTTAGGATCAATCCTAGATTGTATATCGTGTGGTTGAAATACTGATGCCAAGTGTTGAGCAAACAGTTCGGCTTTTTCATCGTTACGTCGCACCCATTCTCCATTTGTGTTCCTAATAGGTGGCACTTGTATTAATGGCCTCTTATATCTCTTAGTAGCTTTCCAAAGAGAATAGTTTTTGTCAGCTTCAGGACCCAGTCCTTTCAGATTATTTTTAGTACAAGCCTCTTTATTTTCTTTAATTAATCGGTTAACTTTTTTACTTATTCGATTAAATTCTCTTTTGTCAATAATATTTCTGGTTCTATGCCATATGCGTCTTTTCCTACGCCTTTCTTTTATCAGTGCTCGAATCTCCATGCGGTAGTTGATCTCTTGTATAACTTTATCACCTAATTCGGGTGTAGCCTCTTTAGCTGCTTCACGCAATGAGTTTATAATATATCCAGCTTGTATTTCAAGTTCTTGTTTAGTTTTGAGACAAACTTTTAACTCAATTAGATTGTCCAGTTTCTCTCTAAATAATTCCCAATCCGTGAACTTTCCTTTTCTTTTTAATGACTAATGTACTCAGAGTCATTAAGACCGGTGTGTGATCGGAAGTAAGGTCTTCCATACTTTCGACTTCAATGTAATTCGAGGCTATTCCTTTCGAGATATAAAAGTCAATTAAATCAGGAACTTTGTTGATGTCTGTAGGCCAATAAGTGGGCTTACGCGATGAGTGATATTCATTTCTATTGCACTTAGGAGTTCTTTTCCTTTTCCTGGTGTTATGAGTCGTGATCCCCAAGCAGTGTGTTTCACGTTGTAGTCATCACCAAGTTTATTAAAAGCTAGCTGATTACCCGACGTTGCCCAGGTATTTATTTACCCCAATCTTCTATTAGGCAGGGTTAGAAAAAAGAATGATATCTATCTTTAAGGTAAAATTGCAGTTTTTATTAACAAAAAATATTATTTAGAGGCAGATTTCCAAAATCGATGTCAATTTAACATATCTATAAAGCACGGCTACTAATCTACTTTTTACAATTTTAAGTAGGGGCGACCATCGACCCCATCCCCCTAGAGTAGTCGTACGATAACGATTCAACTCAGCGACCCCGAAAAATATAAAATCGACACTAATATTGTTAACCCCCCCCCTGCTTTATAGAATCGGCACTAATATCGTTCACCCCCCCTCCACAGTTATCGACCCCATCCCCCTAGAGATGTCTTACCATCACCATTCAACTCAGCGACCCCGAAAACCATAGAATCGACACTAATATCGTCCACCCCCCCCCCCCCAACAGTTATCGACACCATCCCAATAGAGCTGTCTTACCATTACCATTGAACTCAGCGACCCCGAAAACCATAGAATCGGCACTAATATAGTTCACCCCCCCTCCACAGTTATCGACCCCATCCCCCTAGAGCTGTCTTACCATCACCATTCAACTCAGCGACCCCGAAAACCATAGAATCGACACTTATATCATTCACCCCCCTCCCCCTCGGTTATCGACCCCATCCCCCTAGAGATGTCTTACCATCACCATTCAACTCAGCGACCCCGAAAACCATAGAATCGACACTAATATCGTTCACTCCACCCCATCAGTTATCGACACCATCCCCCTAGAGCTGTCTTACCATCACCATTCATCTCACCGACCCCGAAAACCATAGAATCGACACTAATATCGTTCACTCCCTCCCCCCCTCAGTTATCAACCCCATCCCCATAGAGCTGTCTTACCATCACCATTCAACTCAGCGACCCCGAAAACCATAGAATCAACACTAATATCGTTCACCCCCCCCCCCCTCAATTATCGACCCCATCCCCGTAGAGCTGTCCATCACCTTTCAACTCAGCGACCCCGAAAACCATGGAATCAACACTAATATCGTTCACCCCCACCCATAATTTATCGACACCATCCCCCTAGAGCTGTCTTACCATCACCATTCAACTCAGCTACCCCGAAAACCATAGAATCAACATAAATATCGATCACGAAACCCCCTACGGGAATATAACTCACCCATAAGAATGTACTACCAGCACTATTCGTCTCGGCGATACCGAAAACGGTGGGCCCGACACTAAAATTGCCTGCCACGCCTCCCCCAGCCAAAAAATGTGCTATCCCCCCACCACCTATATTTGATTCCACATAGTAACTAATATGTATACGAAGTTTGGTTGACATTGGTCAAGGCATTTCAGAGCTAGTTAGGCACAAATATATATATATATATATACAAATAAATTCTCTATTTTATATATATACAGTACATCAAAAATAAAAATGAACGATTTTGAGCTGGAATAAATAAATTACTATAACTGCGTAATTTTTTAGTGAAATTTTATTTTATATGTAAACCTTTGTTTTTATAAACAGTCAAACACCGACTTGACCAAGATTTAAGTGCCCGAATGTTCCTAATCTCTCGCTTTATCAATCTTTTTAGTTGCGCAATATTATCAACTTTAGATCTTGCCAATTGTGACTTCAAGTAGCCCCACAGGAAATAATCATATGGTGCTAAGTCTGGTGATGAGGGAGTCCATAAATACGTTGTTTTGTTGGAGGAATGCAAGTGTTTTCTTTGCCGTATGTGATGGAGCTGAGTCTTGGTGTAATATCCAGTAACCTTTTGGGTACAAGTGTTTTGAATCTTTGATAAGAGGTTTTAAACAGTGGCTTATGTAGTAATCTGCATTTATTTTAGCACCTGACTGAACTAAAATGGGTACTGTTGTGCCAAAATTAGATACTCCCAAGAATACCATGAATCCTTTCGGATGAGACGGTTTTGTGAAGGGAACTAATTCCGCCCTAGTTTGCTTGCGACTCACTTTATTGCACACTTCTTTGGCCATCAGCCAAACCAAGCTTCGTCGACTGTGATATATTTTTTCCATTTATCGCCTTTCAGTAGGCGGTAAAGGCCCAGAGACCGTTGGTGCCTTTTGGTGATTGTTTGCGCAGACATATTGTGACGCTTCTGCTTCTTCACAAGTCTTAGTCCCAATTTTTTTTTAGTGTATATTGTATGACTCCAACCTTTCTGTTAAAATGTTTTGCCAGATGTTTCTGCGTCGGTCGTTGTGGTTTGGTTGCCATTTTTCTCATATTTGAAATTTGGCGTTTTGACAAAGATGATTTTCGTCACTCATTTTCAATTCGTTTATTGTTCCTTATTACCGGAATTTGATTTTTTTTTATAATTGGTTAGTGTAATTTTGATAAAGTTTTTCTCTGTAAAGTGCGTCTCTGATATTAAAGCTATGTCTATGTTGTTGATTCTTAGAAATACATCTAGTTCTTGGGCTCTTGCATTAAGCCCGTTAGCGTTCCAGGCTATTATACGTAGGAACGTTACAGTCATTTACTTTTTTTTTAGCGTTTTGTTTGGTGGCTTGGAGTTATCTTCCAGTTTTTCCACCCTGTAAGAGAGCTGGCTATAATTTTGTCTCATTTCAGCCTGAAATTCGGTGAGCACCTTCATTATATTACTAATGGTTGTCTTGTTGGGCTCAGGTTTCGACCTGATTTCTTCTTTTTGATTGTTATTTAAAATTTTGGTCTCTAACCGTATCATTGTTTTGTTTGATGGCTCTCTGCACATTTGACACATTTGGCTTGCCTATTGCAGAAGTTTATCGTGTGTCCTAACTGTTGGCAATTTGTACACTGAGGTATACCTGTTACCTTTCTTGGTGGTTCAATAGACACCTTGCAATATAGCAGGTTCTTAATCTCGTATATGTCTTTATTGTTTTCTCCCTGCAACAGGTCTACGTAAAAAAATGGGAATTGTCTTATTATTTTCTCATTATTAATTGCTGACTTTTTATGTACGTTGACAATGTTGGTTACTTTATGACCATGGTCCTCGATTGCTGCTTTGATCTCTTCGCGATCGGTAGAAGACGGTAAACCTCGTATTACGACTCGATACCATCTTTCACTTTTGAGCTGATAAGTATGGTATCCATATTGTATAGTGTACTAACTATCCTTGTTATTGGATTCAGTTTCTTTTATATCACTGAGGAGTTTTTTTAATTTTACGGTAGTCTTTTTCTGACTGCGTTCTTATTTTGATATATAATGGATATTGCTTTAAACTGTGCAGGTTTATCTGTCACTGCCAATACTTGAGCTCTGAGTATATTGAAATCTCTAACATTTCTCACATAGATTGGTGGTGGTAAAGGTTCTTTTTGGGGAGCAGGTTGTGGCTGTTTTGGTATTTCATTAGGTTTAGGCAGAAATACGCTTGGGGATGGCGTTTTGGAGAGTCTCCTCTGCATTTATCTTATTTTGTCTTTCTCAAGCTCCTCTTCATCCGTAAAATATTCTTTGTCGAGATATTGTAGGCTCTGGCTTCTAACATTAGTAGACATAGAAGGTTTCATTTGCCTCTCTAGTGTTTCAATTCTGCTTTGTAAGCTTACCATAATATCTTGGTATTAACTACATTGCACCTCATATTGCTGGCATTTTTTTCTTAGTTCATTATTCTGGTGCTCAAGCGAGACTAAATTTGAGGTCATACACATTAATGGTTGAGATTCATTTACATTTATTTCGCTGTCAATGTTTTGCACAATTTTATTATTTGTGTCACTCATGTTGCATTCAATTTTATTTATTTCACTGATTGATGAGGTAGCATTTTTGGAATTTTGGTATTTCCATCAAATTTGTTGACACTGCATTGGTTTTATTGTTTGTATGACCAGACGTCGTTGCCCTTGGGCTATTCACTATATTCTTATTTATGTTTGCTAACGATTGCGAACTACGATTAGATGAACTACTTATCTTTTTAATCGTTAGAGTAGGTGATCATCCGCAATAAGCATATCTTTTCCGGCTAAGTAGTCTATCTTAGAAGTTCTAGTAACATTCTTTGGAGTCTTAGCGATGCTTTGTCGATATCATTTTTTATTATTGTGGCTAGAGGTTTGTGGTCACTATGAATGGTAGTTTTGCTTCCATATATGTATTGGTGGAATTTTCCTGTTGCGAAAACTATTGCGAGAAGTTCCTTTTCAATTTAGGAGTATCGTATCTAAGTTTTATTAAGACTTCTGGATCCATATGCGATCGTGATCGTGAAGCAGAACACAACCTAAACCGTCTTTTGAGGCATCTGCTTGTATTGTGCATGGCTTTGTTGCTTCAAATATTTTTAATACAGTTCGTGAAGCTATTATCTGTTTCAATTTGGTTAGCTCATGGCTGTGCCTGGATTCCCACATCCACTCTACTCCAGTTTTGTTAATTCACGTTGGCTAGCTGTATTCTTTGATAAATTCGGAATGAAACGTGATAAAAATTTCGTTATTCCAAGTATACGCATGAGCTCCTTTTTATTGGTAGGCGTTGTAACGAGGGTTTTCCCAGCCGGGGTATCCTCAGTGTGACCAGGGTTCGTTGTTATAAAGGGTCGTTACTTTAAAAGATTTATTTTTTTATGGTTAGGAACTCTGAATTCAATGTTTTAATTTCCTTCTTTTTAAAAACAAATGAAAATCGATTTTAAAATAATTTTGACTAAGATGTTACGTAGTGTGTCCTGTTGTTTTAATGCCTTGGTCCAGCGGGATCGAAGTAACTCGTCTGTGTTACGTCCAAGTGCTGACCAGCGAAAAGAATATAATACGCTCAGTTCGTTGTCAAAGTCTCTGTGTCCACGTAGTTTGATCAGTGAAAGGAGGATGCTACGCTCGGTTCACTATCAGGAATCGCCGTGCCTATGTGGTTTGATCAGTGAAAGGAGGATGCTACGCTCAATTCACTATCAGGAGTCGCTGTGTCTATGTGTTCTGATCCGTGAAAGGAGGATGCTACGCTCGATTCACTATCAGGAGTCGCCGTGTCAATGTGTTTTGATCAGCGAAAGGAGGATGCTACGCTCGATTAACTATCAGGAGTCTCTGTGCCTATGTAGTTTGATCAATGAAAAGAGGATGCTTTGCTCGATTCACTATCAGGAGTCGGTCAGATGACGAAGAGAAGAGTTGCTTTGTCCAAGTACTTTGATCAGTGAAAGAGGATGCTACGCTCAGTTCACTATCAGGAGTCTGTCCGAAGAAGAAGAGTTGCTTTGTTCAAGTATTTTGATCAGTGAAAAAGGATGCTACGCTCAGTTCACTATCAGGAGTCTGTCCTAAGAAGAAGAATTGTATGCTGGGCTTGTGTCCCCTTTATAGCACGTGAAGCGGTTTAAAACTTCGAACCGGGCCGTTCCGTTTCCATGTCTTTTTTCCCATTCGGTAAATTACCGTTGTTGCTATGCCTTGACTCGGTAAATTACCGTTGTTGCTATGTCATTTTCTTTTCCTTTCTAGGGTTAGTTTCATCGGAACTGCAGCGCGTATACGTTATTTGTTGTTGTTGTTTTATTGTTGCCGCTTGTTTATGTACGCTGAAGAATGTTGACGAAATTCCCTGTATGTTTTGTTGTTGTATTTTCTCCTTTCAATTTGTCCACTATCAACGGCATCGTTGTTCTTAAAAATATTGACGAATTCCCCTTTGTAATTTGTTGTTGTAGGGGATTCCGTTGGTCTACGGTGGCTATTCAATGTGGTTTTTTCTTATATGAAAGTATAACTATATATATTTTTAAAAATGTGTTGATTCACCCAACACATAAAAATGTGGTCAAATTGACTCTTTACACTTTCCGGTCACGTCGGACGACGCTGATCCTTCCGGTGTTCGTTACGATGGCCGTGAACAAGATGTTGTCTTGTTGGTTAGATAGTTTGAGTTGTTGATGACACATTGTATCTCCTTGCCTGTGTTGAATTTGGTTTCAGGACTTTGTTGTCATGTCTGTGTAGCCGAACATGTTTCGGGTCTGTTGTTGGTGGATTTCTGTGTGACTGCTGTTCCCTGCAGTATGTACCTTTGCCTGTGTCGATTTGGGGGTTTTGGTGGAACGGCTTGAGTTCTCCCACGTGAGCGGTACGTTCCTTGGTCTGGCCGCATTACCTCAGTTTTGTGATGACCAGCGAGACGAAATCTACCACTTGATATGGTCCGTCGTACTTTGGTGCGAGCTACGAAGTCGGCGCATAACATGGCCCATGGGTCTTCTGCCACCTGCGTGAGCATCTTTCCTGCCGCCTGCTGTTGATTCGGCTTGTAGCGTTGACAAATCTCGCAACGTTTGACATGCTTGTGGATGTCGCGGAACCTACCTGGCCAGTAATAACGTGCACATATTCGCCCAGTTGTCTTCCGGATGCCTAGATGTCCTGATGATGGGTTGTCGTGATTCTCCCTGAGAACTTGGTCACGAAGTGCGTTGGGGACACAAAGTTTCCAAGGCGATGTGTCTTCATCTCCAGCCCTCTGTTCTATGTGGCAATATAGATGCCCTGCTTCTATCACGTAGTCGGGATACTAATTGGGGTCTTCTCGGATCTGGTTTATTTTCCTCTCCAGCCTCTACACTTTGGACTTGGTGCGTTGTCTTCGGTACTTGCCATCATGTGGTTGTCGTGACAATGCATCTGCTGCGGCGTTCAATTTTCCACGTCTGTATTGAACGTCGAAGGTGTATTGCTGAAGTTCGAGTGTCCAACGTACGATTCGTCCGGAGGGGCTTGCAATGGAATTTAACCATTTAAGAGAAAGGTGGTCTGTGATTACAGTGAAACGATACCCTTCTATGTATGGCCGAATTTTCCTAATTCCCCAGACTATCGCTAGACACTCCTTCTCAGTGGGGGAATAGTTTTTCTCGGCTTGGTTGAGATGTCGGCTGGTGTATGCTATTACGCGTTCGTGGCCGTCTAGTTCCTGTGTAAGCACTGCTCCTAGGCCATAGTCGCTCGCGTCTGTCTGGAGCGAAAACTTTTGCGAAAAGTCAGGACATGCGAGGATTGGAGCTTCCGTCAGTTTGGTTTTCAACTGGTCGAACGCTGTTTGTTGTTCCTCTGTCCACTTCCAATCCTTTCCCTTTTTCAGCAAGGCGGTCAGTGGTCGTGTAGTTTCCGAGAAGTCAGGGACAAAACGGTGATACCAAGACGCGACTCTACTGACTACGTGTCCCAGGTATTTCAGTTCCGTCTTGCCGAATTCACACTTCTCTAGATTGATCTTTAAGTTGGCCGCTTGTAGTCGTCTGAACACCTTGCGTAGATTCGCTAAGTGTTCTTCATAAGTCCTCCCGATGACGATGATGTCATCGAGGTATGCGAATTCGTGTGGCTCCATCTCTGGTCCGATAACCCGATCGAGTTCCCGCTGAAATGTGGGGGTGCAGAGTGCAACCCAAATGGCATCACTCGCCACTGAAATAGGCCGCGCCCTGGTACTGTGAAGGCAGTGTATTTCTTGCTGTTTGCCTCCATGGGCATTTGCCAGTACCCGTTCCGTAAGTCCAGGCTACTTATAAATCGAGTGCCTCGTAGTCGTTCCAGGATGTGCTGGATTCGGGGCAATGGGTATACGTCGGGGGTTGACCGTGCATTGAGTTCACGATAGTCTACGCAAATCCTCCATTTTCCCGTCTTCTTCTTGACGAGCACAATAGGTGCGCTGTGAGGGCTGTGCGAGGGTTCGATGCAGCTTTTTGCCAGAAGTTCATCTATCTCCGTATTGGTAATCTCCTGCATAGCCGGGTTGTGGGAAAAATATCGTTGCTTGATTGGTCGCTCGTCATGCATCAGGATCTTATGTTCAGTGATGTTAGACACCGCTGGTAGTTTGTCGAATTTTTGAAATTCTTCTTGGAGCAAAACTGCGAGTCTCTCCTGGGGCCGTATTCTTGAATTTCAATCGAAAAAAATCGTCTACGATTTTCTGTCAAAATACGTAATTTCAATCGAAAATTAAAATTGCTGTATTCTTGAAACTTCTCAACGAAAATTTTCGTTTAAAAAGTAGACGAAAATTTTCGAGTGGTATTTATTTGGTGAATTTCGTTTTTCCGAACGTTTATCTGTCAATAAAAATGGTTTTTGTAAAAAAAATGTGTCATACTGTCATTACTCGTTGAGTCGTTAGTATTCAATGTAAACGGTTGTGACAAAAAAATATATTTTTCTTAAATTATTTAAAAATCAAAAATGGAATCTAAAAAGCAAACATAGATTATATGGAAGCTAACCCAGCTTTAATAAAACAACAAGTGAATAACACTTTGTCATATAAACAAGCGGCCAAATTATGGGAAGATGCTTTACTAAACTTAGATAGAAAGAATATGCGGGGGGTACAGGTGGAGGTGGTCAAACCACAATTATTTTGACGGACCTAGAAACAAGGGTTTCTTATTTAATATATGATGTCACTGTTACTGGTCATAGATATGTGCCTGAGTCTACGGTTTTTTTGGTATAATTTTTATTTGTAATATTTTTCTAAAATTCTAAGTGATTATATTCACAATTTGCCATCAACATCTAAGAATTGAAAAATCCTACCATCAATAAATACTTCTTCTATTGTCAAACCATCCCTAACACCATGCAAAATACCACAGCACAAGGATTTGGCAGTCACTAGCTCCCAAATTAACAATTCAACAAGACAGGAAGAAGAAGCAATAATTGTAGAAGCAGAAGTTACCGAATCAAGCGGTAATGCGCCCCTAAAAAAGTATTCAATTCATTAGTCAGAGTTGATTTTTGAACTAGGTAAATTTTTTTATGTGTATTTTTTAGAACGTAAACGTAATGTGGCCGCTCAATGATTTACGCAAACCATTAATACTGCAGATGCAATCACAAAAGGCATAAAAGAGAAAAACTGGATAAAAGAAAATTATTATACCAAAAAGCTGGAACTACTCGAAAAAATGGTCGTCGCAATAGATAAAAGCAGTGCGGCGTTTGATCGAATTGCCACTAGTATGGAAAAAATCGTTGAAATACTAGAAAATAAATAACTAAATAAATAAATAAATAACATATAAAAAAACAACCCATAAAAATACAATTTTTCATGTAAATTCTCTAATAGGAGATGGGTATGTGTTAAAATTTGAAGAAAATCGAGCTAATTTTTAAAAAATTTATATGGGTACCCCTCGGACCTCAGGGCTTCACTCCAAAAACTTTACAAAAACTGTTGTCTATCGGAGGTAAACATGTGTATTAAATTTGAAGAAAATCGGGTTATTTTTTTAAAAAAAAGTTATGGGGCCCCACGAACCCGGGCCCGGGGTCTCCAAATTTTTTACAAAAAGTATTGTCTATCGGAGATACACATGTGTACAAAATTTAAGAAAAGCGGGCTAATTTTTTTAAAAAAAAGTTATGGGGCCCCACGAACCCGGGCCCGGGGTCTCCAAAATTTTTACAAAAAGTGTTGTATATCAGAGATACACATGTGTATACAATTTGAAGAAAATCGAGTAAAATTTTGTAAAATATTTGTATGGGATTTTACTTAATATTTGTATTTAATAGAAAGTATTGTCACCGGAAATAAACATGTGTGCAAAATTTCAATAAAATCGGGCGTTGGGAAGTGGGTTAAAAATTGATCGCAAGATTCCATGACACACAAACAAATCCACAAACCCACGGGTTAATAAAAATACTGGTTAAATTATAAACAATCTGTTTTATTTAAATAACAAGCTTTTTACAATATTATTGATTATTAAATTTAAATTTGTGAAATACTGCCTTACTAATGCTTGCTGTATTCTTCTACCAGCAAGTAAAAAAGGATTTGCTTGTGCATTGTTAATCTCTTCACTATCGCTGTTGTATATATTTAGCATGCCATCCAATAAATCGTCATTTTCTTCAGGCGCAACGTTGTCTATGTTGTTTTCGATACACATGTTATGTAATGCACAGCATGTGTTTATCATTTTTGATGCCGTTTCCGGTTTTGAATGCAACACACGATGTTTTAATAAACATCGGAACCGCATTTTTAACACTCCATTCACCCTTTCGATTATGCTTCTCGTTAGCTTCTGGCACTCATTGTAGTCACTTTCTGGAGTTCCATCTTCTGCCCTCAATATAGGCGTCATCATCCAAGGTCTTAAGCATATCCAGAGTCACATTAAAAAAAACTTCCATTACAGAATGAAAATATTTAAATAAAAAAGTTTACCTAATAAATAGAACCTTCCAGGAAATCTATTGTACAAAATTTCCATTGTTGGAAGAACTTTTGAGTTACTCCATATAAAACTGTCATGTGTCGAGCCAGGATATTTTGCATTGACATTGATAATTTTTAAATCTGCATCGCATATCTGCAAAGAAACATAGTTATAGTGTCATATTTAACTTATAAAAAATAGTAAATATCAGCTGCACATTTATCGAATGATAATGTTTTCTATTGACGTAGGCATGCTCTGGATACTCATGGTCTTCTTTAAAATGTGGTACAATTGCCACATGAGTGCAGTCAATACACCCACAACTCCTGGAAATCTATAATTGTCATAAAATCTGGAAAACATATTAGTATTTAGTGAAACTATTTATTAATACTATAGTTACTTTTGTCTTGCAGCTTTTAAATGATCAAGATTTCTATGAAATCTCACTTTATCCTCGAAAAATCCGCTGGCGTGGACAGCATTAATAACTTCATTAATACTTCTGCTCACAGATGGTTGACTCATTGATACATTGTAATTTTGGACAACATCCTGCTGATAACTTCCGGCAGCAAAAGATCTCAAAGAAGCAAACACCTTTTAAAAATTTGTTTACGAGTTACAATTAATGTTTCCATCTTTTATAAAAGAAATTACTTACTTTTTCTTCTACAGTTAAAGCGCTAGTTCGTGAGGAATCTACCATATGGGGCGTTAATGTGTTGATTAATTCTTCGGCCATATTTTTATTTATTCGAAACAGCTTTATAAATTTTTTTTCAGAAAGTTCAAAACAATCTTGAGGTTCTCTTTTAAACCTGTTTATTTCGAACTCTTCTGCCTGTTCCAAACCGAGTGGGATAAAATAATCCCCAACACATCCAAACCAGCCATATTTATAATTAGACTGACGATGACGATTTTTATTAAATAATTAGAATGCAAATAACACACACAATAAGACAATATTCTTTAACAGAAAATGTATAACTTATTGACAACTTACGATGTTTATTAAATAATTAAAATGCAAACAATACAAGAAGACAATTCTTTAACAAAAAATCTAAAATTTAATAACAACCATTTTTTTGACATATATAAAATCACCACACGACAAGAGTTGGCTGGGATGAGAGTGGTGTATAAAAAATTCGATTAGTTTCAAGAACACAGCCAAGTGTAAGTCATCGAATTTTTCAGGGAGATTTTTAATCGAAAAAAATGGTAGACGTCTTTTTTCGATTGAAATTCAAGAATACGGCCCCTGTTCCGTTTGTATTTCCGGTTGGACCCTTATACCACGCAGAGTTTCTCATTGCTGCTCCATCTTTTCGTGAAGTTGTAGTGTTTGGCCGCCACAGCTCAATTTGGCTTTCAATTTTAATAAGAAGTCTAATCGAAGGACGATATTGTCTACCGCTACCGGGAGTATCAAAAAGTTGAGTCGGGTGTGTTCTCTTCCAATTCGTACGTCAAAGGTTAGGGCTTCTCGGATGACTCGGGGTGTACCCTCAGCCATCCTGACCGTCATGTTGACGGGTACGCTATTCGACGCGCTCCTCTTGTCTTCTGCATATTGCTCGCTGATAAAGCTCTTTGTCGCACCAGTGTCGATCGTGGCTTTGACAATTTCGTTCCCCAGGGTGATGGTGGCGTATACTCGAGTTGCGTCGAAGTGTAGACAATTTATTGGGTTTGAGGTGTCATCATCTGGGGCCCCGCCGCACCTCTTTTCCGACGGTCACCTCGGTCGTTTCCCGCTTGTCTCCGACAGCATTCTGTCGTTCTTATGTTTCCGCGGCCGCATTCCCAGCAGAAGAAGATTTGTTGATTTCAGAAATCTCGCCTTCTGTGCCCGTCCTGGCCGCATTGCATGCATGCTGTCCTCACGTTAATGCGTCTCTCGGCGTCGCGTGCTGCCATGCAGTTTCTCTCCATCGGTTTTGGTCGGTGGGTGGGTCTACTTGGTCCTGACATTCCAACTATGCTCTCAAAATCCTCCGCTAGTTCGATAAGGTCGTTCAGTGAGTTGAAATCTTTTCGCTTAATGTAGTATTGGTACTCTTGAGGACAATTTCTAAATACCCTTTCTATCTGCTGTACCGCTGTGTAGTCTGCATGCCTCATCAAGTTCTGCATCGTTATCACGAAATCTTTGAAACTTTCGTTTCCTGTCTGGCGTCGTTGGCGGATTTCGTCGTCCAGATGTTCCCAATTTCGGGTGGGTGGAATTTCAGAAAGTCTCCCTTAAATGTTCTCCAGCTTTGCCATCTCTGGTTGTTACTCCGGAACCACATCAGTCCACGGTCGCGAAGCAATTCGGATTGATCTTTAAGTTGGCCGCTTGTAGTCGTCTGAACACCTTGCGTAGATTCGCTAAGTGTTCTTCATAAGTCCTCCCGATGACGATGATGTCATCGAGGTATGCGAATGCGTGTGGCTCCATCTCTGGTCCGATAACCCGATCGAGTTCCCGCTGAAATGTGGGGGTGCAGAGTGCAACCCAAATGGCATCACTCGCCACTGAAATAGGCCGCGCCCTGGTACTGTGAAGGCAGTGTATTTCTTGCTGTTTGCCTCCATGGGTATTTGCCAGTACCCGTTCCGTAAGTCCAGGCTACTTATAAATCGAGTGCCTCGTAGTCGTTCCAGGATGTGCTGGATTCGGGGCAATGGGTATGCGTCGGGGGTTGACAGTGCATTGAGTTCACGATAGTCTACGCAAATCCTCCATTTTCCCGTCTTCTTCTTGACGAGCACAATATGTGCGCTGTGAGGGCTGTGCGAGGGTTCGATGCAGCTTTTTGCCAGAAGTTCATCTATCTCCGTATTGGTAATCTCCTGCATAGCCGGGTTGCGGGAAAATATCGTTGCTTGATTGGTCGCTCGTCATGCATCAGGATCTTATGTTCAGTGATGTTAGACACCGCTGGTAGTTTGTCGAATTTTTGAAATTCTTCTTGGAGCAAAACTGCGAGTCTCTCCTGGGGCCGTATTCTTGAATTTCAATCGAAAAAAATCGTCTACGATTTTCTGTCAAAATACGTAATTTCAATCGAAAATTAAAATTTCTGTATTCTTGAAACTTCTCAACGAAAATTTCCGTTTAAAAAGTAGACGAAAATTTTCGAGTGGTATTTATTTGATGAATTTCGTTTTTCCGAACGTTTATCTGTCAATAAAAATGGTTTTTGTAAAAAAAATGTGTCATACTGTCATTACTCATTGAGTCGTTAGTATTCAAAGTAAACGGTTGTGACAAAAAAATATTTTTCTTAAATTATTTAAAAACAAAAATGGAATCTAAAAAGCAAAGATTGGGACACATGTCAAAGCAACAAAAGGAGGCTCTAATAGATTTTATGGAAGCTAACCCAGCTTTAATAAAACAACAAGTGAATAACACTTTGTCATATAAACAAGCGGCCAAATTATGGGACGATGCTTTACTAAACTAAGCGAGATAGAAAAATATGCGGGGGGTACAGGTGGAGGTGGTCAAACCACAATTATTTTGACGGACCTAGAAAAACGGGTTTCTTATTTAATATGATGCCACTGTTACTGGTCATAGATATGTGCCTGAGTCTACAGTTTTTTTGGTATAATTTTTATTTGTAATATTTTTCTAAAATTCTAAGTGATTATATTCACAATTTGCCATCAACATCGAAGAATTTAAAAATCCTACCATCAATAAATACTTCTTTTAAATGATCAAGATTTCTATGAAATCTCACTTTATCCTCGAAAAATCCGCTGACGTGGACAGCATTAATAACTTCATTAATACTTCTGCTCACAGATGGTTGACTCATTGATACATTGTAATTTTGGACAACATCCTACTGATAACTTCCGGCAGCAAAAGATCTCAAAGAAGCAAACACCTTTTAAAAATTTGTTTACGAGTTACAATTAATGTTTCCATCTTTTATAAAAGAAATTACTTACTTTTTCTTCTACAGTTAAAGCGCTAGTTCGTGAGGAATCTACCATATGGGGCGTTAATGTGTTGATTAATTCTTCGGCCATATTTTTATTTATTCGAAACAGCTTTATAAATTTTTTTTCAGAAAGTTCAAAACAATCTTGAGGTTCTCTTTTAAACCTGTTTATTTCGAACTCTTCTGCCTGTTCCAAACCGAGTGGGATAAAATAATCCCCAACACATCCAAACCAGCCATATTTATAATTAGACTGACGATGACGATTTTTATTAAATAATTAGAATGCAAATAACACACACAAGAAGACAATATTCTTTAACAGAAAATGTATAACTTATTGACAACTTACGATGTTTATTAAATAATTAAAATGCAAACAATACAAGAAGACAATTCTTTAACAAAAAATCTAAAATTTAATAACAACCAAATTTTTTTGACATATATAAAATCACCACACGACAAGAGTTGGCTGGGATGAGAGTGGTGTATAAAAAATTCGATTAGTTTCAAGAACACAGCCAAGTGTAAGTCATCGAATTTTTCAGGGAGATTTTTAATCGAAAAAAATGGTAGACGTCTTTTTTCGATTGAAATTCAAGAATACGGCCCCTGTTCCGTTTGTATTTCCGGTTGGACCCTTATACCACGCAGAGTTTCTCATTGCTGCTCCATCTTTTCGTGAAGTTGTAGTGTTTGGCCGCCACAGCTCAATTTGGCTTTCAATTTTAATAAGAAGTCTAATCGAAGGACGATATTGTCTACCGCTACCGGGAGTATCAAAAAGTTGAGTCGGGTGTGTTCTCTTCCAATTCGTACGTCAAAGGTTAGGGCTTCTCGGATGACTCGGGGTGTACCCTCAGCCATCCTGACCGTCATGTTGACGGGTACGCTATTCGACGCGCTCCTCTTGTCTTCTGCATATTGCTCGCTGATAAAGCTCTTTGTCGCACCAGTGTCGATCGTGGCTTTGACAATTTCGTTCCCCAGGGTGATGTTGGCGTATACTCGAGTTGCGTCGAAGTGTAGACAATTTATTGGGTTTGAGGTGTCATCATCTGGGGCCCCGCCGCACCTCTTTTCCGACGGTCACCTCGGTCGTTTCCCGCTTGTCTCCGACAGCATTCTGTCGTTCTTATGTTTCCGCGGCCGCATTCCCAGCAGAAGAAGATTTGTTGATTTCAGAAATCTCGCCTTTGCATGCATGCTGTCCTCACGTTAATGCGTCTCTCGGCGTCGCGTGCTGCCATGCAGTTTCTCTCCATCGGTTTTGGTCGGTGGGTGGGTCTACTTGGTCCTGACATTCCAGCTATGCTCTCAAAATCCTCCGCTAGTTCGATAAGGTCGTTCAGTGAGTTGAAATCTTTTCGCTTAATGTAGTATTGGTACTCTTGAGGACAATTTCTAAATACCCTTTCTATCTGCTGTACCGCTGTGTAGTCTGCATGCCTCATCAAGTTCTGCATCGTTATCACGAAATCTTTGAAACTTTCGTTTCCTGTCTGGCGTCGTTGGCGGATTTCGTCGTCCAGATGTTCCCAATTTCGGGTGGGTGGAATTTCAGAAAGTCTCCCTTAAATGTTCTCCAGCTTTGCCATCTCTGGTTGTTACTCCGGAACCACATCAGTCCACGGTCGCGAAGCAATTCGGATTGATCTTTAAGTTGGCCGCTTGTAGTCGTCTGAACACCTTGCGTAGATTCGCTAAGTGTTCTTCATAAGTCCTCCCGATGACGATGATGTCATCGAGGTATGCGAATGCGTGTGGCTCCATCTATGGGACGATGCTTTACTAAACTAAGCGAGATAGAAAAATATGCGGGGGGTACAGGTGGAGGTGGTCAAACCACAATTATTTTGACGGACCTAGAAAAACGGGTTTCTTATTTAATATATGATGCCACTGTTACTGGTCATAGATATGTGCCTGAGTCTACGGTTTTTTTGGTATAATTTTTATTTGTAATATTTTTCTAAAATTCTTAGTGATTATATTCACAATTTGCCATCAACATCGAAGAATTTAAAAATCCTACCATCAATAAATACTTCTTCTATTGTCAAACCATCCCTAACACCATGCAAAATACCACAGCACAAGGATTTGGCAGTCACTAGCCCCTAAATTAACAATTCAACAAGACAGGAAGAAGAAGCAATAATTGTAGAAGCAGAAGTTACCGAATCAAGCGGTAATGCGCCCCCTAAAAAAAGTATTCAATTCATTAGTCAGAGTTGATTTTTGAACTAGGTAAATTTTTTTATGTGTATTTTTTAGAACGTAAACGTAATGTGGCCGCTCAATGATTTACGCAAACCATTAATACTGCAGATGCAATCACAAAAGGCATAAAAGAGAAAAACTGGATAAAAGAAAATTATTATACCAAAAAGCTGGAACTACTCGAAAAAATGGTCGTCGCAAAAGAAAAAAGAAGTGCGGCGTTTGGTCGAAAAATCGTTGAAATACTAGAAAATAAATAACTAAATAAATAAATAAATAACATATAAAAAAACAACCCATAAAAATACAATTTTTTATGTAAATTCTCTAATAGGAGATGGGTATGTGTTAAAATTTGAAGAAAATCGAGCTAATTTTTAAAAAATTTATATGGGTACCCCTCGGACCTCAGGGCTTCACTCCAAAAACTTTGCAAAAACTGTTGTCTATCGGAGGTACACATGTGTATTAAATTTGAAGAAAATCGGGTTATTTTTTAAAAAAAAGTTATGGGGCCCCACGAACCCGGGCCCGGGATCTCCAAATTTTTTACAAAAAGTATTGTCTATCGGAGATACACATGTGTACAAAATTTAAGAAAAGCGGGCTAATTTTTTTAAAAAAAAGTTATGGGGCCCCACGAACCCGGGCCCGGGGTCTCCAAAATTTTTACAAAAAGTGTTGTATATCAGAGATACACATGTGTATACAATTTGAAGAAAATCGAGTAAAATTTTGTAAAATATTTGTATGGGAGCCCCCCGACCCCGAGCTCCGAGGGGCCTCAAATTTTAATAGAAAGTATTGTCATCGGAAATAAACATGTGTGCAAAATTTGAATAAAATCGGGCGTTGGGAAGTGGGTTAAAAATTGATCGCAAGATTCCATGACACACAAACAAATCCACAAACCCACGGGTTAATAAAAATACTGGTTAAATTATAAACAATCTGTTTTATTTAAATAACAAGCTTTTTACAATATTATTGATTATTAAATTTAAATTTGTGAAATACTGCCTTACTAATGCTTGCTGTATTCTTCTACCAGCAAGTAAAAAAGGATTTGCTTGTGCATTGTTAATCTCTTCACTATCGCTGTTGTATATATTTAGCATGCCATCCAATAAATCGTCATTTTCTTCAGGCGCAACGTTGTCTATGTTGTTTTCGATACACATGTTATGTAATGCACAGCATGTGTTTATTATTGTTGATGCCGTTTCCGGTTTTGAATGCAACACACGATGTTTTAATAAACATCGGAACCGCATTTTTAACACTCCATTCACCCTTTCGATTATGCTTCTCGTTAGCTTCTGGCACTCATTGTAGTCACTTTCTGGAGTTCCATCTTCTGCCCTCAATATAGGCGTCATCATCCAAGGTCTTAAGCATATCCAGAGTCACATTAAAAAAAACTTCCATTACAGAATGAAAATATTTAAATAAAAAAGTTTACCTAATAAATAGAACCTTCCAGGAAATCTATTGTACAAAATTTCCATTGTTGGAAGAACTTTTGAGTTATTCCATATAAAACTGTCATGTGTCGAGCCAGGATATTTTGCATTGACATTGATAATTTTTAAATCTGCATCGCATATCTGCAAAGAAACATAGTTATAGTGTCATATTTAACTTATAAAAAATAGTAAATATCAGCTGCACATTTATCGAATGATAATGTTTTCTATTGACGTAGGCATGCTCTGGATACTCATGGTCTTCTTCAAAATGTGGTACAATTGCCACATGAGTGCAGTTAATACACCCACAACTCCTGGAAATCTATAATTGTCATAAAATCTGGAAAATATATTAGTATTTAGTGAAACTATTTATTAATACTATAGTTACTTTTGTCTTGCAGCTTTTAAATGATCAAGATTTCTATGAAATCTCACTTTATCCTCGAAAAATCCGCTGGCGTGAACAGCATTAATAACTTCATTAATACTTCTGCTCACAGATGATTGACTCATTGATACATTGTAATTTTGGACAACATCCTACTGATAACTTCCGGCAGCAAAAGATCTCAAAGAAGTAAACACCTTTTAAAAATTTGTTTACGAGTTACAATTAATGTTTCCATCTTTTATAAGAGAAATTACTTACTTTCTCTTCTACAGTTAAAGCGCTAGTTCGTGAGGAATCTACCATATGGGGCGTTAATGTGTTGATTAATTCTTCGGCCATATTTTTATTTATTCGAAACAGCTTTATAAATTTTTTTTCAGAAAGTTCAAAACAATCTTGAGGTTCTCTTTTAAACCTGTTTATTTCGAACTCTTCTGCCTGTTCCAAACCGAGTGGGATAAAATAATCCCCAACACATCCAAACCAGCCATATTTATAATTTCACTGACGATGACGATTTTTATTAAATAATTAGAATGCAAATAACACACACAAGAAGACAATATTCTTTAACAGAAAATGTATAACTTATTGACAACTTACGATGTTTATTAAATAATTAAAATGCAAACAATACAAGAAGACAATTCTTTAACAAAAAATCTAAATTTTAATAACAACCAAATTTTTTTTGACGTATATAAAATCACCACACGACAAGAGTTGGCTGGGATGAGAGTGGTGCATAAAAAATTCGATTAGTTTCAAGAACACAGCCAAGTGTAAGTCATCGAATTTTTCAGGGAGTTTTTTAATCGAAAAAAATGGTAGACGCCTTTTTTCGATTGAAATTCAAGAATACGGCCCTTGTTCCGTTTGTATTTCCGGTTGGACCCTTATACCACACAGAGTTTCTCATTGCTGCTCCATCTTTTCGTGAAGTTGTAGTGTTTGGCCGCCACAGCTCAATTTGGCTTTCAATTTTAATAAGAAGTCTAATCGAAGGACGATATTGTCTACCGCTACCGGGAGTATCAAAAAGTTGAGTCGGGTGTGTTCTCTTCCAATTCGTACGTCAAAGGTTAGGGATTCTCGGATGACTCGGGGTGTACCCTCAGCCATCCTGACCGTCATGTTGACGGGTACGCTATTCGACGCGCTCCTCTTGTCTTCTGCATATTGCTCGCTGATAAAGCTCTTTGTCGCACCAGTGTCGATCGTGGCTTTGACAATTTCGTTCCCCAAGTTGGTGGTGGCGTATACTCGAGTTGCGTCGAAGTGTAGACAATTTATTGGGTTTGAGGTGTCATCATCTGGGGCCCCTCCGCACCTCTTTTCCGACGGTCACCTCGGTCGTTTCCCGCTTGTCTCCGACAGCATTCTGTCGTTCTTCTGTTTCCGCGGCCGCATTCCCATCAGAAGAAGATTTGTTGATTTCGGAAATCTCGCCTTCTGTGCCCGTCCTGGCCGCATCGCATGCATGCTGTCCTCACGTTAATGCGTCTCTCGGCTTCGCGTGCTGCCATGCAGTTTCTCTCCATCGGTTTTGGTCGGTGGGTGGGTCTACTTGGTCCTGACATTCCAGCTATGCTCTCAAAATCCTCCGCTAGTTCGATAAGGTCGTTCAGTGAGTTGAAATCTTTTCGCTTAATGTAGTATTGGTACTCTTGAGGACAATTTCTAAATACCCTTTCTATCTGCTGTACCGCTGTGTAGTCTGCATGCCTCATCAAGTTCTGCATCGTTATCACGAAATCTTTGAAACTTTCGTTTCCTGTCTGGCGTCGTTGGCGTATTTCGTCGTCCAGATGTTCCCAATTTCGGGTGGGTGGAATTTCAGAAAGTCTCCCTTAAATGTTCTCCAGGTTTGCCATCTCTGGTTGTTACTCCGGAACCACATCAGTCCACGGTCGCGAAGCAATTCGGATTGATCTTTAAGTTGGCCGCTTGTAGTCGTCTGAACACCTTGCGTAGATTCGCTAAGTGTTCTTCATAAGTCCTCCCGATGACGATGATGTCATCGAGGTATGCGAATGCGTGTGGCTCCATCTCTGGTCCGATAACCCGATTGAGTTCCCGCTGAAATGTGGGGGTGCAGAGTGCAACCCAAATGGCATCACTCGCCACTGAAATAGGCCGCGCCCATGGGTATTTGCCAGTACCCGTTCCGTAAGTCCAGGCTACTTATAAATCGAGTGCCTCGTAGTCGTTCCAGGATGTGCTGGATTCGGGGCAATGGGTATGCGTCGGGGGTTGACCGTGCATTGAGTTCACGATAGTCTACGCAAATCCTCCATTTTCCCGTCTTCTTCTTGACGAGCACAATAGGTGCGCTGTGAGGGCTGTGCGAGGGTTCGATGCAGCTTTTTGCCAAAAGTTCATCTATCTCCGTATTGGTAATCTCCTGCATAGCCGGGTTGCGGGAAAAATATCGTTGCTTGATTGGTCGCTCGTCATGCATCAGGATCTTATGTTCAGTGATGTTAGACACCGCTGGTAGTTTGTCGAATTTTTGAAATTCTTCTTGGAGCAAAACTGCGAGTCTCTCATGGGGCCGTATTCTTGAAACTTCTCAACGAAAATTTTCGTTTAAAAAGTAGACGAAAATGTTCGAGTGTTATTTATTTGGTGAATTTCGTTTTTCCGAACGTTTATCTGTCAATAAAAATGGTTTTTGTAAAAAAAATGTGTCATACTGTCATTACTCATTGAGTCGTTAGTATTCAAAGTAAACGGTTGTAACAAAAAAATATTTTTCTTAAATTATTTAAAAATCAAAAATGGAATCTAAAAAGCAAAGATTGGGACACATGTCAAAGCAACAAAAGGAGGCTCTAATAGATTTTATGGAAGCTAACCCAGCTTTAATAAAACATCAAGTGAATAACACTTTGTCATATAAACAAGCGGCCAAATTATGGGAAGATGCTTTACTAAACTAAGCGAGATAGAAAAATATGCGGGGGGTACAGGTGGAGGTGGTCAAACCACAATTATTTTGACGGACCTAGAAACAAGGGTTTCTTATTTAATATATGATGCCACTGTTACTGGTCATAGATATGTGCCTGAGTCTACGGTTTTTTTGGTATAATTTTTATTTGTAATATTTTTCTAAAATTCTAAGTGATTATATTCACAATTTGCCATCAACATCTAAGAATTGAAAAATCCTACCATCAATAAATACTTCTTCTATTGTCAAACCATCCCTAACACCATGCAAAATACCACAGCACAAGGATTTGGCAGTCACTAGCCCCCAAATTAACAATTCAACAAGACAGGAAGAAGAAGCAATAATTGTAGAAGCAGAAGTTACCGAATCAAGCGGTAATGCGCCCCCTAAAAAAGTATTCAATTCATTAGTCAGAGTTGATTTTTGAACTAGGTAAATTTTTTTATGTGTATTTTTAGAACGTAAACGTAATGTGGCTGCTCAATGATTTACGCAAACCATTAACACTGCAGATGCAATCACAAAAGGCATAAAAGAGAAAAACTGGATAAAAGAAAATTATTATACCAAAAAGCTGAAACTACTCGAAAAAATGGTCGTCGCAAAAGAAAAAAGCAGTGCGGCGTTTGATCGAATTGCCACTAGTATGGAAAAAATCGTTGAAATACTAGAAAATAAATAACTAAATAAATAAATAAATAACATATAAAAAAACAACCCATAAAAATACAATTTTTCATGTAAATTCTCTAATAGGAGATGGGTATGTGCTAAAATTTTAAGAAAATCGAGCTAATTTTTAAAAAATTTATATGGGCACCCCTCGGACCTCAGGGGTTTTCTTTTCGTGAAGTTGTAGTGTTTGGCCGCCACAGCTCAATTTGGCTTTCACTTTTAATAAGAAGTCTAATCGAAGGACGATATTGTCTACCGCTACCGGGAGTATCAAAAAGTTGAGTCGGGTGTGTTCTCTTCCAATTCGTACGTCAAAGGTTAGGGCTTCTCGTATGACTCGGGGTATACCCTCAGCCATCCTGACCGTCATGTTGACGGGTACGCTATTCGACGCGCTCCTCTTGTCTTCTGCATATTGCTCGCTGATAAAGCTCTTTGTCGCACCAGTGTCGATCGTGGCTTTAACAATTTCGTTCCCCAGGGTGATGGTGGCGTATACTCGAGTTGCGTCGAAGTGTAGACAATTTATTGGGTTTGAGGTGTCATCATCTGGGGCCCCGCCGCACCTCATTTCCGACGGTCACCTCGGTCGTTTTCCGCTTGTCTCCGACAGCATTCTGTCGTTCTTATGTTTCCGCGGCCGCATTCCCAGCAGAATAAGATTTGTTGATTTCGGAAATCTCGCCTTCTGTGCCCGTCCTGGCCGCATCGCATGCATGCGCATGATGATTTTCGCCTTACGTAGTATTGGTACTCTTGAGGACAATTTCTAAATACCCTTTCTATCTGCAGTACCGCTGTGTAGTCTGCATACCTCATCAAGTTCTGCATCGTTATCACGAAATCTTTGAAACTTTCGTTTCCTGTCTGGCGTCGTTGGCGGATTTCGTCGTCCAGATGTTCCCAATTTCGGGTGGGTGGAATTTCAGAAAGTCTCCCTTAAATGTCCTCCAGCTTTGCCATCTCTGGTTGTTACTCCGGAACCACATCAGTCCACGGTCGCGAAGCAATTCGGGCATAGTTCTCGGGAGCAGATCCTTGTCTAAAGAATATGCGTCGGCCAGCTCCTCTAGTCTTTCGACGAATGACAATGGGTCTTTGCCTCCGTCGTAACGAACTGACCATTTCCTGACTTGGTTGATCACCATCGCGTATGATGTACCACGTGTTGCCGTTGTTCCTCGGTTCGGTGCTCGGTCTGTGAACGCTGAAGTGTGATTTGATGGTGGGATTGTTAACCCTGGTGTTTTGACTTTCTCGCCTTCTGTCGCGTCATACAAATTTAATAGTGGTGGGAGCGTTGGTGACGGATTACGTTGGTGTCTTGCTTCCAGTTCCGCCAAGCGTAATTCGTCATCTGAGGTTACATCTCGTTCTGTGATGAAAGTCGTGAAACGCTTTCTCAGCTCGTCTACCGCGCCGTTTATGTCCAGCCTTAATTCCGCCATGTAACTTTGTAGGTTGTCTTTCGTGAGGTTATAGACCCAACTCGTTTTCACCATCTTGGCTAATATGGGTTTCTTCGCTTGTTACTTATTTTTCAGAGTCCCTGCTCGGGCTCCAATTATAACGAGGTTTTTCCCAGCCGGGGTATCCTCAGTGTGACCAGGGTTCGTTGTTATAAAGGGTCGTTACAATAAAAGATTTATTTTTGGTTAGGAACTCTGAATTCAATGTTTTTATTTCCTTCTTTTTAAAAACAAATGTTACGTAGTGTGTCCTGTTGTTTTGATGCCTTGGTCCAGCGGGATCGAAGTAAATCGTCTGTGTTACGTCCAAGTGCTGACTAGCGAAAAGAGGATGCTACGCTCAGTTCGTTGCCAAAGAGTTGCTACGTTTTCGTGTGTTGACAAGCGAAAAGAATATGCTACGCTCAGTTCGTTGCCAAAGTCTCTGTATCCACGTAGTTTGATCAGTGAAAGGAGGATGCAACGCTCTGTTCACTATCAGGAGTCGCCGTGCCTATGTGGTGGTTTGATCAGTGAAAGGAGTATGCTACGCTCAATTCACTATCAGGAGTCGCTGTGTCTATGTGTTCTGATCCGTAAAAGGAGGATGCTACACTCGATTCACTATCAGGAGTTGCCGTGTCTATGTGTTTTGACATCTATGTATGTTGTATGTTGTTGTATTTTCTCCTTTCAATTTGTCCACTGGCAACGGCATCGTTGTTCGCAAAAATATTGACGAAATCCCCTTTGTAATTTGTTGTTGTAGGGGATTCCGTTGGTCTACGGTGGCTTTTCTGTTGGTGCATAGCATTGTAGTATCGTTGTGTATGCATTGCCTTGTTGGTCAACGCTTCTTGGTCGTTGACCTCGTCTGTTGATTTTTGATCATTCGTTTCCTGCTTGCGTTTGTACTGTGTTGGTGTTGTGCATGCGTTTGTTGAGTTTCTGCCTACGCTTCTGTGCTCCCGACTGCACACAGAATTTTGTATGTAGTATGCGCTGTCTCTTTCCTTCTCCAAATGCTCCATTATGGTGGTTGCAGTGGAGGCACGGCTATTTGATACTCGTAATGTGTTTTCTGCTTTTTTCCTTAAAAATTATCTCATAATAATGACTTTTCAATGTGGTTTTTTCTTGTATGAAAGTATAATTATGTATATTTATATTTAATTTAAAACAACCTTCTAACCCTAGTAATGGCTGCAAATTTACATTAACTATGATAAAGTCGAGTAAGCAATAACCCCTATCTGCAGAAACGCAAAGTCTAACTTGCCCTACTGTATTAATTTTATGGTTGCCATAAGACATTATATTTATTTTTTTGCTTTCTATTTTTATATTATTGTTATTAAGGTTTACTCTATTTAGAATCTCTATTGAAATTATATTGCAATCTGCCCCAGTATCAAGTTTAAATCTAACATTTTCATTTTGAACATAAATATTTTTGTACCACCCTTTACTATTTATACTACCAATATTGAATTGAACAGAATCTATGTATTGATACATTATACATTATGTATTTATTTTGTTTTCTTGTTGTTCTTCACTGTTGTCCGTGTTCATCTCATTTACGATACGGCAAGTTGATGCAAAATGATTCTTTCGTTGACATTTGGCACAAGTTTTTCCTATAACTGGACATCTGTTGGTTTTGTGTTTATTTTTATGGCCTCCACTTTTTCAGTTTTGATAGGCTCATCAATGTTTAATGTTTTGAGTTGCTCTTTGATGACGCCTGAGTTTTTGCATATTGTTATCGCTTTTTCATAATTAAGTTGTTTTTCAGCAAGCAACTGCTTTTGTATGGACTTGACTCCTTCACCAGCCTGTCTCTTATCATTCTGTGTATGGTATATCACACGCACACTTAAATTCGCATGCCATTCCTTGGTTTTTAATAATGAAATTGTCGACAGTCTGGAATGGTTTTTGTGTCATTTCGTTGAATTTGAAGTTGTTTTTCAGCAAGCAACTGCTTTTGTATGGACTTGACTCCTTCACCAGCCTGTCTCTTATCATTCTGTGTATGGTATATCACACGCACACTTAAATTCGCATGCCATTCCTTGGTTTTTAATAATGAAATTGTCGACAGTCTGGAATGGTTTTTGTGTCATTTCGTTGAATTTATATGCTTCAACAATTGGGTTCTTCTTAGGTGCAAAATGTTCATTGAATTTGTCTAGAACCTTAGTCAATGTTATTTCGTCCAGGGTGAATGTGTTGTATTTCTCAAAACCCTCACTACCTAGGGCAAACAATAATTTTCCGACTTTCTTTTTTCCGTCTCATCCTTGGGACTGAATGCTTCGATAAACCATTCAAATTTGGTCTTAAAATTGTCGAAATTTTTTTCTGCATCACTAAATGCCAATTCAGACGGCATGGTAAAATTTGTCAAGTTTTCCATTTTCACTTTGTTTATTTGTTGATTCACATCGGACACCATGTATTGTTTGATAGTGAATATTATCAAACAACTTTAAATAAAATAAAACACTTTTGTTAGGTGATGATAATTTCTCGCACACGATGAATTGCGTTTTTTTTATTGAGGAAAAAAGGTAAAAAGTATGTGACATTAGTAATAGGTTGTTTTTATGTTGGCATTACGAAACAATAGGATTGCCACATGTGCATTTATTGAAAATTCATATATTACAATCAATATCTTCTAGATCAGAATCCACATCACTCAATTTTTTTTGACTTCAAGTTTATGTAAAACTAATGAAAAGTAATTGGAATTAACGGAAGAAGTGATATTATGTCGTTTTTCATTTTCTCCGAGATTGGTGGTGGTTGTACATTTTTCAATTCAAAATTAGACGAATGTTTGCCTCTTCTGTTAAAGCTTACACATTGAAAATCAGTTTCTTCATCCAAAGTTGTTTTGAAAAATACTTTTCCTTTATCTGATTGCATCGAAGCAATTTAATAATTTGAAACTTAAGCGTGTTCCCAGTTTCATCCTTTTTCCTCACAACAAAACATGAATTCGGTTTCAGTAAATTCGATCTCAGATCTCTTCTGCCCGCAATTAATGAACCAAGAATTGTTTATTTTTTCCGCATGATCGCACTAACTGAAACCAATCGTGGGGATGGAAAATTTCAGAGCTTGCTCTTTTCCTTTTTTTTTGCAATCAGACTGTGATCTGATTCTTTGCAGCACATGATATTTAGAGTCATCCTAAGTTGCTTTAATAATGGCTATTAGTTTATCGGGTATACCTCTCCTGCGCAAGGAGAGCCAGATAAACTGTCTGTTGACACTGTCAAACGCATTCTCAAAATCGATGAACAGCAGGTGCAGTGGTGACCGAAATTCAACGCACTGTTCAATAATGAACCGCAGGGTGTTGATTTGGTCTACACTGGAGGATCCATAAGAATACCTTTTTAAGGGAGCTTAATAATCATTCCCTTCTTCCACTCGTCGGGGAAACTGGTGCGAAACTGAGGTGCGAATTCGGAAAATTGTTACTTCCGGCAGCTCCGTTTGATTTGGGTGGATATCGTTGGCAAATACAAGATTAAGGATCGTAGAGAAATGCCCCTTCCATCGCTTGAGCTGATCATCATCTGAAACGAGTACGGCACATCGAGGCTTTTCACCGGATGTTGGCTAATGCGGTGACCACCTGTCAGCTCTTTGGTGATTCTATGAACGGTTCTGCTATCGCACCTGCTATGTTGTTTTGATCGAACGAAATTTTGAGTTTCTGTTCAGCGGGTGGAGATAATATCCAGATTAAGATAGGTTAAATATTTAGTATAACAATAAACAATTCATTTATTTAACTTTAACAATAAAAAAAAACAAAATATTGAAACAAAAATCAATAGCAAAAGAAAAGGTAGGTATATAAAAAAATTAAATACATAACTATTTTACTTTAACAGTAATTAAAAAAGAAATAAACATTAACAAGAAATTAAAAAATTAAAGTAATAATACGTATATATTGTTTTTAAAGAAATTTTTATTGTTCCTCGTGGGAATTATCAATGTATTGTTTGATAGTAAATATTATCAAACAACTTTAAATAAAATAAAACACTTTTGATAGGTGATGATAATTTCTCGCACACGATGAATTGCGTTTTTCTTTATTGAGGAAAAAAGGTAAAAAGTATGTGACATTAGTTGCTATATTGCTTTCAACAAAATAAGTTAGGTATTTTTTGTTGTTAACGGCTGATTAAAGCAACAGCAAAAACTAACCAAATTTTGGTAAATTTTTGTTTCATGTGTTTGCCAACTTATCCATATATAATTTTTAAAAGTCGACTCTGGTGGTGAGAATTTTAAATAAAAATTTGGTTAAATTTTTATTTTTTGTTGAAAGCAATATAGCAAGTAATACGTTGTTTTTATGTTGGCATTACGAAACAATAGGATTGCCACATGTGCATTTATTTATTATTTGTTAATGGGATTGCCACATGTACATTTATTGAAAATTCATATATTACATGTTCTACTTTTTTTATATATATATATATATATAATTGAACAGATTACCATACAATGTATGCCAAAAATAAAAAATAAAGAAAATTCATAATTTAAAGATTCATTCATGTATATATTAATTAATTATTATTTAAATAATTTGGGCGTTTTATAATTCGACCATATCTGGAAGTTTGATATTGATTTGTGTTGCCATTGTTAATTATGCTGGTTGGTTCAGTGTTTTCGGAGTTTTTTTCTTGTTTTCCAACATCATTAGTGGTATTATTCTGGCATTGGTTTTGAGTATTATTGATCAAGTTGTACGTGTTATTCAAGCTTCTATCATAGTCAATATTAGATTTGCGTATAAACGTTCAGTTTCGACGTACTTTATTTCCCAATTCATTTTAAACAATGTATTTTAATTGCCTTCTGCTTTAATTATTTTGCCTGGAACCCAAATGTCATTTTTTCTTATGAATACATTCTCATTTTTTCTTAATTTTGGGAGGTCTTTTGCCGTTTTATCATAGTAATACTTAATACTATACTATAATACTGATTTTTTCTTATTTGTAATCGTTTTTTAATTATCATTTCGGGGTTTATGTATGTCGGCTGAATTCTGTGTATTGACACTGGAGGCTTTGATTTTAAAGATCTGCCAAAGAATAATTGAACAGGCGAGTAACCCAATTGTGGTAAGGGACTGTTTCGGTATTCAAGCAAAGCTAGTTGCAGCTCATCTAGCTTGTTTGATTCATATAATTTTCTCATAACTTGTTTTGCTATTGCCACACTCTTCTCGGCTAGTCCATTGCTCTGAGAATGATATGGACTATAAAATTTAAGTTGTATGTTCCACTTGTTTGCGTACTCTCGGAATTTGTAACTGTTGAATGGGTTGTTGTCTGACAGTATTGAACATGGAAAACCTAGTTTAGAAAACAAAAAGGTCATTTATAATCGTATCAATTGATTTGTCTTTTAGTTGAATTATCTCTAGCCAATTTGAGCACGCATCAACAATTACTAGGAAGATCGCACTTCCAAATTCAAAAATGTCAGTGGATATATTTTCCCACGGAATGAGAGGAATGTCAGCTGAATAAGGTTTCTTTTTGATTCTTGTTTTGGTATTTTTGACACGGCACACACTGTTTCACGAATTGTTCTATGGCTGTTGATATTCCAGGCCAGTAGAAATTTTCCCGTGCTCAGAGTTTCATTTTTTCAATTCCCAGGTTGGTTCATGAATGTCTTGTAGTATTTTCCGCCTGATTCTCAACGGAACAACCAGTTTATGTTCTAGGAATATTAGATCATCATTTTTGCTCAAATTGTCCTTCAGTTTGTAGTATTTTTTTAGTTCTGGGGTTAAAGATCGGTGCGAACTGGGCCAGCCATTGATCAATAGTTTTTTTATTGACATTAATACCTCGTCTTCACTAGTAGCCTTCACATATTCGGTTTTATTTTCTTCAGTTAAAAAGATATTACTAGTAATGTTATTGATCATATATTCCATTTCCTTGTCCACCGCGCCAGTATCTTCCAGACTTAACCTTGATAACGCATCCGTTATCACCGGATGTTGGCTAATGCGGTGACCACCTGTCAGCTCTTTGGTGATTCTGTAAACGGTTCTGCTATAGCACCTGCTCGCTGCTTCCACTGCTTCTGAAGTCAGGTTGTTAATATAATTACGTTTGTAACGTCTTACACTGCGCTGAACTTCTCTTTTGCTGCGATGCAGTGACTCTAGCACGATCTTCGCTGCAGCTGGTGTATCTACAATACGAGCTTTAAGTAGCTTACGTTCTTCAATAGTTTCCTCAATAGTTCAGTAGTTTCCCGATCAATCGCAATGCAGATCCCCAAACCAGACAGGAGTTGAAAATATCAAAACATAACGGTTTCTCTCTCAACTGCAAGCACCAACTATTTTTGAGAAAAAAGGAAACTACAGTAAAAAGAAAAAAAAAGTGTTTAAAAAAGCATACGCAAACATTTCTAGTGAACAAAACACTTTTTTTGTTATGTTTTTACTTAATCAATTGCGAAAAAACAACAAAATTGGAGTTATGTTGACTATACATTATTTTAAAATATTGGAACTTTTAGTTCGGTCAAAACAACACATGTGGAGTTATGTTGTTTTGATCATACATTATTTCAAAACATTGGAACTTTTGGCTCGGTCAAAACAGCATATGTGGAGTTATGTCACTTTGATCAAACATACTTTTTTCAACATTGGAAATATGTGTTTGGGACTACTCAATAACTTTAAATTCTAACCACCAAGACTTATGCTGTTAAGACCAAACGAAAATAGACTTTTTTCTAAACAGTTCTGTATACTCAACTAAATTTCCTTAAAAATGGACTTATGTCGTTTTTACCAAACTTCATAGAACTATCCTATATATACATTCTAGATATCATAACATTCATAATAACACTGCTACTCGCCTAAACTCTATTAAAATACAACGAAAAAGAAAAGACCATCGAGTAAACGGTACCAACTATATCAAATCATATTCCAAGACCACGTTCTGGAATTATTACGCCATCTCGTTCCCTTCATATTCTCAGTACTAGATCGGCACTTAAAACTACTTCACCAACTGAAACTCCTTCACTCCCTATTACAATTTCTTCAGCCAACACTCGCACCAATCCTAGGCACATGTTTCGTTCTTAAGTGGAGAGGTGTTGTAAATTGACCACTTCACAACTTCTTATTATTACTTTATGTTGCAGTGTCGCAATCATAAACCACAAAAAGCCATTATTCACATCCCCTGAACCAACATCCGCTATTTCCCAATCCTAAATCAATACCCTACATTGTTGCAAACTTGCAACAATTTATTACAACAAATTCATAGCCCTAAATCAATGTCCAAATACCAGAGCAATAAACCCCATGCATTAAATCAACAACCATTAAATCAAACCCATAAACACAGCAATTAAACCCAATGCACATTATGCCGACGCAGCATAAAATACACAGTACAAACGATCGACTCGTTGTACTGATGCATATACGCTGTGCTGTGCCGTACGACGGTCGAGCCGAGCTTTAAGATAGCGTACTTTGACGCTCGCCCAGGGTTCGTTTTTTTCTCGGAGCGTTACAAATTAATTTAGAGAAGTGTGGTTGTTTTGTTTGATAGGTTTTCTTTTTATTTTTATTCTTCCATATATGTCTTTCTCGGGTTTTAATACTATATTGTTTACTTATATATATATATTTCTAAATAATTGTAATGATGCGTACGGGAGGGGAAGAGGGTTAGGAGGTTTTCTTGGTTTATCCAATTGCACGGGGTATGGACACAAGCTGATCCCGGGAGAGCGGGGTAGCACGGGTTGTATTACACCTTAATCCAGCCCGGGAGGTGAGGACGGGGATATGGATAGTAGGTGAAGGAGATGGTAGGAGGAATTAGGAAAGATGGTACAATAGTACGAGCGCCCTTTAGTTTCAGGACTCATCTTAGGGAGAATTCCCAAGAATCTTTGACCTTACTACAAGCCCCTACAACTATTTAAGTTCGACGCTCAGGTTGGAGAAGTTGTAAAAGTTCTTACAAAGTGATAAAGCCTAAGCCACCTAAGATAATTATTGTAAAGTACAAGTATGTTTTTGTGTGCATTTTAAAGTTGTCCAGCATAAAATTGCGCACTTGTGTTATTTTTATTGTTTGTGAATTAAAGAAATTTTTAAACTTGTGTTGTGTTCTATTTGCAAAATCCATTACGAACTCGAAAGGCTAAATTTCGTAACAATATCTTGATTTTAATAACAAATTCATCCTAACTACCGATGCAAGTGATGTTGCTATCGGAAGTGTATTGTCACAAGGTGAGGTGAGATATGATAAGGAATTACTTGCCATTGTTTGGTCAGTTGTCCGCTCCTATCTGTATGGAAGAAAATTCCTCTTTTATACCGATCATAAACCTCTCATTTACATCCACAACTCCAAAGATATCAGATCAAGATTAACGGGGTATCGTCTACAACTTGAAGAGTTTGACGGCGATATCGTACACAAAAAATGCGAACAAGACACAAACGCAGAATTCCTCAGCAGAATCGCAAAAATGACTTCGATCATCTACAAAATCATCTACTACATCGTCTTCTATATTGTGTACCAATTCGTCAACTATAAATTAATATTCGGCGTGACAGACCATTGCGGTCCAAGGCCTTGCTTCTCGCAACCATTTGTGTTGAGCATGTACATTTTTGCACACAAATGGAGGGGACCTACAATTTAATGCCGGATCCGAACGGCGAATTAAGAAGCATTCTGTGACAAGTTATTACTCTCGGAACTTTTGTCACCCATTCGCGGCCGTGAAAAATAATTTTGGTGTTACTGGGATTCGAACCACGAACACCCTGTTCAGAAGTCCATTCTCTTATCCACTAAGCTACGGCGCCTACAATTCGTCAACTATATCGTCTCCTAATCGTGTACTACGACGTTGTAGTGTCTTCTAATTCTTCTCCTAAATCGTGTACCAACTCACTTACTACATCGTCTACTAATTCGTTTCCTAAATCATGTACCAATTCATCAACAAATTTGTCTCTTATATCGTGTACTAACACATCTACTATATCGTCTACCAAATCGTCTACTAAATCGTCTACTAATTCGTTTGCCAATCCGTCTGCTAATTCATCTACTAAATCCCTTACTAATTCGTGTACTAGTTTACCCACTAATTCGTCTACTAAATCGTCTACAAATTCGTCTCCAAATTCTTCTTCTACGTCTTCCACTAATACAACTCCTACCCTATCTAAGGATACCCCTACTTCTCCTAAATCACCAATTAATTCCTCTACAGATCGCGAATTCACACGCGAAGAAACCAACACCATTTTGAAGGAATTTGATTTAAATCCAATCGGAGGACAATGTGGCGTCATTAGAACTTTTAAACGTATAAAAATGTGTCATAAATGGAAAAATATGTTCCAAAATTATGGATTAAATATGGATTAAGATTAAAAATGATCAAAAATTACATCAAAAATTGTAAACTCAAACCATGGAACCTGTGGTTATTAACTCAAACACCTCTTTGAGAAAATTTCAATATATATAGTTGGTCCGTATCCTACTACATCCAATCATTACAAATATTTTCTTACCTTTATAGACAATTTAACAAAATAATCCGACGCTTTACCAATAACAAATCTGAAGAGTTCGTTAAGAAAATAATCTTTCGCTTCGGTATCCCCAAATACGTATTATCCGATCAAGGTCAAAACTTCTTCATTGACATATTTAAGAACGTATTTAAGCTCTTAAAAATTACCAAACTCGAAACACGTGCGTACCGACCACAACCAAACGGATCTTGTGAAAGAAATTGTCACAGAAATTTTATTGATCAAATTCGCAGTATTTTTACACAATACTCGTCCAAATACTTCTACTTCATTTACACCTTTCGAATTAGTATTCGGACGACAAGTCGTCCTTCCTTTTAGCGTAACCAAAAATCCAGAAGTATGCTAAAACTACGATTTATACGCAAATGAGCTAAAATCTAGATTACAACATGCCCACCAGATCAATAGAAATAACCTAATTAAAAGTAAAGAATCTTCCAAAAGCCAATACGACAAAAACCAAATCCAGTTAACTTCACAGAAGGAGATCTTGTTTTACTAAAAATCGAGAGCTGTCCTTAAAATAAAAACAAAAACTACTTCCCATATGGAACGGTCCATATGAAATCATTTCCTCTTCCGGAGGGAATTCTATAATAAAATACAAAAATCGAACTCTTAAAGTTCACAACAATAGACTTAAATCATTTCATTCAACAATTTACCGTTTCGTGTAAAAAAATTGACTGCGTCTTCGTTATCAAGCAGTACAGTACATATATACTTGTGATACAAAGCTATCATTTAAGAATTTGCTGAGTATATGTATTCAAAACATTTTTAAAATACATTTATTGTTGGAAAGCAACCCTGATAATGATATCGAATGATCATTAGCAATATTAAACGCTACATGCCTATATCAATGGGGTCCTGTACCTTTTCCAACGCATCATTATGCTCTAAGAACTTTATTTTTCTATATGTTCTTTTACGTACTTCTGCCATATAAAGAAATCAAATCTTACAAGGCATTCCACGTTTGACATTCTGGATCTCACATACAACTAAACAATAACGCGTGAGTTACATATACAAGTAACTATATTGATATAAAAGCTAATGAACCCGATAAATTCGAGGAATTTTTAAATCAAATTAATAAAGGCAGACAGTAACCTAATTTTATATTTCCGGTGCATTTCGCAAGACATAATATTCCCAAAGTAATTAATCAGCATTTTAGCATACTATTAACTTAATAAAACTTCACACACTTGTATAAACAAAAATGTGTTAGCCAACAAATGTAATTTAAGGTAAGTAAGCAAAATTGTAAAACATACATTTTAAGTTCTTGAATAAAATTAAATAAAATAACAGACAGACTGATCTGACCACTAAAATTGATCACAACGTGTCTTTTTTAAAAACGCTCGAACGTCGGCAAGTTATAAAATTGGCGCAGTCGGTAGGATCCTTTAAATAATATAAAGGATTCAGTGATACGAACCGCGTTCAGAAATTTTTTTATACAATTATAAGAATAAGTTTTGGTGCAGTGAAAGCTTAAATATAAAAAAAATTTTTAGCCAACACCATCAAAGTGAAGTGAGAATTTTTCAATTCAAAGTGACACTACAAAGAAACAAAGTGAAAACCACTCGTGTGCAGTGAAAGCTAAATAGAAAAAAAAATAAAAACTTTTTACGCTAACACCACCAAAGTGAAGTAAACACTTATAGTTTAAAGTAGACACTCCAAAGAAATAAAGTGAACCACCACGAAAAGCAGTAAAAGCTGCTTCAATAATTGTACATAATTAATCAAAGAAGACAACGTGCGTTTGATCAAAGAAGAATGGCGGAAGGACAGCCACAAGTAGCACCTGTGTAACTGGTCGCAGAACTTGCAAGAAGAGAGCAACAATTGGAAGCGATGAGGCAAGCATACCTAGAACTAAGGAATAGGGCAGAAGTAAACAACAGAGACAGCATAATGAAAACAGTAAACAGCCTGCCTACGTTCACCGATACGGGTGACATCACAATAAATTCATTTTTTAAAAGCATAGAATACCTGTTATCTACAATCAATGACACCGAATTAAAGAAGGAAGCGGTACGAACAATTTTCTACAGGACGATACAAGGACCTGCGAAGAATGTAATTATCAACATCCCAGAACCAGATAACTGGCAATTAATCAAGGAGACGCTGAAGTTACGATATCGACCTGACGTGGAACCACACCAGCTTTACAGGAAAGTTGCAAACCTCAAAGTAAATAATGTAAGTGAACTTATGGTAGAGATACACGACATTAAATATAAGTCGGACGAACTGACAGTGTATTACACAGGCGACCACTATATATTTTATACAATATTTTAAAAATAATGACAAGTAGATGATTTGAAGATGGTTGCATACGTCCAGAATATAGGAAATTTAAAATAAAAGAAGATAGACCAACAAATGCATGGAACAGTAGGTATCAAGACAAAGGTCAACGATTTAGTAATGCATCTACGGATGGTAGAAATAGGATCAAAATATAGGTAATAGATTTAATAATTCACCTCAAGAAAGGCAATGGAATCGAAATCCTTACTACCAAAATGAATTAAAATATAATAATTCCGGGCAGTACAGACAAAATAATAATTTTAATAACGGAAGGTTTAATAATTTCAATCAATTTGCAAATTCGGCTAATTTCCAAAGACCACAGACAGGAAACCCTAGACAAGGTTCAGGCCAATATCGCCAAAACCCATTTAGGCAAGGTCAGGTTGAACCTATGAAAATTGATAATATCCAATCAAATATGAGTAAACTTCAATTGGTAGGACACCCTGATCCTCAGATTGGCCAAAATCGCTTAATTTCGGACAGGCAAAACCTAGAAGAAACTCAAGCAAACAATAGCAGAAGAGAAGAAGTGAATAATTGTACTTTTCTTACGAAACAGTCTTGGAATGGTTACCCAAAATAAAATTAGTGATTAGTAATAAAAGCTATATTGCGCTCATAGATACAGGAGCTAGTTTTAGTTTAATTAATAGCGAAATAAAGGATTTTCCTAAAGTAAAATTAAAAGACCCAATATTATTTAGTACAATCACAAATGAAGATGCAATAAACTATGAAGTATGCACAATAGCACCAGTAGAATTTAATTTACCTAATAACGCCAGAGTGAGATGGAAGGCGGCACCATTAACAGGAAGAAAGTACGACTTTATAATCGGTATAGATATTCTAACGTTTCTCAATGCACAAATAAATGTCGAAGAAAGAAAAATAATTTTAAATCAAAGAGAAAGTAAATTCCTAAATAATCCTTATAATTTTAACCAAATTTATGCCCTTGAAACCACTGATTTCAATTCAGACAGATTAAAGTTAGATCACTTAAACGAAGAAGAGTATAAGGAAATTACAACGCTACTGAAGCGATTTAATAATTTGTTATTCAAAGATGGCGATAAATTAACTAACACAACAGAAATTCAACATGAGATAAAAACCACAACCCACAACAGATTAATTCAAAATAATACCGATATCCGCCTCAACATGAAATGGAGGTGAGGAAGCAAATAAAAGAAATGGAGGAATAAGGCATTATTCAAAAAAGTTATTCCAGATATTCCAGCCCACTCATAGTGGTACCGAAAAAGATGGACAATTCGGGCGAAAAAAATGTCGGTTAGTAATAGACTATAGAAAATTAAATGATGTAACGGTGGACGACAAATATCCTCTTTCGAACATCGATTCAATCCTAGACAAGCTAGGCAGGGCCCAATATTTCACAACTTTAGACTTGGCAAAAGGGTACCACCAAATTCTAGTAAAAAAGGAAGATAGGGAAAAAACGGCATTTTTTACACCTCATGGTTTGTACGAATTCATAAGGATGCCGTTTGGACTAAAAAATGCTCCCGTAACCTTCCAGCGTTTCATGAACGAAATTTTGCGAAACTTTATAAACCGAACATGCGTAGTTTATTTGGATTACATATTGATTTTTAGTACAACATTACAAGAACATGTGAAAGCAATTAAAGACATATTCAAAGTCTTGGAAAATAAAAATTTGAAAATTCAGATAGATAAGTGCAATTTTTTGAGGAAGTAAACGGAATTCCTGGGCCACATCCTAACGAAAGACGGCATGAAACCGAACACTAATAAGGTTAAAGTGATTGAAAATCTAGAATTAACAAAAACTAAAAAGCAAATAAAAAGTTTTTTGGGCTTAACGGGATATTATCGTAAATTTGTGAAGGACTATGCGAAAATAGCACAGCCAATTACGAAATTTTTGAAAAAAGGGGCAAAAATTAACCAGAAGGACCCAACCTACATTGAAGCGTTCGAAAAATTAAAGACACTAATAAGTACACATCCAGTTTTAATCTACCCAGATTTCGAAAAGCAATTCACGTTGACTACAGATGCGTCCAACTACGCTATTGGCGCAGTATTATCGCAAGAAGGACACCCAGTTTGCTACGCGTCAAGAACCTTGAATAACCACGAGAGCAACTACTCTGCAACTGACAAGGAATTTCTAGCGATCATGTGGAGTGTCAACTATTTTAGACCATATGTGTACGGAAAAAGATTTAAAATTTTAACCGATCACCAGCCAATCAAATTTTTACATTCAAAATATAAAGGCAAGGACATGTCACCACGACATCAGAGATGGCTACTAAAACTAGGAGAATACATTGAATATTTAAAAGGCAAGGAAAATAGAGTGGCGGATTTCTTAAGCAGGATAGAAAACGGTGAGGGTACTGCTTCGGAAATAGTAGAGAACAACAATATCAATACTTTTAAATTTGTAGTCAATAATATAGAGGACGATGAGACAATGGTAACAGTACACTCAGCGGAGGAAGACTTAGGTGACCATTTTCCAATCAAAGAAGAAATAGTGAATAAATATAAATAAAATATAAAAAATTATCCTAACAAATAATAACACGGAAGACTTTAAAATATTACATGGGAAAATAATAATATTTGCAGGTGCAGTGCAGGAAAAACTTATTGAAATGTATTCCAATGATAATCAGATAGAATTTATTAAGTGTACAAGGAGAGCACAAGACATCGACACAGAAGTCGAAGCCATTAAGCAAATTTCCTTGTACCACGTAAGAGAAAGTATGCATTCAGGTATCCTGGAAACATACAATCAAATAAGAAATAAAATATATTACCCAAAATTAATGTAATTGATTCAGATCGTTATCAATCAGTGTGAAATTTGTCAGGAAGTGAAGTACGATAGAAAACCTCTCAAACGGAAAATTGAATATTACAGAAACACCGACAAGAAAAAATGAAATTATACACATAGATACGTATGTTATGAAAAGAAACCACTTTTTAACAATTATAGATAAATTTTCGAAGTTCGGAGCAGCTTATCCGCTGACTGATAGAAATCATATTACCATTATTGAACAACTAGAAGACCATTTTACTAAATTAGGGAAACCAAGGAAAATAATTGCTGACAATGAATTTAAAACTACAAGAATAAAGGAATTTTTGGACAATGAAAATATAGAACTTCACCTAACAAAACCTAATAGCCATACGGGCAATGCTGATATTGAAAGATTTCATAGTACGATAGCAGAAAAATTTAGGATTCTGTATAAATTAGAAAATGGGTTGTCAGTCAAACAATTAATACAGAAAGCCATTGGAAACTATAATGATAGATTCCATTTAGCGACAAAATATACACCAAAAGAAGTGCATGATAATACAGTAGATCTTGAAATAGTGAAAAACAATTTAAAAGCAACAAAACATAAAATCAGAAATAGGTTAAAAATAAATAGAGAGGATTATGACGAAAAGAGATCAGTAGGGTTTGTAAAAAATTATAAAGCGGTTAGGCATAAAGAGCAAGCAAGATATAGGAAAGGAAAATTGAAAAATATTCACCCTTAAAACATTAAAAAACCATTAAAATTTTCAGATACTAATCATGATACTGGTAATATCAATATGGATTGATACGACCGAGGCACAATGATTTTAACGGAACTAGTGGACCAAATAGGATTTATTGACCTACAAATAAGAGACCAGGAAATAGTTAAGGACAGTGACATAGTATTACATATAATTGATGTTAAACAAATTTTTGTTTTTTTTTGTTTTATTGAAACGTAATAAATTTATGGTCTACATTTCATAGCACTGCAACTAGTTTACGCTAACGAGCAGTTCAATTTTGTTGGTTTTTACATCGATTTGATACAGAAATAGTCCATTCTATACAAAATTACACATACAGATATACCTATACAGATATTAGTTTTAGCTGCCAGCAATAAGATCATGTGGTTTGATACGCTTCAGTCTTCGAGTAAGTCTGGTTGTATCGGTGAGTTTTACTGCATCCTGATTTATATGTTGCCTCAGCCTTCGATTATGAACTGTTGCATGCTCTTTAATTGTTTCTTCAACTGTCTTGACTTTAAGGTCGCGATGTATATCTGAGTTCCTAACGTACCACGAGCAGTTCAATTTTGTTGGTTTTTACATCGATTTGATACAGAAATAGTTCATTCTATACAAAATTACACATACAGATATACCTATACAGATATTAGTTTTAGCTGCCAGCAATAAGATCATGTGGTTTGATACGCTTCAGTCTTCGAGTAAGTCTGGTTGTATCGGTGAGTTTTACTGCTTCCTGATTTATATGTTGCCTCAAGATATAGGAAAGGAAAATTGAAAAATATTCACCCCTAAAACATTAAAAAACCATTAAAATTTTCAGATACTAATCATGATACTGGTAATATCAATATGGATGGATACGACCGAGGCACAATGATTCTAACGGAACTAGTGGACCAAATAGGATTTATTGACCTACAAATAAGAGACCAGGAAATAGTTAAGGACAGTGACATAGTATTACATATAATTGATGTTAAACAAATTTTTTTTTTTTTTTGTTTTATTGAAACGTAATAAATTTATGGTCTACATTTCATAGCACTGCAACTAGTTTACGCTAACGAGCAGTTCAATTTTGTTGGTTTTTACATCGATTTTATACAGAAATAGTTCATTCTATACAAAATTACACATACAGATATACCTATACAGATATTAGTTTTAGCTGCCAGCAATAAGATCATGTGGTTTGATACGCTTCAGTCTTCTAGTAAGTCTGGTTGTATCGGTGAGTTTTACTGCATCCTGATTTATATGTTGCCTCAGCCTTCGATTATGAACTGTTGCATGCTCTTTAATTGTTTCTTCAACTGTCTTGACTTTAAGGTCGCGATGTATATCTGAGTTCCTAACGTACCACGAGCAGTTCAATTTTGTTGGTTTTTACATCGATTTGATACAGAAAAAGTTCATTCTATACAAAATTACACATACAGATATACCTATACAGATATTAGTTTTAGCTGCCAGCAATAAGATCATGTGGTTTGATGCGCTTCAGTCTTCGAGTAAGTCTGGTTGTATCGGTGAGTTTTACTGCTTCCTGATTTATATGTTGCCTCAGCCTTCGATTATGAACTGTTGCAAGCTCTTTAATTGTTTCTTCAACTGTCTTGACTTTAAGGTCGCGATGTATATCTGAGTTCCTAACGTACCACGGTGCGTTGACTATGCCCCTTCAGACTTTATTTTGGAATCGTTGGATTATTTCGATGTTATATGTCTTAGTAATTGCTTATATAGTAATAATTTATTATGAGTAGACAGAAACGATCTGTTACCAATTAGCCAATAAAGTTTTCTAAGTTTAATTTTAAGCTCTTCAGTTTTCTTTTTTATATGTTCCTTCCATTTTAGTTTTGCTTCTAAGTTCATTCCGAGATACTTTGCTGTGTTCGAGTAGGGAACTTCTCTTCCTGAGATAGTAGTCGGGATCTGTTGAATCTCTTTGTTGGTGAAATCGACGTGAACAGATTTAGTACTGTTGAAATGTATTCGCCATTTCTCAGTCCAATTTACTAGATCGTCTATAGAACTTTGAAGGATTCTAGTTGATACTACTTCACTTTTTTCGACTACAAGTATCACGGTGTCGTCGGCAAATGTAGCTACTGTAGTTTGGAGGGACTGGTATATAATTTATAAATAGCAAATATAGGATTGGCCCTAATATACTACCTTGTGGCACTCCAGCTTTAATCTCTTTAAGGTGGGAATAAGCATCTCCTTGCTCAATACGAAAGTATCTTCCTGAGAGATAAGACTCCAGTATTGCCGTATATTCTTTTGGGAAGAGTAGCTTAAGTTTATACAGCAATCCTTTATGCCAAACCTTATCAAACGCTTGAGCCACGTCTAAAAATATAGTTGAACTTACCATTTTATCTTCTAGAGCTTTCTCAATGATGTCGGTTATTCTATGAACCTGCTCTATGGTTGAGTGTTTTTCCCTAAACCCGAACTGATGAGATGGAATCATGCCTTCACTTTCAATAAGCGGTTTTAGCCATTTTATAAGAATCTTTTCAAATATCTTCGACATGATGGGCAACAGTGAGATGGGTCTGTAAGATGACGGTTCATTAGAATCCTTTCCTGGCTTCGGATTCATTATTACATCGGCAACTTTCCAATAGCAAGGAAATTGTTCAAATCTAAAACAAGCATTCATTATCGCTGTAAGCTTACACTTGGCTCCCTGGGGTAACTGCTGCATCAGTTCAGCTGTAATGAGGTCATAGCCAGAGGATTTTTTTAGTTGTAACTCTTTTTGAATAACTGTTTCGATTTCAGTAAGCGTGACTAGACGGATCTCCTCCCTCCTTTGTGCACTGTTTTCTGTTTTCAAAATTTCATACATTGATGGTTCATTGGGTTGAAATATGTTTGCCATGTGTTCGGAAAAAAGCACTGCATTTTCCAAGTTACTCTTAGCCCATGAACTATTATTTCTTCTAAGTGGTGGATTCTGTTGTATAGGACGTTTGAGATATTTAGTTGATTTCCACAATGCATAATCTGTTGTTTTGTGATGTGATGTGATGTGAGTGCATCTAAATAGTTTGTAATTGTTTGATTCGTATGTTCTTTTTTTCGCATGCGAACTAATTCTGTGAGTTGGTTTAGTTGCAATTTGTACAAAGGATATCTTGTTTATTGCCATTTCTTTCGGATTTTCCGTTTTTCAGAAATTAGATTTAAGATTTCGTTTGGATATCTCAGTCCAATTTTTGATTTTTTCATAACAGGAGTACTTTTCCAAGCTGCACTCTGTATCTGTTGAGTGAAGAAAAGTACTTCTTCTTCAAGCTGATCTTTACTTGATATATGAGTGTGTAGATACAATTCCTCTTCAAGCAGCGCATTAAAATAATTCCAATCTGTTTCTTATTTGTGAGTGAGATATTATTTCACTTTTCATATTTTCAGAGTGATCTGAATTCAGATCTGATCCTTCTTCTATTTGTAGTAAACCCCTCGATTTTTGTTTTGTTATAAAGAAGTCGATGAGGTCAGGTGATTTAGCTCTATCCGTAGGACAATAAGTAGGTTTACCAGTTGATATAAATTCGCATCCTGTTTGTTGAGCTGCTTTAAGTAGTTCTCTACCTTTAGTTGTTATTAATCGCGATCCCCAAAGTGCGATTCTGATATCATGCACACATCGATTTTTTCCATTTCTAACACTATCTGCCATTCATCTTTGTTTTTTAACAGGCCATTCGCGTTCCATGCATTATCTTTAGTGACTTAACCATTTTGGGTAGTAATTTTTTCTTGCAGATATATATTAAAGCTATCTAATCGTGTTTGAAATGACGAAATAAGATGCTCTTGTTTATCGAGCTTTTGTAAAATTTCTGATAGTAATTGATTTTCTGCAGTTTCTCTGTGTACGTTTGGATTACTAACATTTTGTACACTTTTTGTTACTTGTGCATAGCTTGGTTTACTAGGGAGAGTATTAATGTTTATACTTGTATTTTTTGATTTTGTCACTCTAGTGACAATCGGCAGATTTCTTTCCTTAGACTTTTTATTATCTATACTATTTCTTATTTTTTGTAGTTCTTTTATGACAGAGCAACCACGATAATTAGCTGGATGGTGTTGGTTACAATTGCAGCACTAAGGTTGTTGTTCTGAGGTTTTCGTGCATTCGGTTGTACTATGATTGCCTGCACACTTCACACATCTTGCTGGCATAGAGCAATAGTTTCTTGTATGTCCAATGGATTGGCAGTTAGCTTAGCTTAGCGTAGAAGTTTTGATTGGTTCAATTTTTATAATTGAATTCAACTCTTTTGTAGTTTCAGCGTCGAAACTTAAAAGAAACATATTAAGAGGTTCCTTATTGTTCCATTTTAGCTTATTAACAACACTTATATAGCTTTTAAACCTTGTTGTTGTAAGTCTGAAACGATTAGCTCTGGTTCGCACGAATGATGAAGATTCATAAGCATGACTTTAATTTGCCTTGATTGTTTATCTTCGTATGAATGCCAGAAAATATTCGACTCCTTCAATACTCTTGTAACAGCGCGGTAATCTTCGGCATTAAACAAGTTTAATTTATAGGTGTTATCTTTGATTCATTTTAATACAAATTTTCCTTCAATGCTCTTCCTTAATAACGAATAAAGGTGCTGGTAGTTAAAAACATGTTAAACAAATAGAAAATATTATTAATGAAATGACTGACAATGTTATACTAGCCGAACTACTTGAAGCAAGAAGCAAGATTAATGACGTTAGTACCAACAGAAAAAAGACAAAAAAGAGGACTTATAAATGCGATATGTACCGTAGCTAAATGGACATTTGGCACAATGGACGACGACGATAGACCAAAACCTTCTCTATAGAAAGCCCAACTCTACGCATACTAATGCTGTAAACCAAAACCAAACGCATGTGTGTTTGTGGGATGTGAATATAGTGTACAAAAAATAAGTAATCGCAAAGAGCGAGAAACGTAAGATGTGGTAGTGGGAAACAGAAAAATTGTATATGGATTTTGATCTTTAGTTGATTACTAATACAAATACGTTTGGTCCTAATCTAAGCATATATCTGTGTACGACCGAAACAGTTGGGCTTTCTATAGAGAAGGTTTTGCGATAGACAGACCATACAAAAACATTTATTACAGACAGATGAGACATTAAACGAGCAAATACATATAAACGACCATTTTAATTTAGCGATAGAACAAAAAAAAATATTGTAAAAAACGATAGGAAAGAAATTGAAAAAGGTCTTAATACCATAAATAAAATTGTATACGAAGAATACCAACAACATATGTACCTAAAATTCAATTGATCAAAAGTAAAATAGAACAAATCCAAGATAATGTAGTCTCAGCCAAATACGGCCTAGTTCACCCAAATATTTTAACAAGTCATGAAATTAACGAATATAACATTGATTTTAATAAATTAAAATATTTGCAATTAGGAATAGCAACTTTCAATAAACCCAGCACTCATTATATATTAACAAAAAATTGTAAATTAATAACAAACAGAGAATTAGAAATTATAGCATTAGATGAAAAAACAATCATGGTTAAAAACGCAGTCAATTTATTTGTAAACAATACATGTAATAAAAACTATACTATTTTAAATGGAAATAATTAAATTCAATTAAACAATTGGTCAATAGAAATTAATGATTACTACTATTCTAATTTAGTGGAAAAAGTTGAATGAAATATTATGAGCTTGCGATAAGATGATGTAAAGAATTTTACAGAAAAACTTACTTTCGAGCAAATAGACGAAAAAAATAAAATTAATTTCAAAAATATTTCTAATTTAAAAAACCATAATAAAGTCATATATTTACAATAATATTAATAATTACCATTTGAAGAACAAAGTTAAAATATATTAAGATAAACGCTCGAACGTCGGCAAGTTATAAAATTCGTGTTGCCGCATAACAAATTTTGGATTCAATCATCTTATTTGGATCCCAGTTAATGGCCCGTATTCCGGGATTTCAAAATTGTATGTTATTTTCTTATGTTATAATTTTTAAAAACGAGGTAACATAAAATTTTTTTTAATTCGGAAATTAAAATTTTAAAAATTGGGAAATTTGTTGATAAACAAAGTTCAATGAAAAAACTAAACCCTTATATTGACTCATTTGGTATATTGTGCGTTGGGGGCCGGTTGGCAAACTCCGATTTGTCAAACGATCAAATGCATCAAATGCTTATACCATCAAATAATCATTTTACTCGTCTTTTGGTGAAAAATGAACATTATCGAAACTTACACGCTGGACCTCAAGCTTTGCTTAGCTTCATAAGACAACGATTTTGGGTACCAGGCGGAAAGGTGTTATGCCGTAAAATTGTTTTTGAATGTATCAGATGTCTTAGGACAAAGCCTACATCTGTTGATCAAATCATGGGTCAACTACCCAAGGAACGGGTTACAATCTCTAAACCGTTCACGACTGTTGGTGTAGATTATTTTGGGCCGTTTGAAGTAACTTATAAAATTCGGTCAAATGTAAAATCTAAAGCTTATATAGCTATATTTATATGTTTTGCGAATAAAGCAACTTATGATTTATCGACTGATGCATTTCTTGCTGCATTTAGGCGGTTTGTGTCACGTAGAGGTCGTTGTACAAACGTGTATAGCGATAACGCTACAAATTTTATTGGAGCGCGTGGAGATTTGTAAGTACTCCAACGTTTATTGGATTCTGAAAAACCCTCGAATATTCCTTTATTTTGGACAACAGACTTAATGAAAAATAAGTAGTAGAGACTCTTCTAAGACCTTCTACAACAATCACTTGAGAAATTGCTTTGTTCCAGAAATTCGAGACCATGATGATCATATTCCAGAAGTTCCATAGGAACAAATCTTATAGTCGTATCGTAGTTTACACGCCGAATTTCATGCGAAACGCTTGAGAAATAGCTTTGTTCCCGAAATTCCAAACCATAATGGTCATATAACAGCATTTCCATAGGAGTACTTCTTATAGTGGCATCATAGTCATACATACCGGATTTCATGCAAATCTCTTAAAAATTGCTTTGTTCCCGAAATTCCAGACCAAAATGATCATATTTCGAAATTTCCATACGAACAAGTCTTATAGTCGTATCTTAGTCCTACACAACGAATTTCATGCGCATCGCTTGAGAAATTGCTTTGTTCCCGAAATTCCAGACCATAATGGTCATATGCCAGAATTTCCATGGGAATAAGTCTTATAGTCGTATCGTAGCTTACACGCCGAATTTCATGCGAAACGCTTGAGAAATAGCTTTGTTCCCGAAACTCCAGACCATAATGGTCATATGCCAGAATTTCCATGGGAATAAGTCTTATAGTCGCATCTTAGTCCTGCATACCGAATTTCATGCAAATCGCTTGAAAAATTGCTTTGTTCCCGAAATTCCAGACCACAATGATCATATTCCGAAATTTTCATACGAACAAGTCTTATAGTCGCATCTTAGTCCTACACAACGAATTTCATGCGCATCGCTTGAGAAATTGCTTTGTTCCCGAAATTCCAGACCATAATGATCATATTCCAGAATTTCTCACACACCACACCACACCATACAAAATAACTCCTATATTTCACATTCAAATCTAACTAACACACATTTAAACCTTTCTAGAACTAAAATCCAAGAAAAATAACTCTTCAAGTAAAACATACAAAACTCCACATTCCAATTTCATCTTCCCTGCGACCGAATTACCAATTGAACTTGACCTTACACATTTAGAAAAATACCGCATTCTGAAACTAAAACGTTTCCAATACACAACCAAATTAAAGACCTCAACTCAATAAGCAAGGGCATTAAAAAACTACAAATATCTAAACCTTCCAATCGCTATCAAGAAAAACAACACTACGACATACACATAACTATTAACTATCCGACATATATACGAGGGTCCAATTTTTGCGTTCGGAACTTCAGAAGTCAGGAAACAGTCAAACGAGTTGTTTCTATATTCTCTGCCGTTATCCGACTGTAGACTCTTGATACATAATCAGCTTTGTTTTTCAAGCAACGCCTTCACACTTTGGAGCTCAGAGAGAACCTGACTTTTCTTTGCAAGAAAACTTACTTCACACCACTTCGAATGATCGTCGATAAAGGTGACGAAATATCTTGACTTTCCAATGGACTCAGTCTTCATCGGTCTACATACATCCGAGTGTATAAGATCAAGAAGTTCCGATGTGCGAGTCGAGCGTTTTGCAAAAGGAGCACGGACCATCTTCCCCTGGATACATGTAAAGCTGTCGGTAGTTCCAACGACGTTGATTCCCTCAATTGTTTTCTTACGGATAGCCTCAGATAGATCTTTAAAGTTAAGGTGTCCCAGACGACGGTGTCACAGCTGCAAATCGTCATCGCTTGAAGACAATACTGACTTAGATTTTGATGACAAGCATGTCTCGCCACTGGAACTGGCAGGAACGAAGTAAAGTCCATCTTCTCTTTTTGCGGTAAAAATAACACGCCCATATCTGCCAACTACCTTCGCAGATTCCTTGTCAAACAGCACACGGTATCGTTTGTCAGTTATCTTCTCCACTGAAAACAAATTTGTGCATAGTTCCGGTACGAATAGAGCATCCGATAATTCCATCTGCTTAGTTTTCATCGTCTTGATGTTGAGTTGATACTCGTCCACGGTCATTAATTTCGGCTTATGCACTACTTGCCAACTGTAGCATCTCATTCACTACCTTCTTGATGTTTAAAAACTCGTTTGAGTTTTTGCACACATGAGACGAACACCCGCTGTCCAAATACCGCGACTGACTCTGGGACTTACCTACAGATTGGAATGAATTCTGTGGATCATCTGATGAGAAAAACAGAAAATTTTCTGCATTCTTCGCATTTTGTGATGGTTTTTCGTCTTTCTGTGGACACTTAGTTCGTTTGTGGCTTATTTTTCTACATCTGTAGCAAATTATTTTAGAATTGCCTTGCGGCTAGGAAGTAGTTCTATTCTTGTTTTTTGATTTTGGTTGACCTCGAAATCTCTGATGAAACTTCCGTGCCACCATTGCATTCGATACGTTCTGCGATTCGCTCTTACGTACCTCAGACTCCTCTATAATTTTTACACGTAACGTTTCTGGCGACGGCAGGTCATTTAGAGACTCGATGGCACAACGAAAGTTGGTAAACTATAAAGAAGCATAATAATCTTTTTTAAAAACGCTCGAACGTCGGCAAGTTATAAAATTCGTGTTGCCGCATAACAAATTTTGGATTCGTTTCATCAATCAACTTATTTGGATCCCAGTTAATGGCCCGTATTCCGGGATTTCAAAATTTTATGTTATTTTCTTATGTTATAATTTTTAAAACGACGTAACATAAAATTTTTTTTAATTCGGAAATTAAAATTTTAAAAATTGGGAAATTTGTTGATAAACAGAGTTCAATGAAAAAACTAAACCCTTATATTGACTCATTTGGTATATTGTGCGTTGGGGGCCGGTTGGCAAACTCCGATTTGTCAAACGATCAAATGCATCAAATGCTTATACCATCAAATAATCATTTTACTCGTCTTTTGGTGAAAAATGAACATTTTCGAAACTTACACGCTGGACCTCAAGTTTTGCTTAGCTTCATAAGACAACGATTTTGGGTACCAGGCGGAAAGGTGTTATGCCGTAAAATTGTTTTTGAATGTATCAGATGTCTTAGGACAAAGCCTACATCTGTTGATCAAATCATGGGTCAACTACCCAAGAAACGGGTTACAATCTCTAAACCGTTCATGACTGTTGGTGTAGATTATTGGGGGCCGTTTGAAGTAACTTATAAAATTCGGTCAAATGTAAAATCTAAAGCTTATATAGCTATATTTATATGTTTTGCGACTAAAGCAACTCATGATTTATCGACTGATGCATTTCTTGCTGCATTTAGGCGGTTTGTGTCACGTAGAGGTCTTTGTACAAACGTGTATAGCGATAACGCTACAAATTTTATTGGAGCGCGTGGAGATTTGCAAGTACTCCAACGTTTATTGGATTCTGAATTACACAAACATGAAGTGTTAAAATATTGTAGACAAGAAGGTATTAATTGGCATACCATCCCACCTCGTTCACCGCATTTTGGCGGATTGTGGGAGGGGGCTGTCAAAAGTGCGAAGCACCATTTGAAAAGAGTGCTCGGCAATCATGTGTTCACAGTAGAAGAACTAACTACTTTAGTGGTACAAATCGAGAGTTGCCTTAATTCAAGGAGAATCACTCCAATGTCTGAGGATCCCTCAGATTTTACAGCATTGATTATTATTGATATTGGCATTACCTCTTTAATTCATCTAAGTTTTACTCGTCTGTCAAGGTATAAAAAAATACAATACTGTATGCAGAAATTTTGGAATCGATGGTCTAATGAGTATTTGGCAGAATTGCAGCAGCGACAAAAATGGTTTAATGGCACTTCCAATATTGATGTTGGAACTTTGGCCATTTTGAAGGAAGACAATGTTCCGCCCATTAAATGGATTATGGGTAGGGTGGTGCAGGCACATCCAGGTTCAGATAATTTTGTTAGAGTAGTTACGGTTAAAACAGAGAAAGGTGAATTTAAACGAGTTATCTCAAGGATTTGTGTCTTGCCTTTGGAAAAATCATTGCAAACTTGTTATTTAAGCCTTATAGAATTAAATGTCTGAAATAAATTATACACTTATTATTATATTTAGAAATTAAACTTTATACGCATATCAATTTTAAGAATATAATTTTGTTAGAAAACAAATAACAAATTTTGAACCTGGCTGTTCAAGGTGGCCGGTATGATGAGTTTTCTTAATTATGAAGAGTTTATTAATTTATTACTTTTTTGTGTTTGTTCTTCAGCAACTGTCACTGTCATTGTCAATGTTGACATCGACGAATATTGTTCTTTTTTTCTTCTGTCGTAATAATAAAGGTACTGGTGGAGCGCATCAGACGCAAAAACAAACAAAATAATTGTGTGTTTAATTGTAATAAAAAGAAATTACATATACAGTCCTCTTAAAAAAGGAACAAATCTTATAGTCGTATCGTAGTTTACACGCCGAATTTCATGCGAAGCGCTTGAGAAATAGCTTTGTTCCCGAAATTCCAAACCATAATGGTCATATAACAGCATTTCCATAGGAGTACTTCTTATAGTGGCATCATAGTCATACATACCGGATTTCATGCAAATCTCTTAAAAATTGCTTTGTTCCCGAAATTCCAGACCACAATGATCATATTTCGAAATTTCCATACGAACAAGTCTTATAGTCGCATCTTAGTCCTACACAACGAATTTCATGCGCATCGCTTGAGAAATTGCTTTGTTCCCGAAATTCCAGACCATAATGGTCATATGCCAGAATTTCCATGGGAATAAGTCTTATAGTCGTATCGTAGCTTACACGCCGAATTTCATGCGAAACGCTTGAGAAATAGCTTTGTTCCCGAAACTCCAGACCATAATGGTCATATGCCAGAATTTCCATGGGAATAAGTCTTATAGTCGCATCTTAGTCCTGCATACCGAATTTCATGCAAATCGCTTGAAAAATTGCTTTGTTCCCGAAATTCCAGACCACAATGATCATATTCCGAAATTTCCATACGAACAAGTCTTATAGTCGCATCTTAGTCCTACACAACGAATTTCATGCGCATCGCTTGAGAAATTGCTTTGTTCCCGAAATTCCAGACCATAATGATCATATTCCAGAATTTCTCACACACCACACCCACCATACAAAATAACTCCTATATTTCACATTCAAACCTAACTAACACACATTTAAACCTTTCTAGAACAAAAATCCGAAAAAATAACTCTTCAAGCTAAACATACAAAACTCCACATTCCAATTTCATCTTCCCTGCGACCGAATTACCAATTGAACTTGACCTTACACATTTAGAAAAATACCGCATTCTGAAACTAAAACGTTTCCAATACACAACCAAATTAAAGACCTCAACTCAATAAGCAAGAGCATTAAAAATCTACAAATATCTAAACCTTCCAATCGCTTCAAAGAAAAAAAACACTACAACATACACATAACTATTAACTATCCGATATATATACGAGGGTCCAATTTTTGCGTTCGGAACTTCAGAAGTCAGGAAACAGTCAAACGAGTTGTTTCTATATTCTCTGCCGTTATCCGACTGTAGACTCTTGATATATAATCAGCTTTGCTTTTCAAGCAACGCCTTCACACTTTGGAGCTCAGAGAGAACCTGACTTTTCTTTGCAAGAAAACTTACTTCACACCACTTCGAATGATCGTCGATAAAGGTGACGAAATATCTTGACTTTCCAATGGACTCAGTCTTCATCGGTCTACATACATCCGAGTGTATAAGTTCAAGAAGTTCCGATGTGCGAGTCGAGCGTTTTGCAAAAGGAGCACGGACCATCTTCCCCTGGATACATGTAAAGCTGTCGGTAGTTCCAACGACGTTGATTCCCTCAATTGTTTTCTTACGGATAGCCTCAGATAGATCTTTAAAGTTAAGGTGTCCCAGACGACGGTGCCACAGCTGCAAATCGTCATCGCTTGAAGACAATTCTGACTTAGATTTTGATGACAAGCATGTCTCGCCACTGGAACTGGCAGGAACGAAGTAAAGTCCATCTTCTCTTTTTGCGGTAAAAATAACACGCCCATATCTGCCAAATACCTTCGCAGATTCCTTGTCAAACAGCACACGGTATCGTTTGTTAGTTATCTTCTCCACTGAAAACAAATTGGTGCATAGTTTCGGTACGAATAGAGCATCCGATAAATCTATCTGCTTAGTTTTCATCGTCTTGAAGTTCAGTTGATACTCGTCCACGGTCATTAATTTCGGCTGATGCACTACTTGCCAACTGTAGCATCTCATTCACTACCTTCTTGATGTTTATAAACTCGTTTGAGTTTTTGCACACATGAGACGAACACCCGCTGTCCAAATACCGCGACTGACTCTGGGACTTACCTACAGATTGGAATGCATTCTGTGGATCATCTGATGAGAAAAACAGAAAATTTTCTGCATTCTTCGCATTTTTTGATGGTTTTTCGTCTTTCTGTGGACACTTAGTTCGTTTGTGGCTTATTTTTCTACATCTGTAGCAAATTATTTTAGAATTGCCTTGCGGCTAGGAAGTAGTTCTATTCTTGTTTTTTGATTTTGGTTGACCTCGAAATCTCTGATGAAACTTCCGTGCCACCATTGCATTCGATACGTTCTGCGATTCGCTCTTACGTACCTCAGATTCCTCTATAATTTTTACACGTAACGTTTCTGGCGACGGCAGGTTATTTAGAGACTCGGTGGCACAACGAAAGTTGGTAAACTATAAAGAAGCATGATAATCTTTTTTAAAAACGCTCGAACGTCGGCAAGTTATAAAATTCGTGTTGCCGCATAACAAATTTTGGATTCGTTTCATCAATCAACTTATTTGGATCCCAGTTAATGGCCCGTATTCCGGGATTTCAAAATTTTATGTTATTTTCTTATGTTATAATTTTTAAAAACGACGTAACATAAAATTTTTTTTAATTCGGAAATTAAAATTTAAAAAATTGGGAAATTTGTTGATAAACAAAGTTCAATGAAAAAACTAAACCCTTATATTGACTCATTTGGTATATTGCGCGTTGGGGCCGGTTGGCAAACTCCGATTTGTCAAACGATCAAATGCCTCAAATGCTTATACCATCAAATAATCATTTTACTCGTCTTTTGGTGAAAAATGAACATTATCGAAACTTACACGCTGGACCTCAAGCTTTGCTTAGCTTCATAAGACAACGATTTTGGGTACCAGGCGGAAAGGTGTTATGCCGTAAAATTGTTTTTGAACGTATCAGATGTCTTAGGACAAAGCCTACATCTGTTGATCAAATCATAGGTCAACTACCCAAGGAACGGGTTACAATCTCTAAACCGTTCACGACTGTTGGTGTATAACGTTATAACGCTACAAATTTTATTGGAGCGCGTGGAGATTTGCAAGTACTCCAACGTTTATTGGATTCTGAATTACACAAACATGAAGTGTTAAAATATTGTAGACAAGAAGGTATTAATTGGCATACCATCCCACCTCGTTCACCGCATTTTGGCGGATTGTGGGAGGGGGTTGTCAAAAGTGCGAAGCACCATTTGAAAAGAGTGCTCGGCAATCATGTGTTCACAGTAGAAGAACTAACTACTTTAGTGGTACAAATCGAGAGTTGCCTTATTTCAAGGCAAATCACTCCAATGTCTGAGGATCCCTCAGATTTTACAGCATTGATTATTATTGATATTGGCATTACCTCTTTAATTCATCTAAGTTTTACTCGTCTGTCAAGGTATAAAAAAATGCAATACTGTATGCAGAAATTTTGGAATCGATGGTCTAATGAGTATTTGGCAGAATTGCAGCAGCGACAAAAATGGTTTAATGGCACTTCCAATATTGATGTTGAAGGAAGATAATGTTCCGCCCATTAAATGGATTATGGGTAGGGTGGTGCAGGCACATCCGGGTTCAGATAATTTTGTTAGAGTAGTTACGGTTAAAACAGAGAAAGGTGAATTTAAACGAGTTATCTCAAGGATTTGTGTCTTGCCTTTGGAAAAATCATTGCAAACTTGTTATTCAAGCCTTATAGAATTAAATGTCTGAAATAAACTATACACTTATTATTATATTTAGAAATTAAACTTTATACGCATATCAATTTTAAGAATATAATTTTGTTAGAAAACAAATAACAAATTTTGAACCTAGCTGTTCAAGGTGGCCGGTATGATGAGTTTTCTTAATTATGAAGAGTTTATTAATTTATTACTTTTTTTGTGTTTGTTCTTCAGCAACTGTCACTGTCATTGTCAATGTTGACATCGACGAATATTGTTCTTTTTTTCTTCTGTCGTAATAATAAAGGTACTGGTGGAGCGCATCAGACGCAAAAACAATCAAAATAATTGTGTGTTTAATTTTAATAAAAAGAAATTACATATACAGTCCTCTTAAAATCGGAGAAACAAATGCAATTTAAAACAATTTTGTGAATTAAAATATCTATTTAAAACAAATAACATAATAACGTGATGTATCAACATTAAATTTAAACTATTATCAATTATAATTAACAATGATTATTAACATCAGTTGTAAATAAACCAATAAAGAAAACCAAAACCCTCGAATATTCCTTTATTTTTGACAACAGACTTCATGAAAAATAAGTAGTAGAGACTCTTCTAAGAGCTTCTACAACAATCACTTGAGAAATTGCTTTGTTCCAGAAATTCGAGACCATGATGATCATATTCCAGAAGTTCCATAGGAACAAATCTTAAAGTCGTATCGTAGTTTACACGCCAAATTTCATGCGAAACGCTTGAGAAATAGCTTTGTTCCAGAAATTCCAAACCATAATGGTCATATAACAGAATTTCCATAGGAGTAATTCTTATAGTGGCATCATAGTCGTACATACCGGATTTCATGCAAATCTCTTGAGAAATTGCTTTGTTCCCGAAATTCCAGACCACAATGATCATATTCCGAAATTTCCATACGAACAAGTCTTATAGTCGCATCTTAGTCCTACACAACGAATTTCATGCGCATCGCTTGAGAAATAGCTTTGTTCCCGAAACTCCAGACCATAATGGTCATATGCCAGAATTTCCATGGGAATAAGTCTTATAGTCGCATCATAGTCCTGCATACCGAATTTCATGCAAATCGCTTGAAAAATTGCTTTGTTCCCGAAATTCCAGACCACAATGATCATATGCCGAAATTTCCATACGAACAAGTCTTATAGTCGCATCTTAGTCCTACACAACGAATTTCATGCGCATCGCTTGAGAAATTGCTTTGTTCCCGAAATTCCAGACCATAATGATCATATTCCAGAATTTCTCACACACCACACCACACCATACGAAATAACTCCTATATTTCACATTCAAACCTAACTAACACACATTTAAACCTTTCTAGAACAAAAATCCGAAAAAATAACTCTTCAAGTAAAACATACAAAACTCCACATTCCAATTTCATCTTCCCTGCGACCGAATTACCAATTGAACTTGACCTTATACATTTAGAAAAATACCGCATTCTGAAACTAAAACGTTTCCAATACACAACCAAATTAACGACCTCAACTCAATAAGCAAGAGCATTAAAAAACTACAAATATCTAAACCTTCCAATCGCTATCAAGAAAAACAACACTACGACATACACATAACTATTAACTATCCGACATATATACGAGGGTCCAATTTTTGCGTTCGGAACTTCAGAAGTCAGGAAACAGTCAAACGAGTTGTTTCTATATTCTGTGGCGTTATCCGACTGTAGACTCTTGATATATAATCAGCTTTGCTTTTCAAGCAACGCCTTCACACTTTGGAGCTCAGAGAGAACCTGACTTTTCTTTGCAAGAAAACTTACTTCACACCACTTCGAATGATCGTCGATAAAGGTGACGAAATATCTTGACTTTCCAATGGACTCAGTCTTCATCGGTCTACATACATCCGAGTGTATAAGTTCAAGAAGTTCCGATGTGCGAGTCGAGCGTTTTGCAAAAGGAGCACGGACCATCTTCCCCTGGATACATGTAAAGCTGTCGGTAGTTCCAACGACGTTGATTCCCTCAATTGTTTTCTTACGGATAGCCTCAGATAGATCTTTAAAGTTGAGGTGTCCCAGACGACGGTGCCACAGCTGCAAATCGTCATCGCTTGAAGACAATTCTGACTTAGATTTTGATGACAAGCATGTCTCGCCACTGGAACTGGCATGAACGAAGTAAAGTCCATCTTCTCTTTTTGCGGTAAAATAACACGCCCATATCTGCCAACGACCTTCGCAGATTCCTTGTCAAATAGCACACGGTATCGTTTGTCAGTTATCTTCTCCACTGAAAACAAATTGGTGCATAGTTCCGGTACGAATAGAGCATCCGATAAATCCATCTGCTTAGTTTTCATCGTCTTGAAGTTGAGTTGATACTCGTCCATGGTCATTAATTTCGGCTGATGCACTACTTGCCAACTGTAGCATCTCATTCACTACCTTCTTGATGTTTAAAAACTCGTTTGAGTTTTTGCACACATGAGACGAACACCCGCTGTCCAAATACCGCGACTTTTTTTTAAATTTTGGAGACCCCGAGCCCCAAATTTTTTTTTTAAAAATTAACCCGATTTTTTTTAAATTTTATATACGTGTGTATCTCCGATGGACAACACTTTTTGCAAAAAATTTGGTGGCCGGGTTCGTGGGCCCCATAAACATTTTTCAAAAAAATTTACCCGATTTTCTTCAAATTTTATACACATGTGTATCTCCGATGGACAAAATTTTTTGTAAAATTTTTGGAGTGAACGGGCCCTGAGGCCTGACGGGTGGCCATATAACTTTTTTAAAAAATATTCCGATTTTCTCTAAATTTTAACACACATGTATCACTGCTGAAAAAAGTTTTTGAATTTTTTTTTGGAGAGATCAATCCCTGAGGACTGAGGGGTGCCCATGTAAATTTTTGAAAATGAGCCCGATTTTATTCAAATTTTAAACACATGTGTGCCTCCAATGGACATAACTTTTTGTGAAATTTTTAGAGTGAACGGGCCCTGAAGCCAAAATGGTGCCCATGAAAATTTTTAAAAATTTTCTCGATTTTCTTCAAATTTTAAGCACATATGTATAGCTGACTTTTTGTAAAAATATTGGATTGATCGGGCCCCCAGACCCGAGTGATGCCCATGTAATTTTTTTTAAAAATTAGCCCGGTTTTCTTCAAATTTTTAACACATCTTTATCACTAATGGACAAAACGTCTTGTAAATTTGTTGGAGTGACCAGGCCCTGGGGCCCGAGGGGTGCCCATGTAATATTTGTGAAAATAAGCTCGATTTTCTTAAAATGTTAAACACATGTGTATCTCCCGTGAACCAAACTTTTTGCAAAACTTTTGAAGTGAGCAGGCCCTGAGGGGCGAGGTGTGCCCATATAAATTTTTATAAATAAGCCCGATGTTCTTCAAATTTTAATCACATGTCTATCACTGATGGGAAAAACTTTTTGTAAATTTGTTAGAGTGATCAGGCCCGAGACCTAAGTGGTGTCCTTGTAAATTTTTTAAAAATTAACCCGTTTTTCTTTAAAATTTAAACACATGTGTACATCCAATGGACAAAAATTTTTGTAAAATTTTTTGAGTGAACGGGCCATGAATCCCGACGTGTGCCCAGGTAAAATTTTTAAAAATTAGCCCGATTTTATTCAAATTTTAAACACATGTGTACCTCCAATGGACAAAACTTTCTACATTTTTTGGAGTGAAAGGCCCTGGGTGCGAGTGGTGCCCATGTAATTTTTTTAAAAATTAGCTCGATTTTCTTCAAATTTTCAGCACATGTGTATCTTCGATAGATAAAACTTTTTGCAAAATTTTTGGAGAGGTGTGCCCATATAAATTTTTTAAACTAAGTCCGATTTTCCTCAAGTTTTAAACACATGTTTGGACATGATGGACAAAACTTTTTCTAAATTTGTTGGAGTGATCGGACCTTGAGACGCGAGTGGTGCTCATGTAAATTTTTAAAAATTATACCGCTTTTCTTCAAATTCTAAACACATCTGTTTCGCTGATGGAAAAAACTTGTATTTGTAATTCTTTAGAGTGATCGGACCCTTAGACTAGAGTGGTGCGCATGTAAATTTTTGAAAAATTTTCTTAATTTTTTTTCCAAATTTTAACACATGTGGTGTATATCCGATGAACAAAACTTTATGCAAAATTTTTCAGACAGGACAACTTTATGTAAATTTTTTGGGGTCATCGGGCCCTGAGACCAGTGAGGTGCACATGTAAATTTTTTAAAAATTAGCCCCATATTTTTAAACACTATGTATCTCCTATTAGAGAATTTACAGGAAAATTTTAATTTTTATGGGTTGGTTCTTTTTGGCAAGAAAAAACCTATGACAAAAAAAAACCAAAGATATAAAACTATCAGGAAATGGCAATCTATATACAGTCCGTAACATTTGGATAGCCTCAGACATATTTTTTCTTAAAATCACTTATTTCTGGTACGTTCTTGATGTTTACTAACATTTTTTCATTTTTTAATAATGAGAGATAAGGTAAGACTGAGTCGTTGAGATTAAGAGAAATACTAACTGGTTTCTTAAAGTTAACGGAATTTTTTGAGTTGATTTTGTTTGAGGTCACTCAAATGTGCATTTTTTATTGTAACAGTAAAATAGCCTCAATTAACTTTGTTCTACAGTACGAGCGAAAATTTGTCGGCGTGATCATCGAAAAGCAGTACTGAAGTGATAAACAGTTTTTTTTTGTGTATTTTGGTTGCTTTAAAATATTAAAATGGGTAGACAAAGTTCATTGACTGCAAAGGAAATAGCCAAAATCGACGCCTATCATGAGCAAGGTATTTCTAACCGCGCTATAGCTCAGCAAATAAATCGAAGTCCAAAAGTTATTAATAATTATTTAAAAAATCCATTATTGTACAGAAAAAACTATAAAGGACGTACTGCAACAATTCTTACTGACCATGCATGACAAGCGGAGAATTATACGAATGGGTTCCAATTCTATCCAGTCTTTCAACAAGATAATACACGAAGCTGGATTAGAAGTTAGCCGAATGACAATTAGCAGAGTTATTAAGAGTGTCGGATACTTGAAACGCCTGAAGCTGAAGAAAAAACCACCACTCAACACTCTTCGAAAACTGCAGCGGCTCAATTTCGCAAGACAGCACATGACATGGAATACCGATGACAGCAGTCAGTCAAACAATTGGCGAAAAGTGATGATAGACGAAAAAGAGTTCAACTTAGACGGACCAGACGGTTGTAATTTTTATTTTCATGACCGGAGAAAAGAAAAACTGTTTTTGGATCGTCATCATATCCACGATGGAGGCGTTAGGGTATATGGCGCGATATCGTTTTATGGCACAATTGATGTAGTCTCAGTAAGCTGTATAATGACAGCGACGTACTATAAAACTATATTGGAAACAGCTTTACCTCAGTTTCAAAATATTTTTGGACCACTGCCGAGTATTTTCCAGCAGTACAATGCACCGATTCATACAGCTGGCGTTGTTAAGACGTGGTTGCAAAGCCAAAATATACAGCAACTACCCTGGTCACCATACTCGCCAGACCTGAACATCATTGAAAATGTATGGGGCTGGCTAGCGCGCACTGTTTATGAAGGTGGAAAACAGTAAAACAGCAAGTAAAGAGGACATAATTGCAGGCATGAAAGCGGCCTGGGCGAATATTTCATTAAATTACTTGAATTCTTTGTATGAATTCTTAAAAGATCTCATTTTTATGGGATTTAAAAAAAGGGAGGATGTACAAAGTACTAAAATTATCTTGTTAGTTGCAAAAAATAAAATAAAAGTGAATTAAAACAAAAACAATCTGTTTTTACTATAACAAATACAGTGAGGCTATTCTACTGTTACAATAAAAAAAGCTCATTTGAGTGCCCTCAAACAAAATCAAGTCAGAAAATTCCGTTAACTTTAAGAACCCAGCTAGTACTTCTCTTAATCTCAACGACTCAGTCTTACCTTATCTCTCATTATTAAAAACTGTAAGTAAACATCAAGAACGTACCAAAAATAAGTGATTTTAAGAAAAAATATGTCTGAGGCTATCCACAATGTTACGGACGACCTTACCGAGGCAGCCATAAACGCCTAACAAACAAGTTCCCCTGTATTCATATCAGGTGCACCAGGTCGATCGCGCAATGCTTCATCTGAAAAGCTATCGAATTTACATGTTCTTGCATGTTGGTGGCTTAAAAAAAACACACATACATAAACATTAAGTAAAAGTGTTGCAACTACGTGGAGACTTCTTTTGGTGGAACGATATGTACATACATATGTCTGTAAATACCATACTACACAACAACACAACAGGCTCGCTGAAGATCTTCTTCCTGGTTTTTTGAGATTGGTATTGTTACATACGTACCTACTCGTATGCAAATAAGCATACGACATACGTAGATTTAAAAAAAAACAACCCATAAAAATTAAAATTTTTCATTTAAAATTGAGAATACATAAACATATGTGTGCAAAGTTTGAACCGGGTTAATATGGAAAAAATTAATATAAGAGCCCCCTTCACTTCAAAATTTTTTCCAAAACTATTCTCACCGGAGTTACAAATGTGTAAAAAAATTTGTATGGGGAAAAAATTAAAATCAAAAACTCAAAAATCTTTACAAAAAGTTCGGTCTGTCGGGGATACACATATGTTTAAAATTAAAAGTAAATCGAATTTTAAAAAAAATTGATGGACCCGCCCCGGGGCCTCAGGGTCCATTCGCTCCAAAAAGTTTACAAAAACTTTTGTCCATCGGGATAAACATATGTTTAAAATTTGAAGAAAATCGGGCTAATTTTTAAAAAATTTATACGGGCACCCCTCGGGCCTCAGGGCCCATTCGCTCAAAAAATGTCCAAAGAGTTTTGTCCATCGGAGATATACATGTGTATACAATTTTACCAAAATTGACCAGCCAGCCAGCCACGTGCACGCGAAGTTAATGTAGAGAATTTATTAAGTATCAACAGAGCCATTACGCAACTTTAAATGCAAGAGTCTTGCAGTGTTGCATAGTTATTCGTGGTCTTGTACTTGCCCACTCAGTCTTGGTCTTGGTCTTGCAACTGCAAAATTGGTCTTTTTGCATTTTTTGAAAGACCAAGACAAGACTGCAAGAATAAGACCAATTTCGCTCATCACTAACCGGTCCCACTATCGAAATATTATTCAACGAATATCTGCTGCTCGTCTCGCTCCATATGCCCAAGTGCTAAGTAGTCGTCACTGAATAACTGATACGCAGTTTTAAGTGCAATCAAACCTCAACGTGGTGTCCGCTGGTAATTTTCCTCCAGTACAGGAAAAGCGAAATAATCGGGCTAGTCCCTTCAAAGCAAGGTTGGCGCAAGGCCAATAACCTCGCCCATAAAAAACCATATTACGGAACTCAAAATCAGCCTCGGATACACTGATGAACGACGACGACCACGGCAACGAAAACGGCTAAACGATTTAAGAATTTTCTCATGGAACGTACGCTCACTGTATAGAGTTTGAGCTGCACAGCAGCTGGCCGATACCCTGTCCAAATATAATGCTGACATAACGGCAATTCAGGAGATGCTATATACGGGGAATGGTGGCTTTCAAAAACCAGAATATGACATATATATAACAGCTGTCATGCAAGACATCATGTGCTCGGGGTGGGGTTTCTAGTCAGCAAAAGAATGAAACCCGCCGTTATCGGCTTTAAAGCAGTAGATGAACGGCTATGACCCTTCGCGTGCGTGGGAGATTTAAAAACATAAGCCTCATAAATGTTGGAGATGATGGAAAAGAAGAATATCCACAAAGCCACCTGGGTATCGCCTGATGGAGCCACTCGCAACCAAACAGACCACGTGTTGATAGACCGCCGCCACAACCCAAATCCGATGACCGTACGAACGTACCGAGGTACCAACGTCGACTCGAACCACTATCTTGTTGGTATGGTGCTCCGAGCGCGGATTGCATCATCAAGAAAGACAGCATCCGTGAATCAGATTCGAGTCAACACGGCTGCCCTTCGCAACGAAGAGACCAGAAACAACTACGGTCAAGCGATAGGAATCGCCCTAAATCCTGGACATGCCTTAAGAATACTGTCATTAGTACTGGTGATAAGGCCCAGGGAACTGATGGTATCCCAGCGGAGCTAATCAAAACAGGACGCCCCGCAATACACCATGCAATTCATGAACGAATAGTGCAAGTATGGGAGAAAGAGGCGATGCCAGAAGAGAAGAGGCATCCTGTGCCCCATACATAAGAAAGGAGATAGCACAACCTGCAGAAATTATCGTGGTATAACGTTGTTGAGTACCGTGTATAAAATTTTCACCTCTACCCTTCAAGACAGGATAGCCCCATACGCTTAAGGGATGATTGGTCCATACCAGTTTGGCTTCATTCCAGGCAAATCCAAACTGATCAGATTTACATCCTTAGGCAGGTGATGGAAAAATGTCTAGAGTTTCAAAACTCACTACACTATCTTTTTATAGACTTTAAAGCCGCCTATGATCGCATAGCCAGAGTAGAACTTTATAAAGCCATGAGAGAATTCGGCATCCCAAATAAACTGACACGACTATATAGGTTGTAGGTCCCTTCATATGGATCTGAGACTTGGGTGCTTAGTAAGAAGCATTCTCACCTCATAGCCGCGTTTGAGAGAAAAGTCTTACGGAGAATTGGTGGTCCCGTATGTGAGGAAGGACGATCACGAGGACGACGGCGTAGACCAGGACGCTCAGAGTTTAGGGATGCCAAATTGGATGATATCGGCTCGAAATCGGGACCGGTGGAGAGATTTTGTGCGGGAGGCCAGGACCGGACACCGGTTGTAGAGCCAAATATTATGAACCTTGAAAAATCGAAAAAATCAGCTACCAGTAATATGTCAATGTTTTGGGAACTGGCAAATGTTGGATTTGCAAGTGTGTTAACATCTTGAGCAGGTAAAATGGGCTAGTTGATTACCATGAAAACCCTATTTTAAATTTGTTTTGTAAATTAAAAAAACTGAATATATTAAAGTTAATAAAAAAACATGTATGTATACATATGTACATATATACATATATATATATATACATATATATATATATATATACATATATAATATATAATAAATGAATTATTGTACGTTTTTTACGTTATGAATATGTTCAATTTTTAATTAATTCGAAAATATTCGGAAACTAAATTATTACTTGCTGTTATGCCTGTTTCTAAGAAATAATTCGGGGCTTCAGGGTTTGGTGTTTCATCGTCCCTATCTTAACTCCTCATAACTATCATCTAATGGCAAATTGGCTTTAACCCTTCATGTTATGAAGCACGACACAAGCATTTAATGTCAAGCCTGATTTTTGAGGACTGTACCTTAATATTCTATCTTTTCCTAGAATACGGAACCGCCCCTTAAGCACACCGATGCATCTTTTCACACAATTTCTTGTAGACCTATGGGTGCCTCCGAATCTGTCGTTGACTTTTAAAATTTTTAGATTGTTATCACAAATCTACAAAAAAATAAAAACAGCCAGACAATGAATAATACTTTGTATTGCTCACATATTCACTATTCGGACATTTTTGGTAAGCGCCTTTTGTCTTCCGCTATAATAGGCATGTTTACCTTCATGGTTTGGTTTTTCTTTTTCAATATGAGTGCAGTCAATTGCACCGATTACTCCTGGGAATACAAATTTACTATAAAACCTGTACAAAATAAAATCCAAAAACCTAAATGTTAACCACATTTAATCAAAGTGAAAACTTACATTGACTTTACACCGTTTATTTTAGCATCGCTTTGCGGAAAACGAATATATCGTTTTGGATATGATCTAAATACATCGGGATATCGTTGTTTGTGATATTGATAATAGGAAGTCGTGACCTAACCTTTTTTTTTGGTATCCACCTTTAATATTAAATGCATATAATAAAATTTTTGTTACTGTCATTAATCATATATGTACATAAATTACAATTTGCTACGATGCTTAGAAAAGCGAGCACCTGTAATTGGTTAGGAATCGCATTGCTTTTCTGTGCAACTCTTACTGATGGTGTAATTGCTCAATCAATGATATCGCTAAATGTTTAAGAAATCTATAAAAGCATTCAAAGGAATGCTCTTACACGTCGAACCGATTTTGTGTATCTCTCAAACTTCTTTAATCGTAAATCTTCCTCAATTTCAAAATTTTGGGCCCAATGACCCTGGGGCCCGGCGTCTCCAAAATTTTTACAAAAAGTGTTGCCTATCGGAGATACACGCGTATATAAAATGTGAAGAAAATCGAGTAAAATTTTGTAAAATATTTGTATGGGAGCCCCCCGACCCCGGGGCCCGAGGGTCTCAAACTTTAATAGAATGTGTTGTCTCCGGAAATACACATGTGTGCAATTCAATAAAATCGGGCTTTGGGAAGTGGGTTAAAAATTGATCGCAAGATTCAACGACGACCGACATCCGTGCCACGGGAAAGTGAAGTTAATATAGAGAATTTAAAAAGGAAAAACGTAGTTAAAAGTCTTAAGACTATATTAAGAAAATTAACTTCGTCAGCGACGCGTTGAAATCAGAAGAATGAAATTGAATTAATAACGACAGTATCTGTCAGATGCAACAATGAGTTTAGGATTGTTTAGTTTGCTGTCATGATTGTGACACGGAACAATAAAGTAGAACTCCAATAGTTATCAACTTTATTTAAAAATGTAACTTGCTTGCAGTTATACTAAAAAAATTTAGTTTTAATTCCGGCCAACTTGCCAGAATGAGACTTAGAATAAAAAACGCACAAAAACTTTTACAGCAGTGAAAAGTGGTGACTTTATTATCTGACGGTTGAATTAAATCTGAAGTAAATCTGATCTTACAATTCTAATTTATAGAGAAACCTCGGTTGCCAAAGAATCATGCATATTGTATAAGCCAAGATACAAAGCGCGTGTAGACTATTAAGTTATAAATAGATTTAAATGAACGAGTGGTCCAGCTACGATTCTGGCCACCTGAATAAACAAACGATTCTGCATCCGGAACAGTATGCAATACTACGCGAGAAATTAATTAGGGTTTTATTCAACAAAGTTGTGCGCTTTATTGTCCACACGCAACGTGTATGCGCAGCTGTAGAGTCATAAACTTTGGAATGTTAATAGATCATAAATTAAGTATAAAGCACGCAGCTGCAGAGTCATAAGCTTTGGAATGTTAATAGATCATAAAATAAATATAAAGCACGCAGCTGCAGAGTCATATGCTTTGGGGATGTTAATTGATTATATGCATTAGAATATGTTTTTAGATGTTTGGGTATTTGTGGGTATGTCACTCCTCCCCCCTTTAGATTGAGGCACGTCCTCGTGGCTAAATTTAATTTTACGATTCGTATGATTCTTTGGTTTTACAATGTTGAAAAATTGCTCCTGCGTAGGAAGTATGTTTTACAAACTTTTTGTGGTTTAAATGTAATTCTTGTAAAGTAATTTTATCTAAAATATTTTTATGTATTATTTTGTCAATTTCTGGTAAAATAAAATCTTCATTTTTGTTGTACCAAGTGGCTTTAATTCTGTTCTGTTCTGTTATTTAATTGAATTTTACAGTTTTCAATTTTAATTAAATTATTACCAATTACATTTGTTCTTACTATTCCACAGTTATTAATTAATTCTTGTTTTTTTATGTTTTTTGTGATTATGGAATTTTCGTTTAATCGAACTACTTCTTCTATAGTATTTATTCTGAGATTGCAATTCACTTTATTATTATTCATTATATTTTTAATGCGTTCGTTGTTTATCGGAAATAGTTTGCCATTTTTAATTATCATAGTATCATTGTTTTCTAGAATAAATTTTTCGTTTAGATTGTCAAAATCGAGTTCTTTAAATAGTTCGTTGGGGATAGGAATGATTTTATATATTAGCTTAGGATCGGAATATATAGGTAAGGATAAAATAAAAATTAATAATTCGTTTTTCTGCCATAAGGATATTTTGATCGTTTTTAACTCAAGGGTATTGATGTGTTCAAATGACTCAATATCGAATAGTCTCGGGTTGAATGGCTAAAGTTATTGATAATTAGATTTCTTTAATGTGGTTATGATATTCAATGATAGAATTAAAGAAAGAGTCTATAGCACTAAATTTAGTTATCCTATCCATGAGAATGTTAGTTAAATTATTAAGCTTATTTAGATTGTTAATTTCTTGGTTGATATGTTTTGTGAGTAAGTCAGTGTCGTCATTGGTTAAAACATTATTTTCAATATTTTCTAGTCTCTCATTTATCCTTTTCCTCCTCATTAAATCCTTTTCCGATTTAATTTTATTCCTATTTTTACTAGATTCGAATAATTGAATTTCTGATTGAATTTCGTTTATGTGTTTAGTTATTAATTTTGTTTGTAAGTATTCGTGTTTAATATAAGTTTGTCTTAAAATTTCAAAGGTAAGTAATAGATCTGTTTTGTTAATTGTATAAATTAATTCATTGTAGTCTTGATTACTGGTTGTTTTCCTATTTGCGTTACTATATATCCTTGTTGTGTAGTTAATTTTTGGATCTGGATTACTTGGCTTGATGTAGTTGTAATACTTAAGAATATTAAAAACATGTGCATTATCTTGAAACTATGTTGTCTGGGTGGTTTCGTTTTCCCTAGTCCCTAGAATTATTATGGGTATTAGATTTCTTTTTCCTACGAAAATCATATTTAAACTTTTTCCTAGTCCTGCCTTGTTTATCTACTCTAACAACTACATGATCTCCTTCTTGTTTAATTGGATGTTTTATTCTAATAAACGGATTATTTTATTTTATATTTCTTTTATTTTTCAAATATCTTGTATCTACTTCGTGTTCTTTTCTGTTCTTATTAATATTATTTATTCTTTTTTCTTTAACAATTTGTGGGTCAACATTGGGTTCTTTGTTTTGGAAGAATATCTCAAAAGGTCGTCTGTTAGTAGAAGTATGTATTAAGGTATGATTATATGTGAATATTATTTGTTCAATTGCTAATAATTTTAATTCTTTGTCTGATCCTGTATTTATTAACCTTAATTTTTCGTTAAGACTACCATGTAGCCTTTCAATGTCGCCAATTCCTGTCATGCCTGTTGTTATTTCTATATTAATATTTAAATCTTCTAACCATTTTTTCATGAGTTCATTTATTAAACATGGATCTTGGTCCATTTTGATGGTTTTTGGTACACCCATTGTATTAAATACTTTTAACAAAGCTCTCTTTGGCTCTAACCAGGTACGTGAAGATATAAATTCTACCATTGCATACTTCGAATAAAGGTCAATGCATGTTAGATAACTCTGCTGTTCCCAAACCCAAATATCTACGACAAATTTTTCTCGTCTTTCCGTTACGGGTGGTGTCACTTTAAAAGGTCTGTTCGTAGCCTGATGTTCGAACTTACATGTATTGAACATTTCGCATTCATTTATAATTTGTTGTGTTAACCTAGCATAATTTGAAAAATAGTATTTTTCCTCAAATATTTTAATTACTTTATTTATGTCTGCATGAATTTCATCCAAATGTATTTGATAAATTTTTCCATAAACTTTTCGAAATTCTCTATGTCTACTACTATTCGTCGCGTTCGTATATTAATATTTAATATTACTGGAAGGTAAAATAATGGATGAAAACACTTTCTGAATATGGTTGAATCCATCATCGTCATCATAATAAATACCACAAACGTATTTTCCTAATATGTATCTTTTAATCATTTCTTTGAAATAATTGTCAGTGAATTTTTCAGTTTTAAGTTCATATCTTGTTTTATCCTAGATTTTAGTTATTCGTACCCCTGTTCTTTGTGTTTCTTTAAATATAATCTGATGTTTAAATTGTAAAACGTTTTTTCTGAAATTCCTATGTGTGAAGTTTTATCTTCAAATGCTGAATGTATTGCAGCTATGTCTGATCGAGCGTCATTATCATCTTCATTATTAAAATTTTATTCTATGTTGACTCGCGATAATGCGTCCGCAACATAGTTTTCTTTTCCTGGTAAATATTTTATGTCGAAATCGTACTCGTTTAATCTTATTTTCCACCTTTGTAATTTTGCATTTGGTTCTTTGAGATTATGTAACCATTGCAGTGGCCTATGGTCACTTAATATTTTAAATTTCTTACCGTATAAGTAAGGTCTAAAATATTTTGTTGCCCAAACGATTGCTAATAGTTCTTTTTCGGTAGTAGAATAATTTTGCTCATGTTCATTAAGCGTCCTACTTGCGTAACAAATGGGGTGATGTTCTTGGCTAAGTACAGCCCCTATTGCGAAGTTACTAGCGTCTGTTGTTAAAACAAAAGGTTTCTCAAAGTCTGGATGTTTTAAAATAGGATCTGAACGGATTAAAATCTTTAGTTGCTCGAATGATTTCTTAAATTCATCAGATTAAAAATTTACTGTCTTGACATCACCTTTTAATTGTTTTGTTAGAGGTTTTGCGATTTTGGAACTTCCTATCTTTAATGAACTTCCTATAAAATCCGGCCATTCCCAGAAATACTTTTTTTATTTGTTTAATTTGTTTCTGGTTTTTGGGCAAGGGATAGCCTGAAATTGTTTAATTTTATTTGGGTTAGCTTTTATTCCTTCTGTAGTGATAACGTGTCCTAAAAATTCTGTTTCGTTTTTTAAAAATTCGCATTTGTCTAATTGTATTTTAAGATTGGCTTCCCTCAATCTTTGGAATATTTTACTAATGGAATCAATGTGTTCCTGTAGGGATGTTGAAAAAATAATAATATCGTCAAGGTATATTAAACCTATTTTATTTATATAATCAGACATAACATTGTTCATAAGTCTTTGAAATGTAGCCGGTGCATTTTTTAAACCGAAAGGCATCCTTTTGAACTCATAATGTCCATCAGCCGTAGAGAACGCTGTCTTTGCCATACTTTCTGGAGTAATCTCGATTTGATGAAATCCTTTTGCAAGATCAAGTGTTGTGAAATACATACACTTACCCAATTTTTCTAGAATAGAATCAATATTTGGGATTGGATATTTGTCATCTATAGTAATGTCATTTAACTTCCTATAGTCCATGACTATTCTTCATTTTCTCCACTAGCATCCATTTTCTTTGGGACAATCCAAATTGGTGCTGAATATGGTGATTGCGAAGGTTGTATTATACCTTGTTCCAGCATCTCCTTTATTTGCTTCTCTACTTCCTCCTTATGAACGTGAGGACATCGATACAATTTTGTATAGATAGGGTCCTCGTGTTTTGTTTTGATATTATGTTTAATTTGATTCGTGAATGTCAAATTTTCACCTTCACGAAAGCAAATACCCCAAATTCTTTAAGTACTTGGTTTATCATTGATTTTCCTTCTCTGTTTAGATGTTCTAATCTAAATTTATCGTTCGTTTTATTTTGTATTTCTATATTTTGGTTCTCGAATATGTTATTATAATTTTCCTCTTCTTTTGCTTCATTTTCACTGAGCAATTTATATTTAATTCCGTTTAAAATTATTTCTGTACTAACATAGTCAATTTTACCTTGCAACACGTTTAATATGTCGTTGCCTAAGAGGATATCATAATAATCACTGAATTTATGTACGCATAATTTTAGTTTTCCTTTTAAAATTCCTATCGCGTCAATAAGTTGAAATTTGTTAACTGTTGTACTACCCGTCATTGTTTTAATGATTTTACTTTTTGTTTTAATTCAGGGTTTTTTAATAAATTTGGGTTTACATAACTTAGAGTAGATCCGGTATCTACTAACACTTTATATTTTTTGTCAGAGACTTCTAATTTAATGTAGGGTAATTTTCCGAGGCTGGTTGATGAAAATTTCCTCCATCAACATCCATTGGTCTCGGTTCACCGTATTTTCGAATTCTTGATTGGTTACTATCATTTTCCCTGAATCTTTTCATAGGACTATGATAGTTAGAATTATTATTTGGCCTATTAGAATTTTGGTGTTGGCCATTGTTGAAATTATGGAAATTATTATTGGGATGTTGGGTTCTATAATTTATGAAATTGTTATTAGGATATTGGGCTCTATAATTTTGGAAATTATTATTAGGATATTGGGATCTATAATTTTGGGAATTGTTATTTTGATATTGGTACTGAGGTCTATAATTTTGTAAACGTTGATTTTGAGGAACCGAAACTTGACTTAAACGCGGTAATGATTTCGGAACAAAAGATGTACTTTCATCTATTAAATTGTTTTCAATAAGTAGTGAAAACGTCGACTCTATTTTCGATACCCCGCGCGAGAGAATTAACGCTTGAAAATGTGGTGGCAAACCATTTCGAAAAACTTCAAAAGCTTGTCTCTCACATTCATTATTGTACATTGTTTTAAGGGATTCTGCCTCGTTGCTGAGACATATACGGTCTTTAATTCTACACAAATGATTAATTATATTTTTATAATATTCCTTAACACTACTGTTATATCTAAAATTATTAAATTCAAGGAGTAATGTTGGCATTTGTGCCTTCTCACCGAATTCTTGTATAAGTGCTGTCCTTAGTTCCTCCCACGTCGAGATTTCTGTCTTCCTTAGCACTGTTCTGGCGTCTCCCTCGATGGTTTGCAGTATATTCGTCAAGAATAACCGCTGCTCGTCTTCTCCAAATTCATTTAGATAGCCGCTCACTGACTCGATGCTCTTAATGTATTGCGCCAGATCTTCCTTCCTTACATTAAATGGTCTTATTGATTTAAGGGTTTTCACAATTATGTCCTTTTTTATTTCCATTCTGTTTATTTATTCATTAAAAATATTATTTAGAATTTATTTAAATATTTAATTCTGTTGTTTTATTTCCACTTCGAGTAATTTATGTTCGCAATTTTCACTTGCAAATTATTCTTTGTAAATAATTAATGTTATTAACGTTCGCAATTTTCACTTGCAGTTAATTTTTTGTGATTTAAATTTAAACGATTTTCGTTCGTCTTGTAATTTATATTCACTTTTACTTTTTTACACGATCTTCATTCGCGTTTAAAATAGAACGAAAGTTCTTATGCGGATACCAACAATTGGTATCCTACCGACTACGCCAAAAATGTAACTTGCTTGAAGTTATACTAAAAAAATTAAGTTTTAATTCCGGCCAACTTGCCAGAATGAGACTTAGAATAAAAAACGCACAAAAACTTTTACAGCAGTGAAAAGTGGTGACTTTATTATCTGATGGTTGAACTAAATCTGAAGTAAATCTGATCTTACAATTCTAATTTATAGAGAAACCTCGGTTGCCAAAGAATCATGCATATTGTATAAGCCAAGATACAAAGCGCGTGTAGACTATTAAGTGAACGAGTGGTCCAGCTACGATTCTGGCCACCTGAATAAACAAACGATTCTGCATCCGGAACAGTATGCAAGACTACGCGAGAAATTAATTAGGGTTTTATTCAACAAAGTTGTGCGCAACTTTGTTGCTCTATATTGTCCATACGCAACGTGTATGCGCAGCTGTAGAGTCATAAACTTTGGAATGTTAATAGATCATAAATTAAGTATAAAGCACGCAGCTGCAGAGTCATAAGCTTTAGAATGTTAATAGATCATAATTTAAGTATAAAGCACGCAGCTGCAGAGTCATAAGCTTTGGAATGTTAATAGATCATAAATTAAATATAAAGCACGCAGCTGCAGAGTCATATGCTTTGGGGATGTTAATTGATTATATGCATTAGAATATGTTTTTAGATGTTTAGGGGTTTTTGGGTATGTCACTATTTAAACAAAGTTACAAGCTTGCATTTCTTCTAAAAGTCCTAAACGAAGTTCTACCGTTAGTATTAACAGAGTAATTTTCGTTAACATGAGCCAGGGTACACCAAAGTAAGCTTTTTCTTAAATACCCGATAAATGATGTCAACATTGGAGATAGACCCTTACTTAAGAGCGATTTTTTTCCTTAGAATATACCCAAGAATCATCTCCCAAATTATTGTGCACGAATTATGGGAAACCCTGTCTATAGGATTCCCAAAGTCTTAACTTCTCCATAAATGCTTATATTTCTAACACGTATTTAGCTGTGATGATGATTAGCTCACAAATTCTTGTCCTATACTGTCCTTTTCTTTACTCTCATCACTTATTATATATACACACAAAACTATCAACATTTATGTTTAGAAGTTAATTGGAAAAAAAAAATTTCAATAAAGTCAATTCAATTCAAGTCAATTTCATCATTTCATCAACTGCTGCAATGTCAAACATGTCTTCGCTGACGTCTTTTTTGAAATGAAACTTTTTTACGAAGGAGGCTACAATTTTCAAGCGTTACACTGTTATTAATCTGTTGTACACATTACTCTGTTGTACACATTACTCTGTTGTTCACTTTTGTTAATTTTATGCCTCGTTTTCTATAGTTATATTTTATGTGTATATAACTACAAATATAACTATATACATATATGTAAATTGTATTACTACGGCCACAGCTCCTATGGAAATTCTGGGATCTGGCCAATAGGGTCTGGAGTTTTGGGAACTAAGCCATTTCTAAAGAGATTCATAAGAAACTCGGGTATGTAGGACTAATATGCGACTATAAGATTTGTTCCTATGGAAATTCTGGGATCTGTCCAATAGGGTCTGGAATTTTGGGAACCAAGCCACTTCTCAAGCGATTCGTATGAAACTCGGTATGTATGACTAATATACGATTATAAGATTTGTTCCCACATATTTGGGTCAATATATTTGTTTTAAAAATGAACCCAATTTTCTTAAAATTGTATACACATGTGTATCTCCGATGGACAAAATTTTTTGTAAAATTTTTGGAGTGAACGGGCCCTGAGGCCTGAGGGGTGGCCATATAAATTTTTTAAAAAAAATTCAGATTTTCTCGAAATTTTAACACAAGTTTTAGAATTTTTTTTGGAGAGATCAATCCCTGTAAATTTTTGAAAATGAGCCCGATTTTATTCAAATTTTAAACACATGTGTGCCTCCAATGGACATAACTTTTTGTGCCCATGAAATTTTTTTAAAAATTTGCTCGATTTTCTTCAAATTTTAAGGACATGTGTATAGCTGATGGACATAACTTTTTGTAAAAATATTGGATTGATCGGGCCCCCAGACCCGAGTGATGCCCATGTAATTTTTTTAAAAATTAGCCCGTTTTTCTTCAAATTTTAAACACATCTTTATCACAAATGGACAAAACTTTTTGTAAATTTGTTGGAGTGACCAGGCCCTGGGGCCCGAGGGGTGCCCATGTAATGTTTGTAAAAATAAGCTCGATTTTCTTAAAATGTTTATAACATGTGTATCTCCCGTAAGCAAAACTTTTTGCAAAACTTTTGAAGTGAGCGGGCCCTGAGGGCCGAGGTGGGCCCACATAAATTTTTATAAATAAGCCCGATGTTCTTCAAATTTTAATCACATGTGTATCAGATGGGAAAAACTTTTTGTAAATTTGTTAGAGTGATCAGGCCCGGAGACTTAAGTGGTGTCCATGTAAATTTTTGAAAAATTTTCTTAATTTTTTTCCAAATTTTAACACATGTGGTGTATATCCGATGAACAAAACTTTATGCAAAATTTCTCAGATGGACAACTTTATGTAAATTTTTTGGGGTCATCGGGTCCTGAGACCAGAGAGGTGCACATGTAAATTTTTTAAAAATTAGCCCCATATTTTTAAACACTATGTATCTCCTATTAGAGAATTTACAGGAAAATTTTAATTTTTATGGGTTGGTTCTTTTTGGCAAGAAAAAACCTATGACAAAAAAAACCAAAGATATAAAACTATCAGAAAATGGCAATCTATATACAGTCCGTAACATTTGGATAGCCTCAGACATATTTTTTCTTAAAATCACTTATTTCTGGTACGTTCTTGATGTTTACTAACATTTTTTCATTTTTTAATAATGAGAGATAAGGTAAGACTGAGTCGTTGAGATTAAGAGAAATACTAACTGGTTTCTTAAAGTTAACGGAATTTTTTGAGTTGATTTTGTTTGAGGTCACTCAAATGTGCATTTTTTATTGTAACAGTAGAATAGCCTCAATTAACTTTGTTCTACAGTACGAGCGAAAATTTGTCGGCGTGATCATCGAAAAGCAGTACTGAAGTGATAAACAGTTTTTTTTGTGTATTTTGGTTGCTTTAAAATATTAAAATGGGTAGACAAAGTTCATTGACTGCAAAGGAAATAGCCAAAATCGACGCCTATCATGAGCAAGGTATTTCTAACCGCGCTATAGCTCAGCAAATAAATCGAAGTCCAAAAGTTATTAATAATTATTTAAAAAATCCATTATTGTACAGAAAAAACTATAAAGGACGTACTGCAACAATTCTTACTGACCATGCATGACAAGCGGAGAATTATACGAATGGGTTCCAATTCTATCCCGTCTTTGAACAAGATAATACACGAAGCTGGATTAGAAGTTAGCCGAATGACATTTAGCAGAGTTATTAAGAGTGTCGTATACTTGAAACGCCTGAAGCTGAAGAAAAAACCACCACTCAACACTCTTCGAAAACTGCAGCGGCTCAATTTCGCAAGACAGCACATGACATGGAATACCGATGGCAGCAGTCAGTCAAACAATTGGCGAAAAGTGATGATAGACGAAAAAGAGTTCAACTTAGACGGACCAGACGGTTGTAATTTTTATTTTCATGACCGGAGAAAAGAAAAACTGTTTTTGGATCGCCATCATAGCCACGATGGAGGCGTTAGGGTATATGGCGCGATATCGTTTTATGGCACAATTGATGTAGTCTCAGTAAGCTGTATAATGACAGCGACGTACTATAAAACTATATTGGAAACAGCTTTACCTCAGTTTCAAAATATTTTTGGACCACTGCCGAGTATTTTCCAGCAGGACAATGCACCGATTCATACAGTTGGCGTTGTTAAGACGTGGTTGCAAAGCCAAAATATACAGCAACTACCCTGGTCACCATACTCGCCAGACCTGAACATCATTGAAAATGTATGGGGCTGGCTAGCGCGCACTGTTTATGTTTTGTTATGTGATATATATATAAAACAATTAGAATGTTTTTAAGTATTATATTTATTTATTCACTGAGATACGGATTACAATGCTTTTCATAACGAGTTCCATTCTACAATGCTTGAATGTCAAACCCTATGTGTCTAACACACTGATATTGTACAGTGTGTGTTCAGTGGTATCTACCACAACATCTTCCTTATCTTTTAAAAGAAACATACTTAAGATTCTAAAATTATATAAATCAAAGCAATCAATTCAAAAAAAACAAAACTTAATAAATTAAAATAGAAATGAAAACTAAAATTATCTATCTATCCTTCCATAGAATAATCCTTGAACTTTTCGGGCATCCTACTAACTCTTCTTGGACGAGTAGGCAGCGGTGTAGAAGTTGAATTAATTTCAGTACCAGTTGGTAAAAATGCATCATGAGTATGCGACGATACTGGAATCTGTGATGCAACATTCTGTCTTAAAACATCGGTGTTTAGATCGCTGGTACTGCTAGTTTCTTCATCGTAGATATCCGCTGTCGTCTTTTGAGTAATGGCATCATCAGAAAGGCGAGGCTTTATATGAATCAAATCTCGTCGATAAGATGAATCATCAACATTGATCGCATATGATCTATCCGTGATTTTATTTTCTATGGTCCCTTTTGTCCATAGTTTATTATTACCAGGATTTAATTGAACAAATACTGGTTGTCCAATAGTCAATGCTGGAAGAGATTTCGTTTTTTGGTCATAATAGTATTTGGCTCGACGTCGATTCTCTTCCAATTTCTCCGGAACATTTTTAATAATTTCGGGTTTAAAATTCGATGTTATTGACGGTATTCCTGTTCGCGTTCTTCTTGACAGCATTCTCTGAGCTGGGCTCGAATTGGTTTTGTTAGGAATATTACGCCAATGTAATAAAGAATACCAGATATCTTCGCTACTTTCTTCACTTTTTTGTATAAGGCGTTTGGCTATTTTTACAGCTGATTCACCTTTACCATTGCTTTGATGATAATGTGGTGAAGAAACAACATGGGTAAATTTCCCCTGCGAGGCAAAATACGCGAACTCTTTACTAACAAAGTTTGTTCCATTATCTGTTAAGACTCTTTGAGGTATTCCATAGCGGCTGAAATGGCGTTTACATGCGTTAACAACTGAATTGGAAGTCATATCATTTAATATATCTAGCTCAATATAATCCGAGTAGTGACATACTGTTACTAAAAATGCTGTTTGTTTTCCTTTATAATGAGTGAAAAATACATCCATCGATATGAATTGAAATGGGTAAGTTGCGATATCGTGAGACAGCATCGGCGGTTTTGCTAGAGAACTTGCATATTTTGCACAAATATCACATTTTGTTACCATCTCCCGAATCTCAGAATTCATACCTGGCCAGAAAACATTTTCCCTTGCGAGCCGAAGAGTTGACTCCACACCATTATGACTCACATGTACGTTTGTACGTATCAACTTTCTTAACTCACGTGGAATTAAAATTCTATTCTCCATAAATATCAATCCGTTTTGTGTTGAAAGGTCATTTTTAAATTTATAATAAAGTTGAACTTCATCAGGAACATTTCTAATATTATTCGGCCATCCGTATGTGATTAGTTGTATAAGGTATTATATCATTATTATTGTCATTATCTTCTACTGGCATTCTTGAAAGTGTATCTGCAACAATATTGTTTTTTCCTTCTATAAACTCCAAATTTAAAGAATAACGTTGCAGGCAACTGAAGTCGCGTTGGTGCTTTAAGCAATGGCTTTTGAAAAATATTGATCAAAGGCTTGTGATCAGTTTTGACAGTACACATATGACCAACGATCATCTGGTCGAACCTGATGCATGCAAACACAATCGCGAGCAATTCTTTCTCTATCTGAGCATAATTGCGCTCTGTAGCCGTCAACGTTCTGGAAGCATATGCGATAATATTGTTTTGTTGAAATAATGCCGCGCCCAAGCCAGAGCTACTCGAATCGCACTCTATTGTAATTGGCTTAGTACTGTCAAAATACTTCAAGGTTTTAACATTCCCAACTAGTAACTTTAATTTTTTGTACTCATCCTCCTGAGTTTTTGTCCATATCCAAGGAGTATCTTCCAACAACAGTTTTCGTAATGGAGTACAATGTGTGCTTAAATCTTTTATGTATCTAGCTAGATAATTGACCATGCCCATAAATCGTTGAAGTTCGGTTTTATTTTCCGGAGATTTCATATTTTGAATAGCACTGATTTTTGATGTATCTGCTTTAATGCCTTCATTTGTTAGAATATGACCAAATAATTTTACAGATGACTAGCATAACTTCAATTTTGATTTATTTAATTTACAATTATACTGTCGAAGTCGAATCATTAAACTTTCTAAATTTTTATTATGGTCAACAAGCGCCTCTTCTTTGTTATCACCGCTTCCGTAAATCAAAAGATCATCCGCTAACACCTCCACACCTTTAAGATCATGTGTCATTTCGTACATCTTCATCTGGAAAATTTCAGGCGCTGAGCAAATGCCAAAAGGTAAGCGTTTCCAGACGTAGCGTCCAAATGGCGTCCAAAAGCATGTCAATTCACTGCTGGATTTTGTAAGTTTTACTTGCCAGAAACCCTTTGCTGCGTCACACGTTGAGAAAACCTGAGCCTTACCCAGTTCTGGCAAAATTTCATCAACTGTAGTAAATTGACAATTCGGTCTCTTTAGAGCTTTATTGAGAGGAATTGGATCTAAGCATATTCGAAATGAATTTGGTTTTTTAACAATCAAAACATTACTAACCCAATCCGTGTGTTTTGTTATCTTTTCGATAATTCCATCTTGAACTAATTTTTTGAGTTCAACTTTCAATTTATCCCTATAAATCACTGGAATACGACGCGCTCTTTGTATAACTGGTTTGATATCTTTGTCTATCTCCAGCTCAACTTCTCCTGGAAGGAGACCAAAACTGTCTCCAAAGACATCATTATATTTCTCGATAATTCGGTCAGCATCTATTTTGTCAAATTCAGAACTGGCATCAGTTTTCCTAACTGTTTCAATAACTTGCAGATGATTATGTTCAAAATTCCTGGGATAACTTTTAACTTCGTCACTGTATTTAACTAATTTTAATGCAGAGCATGCGTTTGATGACAACAATAGACCATGATTTCTGTTGACAACTTGAAATAAAAGAGTATACCGCTGATTATTAATTTCACACGGGATCTTAACTTCTCCAATAGATTTGATTGAATTTCCGTTGAAATCAATCAGTTCATATTTTGATTTAGATACTACTGGATTTTTCTGGGCCATTAATGCTTTATACATGCTATAACCCACTAAACACGAATTCGAGCCGGTATCCAACATACACTCGACCTGTTTCCATACATTTCCAAACTTCAACTTCAACGTTGCAATTACATTAAGCTTGGAAGAAACCGTTGATTTTCCGTCAATTTTAGCAATCAATAAGTTTCTTGGATTATCATTATCATCTTCACTGAAATCTTCATCACTGTCCTTCCGGTTGTTGTTACAAATCTCATTCACTCTATTCGTTTTCCGTTTATTAGTGCTATTATTATTCTTAAAACATGCCACTTCTAAATGATTTTTCTTTTTACATATTGAACAAGTTTTGCCTAAAGCGGGGCAAGTTCCTTTTTCAAAAACATGCCACGTAGCGCAAAACTTACATTTTCGTTTGACACTTTCCGCCGATTTATTCGTAATCTTGTTTACCGGGTTGGCTACGTTCGCTTCATCACCCTTCATATTTGATAACCTATTTTGGGTCACTTCGGCAATTTTGCAAACATCAATCGCTTTGGTTAAGGTTAAGTCGGGAATTTCCATTAATTTTTTCTTTAGAAGTGTATCTTTGATACCCACTACTATTCGATCTCGTAACAGTTCATTCGAAATATCATCATTACCATAATTACACAATTTTACTAGTTTCTTTAATCGTATCAAATAAAAATCGAAGGATTCGTCAATGTATTGGTTACATGTGTTAAACATGTATCTGTCATAAATGACGTTGGATTTAGCTACCACACAATCACGAATTTTTTTTATAGCTTTTTCTTCGGATTCTTTATCTTCATCGGTCAAACCAAAATCCATGTACCTTGTTTTGGCTGTGGTACCTATCGCCGATAGCATCAAGCTCGTTTTTTGTAAATTTTTTGAATTTTCCCACAAATTCATACCAGTAGCATTGCAATAATCTTTCCAATTACTTTAGAACATTTCCAAATTTTCCCTTACGTCACCGGTATCTACATTCAACGGTGCTGGCCAAGGAACATTCGCTGGATTTCCGACATTTCCAGTTGCTACATTTTCATTAAGCTTTTTGTTTGTTTCCTCCAATCTAATATTAAGAAGCTCGATTGTTTTCGATTGTGACTGTAAATACTGTAATAATGCTTGGTCCATTATGATTTTATGATGATTTTATGTTATATAAACTGAATGTACCCTACTTTTGAGGTTAAACACGATAAACCACGTTACGTTCACAAAATTTACTCAAATAGTATTTTCGATGAAAATATTTATTCAATCGATCCCACATCTGACACCATGTTTTGTTATGTGATATATTATTAAAACAATTAGAATGTTTTTAAGTATTATATTTATTTATTCACTGAGATACGGATTACAATGCTTTTCATAACGAGTTCCATTCTACAATGCTTGAATGTCAAACCCTATGTGTCTAACACACTGATATTGTACAGTGTGTGTTCAGTGGTATCTACCACAACAGTTTATGAAGGTGGAAAACAGTAAAACAGCAAGTAAAGAGGACGTAATTGAAGGCATGAAAGCGGCCTGGGCGAATATTTCATTAAATTACTTGAATTCTTTGTATGAATTCTTAAAAGATCGCATTTTTATGGGATTTAAAAAAAGGGAGGATGTACAAAGTACTAAAATTATCTTGTTAGTTGCAAAAAATAAAATAAAAGTGAATTAAAACAAAAACAATCTGTTTTTACTATAACAAATACAGTGAGGCTATTCTACTGTTACAATAAAAAAAGCTCATTTGAGTGCCCTCAAACAAAATCAAGTCAGAAAATTCCGTTAACTTTAAGAACCCAGTTAGTCATTATTAAAAACATCAAATAAACATCAAGAACGTACCAAAAATAAGTGATTTTAAGAAAAAATATGTCTGAGGCTATCCACAATGTTACGGACGACCTTACCGAGGCAGCCATAAACGCCTAACAAACAAGTTCCCCTGTATTCATATCAGGTGCACCAGGTCGATCGCGCAATGCTTCATCTGAAAAGCTATCGAATTTACATGTTCTTGCATGTTGGTGGCTTAAAAAAAACACACATACATAAACATTAAGTAAAAGTGTTGCAACTACGTGGAGACTTCTTTTGGTGGAACGATATGTACATACATATGTCTGTAAATACCATACTACACAACAACACAACAGGCTCGCTGAAGATCTTCTTCCTGGTTTTTTGAGATTGGTATTGTTACATACGTACCTACTCGTATGCAAATAAGCATACGACATACGTAGATTTAAAAAAAAACAACCCATAAAAATTAAAATTTTTCATTTAAAATTGAGAATACATAAACATATGTGTGCAAAGTTTGAACCGGGTTAATATGGAAAAAATTAATATAAGAGCCCCCTTCACTTCAAAATTTTTTCCAAAACTATTCTCACCGGAGTTACAAATGTGTAAAAAAATTTGTATGGGAAAAAAATTAAAATCAAAAACTCAAAAATCTTTACAAAAAGTTCGGTCTGTCGGGGATACACATATGTTTAAAATTAAAAGTAAATCTAATTTTAAAAAAAATTGATGGACCCGCCCCGGGGCCTCAGGGTCCATTCGCTCCAAAAAGTTTACAAAAACTTTTGTCCATCGGGATAAACATGTGTTTAAAATTTGAAGAAAATCGGGCTAATTTTTAAAAAATTTATACGGGCACCCCTCGGGCGTCAGGGCCCATTCGCTCAAAAAATGTCCAAAGAGTTTTGTCCATCGGAGATATACATGTGTATACAATTTTACCAAAATTGACCAGCCAGCCAGCCACGTGCACGCGAAGTTAATATAGAGAATTTAATAAATATCAACAGAGCCATTACGCAACTTTAAATGCAAGAGTCTTGCAGTGTTGCATAGTTATTCGTGGTCTTGTACTTGCCCACTCAGTCTTGGTCTTGGTCTTGCAACTGCAAGATTGGTCTTTTTCATTTTTTGAAAGACCAAGACAAGACTGCAAGAATAAGACCAATTTCGCTCATCACTAACCGGTCCCACTATCAAAATATTATTCAACGAATATCTGCTGCTCGTCTCGCTCCATATGCCCAAGTGCTAAGTAGTCGTCACTGAATAACTGATACGCAGTTTGAAGTGCGATCAAACCTCCACGTGGTGTCCACTGGTAATTTTCCTCCAGTACAGGAAAAGCGAAATAATCGGGCTAGTCCCCTCAAAGCAAGGTTGGCGCGAGGCCTCGCCCATAAAAAACCATATTACGGAACTCATAATCAGCCTCGGATACACTGATGAACGACGACGAACACGGCAACGAAAACGGCTAAACGATTTAAGAATTTTCTCATGGAACGTACGCTCACAGCTGCACAGCAGCTGGCCGATACCCTGTCCAAATATAATGCTGACATAACGGCAATTCAGGAGATGCGATATACGGGGAATGGTGGCTTTCAAAAACCAGAATATGACATATATATAACAGCTGTCATGCAAGACATCATGTGCTCGGGGTGGGGTTTCTAGTCAGCAAAAGAATGAAACCCGCCGTTATCGGCTTTAAAGCAGTAAATGAACGGCTATGACCCTTCGCGTGTGTGGCAGATTTACAAACATAAGCCTCATAAATGTTCACGCACCTACAGAGGATTCCCCAGATGATGGAAAAGAAGAATTCTTTGAATCAGTCGAACGGGAACTCTATGCCTGTCCTCAGTATGACGTAAAAATCATTCTGGGTGATATGAATGCCAAAACAGGTAGGGAGCCAGTATTCAGGCATTACATTGGCACCCATAGCTTACACGAGAACACTAATGACAAAGGATAACGAGTCATAGAGATTGCAGCAAGCAATAATTTGATCGTTGCGAGTACAAGGTTTGCCCGTAAAAACATCCACAAAGCCACCTGGGTATCGCCTGATGGAGCCACTCGCAACCAAACAGACCACGTGTTGATAGACCGCCGCCACAACCTAAATCCGATGACCGTACGAACGTACCAAGGTACCAACGTCGACTCGAACCACTATCTTGTTGGTATGGTGCTCCGAGAGCGGATTGCATCATCAAGAAAGACAGCATCCGCGAATCAGATTAGAGTCAACACGGCTGCCCTTCGCAATGAAGAGACCAGAAACAACTACGGTCAAGCGATAGGAATCGCCCTAAATCCTGGACATGCCTTAAGATTACTGTCATTAGTACTGGTGATAAGGCCCAGGGAACTGATGGTATCCCAGCGGAGCTAATCAAAACAGGACGCCCCGCAATACACCATGCAATTCATGAACTAGTAGTGCAAGTATGGGAGAAAGAAGAGATGCCAGAAGACCGGCGAAGAGGCATCCTGTGCCCCATACATAAGAAAGGAGATAGCACAACCTGCAGAAATTATCGTGGTATAACGTTGTTGAGTACCGTGTATAAGATTTTCACCTCTACCCTTCAAGACAGGATAGCTCCATACGCTTAAGGGATGATTGGTCCATACCAGTTTGGCTTCATTCCAGGCAAATCCAAACTGATCAGATTTACATCCTTAGGCAGGTGATGGAAAAATGTCTAGAGTTTCAAAACTCACTACACTATCTTTTTATAGACTTTAAAGCCACCTATGATCGCATAGCCAGAGTAGAACTTTATAAAGCCATGAGAGAATTCGGCATCCCAAATAAACTGACACGACTATATAGGTTGTAGGTCCTTTCATATGGATCCGAGACTTGGGTGCTTAGTAAAAAGCATTCTCACCTCATAGCCGCGTTTGAGAGAAAAGTCTTACGGAGAATTGTTGGCCCGTATGTGAGGAAGGCCGATCACGAGAACGACGGTGTAGACCAGGACGCTCAGAGTTTAGGGATGCCAAATTGGATGATATCGGCTCGAAATCGGGACCGGTGGAGAGATTTTGTGCGGGAGGCCAGGACCGGACAGCGGTTGTAGAGCCAAATATTATGAACCTTGAACAAATCGAAAAAAATTAAGCTACCAGTAATATGTCAATGTTTTTGGAACTGGCAAATGTTGGATCTGCAAGTGCGTTAACATCTTGAGCAGGTAAAATGGGCTAATTGATTATCATTAAAAATATATTTTAAATTTGTTTTGTAAATTAAAAAAAATGAATATATTAAAGTTAATAAAAAACATGTATATATACATATGTACATATATACATATATATATACATATATAATATATAATAAATGAATTATTGTAAGTTTTTTACGTTATGAATATGTTCAATTTTTAATTAATTCGGAAATATTCGGAAACTTAATTATTACTTGCTGTTATGCCTGTTTCTAAGAAATAATTCGGGGCTTCAGGGTTTGGTGTTTCATCGTCCCTATCTTAACTCACTACAAACTCCTCATAACTATCATCTAATGGCAAATTGGCTTCAACCGTCATGTTATGAAGCACGACACAAGCATTTAATATCAAGCCTGATTTTTGAGGACTGTACCTTAATATTCTATCTTTTCCTAGAATACGGAACCGCCCCTTAAGCACACCGATGCATCATTTCACACAATTTCTTGTAAACCTATGGGTGCCTCCGAATCTGTCGTTGACTTTAAAAGTCAATTTTTAGATTGTTATCACAAATCTACAAAAAAATAAAAACAGCCAGACAATGAATAATACTTTGTATTGCTCACATATTCACTATTCGGACATTTTTGGTAAGCGCCTTTTGTCTTCCGCTATAATAGGCATGTATACCTTCATGGTTTGGTTTTTCTTTTTCAATATGAGTGCAGTCAATTCCACCGATTACTCCTGGGAATCTATATTTACTATAAAACCTGTATAAAATAAAATCCAAAAACCAAAATGTTAACCACATTTAATCAAAGTGAAAATTTACATTGACTTTACACCGTTTATATCACCATCGCTTTGCGGAAAACGAATATATTTTCCCCCAAAACAATATCAATCGTTTTGGATATGATCTAAATACATCGGGATATCGTTGTTTGTGATATTGATAATAGGAAGTCGACCTAACATTTTTTTTGGTATCCACCTTTAATATTAAATGCATATAATAAAATTTTTGTTACTGTCATTAATCATATATGTACATAAATTACCATTTGCTACGATGCTTAGAAATGCGAGCACCTGTAATTGGTTAGGAATCGCATTGCTTTTCTGTGCAACTCTGGTGTAATTGCTCAATCAATGATATCGCTTAATGTTTAAGAAATCTATAAAAGCATTCAAAGGAATGCTCTTACACGTCGAACCGATTTTGTGTATCTCTCAAACGAAGTCGAGTAATTCCTAACTTCTAAAGAAGTTAAAATTAATTAAAAAAAAATCGTAAATCTTCCTCAATTTCATTTATAATAAATGCACGTATCATGACTCAATCTTCAATAATGTATAATCAAAAGCAACACTGTTAATAATTATCAATAATAGGATTATTGATACGTTCGACACGTTAATTTTTTGAAATAAAACATAATATTGAAATGTTGAAATTACGTTTTTCTTGCTGAGTTTGCTGACAAAATCTCATCCTACCAACCATCTAACTTCCTATCCATCTGATGTTCCAGTGGGATATAGGAAATAATGTTTGGGGAATTAGAGCACCATTTTCGTGACTTAAATCCCTCAAATTTAAACTTCTGCTTACAATACTACAAAAACTAAACTACCGATTGAAATAAAAATTACGCAGGTATTCCAAATAGGCTAAAATCTGCATACAACTATATATACAATATATAGAAAGTGTCAAACCAGTTTTAAATTAAAATTTAAAATTTGGCTAGTAATTTTACTGATTCTGATGTTAAACAGCTGTTAATATATAAAAAATCCTACTCGTGTAAAAATATTTTGCCAAGTGAATGCGAATCGCAAGTGATATATTATTGAACTGTTGTAAATCAGATTTTATTTTCAGTTGTAATACTATGTAGCAACCCTTCTTTTTCCCATTCGCGAAAAATTATATTGTAACGGAGTTTTCCCAGTCAGGGTAAACTCAACGTGACCAGGGTTCTGAGGCAAGGGGTCGTTACAATAAAATTTCTATTTTTGGGACTTTACGAAGTATTTTCTTTATTTTCTACTTTTCTTATAACCTATAATTTAACGTGAGTCCTGAGCGATACGTTAGCCTTTGACAAGCGTAAATCCTGGGCGATAGGTTAGCGTGAGACCGTCGAGACTTCTGAGCGGTGTGTGGGCGTGAGACAGTCGAGACTCCTGAGCGGTGTGTAGGCGTGAGACAGTCGGGACTCCTGAGCGACGAAGTGACGTGAGTGACGTGCTAGCTTCGATGAAGTGACGTGGGTAATGCCTTGACGAAGTGACATGAGTGATGTGAATGGTGACGAGCCTTGACGTTAGTTACGTCAGTGACGTGAATGGTGACGAGCCTTGACGTTAGTAACGTGAGTGAAGTGAATAGTGACGAGCCTTGACGTAAGTAACGACAAGTGACGTGAGTGGTGACGAGCCTTGACGTTTGTAACGTGAGTGACGTGAATGGTAACGAGCCTTGACGTTAGTAACGACGAGTGACGTGAGTGGTGACGAGCCTTGGCGTTAGTAACGTGAGTGACGTGAATGGTGACGAGCCTTGACGTTAGTAACGACGAGTGACGTGAGTGGTGACGAGCCTTGGCGTTAGTAACGTGAGTGACGTGAATAATGCGAGACGTGAGGACAGTAGCGAATGCAGAGAAAGTCGTCAGCAGCGATAATGCTGGAGGTACCAAGGTAGCAACCCGTAGGGAATCCACATAGCGAAGTTACGTCATACGAATGACGAAAGCAGAGAAAGACGTCGGCAGCGATATGCTGGATGTACCGGTGCAACAACCCGTAGGGAATCCACACAGCGAAGTTGCGTCGTACGAAAGACGGAAGCAGAGAAAGGCGTCGGCAGCGATGTGCTGGATGTAACGGCGTAACAACCCGTAGGGAATCCACACAGCGAAGTTACGTCGTACGAATGACGGAAGCAGAGTAAGACGTCGGCAGCGATATGCTGGATGTAACGACGTAACAACCCGTAGGGGAGCCACACAGTGAAGTTGCGTCGTACGAATGACGAAAGCAGGGGGAAGACGTCGGCAGCGATCTGCTGGATGTACCAGCGCAACAACCCGTAGGGGAGCCACACAGCGAAGTTACGTCGTACGAGTGACGGAAGCAGAGAAAGACGTCGGCAGCGATATGCTGGATGTACCGGCGCAACAACCCTTAGGGAATCCACACAGCGAAGTTGCATCGTACGAATGAAGGAAGCAGAGAAAGACGTCGGCAGGGGTATGCTGGATGTACCAGCGCAACAACCCGTAGGGAATCCACACAGCGAAGTTGCGTCGTACGAATGACGGAAGCAGAGAAAGACATCGGTAGCGATGTGCTGGTTGTACCGGCGTAACAACCCGTAGAGAATCCACACAGTGAAGTTGCGTCGTACGAGTGACGGAAGCAGAGAAAGACGTCGGCAGCGATATGCTGGATGTACCGGCGCAAATACCTGTAGGGAATCCACACAGCGAATTTGCGTCGTACGAATGACGGAAGCAGAGAAAGACGTCGGCAGCGATATGCTGGATGTACCGGCGTAACAACCCGTAGGGAATCCACACAGAGAAGTTACGTCGTACGAATGACGGAAGCAGAGAAAGACGTCGGCAGCGATATGCTGGATGTACCGACGCAACAACCCGTAGGGAATCCACACAGCGAAGTTGCGTCGTACGAATGACGGAAGCAGAGAAAGACGTCGGCAGCGATATGCTGGATGTACCGGTGCAACAACCCGTAGGGAATCCACACAGCGAAGTTGCGTCGTACGAATGACGGAAGCAGAGAAAGACGTCGGCAGCGATATGCTGGATGTACCGGCGCAACAACCCGTAGGGAATCCACACAGCGAAGTTACGTCGTACGAATGATGGAAGCAGAGAAAAACGTCGGCAGCGATAGTCAGTGAAACTCAGTGAAATAATTTTATTAATAATGACTTACCACCACGTGATCCGAACAGCACAAAAAGAAGACTAAGAGAGCGACTGACTGCATGCTCGCCCTTTTATAACTTTTTGCGTAGCAAAATTCTAAATAGCGTGCTGCGCTGTGATTGGTCAATCCGGTGGCGTGATGTTGTTTTGGCTGTTTTATTTTCATATACGTTTGGTGGTTGCACTGCGTGGGTACAGGGTGCACCCGAATTTGGTAAAAAGTATATTGCATGTTTTGTGTGAACAAAATTCGGCCACAGTTTTGTTCCTCACACTCCCCCGTTACTTCGGCGAAAAACTTGTGCTTCCCTAACTAGTTTTAATAGCGGGGAGTCTACTTTCGTAGTAGTACTGCTACTTTCGTGGTACTACCTATGTTGCCAATGCTTATGCTGACTCCGCTGCTTCTGTTGAACTCGCTGCTGCTGTCGACTTCATTGCTGCTATTGTTGTTCGGTTGATGCGATGAGTTCTGATGCTGTGCTCGTTCTCGTTGTTGTGTAGTTCTTCTAGTGTACTCTATTGTTCTCCGGATTAACTGGCATTGCCTTTGTTGTGTCTGTGGTTGTTGTTGAACAATTTTTGCTGCTGCGATCTTTTTTGTTGCACCTTTTACATGGTGGCTTTTGTTGTTACGCACGCTGTTGTGATCGTTTCGCTGCCGTTGTTGGTTTTGTGGTTGGGTTACTGCTGTCGACTTCCTGCAGTGTTGGCTCTTGGGGTGTCTGTGTCAGTTTCTGATGGGAGTCTTCACTGGAGTTGTTTCAATCGGAGCTTGTAACACTTGTATGCCGCCAACTGTAGTACTGGGTTGCTTTGGATAGAGGTGACTTTCATCAACTCTTGCGCTCATGATAACTTTAGACGTCGTTTCTCGGTAACGGTGATGTGCCGCGTCGATGTTTGGCCTCTAGTTTGCCCTGACGAATTTCGTCACCTGACGATACGTCTCGGCCGGAGATGTAGTTTGAAAAGCGCTTCCTTAATTCATCTACTCCGCCGGTAGTATCTAGCCTGAATTCTGTCATGTAGTTTTGTAGTTCCTCTTTTGAGAGAACATACAGCCACACAGTCTTGACCATATTGGCCTTTCCTTTTTACGTTTTCCTGCGTTCGGAGGTTATATTCCTTTTGCTAAGAAAGTCCCTGCTCGGGCGCCAATTGTAACGGAGTTTTCCCCAGCCAGGGTAAACTCAACGTGACCAGGGTTCTGAGGCAAGGGGTCGTTACCATAAAATTTCTATTTTTGGGACTTTTCGAAGTATTTTCTTTATTTTCTACTTTTCTTATAACCTATTATTTAACGTGAGTCCTGAGCGATGCGTTAGCCTTTGACAAGCGTAAATCCTGGGCGATGCGTTAGCGTGAGACCGTCGAGACTTCTGAGCGGTGTGTGGGCGTGAGACAGTCGAGTCTTCTGAGCGGTGTGTAGGTATGTGACAGTCGAGACTACTGAGCGGTGTGTACGCTTGAGGCAGTCGAGAGTCCTGAGTGGTGTGTAGGCGTGAGACAGTCGGGACTCCTGAGTGACGTGCGAGCTTCGATGAAGTGACGTGGGTAATGCCTTGACGAAGTGACGTGAGTGATGTGAATGGTGACGAGCCTTGACGTTAGTAACGTGAGTGACGTGAATGGTGACGAGCCTTCACGTTAGTAACGACGAGTGACGTGAGTGGTGACGAGCCTTGACGTTAGTAACCTGAGTGACGTGATTGGTGACGAGCCTTGACGTTAGTAACGACGAGTGACGTGAGTGGTGACGAGCCTTGACGTTAGTAACATGAGTGACGTGAATAGTGACGAGCCTTGAAGTTAGTAACGTGAGTGACGTGAATGGTGAAGAGCCTTGACGTTAGTAACGTGAGTGACGTGAATGGTGACGAGCCTTGACGTTAGTAACGTGAGTGACTTGAATGGTGAAGAGCCTTGACGTTAGTAACGACGAGTGACGTGAGTGGAGACGAGCCTTGGCGTTAGTAACGTGAGTGACGTGAATAATTCGAGACGTGAGGACAGTAGCGAATGCAGAGGAAGTCGTCAGCAGCGATAATGCTGGAGGTACCAAGGTAACAAAGACGTCGGCAGCGATATGCTGAATGTACCGGCGCAGCAACCCGTAGGGAATCCACACAGCGAAGTTACGTCGTACGAATGACAGAAGGCAGAGAAAGACGTCGGCAGCGATATGCTGGATGTACCGGCGTAACAACCCGTAGGAAATCCACACAGCGAAGTTGCGTCGTACGAGTGATGGAAGCAGAGAAAGACGTCGGCAGCGATATGCTGGATGTACCGGCACAACAACCCGTAGGGAATCCATACAGCGAAGTTGCGGCGTACGAATGACGGAAGCAGATAAACACGTCGGCAGCGATATGCTGGATGTACCAACGCAACAACCCGTAGGGAATCCACATAGCGAAGTTGCGTCGTACGAATGACAGAAGGCAGAGAAAGAAGTCGGCAGCGATATGCTGGATGTACCGGCGTAACAACCCGTAGGAAATCCACACAGCGAAGTTGCGTCGTACGAGTGACGGAATCAGAGAAAGACGTCGGCAGCGATATGCTGGATGTACCGGCGCAACAACTCGTAGGGAATCGACACAGCGAAGTTGCGTCGTACGAATGACGGAAGCAGAGAAAGACGTCGGCAGCGATATGCTGGATGTACCGACGCAACAACCCGTAGGGAATCCACACAGCGAAGTTGCGTCGTACGAATGACGGAAGCAGAGAAAGACGTCGGCAGCGATATGCTGGATGTACCGGCGCAACAACCCGTAGGGAATCCACACAGCGAAGTTACGTCGTACGAATGATGGAAGCAGAGAAAAACGTCGGCAGCGATTGTCAGTGAAAGTCAGTGAAATAATTTTATTAATAATGACTTACCACCACGTGATCTGAACAGCACAAAAAGAATACTAAGAGAGCGACTGACTGCATGCTCGCCGTTTTATACCTTTTTGCGTAGCAAAATTCTAAATAGCGTGCTGCGCTGTGATTGGTCAATCCGGTGGCGTGATGTTGTTTTGGCTGTTTTATTTTCATATGCGTTTGGTGGTTGCACTGCGTGGGTACAGGGTGCACCCAAATTTGGTAAAAAGTATATGGCATGTTTTGTGTGAACAAAATTCGGCCACAAGAATTTTGTTTCTCACAATATGTTAGTTAGTTCGATGTTCGACATTTCGATATTGGTTAGTTCAAACGAAGCACACGATCACGATCTTTTGCTAACCAGTTCGTAAAAGACCGAATAAACAAGCCAATCTTTTTTAATCTGATCTTTTGCTTACCAGTTCGTAAATGAATGAACGACTAGATCTTTTTTTTTTTATCTAGACTGCGATTTTTCACACAGCGAGACGCCTTTTTTGAGCGACTTTTGGCGAAAAGAGAGAAAAGACGATTTTGTACTACGCGAGTTAATATTCGCTCTCGCTTTTATTTTCGACCCAGCTAGCACATGTTGAGAATTGGTGGTCGTTGGCTTGAATGCAATTACACGATCATTAATATAAGAATCTTTTCTTGATAATGAGAATAATAATGATTATTAATGACGAAGTAATTGAAAATGAGGCTAAGAAATGATGTGAAACCGGATTTATGATTTCGTCATTATTAATAATAATGGCATTATTAATGACCGTGTAATGTGCTAATTCGGTAGACGATAAGTACTCGAGATCTCGTTTTTTAGACTGTGCCTGGCTGGCTACATAAACTTATGATCGTATTTCAATCCACTTCTTAAAGCCCGATTTTATTCAATCTTTGCACACATATGTATATCCGATTAGGAAACTTACATTGACATTTTTAATTTGTATGTGTTCTTTTTTAAATTAATTAGAAATATAAAATATGAAAATTCAATAATTAGATAATTGAATGTTTATATATTTTTAAGGATCTTTTAAGGACATCGAAAGGAATATTTTATTATTTCATAATATATTTCCTAATAAGTTCGTAAATGAATGAATATATCTTTTAACATGACCTTTTTTGTTAATCAGTTCGGTCATTTCGATCTTTTGAGTGATCAGGTTAAAAAGATTTGGTTAGGTCGATTTCGCCAAGTATAATAGCCGTATTTTATTTGCCGAGGAATAAGGAATTACAACAAAAATTGCACTGTCGAATTCCTTCTTTGGATTTTGAAATTCGGAATTTCGGAATTCGAATGTCAAAACCAGCCAAAACCAGCCAAACAGCAGGTTTTCACAATTCCAAAGAAGGAATTCGACAGTGCAATTGTTGTTGTTCTCGGCAAATAAAATACGGCTAAAATATAATACAAGTAAACACTTGCTATATTGCTTTCAACAAAAAAATAAAAATTACAACACAAACACATTGGATAGACCAGAAAGTGGTTAAGCATTAACCAAAAAAAAAATTTTGGTTAATAATATTTAACCAAATTTTTATTTATAATTCTCACCACCAGAGTCGACTTTTAAGAATTATATATGGATATGTTTGCCAACACACATGAAAAAAAAAATGAACCAAAATTTGGTTAGTTTTTGCTGTTGCTTCAATCAGTCGTTAACCACAAAAAATACCTAACTCATTTTCTCATTTTGTTGAAAGCAATATAGCAACTAAAGAAATGTGTGAAGTCTACTTTTTATAAGTTAGATCTCAACGTGCTGGAAACGCCAAATTACTACATCTAAAATTTGTAGTTGCGGTTATCGATTTAGACCTACGTATTTTTAGGCGTATTTAATTTGCCGAGGAATAAGGAGTTAGAATTTGAAAACCAGCAAAACAGCAGGTTTTCTTATTCCAAAAAGCAATGGTTGTTGTAATTCCTTTTACCCTCGGTAAATAAAATACGCTTTTTGATATAAATAGTGAAATCAGTAGCAATTATTCAAAATTCTAACTGATTATTTTCATAATGAAACATATCTTTTATTATGTCAAAATACACGTGTTATGTAAAGGGACTAAACACTAATTACATAAAAGGTTATGGCAACACTATCGAAACTATCGACGAAATCATCCATCTTGTTGATTTGTTGTTTGTGCCTTTTGTGGAGTTGTTAGCGTTTGGCTAGTTAGAGTACTTGGAGTTATTAAAACAAATTAAATTAACATATAGTAATTTATTTTTTTTTATTTTGCTAAATAAATTATTTGCATTGGTATGGGGAGTAAAAAATTCTCTCAAAGAAAAAGGAAAAATGTCTCTAAGGAAACTGAACACAAGGAGGTCGTAGTGGCGCCACATTCTTTTGTAATTCATCGTGGCTTATCTTGTTCATATATTCTTGAACTGACAAGGGATTTTCGTAAAATTTTAGAACCATTTACGGCTCTTAAATTAAAAGAAAAAAAGAAAAACAAAATAAAAGATTTTGTTAGTTTATGTGGCATATTTCATGTTTCACATATAAGCATCTTTAATAAAGCATCAAAACAGCTGTCCTTTAAAGTTTTAAAAGTACCAAGAGGCCCAACTTTAACATTTAAGGTGCATTTTAAACTTTTTAATTTCCTTTTTTAATTTCTTGTACTCAAAAGGTCCATCAATTTAATCTTTCTCGTGATATACTTTCAACAAGCAAGAGACAATATATAAATGAAGAAATGTTCCATCAATCCCCGTTGGTGGCTATAAATAATTTTACTGGAGAAGGAAAACATTTAAAACTTATGGCACTAACTTTTCAAAATATGTTTCCACATATAAATCCTGCAAAGGTAATATTTAACTCTTATATTTTTTAATAGAGTTCAATATTAAAAGCGAAACTCTGAAACTGTAAATATGACGTTTCCTTAAAATGTTAAATACACTATCTGAGTGGCCTGAACTTCATTATAGTGTTCAGTGGGCAGCGCCCATTAAAGGAGATGCCACACCTATTAATATAAATTTGGCTGTAGGATGGATTTTTATCTTTTATTTTGTGCTTTCGGGGAAGACTGCCACTCCAGACACACCTATAAAATAAATGCATGAACTTCTTTGGGTTGTGTGAATTATGCTACAGCAATGCATTTAAACGCAATACAAAAAACAGCCCATTAAAAACAACCCATAAAAATTAAAATTTTTCATGTAAATTCTCTAATAGGAGAAACACATGTGTGCAAAGTTTGAACCGGGTTAATTTAGAACAAAATAATATTAGAGCACCCTTCACATAAATTTTTTTTCAAAAACTGTTCTCACCGGAGATCGGAGATTCAAATATAGTGTAATTTAATGGCAGATTGTAGTATAAGATTCTAGTACAAATTCTGAATCGGTTCGATTTTGTCTAATGCAGACGACAACTCACGTACTCAAAACTAGGTGAGATGTGAAAAAGTCTCACCAAAGTGTTACTCATTGTTTCCACCTCAAATAACAATAATGCTACAATAAAATAATTTGCTTCTTGCATGTACACGTATACGGGCTTCAAATAATGCTACAATAAATGTGAGCCGAATTGAAGGAAAAATGTTGTAGGATTATTTTAAGCGATTTTCAAGGTCAGCTCAGGTCAAAATGGCGAAATTTGAATTTGTAGAGAAGGATCGCACTGCAAACACCGAGACGGAGACAGAGAAAATTTAGAACACATGTATTAGTGGGCGTTATAATTGTTAGCTGTGATCAAAATCTTCTCTATAGAAAGCCCAATGCAGTGAAACTATCTCAAATGCGTCTGTGTTTGTGGGATGCGATGGGAGTGTACAAAAAATAAGCAGACGCATTTTATGAAACGCGCTAACTGGTGGAAGTGCAAAGAGTGAGAAACGTAAATATTGATTTTGCTCTTTTGTTGATTACTATTCCATAAACATTTGCAATATTTTTTCTTTTTATTACTTTGCTTATTAATTACCGAATATGCGATAACTTGTGTTTTAAATCTATTTTTTAATTTTTGCCATGAATGCATTTCAGCGATAACTCCATAATTTTACTCACCCAAGCAAATTATTTTATTGTAGCATTTTTGTTATTTGAGGTGAAAACAACGAGTAACACTGCTGTTGACATTAAAGCAAAATCAAATTATGCGCATGCGTTAATGTCGAGTTTTTTTTTTAAAAAAAATCTGCCGTAGAGTGCTTTTTTGGCTGTCAAGTTGTTCGTTTATTCCAAAAAAACCAATCTACGATAGATTAGATTTCCCCTCAAACAGATCTTGATATTTTGGGAGATTTACCCCTCTTTTCATTAACTGCAACAACAACACATGCAACTAAACAATGTAAGCAAAAGATTCTCGGCTTTCGTGTTCGTTTTTTCGAGAAAAAATCTACGCTCGACCGCAGATTGCTAAAACAAAAAAAAACTCGACATAATACTACGAACTTGCGGTTAAGATGTGAGTTTTTCACATTTGCGGCCAAAATCCGTGCTTTAATGTCAACAGCAGTGTTACTCGTTGTTTTCACCTCAAATAACAAAAATGCTACAATAAAATAATTTGCTTGGGTGAGTAAAATTATGGAGTTATCGCTAAAATGCATTGATGACAAAAATTAAAAAATAAATTTAGAACACATGTTATCGCATATTCGGTAATTAATAAGCAAAGTAATAAAAAGAATAAAGGTAAATTGAAAAATATAACAAATGATATTTGAAATAAAAAATTTAATAAAAATAAAAATTATATGAGAACAGGAAAAAGAAACTAACATAAATAGAATAAAGAGAACAAACAAACAAATGTGCAAAATGGGTAAAAGAGTTTAGTGAGCAAGGGCACCCAATATTGAGCGGTAGTTCATTAAATGTGGTTTCGTTAGAAAGCGCAACTGTTTCGCTGATACACGGATACATGCTAAAAAATATCGCAAATGTTTACGGAATGGTAATCAACGAAAGAGCAAAATCAATATTTACGTTTCTCGCTCTTTGTACTTCCACCAGTTAGCGCGTTTCATAATATGCGACTGCTTATTTTTTGTACACTCCCATCAAATTCCCCCAAACACAGACGCGTTTGAGATAGTTTCACTGCATTAGTATGCGTACGGTTGGGCTTTCTAACGAGATCGTTTTGATCACAGCTAACAATTATAACGCCCACTTATACATGTGTTCTAAATTTTCTCTGCCTCCGTCTCGGTGTTTGCAGTGCGACCCTTCTCTTCAAATTCAAATTTCGCCATTTTGATCTGTGCTGACCTTGAAAATCGCTTAAATAATTCGTACAACATTTTTCCTTCAATTCGGCTCACATTTATTGTAGCATTATTGTTATTTGAGGTGGAAACAATGAGTAACACTTTGGTGAGACTTTTTCACATCTCACCTAGTTTTGAGTACGTGAGTTGTCGTCTGCATTAGACAAAATCGAACCGATTCAGAATTTGTACTAGAATCTTATACTACAATCTGCCATTAAATTACACTAAGCCAAAGAAAGAAAAAACATCACACAACTTTAAAATTGTATGCTATACACCTCGTACGTATACGAACTGACATCTCACATTCAGGTGAGTTTTTCACATTTGCGGCCAAAATCCGTACTCTGGGGTCTCCAAAATGTTTACAAAAAGTGTTGTCCATCGGAGATGCCTATGTGTATAAATTTTAAAGAAAATCGGGTTTATTTTTAAAAATTTTATATGGGCACCCAAAATTTTAATAGAAAGTTGTCTCCGAAAATACACATGTGTGCAAAATTTCAATAAAATCGTTCTTTGGAAAGTGAGTTTAAAATTTTGCACACGTGTATTTCCGGAGACAACACTTTCTATTAAATTTTGTGGCCCCTCGGGCTGCGGGGTGTGTTTGTGGCTGGCTGGTTAATCAATTTCAATTTTTAATAATTTTTTTTAAAAATTAGCCAGATTTTCTTTAAATTTTAAACACATGGGTATCTCCGATGGACAAATTTTTTTTAATTCTCTATATTAACTTCGCGTGCCCGTTTCTGGCGGGCTGGCTGGGTGGTAGATATTGTGATCAATTTTTAACCCACTTCTTAAAGCTTTATCCGATTTTATTCAAACTTTGCACACGTGTGTATTTTTCTTGACAACACTTTCTCTATTTAAATTTGAGAGCGATCGGGCCTCGGGGTTGGGGGGCTCCATATAAATTTTTTTACAAAATGTACCCGATTTTATTCAAACTGCACATTGTGTATCCCCGATTAGAGAATTTACACGAACAATTTTTATGGGTTGTTTTATATACTTACTAGTTAACCCCGGCGTTACCCGGGACCCACCGACAACCACCCCGAGACACAATTTAGATCCACCAAAAGCTAAAATAAGAAGCGTTGTCTGGCTCTCCCTCACACCCTACTGACACAACCAAACTGACCGCTATATATATACAGGGTGTTCTGGTTTGGGATGCTAATCCATTAAGGGGTGATTCCTTGGTTCATTCTGAGAAAAAAATCGTATTGAAGAGGGGTCAATTTTTGATATCCTTTGAGATGCAGGGTGTTTAAAAAATGTTGTTCAGAAAAAAAATACACACAAATATTAAACTGTAACTTTCAAAATATTAATCGGAGAGCAACCAACATAATCTTATTTGACTGGTAATTGAATATAATATATTATCTAAGTGGTTATCTTGCATCTGCATTCGTTTGAGACCTATGATGCTTTAAAGTAAAAAAAATATGATTTTTTTTATAAAATTCAATTTTTCTCAAAAAAAAACGGTTTAATTTTTAATTTTCTCTACAAATCTGGGGTCTCCAAAATGTTTACAAAAAGTGTTGTCCATCGGAGATGCCTATGTGTATAAATTTTAAAGAAAATCGGGTTTATTTTTAAAAATTTTATATGGGCACCCAAAATTTTAATTGAAAGTTTTGTCTCCGGAAATACACATGTGTGCAAAATTTCAATAAAATCGTTCTTTGGAAAGTGAGTTTAAAATTTTGCACACGTGTATTTCCGGAGACAACACTTTCTATTAAATTTTGTGGCCCCTCGGGCTGCGGGGTCGGGGGCTCCCATACAAAAATTTTAAAAAATTTACCCGATTTTCTTCAAATTTTACACACATGTGTATACCCAATAAACAATACTTTTTCGAATTTGGTAGTGATCGGGTCCCGGGTTCGTCCGCAAGGGCCTTATACATTTTTTAAATATTTATATTGGCATCAGATATTCGTCGCCCTTTATGGACTGTGTGCGGTGTGTGCTGCGCAGTCGGCTGCGCTGCATGTTTTTGGTGGTAGAGAGAGAGAAATCTTAGCTCACGCACAAATGAACCCAGCAAATGAAACGAGACATAAATGTTTTATGCTTAATTCAACTTACATTTTTATTTACTGAATTTTATTTTTATTGATGTCGTTTTCATAAATTAGTTCAGAGCAGTCAAAGAGTTCTCAAGATAAATGTTCGTGTTTCTTATTTGCTCAGAGTATGAGCGTGCTCTAAGTGCTCAGAATAAAATGATCTAGGCATTTTCAATTTTAACATCGCAAGAATCCACGACAGACGACCGACGACCCACGGGCAAGTGAAGTTAATATAGAGAATTTAAAAATGAGCCAAAACAGTCCAGCCGTTTAGCCGTGAAAAGGTAGCAGACAGACAGAGAGAGATACTTTACTTATTAAATTCTCTATATTAACTTCGCGTGTTTGTGGCTGGCTGGTCAATCAATTTCAATTTTTAATAATTTTTTTTAAAAATTAGCCAGATTTTCTTTAAATTTTAAACACATGGGTATCTCCGATGGACAAATTTTTTTTAATTCTCTATATTAACTTCGCGTGCCCGTTTCTGGCGGGCTGGCTGGGTGGTAGATATTGTGATCAATTTTTAACCCACTTCTTAAAGCTTTATCCGATTTTATTCAAACTTTGCACACGTGTGTATTTTTCTTGACAACACTTTATTTAAATTTGAGAGCGATCGGGCCTCGGGGTTGGGGGGCTCCATATAAATTTTTTTACAAAATGTACCCGATTTTATTCAAACTGCACATTGTGTATCCCCGATTAGAGAATTTACAAGAACAATTTTTATGGGTTGTTTTATATTACTTACTAGTTAACCCCGGCGTTACCCGGGACCCACCGACAACCACCCCGAGACACAATTTAGATCCACCAAAAGCTAAAATAAGAAGCGTTGTCTGGCTCTCCCTCACACCCTACTGACACAACCAAACTGACCGCTATATATATACAGGGTGTTCTGGTTTGGGATGCTAATCCATTAAGGGGTGATTCCTTGGTTCATTCTGAGAAAAAAATCGTATTGAAGAGGGGTCAATTTTTGATATCCTTTGAGATGCAGGGTGTTTAAAAAATGTTGTTCAGAAAAAAAATACACACAAATATTAAACTGTAACTTTCAAAATATTAATCGGAGAGCAACCAACATAATCTTATTTGACTGGTAATTGAATATAATATATTATCTAAGTGGTTATCTTGCATCTGCATTCGTTTGAGACCTATGATGCTTTAAAGTAAAAAAAATATGATTTTTTTTATAAAATTCAATTTTTCTCAAAAAAAACCGGTTTAATTTTTAATTTTCTCTACAAATCTGGGGTCTCCAAAATGTTTACAAAAAGTGTTGTCCATCGGAGATGCCTATGTGTATAAATTTTAAAGAAAATCGGGTTTATTTTTAAAAATTTTATATGGGCACCCAAAATTTTAATTGAAAGTTTTGTCTCCGGAAATACACATGTGTGCAAAATTTCAATAAAATCGTTCTTTGGAAAGTGAGTTTAAAATTTTGCACACGTGTATTTCCGGAGACAACACTTTCTATTAAATTTTGTGGCCCCTCGGGCTGCGGGGTCGGGGGCTCCCATACAAAAATTTTAAAAAATTTACCCGATTTTCTTCAAATTTTACACACATGTGTATACCCAATAAACAATACTTTTTCGAATTTGGTAGTGATCGGGTCCCGGGTTCGTCCGCAAGGGCCTTATACATTTTTTAAATATTTATATTGGCATCAGATATTCGTCGCCCTTTATGGACTGTGTGCGGTGTGTGCTGCGCAGTCGGCTGCGCTGCATGTTTTTGGTGGTAGAGAGAGAGAAATCTTAGCTCACGCACAAATGAACCCAGCAAATGAAACGAGACATAAATGTTTTATGCTTAATTCAACTTACATTTTTATTTACTGAATTTTATTTTTATTGATGTCGTTTTCATAAATTAGTTCAGAGCAGTCAAAGAGTTCTCAAGATAAATGTTCGTGTTTCTTATTTGCTCAGAGTATGAGCGTGCTCTAAGTGCTCAGAATAAAATGATCTAGGCATTTTCAATTTTAACATCGCAAGAATCCACGACAGACGACCGACGACCCACGGGCAAGTGAAGTTAATATAGAGAATTTAAAAATGAGCCAAAACAGTCCAGCCGTTTAGCCGTGAAAAGGTAGCAGACAGACAGAGAGAGATACTTTACTTATTAAATTCTCTATATTAACTTCGCGTGTTTGTGGCTGGCTGGTCAATCAATTTCAATTTTTAATAATTTTTTTTAAAAATTAGCCAGATTTTCTTTAAATTTTAAACACATGGGTATCTCCGATGGACAAATTTTTTTTAATTCTCTATATTAACTTCGCGTGCCCGTTTCTGGCGGGCTGGCTGGGTGGTAGATATTGTGATCAATTTTTAACCCACTTCTTAAAGCTTTATCCGATTTTATTCAAACTTTGCACACGTGTGTATTTTTCTTGACAACACTTTCTCTATTTAAATTTGAGAGCGATCGGGCCTCGGGGTTGGGGGGCTCCATATAAATTTTTTTACAAAATGTACCCGATTTTATTCAAACTGCACATTGTGTATCCCCGATTAGAGAATTTACAAGAACAATTTTTATGGGTTGTTTTATATTACTTACTAGTTAACCCCGGCGTTACCCGGGACCCACCGACAACCACCCCGAGACACAATTTAGATCCACCAAAAGCTAAAATAAGAAGCGTTGTCTGGCTCTCCCTCACACCCTACTGACACAACCAAACCGACCGCTATATATATACAGGGTGTTCTGGTTTGGGATGCTAATCCATTAAGGGGTGATTCCTTGGTTCATTCTGAGAAAAAAATCGTATTGAAGAGGGGTCAATTTTTGATATCCTTTGAGATGCAGGGTGTTTAAAAAATGTTGTTCAGAAAAAAAATACACACAAATATTAAACTGTAACTTTCAAAATATTAATCGGAGAGCAACCAACATAATCTTATTTGACTGGTAATTGAATATAATATATTATCTAAGTGGTTATCTTGCATCTGCATTCGTTTGAGACCTATGATGCTTTAAAGTAAAAAAAATATGATTTTTTTTATAAAATTCAATTTTTCTCAAAAAAAACCGGTTTAATTTTTAATTTTCTCTACAAATCTGGGGTCTCCAAAATGTTTACAAAAAGTGTTGTCCATCGGAGATGCCTATGTGTATAAATTTTAAAGAAAATCGGGTTTATTTTTAAAAATTTTATATGGGCACCCAAAATTTTAATAGAAAGTTTTGTCTCCGGAAATACACATGTGTGCAAAATTTCAATAAAATCGTTCTTTGGAAAGTGAGTTTAAAATTTTGCACACGTGTATTTCCGGAGACAACACTTTCTATTAAATTTTGTGGCCCCTCGGGCTGCGGGGTCGGGGGCTCCCATACAAAAATTTTAAAAAATTTACCCGATTTTCTTCAAATTTTACACACATGTGTATACCCAATAAACAATACTTTTTCGAATTTGGTAGTGATCGGGTCCCGGGTTCGTCCGCAAGGGCCTTATACATTTTTTAAATATTTATATTGGCATCAGATATTCGTCGCCCTTTATGGACTGTGTGCGGTGTGTGCTGCGCAGTCGGCTGCGCTGCATGTTTTTGGTGGTAGAGAGAGAGAAATCTTAGCTCACGCACAAATTAACCCAGCAAATGAAACGAGACATAAATGTTTTATGCTTAATTCAACTTACATTTTTATTTACTGAATTTTATTTTTATTGATGTCGTTTTCATAAATTAGTTCAGAGCAGTCAAAGAGTTCTCAAGATAAATGTTCGTGTTTCTTTTTTGCTCAGAGTATGAGCGTGCTCTAAGTGCTCAGAATAAAATGATCTAGGCATTTTCAATTTTAACATCTGATGTCAAATGTCTGTTACGATTATTTTCTCCTACAATAAAAAGAAAAAAATGGCCCAGGATCGAGGGGCTCCCATATCAATTTCTGCGATTAGAGAATTTAGATGAAAAATTTTAATTTTTATGGGTTGTTTTTTATTTTCACTTCAAGCTTATAGTCGTTAAATTTTGTATTGATTTCTTCCATATTCCTTAGCAAGATCGCCATTGCTTCATTGACATTGTAAATGTAGTGGACACAATATCGCACATGAACCCAATATATATCTTATCCAACGTGTTTAAATTTTATTGGTCTAAATCGGCACAACTTTGCGTAGAATGTAATTTACCGCAGATACCTTCACATCTGATGCCTGATTCACCTCGAATTTGTTTCCTACAATGGGCACATTCCGACATACTAAAGAAAATTTTAAAAATTGAGACACTAAAGCAAAAATTTACAAATACACAACCACACCGATTGCGCAGTCGACTGAGACTTCCAAGTTTTTCCCGAATTTTTCAATTTTCCAGGTTCCTATAATCATCCACGGATTTTTACGAACATTTGAAAACAACCCATAAAAATTAAAATTTTTCATCTAAATTCTCTAATCGCAGAAATTGATATGGGAGCCCCTCGATCCTGGGCCATTTTTTTTTATTGTAGAAGAAAATCATCGAAACAAACATTTGACATCAGATGTTAAAATTGAAAAAGCTCAGATCATTTTATTCTGAGCACTTAGAGCACGCTCATACTCTGAGCAAATAAGAAACACGAACATTTATCTTGAGAACTCTTTGACTGCTCTGAACTAATTTATGAAAACGCCAAATGACAGAATATTGTGAAAACTTGTTGTTCTATCTGTAAGTTGATATCGACAACAAAAAAAACGACATCAATAAAAATACAATTCAGTAAATAAAAATGTAAGTTGAAGTAAGCATAAAACATGTATGTCTCGTTTCATTTGCTGGGTTCATTTGTGCGTGCGCTAAGATTTCTCTCTCTCTCTCTCCACCACCACCAAAACCATGCAGCGCAGCCGACTGCGCAGCACACACCACACACAGTCCATAAAGGGCGACGAATATCTGATGCCAGTACAGATATTTAAAAAATGTATAAGGGCCTTGCGGCCGAACCCGGGACCCGATCACTACCAAATTTTCGAAAAAGTATTGTTTATTGGGTATACACATGTGTGTAAAATTTGAAGAAAATCGGGTAAATTTTTTAAAAATTTTGTTTGGGAGCCCCCCGACCCCGCAGCCCGAGGGGCCTCAAAATTTAATAGAAAGTGTTGTCTCCGGAAATACACATGTGTGCAAAATTTCAATAAAATCGGGCCATGGGAAGTGGGTTAAAAATTGATCGCAAGAATCCACGACAGACGACCGACGACCCACGGGCAAGTGAAGTTAATATAGAGAATTTAAAAATGAGCCAAAACAGTCCAGCCGTTTAGCCGTGAAAAGGTAGCAGACAGACAGAGAGAGATACTTTACTTATTAAATTCTCTATATTAAATTCGCGTGTTTGTGGCTGGCTGGTCAATCAATTTAAATTTTTAATAATTTTTTTTTAAAATTAGCCAGATTTTCTTTAAATTTTAAACACATGGGTATCTCCGATGGACAAATTTTTTTTAATTCTCTATATTAACTTCGCGTGCCCGTTTCTGGCGGGCTGGCTGGGTGGTAGATATTGTGATCAATTTTTAACCCACTTCTTAAAGCTTTATCCGATTTTATTCAAACTTTGCACACGTGTGTATTTTTCTTGACAACACTTTCTCTATTTAAATTTGAGAGCGATCGGGCCTCGGGGTTGGGGGGCTCCATATAAATTTTTTTAACAAAATGTACCCGATTTTATTCAAACTGCACATTGTGTATCCCCGATTAGAATATTTACACGAACAATTTTTATGGGTTGTTTTATATACTTACTAGTTAACCCCGGCGTTACCCGGGACCCACCGACAACCACCCCGAGACACCATTTAGATCCACCAAAAGCTAAAATAAGAAGCGTTGTCTGGCTCTCCCTCACACCCTACTGACACAACCAAACTGACCGCTATATATATACAGGGTGTTCTGGTTTGGGATGCTAATCCATTAAGGGGTGATTCCTTGGTTCATTCTGAGAAAAAAATCGTATTGAAGAGGGGTCAATTTTTGATATCCTTTGAGATGCAGGGTGTTTAAAAAATGTTGTTCAGAAAAAAAATACACACAAATATTAAACTGTAACTTTCAAAATATTAATCGGAGAGCAACCAACATAATCTTATTTGACTGGTAATTGAATATAATATATTATCTAAGTGGTTATCTTGCATCTGCATTCGTTTGAGACCTATGATGCTTTAAAGTAAAAAAAATATGATTTTTTTTATAAAATTCAATTTTTCTCAAAAAAAACCGGTTTAATTTTTAATTTTCTCTACAAATCCTTATACAAAGTTTGGCTCTAGACTCTCGATTTATTGCGGTATAAAGGTTTGAATATATGATGAAAAAATTAACATTTTATTTTTAAATATTTTATTAAGTAAAATTACTACATGTAGTTATAAGAGATGCCCAAAATGTCCTCCTAGTGATTTAATAAAAAAAATTGGCAGCCAGCCACGGGCACGCGAAGTTAATATAGAGAATTTAAAAAGTTGGTTGCTCTCCGATAAATAGTTTGGAAGTTGCAGTTTAATATTTGTGTGTATTTTTATTCTGAACAACATTTTTTAAACACCGTGCATCTCAAAGGATATCAAAAATTGACCCCCCTCCAATACGATTGTTTTCTCAGAATGAACGAAGGAATCACCCTTTAACGGATTAGCATCCCAAACCAGAACACCCTCTATACAGGGTGTATCCATTAAGGTGGCAAATACTTAAAGGGATGATTCCTTGATTAATTTCGTGAAAAAATCGTATGGGAAGGGGTGGTATTTTCTCCCCCTGCGGTGTACGTAGCGTTTTAATGCGAAGAGATGTACATTTGACCTTACATCACTTCACACTCTGTAACTCTTGAACACTTCTAGCTACAAGCTCACTGTTGGTCTTTTTTGGAAAAAAATTAAATTTCTAAGATCATACAATGTACATTTTTTTAAATTCTTAAAACCATTACCGATATAAACGTCGTCAAAGTCAGAAATTTTTTTTTTAATTTTTTCAAACGCGATTATTTCAAAAAAAAAATCTGGAATAATTTTTTTTTTTGACAAATGCAGTATTAAAGCCTGTTTAATTTACTACAAATCCACCTTACAGTGTTTCTAGATTCGGTCAACAGGAGCAGGGTTAAAATTGAAAGTTGGTAAACAACATCATTTTAAATCGAATTAATGGAAACATAGTGACATTCAACTCCATTGTCACGAATGCAGATAATGTCGTCAACCATCCAGTTGAATTTTTGAATTCAATAGATGTGGCTTTTAACCACACCGATTACAAATAAAAATTTGCGTCCCGATTATTTTGCTGAGAAATATATACCACGCCTGTGCAATGGCACTTGACTCGCTGTGAACAAGTTGAAGGGTAATTTGACTGAAGCGACAATAATAACCAGCAAATACAATGGAGAGAATTCCAATGATTCTAACTAAGAGGGCGTTTGAATTCAAGCGTTTACAATTTTTGGTCCGACTTGCATTCACGATGACCATCAATAACATTGCTAATTCGTGCTTTTCACATATACAATTGTATGTTGCGTGCTCCAGAGTAGGAAAACCGAGGAAAAACGATTTATTCATTTAGGCATCGGATGGAAAAACGTAAAACATTGCATAGAATTGTTTACTCACATTTCAATATGGACTGACAGAGAAGAGAAATAAAAACTTTAATTCTTGAAGAAAATCATATCATTTTATCTAACATACTCGTATCACCTGAAACTCCTAGCAGCAATCTGAATAAGATATCCGCGAGCATTAGAATAAAAAATTTACAAATGTATACTTTTTTCTTTGCATGATAAAAACGCAAACAAATTTACAATAATTTGTTTTTAAATGTCTTTTGTGGGGCAGTGAAGCGCTTTGGGGCAAAGCTAAAATGAAGGGAACATGAACATTTAACAACCGATTTTTTTCAAAGTATATTATTGGCAAGTATAAGAAGGTTATAGGGTATAGACTATAGAAAAACCCCTTTAACCCTTCTACCTTCCAGGGGTGTAGAAATGTATAATGTTAATATCAGCCATAATAATTATTTTAAAATGAATTTTAAGAAAAAAAAATAATGTAAAACTTTACTTACCAGTAAACTCAATATTGTTTTGAATTTGTACGACGTTTAATCAGTAATTGTATCATGTATTTAAAAAAGTGTATATTGCTTGTTCTTAAAAAATTTAATTTTCTTTCAAAAAAGACCAACGGTGGCCTTGTAGCTAGAAGCGTTCAAGAGTTATAGTTATATGTAACTCATGTAAGGTCAAAAGTACGTTTGCGTTCATTTTAACAACTTTCAATTAACCCTGCTCTCGTTGACCGAATCTAGAAACATTGTGAGGTGGATTTGTAGAAAATTTAACAGGCTTTAATACTGCATTTGTCAAAAAAAAAAAAATCCGAGAGCTTTTTTTGAAATAATCGCGTTTGAAAATAAAATTGAAAAAAAAACGTTGACTTTGACGACGTTTATATCGGTAATGGTTTTAAGAATTTTCAAAACTGTACATTGTACGATCTTAGAAATTTAATTTTTTTCCCAAAAAGATAAACAGTGGCCTTGTACCTAGAAGTGTTCAACAGTTACAGGGTGTGAAGTGATGTAAGGTCAAATGTACATCTCTTCGCAATTAAACGATGCGTACACCGCAGGGGGAGAAAGTAGACCCTCCCCTACGATTTTTTCACGAAGTTAATCAAGGAATCATCCCTTTAAGTATTTGCCACCTTAACGGATACACCCTGTATACAGGGTCCCTCAGGCCTCGGGGTCAGCGGGCTCCCATACAAATATTTTAAAAAGTTTACCCGATTTTCTTCAAATTTTATACGCATGTGTAGATCATATGGACAACACTTTTTGTAAAAATTTGAAAGTGATCGGGCCCCGGGGTCGGGGGCACCCATACAAATTTTATACAAAAAAGTACCCGATTTTCTTCAAATTTTATACGCATGTGTATCTCCGGTGCACAACACTTTTTGTAAAAATTTTGGAGTAATTGGGCCCTAGTGTCGGAAGGACCCATACAAAATTCTGGATAGTGTTCTGGATAAGGGGGCTATTAAACAATTTTTTTTAAAAATGTAGCCAATTTTGTTTAAACTTTGCATTTTTAAATATTTTGTTAGGTAAAATTACTATCTACATGTAGTTATAAAAGATGCTCAAAAGTCCTCCTTGTGATTGAATATAGGCTAATATTCGTCTAGGTATGCCTTTGGTTATTTCAATTATTGGTAATTCTTCCGTTAGCTGCTTTGGGGCCCCTCAGGCCTCGGGGTCAGCGGGCTCCCATACAAATATTTTAAAAAGTTTACCCGATTTTCTTCAAATTTTATACGCATGTGTATATCATATGGACAACACTTTTTGTAAAAATTTGAAAGTGATCGTGCCCCGGGGTCGGGGGGCTCCCATATAATTTTTGTTTTGTTTTAATTATCAATTTTTAACGCATTTCCTAAAGCCCGATTTTCCTGAAATTTTGTACACATGTGTATTTCCGGTGACAATACTTTCTTTTAAAATTTGGCAGTGATCGGGCTCCGGGTTCGTGGGGCTCCCATACAAATTTAAAATTAAAATTACCCGATTTTTTTCAAATTTTATTTTTTTTTGTTTTATGCTTCATTCAACTTACTTACTTATTTACTGAATTATATTAAAATAAAACCGGTTTTTTTTTTTGAGACCACAATCTTATATTATATTCAATTATCAGTCAAATAAGATTAAGTTGGTTGCTCTCTGATAAATATTTTGAAAGTTACAGTTTAATATTTGTGTGTATTTTTTTTCTGAACAACATTTTTTAAACACCCTGCAACTCAAGGATATCAAAAAATGACCCCCTCCCCTCCCATACGATTTTTTTAAAGAATAAACCAATAAATTACCCCTTAACGGATTAGCATCCCAAATTCGTTTTAATGCATATATAAGCTGTTTGGTTATTGTGCATTGCTATTCAGCTTAATGCTGGTATAAAGCAATTTTCCAACACATACGTGTGTTTGTTTGTTTCTCTGTTGCTGGGCAAATCGTGTGATAGATTTTTAACCCACTTCCTAAAGCCCGATTTTGTTCTTACTTTGCACACAGGTATATCTACGATGACAACACTTTCTATTAAAATCTGGAGCCATTTAGATCCCAGGGCCTAGAGACTCCTATATAAATTTAAATATTAACCTGATTTTCAAATTTTGTTTACATGTGTATCTTCTACTTTTTGTAAGTGATCGGGCCCCAGGGCCGAGGGGCTCCCATATACATTTTTTCAAAATTTAATCTAATCTAATTTCCGATTATAGAATTTACATAAAAAATGTAATTCTAATGGGTGATTTATTAAATTATCTATATTAACTTCGCGTGCTAGCTGGCTAAGTAGAATCTTGTGATCAATTTTTAACCCACTTCCAAAAGCCCGATTTTTTTCAAATTTTGCAAACATGTGTATTTCCCATGACAACACATCCTATTTGTTAATCGGGCCGCGTGGTCCGGGGTCCCATACAAATTGTTTTTCCATGTAGCGGCATCGATCCTGTCATACTATAATGCCTGTGTTTTGTGTGCGCTTGTGCGCTGTGAGCAGCGTTGCTTTCCTTTGCGATTGGGATTGTTTTGTTGTGGGGTTTCAGTGCTTCGCATGTGTTGTTATTTTTCAGCATTTATAGTGGAATTCAATACTTTTAGGTATTGTAGAATTTACATGAATAATTTTATTTTTTAAGGGTTGTTTTTTTTTAAAAAAAAAAATTGTATTTTACTCAAATGTGAAATTCTATTTGACCACAAACATGCCTATGTGTTGATAAAAAGTGCTTGTTTGGGAGTCATGTTGTTGGACACAAACGTAAAAAAATTAAAAATATATTTATTTCGGTTAAAAATTATATGTTTTAACTCATATGACACTCGCTCTTAGTGTTTTGAGGCCTATGATCATTTGTTTTCTAAATGGGTGTGAGTTTTTTCGGTTTGCTTGGTTCGAGACTAGATTTAAGTGTGATGAAAAAATTAACATTTTATTTTTAAATATGTTATTAGGTAAAATTACTACATGAATTTAATTATTGAAAATACAAAAAGTATTTTTAAAAATTATTTTTATTTGAAAACCTACGACTGATGTGTTTCAAGTCTACTTAAGTTCTGCTTTGAATACAATTCAAGTTCTTATTTATATAGATTCTGTTTTACATATTTCTTAGTCATAATACATTTACGTCTTTCCTTTGTTCTCTTTGTTGTCTGCCTGAATAGCGCGTTGGCTTCGAAGTCGTTTATTTGAGTCATCATTCCTTTGTTGTCTGCTTGAATTGAGCGTTGGCTTCGAAGTCGTTTATTTGAGTCATCATTCCTTTGTTGTATGTCTGTGGTTGAATATGATATCATGCTGATCTTGCTTTGTTGTATGTGGGAGTTCTGGTTATGTAGTTATAAAAGATGCTCAAAATATCCTCCTTGTGATTAAATATAGGCTAATATTCCCCATACATAATTATTTAATACTGTTAGATCTGGAGATCTTGTACACCAATGAATTGGACCATTTCTTCCAATCCAATTATTTGGATAATTTTCATTTGACCAATTCTCTTCATTATACTGTAGTGACTAGGTGCACCAACATGTTGGTATGTGTGCAAGAATCTACTTAAAACAGAAACATCATCATTTAATGTCGATGGTAATATGAATGGTACAATTAAATTTTCGCCAATTACACCAGCCCATACGTTTATAGTGGTGCTGAAAAGATTGTTTTTTTTGTGGAATGAGCATTTTCAGCAGCCTACGTGTGTAGATTAAGAAAGTTTGTTATGCCATCTCTTGTGAATTTGAGATTCATCCGTCCATAGAATACATTTCACAAAACTATCATTGTCAAATATTTTATGGTGGTTTATTGATCTTGAACGGGTGTAGTATGACATGGATGAAGATGCTCCTTGTGCAATACTTGATGAATTTGTTAGCAAGACACTTTTTGATGAATTCGGTAGCAAGAGACGTTCAATTGTAAAGCGACCCTCCTTCTGCTAATAGATGGATTTGCTTACATTACCCCTCACATTACATTTACATTACTATTTCTTCATCGACATCCAAATGATTTCTTGAGACTGAATTTTGCTCTACCAGCGTATTTGATTTTGTTACAATATCTCGCAGTCTTCTATGAATATTTATAAATACTCTTGCGTCAGGAATGCGAAGCGTTGGGAATCTTCGTTGATATTCGTTGCGAGGTCGTGATGCATTACCATCGCAAAATCCGTAAAAAAAAATGGATGTCAACGTACTCCTCACCTTTAAACTCTGCCATCATTAGACAAAAGACACTGCTTACTCAAAAAAAGACACTGCTTACTCAAAAAAAGACACTGCTTACTCAACAATAATCGCCACATAAGAGTACCGAAGCAGAGAGAGTAACCGCACACAAAATATAAAAAAAAAATACGAGTATTTAGCGTTAGCCAGATGCATCACGCCAGTGACCAACGGTTTTATGTGGTGATTTTTTTATGGTTTTTAAATTGTCTATATTAACTTCGCGTGCACGTGGCTGGCTGGCTGGTCAGATTTTCTGATCAATTTTTATCCCACTTCCCATAGCCCGATTTTATTGAAATTTTCCACACATGTATATTTCCGGTGACAATACTTTCTATTAATTTTAATTCTTCCCTTATCTGTTGAGCTGCTGTGTGTATTCGTTGTATAAGTTATTCGTTTGTATCAATATCTTTGAAGTATACAAGCGACTTCATCGTTCCCCATACATAAAAATATAATACTGTTAGATCTGGGGATCTTGTACACCAATGAATTTCTTCCAATCCAATTATTTGGATAATTTTCATTTAACCAATTCTTAACATTATACCGTAGTGACTAGGTGCACCATCATGTTGGTATGTGCGCAAGAATCTACTTAAAACAAAAACATCATCAAGGAGTGGCAAATCATTTTGTAAAAATTGTTCACTATTTAATGTCGATGGTAATATGAATGGTACAATTAAATTTTCGCCAATTACACCAGCCCATACGTTTACAGCGGTGCTGAAAAGATTGTTTGTTTTGTGGAATGAGCATTTTCAGCAGCCCACGTGTGTAGATTAAGAAGGTTTGTTATGCCATCTCTTGTGAATTTGAGATTCATCCGTCGATAGAATATATTTCACAAAACTATCATTGTCAAATATTTTATGTTGGTTTATTGATCTTGAACGGGTGTATTATGGCATGGATGAAGATGCTCCTTGTGCAATACTTGATGAATTTGGTAGCAAGAGACTTTTTGATGAATTCGGTAGCAAGAGACGTTCAATTGTACAGCGACCCTCCTTATGCTAATAGATGGATTTGCTTACATTACCCCTCACATTACATTTACATTACTATTTCTTCATCAACATCCAAATGATTTCTTGAGACTGAATTTTGCTCTACCAGCGTATTTGTTTTTGGTTACGATATCTCGCAGTCTTCTATGAATATTTATAAATACTCTTGCGTCAGGAATGCGAAGCGTTGGGAATCTGCGTTTATAGGATATCTCGCAGTCTTCTATGAAGACAATTTATTTGCGTCAGGAATGCGAAGCGTTGGGAATCTGCGTTGATATTCATTGCGAGCTCGTGATGCATTACCATTGCAAAATCCGTAAAAAAAAATTGATGTCAACGTACTCCTCACCTGAAAACTCAGCCATCATTAGACAAAAGACATTGCTTGCTCAAAAAAAGACACTGCTTAATCAACAAAAGACACTGCTTACTCAACAATAATCCGTACATAAGAGTACCGAAGCAGAGAGAGTAACCGCACACAAAATATAAAAAAAAAATACGAGTATTTAGCGTTAGCCAGATGCATCACGCCAGTGACCAACGGTTTTATGTGGTGATTTTTTTATGGTTTTTAAATTGTCTATATTAACTTCGCGTGCACGTGGCTGGCTGGCTGGTCAGATTTTCTGATCAATTTTTATCCCACTTCCCATAGCCCGATTTTATTGAAATTTTCCACACATGTATATTTCCGGTGACAATACTTTCTATTAATTTTAATTCTTCCCTTATCTGTTGAGCTGCTGTGTGTATTCGTTGTATAAGTTCTTCGTTTGTATCAATATCTTTGAAGTATACACGCGACTTCATCGTTCCCCATACATAAAAATCTAATACTGTTAGATCTGGGGATCTTGTACACCAATGAATTGGACCATTTCTTCCAATCCAATTATTTGGATAATTTTCATTTAACCAATTCTTAACATTATACCGTAGTGACTAGGTGCACCATCATGTTGGTATGTGCGCAAGAATCTACTTAAAACAGAAACATCATCAAGGAGTGGCAAATCATTTTGTAAAAATTGTTCACTATTTAATGTCAATGGTAATATTAATGGTACATACAAATTTCATGAAAAAAGTTCCACATTTTCTTCAAATTTTATACGCATGTGTATCTCCGATGCACAAAAATTTTTGTAAATTTTTTGAAGCGATCGAGCCCCGGGGGCTCCCATATAATTTTTTTTTGTTTTAATTATCAATTTTTAACGAACTTCCTAAAGCCCGATTTTCCTGAAATTTTGTACACAATATGTGTATTTCCGGTGACAATACTTTCTTTTAAAATTTGGCAGTCATCGGGCTCCGGGTTCGTGGGGCTCCCATACAAATTTAAAATTAAAATTACCCGATTTGTTTCAATTTTTTTTTTGTTTTATGCTTCATTCAACTTACTTACTTATTTACTGAATTGTATAAAAATTAAACCCGTTTTTTTTTTTGAGAAAATTTTTATAAAAAAATAATTTTTTTTTTACTTTAAAGCATCAAGCTCTCAAACGAATGCAGATGCAAGATGACCACTTAGATTTTATATTATATTCAATTATCAGTCAAATAAGATTAAGTTGGTTGCTCTCTGATAAATATTCTGAAAGTTACAGTTTAATATTTGTGTGTATTTTTTTCCGAACAACATTTTTTAAACACCCTGCAACTCAAGGATATCAAAAAATGACCCCCTCCCCTCCCATACGATTTTTTAAAGAATAAACCAATAAATAACCCCTTAACGGATTAGCATCCCAAATTCATTTTAATGCATATATAAGCTGTTTGGTTATTGTGCATTCCTATTAAGCTTAATGCTGGTATAAAGCAATTTTCCCACACACGTGTGTTTGTTTGTTTCTCTGTTGCTGGGCAAATCGTGTGATCGATTTTTAACCCACTTCCTAAAGCCCGATTTTGTTCTTACTTTGCACACAGGTGTATCTACGATGACAACACTTTCTATTAAAATCTGGAGCCACTTAGATCCCAGGGCCTAGAGACTCCTATATAAATATAAATATTAACCTGATTTTCAAATTTTGTTCACATGTGTATCTTCTACTTTTTGTAAGTGATCGGGCCCCAGGGCCGAGGGGCTCCCATATACATTTTTTCAAAATTTAATCTAATCTAATTTCCGATTATAGAATTTACATAAAAAATGTAATTCTAATGGGTGATTTTTTAAATTATCTATATTAACTTCGCGTGCTAGCTGGCTAAGTAGAATCTTGGGATACATTTTTAACCCACTTCCAAAAGCCCGATTTTTTTCAAATTTTGCAAACATGTGTATTTCCCATGACAACACATCCTATTTGTTAATCGGGCCGCGTGGTCCGGGGTCCCATACAAATTGTTTTTCCATGTAGCGGCATCGATCCTGTCATACTATACCAGTTACCAGGAATGTCTCTATGCCCCGGCACCCAGCACAGGTTAATGTTGAATTGTTCCGCCATCTCCTTAGGAGACGATCGGCAACTCCGGGCCAGAATTGAATTAGTGGAGACAGATTCCATGGACGCAGCCTGGCTATCCGAGAAAATGTGGATATCCTTAACAGATATGACATTACTCTTCAGCCAAGACAAGACTTCCTTAATATCCATGATTTCCGCCTGGAAAACACTACAGTGATCAGGAAGACGGAACGAGAGACTTAGATTTAGTCTTTTTGAAAACACACCTCCGCTAACCCCTTCTTCAGTTTTCGACCCGTCTGTGTAGAAATGAATTCCTTCATTTTCCAAGTAGATACCTTCCTCCCAAGAAGACCTGGAGGGGATGGTAACCTGGAAGTTTTTGTTGAAGTGGAGCTGCGGAATTGTATAGTCTAAGTTGAAAAGTGGAGTCCTGACTAAATTCAGGATAGTAGAGTAGCCGAAATCATTCACGGTCCACTGAGAGATTGCTCTGAGGCGAGTAGCGGCGCTTGCAGCCAGTTGTCTGCCGAAGATTTCGAGTGGAGCAAGGTTGAGCAGAATGTCCAGTGCAGCAGAGGGACTTGTACGAAGCGCTCCGCTCACACAAAGACAAGCTGATCTTTGGAAACTGCTCAGTTTGTCGCGATTGATCGCTTTATCTAATGCAAGAGCAAGCGTACTACTCTCAGGAAATTGCACAGCCTTGACCACGACAACACCTCACATATTCTACTTCCCTCCGAAGTCGAATCAGTCATACGCAGTACACAACCCTCCAAAGCCATTGGACCGGATGGAATCGGAACGATGTGAATAGGAATGAATAGGTAGGAAATATTACGTCAAATTCCGGAAAAACAAATCGTTATACAGGAAAGTTAAGCAAGGTGTACCCCAAGGAGGGGTCCTCTCACCGACTCTCTTCAACCACTACACACAACCACAACCACTGGCAAAACTCCCTGCACCACCTACCGGAGTCAAATTGATATCGTACGCCGATGACTGCGCCATTCTTGCCTCAAGCCAGGACATCCCCACCATTTGCAGAAGCATCAACGCCTACCTCGATATACTAGAAGACTTTTTTACCACTCGAAATCTAATCCTGTCTCCAGAAAAATTGTCCGCTACACTTTTCACCACCTGGACCAAAGAAGTCAAACTACAGCTCGACATTTCGATACACGGCAGGATCCGTGCAATCAAAGAACCAAAGATCTTGGGAGTCACATTTGACAATCTGCTGACATTTTCGATTCATTCGGGAAACATTAATAAACAAGTCATGACCAGTCCTCAAATCCCTAGCGGACAGTACGTGGAGTAAGGACAAAAAAACGCTTCGTACCACATATCAAGCGATTGCCAGATCGGTCCTTAACTATGCGCCACCCATCTGGACACCTCGCCTCTGCCACGCAGCCCTAAATGCAATTCATCAAGCGTCAGTCAGAGTCGCACTAGACAAAATAACATCGTGTTGGGTCTAACGAAGAGGTCATCACAAAAAGAAACGCCATTTTGGGGGCCTTGAGATATCTTATTATTTGGAAGGAATACAAAAATTGGAAAAACACTGGACTAAATGTATCGAGCTTAAATTAAAGGAGACTATGTTGAAAAATAAAGTGCATTTTTGCTGGAAAAAATATCTTTTATTCAAAAAGTCACTGATTTATCTGCAATCGTATAATATATACTTGTAAGATACTAGAAAATTCTGATAAAGTAGTTTGAAAAACAATGTTCTTATTAAATTCTCTATATTAACTTCGCGTGCCCGTGGCTGGTTGGTGGGCAGAATCTTGAGTCCGATTTTATTAAAATTACACACATGTGTATTTCCCATGACAATACTTTCTATTAAAATTTTGGGCACCTCGGTCCTCCCATACAAATTTGTTTTTAAAAAATTTACCCGATTTTCTTCAAATTTTATACGCATGTGTATCTCCGATATACAACACTTTTTATAAATTTTTAAATTTTTAAAAATTTGGAAGTGAAATGGCCCCGGGGTCGGCGGGCTCTCTAACAAAAATTTTAAAAAATTTACCCGATCTTTTTCAAACTGCACGTTGTGTATTCTTACGATCTGAAATGCGAAAATAAGATAAATCTTAGTTCTTCTGCGATTTACCTTTGGAGACTCAGCAATTCTATACTTTTAGTAATAATAAATCGAGTTTTACAAACAAAATTCGCGCGTTAGAAAGGAAAATTTATTACATTATGCTCCTTTGACCTTTTACACGAGAAAACAATTTGCTCTTCAAAAGTATTCAACATTGACAAATTTAGCAAAAATTTACAGTGTGACGAACCAAAAAAATACTTTTATTTTATTCCTACCTTTTTTAATATTTGCTTTTTAATTTACAGATAAATTCTAATATCCGCCGGTGTGTACTGTTTTCATACAATCAAGTGGATAATCTTGTTGATGTCAGGCATTATTCTATCCGGGTATCTCCTGTGGGTTTGACTCGAGCTGTAAATAATATTGTGACGGGTAACACCCCCGATCTTTCAAAATTTGAAGACATATCAGATTTTATATTACAGTAAGTTATAAAATGTTTCTGTTGATCATATCTTTTTAATATTCCAGATGTTCGGGGGCTTTTCGCTACCTGAACGATTCGTGAGTATTCGACCGCGTAGATTACCGATGTAAGAACTCTTTGCGTCCACATCAAGACCTTAACACTCATGAAAAATATGATTTTTGGAAAACAAATATGTATATGTATATATAATTTTAGCAGAACGGACAGCACACATGCAAAATAAATAAATAGTGGCTTGTGTACGGAATACTTCGGCGATTTCTTTTGAGTGCGTCTAGTAAATCTACGCGTATCTATATATGAAACGTTTATTTTGAAAGTGTTGTCCATTTAAAAAAATAAATCACATAATTTACTTATAATTTAATAATAATAATATTTGGCGCGACATACCGTTGCGGTCCAACGCTTAGCTTCTCGTGACCATTTGTGTTGTGCATGTATATTTTTGCACACAAATGGAAGGGCCTACAATTTAATGCCATATGCAAAGGGGAATAGAGAAGCTTTCCGTGACAAGTTATTACTCTCGGACGTTTGTCAAACATTCGCGAGATGTGGGAAAATGAAAATTAGCAGAACGGTAGCACACATGCAAAATAAATAAATCGTGGCTTGTGTCCGGAATACTTCGGCGATTTCTTTTGAGTGCGTCTAGTAAATCTACGCGTAACGTTTGTAAGAGTATAAATAGTCAACATTTTTCAATAATAAAGACAGTTATTCTAGCATCCTAACCGGGAACACTGCCTCTTTTCATTTATACATTTAAACACTTTGCATGGACCATCATATCCAACTTAGCAAAGCATTACAGAATATCAAATTAGCCACGAATGACCAAGCCACCGAGTAGCTTCCTGGTTTGCGATGGGATATGCTGCTCATTTGCGATTTCCGTCTCTTGTTTCTGGAAATGGACCATTGCTGCCCACTCAAATGGCGCTCCAATATTGTATTGTTGCATTTTTCCTATATTTTTTGGTTGTGATCCTTTGCTTGCGGCACATATGTCACACGTTCGACACAAGTCTTTCATATCTTTACGGCAATTGACCCAGTAGAAGCGGCTTCTAACTATCTTGTTTAACCCCAAATGTGCTCCTGATGTACTACTATGTATTTCTATGACTTGGTTCGTGGGTAGCACAATCTTTGATTTGATTTTATGTTTTGACCATCAGCAGCTTCCCATTTCCATCTTCCAATCTCAATGATTGCCATTGAGCCCAGTAACATTTTACTGTATTACTTTCTGTTGCTATCTCGTGCCACTGTGGTCTTTCTCCTTGCTCCATCCATTCTGTTCTGAATTTGTATGCCTGGAGTCGTTCGATCCATCTCGCCAATTGACATTCTGGTTCCCTGAGTGGCTAATGCAGCCACTTGAGAGCTGCATGGTCAGTTCGAAGAAGAATATCTTAACCATGCAGGTACTTGTGAAAGTGTTTGACGCTATCCACAAGAGCTAGTAATTCTCTTCGCGTTACATAGTAGTTATTCTCGGGCTTAGTACGCTATTACACGTTCCTTTCCTTCTTGATTCTGCGATAGCTTCGCTCCTATTCCCTGTTAAAGTTATACTATAATAATAACTATTATTTGTTATAAATTGTAATATAATAACTAGCTGACCCGACAGACGTTGTCCTGTCCCACTTTCAATAAATTTGTTTGTAATCGTTTGTGAACTTGTGAAAAGCTATTTGTTTTACGATATTGAGTCACAGTATTAGTCACATCATTGTGTTACATTTTTTAATTCTGGGTCTTTTAGGGTCTTTTGGGGGTCTTTAATGATTTTTGGGGATTTTAAGGGACTTTCGGAAGTCTTTTTGTGATTCTTTTCGGGGTCTTTTGTGGTCTTTTGGAGATTTTTTTGCCGACAAAATCAAAGAAGAAGCTTTCAAATGACATTTGCGCACGTAACCCAAACAATTGGAATCTATTGGAACAGAAATGAAATAACGACTTTTGCTGGACAGATCGCGAATCAACACAAATTTAATTTTATTTTAAGTTAGGCTGGAATGCGTTTTTCCAAAGTTTTCATTTCACCGAAAACATTTAATAGAGTTATTTCCTCAAAATATATCCAATTTATCGTTTTCCAAATGTTCCCGGCGGGAACATAACGAACAAAACAATTTTTTCTGTTTATTCGAATTTTTCGACTTTCCTTTGTATTTGTCTTTGTTTCCTAGGACTATAACGAACAAAACAAAAAAAGAATTACGCTAATCCATCGTTCGAATCGTGAGTTATGGTCGGTACATAAATCCTATGGAAAACAGCAGTTTCAGTTTCCGAATTTCACAATTTTCCGGGCATATTTTCTATTTTTTTTTCTTCGCGTAAACCTTATTCGGACTATGGCGAATTATAAAATAAAAGTCAGCCAAATCGGTCCATTCGTTCTCAATTTTTTTTTCACTTTAAAACCTATTCTCATACCTACCAAATATACATAAAAAATTTCATAACAATCGGTCGAGCCGTTTCTGAGCAGTTGAGACCCAAACATCGTGACACGAGATTTTTATATATTAGATTATCATTTGTTTGTTGATTTCATCTTTATCAACTGTAAATAAACATATATACATATCTAAATGTACAGTTTTAGCAAAGTAAGTATCAACGATGGATTATGGCAGGGTCGCCATGTATAGGTTTTCAATTTCAAATTAAACCATTTAAAGTTCAATGCAAACTTTTTCAAAAGCAAACGAAACCTTTTCAAAAACAAATAAAACTTTTTCCAAACCAAACCAAACTTTTTCAAATCCATATGAAGCTTTTTCAAAATTAAAAGAAACTTTTTCAAAATCAAAAGAAACTAAAAATTTTTTTTTCAATGGAGGGGCTGCCTGTCAATTGCTTGTGGCAATTTCATTAGCATATTTGTGTTGTAATTGTTGCAGTCGTTTTACTTTACTTCTGTTACTGTTTGTAACGCCTCGCTTATCACACCATATCCAAATGTCTATATAACATTTTCGCTTATAATTCTCCGAGCATTTTGAATCTAAGTGAAAATATCAATGTTAACGGCAAGTATAAAATAAAAGTATATAGAAAATGTACGGCAAGAAAAATTTACGAAAGTTCAACGATGACTTAAGTCTTTCGGTGTTTTAAAAATAATTGTGCCCATGATGGTCGCAACAAAATGACAGTAGAACTTAGAAACCGATAAATATGTCAAAAAGCCACTAGACCGATCAAAATTATAATTCATTATGAATTATGAGCGAAAATGTTAGACATTTGCATTCTCACTAGCACCAGTTACAGTTATTGAGTTTCGTTAAATACGACTGCAACAATTACAACAAAATGTGCTATGAAATTACCACAAGCAGTTAACACTTGCAGTTTGTTTTCTTAGGCGACTTGTGTAATTTATTTTGGTGATCTTTGTTTATTTGTTGTTGTGTTTGAATATTTTGTTCTAATTGTAGATGCATGGAAATGCATCTTTATTGTGTGGCTAATACACTTGTGTGTATGCCTCGGTATATTTTATACGGGAGGTTTCTATGTAACAATTCCTCCCTTCTTTAGATAAGAGAATTGTTCTTGGAAGAGGAATAATTCTCAATGTTTTAGATTATTTTCTTAAACAAATAAGTTATTGTTTTTTGTTTTGTTTTTGTTTTGAGTAGATATTAAATACAATAATTCTTGTCTATTATATTTTTTCTGTTTTTGTTTTTTATCTATTTTAATTAATGCAGGCGGTATTGGTACCGATATGTCTGTAATTTTTGCATGTAATTTTCTTTTGTTTTATTTTCTTAAGCAAATAAGTAATTGTTTTTTTGGCTTATACTAATGCTTATACTAATGATACACATATAAAAGATATATGTATTCTTATTTTTATTGTTTTTTTTTATTTTAAATTCATACAATATATTTATCTTTTTTTTTTTTTTTTTTTTTTTATTAAAATAAGAATCTTTAATAATATGTACCTATTAACATTTATTTTTTATTATTAGGAAAATTGTTGTTTTTTACTTGATTTATTTGACATTATTTTTTACTAAACAACATTTTGACATATCTTGCTATATTAAAACTTACATTATTTTTTATTATTTACCCTACTAAACGTATTGAGGCTGTTTTTGAAAGTGTTGGTGATTGAGATAGTTAAGTTCCGAAATGTTGGGAGAGGTTTCTATAGTTTGCATTTCTTCATCTTCTGCAGGTTTTTTAGAAGTATGGGGAAAGTTTTAACCACAATATATGCGATTAGCCCTATTATTAACAGACTGGATATAGAGAAAGAGGCGGTGATGTGGTGATTAATAGATTTTTAGTTTGCCTAAACCTTCAAACACCACGCCCGTGTTGTTAAGAGGGGTTATTCTGTATGGTTGCTCAGAAGATTCTCCAATTGGAAATCTACTTAATAAACACAGAAACAACAGCTCCATCATGTACTATTGGGAGATGCAAATAAAATTAGTAACCTAATTTTAATGTTACGAACATTGTAGTGGGGTTATGTTATTCATAGTAAGGCTTTAAACGGTTGTAATGTACTACTATTTGTTATCTACCTAACTTGATAGTTGTGTTAACGGGTCCTTTAACTGCCGTAACAGAATAAGGTCCCCTCTAATTTGGTGCTGTCATGAACACTATTATTGTATACAAATGCGGCCGTTCTTAGATATTGATCCCAGGATTTAGGATTTTCGTCGACTATAGTACGTATGTATTCTACCAGTGGCCGATGGGCTCGTTCCAAAGCTCCATTTGACTGTGGGTGGTGCGCTGATGTTTGCAATTTCTTTATTTTTAACAACTTACACAGCCCTTTAAAAAGGTCACTAAGGAAAATTGTCCCCTGGGCCCTATTTCACCAACCACTTTTCACTTTGCACTTGCAACCTTTCAAAAAAATAAATTCCTGCAAAGTAAAAGTGCGATGTGTTTCACCAAAAACGCAAAGTTCTCACGACTTTGCACTTTGCATTTTTTAAGACTTTTTTGAAAAGTAAAAAGTAAAAGTGTTTCACCAATTAAAAAGAGAACTTTGCATTTGTAATCGTGTTTTGCAAAGTTGCAAAGATAAACATATTTGTGCATTTACAGTACATGTTTTCTTGCCTTGTACAATGTTTACATTGTGGTACGCAACGTCTTCTGGATAATTCATTGGCATTATTATGCAGCATCCCTTTTCAATGCTCTGTTCTGAATTTGTATGCCTGGAGTCGTTCGATCCATCTCGCCAATTGACATTCTGGTTCCCTGAGCGGCTAATGCAGCCACTTGAGAGCTGCATGGTCAGTTCGAAGAAGAATATCTTAACCATGCAGGTACTTGTGAAAGTGTTTGACGCTATCCACAAGAGCTAGTAATTCTCTTCGCGTTACATAGTAGTTATTCTCGGGCTTAGTACGCTATTACACGTTCTTTTCCTTCTTGATTCTGCGATAGCTTCGCTCCTATTCCCTGTTAAAGTTATACTATAATAATAACTATTATTTGTTATAAATTGTAATATAATAACTAGCTGACCCGACAGACGTTGTCCTGTCCCACTTTCAATAAATTTGTTTGTAATCGTTTGTGAACTTGTGAAAAGCTATTTGTTTTACGATATCGAGTCACAGTATTAGTCACATCATTGTGTTACATTTTTTAATTCTGGGTCTTTTAGGGTCTTTTGGGGGTCTTTAATGATTTTTGGGGATTTTAAGGGACTTTCGGAGGTCTTTTTGTGATTCTTTTCGGGGTCTTTTGTGGTCTTTTGGAGATTTTTTTGCCGACAAAATCAAAGAAGAAGCTTTCAAATGACATTTGCGCACGTAACCCAAACAATTGGAATCTATTGGAACAGAAATGAAATAACGACTTTTGCTGGACAGATCGCGAATCAACACAAATTTAATTTTATTTTAAGTTAGGCTGGAATGCGTTTTTCCAAAGTTTTCATTTCACCAAAAACATTCAATAGAGTTATTTCCTCAAAATATATCCAATTTATCGTTTTCCAAATGTTCCCGGCGGGAACATAACGAACAAAACAAATTTTTCTGTTTATCCGAATTTTTCGACTTTCCTTTGTATTTGTCTTTGTTTCCTAGGACTATAACGAACAAAACAAAAAAAGAATTACGCTAATCCATCGTTCGAATCGTGAGTTATGGTCGCGAGTTCATACATAAATCCTATGGAAAACAGCAGTTTCAGTTTCCGAATTTCACAATTTTCCGGGCATATTTTCTATTTTTTTTTCTTCGCGTAAACCTTATTCGGACTATGGCGAATTATAAAATAAAAGTCAGCCAAATCGGTCCATTCGTTCTCAATTTTTTTTTCACTTTAAAACCTATTCTCATACCTACCAAATATACATAAAAAATTTCATAACAATCGGTCGAGCCGTTTCTGAGCAGTTGAGACCCAAACATCGTGACACGAGATTTTTATATATTAGATTATCATTTGTTTGTTGATTTCATCTTTATCAACTGTAAATAAACATATATACATATCTAAATGTACAGTTTTAGCAAAGTAAGTATCAACGATGGATTATGGCAGGGTCGCCATGTATAGGTTTTCAATTTCAAATTAAACCATTTAAAGTTCAATGCAAACTTTTTCAAAAGCAAACGAAACCTTTTCAAAAACAAATAAAACTTTTTCCAAACCAAACCAAACTTTTTCAAATCCATATGAAGCTTTTTCAAAATCAAAAGAAACTAAAAATTTTTTTTCAATGGAGGGGCTGCCTGTCAATTGCTTGTGGCAATTTCATTAGCATATTTGTGTTGTAATTGTTGCAGTCGTTTTACTTTACTTCTGTTACTGTTTGTAACGCCTCGCTTATCACACCATATCCAAATGTCTATATAACATTTTCGCTTATAATTCTCCGAGCATTTTGAATCTAAGTGAAAATATCAATGTTAACGGCAAGTATAAAATAAAAGTATATAGAAAATGTACGGCAAGAAAAATTTACGAAAGTTCAACGATGACTTAAGTCTTTCGGTGTTTTAAAAATAATTGTGCCCATGATGGTCGCAACAAAATGACAGTAGAACTTAGAAACCGATAAATATGTCAAAAAGCCACTAGACCGATCAAAATTATAATTCATTATGAATTATGAGCGAAAATGTTAGACATTTGCATTCTCACTAGCACCAGTTACAGTTATTGAGTTTCGTTAAATACGACTGCAACAATTACAACAAAATGTGCTATGAAATTACCACAAGCAGTTAACACTTGCAGTTTGTTTTCTTAGGCGACTTGTGTAATTTATTTTGGTGATCTTTGTTTATTTGTTGTTGTGTTTGAATATTTTGTTCTAATTGTAGATGCATGGAAATGCATCTTTATTGTGTGGCTAATACACTTGTGTGTATGCCTCGGTATATTTTATACGGGAGGTTTCTATGTAACAATTCCTCCCTTCTTTAGATAAGAGAATTGTTCTTGGAAGAGGAATAATTCTCAATGTTTTAGATTATTTTCTTAAACAAATAAGTTATTGTTTTTTGTTTTGTTTTTGTTTTGAGTAGATATTAAATACAATAATTCTTGTCTATTATATGTTTTCTGTTTTTGTTTTTTATCTATTTTAATTAATGCAGGCGGTATTGGTACCGATATGTCTGTAATTTTTGCATGTAATTTTCTTTTGTTTTATTTTCTTAAGCAAATAAGTAATTGTTTTTTTGGCTTATACTAATGCTTATACTAATGATACACATATAAAAGATATATGTATTCTTATTTTTATTGTTTTTTTTTATTTTAAATTCATACAATATATTTATCTTTTTTTTTTTTTTTTTTTTTTATTCAAATAAGAATCTTTAATAATATGTACCTATTAACATTTATTTTTTATTATTAGGAAAATTGTTGTTTTTTACTTGATTTATTTGACATTATTTTTTACTAAACAACATTTTGACATATCTTGCTATATTAAAACTTACATTATTTTTTATTATTTACCCTACTAAACGTATTGAGGCTGTTTTTGAAAGTGTTGGTGATTGAGATAGTTAAGTTCCGAAATGTTGGGAGAGGTTTCTATAGTTTGCATTTCTACATCTTCTGCAGGTTTTTTAGAAGTATGGGGAAAGTTTTAACCACAATATATGCGATTAGCCCTATTATTAACAGACTGGATATAGAGAAAGAGGCGGTGATGTGGTGATTAATAGATTTTTAGTTTGCCTAAACCTTCAAACACCACGCCCGTGTTGTTAAGAGGGGTTATTCTGTATGGTTGCTCAGAAGATTCTCCAATTGGAAATCTACTTAATAAACACAGAAACAACAGCTCCATCATGTACTATTGGGAGATGCAAATAAAATTAGTAACCTAATTTTAATGTTACGAACATTGTAGTGGGGTTATGTTATTCATAGTAAGGCTTTAAACGGTTGTAATGTACTACTATTTGTTATCTACCTAACTTGATAGTTGTGTTAACGGGTCCTTTAACTGCCGTAACAGAATAAGGTCCCCTCTAATTTGGTGCTGTCATGAACACTATTATTGTATACAAATGCGGCCGTTCTTAGATATTGATCCCAGGATTTAGGATTTTCGTCGACTATAGTACGAATGTATTCTACCAATGGCCGATGAACTCGTTCCAAAGCTCCATTTGCATTTGTAATCGTGTTTTGCAAAGTTGCAAAGATAAACATATTTGTGCATTTACAGTACATACATTTGTTTTCAATGGGCTGTAACATAGAGAAATAATAATAATATTAATACATAAGACAACATTGGAAGCCCTTATACTGGAACGTGAGCTAAAAATAAAAAGTATGCGCTGTCTCCTAGAAGAACTGCATTTGGAAATGGTCAATGTCCAGCATTGAAATTTGCTGCCAAACGGGTATTTCTTAATACTCTTGCATCATGCACACTTCCTGGCCAGCTTACGTTTACAGCATAGAAAGATCGATCCGGCCCACAAACCATCATTGCATTCAAAGCATGCTTTCCGTGCCTATTGACAAACTGCTCTTCATTTTCCTTGGATGCATCGATCTTGATCATCGTACCGTCAACGCATCTAGCTTCACAAGGGAATCCTCCCTGAGCAAAAAATTGGGTAGATATTTTTGAAGAATTTGCTGGCCAGCAAATGGTGTTTGCAATAAATTCATCAATTATTGCATCCGTAACTCGGTGTACTACTCTGTAGACTGTAGTTTTACTTATTCCGTGAATAGCTGCGACTCCATGATACTGAGCTCCATTTCCAATCCAACGTAGTGTACATAAAAGTTGTTGCAAGGGACTTAAACAATTATTTCGTTGGCTGTTACACTTCAGCTTATGTCCAATTTTTGTCAAAACACATTCAATATTAGTTTTTGTTAAACGAAAGCTTTCCAAAGTTGAAGAATTATTCCCAAATTCAAAAATAGTTTTTAGTTTTACAACTTTGTGTCTCGTCTTCGTTTTCAAAACGTGATTCGAAACGGTTCATTTTAATTTTTTAAATTCTCTATATTATATTCGCGTGCCTGTGGCTGGCTGGTCAGATCTTCTGATCAATTTTTAACCCACTTCCCAAAGCCAAATTATTATACATTAAGGGCTTCAGGGCCGACGGGTTCCATACAATTTTTTTTAAAAAATTAACCCGATTTTCCTCAAATTTTATACACATGTGTATCTCCGATAGACAACACTTTTTGTAAATTTTTTTTCGATTTTCTTCAAATTTTAAACATATGTTTATCCCGGTAGACAAAAGTTTTTGTAAAATTTTTGGGGCGAATGGGCCCTGAGACATCGGGGGTTTTTAAACTTACTTGTATCTCCGATAGACCAAACTTTTTATAAAAAATTTTAGTTTTTGATTTTAATTTTTTTCCCATACAAATATTTTTTATACACATGTGCTCTAATATCAATTTTTCTCAAATTAACCCGGTTCAAACTTTGCACACATATGTATCCCCTATAAGAGGATTTTCATGAAAAATTTTAATTTTTATGGGTGTTTTTTTAATTTATTACAACCAACTTGTCACAACTAATGCTCAACTGCAAATGAAATTTTTTCTTCGCATATTATTGAAAAGCTTTTCACAATTTCAAATACAAAGTGCAAAGAATATTTGTTTGGTGAAACGAAATGGAAGAATCCTTTGCAAACTAAGAAAACTTTGCACATTGCAAAATCATACTTTTCACTTTGCAAATTTCTGTTTGGTGAAACGAGTTTTGCAAAGAGGAAATATTCTCAACTTTTCAAAAAAATAATTTCCTCTTTGCAAATTTGCGTTTGGTGAAACGAAATTTAAAAAGATAAAGTGAAAAGTTGCAAAGTGCAAAGTGAAAAGTGGTTGGTGAAATAGGGCCCTGGTCTGTTACTATCTTATTGGAAATGCCGTACCGTGTAATTATTTGGTCGAAGACTACTTTAGCTACTGTTTGAGCCTCTGCATTTGGGATGGCATAGCAATCAAAGAATTTTGTTAGATTATCCTGGAAGGTTAATATGTACAGGTTTTCGGAAAAAGATTGCTCCAAAGGTCCTAAGATATCTAGATACACTTTATAACTTTACACACTTTATACACTTTTTTTTGTATTTCAGTTTGTGATTTATTTTCTAAACCGTCCGGGAGTTGTTTAATTATTTCTTTTTCGTATCCTTTTTCTTTTCTCACTTGCTGATTTGGGATTCTGGGCTTTTAATCTTGTAAAAGCCTTACATTGAAAAGCGTCTTTAGACTCGTTCTCGAATTGTTTGTTTTCGAGTGTCTTGATTGTGGGTGTTGTCCTTTTGTACACTTTCCTGTGGAATTCGACTGAGAGCGTCGGCATTGGTATTGAATTTACATGTACTCAATTCTATAATCAAATTCAGACAACTTGTGGTGGAAACGTACGAGTCTAGTTGTAGGGTCTTTGATATTAAAAATTCCTTTTAACGGCTTGTGAACAATGTAGACCGTAAATTGTAAATTGGAAGTAACACCGAAAATTTTTGGTAGCCCATACATACTAATAATATCGGCGCGACAGACGATGCGATGCGGTCCAAGGCCTGACTTCTCGCACAACCATTTGTGTTGAGCATGCATATTTTTGCACACAAATGGAGGGACCTACAATTTAATGCCGGATCCGAACGGCGAATTGAGAATCTTTCAGTGACAAGTTTATTACTCTCGGTCGTTTGTCAAACTTTCGCGAGAGGTGGGACACCGTGAAAAATACTTTGGTGTTACTGGGATTCGAACCATAAACCCCCTGCTCAGCAGTCCATGCTCCTATCCACTGAGCCACGGCGCCCACAAACCTACATACTCTTTTTCTATTGTTGAGTAATTGCGTTCGGCTTTATTCAGAGTACGACTAGCGTAAGCAATGGGTTGGTCGTCTTTACGAACGTCTCCTTGTGAAAGTACAGCTCCGATTGCCTCGCCGCTTTCGTCAGTGTAGAGGTTAAAAGGTTGGGTAAAATCGGGATAAATCAGAAGGGTAGGTGAGACTAACGTGGTTTGATTTTATGGAATGCGTTTTCACATTTTTCTGTCCATGTAAACTTAACGTCTTTGCGGAGGAGATTGGTCAGTGGTCGCACTATTTTAGAAAACTGGGATAAATTTACGGTAGTAATTAGCAAGCCCCAAAAAGACTGTACTTGTCTTATTATTCGCGGAACAGGAAAGTTTTGAACGCAGGCTGTCTTGCTGGCGTCTGGAAGTGCTCCTTTTTCTGTGCATATATGTCCCAAATAAACGACTTCCTTTTGCAGGAACTTGCACTTTTCCGGCCGCAATTTGAGATTATGTTTTCTTAATCTGTCGAAAACCTTTTTTAGTTTGGCATTGTGATCGTTAAGATTTTTGCCATAGATGACTATATCATCCAGATGTACTAAACATTCAAGTCCTTGTAGACCAGTAAGAACATAGTTCATCAGCCTTTGAAAGGTAGCTGGAGCTGGAGCTCGAGGTAGGGGATAAGCATCGCCGATTGTTTTTTCGTTGAGCTTACGAAAATCGACCACCACTTTCCACCTTCTTTCACCATCTGGGCCCGCCTTTTTGGGAACTACGAAAAGGGGCGAGTTCGACGGGCTTTTACTAGGTTGGACTTTGTCATTTTCAAGCATTTCCCTTAGTTGATCATTTATAACTTTCTGTATCTCGGGAAGTCTATACATTTGACTTATAGGCGGTTGATCTATTACCAGCGGTATTTCATGCGTTATGGCCGTGATGTATGTTAGTTCGTCACCGATTAAGTGGAATTATCACTATACTCATTTCAAACTTATTGCAAATACTATTGCCTCTTTTTTCTCAGGGTTTAGATTGTTGTCTATTTTTAATTCTTGTTCGAACTGTTTAGAGCGCGATATTTTAAGTGGATCGTCCACAGGATCTAACTCTGGGAACATATATCTGATGTGCTGAATTGAGGCAATTTGTCAGAGAATTTTTTTCCTCGCTTGCTCTGCTTGTCCTCGGTTTTCATGGGTACTTGTATATAGTCTTTTACCGGGATCAGTTGTAAAGTTAAATTAGTGACTTTTACAGGCTTTGTGGTCACATTTATGGCACCTATTAAAGCTCTTTGGCCTGGTGGCAATATGCTGTTAGACAGGAAGATTCCATTGCCAATTTCTTGTGATAGGCAGAGCATTTTTCTTCTATTGAAAAGGCGATTGTGATGGTGCAGGTGTGCTGATGTGTTGATTTAGCACTATTTCCACTGACCTAAATTGATTATGGGTGCTATTAGATGCTGTCTTTGGAACTTTGTTATCTATACGCATCGTTGAGCTTATGCAGCTAGCTTCTTGTGTGGAGGAAGCCTTGGAGATGCTACAAGCGGTTTTTGTAACCTCTTCGGTCTCGCTTTGTATGTAGTTGGTCCCACTTCGACTGCCCTTTTGCGGCATAGATTCCTGTCAGTGTAGTTCATAGGTATGTTGAACTCTTCAGAGTTATCAATTTCTACTGACCTGACCTTATTCTGGGTGATATTAATATCTATCTTGGGTATTTCATTATCTGTATGCATCGTTTAGGCTATACAGCCAGCTTCTTGTGTAGAAAAAGCCTTGGAGACGCTACAAGCGGTTTTTGCAACCTCTTCGGGTCTCGCTCTGTACGTAGTTGGTCCCTCTTCGACTGCCCTTTTGCGACACGGATTTTTGTCATTGTAATTTAGAGGGTGCTGAACTCTCCAGAGTTAGTTTCCGTGCGAGGAAACTTTAGTAGTTGCTCAGGTCCCTTTACATCACAATTTTGTGACAGGAAATCATTTCCTAACAATCCGTCTTCAGATAGCCCAGGTATATTACGTAATACTTGAAAATTGCAGGGTAGTTTTCAAAGCCGGGCTCGACCGCGAATCGTTTCCCTGATATTTCTGGTCCCACCGGGTCTTTAACTGACATTCCGAATGTGTATGACCACGGCGATCACAAAAATCACATTTTCTGCTCATATTAAAAACTCGCGGCGTACCAGAATTGGGTCTGTTCTGATTTGCTTTATTTGTGTGGATTCCGCTGCCTGTGTCTGAATCATGTATGTGTTGTTTTAAACGGCGACAATCACGAATATCATGATTCATTTTGCAATTAATACAGAAAGGAGTGGGCGCCGTGGCTCAGTGGTAATGCACATGGGTGCTGCGCAGGAGGTTCAGGTTCGAATCCCAGCAACACCAAAAAGTATTTTTCACGGTGTCCCACCTCTCGCGAATAGGTGACAAACGTTCCGAGAGTAATTAATACCTTGTCACGGAAAGCTTCTCAATTCGCCGTTCGGATCCGGCCTTAAATTGTAGGTCCCTTCCATATGTGTCCAAAAAATTAACATGTGCAGCACAAATGGTCGCAAGAAGTTAGGCCTTGGACCGCAATGGTCTGTCGCGCAAAATATTATTATTACAGAAAGGAGTATTTTTTCTTGTAAAACAATCGCTATAGGTATGCCATTTTTTATGACAAAAACTACAAATTATGCTGGTGTTATGTAAACTAGAATTCGGGCTAAATGGAACTGCTTGTGGATTCATGTGATGATGTGATGAGGCAAAACTGTTGTTTTCAAACATGGGTCCAGGAATCAAAAAACTATCAGTATCTGTACAATTTCTAGGAAGTTGGAATGTAGGGTATAAAGGCATATTGGGGTTTTGTTGTGTGTGAAAAACTGATTGTTGAAGTCTCTCCATGTCTACCGTCTTTTGTATTAGTGTGTCTAACGTCTCGTCGGCTATGGTTAGTAGATATTGACAAAGATAAGGGTTTGTGACACCGCTTTTTAGTGCATTCTTGACAAAGTCCTCAAGCTGTGATTTCACAGCTGGAGCTGCCCCACTTCTATACTTTTTGTCTGCCGCTTCCTTGCACAGCATCAGCATCTGCTTTATCCTTGCGGTAAAAGCGATGAGAGTTTCTAAAGGGTGTTGTCTAATGGTTATTAGTTTACTTACCAATTCTTGATAAGTTTCCCAAGGTAAATAATTCCGATTGAGAAGTTTTTCGGCTTCCTCGAAAGAGGTTATTGGGTTTGACGCTACTAGCAGGTAAGCATCAACCCGTAGTCTTGTTGCAAATATTTGAACAAACGCTTGGTGTTCTTCTGATAAACTTTCTAATACTTACTTACGGCACCCTAAAATGGTCTGTAGTTCAGTACTTACTAGAGGACTTTGTCCGCCCGAGAATATGGGGACTAACTGAGCCGTAAGTTTGGCAATTTTACAATAATCGACGGATATTTTAAATATTGATTTATTTTTTTCGTTAGTTGAAAATTTAATTAATAATTCCTGTTCAGATTCAGGAGTTGAAATATCTAGCCAATTAAGAAATTCCCTACTTTTGTCTAAATCGCTGACACTGCCTGAAACTTCACAGATATCTCCCTTACTACTTTCTTTTTTTATGTTTTCTAAATGGAGAGAGTGCGAGAAACTTTGAAAATTTTTTAATTCTCTTTTGAACACCTCAGTGCTTTTTTTAAATTTTTCTATGATACTTAGTCTTTGTTTTCGTGTCTTATTTAATTCTAAGTTTATCGAGTCACACTGGAGAATTTGTAAATTTTTGTTTTCTCGCACTTTCTCGTATAAATTATTTAAATATGTGCTGAGACTAACTGTTCTTGGACTTTCCAGAATTGTTCCGCTTCGTAGTCGTCTTGGTGATCGGTGTAGGTTGGTACTTTCTATGCGTGTATTCGCTGATAGCGTTGAGTGTTCTTCACTCTGCGTGGGTTGATTTTCTTCGGACAACATCAAACCGAAACCAGACGAAGTCTCGGGTTTATTTTGTTCTTTTATGATCAAGGAATTTCAAGCGCTTATTCTTACTGTGGCTTGCCTGATCCTACCGGCTGCGCCAAATTGTTAAAGTTATATTATAATAATAACTATTATTTTTGTAAATTGTTATATAATAATTATCATTTGTTTGTTGATGTTATCTTTATCAACTGTATATAAACATATATACATATATAAAGGGTGTTGTAATGTACAGTTTTAGCAAAGTAAGTATTAACATTGGATTATGGCAGGGTCGTCATGTAAAGGTTAGATGCTGAGAAATAACAGGATAGCCGTGATAAGTTTATGTGCTGAGTAATAGTAGAATCGCTAATTAAAGTTAACATTGATTACGATAGTAACAACGCCCTAACAGAAAAGGTGTAAGAGGTGAGTATATGCGGGGACTGCAACAATACTCACACTGCGATTATTGCTTCATTGCCTTCAGTTTTGAGTTTGAAAAGTAATGTGGTTTATTTTTCAAAAATCTTCTCCTTTTATACTATTTCTTACAACTAAAAATATAGGAATATCATTATGTACATAAAGGTTGCATCGGCATCGATGCACATGAAATATTTTACATTATGTGTGCTCGATATCGATGCACTTGAAATTCATTAGAATAGGGCACAATTCAAATGCCCTACTTCTCCTATGTGAATCTCGTTGTCGCCTATGAACTGTCTGTGTCGTTATCTACCGATCACTTGCAGTTTGTTTTCTTAGGCGACTTGTGTAATTTATTTTGGTGATCTTTGTTTTTTTGTTGTTGTGTTTGAATATTTTGTTCTAATTATAGATGCATGGGAATGCCTCCCTTCTTTAGATAAGAGTATTATACTTATGTGTGTTCTAAATATAAATGCATGTGAATGAATCGGTAAACTACATTTCATTATTTGGTTATTCTGCGTATTTGATAATTTAGATTAGGGAGATTTTTATGTTACATCCCGCATTGCTCGCGTCATTATCCAAGATGAAGAGTTCTTCAGCCTGTGCATAAGCCAAAAATTGGAGAACTACATACTTCTACTTCAGCAGGTCAAATGATTTTTGGTGCTCGCTCGACCATTGAAATTTTTGATTCTTCTCAGTAAGGCGATGAAGGCTTTGTGGAACATCTGCTAATAATAATATCCCAGCCCTCGTAGAGCCTACTCGTAAAAGGCTACTCTGGCACTTCAAAAATGCAATGAAAAATTTCATTCCTTCATCCTTTAAGAAAAGCAATATTCGTAAGAATAAGTGGTTTATTGATAACTGCAGGTCAACAGGCGCGAGTAAAAAAACAGCCCATTTGGACTACGTTAACGCCCATCCGTAGAAAACCTTGTTAAGTTTAAAATAGCCAGAAACAGAGCTAACGCTATAATTAACAAGTCCAGAATAATAAATGACCAAAAGATTCGAGATAGCATGCGGAAAATTTTAGATTCAGTCGAAACTTTTGGTCGTTTGCTGCTCTGGTAAAAAGAAAATTTGCGGAAAAGACTTATTCTGTTCCTTCTTTATTCCATAACGGTATTCTTTATAAAACTAATATTCAGAAAGCCAATCTCTTAGCTTTGCATTTAGCTTGTGCGTCAACCCTTCCATTATCTAACCAAAGTCTATAAATTCTTCCGAATGTAGGCCCAGGTATGTCTAAGTTAAGGTACGTTATCTTCAACATGACTTTTTCTGGTTTCCAAAATGTCTATTTTTCATTTTTTATATTCCCTTTGCTTTTCGCTGAAATCGCAGCCCACGCGCATATTCGTTCTCGTCCGTTTTGCACTCTGTGGTCGTTAACTTTTCATTATCCGGTTGCGCAAATGAGCAATGCGCGACCCAATCCTATTGTTTTTGCGTGATCAGCGGCTGGCTGATACTTTTGTTGTTTTTTGGATGATCAGCGGCTGGCTGATACTTTTGTTGTTTTTTGCATGATCAGCAGCTGGCTGATACTTTTATGTTAGGTTTAAGGAAAATTATCATTAAGAAGTAGTCTCAGTGCGGATACAATGGGCATAGCACCCTCGATCGCGTGCATAGCACCCTCGATTAAATAATTAATTAAATCTTAATACTAAAATTTAAGGATAATTTATTCTTCCATAAATTGACAAATAACTAATTATATAATTATTAAATAGTTTATCAATAAAATAAAATGAAACATTAGAAATTAAATAAACAAATAATGTTATATACATATTTCAAAAAATAAGGAAATAAAGGAAAGGTTTAAATTGCACGTTGAGATCTTTAATTGGCGCCCAACGGAAAAACTCACATTAAAGTTAAAACAAGAAAATTTTGCGTTCAAAATTCTAAATTCACAGTAGTGCCAAATTAAATTAAAGTCAAATTAAGTCAAAATTACGTTATTGGCAACAAAAAAATTAAGTTAGTGAAATATTAGTAAGGAGCTAATCAGATTGTGAAATTGTGTAAAGTCAAAAAAGCCATCCGCAGTAGCAGTGAAAAATTCCACGACTATTTTGCCTGGAATAAAGCAGCAAATAAGTTAAAAAAATCAGCAGCAGATCGAAGAAAATAATTTCTTGCAGCAGCGGAGCGACAATGAACAACGCAATGTAAAAATCCAACAATTTGGTGCAGCAGCAGCACAGAATTAAAGTGAATATAAACTAGATTGGTGATTTTTCAAGCAGTTATAACATCAGCCACCAAAACCGATTAACGGAAAATTGACCCTTGAAGTACCAACTATAAACCAAAGGAGCAACTTTAAGATACCCTAACATCTGCATTGTGAAGTAAACCAGGACTCCGCGTGAATCAGCTGAATCAAGAAGAACCATGCCGCGGTTAATTTGCATCATTCTCCTGTAAGATATTTTAATTATCGTTTAGACTAAACTAAAGTTATAAAATTAGGTAATTACAGGCACAAAAAAATAATTTAAAAGACAAAAAGTAGCAATAATACATTGCGAAACATTGTAATTGAAAGCCTAAAATTTGGTTTTATTATTATTATTCTCTTGTTACAAATAACTTCAATTATTTCTTCCTTCTTTATATTATTTTTAATCACATTTAAAAGAAATTCAGAATCATGCAATAGCAAACAATAATAATACACTGTTAAAAATATTTGCGATTTGAGTGCCTAAATAATTTTCTTTTAATCTGAGGTTACTCGGAATTAATGTCACAATTAGAAAGAATTTTAGAATTAGATGAAGACGAAATTTTGGATAAACTAAGTGCTCTCAGAATCAGAGACGACTCAAACACTAACACAGTGCATACACTACTAAATACTGCAATCAGACAGGCAACCGAACAGACAAGGCAGGACTTTCAACAGTCAATCAACAGTTCGTTGCTAAGTTCTAGCAACAGACTTACCGGGTTGGAACCCTCACCAGAAATACCGCAGCATAAACCAATAGAAATTGTTCAAGGAATTTAATGTAGTGAAACGCTTGATATAGTGAAATCGGTCCCTGAATTCAAGGGTTACGCCGCAAAATATGTTTCGTGGCGCCAAGCAGCGGTTACGAGTCATTAACTCTTCGAGCCTTACGGGGGTAGCTCCAAGTACTACCAAGCAGTGGCCATTTTGCGTAACAAAATTGTAGGAAGTGCCGATTCGGTATTTAGCACCTACAATACAGTTTTGAATTTCGATGCGATTATCGAATGACTGGATTTCGCATACGCCGACAAAAAGTCTTTTTATACTCTAGAGAAAGAACTCTCAACTCTAAGGCAAGGCCAAAAATCAATACTTCAGTTCTTCGATGAAGTAGAACGCAAATTGACTTCTATAATAAACAAAGTTCTAATGTCTTACCAGACAAATACTTCTCTAGTGGAATCCCTTAACTAAAAGTATCGGCAGGATGCACTTCGCGTCTTCATTTCCGGACTTCGCAGACCCCTCTGCACTACTCTTTTCTCCTGCAAACCGCCGGACCTACCTGCAGCTCTAGCCTTAGCGCAAGAATTAGAGACGAACCAGAACAGATACTATTTCGCTGAAATCTACAATAACGGACTAAACCTCTGTTTCACCTAATCAGCCGAACACCAGACAAAACATAATCAAGACACAAAATCCGCAAATCGCTGGCAACCGCGAAATATCGAACAACAAACTCCCGCAACCAACTTTAGGTTCTTTAACCAACCACTCTCACAAACCATTCAACAGCAGCCTGCGAGCTTATTAAGTCGCAATTATGATCCACACCCTAATTCTCAGCACGTCCAAATTATCGTCATATCGGTCAGTAATCCCCACTGTGGAAAACCCAATAAATTGTTTTAAAAACCAGATTCTGCCAAGCACTGAACACTGAATCTAAAAGGAAATCAAAGATCCTTTTCCAAAATCGTATTCGTCACAGCATACTTTACAAAGAAACTGAAGATCTTCTAAAACACATTGAATCCTCATTGCTTATCCTTATTGCGATCATCATACTTTGGCGCAAATTCCGCTATACAAACAGGTTCGTCACTGATGTTTTTAATTCAGACGACCAGATGGAAATACTTATGAATGAGCACAATAGAGCACATCGCTCGATTTCAGAAAACGCGAAACAAGTACTCGAAGACTATTTTTTCCCAAATTTAAGAAAAAAATTGAAAACAATAGCCCTTAATTGCAAAACATGCCGCGGGGCAAAATATGAAAGATACCCTCGAAGACAAGAAATAGGAGAAACCCCTATACCATCCCTCCCAGGCGATATACTACATATAGACATCTTTAATACGGACAAAAAAAAATTCCTAACCTGTTTGGATAAATTTTCAAAATTTGCGGTTACAAAACCATTAGCCTCAAGAACCATTATTGACATCAAACCAGCTCTTTTAGAAATTCTGAAAATTTTTAAGGGAACGAAAACAATAGTTTGCGACAACGAAAAGTCACTTAACTCACAGACTGTAAAAGCTTTAATTAAAAACGAATTCGGTGCTGATATCCACACAACTCCACCCTTACATAGCACATCTAACGGTCAAGTAGAACGTTTTCACAGCACACTTACGGAAATCGCGAGATGTCTTAAGCTAGAATTCTGCATAGAGGACACTATAGAACTCATTTTAATGGCCACAGCAAGATATAATAGATCTATTCACTCCACCACTAAACTCAAACCAATCGATGTCATTCAAGTTATCCCAGAAGATCTCAGAGCAAAAGTACAGAAAAATATCATTGCCAAACAGAAATTAGATTTGACCTATCATAATAGGAAAGCCGTTACTAAAGTCTATGTTAAAGTCAACAAACGTTTAGGAAATAAGCTTAGCGGAACTTTTGTCGAAAAGGTTGTGCAAGAAGACTTAGGATCCACTCTAAAAATTGATAATTGTTCATTACAGCTTCCTGACATCCTTAGCCGGAATTTCCGCTACCCATGCTACCATTCTGGATTCTTCTTCCTCGTACTACATCCCAGTTTCGGACGGAAACGTAGCCATTTTTGACAACTTTGGAGCTCTGGCCCACGTTACTAATCTGACAAACTTCGCTGCATTAGCAGAAGCAACCCAAAAGCTAACTAAATTGTTTCCACAATCACACACAAAAAAAACTGCTAGAGGGTGATCTGGAGCAAATATCGAAACCTATAGACTCTCTTCGTATGCACAATAGACATGCTCGAAGCATCAACTTCCTTGGAACCACATTAAAGTGCGTACACCAGACTACGACGACTTCTCAGAAATTCGCAATAAACAAAGTGAGTTAATTACAACAAGTAACGCACAAATATTTATAAACACGGAAATGCAATCTCAACTAAATAATCTGTAAACATTTTACTAGATAAAACAAAAGCTACGACATTGACTCCGGACGTCTCTATGATTTACTTAGTAGTAGAAACAGGGCGGTAATCAGAGAACTGGATAACATAGCATTATCTTTTGCCTTAGGGAAACTACAAATGATTAACCCCATATTACTAGACAGTTCGGAAATAGGCTTCATTTTAAAATCCGAAATGAATTTTAACTTCAGCATAAATGAAGTAATTTTAAATTCTAAACTTAAGATTTTACAAGATGAAGACATTATTACCTTTTTAATTAAATTTCCAAAAATCAAACTATTGTGTAACAAAAAGATGATTTATCCAATTATACATCATAATAAAATACTATCCTTTGAAGTAAATGAAGTTGCAGAATGCTGATTTAAATATCTTATGTTAGATAATTGTAATAAGAAATCTAGTCTCATTTTGTCAGCCCCTGACCAGCGGAAACAATACGTGCCTTAACGGTCTATTAAATAATTAAACTGCGGCTTGTGGAACAACTTCTGCCAACAATGTACCACCCATTACTGCTATCGAAGATGGCATCGTTATAGTTAACGATCAACCTTCTACAATACGGAATCGGAATGAAACCAAGCATTTACAAAAAGGCACTTTTCTGATCACGTTTAAAGACGTGCTAATAGTCAATTCGACAAGATTTAAGAACTTACGCAAAATCGCCTTCAAAAGTCCTGAAATCCCTATAGCGCACTCCGTTAACATCACGGATCATACTTCCATCCTATCACTCCAATACTTACATGAACTAAGTATCAAAAACGTTCAACATATTTCTCATTTGCATTACGGGGTCAAAGGTACCCTATTTTCCTCAGTTTCTCTTTTCACACTCGTTCTGGTGATTTGCGGCATATATCTATGGGTTAAAATGCAAAGCAAAAATAAAACGAAGGTGCAAATTAATAATGTCCTTCGCGAATTCTGTCAGCCGGGGACGGCAGATCCTTAAAGGGGGGAGTAGTTAAGGCACGTTATCTTCGACGTGACTATTTCTGGTTTCCAAAGGCACGTTATCTTTAACGTGACTATTTCTGGTTTCCAAAGGCACGTTATCTTTAACGTGACTATTTCTGGTTTCCAAAATGTCTATTTTTCATTTTTTATATTCCCTTTGCTTTTCGCTGAAATCGCAGCCCACGCGCATTTCTCGTTCGGTTGTGCAAATAAGCCATGCGCGACCCAATCCTATTGATTTTGCATGATCAGCGGCTGGCTGATACTTTTGTTGTTTTTTGCATGATCAGCGGCTGGCTAATACTTTTGTTGTTTTTTGCATGATCAGCAGCTGGCTGATACTTTTATGTTAGGTTTAGAGTTAAGGAAAATTATCATTAAGAAGTAGTCTCAGTGCAGATACAATGGATCGCGTGCATAGCACCCTCGATTAAATAATTAATTAAATCTTAATCCTAAATTTATTATTTATTATTCCATAATTTGACAAATAACAAATTATATAATTATTAAATAGTTTATCAATAAAATAAAACGAAACATTAGAAATTAAATAACCTATTAATCCACCTATATTACAAACAAATAATGTTATATATTTCAAAAAAATAAGGATGTGACGTGTTCCCTGCATTATTTCATTGATATTAATGTTCAACATGCTATCTCTTTCCTTCATCAATCTTATTCATTATTTGTCTTGATATATATATTTTCAATAAAACGAATAACTCTGAGAAGAGAGTTCAGTTGATTTGTGACTGACAACCAAAACAGACGTGGAAGATAAAACGTTCGTTAACTTTGCTTAAAGAGTATTCTTTGTTTGTTTGAATAGTTATCCTGACTATTACTGGAAAATAAAACGTTAATTAATTTTGGTTAAACAGTATTCTTTGTTTATTTGAATAGTTATCCTGACAATTATTCACAAGTGGGATTTACTCGTGACCTCAAAACGAAATAAACGAAAATAAAAACGAAATAAACGAAAATCAAAACGAAATAAAGGAAAATCAAAACGTATTTCGTTAACGAAATAAACGAAAATAATAATAAATATAAATGAAATGCCGGGTTATAGAGATGAAAAATTAAGTGTTTTGCGAGAGAAGTGCCGTGAGGCAGGATTGTCAACGTCTGGTAAGCGAATTAATCTCATACATCGATTAGAAGAACACATGAATGAAGAGCAGGTGGGTGATGAAAATATAGAATCTATGTTATCTGCACAAATAAAGGATTTGTAAAAGGTAGTCAACGATTTACGACTACAGCAGATACAAACAACAACATTTCAACAGATTCATAAAAACGCATCAGCCACTGCGCAGTTTGTTTTAGACGATGATAAAGAGATTCCGTTAACAACGGTGCCTGCATGTCAGCCTCTCATACATACAACAACAGCGTCTTCTGCGGTTCCTGTGCGAACATGTTTTTCTACGCACTTAACGACGACAACATCTCCAATGTATTCTGCGTCTATACCTACGACACATGCTACACCGCTTGGTAGTGCATATACGTTTCAGCGACAAGTTGGTGTGCAAACACCTAACGGATTTGTGCCACTCACAAACGCAAACATACCATTCGCTGCGCCGACATTCGAGACACAGACACATGCGCCTGTGTATTTGCCGCCGCAATATATCTCTCCTCTTCCTTCGTATAATCCATACGGAAGCGCAAGAGACGTCGTAGCCCTGCTGCCAGAATTCAACCCTTCATCGGAGAAATCTTTGGATTCGTTGCAATTTGTTAATAGAGTGGAGTCATTAAAGAACGCGTATAAGTGGGACGACCAGGTGGTTGTTTTTGCTGTACAACCAAAAATGATGGGAGCTGCAAAATATTGGGTGGATTCGCTCGATGAAATTTTCTTTTCTTGGCAGCAATTTGTTCTAAAGTTTTTGAAAGACTTTCCGAGTGTTGAGAATGTTGCCGATGTACATATTAAAATGTCACACTCGAAACGTCTTCACAATGAGTCTCCCCACGATTATTACTACAAAATGCTCGCTTATGGTAGAAAAGGTGGTTTACCCCAATCAGCAATAGCTCGCCACATTGTAAATGGAATCAACGACCCGGATTTACGTAAGAAAATCTCTAATAACTACGACGAGTGCAGTGAATTACTACGAGATATTATAAACTTTTGTGCGCATAACGAAATAAAAGGACCATACGTAATAACAAAGCCGTCGAAAAATATCTCAGATACACCCAAAATTGTTCATAAAACCACCGAGAATAGAAGTCAAGGTATTAAATGCTTCAACTGCGGCAAACTTGGACATGTTTCCATCAGATGCCCCGAACCTCAACGCAAAGAGAGATGCAATACATGCGGCCGAACTTCTCATCAGACATCGAACTGTCCTAATAAGCAGCGTCAACCGGAATCGGTCAACGATATTAAAGGGAATGTACTTCATCTAAAAAGTGATATTGTAAAGGACATTAAAGTCAACAATTTACCTACATCAGCATTCGTCGATCCTGGAAGCAGCCATACTTTGATACGAGAGTCTTTCACCCACAATCTTACTGATGTCAAAGACTGTTCAGTTACGCTGAGTGGACTTGCGGGAGGCAAGTTCATTTGTAACAAAAAAATCGAAGCGGAAATCTATTTTGATGACACCATTTTTGAAGCGGAGTTGCTGATCGTTAACAATGAGATGATAACCGAAAACGTCCTTTTAGGAAGAGATGTACTTTGTCGCCAGGGAGCTCGACTTATCATAGAAGGTGCTGAATGCCGGATGGAAAAATCCGTTAATGTTATATCGCTCAATACGCAACTTAATAAAGTCGAGCAAGGTGAGTTGAAATCGATTTTAACTAACCATCGAGGGTGTTTTGCAGAAAAACTGGTCGACCTGGGGACGTGCAACCTATCGAAAATGCAGATCAAACTTTCTTCCAACACTCCGGTGAAAACCAAACCGTATCGTTTGCCGTTTGCCAGAAGACCCATAGTCACCAATATAGTTAACGATCTGCTTTCAACAAACATCATACGTCATTCAAATTCGCCGTACGCATCTCCAGTTGTCTTGGTAGACAAGAAAAATGGTGAACATCGTTTGTGTGTCGACTACCGGCTGTTAAACAGCATCACAGTAAAAATTCCTTATCCGATGCCAAATCTTGAAGAACAGTTCGCACAGCTTGCCGGAAATAAATACTTCACGTCGCTGGACCTTCGTATGGGATATCATCAAATCGAGATTGACGAGGACTCAAAACGCTACACCGCATTTGTAACCACGGACGGGCATTTCGAGTACAACCGAATGCCGTTTGGTCTCGTAAATGCCCCGGCAGTGTTCCAAGCCATCATGAACGAGCTCATAACTAAGATGAAACCCGGTGAAGTTCTTGCGTACTTGGATGATATCATCATTCCGAGTAAAACCGCCGAAGAAGGTCTGCGGCGACTGGAACAGTTTTTACGCATTCTTGAATTGGCTGGCCTAAGACTTTGCGCCGACAAGTGCCATTTCTTGGCAACACAAATTACATATTTGGGACATATTGTGAACGAGGCTGGAATAACCCCTGGAGATGACAAGGTAAGCGCAATACGTAACTTTAAAATTCCGACAACTATTACCGAAGTCCGGCGCTTCCTTGGATTAACCGGGTTTTTCCGAAAATTTGTGGAGCATTATTCCTTGATATCGAGGCCGTTAACTCAGCTGCTGCGGAAAAACGAAAAGTTCCAGTGGTGTGAAGAACAACAATGTTCTTTCACGCAACTTATCGACCTGTTATGCAAGAAACCAGTACTTGAATTATATAACCATACCGCTTACCACGAAGTACACACGGATGCCAGCGCTGTTGGTCTCGCTGGTGTTCTTCTGCAGTCCAACAATAACAGAGATTGGAAACCCGTATTTTACTATAGTCGCCACTGTACTGCTGCCGAAAGCAAGAGGCACAGTTACGAACTCGAAGTTCTCGCCGTTGTCGAGTCTGTCGAACGTTTTCGTGTTTATGTTCTTGGGAAGCCTTTCAAACTCGTCACCGATTGCGCCGCCATTGCCAAAGCCAAGGCCAATTCAGAAATGATTCCCAAGATTGCTCGCTGGTGGATCAAAATCCTCGATTATGACTTCGAAGCTGTCCATCGTCAAGGAAGCCGCATGTCCCATGTTGATGCACTTAGCGGATCCCCCAATTTACCACCAAAAGAAATTCTTCCTGGAAATGACATTTTGAAGATTAACTCTGCAACAGATGATTGGTTGTTGACGATGCAACGACAAGATCCGTCACTAACTGAAATCATAGCCGTTTTAAATGGAGAACGTAAGTCCGAACAAGAAACTCAATTTAAAACAGATTATATATTACAGAATCACCGGTTGTATCGCAAAATCGAAAACACCTTAAAATTCGTTGTACCAAGATCCGTAAGATGGAGAATTGTTCGTTCATGCCATGATGAGGTAGGCCATTTCGGTCTAGACAAAACAATCCAGCGTATTCAAACACACTTCTGGTTTCCGAAAATTCGAAAATACGTGAAGGAGTATCTCGCCGCATGCATTGAGTGCTGCTACTACAAATCTAAGGGCGGGAAACCTGAAGGGCGTCTTCATTATGGAGAAATTGAACCGATTCCATTTCGACAAATACACATCGATCACCTCGGTCCATTTATTCGAAGCAAACGGAGAAACATGTATGTCCTTGCAATCTCTGACGCATTCAGCAAGTTTCTCATCATAAAGGCTGTCAAAACTACAAAGACGATTCCCGTCATCAATACGCTTAATGAAGTAACTACCTACTTTGGACTTCCAAAACGCATCATTACCGACATGGGCACTGCGTTTACCTCTAAATCGTTCGAAACGTATTGTGAACAAAACAATATTCAGCATATAAAAACAGCCAAAACCCCAAGGGCCAACGGGCAGGTTGAGAGAGCCAACCACACCATTCTCACATTTGTCCGAACAACGACGAAGGAACCAAAGGATTGGGACCTAAACATACGAAATTTGCAGTGGGCTGTTAATTCTCAACGGAATTCGACGTCGGGGTTCAGTCCAAACGAACTCATCTTTGACTTCAAGCTTATTGATGTGGTACAAAATCGTCTTGTCGCCGCTATTCATGACGAAGTCTGCTGTAACGAAGATGATTTAATTAGCAATAAAAGAGCTAAAGCCGCTGAAAATATATCCGAGAGTCGTGAAAAATGGAAACAACGTTTTGATATGAAACACGCCGAACCAACTTTGTATGCTGAGGGTGACTTAGTAGTAATATCAAACGAACCATCATCTACCGGGGAATCACGAAAACTTGAGCCCAAGTATAGGGGCCCTTATCGAGTTTCCAAAGTCTTGGGTAATGACCGATTCCTGATCGAAGATATTCCTGGAATGCAAATTACTCAGAAGAAATTTTGCTCCGTATACGCCACCGACAAAATCAAACCGTGGTGTCATCATTCGCCTGACCTGGATGAAGGTGAAGAACAAGAGACTGATGAAGCCGAGGACGACTTCGAAATAGGATTGGCCGAGCTGTGACGTGTTCCCTGCATTATTTCATTGATATTAATGTTCAACATGCTATCTCTTTCCTTCATCAATCTTATTCATTATTTGTCTTGATATATATATTTTCAATAAAACGAATAACTCTGAGAAGAGAGTTCAGTTGATTTGTGACTGACAACCAAAACAGACGTGGAAGATAAAACGTTCGTTAACTTTGCTTAAAGAGTATTCTTTGTTTGTTTGAATAGTTATCCTGACTATTACTGGAAAATAAAACGTTAATTAATTTTGGTTAAACAGTATTCTTTGTTTATTTGAATAGTTATCCTGACAAGGAAATAAAGGAAACGTTTAAATTGCACGTTGAGATCTTTAATTTCTACCATTTATTTCCGTCAACAGGTTATTTTCAAAATTCTTACAGAACCACATTTATTCTTGAAAAGATGTCATCATACTATGGCAAAACCGCTTAGCAAATTGTTACATCTGTCAATGAAGACAGGTGTTCTTCCGCCAATTTGGAAAATAGCTTATATTCAACCCGTCCCGAAAAAGGTGATAAATCTGCACCTACTAACTATCGCCCTATTGCTCTGTTGTAGGTTTTAACAAAGGTAATGGAATCTATCATTAATTTCGAACTAATGAGGTATCTAGATTCGAATGCTCCGATGTATTCAAGTGAACTAATGACGTGCATGACTCATTGTTGGGAGCGAAGCATTGAAAATCTAGGCGAATGAAGCGTTGTGTCCTTGGATATTTCTAAAGCTTTTGACAGAGTATGGCATGTTTGTCTTATTAATAAGATTCCTGCGCTCAACTTACACACCTCTCTCATTACATGGATTGAGGATTATTTATGGAACTGCAAAATAAGAGTATTGAATGGTTTTTCCTCATTTCCAAATTGCGAGATCAGTTTCATTTAAGATGTTAGGTTTGAAAGTTTCAAGTAAACTATCCTGGAAAGAACATATTTATGGAATTTCAAAAAGAGCTTGGGCTTCATAAGACGTTGTAACTTCTACTTCACCCCCTCTGAAGTATTAAGATTATATAAATCTTCTGTTGACCAATTATAGAATTTAATTCATATGTATGGGGTGGGGCTCCACGATCGCATTTTGTTTATCTTGATGGAATTCAGAATAGAGTTATCCGTTTAATAAACGATGTATCCATTACTTCGTCTCTTGATACTTTGGAGCACAGACGTAATGTAGGAGCTTTATCTGTTTTCTACAAATTTTACAACGGTAGATGTTTTTTAGAAACCCGTTCTCTAGTTCCAGGTCCTTTTGTCAGTATCGTAAACACTCGTTTCTAATCAACAACTAATCAGCATAGAAGTATTAAGATTATATAAATCTTCTGTTGACCAATTATAGAATTTAATTCATATGTATGGGGTGGGGCTCCACGATCGCATTTTGTTTATCTTGATGGAATTCAGAATAGAGTTATCCGTTTAATAAACGATTTATCCATTACTTCGTCTCTTGATACTTTGGAGCACAGACGTAATGTAGGAGCTTTATCTGTTTTCTACAAATTTTACAACGGTAGATGTTTTTTAGAAACCTGTTCTCTAGTTCCAGGTCCTTTTGTCAGTATCGTAAACACTCGTTTCTAATCAACAACTAATCAGCATAGATTTGCCTTAAAATTGTTCTTATGTAGAACCCAACATTAGTAGATTCCGTGTTTCCTAAATCTTTGCATCCGTGCGTACTCCTTGACTGGATACAATGTGGCCAAAATAATTCACTTCAATCTTGAAAACGCTACATTTCGTCGGACTCAACTTCAATCCTGCAGCTCTAATGGTTTCCAATTTTGCCGATGGTTATTGACATGCTCATTGAATGTACGTCCCAAAACGTGTCGTCTACAGGTGGCAACGGATAACTACTACTTTTTGGTGCTAACATTCAATATTCTCCCTGGTATCTTGGGCTGGAGTTTCACTAGAGTTCTTCCGCATAGCAATCCGTTTTTGTTGAAATTGGTTTGCTCTACTATTCCTACTCTACTGTCCCGTTTACCTTGCCATAGATGATTTTCTCGTACATTAGTGGAATTTCTACTTTTTCTTCAGTTATGAATCGTAGCCCACAACTTTGGTTGTCATATATTTAAAGGGGTACTTCCGCATTACGCCATTTTAACACGTTGTTCTTCAGATCAAGGGACATCTCGTGCTCTATCATGAAATCCAAGCCCAATATACATTCATCTGTAATGCTGGCAACACAAACCGATCAGAAACCCGTATTCCTCCAAACATGAGACTACAAGAGCACTTTCCTTTAATTGCTGCAGCTACTCCTTTTGCTGTTCTCAAACTATAGCGAAATACTTTTTCCACTTGACCTTTGTACACCACTTTGGAACTCACAACCTATCTGGAAGCTCCTGTATCCAAGGTAAACGTGCATGGTTTTTCTTCAAATACAGCACTAAGATCTCAGCTTTTGCTTTCCTTTTCAAATTTGCCAATGCTCACCGTGCTCCTGGGGTTTTCTCCCCTCTTCACCAGTTTATGTCCCGTAAAGCTGATGAAACTTATTTTTCCTGGTCTGCAGTTACGACGTAAGCCTGCTGCTTCACCTCATTCATCTTTGGTACGTCTATTTGCCGTAAATTTTCAGGCTTCTTGACACGATTCACTAGCTGTATTATAATACCGTCTTGGTTCCTTGTAGTCGCAGATTAAATGTCCAGGTTTCTCACATCTAAAACATTTTGGACGGGAATTAGAAGTTGCATTTCCGACGTTCTGAGGGCTTCCAGTTTTTGATTTTCGGAATTCCTCTTTAATTAGGGCTTTTATTTTTGGGATATCCTCCGTTTCCAGCTTGCCCAATCTAACAAATTCAGTAGACAAACTAGTTGCTTCGTATTCCAAAGCCTATGCCAGCACATCATTCATTTATTTTCCTCTGGCTGTATGCCTCAAATGAATATTCAACTCTTCATCTCGAACAGCATTGATGAACGCATCCACTGCCAGTCCGTCCAAGATACCTGTCGGAAGGAACTCCACAATAGGCTTGTCGTGCTAGCTTAGTTATTTTCCGTTCTAATCGTTTTAATTCTTGAAGTCGTTCTCCTCGCAGTTGTTTCTTCTATATTTTACTTAGGTTCTGGGTGTAAGACTGTCCATAACGCAAGACCAACTCTTTGAAGATTCTTCCAGACCTCATCTCGCCATTTGGAATCATTTGCAATACGTCTGCTGCCTCACGGCTAGGATCAGAGAGTTTAGCTGTTCCTCAGCAGTCCACCCCTTATGTTGCACCTTGCTCCAAATTGTACTTTGAAATTTTCAAATGTGGTTTCGCCATCGAACGCAGGAGGCTTCAAAAATCCTTTCTGTATACTAGAAAATTTGGAATGACTATTTGCAAAATTTTACTTTCTTACGATTTGAAAAATCCGCAATAAATTTATTGTTCTACGATTTGCAATCTCCCACTCCTGACACCAAATGTTGGAAATTTATGCTTTCTAGTTCGTAAAGGATTTTGCATATAAAACACAAGTTTATTTTATTTACAAATTACAACATTAAACAAACAGTAAAAAATAAAATAAAAATTAACAAATTACACTGATGATTACTTTTCTAAGTACTTAAAAACAGTTATTGCAATAACAATACTATTCCATAAGATGGTAGCTCGGTCTGCTTGCAAGTACTTTTCAACTTGACTGGTTGAAATCCAAATAATGAATGAATCTCTGCGAGAAAACACCGCATGTTTTTAGTGAATCAAAAGATTCGCGAAGGTCTTGCCTTTTCTACTGTTTTCCATTCAAATAATCTAGAGTCATCTGGATTACAGTCTGGCAAATTCCTTATTTACAACTCGCAAGTAGATGAGTCATCTAGTGTAAAACTTGTAATAATAAATTCTATGTATAAGCATGTACTTACATCAACAACAGTCATTCATAATTGATAATCAATATTACTTATGCTAGTAGTCTACGGATGTCGCTGTGCACTGTTAGCAGCAGTAAATGCTCGTATATCATAATTGAGGGACGCCTTTTTTCATTTATACCCCCATGGCGACATCTACCACTAACTACTTTTCGTAACAATATGTATGTAACGACAGAGAGAGAGAGAGAGAGAGAGATAGACGGATGGAGGTTCAACTGCAGCTGCTCATCTGGGTCTGACTCTGACATTTTATATTTTAATCTTGTCGGTACTGTGATTGTATGAGGTCGGCATTGTTCTTGTATTTCTGCAATTTTTTAAAATAATATAGGGTGTTTTTTTGGGAGGTTTGTTTTTCCTTGTAAGCGCGTGTACAAGCGTTTTAGATGCGGTTGTTTCGAGCATATTTCAACCAATTGTTCACAAGCAGGTGATAGAAATAGATTAAATAGATAGAATATATAGATTATTAAACCCTTTGCCATTGGTGGTAACACCTTTAACACAACATTCTTCATAATGCTAGTTGGTAGTATGTCATAAAGAGAAATGACAGCATGTTGATGACCACGAAGAAGACACCCTATTGATCGAGATAGCAGCTCCAGAGACGAAACTGACATTTTAATTAGTTACGAACGTGGAATTGAGAATTAAGTGGACGAGTATAAACCAGTAATGCGGAACGTTAGTAGTGTGCAGACAAAAATAACACTAACAGATACAACTCCAGTTAACATTCGTGCGAGAAGATTGGCCCCGCTGGAGAACATAGTGGTCAGCGAAACAGACGATGATTGGCTTAAAGACGGTTTCGTTGTCCCCAGTCGGTCAGAGCATTCAAGTCTGGTTGTTGTACTACAAGAACAATTAGAATATTCAATAAATAATTTATTTTACAAGAAGGAAAGACAATAATTATACATTGTGTATCGTATACGTCTCAATAGCCTAGTGCAATTTTCCCATGCCGCGTATCGACGATCAGTTGGACAAGTTATTTAAAGCTAAAGTGTTCTCCACAATGGACTTTAAAAGTGGATTTCCATGAGCTTTTGGAGGAGGAAATACACAGCTTTCTCTACAGTGGATGTACATTTTGAGTTAACTAATATCTCTTTTGGATTATGTATTTCGCCATCGAGCTTCTGTCGCTTTATAAAAGATGTATTCAACGGTTTGATGAAAGATGGTATAGTGGTTGTGTATGTCAATGACATAATCATGCCATCAGCAGACTATGAAGAAGGACTTATTTGTTTAAAAATGCTCCTATGGTCTACAAATAAACTGGCACATTTCTGGTAAATTGGACATGGTAAAATTCTCCATAAAAAGGTGGAAAATTTGGGGCATGTAGTTGAGGATTGGAAGATTTAAAAAACCACAAGTTCAAAAGTTTCCTAATTCGAAGAATGTGAAATGACTGCTTGGTCGGGTGTTTTCGAAAATTTTGCGACGGAGTTGCAGATAGAGCTATTCCATTAACGGCTCTGTTGAAAAAGAATGTCCATTCAAATTGACTGACGCAAAAGCAGGCGTTTGGCAGCCTGAAAATTAGTTTGATTGAACAACCCCTACAAATCTATGATCAGGAGGCGGTAACAATAGGCTGACAGGAGGCTAAGTTCCATTCTATCTACGACTGGAGTAAATCAACATCGTACGCAGAGAAGAGATATCAATCCTATGAGCTTGAGGTGTTAGCTATAGTGAAGGCACTAAAAAAACTACGATCATACTTGGCATAAAATTTACAAACTTTACAGACTGCTCAACTTTTCAACGTACGATCAGAAAAGCCGATACTGCAGACCGTGTTAAAAGATGGACATTGTTTATGGGGGAATTTGACTACAAGCTAGAATTCCGTGCCAGCAATAGAACAAAGAAGTCGATGGACTCAGTCGGAATCATGTTTTAATCGTGGATGATACGGTGACATCTTTGGTGAAGCAGGCTCAGGAAAATAATGCACGTGTTAAGGCGATCAAGCAGATTTTAATCAACCAACAATATGAGAACTATGTAATGCAGAATGACGTTTTGATCAATTTGGTGGATAGCAGAACTTTGCTTGTGCTAACCTCAAGCATGGAGAAGGATGTTATTCGACGTGCTCAAGAGAAAGGTCATTTCGGTGTCAAAAAAATGATGGAGATTTTAAAGAAAGACTTACATCACGAAGAAAAGGCGGAGAACTGCATTCAATGCAATGAGTCGGAAATAGGGTAAACCGGAGGGTGAACTTCATCCCATATCAAAGGAGTCACAACCGCTAGATGCATTTCAAGTCGACTACCCTGGGTCTATGGATAGATATCGTGGGTATATCGTAGAGGTCACAACAGGAATAGCAAGAGGGAATGATTATTTTGAACGAATAAACCAAGATCGGCGGTGATGGTTTTATTCTAGAAGTTATTCAGAATGAATTAACTAAACGATTTACTGGAATGGAAGAGTGTAACTCGTGCAAAAAATTCGAGGTAAACGGGGCTCCAAAGAACAAAAAAGCACCTTAATATGTGATATGGAGGAGAATCTGAATTTTTCCCCTCCCGGAGAAGACAGAGTATGGCATGTTTGTCTTATTAATAAGATTCCTGCGCTCAACTTACACACCTCTCTCATTACATGGATTGAGGATTATTCATGGAACTGCAAAATAAGAGTATTGAATGGTTTTTCCTCATTTCCAAATTGCTAGATCAGTTTCACTTAAGATGTTAGGTTTGAAAGTTTCAAGTAAACTATCCTGGAAAGAACATATTTATGGAATTTCAAAAAGAGCTTGGGCTTCATAAGACGTTGTAACTTCTACTTCAACCCCTCTGAAGTATTAAGATTATATAAATCTTCTGTTGACCAATTATAGAATTTAATTCATATGTATGGGGTGGGGCTCCACGGTCGCATTTTGTTTATCTTGATGGAATTCAGAATAGAGTTATCCGTTTAATAAACGATGTATCCATTACTTCGTCTCTTGATACTTTGGAGCACAGACGTAATGTAGGAGCTTTATCTGTTTTCTACAAATTTTACAACGGTAGATGTTTTTTAGAAACCCGTTCTCTAGTTCCAGGTCCTTTTGTCAGTATCGTAAACACTCGTTTCTAATCAACAACTAATCAGCATAGAAGTATTAAGATTATATAAATCTTCTGTTGACCAATTATAGAATTTAATTCATATGTATGGGGTGGGGCTCCACGATCGCATTTTGTTTATCTTGATGGAATTCAGAATAGAGTTATCCGTTTAATAAACGATGTATCCATTACTTCGTCTCTTGATACTTTGGAGCACAGACGTAATGTAGGAGCTTTATCTGTTTTCTACAAATTTTACAACGGTAGATGTTTTTTAGAAACCCGTTCTCTAGTTCCAGGTCCTTTTGTCAGTATCGTAAACACTCGTTTCTAATCAACAACTAATCAGCATAGAAGTATTAAGATTATATAAATCTTCTGTTGACCAATTATAGAATTTAATTCATATGTATGGGGTGGGGCTCCACGATCGCATTTTGTTTATCTTGATGGAATTCAGAATAGAGTTATCCGTTTAATAAACGATGTATCCATTACTTCGTCTCTTGATACTTTGGAGCACAGACGTAATGTAGGAGCTTTATCTGTTTTCTACAAATTTTACAACGGTAGATGTTTTTTAGAAACCTGTTCTCTAGTTCCAGGTCCTTTTGTCAGTATCGTAAACACTCGTTTCTAATCAACAACTAATCAGCATAGATTTGCCTTAAAATTGTTCTTATGTAGAACCCAACAGTAGTAGATTCCGTGTTTCCTAAATCTTTGCATCCGTGCGTACTCCTTGACTGGATACAATGTGGCCCAAATAATTCACTTCAATCTTGAAAACGCTACATTTCGTCGGACTCAACTTCAATCCTGCAGCTCTAATGGTTTCCAATCTTGCCGATGGTTATTGACATGCTCATTGAATGTACGTCCCAAAACGTGTCGTCTACAGGTGGCAACGGATAACTACTAATTTTTGATGCTAACATTCAATATTCTCCCTGGTATCTTGGGCTGGAGTTTCACTAGAGTTCTTCCGCATAGCAATCCGTTTTTGTTGAAATTGGTTTGCTCTACTATTCCTACTCTACTGTCCCGTTTACCTTGCCATAGATGATTTTCTCGTACATTAGTGGAATTTCTACTTTTTCTTCAGTTATGAATCGTAGCCCACAACTTTGGTTGTCATATATTTAAAGGGGTACTTCCGCATTACGCCATTTTAACACGTTGTTCTTCAGATCAAGGGACATCTCGTGCTCTATCATGAAATCCAAGCCCAATATACATTCATCTGTAATGCTGGCAACACAAACCGATCAGAAACCCGTATTCCTCCAAACATGAGACTACAAGAGCACTTTCCTTTAATTGCTGCAGCTACTCCTTTTGCTGTTCTCAAACTATAGCGAAATACTTTTTCCACTTGACCTTTGTACACCACTTTGGAACTCACAACCTATCTGGAAGCTCCTGTATCCAAGGTAAACGTGCATGGTTTTTCTTCAAATACAGCACTAAGATCTCAGCTTTTGCTTTCCTTTTCAAATTTGCCAATGCTCACCGTGCTCCTGGGGTTTTCTCCCCTCTTCACCAGTTTATGTCCCGTAAAGCTGATGAAACTTATTTTTCCTGGTCTGCAGTTACGACGTAAGCCTGCTGCTTCACCTCATTCATCTTTGGTACGTCTATTTGCCGTAAATTTTCAGGCTTCTTGACACGATTCACTAGCTGTATTATAATACCGTCTTGGTTCCTTGTAGTCGCAGATTAAATGTCCAGGTTTCTCACATCTAAAACATTTTGGACGGGAATTAGAAGTTGCATTTCCGACGTTCTGAGGGCTTCCAGTTTTTGATTTTCGGAATTCCTCTTTAATTAGGGCTTTTATTTTTGGGATATCCTCCGTTTCCAGCTTGCCCAATCTAACAAATTCAGTAGACAAACTAGTTGCTTCGTATTCCAAAGCCTATGCCAGCACATCATTCATTTATTTTCCTCTGGCTGTATGCCTCAAATGAATATTCAACTCTTCATCTCGAACAGCATTGATGAACGCATCCACTGCCAGTCCGTCCAAGATACCTGTCGGAAGGAACTCCACAATAGGCTTGTCGTGCTAGCTTAGTTATTTTCCGTTCTAATCGTTTTAATTCTTGAAGTCGTTCTCCTCGCAGTTGTTTCTTCTATATTTTACTTAGGTTCTGGGTGTAAGACTGTCCATAACGCAAGACCAACTCTTTGAAGATTCTTCCAGACCTCATCTCGCCATTTGGAATCATTTGCAATACGTCTGCTGCCTCACGGCTAGGATCAGAGAGTTTAGCTGTTCCTCAGCAGTCCACCCCTTATGTTGCACCTTGCTCCAAATTGTACTTTGAAATTTTCAAATGTGGTTTCGCCATCGAACGCAGGAGGCTTCAAAAATCCTTTCTGTATACTAGAAAATTTGGAATGACTATTTGCAAAATTTTACTTTCTTACGATTTGAAAAATCCGCAATAAATTTATTGTTCTACGATTTGCAATCTCCCACTCCTGACACCAAATGTTGGAAATTTATGCTTTCTAGTTCGTAAAGGATTTTGCATATAAAACACAAGTTTATTTTATTTACAAATTACAACATTAAACAAACAGTAAAAAATAAAATAAAAATTAACAAATTACACTGATGATTACTTTTCTAAGTACTTAAAAACAGTTATTGCAATAACAATACTATTCCATAAGATGGTAGCTCGGTCTGCTTGCAAGTACTTTTCAACTTGACTGGTTGAAATCCAAATAATGAATGAATCTCTGCGAGAAAACACTGCATGTTTTTAGTGAATCAAAAGATTCGCGAAGGTCTTGCCTTTTCTACTGTTTTCCATTCAAATAATCTAGAGTCATCTGGATTACAGTCTGGCAAATTCCTTATTTACAACTCGCAAGTAGATGAGTCATCTAGTGTAAAACTTGTAATAATAAATTCTATGTAAAGGGTGTTTTTTTAGGAGGTTTGTTTTTCCGATAGATGTCGTTTTATTTTATGACAGTTGTTTTGACAGCTCAAAGTGGCATTTCTACTCAGTATTGTTTGGCAAATCATTATGAATAGGTTAACTCCAGAACAACGTTTTCAAATCGTGGAAATTTATTTTCAAAATCAGTGTTCAATTAAAAATGTTTATAGAGCACTTCGTGAATTTTATGGTGCACATAATCGTCCGTCAGAGACCACCATAAAGAACGTAATTACCAAATTTCGGTCTACATTCACTCTTTTGGATGCCAAGCCACCGACAAGAATGAGAAGAGTTCGTACAGAAGAAAATATTGCTGTCGTTGAGGCCAGTGTCGAAGAAAACGACAATTTATCGATTCGTCGTCGTGCTCAGCAAATTGGACTTTGTCCATCGACTTTATGGAAAATTTTACGTAAAGATTTGGGTTTGGTGCCATACAAAATTCAATTGGTGCAAGAATTAAAGCCACACGACCATCGTTTGCGCCGTGAATTCAGTGATTGGTCGTTAAATCAATTGAACGAAGATCCATTTTTTTACCGTAAAATTCTCTTCAGTGATGAGGCGCATTTTTTGTTAAATGGATACGTCAACAAACAAAATTGTCGCATTTGGAGCAAAGATAATCCACACGCCGTTCAAGAATTACCAATGCATCCTGATAAATGTACTGTTTGGTGCGGTCTATGGGCTGGTGGGATCATCGGTCCATATTTCTTTAAAAATGAGGAAGGACGACGCGTTACCGTGAATGGAAATCGATACAGAACCATGTTAAATGAGTTTTTGTTGTCAAATCTTGAAGATATGGATATGGATGAAATGTGGTTTCAACAAGATGGTGCCACTTGCCATACAGCACGTGAAACAATCGACTTATTGAAAGAAACTTTCAACGACAACATTATTTCGAGAAATGGTCCGGTGAATTGGCCTCCGCGTTCGTGCGATTTGACGCCACTCGATTACTTTTTGTAGGGATACGTGAAGTCATTGGTTTATGTGGATAAACCTCAATCGATTGACGCTTTGGAAACCAATATTCAACGTGTCATTGCTGACATACGCCCTCAAATGCTTGAAAAAGTGCTGGAAAATTGGACCTCCAGAATGACATTTGTGAAAAATAGTCGTGGTATATGGCTACCAGAAATTGTGTTTAAATGTTAAATGCCAAAAAATTATCTACCAAATAAAAAAAAATTTTGGTCATTTCATAATTTTATATGTGTTTTATTCAAAAAAAAAAATCGGCAACCTCTTAAAAAAACACCCTGTATAAGCATGTACATACATCACGTGAACAACAGTCATTCATAATTGATAATCAATATTACTTATGCTAGTAGTCTACGGATGTCGCTGTGCGCTGTTAGCAGCAGTAAATGCTCGTATATCATAATTGAGGGACGCCTTTTTTCATTTATACCCCCATGGCGACATCTACCACTAACTACTTTTCGTAACAATATGTATGTAACGACAGAGAGAGAGAGAGAGATAGACGGATGGAGGTTCAACTGCAGCTGCTCATCTGGGGTCTGACTCTGACATTTTATATTTTAATCTTGTCGGTACTGTGATTGTATGAGGTCGGCATTGTTCTTGTATTTCTGCAATTTTTTAAAATAATATATCTTCTTTATATTAATAAATTATTTATTGAATATTCTAATTGTGAGTGGACAAGTGGGGGCTCAACTCAAGCTTTTTCTTTAAAAAAAGGCAATCGTGGTGGCAAGATTCGAGTGTTTAGAATCTGCAAGGTGTTTCGACGGGCGAGAATTTGAGAGTTTGGCTTGGTGGTGGCGATTTGCAATCGTGCGTTAAATTCAAATTTCCGTTTCCTTGTAGAGCGAGTGAGATGGCGACACCCGACTAAAGCTGGAATTGGTGAAACAGAACGAGAGTCGAAGACGGAAGTTCGGTTCGGGTGAAACTTGGCGCGAATATATTTACGAGACGGTGTCATTGGCAGAGCTTTTAAATTTGGGCAAGGAATCTGTCATTGGTTATATTGCCGACGGTGTTATTGATTCTTGGTGCGGAAAAAATCATTCTCTTCGGCGCTGCGAATTATGACGAATTAAAAATAAAGTTCACAGAATACGATCGTGTGATTAAGAAAAGGGCCGCCGTAGTGCACGAAAACCAAAACGATATAGAAATGAGAAAAGTGAAAATAAAGCAAAAGTAAAATGCTACAAGTGGGGACGTATCGCTAACAAATGTCCTGATGCAATAAGTCCTAAGCGTTTCAGATGCGGTTGTTTCGAGCATATTTCAACCAATTGTTCACAGGCAGGTGATAGAAATAGATTAAATAGATAGAATATATAGATTATTAAACCCTTTGCCATTGGTGGTAACACCTTTAACAAAACATTCTTCATAATGCTAGTTGGTAGTATGTCATAAAGAGAAATGACAGCATGTTGATGACCACGAAGAAGACACCCTATTGATCGAGATAGCAGCTCCAGAGACGAAACTGACATTTTAATTAGTTACGAACGTGGAATTGAGAATTAAGTGGACGAGTATAAACCAGTAATGCGGAACGTTAGTAGTGTGCAGACAAAAATAACACTAACAGATACAACTCCAGTTAACATTCGTGCGAGAAGATTGGCTTCGCTGGAGAACATAGTGGTCAGCGAAACAGACGATGATTGGCTTAAAGACGGTTTCGTTGTCCCCAGTCGGTCAGAGCATTCAAGTCTGGTTGTTGTACTACAAGAACAATTAGAATATTCAATAAATAATTTATTTTACAAGAAGGAAAGACAATAATTATACATTGTGTATCGTATACGTCTCAATAGCCTAGTGCAATTTTCCCATGCCGCGTATCGACGATCAGTTGGACAAGTTATTTAAAGCTAAAGTGTTCTCCACGATGGACTTTAAAAGTGGATTTCCATGAGCTTTTGGAGGAGGAAATACACAGCTTTCTCTACAGTGGATGTACATTTTGAGTTAACTAATATCTCTTTTGGATTATGTATTTCGCCATCGAGCTTCTGTCGCTTTATAAAAGATGTATTCAACGGTTTGATGAAAGATGGTATAGTGGTTGTGTATGTCAATGACATAATCATGCCATCAGCAGACTATGAAGAAGGACTTATTTGTTTAAAAATGCTCCTATGGTCTACAAATAAACTGGCACATTTCTGGTAAATTGGACATGGTAAAATTCTCCATAAAAAGGTGGAAAATTTGGGGCATGTAGTTGAGGATTGGAAGATTTAAAAAACCACAAGTTCAAAAGTTTCCTAATTCGAAGAATGTGAAATGACTGCTTGGTCGGGTGTTTTCGAAAATTTTGCGACGGAGTTGCAGATAGAGCTATTCCATTAACGGCTCTGTTGAAAAAGAATGTCCATTCAAATTGACTGACGCAAAAGCAGGCGTTTGGCAGCCTGAAAATTAGTTTGATTGAACAACCCCTACAAATCTATGATCAGGAGGCTAAGTTCCATTCTATCTACGACTGGAGTAAATCAACATCGTACGCAGAGAAGAGATATCAATCCTATGAGCTTGAGGTGTTAGCTATAGTGAAGGCACTAAAAAAACTACGATCATACTTGGCATAAAATTTACAAACTTTACAGACTGCTCAACTTTTCAACGTACGATCAGAAAAGCCGATACTGCAGACCGTGTTAAAAGATGGACATTGTTTATGGGGGAATTTGACTACAAGCTAGAATTCCGTGCCAGCAATAGAATAAAGAAGTCGATGGACTCAGTCGGAATCCTGTTTTAATCGTGGATGATACGGTGACATCTTTGGTGAAGCAGGCTCAGGAAAATAATGCACGTGTTCAGGCGATCAAGCAGATTTTAATCAACCAACAATATGAGAACTATGTGATGCAGAATGACGTTTTGATCAATTTGGTGGATAGCAGAACTTTGCTTGTGCTAACCTCAAGCATGGAGAAGGATGTTATTCGACGTGCTCAAGAGAAAGGTCATTTCGGTGTCAAAAAAATGATGGAGATTTTAAAGAAAGACTTACATCACGAAGCTTTCAGAAAAGGCGGAGAACTGCATTCAATGCAATGAGTCGGAAATAGGGTAAACCGGAGGGTGAACTTCATCCCATATCAAAGGAGTCACAACCGCTAGATGCATTTCAAGTCGACCACCCTGGGTCTATGGATAGATATCGTGGGTATATCGTAGAGGTCACAACAGGAGTAGCAAGAGGGAATGATTATTTTGAACGAATAAACCAAGATCGGCGGTGATGGTTTTATTCTAGAAGTTATTCAGAATGAATTAACTAAACGATTTACTGGAATGGAAGAGTGTAACTCGTGCAAAAAATTCGAGGTAAACGGGGCTCCAAAGAACAAAAAAGCACCTTAATATGTGATATGGAGGAGAATCTGAATTTTTCCCCTCCCGGAGAAGACAGAGTATGGCATGTTTGTCTTATTAATAAGATTCCTGCGCTCAACTTACACACCTCTCTCATTACATGGATTGAGGATTATTCATGGAACTGCAAAATAAGAGTATTGAATGGTTTTTCCTCATTTCCAAATTGCTAGATCAGTTTCACTTAAGATGTTAGGTTTGAAAGTTTCAAGTAAACTATCCTGGAAAGAACATATTTATGGAATTTCAAAAAGAGCTTGGGCTTCATAAGACGTTGTAACTTCTACTTCAACCCCTCTGAAGTATTAAGATTATATAAATCTTCTGTTGACCAATTATAGAATTTAATTCATATGTATGGGGTGGGGCTCCACGGTCGCATTTTGTTTATCTTGATGGAATTCAGAATAGAGTTATCCGTTTAATAAACGATGTATCCATTACTTCGTCTCTTGATACTTTGGAGCACAGACGTAATGTAGGAGCTTTATCTGTTTTCTACAAATTTTACAACGGTAGATGTTTTTTAGAAACCCGTTCTCTAGTTCCAGGTCCTTTTGTCAGTATCGTAAACACTCGTTTCTAATCAACAACTAATCAGCATAGAAGTATTAAGATTATATAAATCTTCTGTTGACCAATTATAGAATTTAATTCATATGTATGGGGTGGGGCTCCACGATCGCATTTTGTTTATCTTGATGGAATTCAGAATAGAGTTATTCGTTTAATAAACGATGTATCCATTACTTCGTCTCTTGATACTTTGGAGCACAGACGTAATGTAGGAGCTTTATCTGTTTTCTACAAATTTTACAACGGTAGATGTTTTTTAGAAACCTGTTCTCTAGTTCCAGGTCCTTTTGTCAGTATCGTAAACACTCGTTTCTAATCAACAACTAATCAGCATAGATTTGCCTTAAAATTGTTCTTATGTAGAACCCAACAGTAGTAGATTCCGTGTTTCCTAAATCTTTGCATCCGTGCGTACTCCTTGACTGGATACAATGTGGCCCAAATAATTCACTTCAATCTTGAAAACGCTACATTTCGTCGGACTCAACTTCAATCCTGCAGCTCTAATGGTTTCCAATCTTGCCGATGGTTATTGACATGCTCATTGAATGTACGTCCCAAAACGTGTCGTCTACAGGTGGCAACGGATAACTACTAATTTTTGATGCTAACATTCAATATTCTCCCTGGTATCTTGGGCTGGAGTTTCACTAGAGTTCTTCCGCATAGCAATCCGTTTTTGTTGAAATTGGTTTGCTCTACTATTCCTATTCTACTGTCCCGTTTACCTTGCCATAGATGATTTTCTCGTACATTAGTTTTTCTTCAGTTATGAATCGTAGCCAACAACTTTGGTTGTCATATATTTAAAGGGGTACTTCCGCATTTCGCCATTTTAACACGTTGTTCTTCAGATCAAGGTACATCTCGTGCTCTATCATGAAATCCAAGCCCAATATACATTCATCTGTAATGCTGGCAACACAAACCGATCAGAAACCCGTATTCCTCCAGACATGAGACTACAAGAGCACTTTCCTTTAATTGCTGCAGCTACTCCTTTTGCTGTTCTCAAACTATAGCGAAATACTTTTTCCACTTGACCTTTGTACACCCCTTTGGAACTCACAACCTATCTGGAAGCTCCTGTATGCAAAATCCCACTCCTGACACCAAATGTTGGAAATTTATGCTTTCTAGTTCGTAAAGGATTTTGCATATAAAACACAAGTTTATTTTATTTACAAATTACAACATTAAACAAACAGTAAAAAATAAAATAAAAATTAACAAATTACACTGATGATTACTTTTCTAAGTACTTAAAAACAGTTATTGCAATAACAATACTATTCCATAAGATGGTAGCTCGGTCTGCTTGCAAGTACTTTTCAACTTGACTGGTTGAAATCCAAATAATGAATGAATCTCTGCGAGAAAACACCGCATGTTTTTAGTGAATCAAAAGATTCGCGAAGGTCTTGCCTTTTCTACTGTTTTCCATTCAAATAATCTAGAGTCATCTGGATTACAGTCTGGCAAATTCCTTATTTACAACTCGCAAGTAGATGAGTCATCTAGTGTAAAACTTGTAATAATAAATTCTATGTATAAGCATGTACATACATCACGTGAACAACAGTCATTCATAATTGATAATCAATATTACTTATGCTAGTAGTCTACGGATGTCGCTGTGCACTGTTAGCAGCAGTAAATGCTCGTATATCATAATTGAGGGACGCCTTTTTTCATTTATACCCCCATGGCGACATCTACCACTAACTACTTTTCGTAACAATATGTATGTAACGACAGAGAGAGAGAGAGAGAGATAGAGAGATAGACGGATGGAGGTTCAACTGCAGCTGCTCATCTGGGTCTGACTCTGACATTTTATATTTTAATCTTGTCGGTACTGTGATTGTATGAGGTCGGCATTGTTCTTGTATTTCTGAAATTTTTTAAAATAATATATCTTCTTTATATTAATAAATTATTTATTGAATATTCTAATTGTGAGTGGACAAGTGGGTGCTCAACCCAAGCTTTTTCTTTAAAAAAGGCAATCGTGGTGGCAAGATTCGAGTGTTTAGAATCTGCAAGGTGTTTCGACGGGCGAGAATTTGAGAGTTTGGCTTGGTGGTGGCGATTTGCAATCGTGCGTTAAATTCAAATTTCCGTTTCCTTGTAGAGCGAGTGAGATGGCGACACCCGACTAAAGCTGGAATTGGTGAAACAGAACGAGAGTCGAAGACGGAAGTTCGGTTCGGGTGAAACTTGGCGCGAATATTTTTACGAGACGGTGTCATTGGCAGAGCTTTTAAATTTGGGCAAGGAATCTGTCATTGGTTATATTGCCGACGGTGTTATTGATTCTTGGTGCGGAAAAAATCATTCTCTTCGGCGCTGCGAATTATGACGAATTAAAAATAAAGTTCACAGAATACGATCGTGTGATTAAGAAAAGGGCCGCCGTAGTGCACGAAAACCAAAACGATATAGAAATGAGAAAAGTGAAAATAAAGCAAAAGTAAAATGCTACAAGTGGGGACGTATCGCTAACAAATGTCCTGATGCAATAAGTCCTAAGCGTTTTAGATGCGGTTGTTTCGAGCATATTTCAACCAATTGTTCACAAGCAGGTGATAGAAATAGATTAAATAGATAGAATATATAGATTATTAAACCCTTTGCCATTGGTGGTAACACCTTTAACACAACATTCTTCATAATGCTAGTTGGTAGTATGTCATAAAGAGAAATGACAGCATGTTGATGACCACGAAGAAGACACCCTATTGATCGAGATAGCAGCTCCAGAGACGAAACTGACATTTTAATTAGTTACGAACGTGGAATTGAGAATTAAGTGGACGAGTATAAACCAGTAATGCGGAACGTTAGTAGTGTGCAGACAAAAATAACACTAACAGATACAACTCCAGTTAACATTCGTGCGAGAAGATTGGCTCCGCTGGAGAACATAGTGGTCAGCGAAACAGACGATGATTGGCTTAAAGACGGTTTCGTTGTCCCCAGTCGGTCAGAGCATTCAAGTCTGGTTGTTGTACTACAAGAACAATTAGAATATTCAATAAATAATTTATTTTACAAGAAGGAAAGACAATAATTATACATTGTGTATCGTATACGTCTCAATAGCCTAGTGCAATTTTCCCATGCCGCGTATCGACGATCAGTTGGACAAGTTATTTAAAGCTAAAGTGTTCTCCACGATGGACTTTAAAAGTGGATTTCCATGAGCTTTTGGAGGAGGAAATACACAGCTTTCTCTACAGTGGATGTACATTTTGAGTTAACTAATATCTCTTTTGGATTATGTATTTCGCCATCGAGCTTCTGTCGCTTTATAAAAGATGTATTCAACGGTTTGATGAAAGATGGTATAGTGGTTGTGTATGTCAATGACATAATCATGCCATCAGCAGACTATGAAGAAGGACTTATTTGTTTAAAAATGCTCCTATGGTCTACAAATAAACTGGCACATTTCTGGTAAATTGGACATGGTAAAATTCTCCATAAAAAGGTGGAAAATTTGGGGCATGTAGTTGAGGATTGGAAGATTTAAAAAACCACAAGTTCAAGAGTTTCCTAATTCGAAGAATGTGAAATGACTGCTTGGTCGGGTGTTTTCGAAAATTTTGCGACGGAGTTGCAGATAGAGCTATTCCATTAACGGCTCTGTTGAAAAAGAATGTCCATTCAAATTGACTGACGCAAAAGCAGGCGTTTGGCAGCCTGAAAATTAGTTTGATTGAACAACCCCTACAAATCTATGATCAGGAGGCGGTAACAATAGGCTGACAGGAGGCTAAGTTCCATTCTATATACGACTGGAGTAAATCAACATCGTACGCAGAGAAGAGATATCAATCCTATGAGCTTGAGGTGTTAGCTATAGTGAAGGCACTAAAAAAACTACGATCATACTTGGCATAAAATTTACAAACTTTACAGACTGCTCAACTTTTCAACGTACGATCAGAAAAGCCGATACTGCAGACCGTGTTAAAAGATGGACATTGTTTATGGGGGAATTTGACTACAAGCTAGAATTCCGTGCCAGCAATAGAATAAAGAAGTCGATGGACTCAGTCGGAATCCTGTTTTAATCGTGGATGATACGGTGACATCTTTGGTGAAGCAGGCTCAGGAAAATAATGCACGTGTTAAGGCGATCAAGCAGATTTTAATCAACCAACAATATGAGAACTATGTGATGCAGAATGACGTTTTGATCAATTTGGTGGATAGCAGAACTTTGCTTGTGCTAACCTCAAGCATGGAGAAGGATGTTATTCGACGTGCTCAAGAGAAAGGTCATTTCGGTGTCAAAAAAATGATGGAGATTTTAAAGAAAGACTTACATCACGAAGCTTTCAGAAAAGGCGGAGAACTGCATTCAATGCAATGAGTCGGAAATAGGGTAAACCGGAGGGTGAACTTCATCCCATATCAAAGGAGTCACAACCGCTAGATGCATTTCAAGTCGACCACCCTGGGTCTATGGATAGATATCGTGGGTATATCGTAGAGGTCACAACAGGAGTAGCAAGAGGGAATGATTATTTTGAACGAATAAACCAAGATCGGCGGTGATGGTTTTATTCTAGAAGTTATTCAGAATGAATTAACTAAACGATTTACTGGAATGGAAGAGTGTAACTCGTGCAAAAAATTCGAGGTAAACGGGGCTCCAAAGAACAAAAAAGCACCTTAATATGTGATATGGAGGAGAATCTGAATTTTTCCCCTCCCGGAGAAGACAGAGTATGGCATGTTTGTCTTATTAATAAGATTCCTGCGCTCAACTTACACACCTCTCTCATTACATGGATTGAGGATTATTCATGGAACTGCAAAATAAGAGTATTGAATGGTTTTTCCTCATTTCCAAATTGCGAGATCAGTTTCACTTAAGATGTTAGGTTTGAAAGTTTCAAGTAAACTATCCTGGAAAGAACATATTTATGGAATTTCAAAAAGAGCTTGGGCTTCATAAGACGTTGTAACTTCTACTTCACCCCCTCTGAAGTATTAAGATTATATAAATCTTCTGTTGACCAATAATAGAATTTAATTCATATGTATGGGGTGGGGCTCCACGATCGCATTTTGTTTATCTTGATGGAATTCAGAATAGAGTTATCCGTTTAATAAACGATGTATCCATTACTTCGTCTCTTGATACTTTGGAGCACAGACGTAATGTAGGAGCTTTATCTGTTTTCTACAAATTTTACAACGGTAGATGTTTTTTAGAAACCCGTTCTCTAGTTCCAGGTCCTTTTGTCAGTATCGTAAACACTCGTTTCTAATCAACAACTAATCAGCATAGAAGTATTAAGATTATATAAATCTTCTGTTGACCAATTATAGAATTTAATTCATATGTATGGGGTGGGGCTCCACGATCGCATTTTGTTTATCTTGATGGAATTCAGAATAGAGTTATCCGTTTAATAAACGATGTATCCATTACTTCGTCTCTTGATACTTTGGAGCACAGACGTAATGTAGGAGCTTTATCTGTTTTCTACAAATTTTACAACGGTAGATGTTTTTTAGAAACCTGTTCTCTAGTTCCAGGTCCTTTTGTCAGTATCGTAAACACTCGTTTCTAATCAACAACTAATCAGCATAGATTTGCCTTAAAATTGTTCTTATGTAGAACCCAACAGTAGTAGATTCCGTGTTTCCTAAATCTTTGCATCCGTGCGTACTCCTTGACTGGATACAATGTGGCCCAAATAATTCACTTCAATCTTGAAAACGCTACATTTCGTCGGACTCAACTTCAATCCTGCAGCTCTAATGGTTTCCAATCTTGCCGATGGTTATTGACATGCTCATTGAATGTACGTCCCAAAACGTGTCGTCTACAGGTGGCAACGGATAACTACTAATTTTTGATGCTAACATTCAATATTCTCCCTGGTATCTTGGGCTGGAGTTTCACTAGAGTTCTTCCGCATAGCAATCCGTTTTTGTTGAAATTGGTTTGCTCTACTATTCCTACTCTACTGTCCCGTTTACCTTGCCATAGATGATTTTCTCGTACATTAGTTTTTCTTCAGTTATGAATCGTAGCCCACAACTTTGGTTGTCATATATTTAAAGGGGTACTTCCGCATTTCGCCATTTTAACACGTTGTTCTTCAGATCAAGGTACATCTCGTGCTCTATCATGAAATCCAAGCCCAATATACATTCATCTGTAATGCTGGCAACACAAACCGATCAGAAACCCGTATTCCTCCAAACATGAGACTACAAGAGCACTTTCCTTTAATTGCTGCAGCTACTCCTTTTGGTGTTCTCAAACTATAGCGAAATACTTTTTCCACTTGACCTTTGTACACCCCTTTGGAACTCACAACCTATCTGGAAGCTCCTGTATCCAAGGTAAACGTGCATGGTTTTTCTTCAAATACAACACTAAGAGCTCAGCTTTTGCTTTCCTTTTCAAATTTGCCAATGCTCACTGTGCTCCTGGGGTTTTCTCCCCTCTTCACCAGTTTATGTCCCGTAAAGCTGATGAAACTTATTTTTCCTGGTCTGCAGTTACGACGTAAGCCTGCTGCTTCACCTCATTCATCTTTGGTACGTCTATTTGCCGTAAATTTTCAGGCTTCTTGACACGATTCACTAGCTGTATTATAATACCGTCTTGGTTCCTTGTAGTCGCAGATTAAATGTCCAGGTTTCTCACATCTAAAACATTTTGGACGGGAATTAGAAGTTGCATTTCCGACGTTCTGAGGGCTTCCAGTTTTTGATTTTCGGAATTCCTCTTTAATTAGGGCTTTTATTTTTGGGATGTCCTCCGTTTCCAGCTTGCCCAATCTAACAAATTCAGTAGACAAACTAGTTGCTTCGTATTCCAAAGCCTATGCCAACACATCATTCATTTATTTTCCTCTGGCTGTATGCCCCAAATGAATATTCAACTCCTCATCTCGAACAGCATTGATGAACGCATCCACTGCCAGTCCGTCCAAGATACCTGTCGGAAGGAACTCCACAATAGGCTTGTCGTGCTAGCTTAGTTATTTTCCGTTCTAATCGTTTTAATTCTTGAAGTCGTTCTCCTCGCAGTTGTTTCTTCTATATTTTACTTAGGTCCTGGGTGTAAGACTGTCCATAACGCAAGACCAACTCTTTGAAGATTCTTCCAGACCTCATCTCGCCATTTGGAATCATTTGCAATACGTCTGCTGCCTCACGGCTAGGATCAGAGAGTTTAGCTGTTCCTCAGCATTCCACCCCTTATGTTGCACCTTGCTCCAAATTGGACTGTGAAATTTTTAAATGTGGTTTCGCCATCGAACGCAGGAGGCTTCAAAAATCCTTTCTGTATACTAGAAAATTTGGAATGACTATTTGCAAAATTTTACTTTCTTACGATTTGAAAAATCCGCAATAAATTTATTGTTCTACGATTTGCAAAATCCCACTCCTGACACCAAATGTTGGAAATTTATGCTTTCTAGTTCGTAAAGGATTTTGCATATAAAACACAAGTTTATTTTATTTACAAATTACAACATTAAACAAACAGTAAAAAATAAAATAAAAATTAACAAATTACACTGATGATTACTTTTCTAAGTACTTAAAAACAGTTATTGCAATAACAATACTATTCCATAAGATGGTAGCTCGGTCTGCTTGCAAGTACTTTTCAACTTGACTGGTTGAAATCCAAATAATGAATGAATCTCTGCGAGAAAACACCGCATGTTTTTAGTGAATCAAAAGATTCGCGAAGGTCTTGCCTTTTCTACTGTTTTCCATTCAAATAATCTAGAGTCATCTGGATTACAGTCTGGCAAATTCCTTATTTACAACTCGCAAGTAGATGAGTCATCTAGTGTAAAACTTGTAATAATAAATTCTATGTATAAGCATGTACATACATCACGTGAACAACAGTCATTCATAATTGATAATCAATATTACTTATGCTAGTAGTCTACGGATGTCGCTGTGCACTGTTAGCAGCAGTAAATGCTCGTATATCATAATTGAGGGACGCCTTTTTTCATTTATACCCCCATGGCGACATCTACCACTAACTACTTTTCGTAACAATATGTATGTAACGACAGAGAGAGAGAGAGAGAGAGAGAGAGATAGACGGATGGAGGTTCAACTGCAGCTGCTCATCTGGGTCTGACTCTGACATTTTATATTTTAATCTTGTCGGTACTGTGATTGTATGAGGTCGGCATTGTTCTTGTATTTCTGCAATTTTTTAAAATAATATATCTTCTTTATATTAATAAATTATTTATTGAATATTCTAATTGTGAGTGGACAAGTGGGGGCTCAACCCAAGCTTTTTCTTTAAAAAAGGCAATCGTGGTGGCAAGATTCGAGTGTTTAGAATCTGCAAGGTGTTTCGACGGGCGAGAATTTGAGAGTTTGGCTTGGTGGTGGCGATTTGCAATCGTGCGTTAAATTCAAATTTCCGTTTCCTTGTAGAGCGAGTGAGATGGCGACACCCGACTAAAGCTGGAATTGGTGAAACAGAACGAGAGTCGAAGACGGAAGTTCGGTTCGGGTGAAACTTGGCGCGAATATTTTTACGAGACGGTGTCATTGGCAGAGCTTTTAAATTTGGGCAAGGAATCTGTCATTGGTTATATTGCCGACGGTGTTATTGATTCTTGGTGCGGAAAAAATCATTCTCTTCGGCGCTGCGAATTATGACGAATTAAAAATAAAGTTCACAGAATACGATCGTGTGATTAAGAAAAGGGCCGCCGTAGTGCACGAAAACCAAAACGATATAGAAATGAGAAAAGTGAAAATAAAGCAAAAGTAAAATGCTACAAGTGGGGACGTATCGCTAACAAATGTCCTGATGCAATAAGTCCTAAGCGTTTTAGATGCGGTTGTTTCGAGCATATTTCAACCAATTGTTCACAAGCAGGTGATAGAAATAGATTAAATAGATAGAATATATAGATTATTAAACCCTTTGCCATTGGTGGTAACACCTTTAACACAACATTCTTCGTAATGCTAGTTGGTAGTATGTCATAAAGAGAAATGACAGCATGTTGATGACCACGAAGAAGACACCCTATTGATCGAGATAGCAGCTCCAGAGACGAAACTGACATTTTAATTAGTTACGAACGTGGAATTGAGAATTAAGTGGACGAGTATAAACCAGTAATGCGGAACGTTAGTAGTGTGCAGACAAAAATAACACTAACAGATACAACTCCAGTTAACATTCGTGCGAGAAGATTGGCTCCGCTGGAGAACATAGTGGTCAGCGAAACAGACGATGATTGGCTTAAAGACGGTTTCGTTGTCCCCAGTCGGTCAGAGCATTCAAGTCTGGTTGTTGTACTACAAGAACAATTAGAATATTCAATAAATAATTTATTTTACAAGAAGGAAAGACAATAATTATACATTGTGTATCGTATACGTCTCAATAGCCTAGTGCAATTTTCCCATGCCGCGTATCGACGATCAGTTGGACAAGTTATTTAAAGCTAAAGTGTTCTCCACAATGGACTTTAAAAGTGGATTTCCATGAGCTTTTGGAGGAGGAAATACACAGCTTTCTCTACAGTGGATGTACATTTTGAGTTAACTAATATCTCTTTTGGATTATGTATTTCGCCATCGAGCTTCTGTCGCTTTATAAATGATGTATTCAACGGTTTGATGAAAGATGGTATAGTGGTTGTGTATGTCAATGACATAATCATGCCATCAGCAGACTATGAAGAAGGACTTATTTGTTTAAAAATGCTCCTATGGTCTACAAATAAACTGGCACATTTCTGGTAAATTGGACGTGGTAAAATTCTCCATAAAAAGGTGGAAAATTTGGGGCATGTAGTTGAGGATTGGAAGATTTAAAAAACCACAAGTTCAAAAGTTTCCTAATTCGAAGAATGTGAAATGACTGCTTGGTCGGGTGTTTTCGAAAATTTTGCGACGGAGTTGCAGATAGAGCTATTCCATTAACGGCTCTGTTGAAAAAGAATGTCCATTCAAATTGACTGACGCAAAAGCAGGCGTTTGGCAGCCTGAAAATTAGTTTGATTGAACAACCCCTACAAATCTATGATCAGGAGGCGGTAACAATAGGCTGACAGGAGGCTAAGTTCCATTCTATCTACGACTGGAGTAAATCAACATCGTACGCAGAGAAGAGATATCAATCCTATGAGCTTGAGGTGTTAGCTATAGTGAAGGCACTAAAAAAACTACGATCATACTTGGCATAAAATTTACAAACTTTACAGACTGCTCAACTTTTCAACGTACGATCAGAAAAGCCGATACTGCAGACCGTGTTAAAAGATGGACATTGTTTATGGGGGAATTTGACTACAAGCTAGAATTCCGTGCCAGCAATAGAACAAAGAAGTCGATGGACTCAGTCGGAATCATGTTTTAATCGTGGATGATACGGTGACATCTTTGGTGAAGCAGGCTCAGGAAAATAATGCACGTGTTAAGGCGATCAAGCAGATTTTAATCAACCAACAATATGAGAACTATGTAATGCAGAATGACGTTTTGATCAATTTGGTGGATAGCAGAACTTTGCTTGTGCTAACCTCAAGCATGGAGAAGGATGTTATTCGACGTGCTCAAGAGAAAGGTCATTTCGGTGTCAAAAAAATGATGGAGATTTTAAAGAAAGACTTACATCACGAAGCTTTCAGAAAAGGCGGAGAACTGCATTCAATGCAATGAGTCGGAAATAGGGTAAACCGGAGGGTGAACTTCATCCCATATCAAAGGAGTCACAACCGCTAGATGCATTTCAAGTCGACTACCCTGGGTCTATGGATAGATATCGTGGGTATATCGTAGAGGTCACAACAGGAATAGCAAGAGGGAATGATTATTTTGAACGAATAAACCAAGATCGGCGGTGATGGTTTTATTCTAGAAGTTATTCAGAATGAATTAACTAAACGATTTACTGGAATGGAAGAGTGTAACTCGTGCAAAAAATTCGAGGTAAACGGGGCTCCAAAGAACAAAAAAGCACCTTAATATGTGATATGGAGGAGAATCTGAATTTTTCCCCTCCCGGAGAAGACAGAGTATGGCATGTTTGTCTTATTAATAAGATTCCTGCGCTCAACTTACACACCTCTCTCATTACATGGATTGAGGATTATTCATCGAACTGCAAAATAAGAGTATTGAATGGTTTTTCCTCATTTCCAAATTGCTAGATCAGTTTCACTTAAGATGTTAGGTTTGAAAGTTTCAAGTAAACTATCCTGGAAAGAACATATTTATGGAATTTCAAAAAGAGCTTGGGCTTCATAAGACGTTGTAACTTCTACTTCACCCCCTCTGAAGTATTAAGATTATATAAATCTTCTGTTGACCAATTATAGAATTTAATTCATATGTATGGGGTGGGGCTCCACGATCGCATTTTGTTTATCTTGATGGAATTCAGAATAGAGTTATCCGTTTAATAAACGATGTATCCATTACTTCGTCTCTTGATACTTTGGAGCACAGACGTAATGTAGGAGCTTTATCTGTTTTCTACAAATTTTACAACGGTAGATGTTTTTTAGAAACCCGTTCTCTAGTTCCAGGTCCTTTTGTCAGTATCGTAAACACTCGTTTCTAATCAACAACTAATCAGCATAGAAGTATTAAGATTATATAAATCTTCTGTTGACCAATTATAGAATTTAATTCATATGTATGGGGTGGGGCTCCACGATCGCATTTTGTTTATCTTGATGGAATTCAGAATAGAGTTATCCGTTTAATAAACGATGTATCCATTACTTCGTCTCTTGATACTTTGGAGCACAGACGTAATGTAGGAGCTTTATCTGTTTTCTACAAATTTTACAACGGTAGATGTTTTTTAGAAACCTGTTCTCTAGTTCCAGGTCCTTTTGTCAGTATCGTAAACACTCGTTTCTAATCAACAACTAATCAGCATAGATTTGCCTTAAAATTGTTCTTATGTAGAACCCAACAGTATTAGATTCCGTGTTTCCTAAATCTTTGCATCCGTGCGTACTCCTTGACTGGATACAATGTGGCCCAAATAATTCACTTCAATCTTGAAAACGCTACATTTCGTCGGACTCAACTTCAATCCTGCAGCTCTAATGGTTTCCAATCTTGCCGATGGTTATTGACATGCTCATTGAATGTACGTCCCAAAACGTGTCGTCTACAGGTGGCAACGGATAACTACTAATTTTTGATGCTAACATTCAATATTCTCCCTGGTATCTTGGGCTGGAGTTTCACTAGAGTTCTTCCGCATAGCAATCCGTTTTTGTTGAAATTGGTTTGCTCTACTATTTCTACTCTACTGTCCCGTTTACCTTGCCATAGATGATTTTCTCGTACATTAGTTTTTCTTCAGTTATGAATCGTAGCCCACAACTTTGGTTGTCATATATTTAAAGGGGTACTTCCGCATTTCGCCATTTTAACACGTTGTTCTTCAGATCAAGGTACATCTCGTGCTCTATCATGAAATCCAAGCCCAATATACATTCATCTGTAATGCTGGCAACACAAACCGATCAGAAACCCGTATTCCTCCAAACATGAGACTACAAGAGCACTTTCCTTTAATTGCTGCAGCTACTCCTTTTGCTGTTCTCAAACTATAGCGAAATACTTTTTCCACTTGACCTTTGTACACCCCTTTGGAACTCACAACCTATCTGGAAGCTCCTGTATCCAAGGTAAACGTGCATGGTTTTTCTTCAAATACAACACTAAGAGCTCAGCTTTTGCTTTCCTTTTCAAATTTGCCAATGCTCACTGTGCTCCTGGGGTTTTCTCCCCTCTTCACCAGTTTATGTCCCGTAAAGCTGATGAAACTTATTTTTCCCGGTCTGCAGTTACGACGTAAGCCTGCTGCTTCACCTCATTCATCTTTGGTACGTCTATTTGCCGTAAATTTTCAGGCTTCTTGACACGATTCACTAGCTGTATTATAATACCGTCTTGGTTCCTTGTAGTCGCAGATTAAATGTCCAGGTTTCTCACATCTAAAACATTTTGGACGGGAATTAGAAGTTGCATTTCCGACGTTCTGAGGGCTTCCAGTTTTTGATTTTCGGAATTCCTCTTTAATTAGGGCTTTTATTTTTGGGATGTCCTCCGTTTCCAGCTTGCCCAATCTAACAAATTCAGTAGACAAACTAGTTGCTTCGTATTCCAAAGCCTATGCCAACACATCATTCATTTATTTTCCTCTGGCTGTATGCCCCAAATGAATATTCAACTCCTCATCTCGAACAGCATTGATGAACGCATCCACTGCCAGTCCGTCCAAGATACCTGTCGGAAGGAACTCCACAATAGGCTTGTCGTGCTAGCTTAGTTATTTTCCGTTCTAATCGTTTTAATTCTTGAAGTCGTTCTCCTCGCAGTTGTTTCTTCTATATTTTACTTAGGTCCTGGGTGTAAGACTGTCCATAACGCAAGACCAACTCTTTGAAGATTCTTCCAGACCTCATCTCGCCATTTGGAATCATTTGCAATACGTCTGCTGCCTCACGGCTAGGATCAGAGAGTTTAGCTGTTCCTCAGCAGTCCACCCCTTATGTTGCACCTTGCTCCAAATTGGACTTTGAAATTTTTAAATGTGGTTTCGCCATCGAACGCAGGAGGCTTCAAAAATCCTTTCTGTATACTAGAAAATGACTATTTGCAAAATTTTACTTTCTTACGATTTGAAAAATCCGCAATAAATTTATTGTTCTACGATTTGCAAAATCCCACTCCTGACACCAAATGTTGGAAATTTATGCTTTCTAGTTCGTAAAGGATTTTGCATATAAAACACAAGTTTATTTTATTTACAAATTACAACATTAAACAAACAGTAAAAAATAAAATAAAAATTAACAAATTACACTGATGATTACTTTTCTAAGTACTTAAAAACAGTTATTGCAATAACAATACTATTCCATAAGATGGTAGCTCGGTCTGCTTGCAAGTACTTTTCAACTTGACTGGTTGAAATCCAAATAATGAATGAATCTCTGCGAGAAAACACCGCATGTTTTTAGTGAATCAAAAGATTCGCGAAGGTCTTGCCTTTTCTACTGTTTTCCATTCAAATAATCTAGAGTCATCTGGATTACAGTCTGGCAAATTCCTTATTTACAACTCGCAAGTAGATGAGTCATCTAGTGTAAAACTTGTAATAATAAATTCTATGTATAAGCATGTACTTACATCAACAACAGTCATTCATAATTGATAATCAATATTACTTATGCTAGTAGTCTACGGATGTCGCTGTGCACTGTTAGCAGCAGTAAATGCTCGTATATCATAATTGAGGGACGCCTTTTTTCATTTATACCCCCATGGCGACATCTACCACTAACTACTTTTCGTAACAATATGTATGTAACGACAGAGAGAGAGAGAGAGAGAGAGAGATAGACGGATGGAGGTTCAACTGCAGCTGCTCATCTGGGTCTGACTCTGACATTTTATATTTTAATCTTGTCGGTACTGTGATTGTATGAGGTCGGCATTGTTCTTGTATTTCTGCAATTTTTTAAAATAATATAGGGTGTTTTTTTGGGAGGTTTGTTTTTCCTTGTAAGCGCGTGTACAAGCGTTTTAGATGCGGTTGTTTCGAGCATATTTCAACCAATTGTTCACAAGCAGGTGATAGAAATAGATTAAATAGATAGAATATATAGATTATTAAACCCTTTGCCATTGGTGGTAACACCTTTAACACAACATTCTTCATAATGCTAGTTGGTAGTATGTCATAAAGAGAAATGACAGCATGTTGATGACCACGAAGAAGACACCCTATTGATCGAGATAGCAGCTCCAGAGACGAAACTGACATTTTAATTAGTTACGAACGTGGAATTGAGAATTAAGTGGACGAGTATAAACCAGTAATGCGGAACGTTAGTAGTGTGCAGACAAAAATAACACTAACAGATACAACTCCAGTTAACATTCGTGCGAGAAGATTGGCCCCGCTGGAGAACATAGTGGTCAGCGAAACAGACGATGATTGGCTTAAAGACGGTTTCGTTGTCCCCAGTCGGTCAGAGCATTCAAGTCTGGTTGTTGTACTACAAGAACAATTAGAATATTCAATAAATAATTTATTTTACAAGAAGGAAAGACAATAATTATACATTGTGTATCGTATACGTCTCAATAGCCTAGTGCAATTTTCCCATGCCGCGTATCGACGATCAGTTGGACAAGTTATTTAAAGCTAAAGTGTTCTCCACAATGGACTTTAAAAGTGGATTTCCATGAGCTTTTGGAGGAGGAAATACACAGCTTTCTCTACAGTGGATGTACATTTTGAGTTAACTAATATCTCTTTTGGATTATGTATTTCGCCATCGAGCTTCTGTCGCTTTATAAAAGATGTATTCAACGGTTTGATGAAAGATGGTATAGTGGTTGTGTATGTCAATGACATAATCATGCCATCAGCAGACTATGAAGAAGGACTTATTTGTTTAAAAATGCTCCTATGGTCTACAAATAAACTGGCACATTTCTGGTAAATTGGACATGGTAAAATTCTCCATAAAAAGGTGGAAAATTTGGGGCATGTAGTTGAGGATTGGAAGATTTAAAAAACCACAAGTTCAAAAGTTTCCTAATTCGAAGAATGTGAAATGACTGCTTGGTCGGGTGTTTTCGAAAATTTTGCGACGGAGTTGCAGATAGAGCTATTCCATTAACGGCTCTGTTGAAAAAGAATGTCCATTCAAATTGACTGACGCAAAAGCAGGCGTTTGGCAGCCTGAAAATTAGTTTGATTGAACAACCCCTACAAATCTATGATCAGGAGGCGGTAACAATAGGCTGACAGGAGGCTAAGTTCCATTCTATCTACGACTGGAGTAAATCAACATCGTACGCAGAGAAGAGATATCAATCCTATGAGCTTGAGGTGTTAGCTATAGTGAAGGCACTAAAAAAACTACGATCATACTTGGCATAAAATTTACAAACTTTACAGACTGCTCAACTTTTCAACGTACGATCAGAAAAGCCGATACTGCAGACCGTGTTAAAAGATGGACATTGTTTATGGGGGAATTTGACTACAAGCTAGAATTCCGTGCCAGCAATAGAACAAAGAAGTCGATGGACTCAGTCGGAATCATGTTTTAATCGTGGATGATACGGTGACATCTTTGGTGAAGCAGGCTCAGGAAAATAATGCACGTGTTAAGGCGATCAAGCAGATTTTAATCAACCAACAATATGAGAACTATGTAATGCAGAATGACGTTTTGATCAATTTGGTGGATAGCAGAACTTTGCTTGTGCTAACCTCAAGCATGGAGAAGGATGTTATTCGACGTGCTCAAGAGAAAGGTCATTTCGGTGTCAAAAAAATGATGGAGATTTTAAAGAAAGACTTACATCACGAAGAAAAGGCGGAGAACTGCATTCAATGCAATGAGTCGGAAATAGGGTAAACCGGAGGGTGAACTTCATCCCATATCAAAGGAGTCACAACCGCTAGATGCATTTCAAGTCGACTACCCTGGGTCTATGGATAGATATCGTGGGTATATCGTAGAGGTCACAACAGGAATAGCAAGAGGGAATGATTATTTTGAACGAATAAACCAAGATCGGCGGTGATGGTTTTATTCTAGAAGTTATTCAGAATGAATTAACTAAACGATTTACTGGAATGGAAGAGTGTAACTCGTGCAAAAAATTCGAGGTAAACGGGGCTCCAAAGAACAAAAAAGCACCTTAATATGTGATATGGAGGAGAATCTGAATTTTTCCCCTCCCGGAGAAGACAGAGTATGGCATGTTTGTCTTATTAATAAGATTCCTGCGCTCAACTTACACACCTCTCTCATTACATGGATTGAGGATTATTCATGGAACTGCAAAATAAGAGTATTGAATGGTTTTTCCTCATTTCCAAATTGCTAGATCAGTTTCACTTAAGATGTTAGGTTTGAAAGTTTCAAGTAAACTATCCTGGAAAGAACATATTTATGGAATTTCAAAAAGAGCTTGGGCTTCATAAGACGTTGTAACTTCTACTTCAACCCCTCTGAAGTATTAAGATTATATAAATCTTCTGTTGACCAATTATAGAATTTAATTCATATGTATGGGGTGGGGCTCCACGGTCGCATTTTGTTTATCTTGATGGAATTCAGAATAGAGTTATCCGTTTAATAAACGATGTATCCATTACTTCGTCTCTTGATACTTTGGAGCACAGACGTAATGTAGGAGCTTTATCTGTTTTCTACAAATTTTACAACGGTAGATGTTTTTTAGAAACCCGTTCTCTAGTTCCAGGTCCTTTTGTCAGTATCGTAAACACTCGTTTCTAATCAACAACTAATCAGCATAGAAGTATTAAGATTATATAAATCTTCTGTTGACCAATTATAGAATTTAATTCATATGTATGGGGTGGGGCTCCACGATCGCATTTTGTTTATCTTGATGGAATTCAGAATAGAGTTATCCGTTTAATAAACGATGTATCCATTACTTCGTCTCTTGATACTTTGGAGCACAGACGTAATGTAGGAGCTTTATCTGTTTTCTACAAATTTTACAACGGTAGATGTTTTTTAGAAACCCGTTCTCTAGTTCCAGGTCCTTTTGTCAGTATCGTAAACACTCGTTTCTAATCAACAACTAATCAGCATAGAAGTATTAAGATTATATAAATCTTCTGTTGACCAATTATAGAATTTAATTCATATGTATGGGGTGGGGCTCCACGATCGCATTTTGTTTATCTTGATGGAATTCAGAATAGAGTTATCCGTTTAATAAACGATGTATCCATTACTTCGTCTCTTGATACTTTGGAGCACAGACGTAATGTAGGAGCTTTATCTGTTTTCTACAAATTTTACAACGGTAGATGTTTTTTAGAAACCTGTTCTCTAGTTCCAGGTCCTTTTGTCAGTATCGTAAACACTCGTTTCTAATCAACAACTAATCAGCATAGATTTGCCTTAAAATTGTTCTTATGTAGAACCCAACAGTAGTAGATTCCGTGTTTCCTAAATCTTTGCATCCGTGCGTACTCCTTGACTGGATACAATGTGGCCCAAATAATTCACTTCAATCTTGAAAACGCTACATTTCGTCGGACTCAACTTCAATCCTGCAGCTCTAATGGTTTCCAATCTTGCCGATGGTTATTGACATGCTCATTGAATGTACGTCCCAAAACGTGTCGTCTACAGGTGGCAACGGATAACTACTAATTTTTGATGCTAACATTCAATATTCTCCCTGGTATCTTGGGCTGGAGTTTCACTAGAGTTCTTCCGCATAGCAATCCGTTTTTGTTGAAATTGGTTTGCTCTACTATTTCTACTCTACTGTCCCGTTTACCTTGCCATAGATGATTTTCTCGTACATTAGTTTTTCTTCAGTTATGAATCGTAGCCCACAACTTTGGTTGTCATATATTTAAAGGGGTACTTCCGCATTTCGCCATTTTAACACGTTGTTCTTCAGATCAAGGTACATCTCGTGCTCTATCATGAAATCCAAGCCCAATATACATTCATCTGTAATGCTGGCAACACAAACCGATCAGAAACCCGTATTCCTCCAAACATGAGACTACAAGAGCACTTTCCTTTAATTGCTGCAGCTACTCCTTTTGCTGTTCTCAAACTATAGCGAAATACTTTTTCCACTTGACCTTTGTACACCCCTTTGGAACTCACAACCTATCTGGAAGCTCCTGTATCCAAGGTAAACGTGCATGGTTTTTCTTCAAATACAACACTAAGAGCTCAGCTTTTGCTTTCCTTTTCAAATTTGCCAATGCTCACTGTGCTCCTGGGGTTTTCTCCCCTCTTCACCAGTTTATGTCCCGCAAAGCTGATGAAACTTATTTTTCCTGGTCTGCAGTTACGACGTAAGCCTGCTGCTTCACCTCATTCATCTTTGGTACGTCTATTTGCCGTAAATTTTCAGGCTTCTTGACACGATTCACTAGCTGTATTATAATACCGTCTTGGTTCCTTGTAGTCGCAGATTAAATGTCCAGGTTTCTCACATCTAAAACATTTTGGACGGGAATTAGAAGTTGCATTTCCGACGTTCTGAGGGCTTCCAGTTTTTGATTTTCGGAATTCCTCTTTAATTAGGGCTTTTATTTTTGGGATGTCCTCCGTTTCCAGCTTGCCCAATCTAACAAATTCAGTAGACAAACTAGTTGCTTCGTATTCCAAAGCCTATGCCAACACATCATTCATTTATTTTCCTCTGGCTGTATGCCTCAAATGAATATTCAACTCTTCATCTCGAACAGCATTGATGAACGCATCCACTGCCAGTCCGTCCAAGATACCTGTCGGAAGGAACTCCACAATAGGCTTGTCGTGCTAGCTTAGTTATTTTCCGTTCTAATCGTTTTAATTCTTGAAGTCCTCGCAGTTGTTTCTTCTATATTTTACTTAGGTCCTGGGTGTAAGACTGTCCATAACGCAAGACCAACTCTTTGAAGATTCTTCCAGACCTCATCTCGCCATTTGGAATCATTTGCAATACGTCTGCTGCCTCACGGCTAGGATCAGAGAGTTTAGCTGTTCCTCAGCAGTCCACCCCTTATGTTGCACCTTGCTCCAAATTGGACTTTGAAATTTTTAAATGTGGTTTCGCCATCGAACGCAGGAGGCTTCAAAAATCCTTTCTGTATACTAGAAAATTTGGAATGACTATTTGCAAAATTTTACTTTCTTACGATTTGAAAAATCCGCAATAAATTTATTGTTCTACGATTTGCAAAATCCCACTCCTGACACCAAATGTTGGAAATTTATGCTTTCTAGTTCGTAAAGGATTTTGCATATAAAACACAAGTTTATTTTATTTACAAATTACAACATTAAACAAACAGTAAAAAATAAAATAAAAATTAACAAATTACACTGATGATTACTTTTCTAAGTACTTAAAAACAGTTATTGCAATAACAATACTATTCCATAAGATGGTAGCTCGGTCTGCTTGCAAGTACTTTTCAACTTGACTGGTTGAAATCCAAATAATGAATGAATCTCTGCGAGAAAACACCGCATGTTTTTAGTGAATCAAAAGATTCGCGAAGGTCTTGCCTTTTCTACTGTTTTCCATTCAAATAATCTAGAGTCATCTGGATTACAGTCTGGCAAATTCCTTATTTACAACTCGCAATTAGATGAGTCATCTAGTGTAAAACTTGTAATAATAAATTCTATGTAAATATAAGCATGTACATACATCACGTGAACAACAGTCATTCATAATTGATAATCAATATTACTTATGCTAGTAGTCTACGGATGTCGCTGTGCACTGTTAGCAGCAGTAAATGCTCGTATATCATAATTGAGGGACGCCTTTTTAAATTCTCTATATTAACTTCACTTGCCCGTGGGTCGTCGGTCGGTTGTCGGTCGGTCGTCGGTCGGTTGTCGGTCGGTCGTCGGTCGGTCGTCGGTCGGTCGTCTGTCGTGGATTCTTGCGATCAATTTTTAACCCACTTCCCATGGCCCGATTTTATTGAAATTTTGCACACATGTGTAATTCCGGAGACAACACTTTCTATTAAATTTTGATGCCCCTCGGGCTGCGGGGTCGGGGGGCTCCCAAACAAAAATTTTAAAAAATTTACCCGATTTTCTTCAAATTTTACACACATGTGTATACCCAATAAACAATACTTTTTAGAAAATTTGGTAGTGATCGGGTCCCGGGTTCGGCCGCAAGGCCCTTATACATTTTTTAAATATCTGTACTGGCATCAGATATTCGTCGCCCTTTATGGACTTTGTGCGGTGTGTGCTGCGCAGTCTGCTGCGCTGCATGGTTTTGTTGGTGGTGGAGAGAGAGAGAGAAATCTTAGCGCACGCACAAATGAACCCAGCAAATGAAACGAGACATACATGTTTTATGCTTAATTCAACTTACATTTTTTATTATTTACTGAATTGTATTTTTATTGATGTCGTTTTTTTTGTTGTCGATATCAACTTACAGATAGAACAACAAGTTTTCACAATATTCTGTCATTTCGCGTTTTCATAAATTAGTTCAGAGCAGTCAAAGAGTTCTCAAGATAAATGTTCGTGTTTCTTATTTGCTCAGAGTATGAGCGTGCTCTAAGTGCTCAGAATAAAATGATCTGAGCTTTTTCAATTTTAACATCTGATGTCAAATGTTTGTTTCGATGATTTTCTCCTACAATAAAAAAAAAATGGCCCAGGATCGAGGGGCTCCCATATCAATTTCTGCGATTAGAGAATTTAGATGAAAAATTTTAATTTTTATGGGTTGTTTTTTTTCATTTATACCCCCATGGCGACATCTACCACTAACTACTTTTCGTAACAATATGTATGTAACGACAGAGAGAGAGAGAGAGGGAGAGAGATAGACGGATGGAGGTTCAACTGCAGCTGCTCATCTGGGGTCTGACTCTGACATTTTATATTTTAATCTTGTCGGTACTGTGATTGTATGAGGTCGGCATTGTTCTTGTATTTCTGCAATTTTTTAAAATAATATATCTTCTTTATATTAATAAATTATTTATTGAATATTCTAATTGTGAGTGGACAAGTGGGGGCTCAACCCAAGCTTTTTCTTTAAAAAAGGCAATCGTGGTGGCAAGATTCGAGTGTTTAGAATCTGCAAGGTGTTTCGACGGGCGAGAATTTGAGAGTTTGGCTTGGTGGTGGCGATTTGCAATCGTGCGTTAAATTCAAATTTCCGTTTCCTTGTAGAGCGAGTGAGATGGCGACACCCGACTAAAGCTGGTTTTGGTGAAACAGAACGAGAGTCGAAGACGGAAGTTCGGTTCGGGTGAAACTTGGCGCGAATATTTTTACGAGACGGTGTCATTGGCAGAGCTTTTAAATTTGGGCAAGGAATCTGTCATTGGTTATATTGCCGACGGTGTTATTGATTCTTGGTGCGGAAAAAATCATTCTCTTCGGCGCTGCGAATTATGACGAATTAAAAATAAAGTTCACAGAATACGATCGTGTGATTAAGAAAAGGGCCGCCGTAGTGCACGAAAACCAAAACGATATAGAAATGAGAAAAGTGAAAATAAAGCAAAAGTAAAATGCTACAAGTGGGGACGTATCGCTAACAAATGTCCTAATGCAATAAGTCCTAAGCGTTTTAGATGCGGTTGTTTCGAGCATATTTCAACCAATTGTTCACAAGCAGGTGATAGAAATAGATTAAATAGATATAATATGTAGATTATTAAACCCTTTGCCATTGGTGGTAACACCTTTAACACAACATTCTTCATAATGCTAGTTGGTAGTATGTCATAAAGAGAAATGACAGCATGTTGATGACCACGAAGAAGACACCCTATTGATCGAGATAGCAGCTCCAGAGACGAAACTGACATTTTAATTAGTTACGAATGTGGAATTGAGAATTAAGTGGACGAGTATAAACCAGTAATGCGGAACGTTAGTAGTGTGCAGACAAAAATAACACTAACAGATACAACTCCAGTTAACATTCGTGCGTGTTGATTGGCTCCGCTGGAGAACATAGTGGTCAGCGAAACAGACGATGATTGGCTTAAAGACGGTTTCGTTGTCCCCAGTCGGTCAGAGCATTCAAGTCTGGTTGTTGTACTACAAGAACAATTAGAATATTCAATAAATAATTTATTTTACAAGAAGGAAAGACAATAATTATACATTGTGTATCGTATACGTCTCAATAGCCTAGTGCAATTTTCCCATGCCGCGTATCGACGATCAGTTGGACAAGTTATTTAAAGCTAAAGTGTTCTCCACGATGGACTTTAAAAGTGGATTTCCATGAGCTTTTGGAGGAGGAAATACACAGCTTTCTCTACAGTGGATGTACATTTTGAGTTAACTAATATCTCTTTTGGATTATGTATTTCGCCATCGAGCTTCTGTCGCTTTATAAAAGATGTATTCAACGGTTTGATGAAAGATGGTATAGTGGTTGTGTATGTCAATGACATAATCATGCCATCAGCAGACTATGAAGAAGGACTTATTTGTTTAAAAATGCTCCTATGGTCTACAAATAAACTGGCACATTTCTGGTAAATTGGACATGGTAAAATTCTCCATAAAAAGGTGGAAAATTTGGGGCATGTAGTTGAGGATTGGAAGATTTAAAAAACCACAAGTTCAAAAGTTTCCTAATTCGAAGAATGTGAAATGACTGCTTGGTCGGGTGTTTTCGAAAATTTTGCGACGGAGTTGCAGATAGAGCTATTCCATTAACGGCTCTGTTGAAAAAGAATGTCCATTCAAATTGACTGACGCAAAAGCAGGCGTTTGGCAGCCTGAAAATTAGTTTGATTGAACAACCCCTACAAATCTATGATCAGGAGGCGGTAACAATAGGCTGACAGGAGGCTAAGTTCCATTCTATCTACGACTGGAGTAAATCAACATCGTACGCAGAGAAGAGATATCAATCCTATGAGCTTGAGGTGTTAGCTATAGTGAAGGCACTAAAAAAAACTACGATCATACTTGGCATAAAATTTACAAACTTTACAGACTGCTCAACTTTTCAACGTACGATCAGAAAAGCCGATACTGCAGACCGTGTTAAAAGATGGACATTGTTTATGGGGGAATTTGACTACAAGCTAGAATTCCGTGCCAGCAATAGAATAAAGAAGTCGATGGACTCAGTCGGAATCCTGTTTTAATCGTGGATGATACGGTGACATCTTTGGTGAAGCAGGCTCAGGAAAATAATGCACGTGTTAAGGCGATCAAGCAGATTTTAATCAACCAACAATATGAGAACTATGTGATGCAGAATGACGTTTTGATCAATTTGGTGGATAGCAGAACTTTGCTTGTGCTAACCTCAAGCATGGAGAAGGATGTTATTCGACGTGCTCAAGAGAAAGGTCATTTCGGTGTCAAAAAAATGATGGAGATTTTAAAGAAAGACTTACATAACAAAGCTTTCAGAAAAGGCGGAGAACTGCATTCAATGCAATGAGTCGGAAATAGGGTAAACCGGAGGGTGAACTTCATCCCATATCAAAGGAGTCACAACCGCTAGATGCATTTCAAGTCGACCACCCTGGGTCTATGGATAGATATCGTGGGTATATCGTAGAGGTCACAACAGGAGTAGCAAGAGGGAATGATTATTTTGAACGAATAAACCAAGATCGGCGTTGATGGTTTTATTCTAGAAGTTATTCAGAATGAATTAACTAAACGATTTACTGGAATGGAAGAGTGTAACTCGTGCAAAAAATTCGAGGTAAACGGGGCTCCAAAGAACAAAAAAGCACCTTAATATGTGATATGGAGGAGAATCTGAACTTTTCCCCTCCCGGAGAAGAAAGTCCGGATCGGAGACCCCACAGAGGATACTGATTGGCGACAGATAGTATCGGTCATTGATTGAATAATTGGTGTTTTCAGAGAAAATGTCTTGGAGGATAGGGTTGTCATGATCCTGCAATGCAGCTTGAGCAGGGGGATAATTCCGGAATTCTCATATAAAGTTTTATTGCTGTACCATTTCCCTGATGGTCGCCTTCTTTTAGAAATAAAATTTCTTATTATTTTCCTCTCAAATCTTTGTTTTGAGTTAATGAGAAAAGTTTCGCCACAGCGGCTTTGCTGTTGCGGAGGGCTAATCTCGCGTTGGGATTCACTTTAAGACGTTCATGAAGACTGATTCCCAGGTACCTGATAGATTGCCTGAGAGGGATGGTGTTCCCTTCAATTACGAGTTTGAGATATCGACTTTCTCGTGCCGCAAGATGGTGTCCCTTACCGGAGGCATTTCTAAAACAGATCAGACTGCATTTATTATAACTGCGTTTAATTCCCCATATCTTATAATATAGTATAACCTCATTTAAGTGGGTTTTAACGCCATTGAGGGCCTCATGGGGCCTTTCATGAGCGCTAAAAAGAATTGTGTCATCTGCGTAAAGAATTGTTTCAGAGTAGTTACTTCTGATAGAGAAGTCGTATAGGTAGATGTTAAAGAGAAACGGGCCTAGCACACCAGCCAAGATTGGGATAGAGCCTGAGTTAGTGTTTTCAAAATATACTTGTGTACTGCGATTAGAGAGAAATGAATGCAAGATTTTTATGAATTTAGGAGGAAAGTTCAATAAGTTCAGTTTATAAATGAGACCCGCATGCCAAACGGAGTCGAATGCTTTATTTAAGTCTAGCGAGCAAGCGACTGTACACTTTTTTAATCTTAGATTTTTTGGATCTGATTTTGCAGATATAAAAGTGCATGTTCTGTTGAGTGTCTACGTTTGAAGACGAATTGGTGGTCTTGAGTGAGCTCAGTATCATCAAAATAGCTATGCATTTTTAAAAGGATAATTTTCTCAGGTATTTTCCCTATGTTAGAGAGTATCGAAATCGGACGGAAGTTTTCTAAACTGTTAGAACTATTGTTTTTTTTTATTGGAATCATCTTAGCTTTTTTCCAGCTAGTAGGAAAATAGAAATTGTTAATACAATTGTTCAGTATTGGTGTTAAGTGTTTGGCTATTGTTTTTTTGATTTACGGAAAATAAAGTTTGAAATGTTATCTGGTCCGGATGATTTTTTATTGTTAAGTGAAAAAATTTCGGATTCAACTAAGCCAAGAGACAAAAGATTCATTGGAAGTTGAGTCTGACTTATTAAGGGGACCAAAGTCATCTAATTTTAAGGTTGCATTCCATACCTCGAAGGCGCTATTTTATTCACTATTGATGTGTTTTCTGCGTCGCTTTGTGGTACATTTAAGGAGAACAGGTCCGTATAGAAGGATTTAAACGCATTTATTTCTTCAGATGAAGAAGAAAAGACTCTGTCACCAAGCGCTAAAATCATTTCAGTATCTGAAGCTTTATTTTTCCGACCCGTTATCTGATCGATTACTTTAAAAACATTCGCAGAGGGTTTCAGACTATTAAGTCTTGAGCGAAATTGAGAATAAACTTCTATTCTGACTTTTTCTTTTGTTATTTTACTCAAGCAACTAATGCGCGATGACAATTCTATGTATTCCTGAATTATACGATCCCCCAACCGATGGTAGATCCTTTTTAGGTTTTTTTCCATATTTTTCTTATTTTTAAAAGCCCAAGCGTAGCCTCTGAAACCCTATGGTGGTTCGGGTGGAGTGATTTTTCTTTGCTATGAGAAATAATGCAACTCGTTAAAGACGCTGTGAAAGCATTTATGTGCAAATCAATTTCTTCATTGGATAAGTTTCTATCTGTAGGAGGTGTTTGGTTGATTAAAATTGAGTAAAGTGATTGGTTAAAATTCAACCAGTTTGTGTCTTTAAAACACGTGAAGTGCCTCGGTGAGGTTGGAAGTGCAGAAGTAGATTGAAGATGCATGCTCATAAATACTGAAAAATGGTCAGAGATGGGATCAAGCGTGATACATGCAACATTGTCCCCTGGATGGTTGGCTGACCGGAGGTTAGCGGATGTTATAAAAAAGTCTATGTGAGAACCAGAGCTCGGTCTAGTGGGGCCCTCAGCAGCTATGATGTCGAACTCAAGGAAACGACTGTCCAAATACCACTGAGACAAGTGTTCGCGTGAATGTTTCTTACTTCGTCACCCCAGAGAGGGTGACGCGCATTAAAATCGTCACCAATGATTACGAAATCAAAGCTACTTAGGCATGATATAAGATCTTTTTTTTTCAAGCAAGTTTCCTGCAAAAGGAGCGCAGTAGGAAGAGTATCATTGAGTAGCTGCTCAACTTCTATTTGTTTGTCGGAAGAAAGTAGAGAATTGACGTTGTCTGTTAAAATATTTAGATTGATGGTGAAAGGGAGAAAATAAACAGCAAATACGCACCAGGCTTCTCGTTTTGGTTTAATTTTTGGTACGACGGCCAGAAGGACCTTATTTTTAGCAATTAATTGCCCAATTGGCAATCCGAACAATTTCTGGGATTTGTTGATGAAATCCGAAACATCACCAACAACCACGGAGCACGGGAGGGGGTTTGCCTGCCCTTTACTATTACCCTTTACAGCATCCGCAAAGGATAAACCAGCTTGAGGCCATTTATTGGCATCGGTATTGAATATTAGGTTATTCGAAGAACCCTTATTTTTCTTTGGAAGTCTAGGAGCTACTTCCTCTCTTTTTTTAGATACAGCGATCTTATAGGGCATCCTTTGTAGTTGGCTGGGTGACCTGAGACTCCGCAGTTGGCGCATGATGCTATAGATGTATCATCTTTTTGGCCCAAATTACACTTTCCGACTTCATGGCTTTGAAGACACTTTACGCATCTTGCCACAAACGCACAATATTCAGCCACATGGCCAAATCTCTGACATCTGTAACACTGTCTTGTTCCAGAACTTCTAACTGAGTCCCATCTTACCTTATGTCTTAGAAAGGACTTCAGCGTTTTAATTTGTAAAAGACTATCCCTATCCTCCAACACACATAGAAACATGTCAAGAGGAATTCCATTTTCTTTGGACCATTTAGTCTCGAAATTTTTAACAGTTATTTTTAATGAGGGCAACAATCCAAGCAATTCGGATTGAATCTCCAAGGGAGAGAAACCCCCTGAAACACCCTTTAATACAGCATTGTATTTTTTTTTTCTTTAGACGTAAACGAAAAGGCCTCAATCTCGCCTAGCCTAAAAGCGTCCAACAAATATTTATGTAGTTCTACATCTTTTACAAGAATTTTTTTCTACCGAAACCTCTAGTGTCAAATTTAATAAAATCAGAGTTGTTATTTGACTTACTTAAAAAATCTAGTATAACCTTAGAAGATAATTCCCTTTGCAAAAATAGAAGGGCACCAGCTCTTCTGCTCCGTAGTATTCTGAACGTTCGTGGATTGTGGGATGTTGGTTACAGGGGCTTGTTGTCCTCTGAATGATGAGTTTCTCGAATGAGTATTCACTTCGTCTGGTTCTTGGTCCAAAAGGTAGAAGCGGTTATTATTATTTGTAGGATCAATCGCAAATTTCTTTGTGCTCCTGTCAGTTAAAAATTGCCGTCTTTTACGAGCCATAATATTGGTAAAAGTGTCCTTGTTATTTGCGAGAATTTAGCTGAACGCAGAAACAGTATTATTTAAGTTCGAAGTCGACGGCGCAACGACGGCTGTTATCGAATTATTAACCACGGAACTTCCAATTACTACGCTGTTATCAAGATGAAACATGTTGGCGTCACTATCCTTCTTCCTTGAACTTTTATGGGAAGCGCCGGTGGCGTCTATCTCCATTTCGTTTTCACTCATTGGCACTGTTTCTGTGAGTGTATTTGGTGACGCCCACGAGTCTAAATTTGTAAATTTTTTTTATTTTATCTTCATTGTTTATCAAAGAAGAAGGCAAATTAAATGATTTTTTTGATTTCAATGATTTTGATAAAGCTTTGTCAGGGGGAACCCTTGGTGGTTTATCACCATCCATTTCTAGGATTGTTTTTCTACGCACTTTAACTTTTTTCAGTGCTAATGAAAACTTATGTTAGTCCAGCAAATACGACAATTTCACTTTTGCTTGATTTAATTTAATAATTGAATGACAATTATAAGCAATTTGATCTATTGCTTAATTTACAAATATAAATAAAGCAAAATTAATTGAAACTTTTTTCACTAAAATTAAAATACGCACAGACACAACCGCACTTGACGAGAAAAAAAGCCGAAAGCCTCCAGCTGCTGTTCTGGTGTCTAACTTTGACATTTTATATTTTAGTCTTATCGGTACTGTGATTGTAAGAGGTCTTCATTATTCTTGTACTTCTGCAAATGCTTTTTGTTTAAATATTCCAATTGTGAGTGGACATGTGGCTTACATGTATGTAGTAAATTATACTTAAATAAAATATGAAAACTTTGATAACTTCCAATGTTTTCGGATATTGCCTCCTCATTGCTTTAACTAAAATTAAATTAAAATTCTCAAAAACTTTCAATACAGATTTTGTATTTTAACACATAATATTTATAGTATTGCATATAGTGCTTTTTATTATAAATAATACTTCTTTTTTCAGGAATGGCACTTCTCAAGAATCACAACACGTAGTGGATAAAAGCTTCGAGTTTGTTGTGCCCCAAAAAATTAAAGGCAAATACAGTTTGGAGAAAAATAAGTCCTGTGTACACTTACACGAAATAGGTCCAAGATTAACACTAGAGCTAACAAAAATAGAAGATGGTGTACTAAATGGAGAGGTTCTTTATCATAACGATTATTAAAAAACACGATCGAAACATAGAAGAAAAAATAACGAAAATTATTATTATTACGAGTAATACATTTTAAAATGAGAAAATGAATATAAAAATTATTCGGATAAAAATAAATTTTTAAATTCAAACGTTTTTTAAAAGAAGTAAAAAGTTATAAAAAATAGCTATTAAAAATTCTCAGGACTATCTGTCTAGGATTAGTATTCTGTATGTGACTAGGATAGATTATTTTGTACTTTTTAGTTCGTTTTAATAACGTTTTAAATTAAAAATTAATTTTTATTTAAATATTTGTTTTCTTTTTATAGTCTTGTGTGTGAATTATTGTTAGTCATTTTAAAACCAATTCACTCGAACGGACAGACAAGGAAGGGGGTTAATAAAAACGTTTTCATTTAAATTTATTTTTGGTTTTTCTTGTTATTTTTTCGTCGAATTGTTTTCCCTTTACGTCTCAGATAGTCTCTGATTATAAATAATAATAAATTCTAAGATTGAGATCGGGGGACTGGTCATGGTCATGGCAACAGAGAAACCTTTGGTTCCCGGAAGCAACCACTTACCAGTTTTGATGAATGCTTGGGATCATTGTGCTGTTGGAATTGCCATCTTAATGGAATATTGTCCTCCGCATATGATTTTCAAGAATATCACGATAAATTTCTTTTGTCATATCTTGAATCAACACAATTGGTCCATCCACAATCCAAGAAAAACCGTCTCGCACCACGAGACTTACACCACCATGTTTTACCGTTTTTTTTTTTTTTAAAAAGATTCATTTTGGTTTCATTGCTCCATAAAATGTTTTGAACATTTTGAATGTGTGGCTTCTTATGTTTTCCGCAAACTGCTTCCTAACCTATATATTTTTTATTTTTGATTAGCGCGACTTTTCTTGTATTTCAGCCCGGTAATTAACAGTCCTGTTACCTTCTTCTTACAGTTGGGGCACTTATTACATTACGTATTGAAGCTGCAATGGTCTTTGAAGATTTGAATGGTTCTCTTTTTGATAGTAGAATAATTTGATTGTCTGTGGTTGAGTCAGTCTTCCTTGGTCGTCCTCTTGTTTCCGTTACAGTTTGTGGTTTTGAAGCCGGTGAGGCGAAATTCACAGACCTGCATAGCGCCTCGGCAATGAATTTTAGGGTTTTTCCTTGCTCTTTTAGCCTATGGACGATGCGACGTTCTTCAACACTCCAGTGTCTGTTTCGACCCATCAGTAATCCGCTTATAAATATATTTTTGTTTAATTTCACTTACTATTGCTTAAAGCATTAATTAATTTACCTTTCGTTTAATTTTGTATGAAAAATTTCACAAAAAACTAAAAATTACCTATTATTTCAATCACGCCTAACCGGAAGTAATCTTAGCCTTTCACCTGTTACACTCAACTAATAAGAATTAACAGAGCTTACCGCACGTCAAAAGATCGGCAACATCGATAATAAAATAATGGTGGTATTCAGGTTAGGTTAGGTTGAAGTGGCCGTCAGTCAAAACCGACGCACTTAGACCATGAAGGTTCGTTGTGATACCACAAGGATCTAGGAAAATTCCACGCCTACTCGTTGAACCACTTGGAGCTTCGTATGAAGCGCAAGAGACTATTAATGTCAATGTGGGTTAGATGGTTGAAAAAGAACGCTCCCAGATGGAGCTTCCGCCTATTCGAGAGGGCTGGGCACGTACAAAGTAGATGGAGACTGGTTTTCTCCTCCTCCTTATCCATACAGCTTCTGCAGAAATCGTTGGAAAAGACTCCTAGTCTTTCCGCATGCTTGCCTATGAGACAGTGTCCAGTTAAGACACCTATAATGGCACTTATGTGTTTTGAGAGATCCAACAGTTGGAGCTTTTTGGATATAGCTTGGGCCAGATCTGCCGTTTGGCCATCTATAATTAGTTTTTGCTATAGAATCCCGTTTAAACATGAGTTTGCATGTAGCGATCGGCATGCCTAGTGAACCATATTCAGGCAATAGGGGTAGTGTAGTTCCATGTTTGGCGAGTTCATCAGCCATAAAATTACCAGGAATGTCTCTATGCCCCGGCTCCTAGCAAAGGTGAATATTGAAATGCTCCGCCATCTACTCAACAGACGATCGGCAATTCCGGGCTAGAATGGAATTTGTGGAGACTGATTCCATGGACTTTAGCGCAGCCTGGCTATCCGAGAAAATGTGGATATCCTTAACAGATATGACATTATTCTTGAGCCAAGGCAAGGCTTCCTTAATAGTCATGATTTCCGCTTGGAAAACACTACAGTGATCAGGAAGACGGAAAGAGAGACTTAGATTTAGTCTTTTTGAAAAGACACCTCCGCCAATCATCAAATTCATCAGTTTTCGACCCGTCTGTGTAAAAGTGAATTCCTTAATTTTCCAAGTAGATACCTTCCTTCCAAGAAGACCTGGAGGGGATGGTAACCTGGAAGTTTTTGTTTAAGTGGAGCTGCGGAATGGTGTAGTCTAAGTTGACAAGTGGAGTCCTGACTGAATTGAGGATAGAAGAGTGGCCGAAATTATTCACGGTCCACTGAGAGATTGCTCTGAGGCGAGTAGCCGCGCTTGCAGCCAGTTGTCTGCCAAAGATGTCGAGTGGAGCAAGGTTGAGAAAAATGTCCAGTGCAGCAGAGGGAGTTGTACGAAGCGCTCCGCTCACACAAATCGCTTTATCTAATGCAGTCCACCAAACAGCCACACCGTATAGCAGAATAGGTCTGACTACTACTGTGTACAGCCAATGACTGATATGCGGTTGAAGACCCCATTTACTTCCTATGGCTTTTTTGCTTGAGAAGAGTGCCACTGTGGCTTTACGGACTCTTTCTTGTATGTTGGGTTTCCAGCTCAGCTTCCTATCCAGAATAAGACCAAGATACTTGGCTTTATCGGAGAAAGTCAAGCTTGTGCCGTTGATGTACGGAGGATTGACGAGTGGGATTTTGTACTTCCTCGTAAAGTGGACAAGTTCGGTTTTTTGGGGTTTTTTACCCCTAGACCACAATGATCTGCCCAGCTTATTAGCTTATTTAGAGCATTCTGCAAAAGTTCTTTCAAGACGTGTGGGTGCTTTCCTGCGACGGCTATAGCAATGTCGTCCGCATCCCTCCCCTTCAGGCGAACCAGCAGCTCATTCACCGCCAGGTTCCAAAGAAGTGGGGACAGGACACCTCCTTGCGGGGTGCTGAAAAATCTTTTGGCAGACGACAAACCAAGTCTTGAATTTATGATTCTACTTGTGAGCAGGAGATCAATTAGTTCACCCAGTGAGTCGTCCACCCTCAAAGTCGACAGCGCATCAGTGATCGCAGATGTTTTAACGTTGTTATAAGCGTCTTCTATATCCAGGAAAACCACCATTGAGTATTCCTTGTGATGAAGGGAGTTTTCAATGGAACGTACTAGTGTATGAAGAGCTGTTTCTACAGATTTTCCCTTGCAGTACGCGTGTTGATCGACGGACAGAAGTCTTTTGTCAATACTAGTACGAAGGTGGATTTCGATCAGTCTTTCTAATGTTTTTTTTTTTAAAAGGAATGACGAAAGGCTAATGGGTCTGAGGTCTTTTGTACTGACGTTGGAACATTTACCTGCTTTTGGAATGAAGACCACTTTCATTTCTCTCCATATGACTAGAATATAGACCAGATCAAGACAACTTTTGAAAATTGTCTCAAGAAAAGGAAGAAAGGATAATGTCCAAAAAAATTATGCCTTCTGGTCCTGCAGATTTATACAGTTTGAAGCTATGTAGTGCCCAAAGCAATTTGTCCTTATCAATTATATTACGAGAGATGGTATTATACCTAATTAATCTATTTAGATCAGTGTTGTAGGTAGTATATGAGAGCTATCTGGGAAATGGGTATCTAGAAGCAGATTAAGCGATTCTTTGCTAGAAGTAGTCCACGAGCCATCAGCTTTTTTCTGACAGCTAGGCATTATTGAATTAGTTGAGAGGATTTTCCTGAGCCTTGATGCTTCAAAAGCCTCTTCCATTCTGCCGCAGAAGAGTCTCCAGGGTGCGCGCTTGGCTTTCCTCAATTCTTTTTTTATACACTTTAAGGGATTCTTTGTAGGCATCCCAGTTGGTCTCTGTTCCTGTGAACTTATCGAAGTTGAAAAGCTTTCTACAGCTTTTTCTAAATTGGCCCAGCTCAGAGTTCCACCAGTGTGGTCTCTTCTTACCCCTAGGTAGAATAATAGGACAGAAATATGGACATTGCTCCATTTAAGGCCAAGGTGAGTTCCTTGACCTTATTGTGAAGTTAAAAAAAGTTAGTGGGAGGATAACTAGTCCAATCGTTAAGATGACGTTTAAACGTATCTCTATACTTGAGCCAATCGGTTTTGCGATAATTTTTGAATACTGATTGGCAAGGGGGTTCATCTTCCAGACTAAACTGAATGTAACGGTGATCTGAGAAAGAGTGCTCAGCCGAAAACTTCCAGTTTAGAATTTTGTGGTGAATTGAGTCGGAGACAAGAGTGATGTCTAGTTGCTTCATTACGTCGTGTCGTTCATTACGGCAGTCGTGTGCCAGATATGCCGATGCCATCAAATATGCACCCATGGCAGTCTCCAGCTTCACCGCGGTGGTATCACGATCTCTAAAATTGGGGAGTAAGAATACATTGAGACTATTTTTCACTAATATACAGGATCTTGGTTTACCTTTGTCTGCCACATTTAGTGCATAGTAATTAGGAGTCCTGAGTCCACAAACTCGATTGTTAACAACCCAAGGCTCTTGTATCAGGACTATAGCTTCTCCGTCTTTACAAATACTAGTCTTGTCCAGCTCATCCCCCTCCGAAGGCGAGTTTAGAAGCTCGTCTTCATTGGTAGATTCCCTGAATAGAAGGTCCTCCCACTCCAAGTCCGACAGAGTGTCAGCCATGGAGACGGAAGACTGCAACGAATTGGCCGAAGCTTGGAGAACATTATCAACTGTCATGGGGACGGAAGACTGTGACAGGGTAGCCGAAGCTTGGTGAACAACGTCACCCATCGTAGGGAAGGTGATGGATGTTACCGGTTCAGGAACTTGAAACTCCGAGTCCGAGGGATGAGTAGGTGGTTTTCCAGCTTCTAACTCATCCTTCTTATAGACCCGAAGTGTGATGTGGTTCCATCCAAACTGAATCGCACCTTTGGTCCTTGCCAGGGGATCAAGAGATTCCTGGTTGATCACAAATATATATTTCATCGGTCGGAGTAGGTGATTCGTTTTTAAAATTCAAAATTTTTATTTTATTAATTTAAATCTCAAAAATGAAAACCGAAAAAAAAATTTAATCAAAAACCTGAATTGGAAGTTTGCTCGAGAGGACTTGGCCAACATACAAAAATCCACAAAGCATAATTTTGACAGGCTTTTCGGCTCGATAGTTGCACGTGCCTGTTTCGTTTGTAAGGCCTGGTACTACAGACGAATCCGGCACGTTTCACTGTTGAGTTTTTGGACTTCAAGAAAGACGTCAAGATGCAGAAGAACAGTCTAGAGAGCATCCATGAAATTTGAAGTCTGAAAATTTTGTAATTATTTGTAATATTTTCTTGGTCAGGGTTTTTTGTAGTTTTCCCTGACCATGATCCATTGATTAAAGCATTGGACTCGCGTCGTTCTTAGTTTTGTAATCTTTTTCCGTTTTGCTTTTTCAATGAATCAGAGAGAATTCTAAGAAAATAAATTGAAACCGGCTACAAACGTGAGGAATGTGATATATTGTAAATTACATTCCTTCGATTTTTGAATTTTAATAAAGGGCTTAGCCTAGCTTATTGCCGTGCGCAAGTCATTCAGGGAGTTCTCCCTTGGCAATAAGTTTATCATATATAACAAAAAAAAAGGCTGAATGACCTCTGAGATGTGAGTGTGGAGTGACTAGGGGCGGTTGCACTATGTGCCTTCGACGTAGAGTCTCCGCTGGTCTTCCTGCTGTCCTTCTTAAGAAAGTCTTGGGCTCATTTAAGCTTGGCGATTTGCTTCGGCGTCCTGCTGGTCTCCGGAATAGCTCAGAGGGCCTTCAGTGTCCGATTGGCATTACGGCGGTCCTTGTAGAGCGACCTTGTTGGAGTGCGCGAACTATTACTACAAGATGTACTCCCAAGTGAAGTAGTCGGTATGACTTTACCTCCTTTGTTGTTGCATATGGCGGAATGGCCATGAGGTGCCACAACCCTGCCACTGCTGGTAGAAGGATTCCCTTTAATATCCGCTCTGCGCTTGTCGGCAGTGTATAAACGACCACCCACCATTGCAGGGGCCCTTCCGGTAGCCAGCGATTGCACTGTGCTACCGTCCGGTAAAGAAGAAGAACCGGTAATTGAAATTTTTTTTTTGCCTTAATAACCGCTCTTCGTTTGTCGGCAGTGATAAGCCACCATCCGCCGTTGCAGGGCCACTAGCGATAGACAGTGATGAGTGATTGCACTTTTAGTTTCAGGACTCATCTTAGGGAAAAATTCGCAAGAATCTTTACCTTACTTAGCACCTACAACTCTTCAAGTTCGACGCTCAGGCAGGAGTTCTGCGTACATGGATCGCGAAAAAAAAAGATCCCGCTGGACAACCTGGCGGTCCTAGCTCTGAAATCAGAGAAGGAAAACATCAGTGTAATCCTATGGTGCGATGCTAATGCACACCACACAATCTGGAGAACCATTGGCATAAACGACAGGGGTGAGTCATTTTTCGATTACCAATTAAATACTAACCTCTTTTTACAAATTAAAACTCATCTTGTCTACTTTTGGTATAACTGGAGTTGCGGTTCAAAAAGCCTAGAAATTGACCTACACAATAGCTATAGCCGTATTTTATTTGCCGAGGAATAAGGAATTACAACAAAAATTTCACTGTCGAATTACTTCTTTGGAATTGGAAAACCTGCTGTTTTGATGGTTTTGGCTGGTTTTGACATTCGAATTCCTTATTCGGATTCCAAAAAAAATACAGCTTATGTTGCTTTGGTAAAGCTAAGCGGGTTTTACTTAATAACTCAAAGCAACAACACCGCCTTACGGTGAGCACCATAACTATAAAATGGTTTTAGTTTCCTTAAACATGAAAATTTTTTGGTTTTACATTAAAGAAACTTTGGCTTTATACTTATGCGATTGTTGTTGTAAGCCAAGCTGGGTTTTCCAAAGCAACACAGCAAATATTAAAAATTAGTTTGGTATAATTAAACTAATTTCCAAAACATAAAATAAACGTACTTACCATATCTGACTTCTGATTTGCGATAAAAACCACAGCCAAAATAAAAAAAACCTTGCCTTTTACCCATATTTCTGCAAATTCCGAAAAGTATTTTTCTTTTTTCATTGCATTTACACGACACCTCTCACAACGCATATAAACATGAAAAATAATAAATTGTGTCATATTAATTATATTAAAACTTTCTGCTTGAATTCGGACTTTGGTGAGCATATTACCAAGCATATTGGTATAACTGGAGCTGCGGTTAAAAAAGGTTTGAAATATAAACCACGCAATATTAAAAATTAGTTTGGTCTATTTAAACTTATTTCCAAAATTAAAAATAATATGACTTAACTTATCGGACATCTAATCTGCGTAAAAACGACAGCCAAAATAAAACTAGTTCACTATTACCCAAATATCTGCAATTATATTTTTTAATATAAAACAAATATTTTTATTTATTAAATTTAATTTTGGTCTATGTAAGCAACGAAATTTGTATCGACAAAATTACAAATACGTAGCTACTAAAAAAACACCAAAAAGTCGGCGCTGCTGGCGTCATTCTAATGAATGTAACAGCTTAAATTTATATAATATTGCTCTGCAGTGCTGTCGCCTCCAGCTCCTCGTTGCGGTTGTGGAAGATCAAGAAGATCAATCAGTTCACCCAGTTCACCCACCCCCAAAGTCGACAGCGCATCCGTGATCGCAGATGTTTTGACGTTGTTAAAAGCGTCTTCTATGTCCAGGAAAACCACCATTTAGTATTCCTTGTGATGAAGGGAGTTTTCAATGGCACGTACTAGTGTATGAAAGGGTTGTTTCTACAGATTTGCCCTTGCAGTACGCGTGTTGATCGACGGACAGAAGTCTTTTGTCAATACTAGTACGAAGGTGGATTTCGGTCAGTCTTTCTAATGTTTTTTAAAAGGAATGACGAAAGGCTAATGAGTCTGAGGTCTTTTGTATTGACATGGGAACATTTACCTGCTTTTGGGATGAAAACCACTTTCACTTCTCTCCATATGACTAGAATATAGACCAGATCAAGACAACTTGAAAATTATCTCAAGCAAAGGAAGAAAGGATAATGTCCGAAGTCCTTTGTAGTTCGGCTGGAATTATGCCGTCTGGTCCTGCATATTTATACAGTTTGAAGCTATGTAGTGCCCAAAGCAATTTGTCCTTATCAATTATATTAAGAGAGATGGTATTATACCTAATTGATCTATTTAGATCAGTGTTGCAGGTAGTATGAGAGCTATCTGGGAAATGCAGATTAAGCGATTCTTCGCTAGAAGTAGTCCACGAGCCTTCAGCTTTTTTCTGACAGCTAGGCATTATTGAATTAGTCGAGAGGATTTTCCTGAGCCTTGATGCTTCCAAAGCCTCTTCCATTCTGCCGCAGAAGAGTCTCCAGGATGCGCGCTTGGCTTTCCTCAATTCTTTTTTATACACTTTAAGGGATTCTCTGTAGGCATCCCAGTTGGTCTCTGTTCCTGTGAACTTGGCGAAGTTGAAAAGCTTTCTACTGCATTTTCTAAATTGGACCAGCTCAGAGTTCCACCAGTGTGGTCTCTTCTTACCTCTAGGTAGAATAAGAGGACAGGAAGCGGATATTGCCCTATTTAAGGCCAAGGTGAGTTCCTTGACCTTATTGTGAAGCTCAAAAAAGTTAGTGGGAGGATAACTAGTCCAATCGTTAAGATGACGTTTAAACGTATCTCTATACTTGAGCCAATCGGTTTTGCGATAATTTTTGAATACTGATTGGCAATTGATTGGGTTCATCGTCCAGACTAAACTGAATGTAATGAGAAAGAGTGCTCCAGTTTAGAATTTTGTGGTGAATTGAGTCGGAGACAAGAGTGATGTCTAGGACCTCTTGTCTATTTTTGGTATTGAGCGTTGGTTCATTACGGCAGTCGTGTGCCAGATATGCCGATGCCATCAAATATGCACCCTTGGCAGTCTTCAGCTTCACCGCGGTGGTATCACGATCGCAAATATTAGGGAGTAAGAATACATTGAGACTATTTTTCACTAATATACAGGATCTTGGTTTACCTTTGTCTGCCACATTTAGTGCATAGTAATTAGGAGTCCTGAGTCCACAAACTCGATTGTTAACAACCCAAGGCTCTTGTATCAGGACTATAGCTTCTCCGTCTTTACAAATACTAGTCTTGTCCAGCTCATCCCCCTCCGAAGGCGAGTTTAGAAGCTCGTCTTCATTGGTAGAATCCCTGAATATAAGGTCCTCCCACTCCAAGTCCGACAGAGTGTCAGCCATGGAGACGGAAGACTGCAACGAATTGGCCGAAGCTTGGAGAACATCATCAACTGTCATGGGGACGGAAGACTGTGACAGGGTAGCCGAAGCTTGGTGAACAACGTCACCCATCGTAGGGAAGGTGATGGATGTTACCGGTTCAGGAACTTGAAACTCCGAGTCCGAGGGATGAGTAGGTGGTTTTCCAGCTTCTAACTCATCCTTCTTATAGACCCGAAGTGTGATGTGGTTCCATCCAAACTGAATCGCACCTTTGGTCCTTGCCAGGGGATCAAGAGATTCCTGGTTGATCACAAATATATATTTCATCGGTCGTAGTAGGTGATTCGTTTTTAAAATTCAAAATTTTTATTTTATTAATTTAAATCTCAAAAATGAAAACCGAAAAAAAAATTTATTCAAAAACCTGAATTGGAAGTTTGCTCGAGAGGACTTGGCCAACATACAAAAATCCACAAAGCAGAATTTTGACAAGCCTTTCGGCTCGATAGTTGCACGTGCCTGTTTCGTTTGTAAGGCCTGGTACTACAGACGAATCCGGCACGTTTCACTGTGGAGTTTTTGGACTTCAAGAAAGACGTCAAGATGCAGAAGAACAGTCTAGAGAGCATCCATGAAATTGGAAGTCTGAAAATTTTGTAATTATTTTTAATATTTTCTTGGTCAGGGTTTTTTGTAGTTTTCCCTGACCATGATCCATTGATTAAAGCACTGGACTCGCGTCGTTCTTAGTTTTGTAATCTTTTTCCGTTTTGCTTTTTCAATGAATCAGAGAGAATTCTAAGAAAATAAATTGAAACCGGCTACAAACGTGAGGAATGTGATATATTGTAAATTACATTCCTTCGATTTTTGAATTTTAATAAAGGGCTTAGCATAGCTTATTGCCGTGCGCAAGTCATTCAGGGAGTTCTCCCTTGGCAATAAGTTTATCATATATATATAAAAAAAAAAAGGCTGAAGGACGTCTGAGATATAAGTGTGGAGTGACTAGGGGCGGTTGCACTATGTGCCTTCGACGTAGAGTCTCCGCTGGTCTTCCTGCTGTCCCTCTTAAGAAAGTCTTTGGCTCATTTAAGCTTGGCGATTTGCTTCGGCGTCCTGCTGGTCTCCGGAATAGCTCAGAGGGCCTTCAGTGTCCGATTGGCATTACGGCGGTCCTTGTAGAGTGACCTTGTTGGAGTGCGCGAACTATTACTACAAGATGTACTCCTAAGTGAAGTAGTCGGTACGACTTTACCTCCTTTGTTGTTGCATATGGCGGAATAGCCATGAGGTGCCACAACCCTGCCACTGCTGGTAGAAGGATTCCCTTTAATATCCGCTCTGCGCTTGTCGGCAGTGTTTAAACGACCACCCACCATTGCAGGGGCCCTTCCGGTAGCCAGCGATTGCACCGTGCTACCGTCCGGTAAAGAAGAAGAACCGGTAATTGAAAATTTTTCTTTGCCTTAATAACCGCTCTTCGTTTGTCGGCAGTGCATAAGCCACCATCCGCCGTTGCAGGGGCACTAGCGGTAGACAGTGATTGCACCGTGCTACCGTCCGGTATTTATGAAGAACCGGTATTAGAAGTGCTAGTTTCTTACAACTAGCAGAAGCAAAGGTATTTTTAGCGCCAGGTATCCGTGACACTCCGTTCGAGACTGGGCTATTTTTAAAAACTGGGCCCCCCGCCAGGCTGATTATCAGCACAGGTCGTATGACACCATAATCCAGCCCAAGGGGGTAGGACGGGGATGTGGATAGTAGATGAAGGAGATGGTAGGAGGAATTAGGAAAGATGGTACAACAGTACGAGCGCCTTTTAGTTTCAGGACTCATCTTAGGGAAAAATGCCTAAGAATCTTTACCTTACTTAGCACCTACAACTCTTCAAGTTCGACGCTCAGGTAGGAGTTCTGCGTACATGGATCGCGAAAAAAAAAGATCCCGCCGGACAACCTGGCGGTCCTAGCTCTGAAATCAGAGAAGGAATAAGGAATTACAACAACAATTGCACTGTCGAATTCCTTCTTTGGAATTGGAAAACCTGCTGTTTTGATGGTTTTGGCTGGCTTTGACATTCGAATTCCTTATTCGGATTCCAAAAAAAATACAGCTTATGTTGCTTTGGTAAAGCTAAGCGGGTTTTACTTAATATCTCAAAGCAACAACACCGCCTTACGGTGAGCACCATAACTTTTTTTTAGTTTCCTTAAACCTGAAAATTTTTTGGTTTTACATTAAAGAAACTTCGGCTTTATACTTATGCTATTGTTGTTGTAAGCCAAGCTGGTTTTTCCAAAGCAACACAGCAAATATTAAACATTAGTTTGGTCTAATTAAACTAATTTCCAAAACATAAAATAAACGTACTTACCATATCTGACTTCTGATTTGCGATAAAAACCACAGCCAAAATAAAAAAAACCTTGCCTTTTACCCATATTTCTGCAAATTCCGAAAAGTATTTTTCTTTTTTCATTGCATTTACACGACAACTCTCACAACGCATATAAACATGAAAAATAATAAATTGTGTCATATTAATTATATTAAAACTTTCTGCTTGAATTCGGACTTTGGTGAGCATATTACCAAGCAATTAAAGAATTGTCAGTTCTTGGTATAACTGGAGCTGCGGTTAAAAAAGCTTTGAAATATAAACCACGCAATATTAAAAATTAGTTTGGTCTATTTAAACTTATTTCCAAAATTAAAAATAATATGACTTAACTTATCGGACATCTAATCTGCGATAAATACGACAGCCAAAATAAAACTAGTTCACTATTACCCAAATATCTGCAATTATATTTTTTAATATAAAACAAATATTTTTATTAATTAAATTTAATTTTGGTCTATGTAAGCAACGAAATTTGTATCGACAAAATTACAAATACGTAGCTACTAAAAAAACACCAAAAAGTCGGCGCTGCTGGCGTCATTCTAATAAATGTAACAGCTTAAATTTATATAATATTGCTCTGCAGTGCTGTCGCCTCCAGGTCCTCGTTGCGGTTGTGGAATCAGAACGGGTGAATAAATGACCTAGGTGCGAGCGGGTCACGCTAAATGGCAGCAATGGACTGGATCACGGTGTTATGCGAACCGAACCGAAGATGGACCAGGCTGGAGGCCCATTTAAATAGCCAAGTCGTGATCGGAGCCCTCTGGATACCTGGCGATCTCTAGTTGTCTCCGGCGACTGATTACGTCAAAATCCCTGAAAAGGACTGCGTGCCGAAAAGGCAGATGTCTCTGGATGAGGTGGACGCAGCCGGAAGTAAAAAAGCCAAAATGCATGAGTCGGGAGCTAAAAGGCACACAAATCGAAGCTGTTCAGTGATGTCTTGAAAGAACATGGGATGGTGCTTGCTTTCATTGACAGAAATCATGAAATGAAGAAGGGAATATCACTTCGAATAGATGGAAGTGGAGTGTTTAATGCACTAAACCATTTGTTTCTGAAAATCCTTAGGGAAAACCCAGGACCCCACCCCTCCTGGAGAGATACAGATGTTCAGACCAGAGATCAGCATTTCTCTATAAGAGATTGGTGAGTTGTGGCCGGGCGCTAAGCTTGAAGCAGTCAGTAGGGAGGAAAATAAAACACGCGCTTGGGTTCCAACTGAACCAAAATAATGCTAAGGGCGACTCTAGATTAACAACCATGTTAATCAACAAGGAGTCCCTAGCACCACTTGCTGTAACCAATGGGGTTATAGACTCCGGTTTCGGGTCATTAGCCCTCAAAGCTTTCAAGAAGGATGAAGCCGATAAAGCTACTGGGGCCGAAAAACCAAAGGTAGTCCAGATGGTTTCTGGTCTGGCTGGTTTCTGCGTACGTGGATCGCGAAAAGAAGATCCCGTCAGACAACCTGGTGGAACTAGCTCCAGGATCGACCGAACGGAGGAACAAGTTACAACTCAACACTTAGTATGTAACTCATACGATTGGCATAGCTGACATTGTTAGCTCTAAGCGAATCAAGTGGGCAATTAGCGGGGTCAAGCCTTATAAGGCAGCCGGTCCAGACAAAATCATACCAGCAGAATTACAGAATAACTCTGAGATTATCCTTCCATGGTTAGAGGAGATTCTCAAAGAGTGTCTGAAATTAATACACATTCCTGTGAAATGGACGGAAGTTAAAATAGTTTTCATTCCAAAAGCAGGAAAAAGCTCACATGGTTATCCAAACTATATCTCTATCTTCCTTTCTTTTGAAAACTTTGGAAAGGTTATTAGATGTTTACATAAGAAACCAGGTAGGACCCAGCAAATGGGCGTCGGTTAAGACGGTGCTTTACACGCTGGTACGTAAGATTGAAAAATCACTACACTCGAAAGAATACTCACTCGCAGCGTTCCTCGACATAGAAGGTGCCTTCAACAATGTAAAGACGGAGGCTATAATGAATAGCCTTCTGGGAATAGACTATGCAGTATGCAAGCTAATCAATCATATGTTCTTAAGCCCCTTTACGCTTTTGGTCGTTATTACGACAAAATTGACGACATTCCAAAGTCGAAATGCATATACAATTGAACCCCTGATCTGGAATAAAACCGACAGCCAAAATAAAACATGTAGTGAACGTGAAACAAATTTCTGCAAATTCACAATAATTATATCGTTTTTACATTGCATTAACACGACACTCTCAGATTGCATATCAACATCCAAAACAAATAATTGAAACAACTCAGATTATGTCAAAACTCTCTGTTTTAATTAAGCCTTTTTTGGCCATATTAACAAACAATATAAGAATTAATCACATAAACTCCCAATAAACCACTAAAAACACAAATTTAAACATATATATAAACGAATTTCAGAAAAACATTTCAATATATAATGCAAATTAAAGTTTGTCACCTTTTGATATAATTCAAAAAACCTAGAAATATAGCACACACATTAAAAAAAACTTTGTTTGATCTAAACTAATTTCAAAAATCCAAAATAAATTGAATTACAATATCTACACTTGATCTGCGATAAAAATGACAGCCTAAAATAGCCCGTTTTTGCCATATTATGAAACAATAAAAGAATTGATCACTTATACTCCTAATAAACTACCAAGTAAAAAAAACATTTCGCTATCTAAATATAAGCTACACAATATTGAAAATTGTTTTGGTATAATTAAACTAATTTCAAAATAAAAATAAATTTACTTACCATATCTGACATCTGATTTGCGTTAAAAACGACAGCTAAAATTTAACATGTTCACTTTTATACAAATTTCTGCAAATTCACAAAATTTTTCTCGTTTTTATATTGCATTTACACGGCACCTCTCACATCACATATCAAGATGTAGAACAATCAATTGAGACTATTCATATTAATTATGTCAAAACTTTCTGATTTAATTGGCCCTTTTTTGGCCATATTACAAAACTATGAATGAATTGATAACATAAACTCCCAATAAACCACCAAGTACTCGAATTTATATACATACAAAATAAATACAAATAAAAAATCTAATGCAATTTAAAACTCACCTTATCACATTTTGGTATACCTGGAGCTGCGCTCTAGCCAACATCCGGTGAAAGGCCTAGATGGTGCCGTACTCGTTTCAGATGAGGATCAGCTCAAGCGATGGAAGGAGCATTTCTCTACGGTCCTTAACCGTGTATTTGGTAACGATATGCACCTAAATCAAACGGAGCTGCCGGAAGTAACAATTTCCCGAATTCGCACCTCAACTCCCAGTAAAGACGAGATCGCTACCGCGATTAACGCACTAAAGAACAACAAGTCGGTAGGACTAGATGGTATACCCGCAGAGCTTCTGCGTGCAGCTCCAACGACATCAGCAGAGCTTTTATTTCCTCTTGTAGAGAGAGCTTGGGAGGTAGAAAGATTCCCCGACGAGTGGAAGAAGGGAATGATTGTCAAGCTTCCTGAAAAAGGTAGTCTTATGGAGTGCGAAAACTGGAGAGGCATTTGCGTTCTCCCTGCAGTTGCAAAAGTAATAGCCAAAGTAGTACTTGAGCGTATTAAAGAACATCTGGAAGATACACTCGATGCCGAACAAGCAGGTTTCCGCACTGGATCCTCCTGTGTAGACCACATAAACACCCTGCGGATCATTATTGAACAGTGCGTTGAATTCCGGTCACCACTGCACCTACTGTTCATCGATTTTGAGAAGGCGTTTGACAGTGTCAACAGACAGTTTATCTGGCTTGCCTTGCGCAGGAGAGGTATACCCGATAAACTAATAGCTATTATTAAAGCAACCTATGATGGCTTTAAATGTCATGTGCTACATAGACGAAAGCTGTCGGAGGAATTCGAGATCCTAAGTGGGGTACGACAAGGCTGCATTCTATCGCCGATACTTTTTTTGTTGGTGATTAGCGATGTACTTCGCGCAGCTTTATCTACTGGAAACGAAGGAATTCGTTGGACTCTTACATCTCAACTCAAACATCTGGATTACGCTGACGACGTTTGTTTACTCTCACACAGAATTATGGAGCTGCACCAAATGACAACAAATGTGGAGAGGGAGGCAAATGTTGCGGGTTTAAAGATTAATACTGACAAAACCAAAATCTTCAACCTCGGCACTAACTCACTTACTCATGTTAACATTGCTGGACAGCCGGTAGAGAGAGTAGAGAGTTTCCAATATCTTGGGAGTATTGTATCGACCGAAGTTGGAACCGAACAGAACATTGTCAACCGAATCGGCAAAGCAAAATCGGTGTTTTAAACACCAAGCTGCGAGTGTTCCGCTCAAATGTTGAATCTGTGCTGTTGTATGGGTGCAGCACTTGGAAGGTGACCGCTACTATCGCAAAAAGATTACAAACATTCGGAAATAGGTGCCTACGGAACATCTTAAGGGTTTTCTGGCCTAAGTATCTCTAACGAACATCTTTACCAGAGAACGGGTCAGGAACCAATAGGCACAACCATCTAACGACGGAAGTGGCAGTGGATTGGTCATACACTCCGAAAAGGCGACAGTTCCATAGCAAACTACGCAATGCAATGGAACCCGTTATCTCAGGATGGTAGAAGAACGGGTCGTCCGAGATATACATGGCGCAGAACAGTTGAAGAGGAGGCACGGAAATTGGGGAAGAGTTGGAGAGAGCTGAAGCTTATTGCCAGGAACCGCACGCGATGGCGCGTAGGCGTAGTAGAGGCCCTAGGACCCTGTTTACTACCTGCGGTACCACCAATTAAGGCATTCCTTCACAGGGCAGGTTTATTTTATCCTTAGACTAAAAAATCCCTTTCTTTATTGCAGCCTGTTCATCTCAGCGAAGTTGCAACATCACGCACACTGTAACCTCGTTAATCACGTTCCAGGCTCTTCGGTGCTCACCATTGCTTGAAAAGGCCAGCCGGAGTGACTTGTTCTCCAAGTAGCTGTTCCAGCAAGCGCCTCCTGTCATTAAACCTCGAGCACTCTTGCAGTACGTGTTCCGCGCTCTCTACACTGCTCTTGCAGTGAAGACAAAATGGCTCGTACGCGTGCTTGTATTTGTGGAGATACACACGAAAACATCCATGCCCCGACAAGAACTGTGTCAGGTGATAGTTTACCTCTCCATGATTTCTTGCTACATGTTTGGGATCAGCGTATGCATCCATCGGCCTTTTGTAGATGCGTCCCATCGACGCTGTCACTCTATTTCTCTACGTTTTTGAATGTCTTCTCTTGTACACTGACCTCCACTGATTTGTTGGCGCTTGAGGTCTCTTACTGCCGCTGCTTCTATTGAACTGATGTCAACTGGCATCCTACCTGCTATGACTCCTGCTGCATTGGTGGAGACCATCCGGAATGCACAGCATATTTTGAACGACGGCAGTCTGCACGCTGCTGTAACTTCTTTCATGTAGCTGGCGTAAGAAGTCGCCGCATACATTAGTATCGATGTATTGCCCCTTGCCAGCAGTTTTTTTTATCGGCTGCTTAGGCCCACCAGTATTGGACAATATCTTCGCAAGAGCTATCCCTGCACGCGATTCCTTTTCACTTTCATATCTCAGATGCTCCTTGAAATTGAGCCCTTGATCGAGTAGGACTCAGAGGTATTTTATATGTGGGCTCGATGTGATGCTTGGTCCCCCACTCGGATTGTCACTCTTTCCACCTTTTTCCTGCTACAACAGCTTCACTTTTGTGATCCGCTAGCACTAACCCGGCTTCATGAAGCCAATCTCTGACATCCCGGATCATTTCATCACATTTTTGCGTTACCTCAACGAGTGTTTTAGCAACAACCACTATAGCTATGTCATCCGCGTATCCGACAATTTCTACCCCACCAGGTCGTCTAATTGTTAGAATGCCGTCGTACATGACATTCCATAAGAGCGGTTCAAATACAGAGCCTTGTGGTACTCCTCAAGGTTCTGTCACTGAAGTAGCTCGCAGTGATTCGCAAAAGATTGTCTGGTACCTAGAGTTTGGTTAAGGAAAGCAGCGTTTTGTCCCAATTTGCGGAGTTGAATGCATTTTTGACATCGAGTGGCACCCCTGCGCAGTATTTTTTATCCCCGCTTTTCCATCTCGTTCCTGCAATTGCATCGTAGGTACTCCTTTTATTCCTAAAGCCATATTGGAATCTTGATAGGCCGCGGGATCCTTCTGTATATCTTTCCAAGCGGGCGCATATTATTCTTTCTAGCACCTTTCCCGCTGAGTCCAGCATACACAAAGTTTGGTACGTCGACGGTTCCTCTGGTGGCTTGTCACCTTTTGGAATGAGCACTAATCGCTGACGCTTCCATCTTTGCGGAAATATTCCATCGTTAATGACGTTGTGTGCACCGTACTAAATATATCAGGCGTCCTTATCAGAGCAGTTTTCATAACCACGTTAGGAATACCATCCAGACCTCGGGCCTTGTGTGGCTTTTGCTTTTTGCAATGGTCTTTCGCAGCTGCTTTCGTTTCGCATTATATCGGGATTTGAGTTGTTCATTCTGTTCGTCTCTATCCTTTCTTCGCTGCTGTCTCCTACGTATCCTATGACTTTCTGTGCACAGTAAAGCAATTTAATCGTTCCACCAGTAGACTTGCATCATCCAGTCTTCTTTTCCTTTGCGGGGCATAGACGCGTCACATACTCTGACATGACCAATCCATTGATTTCGAGATTGCTCGGCTTGCAAACGTCAGGTCGACAATTGATCCTGCTCTTCCGTTGTTAAAAGTGTATCTAGTTCCTCTATTAAGAAGTATGAGGTCCGTGACAGCAAAAGCTTCCAGTAGTACTGCGCCTCTTCTGTGCATTCATGGGCTGCCCCACTCAACCGGCCATGCACTAAAATCACCTCCAATGAAAGTAGGGGAAAGTCTACTTTTTGGAATCAACCGATGTAGCATTTCTTTAAATTCAGTTATGCTAGCGCTCGGTGGTGCATAGCAGCTAAAAAAGTATACTCCTTTTATTCTGGCGTAGGCAAAATCCTCTTGTTGGAGTGTTGGTTTACGCTCGAAAGGAAGACTACCACTTATCCAAATATCTGCTTTTTTGCTTATGTCATCCACCCATTACCCTTTTGATGTTGGTGTTTTGTATTGCTTGCTAAACAGTACCACATCTATGTCATACTCTATTGCTGTTTGCGCTATCAGATCTTGCGCAGCCTCAAAGTGGTTAAGATTAATTTGTATACACCTTAACTTTTCGTTTTGTAATTTCTTGCATCGCACTTCTCTACGCTGGGCGTCTGAACGATTTCATTCGACGTAGTAACTTCATCCAAATCACGGCATTCTACTGTCACTTGGTGGCAGAGCTCTCTCACGTCGGCTGAGCCCAGGAGAATACGCGCCATGTCTTCTTTGTGCTTTATGGTTTTGTTATTTGAACTTTCTTTTAGTTCAAGTAGCATTTCGCTTTATTCTCTCAGGTCGGCATATATACATATATATACCAAGTACACCAAGTACACGAATTTATACACATACAAACAACTGGCAGAAAAACATTTCGCTATCTAATGCTGCGCGTTCAAAAGGCTTAGAAATATAACCCACACACTATTAAAAATAAGTTTGGTCTAATTAAACTTATTTCCAAAAACGAAAAATAAATTTACTTATCATATCTGACATCTGATCTGCGTTAAAAAAGACAGCAAAAATTAAACACGTTCACTATTACCCTCATTTCTGCAAATTCACAAAAGTTTTCTCGTTTTTACATTGCATTTATACGACAATTTTCACATCGCATATGCAAAACAATGAATTGTGCCATTTCATATTAATTAATTCAAAATTTTCTGATATATTTCTGCCATATTACCAAATAATTAAAGAATTGTTAACATAAACTCCCATTAAATCACCAAAAACACAAATTTATAAACATATACACGAATTGCAGAAAAATATTTCGCTATCCAATTAAAATTAAAACTCAACTTGTCACCTTTTGGTATAACTAGAGCTGCGGTTCAAAAAGTCTACAAATATAACCCACACAATTGCTATATTGCTTTCAACAAAAAAATAAAAATTACAACAACAAACACATTGGATAGACCAGAAAAAGTGTACCCCGCTGTTCAGAACAGAGGTGTGAGTAACACTACGTGCGTGTGGTGTAGCCAACTGAATAAAGCGTATATCATCACAGCAATATCAGAAGAGTTACACCCAAATACAGCAGTGTAAGTATATTACAGGCGCCTGGAGTAGCCCACTGAATAAAGCGTAAACAATATTAGCGGAGTTACATCGAATTACAATAGTGTAAGTAAATTACTTATGCTTAGCCCGCTAAAGAAAGTGTAAATCATCACAGCAATATTAGTCGAGTTATACGAAAATAATAAAAAAAGAAGGGTTTTTTTCTGGTTGTTCGCAAGCAACGCTGGTGAGCCAAAGCTTGCCTTGGTAGAAGCTTTTTCCTGATTATTTCGGATTCTTCTTGCCCGTTTTATATGTCCTTGTGCATTGCTCCACTGGGAATTTTAATAGTGTTATTATCGTACTGTAGTGTATACCGATCATGTAGTGTATACCTACCGCAGTGCACACCAACTATGATGCATTGCACCAACAAAAAAATATAAAAAAACAAAATAACAAAAGTAAACAAAACAAAAACTAGAGCGCACTAGTCGGTGACGCATAAATCTAACATTTTATGTGTGACTCATAAATTACACTTTTTATGACACACTAAAATATTACACAATGCACTCGAACACTTGAAGAGGGTCAAATGCATTGATAGATTAAGTAGAACACTAGAAATTCGTACAGAATATTGTAAGTTTTACTTCCTAGTACATAAGCAATTCATTGTCAAAAATTTGTATAAAAGGAAAGAATTTATGAATAAAGAATCAGTTACTGTTCAAACTCTAAACTCTATCTCTACTCATTCGAAATTTCTGCCTGTTGCTTTATGCAATACTCGCAGAAAGGGAAGGTTGCAAAATCCTGCAGAGCCCTAACCAATCTTTGTTGCATAGATCCACTGCCAGCAAACTAGTTGACACATATCCACGATTTCTCACTGACCATTATAACAAGAGACACTACGGCCCGATTTTATGAACGCGGGTAAATGATTAACCCTCGGATTAATCGTCGTTTGCATTTTATGAACGACGATAAATGAGAGAATTAATCCGAAGATGTTTTTCTACTCTCTGTTTTATCTGCTGAATTTTGTGGGCAAATCAGAGGGTAAGAAAGGTGTTGTTGTTATTATAAATTTTGACGTTTTAAAATTTAAACATTATATTTATTAGTGAGAATTTAGAATTGAGAAGAGATCAATTGATCATAATTTAATAAAATAATTTAATTATATTATTATTTGAAAATGGAATAAAAAAAAGAAAGAAAAAAATTAGTAAGTACAAAATAGTTAAAAAATATAAAAATATAGTGATATCGAAATTTTTAATTTAATCATACACACAACATAAAATGTTAGTATAAACTATATAATATAAGTGTAAACATCAAAAAACTGTTACCACTCGTACAAAAAACTGCGGTATAACTGCAATAAAACCTGTAATAATTTACGAATTTTTATAATCTATCGTCGTTCATAGAATCGACAAAAAAAAATCTGAGAGTAAAGATTAATCTTTACTCTGATTTTATTATATCTATCGTCGTTCATAAAATCGGGCCTACATGGCGATCCTGCGAATGCGCATACGACAAAAAAAAACAAAATTTTAATTTTACAATTTTAAAATCTCATCCTGAAAAAACGCGCACAAATTCTGTACAAAAACACTTTCAATAGATTTCATAAACTTTAAAAAAATTTTGTTTTGAAAATTAAAACGAAGACGCACACAAAAAATTTTTTTTACAATTTCATCGTCAATTTCAACACATGGAAGACATATACAGGCCAACCGGAGGAGAGAACAGCACACCACCAACATACCAGCCCAGCAAAATAACTCAAGGACCAAAACGCTTAACATTCGGGGAATATAAAAGACGTCAACAAGAAAACAAAGACACACACAGGACATCAACCAAAAAAAAGTTGAACCGAACCGAACCGAACCGAACCGTTTTAAAATTTAAACATTATATTTATTAGTGAGAATTTAGAATTGAGAAGAGATCAATTGATCATAATTTAATAAAATAATTTAATTATATTATTATTTGAAAATGGAATAAAAAAAAGAAAGAAAAAAATTAGTAAGTACAAAATAGTTAAAAAATATAAAAATATAGTGATATCGAAATTTTTAATTTAATCATACACACAACATAAAATGTTAGTATAAACTATATAATATAAGTGTAAATATCAAAAAACTGTTACCACTCGTACAAAAAACTGCGGTATAACTGCAATAAAACCTGTAATAATTTACGAATTTTTATAATCTATCGTCGTTCATAGAATCGACAAAAAAAAATCCGAGAGTAAAGATTAATCTTTACTCTGATTTTATTATATCTATCGTCGTTCATAAAATCGGGCCTACATGGCGATCCTGCGAATGCGCATACGACAAAAAAAACAAAATTTTAATTTTACAATTTTAAAATCTCATCCTGAAAAAACGCGCACAAATTCTGTACAAAAACACTTTCAATAGATTTCATAAACTTTAAAAAAATTTTGTTTTGAAAATTAAAACGAAGACGCACACAAAAAATTTTTTTTACAATTTCATCGTCAATTTCAACACATGGAAGACATATACAGGCCAACCGGAGGAGAGAACAGCACACCACCAACATACCAGCCCAGCAAAATAACTCAAGGACCAAAACGCTTAACATTCGGGGAATATAAAAGACGTCAACAAGAAAACAAAGACACACACAGGACATCAACCAAAAAAAAGTTGAACCGAACCGAACCGAACCGAACCGAACCGTTTTAAAATTTAAACATTATATTTATTAGTGAGAATTTAGAATTGAGAAGAGATCAATTGATCATAATTTAATAAAATAATTTAATTATATTATTATTTGAAAATGGAATAAAAAAAAGAAAGAAAAAAATTAGTAAGTACAAAATAGTTAAAAAATATAAAAATATAGTGATATCGAAATTTTTAATTTAATCATACACACAACATAAAATGTTAGTATAAACTATATAATATAAGTGTAAATATCAAAAAACTGTTACCACTCGTACAAAAAACTGCGGTATAACTGCAATAAAACCTGTAATAATTTACGAATTTTTATAATCTATCGTCGTTCATAGAATCGACAAAAAAAAAATCCGAGAGTAAAGATTAATCTTTACTCTGATTTTATTATATCTATCGTCGTTCATAAAATCGGGCCTACATGGCGATCCTGCGAATGCGTATACGACAAAAAAAAACAAAATTTTAATTTTACAATTTTAAAATCTCATCCTGAAAAAACGCGCACAAATTCTGTACAAAAACACTTTCAATAGATTTCATAAACTTTAAAAAAATTTTGTTTTGAAAATTAAAACGAAGACGCACACAAAAAAATTTTTTTACAATTTCATCGTCAATTTCAACACATGGAAGACATATACAGGCCAACCGGAGGAGAGAACAGCACACCACCAACATACCAGCCCAGCAAAATAACTCAAGGACCAAAACGCTTAACATTCGGGGAATATAAAAGACGTCAACAAGAAAACAAAGACACACACAGGCATCAACCAAAAAAAAGTTGAACCGAAAAGGCAGAAAAGAGGAAGACAACTACGACAGAACATACGAAGACTTACACATTTACAAAAACTGGAAATAGACACAAACAACATAATACCCTGGGACAGAGCAGCGGAAAACTGGAACGAAAAATACACACTTAAAAAGGACCTCAAGCCAAAAAGAAAACAGAAACACCATGTGCCATTGGTTCTCGAAGGAGACAAAAATAGAAACAGAGAAGATCTACAACAACAACAACAGCAACATCATTGAAAAACCCACAAACAACATAAGCATAGAAATAATTGTAGTAGCAACAGTAATAATAACAATAGTACTAACCATCTACTTTCTAAGAAAATTAAATAATAACCTTAGATCTTACATCCATAAACAAATACACAAAAATCAAAATGTCTAATAAACAAACATTATTTACCATTATTTTCCTATTTTTTTTTATGAAATTCTTTTTAGGTAATGGACAGAGCTAGCGAAATAATATGTCAAATAAATAAAATTTTAATAAACGCAAAAAAATGCCCGAATAGAAGATATAAAAAAAACAACACATAAAAATTAAAATTGTTTATCTAAATTCTCTATTCGCAGAAATTGAGCCCCTCGATCCTGGGTTATTTTTTATTTTTTTATTGTAGGAGAAAATCATCGAAAGAGACATTTAACATCAGATGTCAAATTTGAAAATGCTCAGATCATTTTATTCTGAGCACTTAGAGCACGCTCATACTCTGAGCAAATAAGAAACACGAGCATTTTTCTTGAGAACTCTTTGACTGCTCTGAACTAATTTATGAAAACGCCAAATGACAGAATATTGTGAAAACTTGTTGTTCTATTTGTAAGTTGATATCGACAGCAAAAAACGACATCAATAAAAATACAATTCAGTAAATAAGTAAGTAAGTTGAATTAAGCATAAAGCATTTATGTCTCGCATCATTTGCTGGGTTAATTTGTGCGTGAGCTAAGATTTCTCTCTCTCTCCACCAACAAAACCAAGCAGCGCAGCCGACAGCGCAGCACACACCGCACACAGTCATTAAAGTACGACGGTATCTGATGCCACTATTGATATTTAAAAAATGTATAAGGGACTTGCGGCCGAACCCGGGGCCCGATCACTACCAAATTTTAGAAAAAGTATTGTTTATTGGGTATACACATGTGTGTAAAATTTGAAAAAAATCGGGTAATTTTTATTTTAAATTTGTATGGGAGCCCCACGAAACCGGGACCCGATCACTTCCTTATTTTAAAAGAAAGTATTGTCATCGGAAATACACATGTGGCTTTAGGAAGTGCGTTAAAAATTGATAATTAAAAAAAAATTTTTTATGGGAGCCCCCCGACCCCGGAGCACGATCGCTTCAAAAATTTTACAAAAAGTTTTGTCCATCGGATATACACATTTGTATAAAATTTTAAAAAAAATCGGGAAAAATTTTGTAAAATATTTGTATGGGAGCCCCCCGACCACGAGGTCCAAGCGGCCTCAAATTTAAATAGAATAGAATAGAAATATATAGTATTGTCACCGGAAATATACATGTGTGCAAAATTTCAATAAAATTGGGCTTTGAGAAGTGGGTTAAAAATTGATCAGAAAATCTGACCAGCCAGCCACACACCCAGCCAGCCACCCAGCCAGCCAGCCACGTGCATGCGAAGTTAATATAGAGAATTTAAAAAAAAAGGAACTGTAATTTAAACCGAATTTCAACATAATGCAAAAAACTAGAGAATTTAAAAAAACGGAACTGTAATTTAAACCGAATTTCAACATAATGCAAAAAACTAGAGTTCAACTGAGTTCTTCAAACTCAATTGAAAAAATGGAAATATAGTTCGAACCGAATTGCAATGCAAACAATTAACTTTAAGGTATTGTTAAAGCATTAACAAGAATGTAAAATTAGTCTTAAGATTCAATTAGTAAAATAAAGTCGATTCCTGGTAAACGTAGAAAATGTTGTTTTTTTTTCAAACGGAATACAGACCACAATAATTCACGCTCATCTCAGGCTCACATGCACGCATCGCTCAGGAGTCACGCCCACTCATCGCTCAGGAGCGATGCGCAACAACAAAAGCCACAAGGTAAAAGATGCAACAACAATGATCACAGCAGCAAAAATTGTTCACCAACAACCACCGATGCAGCAAATGAAATGCCAGTTAATCTGGAGAACAACAGAGTGCACTAGAAGTATTATACAACAACGAGCACTGCATCAGAACTCAACGTATCAACCGAACAATAATAGTAACAGGCACAGCAGCAACGAAGTCGACAGCAGAAGCGAATTCAACAGCAGCAGCAGAGTCAGCATAAGTATTGGCAACAGATGTAGTACCAGTAGCGGACGCAGCAAGATTAACGGGGAGTACAATTATAGATGCCCCGTTATTAGAACTAGATAGTGAAGCGCAAGTGTCTTTCCGCCGAAGTAACAAGGGAGTGTGAAGAACAAAATTCTTGTGGCCGAATTTTGTTCACACAAAACATGCCATATAGTTTTTTCTCCAAATCCGGGTGCAACCTGTACCCACGCAGTGCAACCACCAAACGTAATGAAAATAAAACAGCCAAAACAACATCACGCCACCGGATTGACCAATCACAGCGCAGCAAGCTATTTAGAATTTTTGCTACGCAAAAAGGTATAAAAGAGCCAGCATGCAGTCAGTCTCTTAGTCTCCTTTTTGTGCTGTTCGGATCACGCGGTGGTAAGTCATTATTTATAAAACTATTTCACTGACATTCGCTGCCGACGTCACTCGTACGACGCAACATCGCTGTGTGGGTTCCCTACAGGTTGTTACGTTGGTACATCCAGCATATCGCTGCCGACTTCTATCTCTGCTTCCGTCATTCGTACGACGTAACTTCGCTGTGTGGGTTCCCTTCAGGTTGTTACGTTGGTGCATCCAGGATATCGCTACCGACGTCTTTCTCTGCTTCCGTCTTTCGTACGACGTAACTTCGCTGTGTGGATTCCCTACAGGCTGTTATGCTGGTACATCCTGCATTTATCTGCCGACGTTTTCCCCTGCTTCCGTCATTCGTACGACGTAACTTCGCTGTGTGTATTCCCTACGGGTTGTTACGACGGTACATCCAGCATATCGCTGCCGACGTTTTTCTCTGCTTCCGTCATTCGTACGACGTAACTTCTCTGTGTGGATTCCCTACGGGTTGTTACGCCGGTACATCCAGTTTTTCTCTGCTTCCGTCATTCGTACGACGTAACTTCGCTGTGTGGATTCCCTACGGGTTGTTACGCCGGCACATCCAGCATATCGCTGCCAACGTTTTCCTCTGCTTTCGTCATTCTTACGACGTAACTTCGCTGTGTGGATTCCTTACGGGTTGTTACGCCGGTACATCCAGGATATCGCTGCCGACGTCTTTCTGTGCTTCCGTCATTCGTACGACGTAACTTCGCTGTGTGGATTCCCTACGGGTTGTTACGCCGGCAAATCCAGCATATCACTGCCGACGTTTTTCTCTGCTTCCGTCATTTGTACGACGTAACTTCGCTGTGTGGACTCCATACGAGTTGTTACGCCGGTACATCTAACATCCAGGTACATCGCTGCTGACGACATTCGCTGCATTCGCATTTTTCTTGAGAACTCTTTGACTGCTTTGAACTAATTTATAAAAACGCCAAATGACAGAATATTGTGAAAACTTGTGGTTCTATCTGTAAGTTGATATCGACAACAAAAAACGACATCAATAAAAATACAATTCAGTAAATAAGTAAGTAAGTTGAATTAAGCATAAAACATTTATGTCTCGTTCCATTTGCTGGGTTCATTTGTGCGTGAGCTAAGATTTCTCTCTCTCCACTACAAAAACCAAGCAGCGCAGCCGACTGCGCAGCCGACTGCGCAGCAAACACCGCACACAGTCATTTAAGTACGACGGTATCTGATGCCACATATGATATTTACAAAAATGTATAAGGGCCTTACGGCCGAACCCGGGGCCCAATCACTACCAAATTTTAGAAAAAGTATTGTTTATTGGGTATACACATGTGTGAAAAAAAAAAATTTATGGGAGCCCCCCGACCCCGGAGCACGATCGCTTCAAAAATTTTACAAAAAGTTTTGTCCATCGGAGATACACATTTGTATAAAATTTTAAAAAAAATCGGGAAAAATTTTGTAAAATATTTGTATGGGAGCCCCCCGACCACGAGGCCCGATCGCTTCAAAAATGTCTCCTACAAAAAGTGTTTTCCATTGGAGATACACATTTGTATAAAATTTTAAGAAAATCGGGTAAATTTTTGAAAATATTTGTATGGGAGCCCCCTGACCCCGAGGTCCGATCTACAACAACAACAACAGCAACATCATTGAAAAACCCACAAACAACATAAGCATAGAAATAATTGTAGTAGCAACAGTAATAATAACAATAGTACTAACCATCTACTTTCTAAGAAAATTAAATAATAACCTTAGATCTTACATCCATAAACAAATACACAAAAATCAAAATGTCTAATAAACAAACATTATTTACCATTATTTTCCTATTTTTTTTTATGAAATTCTTTTTAGGTAATGGACAGAGCTAGCGAAATAATATGTCAAATAAATAAAATTTTAATAAACGCAAAAAAATGCCCGAATAGAAGATATAAAAAAAACAACACATAAAAATTAAAATTGTTTATCTAAATTCTCTATTCGCAGAAATTGAGCCCCTCGATCCTGGGTTATTTTTTATTTTTTTATTGTAGGAGAAAATCATCGAAAGAGACATTTAACATCAGATGTCAAATTTGAAAATGCTCAGATCATTTTATTCTGAGCACTTAGAGCACGCTCATACTCTGAGCAAATAAGAAACACGAGCATTTTTCTTGAGAACTCTTTGACTGCTCTGAACTAATTTATGAAAACGCCAAATGACAGAATATTGTGAAAACTTGTTGTTCTATTTGTAAGTTGATATCGACAGCAAAAAACGACATCAATAAAAATACAATTCAGTAAATAAGTAAGTAAGTTGAATTAAGCATAAAGCATTTATGTCTCGCATCATTTGCTGGGTTAATTTGTGCGTGAGCTAAGATTTCTCTCTCTCTCCACCAACAAAACCAAGCAGCGCAGCCGACAGCGCAGCACACACCGCACACAGTCATTAAAGTACGACGGTATCTGATGCCACTATTGATATTTAAAAAATGTATAAGGGACTTGCGGCCGAACCCGGGGCCCGATCACTACCAAATTTTAGAAAAAGTATTGTTTATTGGGTATACACATGTGTGTAAAATTTGAAAAAAATCGGGTAATTTTTATTTTAAATTTGTATGGGAGCCCCACGAAACCGGGACCCGATCACTTCCTTATTTTAAAAGAAAGTATTGTCATCGGAAATACACATGTGGCTTTAGGAAGTGCGTTAAAAATTGATAATTAAAAAAAAATTTTTTATGGGAGCCCCCCGACCCCGGAGCACGATCGCTTCAAAAATTTTACAAAAAGTTTTGTCCATCGGATATACACATTTGTATAAAATTTTAAAAAAAATCGGGAAAAATTTTGTAAAATATTTGTATGGGAGCCCCCCGACCACGAGGTCCAAGCGGCCTCAAATTTAAATAGAATAGAATAGAAATATATAGTATTGTCACCGGAAATATACATGTGTGCAAAATTTCAATAAAATTGGGCTTTGAGAAGTGGGTTAAAAATTGATCAGAAAATCTGACCAGCCAGCCACACACCCAGCCAGCCACCCAGCCAGCCAGCCACGTGCATGCGAAGTTAATATAGAGAATTTAAAAAAAAAGGAACTGTAATTTAAACCGAATTTCAACATAATGCAAAAAACTAGAGAATTTAAAAAAACGGAACTGTAATTTAAACCGAATTTCAACATAATGCAAAAAACTAGAGTTCAACTGAGTTCTTCAAACTCAATTGAAAAAACACAAATGTAATTTAAGCCAAATTGCAACATAAAGAAAAAAAGTAAAGTTCAACTGAGTTCTTCAAACTCAATTGAAAAAATGGAAATATAGTTCGAACCGAATTGCAATGCAAACAATTAACTTTACGGTATTGTTAAAGCATTAACAAGAATGTAAAATTAGTCTTAAGATTCAATTAGTAAAATAAAGTCGATTCCTGGTAAACGTAGAAAATGTTGTTTTTTTTTCAAACGGAATACAGACCACAATAATACACGCTCATCTCAGGCTCACATGCACGCATCGCTCAGGAGTCACGCCCACTCATCGCTCAGGAGCGATGCGCAACAACAAAAGCCACAAGGTAAAAGATGCAACAACAATGATCACAGCAGCAAAAATTGTTCACCAACAACCACCGATGCAGCAAATGAAATGCCAGTTAATCTGGAGAACAACAGAGTGCACTAGAAGTATTATACAACAACGAGCACTGCATCAGAACTCAACGTATCAACCGAACAATAATAGTAACAGGCACAGCAGCAACGAAGTCGACAGCAGAAGCGAATTCAACAGCAGCAGCAGAGTCAGCATAAGTATTGGCAACAGATGTAGTACCAGTAGCGGACGCAGCAAGATTAACGGGGAGTACAATTATAGATGCCCCGTTATTAGAACTAGATAGTGAAGCGCAAGTGTCTTTCCGCCGAAGTAACAAGGGAGTGTGAAGAACAAAATTCTTGTGGCCGAATTTTGTTCACACAAAACATGCCATATAGTTTTTTCTCCAAATCCGGGTGCAACCTGTACCCACGCAGTGCAACCACCAAACGTAATGAAAATAAAACAGCCAAAACAACATCACGCCACCGGATTGACCAATCACAGCGCAGCAAGCTATTTAGAATTTTTGCTACGCAAAAAGGTATAAAAGAGCCAGCATGCAGTCAGTCTCTTAGTCTCCTTTTTGTGCTGTTCGGATCACGCGGTGGTAAGTCATTATTTATAAAACTATTTCACTGACATTCGCTGCCGACGTCACTCGTACGACGCAACATCGCTGTGTGGGTTCCCTACAGGTTGTTACGTTGGTACATCCAGCATATCGCTGCCGACTTCTATCTCTGCTTCCGTCATTCGTACGACGTAACTTCGCTGTGTGGGTTCCCTTCAGGTTGTTACGTTGGTGCATCCAGGATATCGCTACCGACGTCTTTCTCTGCTTCCGTCTTTCGTACGACGTAACTTCGCTGTGTGGATTCCCTACAGGCTGTTATGCTGGTACATCCTGCATTTATCTGCCGACGTTTTCCCCTGCTTCCGTCATTCGTACGACGTAACTTCGCTGTGTGTATTCCCTACGGGTTGTTACGACGGTACATCCAGCATATCGCTGCCGACGTTTTTCTCTGCTTCCGTCATTCGTACGACGTAACTTCTCTGTGTGGATTCCCTACGGGTTGTTACGCCGGTACATCCAGTTTTTCTCTGCTTCCGTCATTCGTACGACGTAACTTCGCTGTGTGGATTCCCTACGGGTTGTTACGCCGGCACATCCAGCATATCGCTGCCAACGTTTTCCTCTGCTTTCGTCATTCTTACGACGTAACTTCGCTGTGTGGATTCCTTACGGGTTGTTACGCCGGTACATCCAGGATATCGCTGCCGACGTCTTTCTGTGCTTCCGTCATTCGTACGACGTAACTTCGCTGTGTGGATTCCCTACGGGTTGTTACGCCGGCAAATCCAGCATATCACTGCCGACGTTTTTCTCTGCTTCCGTCATTTGTACGACGTAACTTCGCTGTGTGGACTCCATACGAGTTGTTACGCCGGTACATCTAACATCCAGGTACATCGCTGCTGACGACATTCGCTGCATTCGCATTTTTCTTGAGAACTCTTTGACTGCTTTGAACTAATTTATAAAAACGCCAAATGACAGAATATTGTGAAAACTTGTGGTTCTATCTGTAAGTTGATATCGACAACAAAAAACGACATCAATAAAAATACAATTCAGTAAATAAGTAAGTAAGTTGAATTAAGCATAAAACATTTATGTCTCGTTCCATTTGCTGGGTTCATTTGTGCGTGAGCTAAGATTTCTCTCTCTCCACTACAAAAACCAAGCAGCGCAGCCGACTGCGCAGCCGACTGCGCAGCAAACACCGCACACAGTCATTTAAGTACGACGGTATCTGATGCCACATATGATATTTACAAAAATGTATAAGGGCCTTACGGCCGAACCCGGGGCCCAATCACTACCAAATTTTAGAAAAAGTATTGTTTATTGGGTATACACATGTGTGAAAAAAAAAAATTTATGGGAGCCCCCCGACCCCGGAGCACGATCGCTTCAAAAATTTTACAAAAAGTTTTGTCCATCGGAGATACACATTTGTATAAAATTTTAAAAAAAATCGGGAAAAATTTTGTAAAATATTTGTATGGGAGCCCCCCGACCACGAGGCCCGATCGCTTCAAAAATGTCTCCTACAAAAAGTGTTTTCCATTGGAGATACACATTTGTATAAAATTTTAAGAAAATCGGGTAAATTTTTGAAAATATTTGTATGGGAGCCCCCTGACCCCGAGGTCCGAGGGTCCTCAAATTTTAATAGAAAGTATTGTCACCGGAAATATACATGTGTGCAAAATTTCAATTTTAACGGGCTATGGGAAGTGGGATAAAAAGGGATCAGAAATCTGACCAGCCAGCCAGCCACGTGCATGCGAAGTTAATATAGAGAATTTAAAAAGAAACGATACAAACTAAACTAGAAGAATTAGAAGAACTCAAAAACAGTTTTAACAAAATAATAAATAACCCCCTTAATACAAATCATACAAAAATACACGAACTAAAAACACAGTTTAAAGAAATATATATTAACACTCTAACTACACTTAACAACTTTTTAGAAAATAACGACAACATAGTTATAGAAGACATAAATGACGACACAGTTTTAGAAGACCTAGATAATAAAAACAACATAATGTTAGAAGATTTAAACACAGACTCAATAGAAACAGAAAACACAAACATAGAAATGGCAGTATTCAACCTCGACACGGCTATGAAAGCCATACCGACATTCTCGGGAAATCATAAAGAATTAGATAACTTCTTAAAAATAATAGAACTAATTGATAGACCTTTAACAGATACCGCGAAGGCAGACTTACTAGAATTAATTTTCCATATAAAGTTAAGTACGAACGTGACACACAGAACCAGAAAATCTAGCAGCACTGAATGTAGAACACAGAGCTAGATACAAATCCACAACCACAATACCTCAAATACATACAACACTTACACAAATAACACAAAGAAATTTCACTGTCACAGCGTACAAGGACAAAATAACCAACCTCATAACAGACCTAAATAAACTACAAATGGACGACATCGACTATTTCGCAGAATGAAAAATCCATAATAACAAAAATGAATGACACATATGCTTTAAATATTTTCAAAAACGGATTAAAAGACGAGCTCAAATCAACAATATTTGCCGCTCAACCCAAGTCTTTTACTGAGGCAATTAACCTCGCCTTAGAAATAGAAAAAGAAAAAACAAACAGCATATTAAATTTCAACAGAAACAGACCAATAAACTCAAACAGACAAAGCCACCAATAAAAATATACAAAATATCGGATTGTAATACAAACTACATCGTGCTCAAAAGCAAACAAAAGGAAATGACTTTTTTAATAGACACTGGCGCTAACATATCAATTTTTAAGATTTCAAACAAGGTCGAAAACGAACCTTACTACCCGGAAGAAAAGTGTAGATTGACTGGAATCACACAAGAAGAAACGTATTCATTGGGAATATTAGAACTAGATCTTCTAATAGGAAACACTTACTGCAACCACGACTTCCAATTGGTAACAGATAACTTTCCAATTGAAACCGACGGCATACAGGGATTTTCTCAAAAGATTTTTTGAAGTGAAACTTTTTTACGGAGGGGGCAACAACTTTCACAGCGTTACACGGTTATTACTCTGTTGTACACAGTTGTTACGCTGTTGTACACTGTTATTCACTTTTGGTAATTTTATGCCTCGTTGCCTATAGTTATATGTTATATGTATCTAACTACAAATATAACTATATATATATATCTATAATGTATAAATAACTATATTACTACGGCCACAGCTCCTATGGAAATTCTGGGATCTGGCCAATAGGGTCTGGAATTTCGGGAACTAAGCCATTTCTCAAGCGATTTGTATGAAACTCGGAATGTAGGACTCAAATGCGACTATAAGATTTGTTCCTATGTAAATTCTGGGATCTGGCCAATTGGGTCTGGAATTTCGAGAACTAAGCCATTTCTCAAGCGATTCGTATGAAACTCGGAATGTAGGACTCATATCCGACTATCAGATTTGTTCCTATGGAAATTCTGGGATCTGGCCAATATGGTCTGGAGTTTTGGGAACCAAGCCATTTCTCAAGCGATTCGTATGAAACTCGGAAAGTAGGACTAATATGCGGCTATAATATTTTTTCCTATTGAAATTCTCGGATCTGACCAATAGCGTTTGGAGTTTTGTGAACTAAGCCATTTCTCAAGCGATTCGTATGAAACTCTGAATTTAGTAGGTACTTAGAACCTTCTAACCTACTATAAATCTTGGTCCTATGGAAATTATTTTCTGGGATATGGCCAATAGGGTCTGGATTTTTTTTTGGAACTAAGCCATTTATCATCGTCATCTCATCGCATCTTTAATCGTTTTCCCTTGGCAGTAAATTTAATGATATAAAACAAAAAAAAAATCGGCCACAACGTCAAAAAAGTTTCACTTCAACCGCGCGTAAAATTTACACGCACTCTTTTTTTTTTTTTTTTTTTTTTTTTTGCAAAATCGACTATGAGACATTTACTATCTCAATAATAGTAAATGAAACAAATACCACACTGCCAATGCATTCAAAATTACTCCAAACCCTAACAATAAAAATACCCCCACGAACACAAACGATGCAACTAATAAAACTACATTTAGACGAAGACAAAGTAATATTGAACAAAGAATTAACCGGTGGTGTCTTTTTAAGCAATTCCGTTGCACCTAAAACAGGCATGACACGCATCAGAATTCTAAACACAACAAACTCCGAAGTAATACTTAAAAACATTAAACTAGAAACCAAACCGTTAAAAGACTGGGACATACTGAACTACAACAAACACGACCATTATGACGAAACACGTTTCAAAAAGATAACTAACTGCTTAAACATAGACAGCAACGACGAAAATTCAAAAAACACACTTCTAAGTATCCTAAAACGACATCAAGAAGTATTCCATCTAGAAAACGACCATTTGACCACAAACAATTTTTACACACAAAAAATATCCACAAATGACAATACACCGGTCTACATAAAAAATTACAGACTACCACACGCAAACACGGAAGTCATAACAGACCAGGTAAACAAAATGTTCAAAGACGACATAATAGAACACTCAGTCAGCCCATATAACGCCCCGTTATTACTAGTACCAAAGAAAAATACAACCGACAAAAACAAATGGAGAGTAGTTGTTGACTATAGGAAACTAAACGACAAAATCATTAATGACAAATTTCCACTAACGCGTTTAGACGACATTTTAGACAAACTAGGGAGAACTAAATGGTTCTCAACACTCGACATGACAAGCTCCTTTCACCAAATAGGACACTTTCAATTTAAACGTTTACCCTTTGGACTAAAAATATCCTCAAATAGTTGCAAAAGAATGCTTACTATAGCACTAGCTGGACTAGAAACTGAAGCTTTTCTGTACGTAGATGATATTATAATCTACGGTTGTAGTTTAAACCACCACAACCAAAATTTAATTAAAGTTTTAGATCGTTAAAAACGATATAATCTAAAACTTAATGCAGAAAAATTTTGTTTCTTACGTCCAGAAGTAGTAAACTTAGGACACCTAATAACTAAAGAAGGAGTTAAGACCAACCCAGCTAAATTCAAAGCAATCAAATATTACCCAACACCAAAGACTACAGACGACGTCAGACGATTCGTTGCATTCTGCAATTACTATGGACCGTTCATACCAAACTTCGCAGATATAGCCAAAGATTTAAATTCCCTATTGAAGAAAAATAAGAAATTCACATGGACAGCGAACCACCAGAATGCTTTTGAAACATTAAAAGAAAAACTAATCAGACCACCTGTATTACAATACCTCGATTTTGACAAACCATTCATATTAACCACTGTCGCTTCAAATTTCGCTTTAGGTGCAGTACTCTCGCAAGGTGAGATTGGTAAAGACTTACCAATATCGTATGCCAGCAAATCACTGCAAAAACATGATCTAAACAAGCCAGTCATAGAGAAAGAACTCCTAGCCATACACTGGAGCATAAATTTCTTCAAACCCTATTTCTACGGAAGAAAATTCACAGTGGTCACAGACCATAGACCACTAGTGTAATTATTTACTCATAGCAATCCCTCATCAAAAATGACAAGAATACGTTTAGACCTCTGCGACTATGATTTTGACATAATCTATAAAAAACGAAAACTCAATACAAACGCCGATGCCTTATCAAGAATACAAATTGACTCCGACATATTAAAAGAGATGATACCAAAAGAAAACAATGGAAAAGCAAAGAAAACACTCATTATAAGAAGTGGTATGTCTAATAAAGACAAAATAGATAATAATAATACGGAGAAATGCAACTCTCAGCAGAAGTCTGATCAACTTTAAATATGGGAATGCATGTCCATCAATGAAATTAAAAACATAAGGGAACTTAAATTTACAGTCGACAAAAATATACATAATTGCAAGATAAATATCGACAATAAATATGTGCACGTTGGTTGTAGTGATAATTCAGCGAATCTAGATTCGATACTGAAGAAACTAGCATCCAGAATGAACAAAGAAATTAATAAAGAATTAGCGCTTGGAAATCATGAAGAAATATTTAACATATATACAAAGGAACAATTTAAAGAAGCATATGCAAAAATAAGAATTAGTAACAAGTATCCCAATCAAAAAATTATAATGTATTCAACCCCAAAGAGAATAAAAGATGAGCTAACTAAATATAAATTAATAGACGAGTATCACAATTCAACATACGGAGGACACCAACGCGTAAGAAGAACGATAATAAAGCTAAAGCAAAAATATATATGGAAAAATATGAGTAAAATGATCAAAACTTTCGTTACTAACTGCGACCTATGTGCAAGAAACAAACAAACAAGACTTATAAAAGAACCTTTAACACTAACAGACACACAATCCGACAGTTTTCAGACAATTTCAATAGACACAGTAGGACCTTATAGAATCTCCAACGACTACAGATATATCTTAACCATGCAATGCGAATTAACAAAATTCGTAATAGCACATCCTATAACATCAAAAGACGCACAAGATATTAGTTGAACAAGTCATACTAAAATACGGACTATTCAAAATTTTTAAATCAGACAATGGTACAGAATTTACGAACGAACTACTGAAGAACATATGCGAACAAACTTTTTCAACACCTTATCATCATCAGACACTAAGCACCGTTGAACGAAATCATACAGTAATGAATGAATACCTCTTAACATTCACAGAAAATAACGAATGGGACAAATGGATTCCATATTACACATTCGCTTATAACACAACACCACACATCGACACAGGCTATTGACCTTTCGAATTAGTTTACGGAAAACTAGCAACCTTGCCAAGCGATATAGTAGAAAATAAAAAAAAAGATATACAATTTAGAAAATTACGTCAACGAATTACGTGTTAGACTTCAACCAGCTTTAAAAAGAGCTAAGGACATTACAAACAAAGTTAAGACAAAAAGAGCCATAGAATATAATAAAAAGAATTACACAAATACATTAAAGCAGAAATAGGCGACTTAGTATTAGTAAAACTAGAGAACAGAAATAAAAATCAAAGCCCATACAAAGGACCTTTTGAAATAATAAAAAAAAATGGAGTAAACACTATTGTAAATATTAACGGTATCCATAAAGAACTTCATAATAATCAACTAAAAATGCACAAACCCAGAATAAACTAATTTAAATTTTACACTACCCATATTATATATATATATATATATATTCATTACATATTATTGTATAACATACGCTATTATAGAAAATTTTTCTTTCTTTATAAAATAAATTTTTTTTTTAAAGGGTGAGGGCGTAGTGTATACCGATCATGTAGTGTATACCTACCGCAGTGCACACCAACTATGATGCATGCATTGCACCAACAAAGATATAAACAAACAAAATAACAAAAGGAAACAAAACAAAAACTAGACCGCACTAGTCGGTGACGCATAAATCTAACATTTTATGTGTGACTCAAAAATTACACTTTTTATGACACACTAAAATATTACACAATGCACTCGAAAACTTGAAGAGGGTCAAATGCATTGATAGATTAAGTTAGTAGAACACTAGAAATTCGTACATAGAATATTGTAAGTTTCACTTCCTAGTACATAAGCAAGTCATTGGCAAAAATTTGTATAAAAGGAAAGAATTTATGAATAAAGAATTAGTTACTGTTCAAACTCTAAACTCTATCTCTACTCATTTGAAATTTCTGCCTGTTGCTTTATGCAATACTCGCAGAAAGGGAAGGTTGCAATATCCTGCATAGCCCTAACCAATCTTCGTTGCATAGATCCACTGCTAGTTGACACATATCCACGATTTCTCATTGACCATTATAACAAGAGACACTACAGTACTGCACTGTTATATATTGTGCTGCTGCAGTACTACCTAGATTTGGGTGTTTATAGGCGTTTAATATTGTAATATATTATTTTAGGGTTGCATAATTTAAAATTTTGGTGAATTTTTGAGATATGGTGTGTGACGAAGGTGGTTTAATCCAAATAAATAATTGGATTGTATCAACTTCGTTCCAATTCTATTGCAAATTAAAACTCACCAAGTCACCTTTTGGAAACGCGTTTAGACGACATTTTAGACAAACTAGGGAGAACTAAATGGTTCTCAACACTCGACATGACAAGCTCCTTTCACCAAATAGGACACTTTCAATTTAAACGTTTACCCTTTGGACTAAAAATATCCTCAAATAGTTGCCAAAGAATGCTTACTATAGCACTAGCTGGACTAGAAACTGAAGCTTTTCTGTACGTAGATGATATTATAATCTACGGTTGTAGTTTAAACCACCACAACCAAAATTTAATTAAAGTTTTAGATCGTTAAAAACGATATAATCTAAAACTTAATGCAGAAAAATTTTGTTTCTTACGTCCAGAAGTAGTAAACTTAGGACACCTAATAACTAAAGAAGAAGTTAAGACCAACCCAGCTAAATTCAAAGCAATCAAATATTACCCAACACCAAAGACTACAGACGACGTCAGACGATTCGTTGCATTCTGCAATTACTATGGACCGTTCATACCAAACTTCGCAGATATAGCCAAAGATTTAAATTCCCTATTGAAGAAAAATATGAAATTCACATGGACAGCGAACCACCAGAATGCTTTTGAAACATTAAAAGAAAAACTAATCAGACCACCTGTATTGCAATACCTCGATTTTGACAAACCATTCATATTAACCACTGTCGCTTCAAATTTCGCTTTAGGTGCAGTACTCTCGCAAGGTGAGATTGGTAAAGACTTACCAATATCATATGCCAGCAAATCACTGCAAAAACATGATCTAAACAAGCCAGTCATAGAGAAAGAACTCCTAGCCATACACTGGAGCATAAATTTCTTCAAACCCTATCTCTACGGAAGAAAATTCACAGTGGTCACAGACCATAGACCACTAGTGTAATTATTTACTCATAGCAATCCCTCGTCAAAAATGACAAGAATACGTTTAGACCTCTGCGACTATGATTTTGACATAATCTATAAAAAACGAAAACTCAATACAAACGCCGATGCCTTATCAAGAATACAAATTGACTCCGACATATTAAAAGAGATGATACCAAAAGAAAACAATGGAAAAGCAAAGAAAACACTCATTATAAGAAGGGGTATGTCTAATAAAGACAAAATAGATAATAATAATACCGAGAAATGCAACTCTCAGCAGAAGTCTGATCAACTTTAAATATGGGAATGCACGTCCATCAATGAAATTAAAAACATAAGGGAACTTAAATTTACAGTCGACAAAAATATACATAATTGCAAGATAAATATCGACAATAAATATGTGCACGTTGGTTGTAGTGATAATTCAGCGAATCTAGATTCGATACTGAAGAAACTAGCATCCAGAATGAACAAAGAAATTAATAAAGAATTAGCGCTTGGAAATCATGAAGAAATATTTAACATATATACAAAGGAACAATTTAAAGAAGCATATGCAAAAATAAGAATTAGTAACAAGTATCCCAATCAAAAAATTATAATGTATTCAACCCCAAAGAGAATAAAAGATGAGCTAACTAAATATAAATTAATAGACGAGTATCACAATTCAACATACGGAGGACACCAACGCGTAAGAAGAACGATAATAAAGCTAAAGCAAAAATATATATGGAAAAATATGAGTAAAATGATCAAAACTTTCGTTACTAACTGCGACCTATGTGCAAGAAACAAACAAACAAGACTTATAAAAGAACCTTTAACACTAACAGACACACAATCCGACAGTTTTCAGACAATTTCAATAGACACAGTAGGACCTTATAGAATCTCCAACGACTACAGATATATCTTAACCATGCAATGCGAATTAACAAAATTCGTAATAGCACATCCTATAACATCAAAAGACGCACAAGATATTAGTTGAACAAGTCATACTAAAATACGGACTATTCAAAATTTTTAAATCAGACAATGGTACAGAATTTACGAACGAACTACTGAAGAACATATGCGAACAAACTTTTTCAACACCTTATCATCATCAGACACTAAGCACCGTTGAACGAAATCATACAGTAATGAATGAATACCTCTTAACATTCACAGAAAATAACGAATGGGACAAATGGATTCCATATTACACATTCGCTTATAACACAACACCACACATCGACACAGGCTATTGACCTTTCGAATTAGTTTACGGAAAACTAGCAACCTTGCCAAGCGATATAGTAGAAAATAAAAAAAAAGATATACAATTTAGAAAATTACGTCAACGAATTACGTGTTAGACTTCAACCAGCTTTAAAAAGAGCTAAGGACATTACAAACAAAGTTAAGACAAAAAGAGCCATAGAATATAATAAAAAGAATTACACAAATACATTAAAGCAGAAATAGGCGACTTAGTATTAGTAAAACTAGAGAACAGAAATAAAAATCAAAGCCCATACAAAGGACCTTTTGAAATAATAAAAAAAAATGGAGTAAACACTATTGTAAATATTAACGGTATCCATAAAGAACTTCATAATAATCAACTAAAAATGCACAAACCCAGAATAAACTAATTTAAATTTTACACTACCCATATTATATATATATATATATATATATTCATTACATATTATTGTATAACATACGCTATTATAGAAAATTTTTCTTTCTTTATAAAATAAATTTTTTTTTTAAAGGGTGAGGGCGTAGTGTATACCGATCATGTAGTGTATACCTACCGCAGTGCACACCAACTATGATGCATGCATTGCACCAACAAAGATATAAACAAACAAAATAACAAAAGGAAACAAAACAAAAACTAGACCGCACTAGTCGGTGACGCATAAATCTAACATTTTATGTGTGACTCAAAAATTACACTTTTTATGACACACTAAAATATTACACAATGCACTCGAAAACTTGAAGAGGGTCAAATGCATTGATAGATTAAGTTAGTAGAACACTAGAAATTCGTACATAGAATATTGTAAGTTTCACTTCCTAGTACATAAGCAAGTCATTGGCAAAAATTTGTATAAAAGGAAAGAATTTATGAATAAAGAATTAGTTACTGTTCAAACTCTAAACTCTATCTCTACTCATTTGAAATTTCTGCCTGTTGCTTTATGCAATACTCGCAGAAAGGGAAGGTTGCAATATCCTGCATAGCCCTAACCAATCTTCGTTGCATAGATCCACTGCTAGTTGACACATATCCACGATTTCTCATTGACCATTATAACAAGAGACACTACAGTACTGCACTGTTATATATTGTGCTGCTGCAGTACTACCTAGATTTGGGTGTTTATAGGCGTTTAATATTGTAATATATTATTTTAGGGTTGCATAATTTAAAATTTTGGTGAATTTTTGAGATATGGTGTGTGACGAAGGTGGTTTAATCCAAATAAATAATTGGATTGTATCAACTTCGTTCCAATTCTATTGCAAATTAAAACTCACCAAGTCACCTTTTGGAAACGCGTTTAGACGACATTTTAGACAAACTAGGGAGAACTAAATGGTTCTCAACACTCGACATGACAAGCTCCTTTCACCAAATAGGACACTTTCAATTTAAACGTTTACCCTTTGGACTAAAAATATCCTCAAATAGTTGCCAAAGAATGCTTACTATAGCACTAGCTGGACTAGAAACTGAAGCTTTTCTGTACGTAGATGATATTATAATCTACGGTTGTAGTTTAAACCACCACAACCAAAATTTAATTAAAGTTTTAGATCGTTAAAAACGATATAATCTAAAACTTAATGCAGAAAAATTTTGTTTCTTACGTCCAGAAGTAGTAAACTTAGGACACCTAATAACTAAAGAAGAAGTTAAGACCAACCCAGCTAAATTCAAAGCAATCAAATATTACCCAACACCAAAGACTACAGACGACGTCAGACGATTCGTTGCATTCTGCAATTACTATGGACCGTTCATACCAAACTTCGCAGATATAGCCAAAGATTTAAATTCCCTATTGAAGAAAAATATGAAATTCACATGGACAGCGAACCACCAGAATGCTTTTGAAACATTAAAAGAAAAACTAATCAGACCACCTGTATTGCAATACCTCGATTTTGACAAACCATTCATATTAACCACTGTCGCTTCAAATTTCGCTTTAGGTGCAGTACTCTCGCAAGGTGAGATTGGTAAAGACTTACCAATATCATATGCCAGCAAATCACTGCAAAAACATGATCTAAACAAGCCAGTCATAGAGAAAGAACTCCTAGCCATACACTGGAGCATAAATTTCTTCAAACCCTATCTCTACGGAAGAAAATTCACAGTGGTCACAGACCATAGACCACTAGTGTAATTATTTACTCATAGCAATCCCTCGTCAAAAATGACAAGAATACGTTTAGACCTCTGCGACTATGATTTTGACATAATCTATAAAAAACGAAAACTCAATACAAACGCCGATGCCTTATCAAGAATACAAATTGACTCCGACATATTAAAAGAGATGATACCAAAAGAAAACAATGGAAAAGCAAAGAAAACACTCATTATAAGAAGGGGTATGTCTAATAAAGACAAAATAGATAATAATAATACCGAGAAATGCAACTCTCAGCAGAAGTCTGATCAACTTTAAATATGGGAATGCACGTCCATCAATGAAATTAAAAACATAAGGGAACTTAAATTTACAGTCGACAAAAATATACATAATTGCAAGATAAATATCGACAATAAATATGTGCACGTTGGTTGTAGTGATAATTCAGCGAATCTAGATTCGATACTGAAGAAACTAGCATCCAGAATGAACAAAGAAATTAATAAAGAATTAGCGCTTGGAAATCATGAAGAAATATTTAACATATATACAAAGGAACAATTTAAAGAAGCATATGCAAAAATAAGAATTAGTAACAAGTATCCCAATCAAAAAATTATAATGTATTCAACCCCAAAGAGAATAAAAGATGAGCTAACTAAATATAAATTAATAGACGAGTATCACAATTCAACATACGGAGGACACCAACGCGTAAGAAGAACGATAATAAAGCTAAAGCAAAAATATATATGGAAAAATATGAGTAAAATGATCAAAACTTTCGTTACTAACTGCGACCTATGTGCAAGAAACAAACAAACAAGACTTATAAAAGAACCTTTAACACTAACAGACACACAATCCGACAGTTTTCAGACAATTTCAATAGACACAGTAGGACCTTATAGAATCTCCAACGACTACAGATATATCTTAACCATGCAATGCGAATTAACAAAATTCGTAATAGCACATCCTATAACATCAAAAGACGCACAAGATATTAGTTGAACAAGTCATACTAAAATACGGACTATTCAAAATTTTTAAATCAGACAATGGTACAGAATTTACGAACGAACTACTGAAGAACATATGCGAACATATGCGAACAAACTTTTTCAACACCTTATCATCATCAGACACTAAGCACCGTTGAACGAAATCATACAGTAATGAATGAATACCTCTTAACATTCACAGAAAATAACGAATGGGACAAATGGATTCCATATTACACATTCGCTTATAACACAACACCACACATCGACACAGGCTATTGACCTTTCGAATTAGTTTACGGAAAACTAGCAACCTTGCCAAGCGATATAGTAGAAAATAAAAAAAAAGATATACAATTTAGAAAATTACGTCAACGAATTACGTGTTAGACTTCAACCAGCTTTAAAAAGAGCTAAGGACATTACAAACAAAGTTAAGACAAAAAGAGCCATAGAATATAATAAAAAGAATTACACAAATACATTAAAGCAGAAATAGGCGACTTAGTATTAGTAAAACTAGAGAACAGAAATAAAAATCAAAGCCCATACAAAGGACCTTTTGAAATAATAAAAAAAAATGGAGTAAACACTATTGTAAATATTAACGGTATCCATAAAGAACTTCATAATAATCAACTAAAAATGCACAAACCCAGAATAAACTAATTTAAATTTTACACTACCCATATTATATATATATATATATATTCATTACATATTATTGTATAACATACGCTATTATAGAAAATTTTTCTTTCTTTATAAAATAAATTTTTTTTTTAAAGGGTGAGGGCGTAGTGTATACCGATCATGTAGTGTATACCTACCGCAGTGCACACCAACTATGATGCATGCATTGCACCAACAAAGATATAAACAAACAAAATAACAAAAGGAAACAAAACAAAAACTAGACCGCACTAGTCGGTGACGCATAAATCTAACATTTTATGTGTGACTCAAAAATTACACTTTTTATGACACACTAAAATATTACACAATGCACTCGAAAACTTGAAGAGGGTCAAATGCATTGATAGATTAAGTTAGTAGAACACTAGAAATTCGTACATAGAATATTGTAAGTTTCACTTCCTAGTACATAAGCAAGTCATTGGCAAAAATTTGTATAAAAGGAAAGAATTTATGAATAAAGAATTAGTTACTGTTCAAACTCTAAACTCTATCTCTACTCATTTGAAATTTCTGCCTGTTGCTTTATGCAATACTCGCAGAAAGGGAAGGTTGCAATATCCTGCATAGCCCTAACCAATCTTCGTTGCATAGATCCACTGCTAGTTGACACATATCCACGATTTCTCATTGACCATTATAACAAGAGACACTACAGTACTGCACTGTTATATATTGTGCTGCTGCAGTACTACCTAGATTTGGGTGTTTATAGGCGTTTAATATTGTAATATATTATTTTAGGGTTGCATAATTTAAAATTTTGGTGAATTTTTGAGATATGGTGTGTGACGAAGGTGGTTTAATCCAAATAAATAATTGGATTGTATCAACTTCGTTCCAATTCTATTGCAAATTAAAACTCACCAAGTCACCTTTTGGAAACGCGTTTAGACGACATTTTAGACAAACTAGGGAGAACTAAATGGTTCTCAACACTCGACATGACAAGCTCCTTTCACCAAATAGGACACTTTCAATTTAAACGTTTACCCTTTGGACTAAAAATATCCTCAAATAGTTGCCAAAGAATGCTTACTATAGCACTAGCTGGACTAGAAACTGAAGCTTTTCTGTACGTAGATGATATTATAATCTACGGTTGTAGTTTAAACCACCACAACCAAAATTTAATTAAAGTTTTAGATCGTTAAAAACGATATAATCTAAAACTTAATGCAGAAAAATTTTGTTTCTTACGTCCAGAAGTAGTAAACTTAGGACACCTAATAACTAAAGAAGAAGTTAAGACCAACCCAGCTAAATTCAAAGCAATCAAATATTACCCAACACCAAAGACTACAGACGACGTCAGACGATTCGTTGCATTCTGCAATTACTATGGACCGTTCATACCAAACTTCGCAGATATAGCCAAAGATTTAAATTCCCTATTGAAGAAAAATATGAAATTCACATGGACAGCGAACCACCAGAATGCTTTTGAAACATTAAAAGAAAAACTAATCAGACCACCTGTATTGCAATACCTCGATTTTGACAAACCATTCATATTAACCACTGTCGCTTCAAATTTCGCTTTAGGTGCAGTACTCTCGCAAGGTGAGATTGGTAAAGACTTACCAATATCATATGCCAGCAAATCACTGCAAAAACATGATCTAAACAAGCCAGTCATAGAGAAAGAACTCCTAGCCATACACTGGAGCATAAATTTCTTCAAACCCTATCTCTACGGAAGAAAATTCACAGTGGTCACAGACCATAGACCACTAGTGTAATTATTTACTCATAGCAATCCCTCGTCAAAAATGACAAGAATACGTTTAGACCTCTGCGACTATGATTTTGACATAATCTATAAAAAACGAAAACTCAATACAAACGCCGATGCCTTATCAAGAATACAAATTGACTCCGACATATTAAAAGAGATGATACCAAAAGAAAACAATGGAAAAGCAAAGAAAACACTCATTATAAGAAGGGGTATGTCTAATAAAGACAAAATAGATAATAATAATACCGAGAAATGCAACTCTCAGCAGAAGTCTGATCAACTTTAAATATGGGAATGCACGTCCATCAATGAAATTAAAAACATAAGGGAACTTAAATTTACAGTCGACAAAAATATACATAATTGCAAGATAAATATCGACAATAAATATGTGCACGTTGGTTGTAGTGATAATTCAGCGAATCTAGATTCGATACTGAAGAAACTAGCATCCAGAATGAACAAAGAAATTAATAAAGAATTAGCGCTTGGAAATCATGAAGAAATATTTAACATATATACAAAGGAACAATTTAAAGAAGCATATGCAAAAATAAGAATTAGTAACAAGTATCCCAATCAAAAAATTATAATGTATTCAACCCCAAAGAGAATAAAAGATGAGCTAACTAAATATAAATTAATAGACGAGTATCACAATTCAACATACGGAGGACACCAACGCGTAAGAAGAACGATAATAAAGCTAAAGCAAAAATATATATGGAAAAATATGAGTAAAATGATCAAAACTTTCGTTACTAACTGCGACCTATGTGCAAGAAACAAACAAACAAGACTTATAAAAGAACCTTTAACACTAACAGACACACAATCCGACAGTTTTCACACAATTTCAATAGACACAGTAGGACCTTATAGAATCTCCAACGACTACAGATATATCTTAACCATGCAATGCGAATTAACAAAATTCGTAATAGCACATCCTATAACATCAAAAGACGCACAAGATATTAGTTGAACAAGTCATACTAAAATACGGACTATTCAAAATTTTTAAATCAGACAATGGTACAGAATTTACGAACGAACTACTGAAGAACATATGCGAACATATGCGAACAAACTTTTTCAACACCTTATCATCATCAGACACTAAGCACCGTTGAACGAAACCATACAGTAATGAATGAATACCTCTTAACATTCACAGAAAATAACGAATGGGACAAATGGATCCCATATTACACATTCGCTTATAACACAACACCACACATCGACACAGGCTATTGACCTTTCGAATTAGTTTACGGAAAACTAGCAACCTTGCCAAGCGATATAGTAGAAAATAAAAAAAAGATATACAATTTAGAAAATTACGTCAACGAATTACGTGTTAGACTTCAATCAGCTTTAAAAAGAGCTAAGGACATTACAAACAAAGTTAAGACAAAAAGAGCCATAGAATATAATAAAAAGAATTACACAAATACATTAAAGCAGAAATAGGCGACTTAGTATTAGTAAAACTAGAGAACAGAAATAAAAATCAAAGCCCATACAAAGGACCTTTTGAAATAATAAAAAAAAATGGAGTAAACACTATTGTAAATATTAACGGTATCCATAAAGAACTTCATAATAATCAACTAAAAATGCACAAACCCAGAATAAACTAATTTAAATTTTACACTTAATACACTACTCATATTATATATATATATATATATATATTCATTACATATTATTGTATAACATACGCTATTATAGAAAATTTTTCTTTCTTTATAAAATAAATTTTTTTTTAAAGGGTGAGGGCGTAGTGTATACCGATCATGTAGTGTATACCTACCGCAGTGCACACCAACTATGATGCATGCATTGCACCAACAAAAAATAACGGGTGTTTTTTTAAGAGGTTGCCGATTTTTTTTTTGAATAAAACACATATAAAATTATGAAATGACCAAAATTTTTTTTTATTTGGTAGATAATTTTTTGGCATTTAACATTTAAACACAATTTCTGGCATATGGCTACCACGACTATTTTTCACAAATGTCATTCTGGAGGTCCAATTTTCCAGCACTTTTTCAAGCATTTGAGGGCGTATGTCAGCAATGACACGTTGAATATTGGTTTCCAAAGCGTCAATCGATTGAGGTTTATCCACATAAACCAATGACTTCACGTATCCCCACAAAAAGTAATCGAGTGGCGTCAAATCGCACGAACGCGGAGGCCAATTCACCGGACCATTTCTCGAAATAATGTTGTCGTTGAAAGTTTCTTTCAATAAGTCGATTGTTTCACGTGCTGTATGGCAAGTGGCACCATCTTGTTGAAACCACATTTCATCCATATCCATATCTTCAAGATTTGACAACAAAAACTCATTTAACATGGTTCTGTATCGATTTCCATTCACGGTAACGCGTCGTCCTTCCTCATTTTTAAAGAAATATGGACCGATGATCCCACCAGCCCATAGACCGCACCAAACAGTACATTTATCAGGATGCATTGGTAATTCTTGAACGGCGTGTGGATTATCTTTGCTCCAAATGCGACAATTTTGTTTGTTGACGTATCCATTTAACAAAAAATGCGCCTCATCACTGAAGAGAATTTTACGGTAAAAAAATGGATCTTCGTTCAATTGATTTAACGACCAATCACTGAATTCACGGCGCAAACGATGGTCGTGTGGCTTTAATTCTTGCACCAATTGAATTTTGTATGGCACCAAACCCAAATCTTTACGTAAAATTTTCCATAAAGTCGATGGACAAAGTCCAATTTGCTGAGCACGACGACGAATCGATAAATTGTCGTTTTCTTCGACACTGGCCTCAACGACAGCAATATTTTCTTCTGTACGAACTCTTCTCATTCTTGTCGGTGGCTTGGCATCCAAAAGAGTGAATGTAGACCGAAATTTGGTAATTACGTTCTTTATGGTGGTCTCTGACGGACGATTATGTGCACCATAAAATTCACGAAGTGCTCTATAAACATTTTTAATTGAACACTGATTTTGAAAATAAATTTCCACGATTTGAAAACGTTGTTCTGGAGTTAACCTATTCATAATGATTTGCCAAACAATACTGAGTAGAAATGCCACTTTGAGCTGTCAAAACAACTGTCATAAAATAAAACGACATCTATCGGAAAAACAAACCTCCTAAAAAAACACCCTTTATAAACAAACAAAATAACAAAAGGAAACAAAACAAAAACTAGACCGCACCAGTCGGTGACGCATAAATCTAACATTTTATGTGTGACTCAAAAATTACACTTTTTATGACACACTAAAATATTACACAATGCACTCGAAAACTTGAAGAGGGTCAAATGCATTGATAGATTAAGTTAGTAGAACACTAGAAATTCGTACATAGAATATTGTAAGTTTCACTTCCTAGTACATAAGCAAGTCATTGGCAAAAATTTGTATAAAAGGAAAGAATTTATGAATAAAGAATTAGTTACTGTTCAAACTCTAAACTCTATCTCTACTCATTTGAAATTTCTGCCTGTTGCTTTATGCAATACTCGCAGAAAGGGAAGGTTGCAATATCCTGCATAGCCCTAACCAATCTTCGTTGCATAGATCCACTGCTAGTTGACACATATCCACGATTTCTCATTGACCATTATAACAAGAGACACTACAGTACTGCACTGTTATATATTGTGCTGCTGCAGTACTACCTAGATTTGGGTGTTTATAGGCGTTTAATATTGTAATATATTATTTTAGGGTTGCATAATTTAAAATTTTGGTGAATTTTTGAGATATGGTGTGTGACGAAGGTGGTTTAATCCAAATAAATAATTGGATTGTATCAACTTCGTTCCAATTCTATTGCAAATTAAAACTCACCAAGTCACCTTTTGGAAACTGGAAACTCTACAGTACTGCACTGTTATATATTGTGCTGCTGCAGTACTACCTAGATTTGGGTGTTTATAGGCGTTTAATATTGTAATATATTATTTTAGGGTTGCATAATTTAAAATTTTGGTGAATTTTTGAGATATGGTGTGTGACGAAGGTGGTTTAATCCAAATAAATAATTGGATTGTATCAACTTCGTTCCAATTCTATTGCAAATTAAAACTCACCAAGTCACCTTTTGGAAACTGGAAACTCTGCCAAATCAAGTGAACGATTTCGGTACCCAATCCGATTTGTATTAGCAAACAATCACCACTCAACTGAATTAATTGATTCTTGAAACTAATACAAGCCTCTGATACGTATCGAATTTATCAACATTGACCTTTGGCCCACGCAAAAGGACACGTTTTGTAACTTGGAACATTCGCATGCTCGTCAAGACAACAACTCTTGCTCAATTAACAAAGGAATTTCGTAAATACCATCTAGAGATTCTTGGTCTTAGTGAGGTGAGAGTAGGGGAAAAACGAACATCCACCGGCGAGTTTCTAATTTTGTCGGGTAAGCTTGCAGGAGAACACCATGCCAATGGAGTGGGATTTCTACTCTCTAAAGCCGCGACAAGATCGTTACAGGACTGGCGAGCAATATCCGATAGAATTATTATTGCAAGATTTAAATCTGCTGTTCGACAGGTCGTGTTTGTTCAAGTTTACGTACCAACGGAACAAGCCACCTCTGAAGAAAAAGACTCGTTTTACTTGCTTCTAAATAATTCATTAAATCAACTACGAAAGAGTGACATCGTTATTTTGATGGGTGACCTTAACGCAAAGGTAGGCAGCGACAACAGTGATTGGGAACAAGTCCTATGATCTACGTTCTGATCGCAACCTAATCATTTGAGGGACAATTTTTCCCCACAAAAACATCCACAAAGCCACCTGGACCTCTCCTGATCACATGTACAACAACCAGATTGGTCACATCGCTATAAGCCGCATGTGGCGATTATCTTAGCTGGACGTTAGAACCCGAAAAGCAGCCGACGTCTACAGCGACCACCACCTTGTGGTTGGCAGTTTGCGGTTGAAGCTCGCGGTGCACTCAGTCACAGTCAGTCACAAACCCTAGAGTCTAAATGGGAGAAAACAGTAAATTCGTATACGGAAGCAGCCTCATCCGTTTTAGGTTATCCCGATAAAAACTAGAAAAGAATGGATATCAGAAAGCACATTTCGTGAACTACAATCCATCAAAGCAGAGTTAAATGCGGCATCGGGTGCCGAGCGAAGCGCATTAGCGCGGAAGTATAGGGATTTGGACCGACAAGTTGGCCGTTCAGCTAGGAACGACAAACAAGCATGGCTAAGCGACATCTCAACACAAGCACAGATAGCCGCTGATAGCAGACAATATAGCACAGTCTACCAACTCGCTCGTAAGCTCGCCAACAAGAAACACCACAACAACTACCCTGTTAAGGCAATAGATGGCTCTTTGATCCTTATCGAAGAACAACAGTTAACCCGCTGGACAGAGCATTTTAAGAATGTTTTGAATTGTACTTCTCCAGGCACGTCCATCAATCCACATATGCACCCTAATAGGCTACTTAACATCAGCGTCGCTACTCCTTCTTTGGATGAAATAAGGACAACAATTCGTTCACTGCTGTCAGATAAAGCAGCAGGCAATGACAATATCTACGCAGAACTCCTCTAAGCCGACGTTGAGTTAACTACGTGAACATTGCATGCGATATATCAAGATATCTGGGAATCTGAATCCATTCCATCGTCGTTAATGGAAGACTTAATAGTCAAACTCCCCAAGAAAGCTGATTTGAGCAATTGCGAAAATTGGAGAGGAATAACCCTGCTAAACACCATAAACAAAGTGATCCCCCCTATAATAGCTAGGCGCTTACAGAATGCGTTAGAGCCAATATTGAGAAATGAACAAGCAGGATTTCGCCCAAACCGTTCTTGTACTGATCAAATTAACACCCTGCGTATAATCATTGAACAGTCAGTTGAGTATCGCTCTCCTCTGTATATGGTTTTTGTAGATTTTAAGCGCGCTTTTGATAGCGTAGGCAGAAACATGATGTGGCAGATTTTTTCTAGTTATGGTGTTCCGGAAAAAATCATCAACATCATTAAGGAGCTGTACCTCGACTCAACATGCCGCGTCATTCATAACGGTCATCTTTCAACATCTACTCGGGAGTCAAGCAAGGCTGCACCCTCTCACCACTGCTTTTCACAATTGTTATCGACTGGGTGATGAAAATAGTAACCCGCACTCCATCGGGTTTGCCATGGAATGTTTTTCACCGCCTGGAAGACCTAGATTATGCCGATTATATCTGTCTCCTATCACAATCGATAGGTGACATGGAGCGAAAATTAAACTCACTAGAACTCCACGCTAACAAAGTGGGTTTAAAAATTAACGTCTCAAAAACAAAACTACTTCGCGTTAACGCTAGTGGAACATGTGATCTCTCGATTGACAGACATCAGATAGAGGAAGTCGATAACTTTTGTTATTTGGGCAGCTAGATGTCAAAAAATGGTGGTTCTAACTCGGATGTGTGCTCTCGTGTAAACAAGGCGCGACACTCCTATAGCATGCTAAATAATATCTGGAACTCCACGCAAATCTCCCGGGATCTAAAGCTAATGATCTTCAGATCTAACGTTCTCTCAGTACTCTTGTATGGCTGCGAAACGTGGAAAGTCACAGAGTTAATTGCGACGCGCTTCCAAGTTTTCGTCAACAAGTGCTTAAGGAGGATACTGAGAATAAGATGGCCGGACATTATCACCAGTCAAGACTTGCGGAGAGTAACACAGCAGGAAGCAATCGCGCTCACCATCAGACGACGATAATGGAGCTGGATTGGCCACACTTTGAGAAAGCCAGCGGACGACATTACGAAACTAGCGCTCGACTGGAATCCACAAGGAAGCCGTCGAGTTGGCCGTCCTAGCAAGACATGGAAAAGGACAATAGAAGAGGAAGCAAGATCCCAGGGGACCGAGTGGCGTCTCTTGAAACCTCAGGCGTTAAATAGAGTTCGGTGGCGGGCGTTTGTAGAAGCCCTATGCTCCCCCGCGGAGTAAAGAAAAGAGAGAAGAAAAGAAGTCACCTTTTGGTATAACTGGAGCTGCGGTTCAGAACGCCTAGAAATATAAATCTCATAGTATTAAAAATTATTATTTTTTTTTTTTTTTTTTGGGGGATCCCTAGTCCAAGTGACTGACACCGCGACCTGAAAGATCTATTGTATCAATATGGCATTAATTGTCTAAAAGACATACAACCTTCCTAATAAAGGCTAATATATCCTTAGTAGCAGAGTTTTTCAACTCCGCTGTTGAGCACATTTCCTTATGGAATATGCGTTTCCTTAACCAAATAAGTGCTGGGCAATCGCAGAGAACATGTTTGGATGACTCCTCATCCTCCGCACAGAATCTGCATTCTGTTATAGAGCCCACACCTATTTTGTTAAGATGGTATCTAAGGCCACAGTGGCCAGTTAGAAAACCTACTATTTTCCTTATACTATCTTTATCAAGATTCAGGATTTCTTTGTATGAATGAGCATAACCCTGTTGTGTCTGGCCAGAGATTGCAATGCTTCGTAGCAGCTTTTTACTGTTAAAGAGTCCTTTAAGTTGGACGACAGCGCTTTGATTGCTGCCTGGCTGTCTGAGTAAATATATATTCTAGCGCCTTTAGCGCCTTTGCTAAGGTTTAACCTGGCACAGATCTCAATGGCATGGAGTTCGGCTTGGAAGACCGTTGGACTGTCTCCCATTGGTATCGAGACCTCTGTATTAGGTTTGTAGACACCGGCTCCAACTCCAGATTCCATCTTTGATCCATCAGTGAACCAAACCAGACCATTAGTGTCTAGTGTCGGAGCACCATTTGACCAGCTTGCGCGGTCTGAGATCTCTACTTCAAATAACCTTCCGAAACAGTACTCCCTGACCATAACGTCCGGTATTGTGCAGAACATGTCTCTTTGGGGAATTGGGTTGAGAATACTCAGGTGTCCCACAAGGTCGCCTGGTTTATACTTAAATTCTAGTTGCAGCTTAATAGCGCATCTAGCGGCCGTCTTCCTGATGAATACCTGGAGGGGCGAAAGACCTACGATAGCTTCTAATGCTGTCGTTGGGCAGGTGCGCATAGCACCTGTAATACCTAGACAGGCAATTCTTTGGAGCTTCTGAAGCTCGTTTGCCGTTTTTCGCTCGAGTACCTTGGGCCACCATATTATAGCTGCATACGAGATTATGGGTCTCACCATCAATGTGTAAATCCAATATATCATCTTAGGATTGAGGCCCCAAGTACTGCCGTAAACTGCTGTAAAGTCTCCTGCAGGCCCATAGGGCCCTTGTAGCGCGTTTAGTAGCAGAGTTGATATGAGCATTCCAGTTAAGTCTTTTGTCAAGGATAACACCGAGGATGCCAGGTCGTCAGCATAACCAATGGCGGTGTAGCCTGATCTGTGTAGATTGGCCAAGAGATTATCTATGACCAGTGACCACAGAAGGGGAGAGAGAACTCCTCCTTGGGGGCATCCCTTTACTGCGGTCACAGACACTGACACTCCTCCTGAGGAAGATGTAATATCCCGACTCTCGAGCATAGCCCTAATCCACAGATTGGTCGAGGTTTCGATACCCTTGTTGCTAATATCTCTCTCTATAGAGTCATAGCCAGTGTTATCGAAGGCGCCTTCAATGTCCAGAAATGCACACAAAGCAACCTCCTTGGATCGAAATGTTCCTTCTATCTTTTTAACCAAATAGTGGAGGGCACCTTCTGTGCTTTTGCCTTTTCTGTATGAAAACTGGCTTGAGTGCAAAGGAGCAGACACCTCTAGTCTGCTTCTAATATGAACATCAATGAGTCTCTCCATTATTTTTAGGGCAAACGATGTTATATTGATTGGTCTGTATGATTTAGGTAGTTCACTAGGCCTATTGCCTGGTTTGGGGATAAAAATCACGTTTACCTGTCTCCAGGCAAAAGGGATGTATCCCCAGTTGAAGCTAGCTCTAAATAATAAAATTAAACTCGGAAGGATTGCATCGATCGCTTTCTGTAGAAGAGCAGGAAAGATGCCATCCCCCCAGGGGCTTTGAATGGTTTGAAGGAGCCTACTGCCCATCTAACCTTATCTGAGGCAAATATTTTTACCAGATAAACTATTGGCTCTACTAGCGATACTAACCCTACGGTCAATCGTGTTCGAATTTGTGTGTGGTACACTGTTGTACGACCCGGGGAAATGAACATGTAGAAGTGTTTTTAGTGTGTCCTCCCGGTCCGTCGTGTAGGTGCCGTCATTCTTTTTCAACAGACCCACACTATTTGTCTGATCCTTAACAAGTGCCTTGTGGATTCGCGCAGCTGCTGGCATTTCAGCGATATTCTCGCAGCATTTTCTCCACGTGGCCCGCTTAGATCGTCTTAATTCAGAGTTATATTCTGTAAGGGCGGACTTATATTCGTCCCACCTCTTTGTGTGTTTAGCTGAGTTGAAGAGCTTTCTAACTTTCCTCCTGAGCTTGGCCAGTGTGTCATTCCACCAAGGAACTTTGCGTTTACAAAGATTAGTTTTGACGACACAGCTGCCATGGTAGGAAGTAAGTAGTAAATCATTTACTTGGTAAGCTGCCTCGTCTAGTACTTCTATTAAGTCAATAGGTGAGACAAGCATATCTGATTTGGAGAGAACTAGTCCTCGATAAAGATTCCAGTCGGTTGACTTAGGATCGTATCTGGGAGAGGCATGTTCCAACGCGTCTGGAATGTCAAACCTGATGTGTTGGTGGTCTGACAGCGAGGCCTTATCGGACACATGCCAATTAAAAATGGAATTTGAGATAAATGGACTCACGAGTGTGAGGTCTAGTACCTCTTCGCGAATCGCATTTACGAAGGTTGGTTTAGAGCCCTTATTTGCGATATCTACATTATTGCTAATAAGATAATCTAAAAGACACTCACCCCTTCGATTCATACCGCTGCTTCCCCAAACCTCATGATGAGCGTTGGCATCACATTCTATGATGAAATGGATGTTTCTATCCTTACAGTGCGTGATCATATCCTGCACCTCTTTGGGCGGAATGGTATCTTCATCGCCGGGGAAGTATGCCGAGGCACATACAATATTTTGTTTCCCCCTCTCGGTCGGAACCTCAACCAGAACGGCAACCAGATCCCTAGTTGTAAATTCTGGAATAGGAAGGAAGTTAATGTTAGATCTAATAAGGCAGGCCGCTCTTGGAACTGCCTCCCCACATTTTACTATTAACTTACCTTTCCCGTCCTTTAGACCCTTCACCTGTCCGCTAATAGCCCAAGGCTCCTGTATGAGGCCAAGGGCTATGTTCTCTTTGGCGAATCTTTTGCTAAGTGTAGCGGACGCCCCCTTAGCATGATGTAGATTCGCCTGTAGCACCTTTATGGTGCTCATCCTTCCTCCTTCTGAGAAAGAGCCTGCCGGATTAGAACCGCTTTTTTGGGGCCCTTACCCTTACGGCAGGCGGTCTGTCTCGGTTGGCCCGTTGGTCTAACCTTGTCTATCCTACTCCTAGGAGTAAGTGCAGCTCTTGCTGCGTTTTTACCATTTCTGGAAGGAATTGAACCAGATGGCTTGGTAGCCTTGCTGGACGATGGAGCTGGTCATATTACCAGCTTTGATGTTTTGGAAGGTCAACCTGCCCGAAAGAGCTGGTGACCGAAGAGACAGTCTTTTGTTTGGCTGGCGCTGGGTCGGAGCCACTCACACACGCTAGCTCAGTGGTATTTAGAGCAGAGCTGTCTGTGTTAGAGGTGCATTGGTCAGATGCTGAGGTCTTATCGGTGCTCTTAAGAATCAGCCTAATCTGACCAAAGCGGTACCCTATAATGCCTTTGTTGGCACTGAGTCTTATCATGGAGGCGTCGTCAACCGCCATTACGAGATGAAGGAGCGCACCTTCCTTCTTTCTCTGTACCACCTTCCATGAAGTGGCATTTAAGCCTTCGTTCTGGGCCTCGATTGTGGCCAGAACCTTCTCTGAAGGGAGCTCAGTGCTTTGTGGAAAGAACCCACGGACGATGTGTGTCTTCGGGAAAGATCCCTCTTCCACTAGCATCACGTCCAGTCCACTTTTGTTCTTAATTTTTTGGAAATTGGAGCGCATCCACCCGGCAGTAGAGCTGTCTAGACAGATGAAAATCATCCATCCTGATTTGGAATACGTTCCAGTGAAGCGCGGCCAAACGCCGCAGCCGGTCATCTCAATCGAGGTGTCGATTACCGCTTCTTGAAGGTGAGCGATTTCGACTTCGACAGGTCGATCGGGACAACCCCCAGTCTGACAGCACTGGTCACTTGACTGAAAGTGGGATTGTCAGGTGATGGTCCTGCTCTGGCCTTCTTAGCAGTCGATGAGGGCGGTGTCTGGTCTTCCGACCTGACGCGTTTGACAACGCCTGTTGTTGGATCTGTATTCCCCCTAATGCGATCCCAACCGAGGAGCACCCGGATTTCTCCGAGATGACGCTGATGGTGTCGACAACTTCGGATGTGTCAGACTCGGATGAATTCGAATCCACACCCTTGTTGCAAACATCTAAAAGTGACGTTGTGTTCAACACGGGGTTGATCTTGGAGAGCTTATCCCCCACCGACGAAACAACGGTCTGCATTTGAGCAGGTTCCGCGTTTGCTGTCAACACCTGATTGACCGTCGGAAGGGAATCAGTTCCTGACGAGGTTTCGAGTGGCCCAGAAGCACATCTCGATATTGGTGTCACCATTTAGATGACTGTCAGGGGCACAGAAGCCTCTGACACTACAACGGGCCGCTCTAACGCAGGTCCCGAGGTTGATGCGATTAAAAATTAGTTTGGTCTTATTAAACTAATTTCCAAAATCCGAAATAAATTTACTTACCATATTTGACATCTGATCTGACATATGAGCTTATCAGCTCACCATGTAATTCAGTCTAAACACTGAATTATCTTAAAAGCCCAATAGTAACCATTTTATTCACAAAATTAGTAACAATTTTTTTAGGAAATATTTTTCTGTGAAAAATAAGAAAAATAATTTGGGAAATTTTTTATATCTTAAAAAAAACTTTTTTTTACAAGCGTCACAATTGTTTTAAAACTAGTCCCATTAAATTCTGAATGGTAGAAGCTGAGATATGCGAGTTCCTACCAAAAACTTTCCAACACTATAGATACACGAGCTAATGAATTCTGCTATGCGAGTGATACACACCCGTGTATGTATATTTAGTTGTAATTCAGTCTTAAGACTAATTTATCTTAAAAGCCTAATAGTATGCAACGTTAAATGTAGGTCTTTAATTCATAAGCGTTAGGCACAGACCAATTAACAAGACAGAAGTAAACCTACGAACAAAAATTCGTAATGGTTTTTTCTGGGGTTCTGGATATGGGGTAACGAACGTGGTTTGCAATATTTTTACGCTCCTAAAATTATTCTCTCATATTTTCTTGCATTTTATTGATATAATCAGTTTGAATGTGTGTATAGCGAAAGAACTTTTTTCTTTTATATATTTATTTGGGCTCGACAGCCGACAGCGTGCGAACATTACAACATACATAATACATATTTCGTTTTCGAACTTTTGTTTTTGTGTTTTTACGTTCACATTAACGGAAGAACGTAAAAAAATTTAATTAGCAAAGCAATAAAATAAAAAATAAAATATCGATTTTTAAAGCGAGAACAATTTTGTCAAAAATACAATCAAATTTTAATAGTGTTATCGAATACATATACATATTACATATATGCAATAGCAATAGCTACCATAGTGTTGCATTTTTTTATTATACATAAGTCAGATATACTATTCTATTTTTTTACACCATTAATGGGCGACAAAAGAGTATCCGGGATTGTTTGTGCAATCCCAACCTGTCTAGCAAGCAGAAGACGTTTCCCTAATCAATTTCAATTTTATGGCTTTCCTAGCCGTAAAAGTCTTGAATTTACTATCTGGTTATCCAAATGCGGCATAGATATCCCAGAAAAGAAAATTTTACGTGTTTGCGAAATTAATTTTTTAGACGGAGATAAGAGTAAGAAGAAAAAAAAAAGCTAGTCATCAGTTATATTTAGAGCGACCTCATAAAATAACTTTAAATAAAGTCCCTGAAATATATAAAAATATTAGAACATATTCAAAAATTAACGAAAATCAAGATTTGAAATTAGAAGTGTGTAGTGAAAATGTGTGTCCTTCAACTTGCTTCAGTTGCAAAAAAAGTTTCACTTCTTTGCGGATATACCAAAAACTGTACATAAAGGCCTTATAACGGGTTAAACTATTAAAAAGACGAACCATTTTCCGAAATAATATAATTAGACAGTTAAAAGCAAAAAATTTAAAGTTAGATGAAGAGAACGACAAGCTGAAATCAAAAATCTTTTAGAAGATTTAATTAACAGCCAAGAAATAAATGAGGATAGCAAAGAGTTTGGGAAACTATTACTTATAAAAAAGCTCAAGTATTCCGGTTGGCCTCCAAAACAAAAATTAATATGTCAAAAATTATACTTATCACCAGCTACATATAATTATATGTGCGATATTCTTAGTTTTAATATGCCTTCAAAACAAAGTTTAATAAACTGGAAATTAATAAAAAAATTAAAGCCAGAGTTTAATGATCAAATTATTAACAATCTAAAAGAAAAATTTAAGCAGTTAAGTGAAATGGAAAAGATTGTTGTTGTGTTAATATTCGATGAAGTGATGATTCGTCAATCATTAGAATTGAACCCGTTAACGACGTGATTGATGGTTTAGTAGCTTCGGGTGATACACGCACTAAAGAGTTAGCAAAAAATATTTGTATGTTTTTGATTAGGGGGTTATTTGCAAACTATAAATACGTATTATCGTACTTTGCTAATGCTACTAACATCAGTGGTGGTGATTTAGTAAACATAATAAAAAGAAACGTGTCCATTCTTTCTGCAATAGGATTTACCGTAAAATGTATTGTTTGTGACCAGGGCCCAAATAATCGGCTGACTTTAAAGATGTTAGGGGTAGAACGCGAAAATCCGTTCTTTTTCCTAGATAAAGAAAAAATATTTTCGTTGTACGACGTGCCACATTTAATTAAGTCTGTGCGAAATAATCTATTGACTACTGATTTCAAAACCAATGATGGAATTGTAAGTTGGAGGGTACTAACGGAATTATTATCTTGTGATTCTTCAAATTCGACTAGATTATGCCCAAAACTAACCCCTCAACATTTAAACCCGAAATTTTTTTTTAAAAATGCAAGTAAGTTACGACACGCAAATTTTTAGTTGGACGGTTGCATGTGCTTTACGCACTATGAACATTTTCAAGTTTTCTTCGGGTGCACAAAATGAATCGTTATCAACCACAAATTTTATCGATAAATTTAATAAGGTACTTGATAATTTAAATAGTCGAATTTTAACTGACAGGAACCCACATAAACGCGCAATTCAAGTAAACAAAAAAGCTTTTTTTTAACTTGTTAGAAATGTTACCGTACATTAAATCAATTTAGCCAATCCAGAAGATAACTATTTATTACTTCAACGGGCTTGTCCAAAGAATCAATGGTGTACTGCGTTTGCTACAAAGTTTGATGTCAGAACACAAAGAAATATTCTTCCTACTTACAAATAGATTGATCTGATTGAGAATTTGTTCGGTCTAATTAGGCAAAGAGGTGGTGTGGTCAATCGATGGAAACCATCTGTAAAAGAGTTTAAATTTTATAACTTCAAGCCAACTCAAACCACCTGGAGTATTCCAACAATACGATGTAGATGAAATTGAACCCTACCCCAATTCGGAGCCATCTCATCTGGATTTCGACCATGAAATATTGGATCAAGTGTTCTCAGATGACAACACTTGTATATGCTTTGATGACTGCGCCATAAGATATTACTTGGGATACGCCATATTTAAGTGTTTAAAACGGCGATATTGTCAAAGTTGCGATATTCAATGGGCCAAGAATATAAATTATGAAAATTTAACAATAAATTCTGAATATTTTATAATCAACAACCAGATTGGTCACATCGCTATAAGCCGCAAGTGGCGATCATCTTTGCTGGACGTTAGAACCCGAAGAGCAGCCGACGTCTACAGCGACCACCACCTTGTGGTTGGCAGTGTGCGGTTGAAGCTCGCGGTCCACTCAGTCACACGAAGCCAAATAACGAGAAAGGCAGCTGTAGCAGCACTAAAAGACCCAGTTGTGAAACTGCAATATGTATCCCGCGTACAACAGTCTCTCTCTGAGATACAGCCCCAAACTCTAGAGTCTAAATGGGAGAAAACAGTAAATGCGTGTACGGAAGCAGCGTCATCCGTTTTAGGTTATCCCGACAAAACTAGAAAAGAATGGATATCAGATAGCACATGGAACACCATTCGTGAACGCCAATCCATCAAAGCAGAGTTAAACGCGGCCTCGGGTGCCGAGCGAAGCGCATTAGCGCGGAAGTATAGGGATCTGGACCAACAAGTTGGCCGTTCAGCTAGGAACGACAAACGAGCATGGCTAAGCGACATCTCAACACAAGCACAGCTAGCCGCTGATAGCAGTAACTGATAGCTGGTAGAGTAAGAAAGGTGATTTGAGCAATTGCGAAAACTGGAGAGGAATAACCCTGCTAAACACCATAAACAAAGTGATCTCCCCTATAATAGCTAGGCGCTTACAGAATGCGTTAGAGCCAATCTTGAGAAATGAACAAGCAGGATTTCGCCCAAACCGTTCTTGTACTGATCAAATTAACACCCTGCGTATAATCATTGAACAGTCAGTTGAGTATCGCTCTCCTCTGTATATGGTTTTTGTAGATTTTAAACGCGCTTTTGATAGCGTAGGCAGAAACATGATGTGGCAGATTTTGTCTAGTTATGGTGTTCCGGAAAAAATCATCAACATCATTAAGGAGCTGTACCGCGACTCAACATGCCGCGTCATTCATAACGGTCATCTTGGCTCACCTTTCAACATCTACTCGGGAGTCAAGCAAGGCTGCACCCTCTCACCACTGCTTTTCACAATTGTTATCGACTGGGTGATGAAAATAGTAACCCGTACTCCATCGGGTTTGCCGTGGAATGTTTTTCACCGCCTGGAAGACCTAGATTATGCCGATTATATCTGTCTCCTATCACAATCGCTAGGTGACATGGAGCGAAAATTAAACTCACTAGAACTCCACGCTAACAAAGTGGGTTTAAAAATTAACGTCTCAAAAACAAAACTACTTCGCGTTAACGCTAGTGGAACATGTGATCACTCGATTGACGGACATCAGGTAGAGGAAGTCGATAACTTTTATTATTTGGGCAGCTGGATGTCAAAAAATTGTGGTTCTAACTCGGATGTATGCTCTCGTGTAAACAAGGCGCGACACTCCTATAGCATGCTAAATAATATCTGGAACTCCTCGCAAATCTCCCGGAATCTAAAGCTAATGATCTTTAGATCTAACGTTCTCTCAGTACTCTTGTATGGCTGCGAAACGTGGAAGGTCACAGGGTTAATTGCGACGCGCCTCCAAGTTTTCGTCAACAAGTGTCCTTAAGCACTTGCACTTGGATACTGAGAATAAGATGGCCGGACATTATCACCAATCAAGACTTGCGGAGAGTAACACAGCAGGAAGCAATAGCGCTCACCATCAGACGACGAAAATGAAGCTGGATTGGCCACACTTTGAGAAAGCCAGCGGACGACATTACGAAACTAGCGCTCGACTGGAGTCCACAAGGAAGTCGTCGAGTTGGCCGTCCTAGCAAGACATGGAAAAGGACAATAGAAGAGGAAGCAAGATCCCAGGGGACCGAGTGGCGTCTCTTGAAACCTCAGGCGTAAATAGAGTTCGTTGGCGGGCGTTTGTAGAAGCCCTATGCTCCCCCGCGGAGTAAAGGAAAGAAAGAAGAAAAGAAGTCTCCTTTTGGTATAACTGGAGCAGCGGTTCAGAACGCCTAGAAATATAAATTTCATAGTATTAAAAATTAGTTTGGTCTTATTAAACTAATTTCCAAAATCCGAAACAAATTTACTTACCATATTTGACATCTGCTCTGACATATGAGCTTATCAGCTCACCATGTGGATAATTGTAATTCAGTCTAAACACTGAATTATCTTAAAAGCCCAATAGTAACCATTTTATTCACAAAATTAGTAACAATTTTTTTAGGGAATATTTTTCTGTGAAAAATAAGAAAAATAATTTGGGAAATTTTTTATATCTTAAAAAATTTTTTTTTTTAATTTTTATTTATTTAAAAAAAAACTTTTTTTACAAGCGTCACAATTGTTTTAAAACTAGTCCCATTAAATTCTGAATGGTAGAAGCTGAGATATGCGAGTTCCTACCAAGAAATTTCCAACACTATAGACACACGAGCTAATGAATTCTGCTATGCGAGTGATACACACCCGTGTATGTATATGTAGTTGTAATTCAGTCTCAAGACTAATTTATCTTAAAAGCCTAATAGTATGCAACGTTAAATGTAGGTCTTTAATTCATAAGCGTTAGGCACAGACCAATTAACAAGACAGAAGTAAACCTGCGAACAAAAATTCGTAATGGTTTTTTCTGGGGTTCTGGATATGGGGTAACGAACGTGGTTTGCAATATTTTTACGCTCCTAAAATTATTGTCTCATATTTTCTTGCATTTTATTTGATATTATCAGTTTGAATGTGTGTATAGCGAAAGAACTTTGTTAAATCTTTGCTTTTTTCTTTTATATATTTATTTGTGCTCGACAGCCGACAGCGTGCGAACATTACAACATACATAATACATATTTCGTTTTCGAACTTTTCTTTTTGTGTTTTTACGTTCACATTAATGGAAGAACGTAAAAAATTTAATTAGCAAAGCAATAAAATATAAAATAAAATATCGATTTTTAAAGCGAGAACAATTTTGTCCAAAATACAATCAAATTTTAATAGTGTTATCGAATAAATTTTACAAATATTATAATAGTCTTACATTTTTTATTATACATATTACATATATGCAATAGCAATAGCTACCATAGTGTTGCATTTTTTTATTATACATAAGTCAGATATACTATTTTTTTACACCATTAATGGGCGACAAAAGAGTATCCGGGATTGTTTGTGCAATCCCAACCTGTCTAGCAAGCAGAAGACGTTTCCCTAATCGTCAATTTTATGGCTTTCCTAGCCGTAAAAGTCTTGAATTTACTATCTGGTTATCCAAATGCGGCATAGATATCCCAGAAAAGAAAATTTTACGTGTTTGTGAAATTAATTTTTTAGACGGAGATAAGAGTAAGAAGAAAAAAAAAATGCTAGTCATCAGTTATATTTAGAGCGACCTCATAAAATAACTTTAAATAAAGTCTCTGAAATATATAAAAATATTAGAACATATTCAAAAATTAACGAAAATCAAGATTTGAAATTAGAAGTGTGTAGTGAAAATGTGTGTCCTTCAACTTGCTTCAGTTGCAAAAAAAGTTTCACTTCTTTGCGGATATACCAAAAACTGTACATAAAGGCCATAAACGGGTCAAACTATTAAAAAGACGAACCATTTTCTGAAATAATTTAATTAGACAGTTAAAAGCAAAAAATTTAAAGTTAAATGAAGAGAACGACAAGCTGAAATCAAAAATCTTTTAGAAGATTTAATTAACAGCCAATAAATAAATGAGGATAGCAAAGAGTTTGGGAAACTATTACTTATAAAAAAGCTCAAGTATTCCGGTTGGCCTCCAAAACAAAAATTAATATGTCAAAAATTATACTTCAAATCACCAGCTACATATAATTATATGTGCGATATTCTTAGTTTTAATATGCCTTCAAAACAAAGTTTAATAAACTGGAAATTAATAAAAAAATTAAAGCCCGAGTTTAATGATCAAATTATTAACAATCTAAAAGAAAAATTTAAGCAGTTAAGTGAAATGGAAAAGATTGTTGTTGTGTTAATATTCGATGAAGTGATGATTCGTCAATCATTAGAATTGAACCCGTTAACGACGTAATGGATGGTTTAGTAGCTTCGGGTGATACACGCACTAAAAAGTTAGCAAAAAATATTTGTATGTTTTTGATTAGGGGGTTTTTTGCAAACTACAAATACGTATTATCGTACTTTGCTAATGCTACTAACATCAGTGGTGGTGATTTAGTAAACATAATAAAAAGAAACGTGTCCATTCTTTCTGCAATAGGATTTACCGTAATATGTATTGTTTGTGACCAGGGCCCAAATAATCGGCTGACTTTAAAGATGTTAGGGGTAGAAAGCGAAAATCCGTTCTTTTTCCTAGATAAAGAAAAAATATTTTCGTTGTACGACGTGCCACATTTAATTAAGTCTGTGCGAAATAATCTATTGACTACTGATTTCAAAACCAATGATGGAATTGTAAGTTGGAGGGTACTAACGGAATTATTATCTTGTGATTCTTCAAATTCGACTAGATTATGCTCAAAACTAACCCCTCAACATTTAAACCCCAAATTTGTTTATGCAAGTAAGTTACGACACGCAAATTTTTAGTTGGACGGTTGCATGTGCTTTTCGCACTATGAACATTTTCAAGTTTTCTTCGGGTGCACAAAATGTATCGTTATCAACCACAAATTTTAATCGATAAATTTAATAAGGTACTTGATAATTTAAATAGTCGAATTTTAACTGACAGGAACCCACATAAACGCGCAATTCAAGTAAACAAAAAAGCTTTTTTTAACTTGTTAGAAATGTTACCGTACATTAAATCAATTTAGCCAATCCAGAAGATAACTATTTATTGCTTCAACGGGCTTATCCAAAGAATCAATGGTGTACTGCAGTTGCTACAAAGTTTGATGTCAGAACACAAAGAAATATTCTTCCTACTTACAAATAGATTGATCTGATTGAGAATTTGTTCGGTCTAATTAGGCAAAGAGGGGGTGTGGTCAATCGATGGAAACCATCTGTAAAAGAGTTTAAATTTTATAACTTCAAGCCAACTCAAACCACCTGGAGTATTCCAACAATACGATGTAGATGAAATTGCCCCTTCCCCAATTCGGAGCCATCTAATCTGGATTTCGACCATGAAATATTGGATCAAGTGTTCTCAGATGACAACACTTGTATATGCTTTGATGACTGCGCCATAAGATATTACTTGGGATACGCCATATTTAAGTGTTTAAAACGGCGATATTGTCAAAGTTGCGATATTCAATGGGCCTATATTCTGTTAAATTATGAAAATTTAACAATGAATTCTAAATATTTTATAATCAACAACCAGATTGGTCACATCGCTATAAGCCGCAAGTGGCGATCATCTTTGCTGGACGTTAGAACCCGAAGAGCAGCCGACGTCTACAGCGACCACCACCTTGTGGTTGGCAGTGTGCGGTTGAAGCTCGCGGTCCACTCAGTCACACGAAGCCAAATAACGAGAAAGGCAGCTGTAGCAGCACTAAAAGACCCAGTTGTGAAACTGCAATATGTATCCCGCGTACAACAGTCTCTCTCTGAGATACAGCCCCAAACTCTAGAGTCTAAATGGGAGAAAACAGTAAATGCGTGTACGGAAGCAGCGTCATCCGTTTTAGGTTATCCCGACAAAACTAGAAAAGAATGGATATCAGATAGCACATGGAACACCATTCGTGAACGCCAATCCATCAAAGCAGAGTTAAACGCGGCCTCGGGTGCCGAGCGAAGCGCATTAGCGCGGAAGTATAGGGATCTGGACCAACAAGTTGGCCGTTCAGCTAGGAACGACAAACGAGCATGGCTAAGCGACATCTCAACACAAGCACAGCTAGCCGCTGATAGCAGTAACTGATAGCTGGTAGAGTAAGAAAGGTGATTTGAGCAATTGCGAAAACTGGAGAGGAATAACCCTGCTAAACACCATAAACAAAGTGATCTCCCCTATAATAGCTAGGCGCTTACAGAATGCGTTAGAGCCAATCTTGAGAAATGAACAAGCAGGATTTCGCCCAAACCGTTCTTGTACTGATCAAATTAACACCCTGCGTATAATCATTGAACAGTCAGTTGAGTATCGCTCTCCTCTGTATATGGTTTTTGTAGATTTTAAACGCGCTTTTGATAGCGTAGGCAGAAACATGATGTGGCAGATTTTGTCTAGTTATGGTGTTCCGGAAAAAATCATCAACATCATTAAGGAGCTGTACCGCGACTCAACATGCCGCGTCATTCATAACGGTCATCTTGGCTCACCTTTCAACATCTACTCGGGAGTCAAGCAAGGCTGCACCCTCTCACCACTGCTTTTCACAATTGTTATCGACTGGGTGATGAAAATAGTAACCCGTACTCCATCGGGTTTGCCGTGGAATGTTTTTCACCGCCTGGAAGACCTAGATTATGCCGATTATATCTGTCTCCTATCACAATCGCTAGGTGACATGGAGCGAAAATTAAACTCACTAGAACTCCACGCTAACAAAGTGGGTTTAAAAATTAACGTCTCAAAAACAAAACTACTTCGCGTTAACGCTAGTGGAACATGTGATCTCTCGATTGACGGATATCAGGTAGAGGAAGTCGATAACTTTTATTATTTGGGCAGCTGGATGTCAAAAAATCGTGGTTCTAACTCGGATGTATGCTCTCGTGTAAACAAGGCGCGACACTCCTATAGCATGCTAAATAATATCTGGAACTCCTCGCAAATCTCCCGGAATCTAAAGCTAATGATCTTTAGATCTAACGTTCTCTCAGTACTCTTGTATGGCTGCGAAACGCGGAAGGTCACAGGGTTAATTGCGACGCGCCTCCAAGTTTTCGTCAACAAGTGTCCTTAAGCACTTGCACTTGGATACTGAGAATAAGATGGCCGGACATTATCACCAATCAAGACTTGCGGAGAGTAACACAGCAGGAAGCAATCGCGCTCACCATCAGACGAAGAAAATGAAGCTGGATTGGCCACACTTTGAGAAAGCCAGCGGACGACATTACGAAACTAGCGCTCGACTGGAGTCCACAAGGAAGCCGTCGAGTTGGCCGTCCTAGCAAGACATGGAAAAGGACAATAGAAGAGGAAGCAAGATCCCAGGGGACCGAGTGGCGTCTCTTGAAACCTCAGGCGTTAAATCGAGTTCGTTGGCGGGCGTTTGTAGAAGCCCTATGCTCCCCCGCGGAGTAAAGGAAAGAAAGAAGATAAGAAGTCACCTTTTGGTATAACTGGAGCAGCGGATCCGAAACAAATTTACTTACCATTTTTGACATCTGCTCTGACATATGAGCTTATCAGCTCACCATGTGGATAATTGTAATTCAGTCTAAACACTGAATTATCTTAAAAGCCCAATAGTAGCCATTTTATTCACAAAATAAGTAACAATTTTTTTAGGGAATATATTTCTGTGAAAAATAAGAAAAATAATTTGGGAAATTTTTTATATCTTAAAAATTTTTTTTTTTTTAATTTTTATTTATTTAAAAAAAACTTTTTTTACAAGCGTCACAATTGTTTTAAAACTAGTCCCATTAAATTCTGAATGGTAGAAGCTGAGATATGCGAGTTCCTACCAAAAAATTTCCAACACTATAGACACACGAGCTAATGAATTCTGCTATGCGAGTGATACACACCCGTGTATGTATATGTAGTTGTAATTCAGTCTCAAGACTAATTTATCTTAAAAGCCTAATAGTATGCAACGTCAAATGTAGGTCTTTAATTCATAAGCGTTAGGCACAGACCAATTAACAAGACAGAAGTAAACCTACGAACAAAAATTTGTAATGGTTTTTTCTGGGGTTCTGAATATGGGGTAACGAACGTGGTTTGCAATATTTTTACGCTCCTAAAATTATTGTCTCATATTTTCTTGCATTTTATTTGATATTATCAGTTTGAATGTGTGTATAGCGAAAGAACTTTGTTAAATCTTTGCTTTTTTCTTTTATATATTTATTTGTGCTCGACAGCCGACAGCGTGCGAACATTACAACATACATAATAGATTTTTCGTTTTCGAACTTTTCTTTTTGTGTTTTTACGTTCACACTAACGGAAGAACGTAAAAAATTTAATTAGCAAAGCAAAAAAATATAAAATAAAATATCGATTTTTAAAGCGAGAACAATTTTGTCAAAAATACAATCAAATTTTAATAGTGTTATCGAATAAATTTTACAAATATTATAATAGTCTTACATTTTTTATTATACATATTACATATATGCAATAGCAATAGCTACCATAGTGTTGCATTTTTTTATTATACATAAGTCAGATATACTATTTTTTTACATCATTAATGGGCGACAAAAGAGTATCCGGGATTGTTTGTGCAATCCCAACCTGTCTAGCAAGCAGAAGACGTTTCCCTAATCGTCAATTTTATGGCTTTCCTAGCCGTAAAAGTCTTGAATTTACTATCTGGTTATCCAAATGCGGCATAGATATCCCAGAAAAGAAAATTTTACGTGTTTGTGAAATTAATTTTTTAGACGGAGATAAGAGTAAGAAGAAAAAAAAAATGCTAGTCATCAGTTATATTTAGAGCGACCTCATAAAATAACTTTAAATAAAGTCCCTGAAATATATAAAAATATTAGAACATATTCAAAAATTAACGAAAATCAAGATTTGAAATTAGAAGTGTGTAGTGAAAATGTGTGTCCTTCAACTTGCTTCAGTTGCAAAAAAAGTTTCACTACTTTGCGGATATACCAAAAACTGTACATAAAGGCCATAAACGGGTCAAACTATTAAAAAGACGAACCATTTTCTGAAATAATTTAATTAGACAGTTAAAAGCAAAAAATTTAAAGTTAAATGAAGAGAACGACAAGCTGAAATCAAAAATCTTTTAGAAGATTTAATTAACAGCCAATAAATAAATGAGGATAGCAAAGAGTTTGGGAAACTATTACTTATAAAAAAGCTCAAGTATTCCGGTTGGCCTCCAAAACAAAAATTAATATGTCAAAAATTATACTTCAAATCACCAGCTACATATAATTATATGTGCGATATTCTTAGTTTTAATATGCCTTCAAAACAAAGTTTAATAAACTGGAATTTAATAAAAAAATTAAAGCCCGAGTTTAATGATCAAATTATTAACAATCTAAAAGAAAAATTTAAGCAGTTAAGTGAAATGGAAAAGATTGTTGTTGTGTTAATATTCGATGAAGTGATGATTCGTCAATCATTATAATTGAACCCGTTAACGACGTAATGGATGGTTTAGTAGCTTCGGGTGATACACGCACTAAAAAGTTAGCAAAAAATATTTGTTTAGGGGGTTATTGATTAGGGGGTTATTTGCAAACTACAAATACGTATTATCGTACTTTGCTAATGCTACTAACATCAGTGGTGGTGATTTAGTAAACATAATAAAAAGAAACGTGTCCATTCTTTCTGCAATAGGATTTACCGAAATATGTATTGTTTGTGACCAGGGCCCAAATAATCGGCTGACTTTAAAGATAAAGGGGTAGAAAGCGAAAATCCGTTCTTTTTCCTAGATAAAGAAAAAATATTTTCGTTGTACGACGTGCCACATTTAATTAAGTCTGTGCGAAATAATCTATTGACTACTGATTTCAAAACCAATGATGGAATTGTAAGTTGGAGGGTACTAACGGAATTATTATCTTGTGATTCTTCAAATTCGACTAGATTATGCTCAAAACTAACCCCTCAACATTTAAACCCCAAATTTTTTTAAAAATGCAAGTAAGTTACGACACGCAAATTTTTAGTTGGACGGTTGCATGTGCTTTTCGCACTATGAACATTTTCAAGTTTTCTTCGGGTGCACAAAATGTATCGTTATCAACCACAAATTTTATCGATAAATTTAATAAGGTACTTGATAATTTAAATAGTCGAATTTTAACTGACAGGAACCCACATAAACGCGCAATTCAAGTAAACAAAAAAGCTTTTTTTTAACTTGTTAGAAATGTTACCGTACATTAAATCAATTTAGCCAATCCAGAAGATAACTATTTATTGCTTCAACGGGCTTATCCAAAGAATCAATGGTGCACTGCAGTTGCTACAAAGTTTGATGTCAGAACACAAAGAAATATTCTTCCTACTTACAAATAGATTGATCTGATTGAGAATTTGTTCGGTCTAATTAGGCAAAGAGGGGGTGTGGTCAATCGATGGAAACCATTTGTAAAAGAGTTTAAATTTTATAACTTCAAGCCAACTCAAACCATCTGGAGTATTCCAACAATACGATGTAGATGAAATTGAACCCTACCCCAATTCGGAGCCATCTAATCTGGATTTCGACCATGAAATATTGGATCAAGTGTTCTCAGATGACAACACTTGTATATGCTTTGATGACTGCGCCTTAAGATATTACTTGGGATACGCCATATTTAAGTGTTTAAAACGGCGATATTGTCAAAGTTGCGATATTCAATGGGCCAAGAATATAAATTATGAAAATTTAACAATGAATTCTGAATATTTTATAATCAACAACCAGATTGGTCACATCGCTATAAGCCGCAAGTGGCGATCATCTTTGCTGGACGTTAGAACCCGAAGAGCAGCCGACGTCTACAGCGACCACCACCTTGTGGTTGGCAGTGTGCGGTTGAAGCTCGCGGTCCACTCAGTCACACGAAGCCAAATAACGAGAAAGGCAGCTGTAGCAGCACTAAAAGACCCAGTTGTGAAACTGCAATATGTATCCCGCGTACAACAGTCTCTCTCTGAGATACAGCCCCAAACCCTAGAGTCTAAATGGGAGAAAACAGTAAATGCGTGTACGGAAAAACTAGAAAAGAATGGATATCAGATAGCACATGGAACACCATTCGTGACTGCCAATCCATCAAAGCAGAGTTAAACGCGGGCTCGGGTGCCAACCGAAGCGCATTAGCGCGGAAGTATAGGGATCTGGACCGACAAGTTGGCCGTTCAGCTAGGAACGACAAACGAGCTTGGCTAAGCGACATCTCAACACAAGCACAGCTAGCCGCTGATAGCAGACAATATAGCACAGTATACCAACTCGCTCGTAAGCTCGCCAACAAGAAACACCACATCAACTACCCTGTTAAGGCAATAGATGGCTCTTTGATCCTTATCGAGGAACAACAATTAACCCACTGGACAGAGCATTTCAAGAATGTTTTGAATTGTACTTCGTCAGGCACGTCCATCAATCCACACATGCACCCTAATAGGCTACTTAACATCAGCGTCACTACTCCTTCGTTGGATGAGATAAGGACAACAATTCGTTCACTGCAGTCAGATAAAGCAGCAGGCAATGACAATATCTACGCAGAACTCCTCTAAACCGACGTCGAGTTAACTACGTGAACATTGCATGCGATATATCAAGATATCTGGGAATCTGAATCCATTCCATCGTCGTTAAAGGAAGGCTTAATAGTCAAACTCCCCAAGAAAGGTTTCCCTAATCGTCAATTTTATGGCTTTCCTAGCCGTAAAAGTCTTGAATTTACTATCTGGTTATCCAAATGCGGAATAGAAATCCCAGAAAAGAAAATTTTACGTGTTTGTGAAATTAATTTTTTAGACGGAGATAAGAGTAAGAAGAAAAAAAATGCTAGTTGTTGTGTTCGTAACAAATACAATTCACTTGTCTCGTTTCTTAAATGTTTTATTTATTTAATAAAGGTCAATTCGTCTGCGTCTGCTCTGTTTGGGTTGCGGTTTCCCTAATCGTCAATTTTATGGCTTTCCTAGCCGTAAACGTCTTGAATTTACTATCTGGTTATCCAAATGCGGCATAGAAATCCCAGAAAAGAAAATTTTACGTGTTTGTGAAATTAATTTTTTAGACGGAGATAAGAGTAAGAAGAAAAAAAATGCTAGTTGTTGTGTTCGTAACAAATACAATTCACTTGTCTCGTTTCTTAAATGTTTTATTTAATAAAGGTCAATTCGTCTGCGTCTGCTCTGTTTGGGTTGCGCACTTCGACTGCCCGACCATCAAGCAGCCATGCCACAAGTCCACAAACATGCAGCCTATTATGTACATGTCAAATGTAAATAAATATATGTGTTGCACGTCACAACACTTCTCCCCCATCAAAAAACAAAGATCACACTGAATTATTAAAAAACAATAATGAAAAACAATAATTTAAATAAACAAATAAATAACGCGTATTCATAAGGGCGTTATCGCAATGCTTGGCGAATTCATCTTGTCATGTCGTAGTCCTCAAAACGCTGTGGGAATCTTGCGGCCCCAGCTCGAGTCGTGCGACGTGGTTGCGGCATTTCTGCTTCAGAATCTTCCCTGGCGTCCTCGAAAAGCTCGTCCTCGGATACTACTTCCTGTTCAGGTAAGACCTCAGGCTCTATTACTCGTTTTGTTGGTGCTGCTTACCCAAAATCTTCCAGCAAAATGTTGTCGTGGTCATCGAGGAACGTAAATCGCTTTTTCATTTGGTTTGAATGGCTTTTAACTTCCCTCTTGCCCATCGCTGTTTCTGTTAAAACTAAGTAGTTTACCAATCCACATCTCTTGACAACTACTCCGGGGGACCAGTTCCACTTGTTGTTACAGAACGTTTTGACTAGCATTTCATCACCAGCTTCGAACTCCTTCCACCTTGCGCCGTGGTGCCGGTTGAACTGTTGTTCCATTTCTGTATTGCGCTCAATCGGACGATTGGTTCTTATTTTACACAAGTCTAACTTAATTTTCATCGGTCGTCCCAACATCACTTGAAAGGGTGACTTCATGCCGAGAGCAAACGAAGGTGTGTAACGATAGCACATCAAGAATTTGCGCAAAATTTGATCGGCATTACCTTCTCCTTCTAACTTTTTTAATCCGATCTTCAACAAGCCAACAAATTTTTCAGCCTGGCCATTTGATTGAAGTTGAAACGGTGCCGTTCTGATGTGTTCGATGCCGTTTTCCCTGCAGAACGACTGGAATCTTTCTGACACAAATTGGGGACCGTTGTCTGAGACGATGGTGTCGCAGAGTCCTTGGCGGGAAAACACATCCTCTAAACGTTCGATCGTCTTTTCGGTTGTTGTTGACTGCATTTTAAAAACCTCTGGCCACTTGCTAAATGCGTCAACGATAACCAAGTACCAAAAATCTTTAACGGGCCCAGCAAAATCAATGTGCACTCTCGACCAAGGGCCCTTGGGCACTGGCCACGACTGCAACGTACACTTGGTTGGTGTTCTAGCGTTAATAGCACAATTTCCACACAGCTTCACCAGTTTTTCGACGTCCACATCAATTGATGGCCAGTACACCTTGCTCCGTGCCAACATTTTCATGCGAGCCACTCCTGGATGGCCTTGGTGGAGCAAGGATACGATTACGGTAGCGACTCGGAACGATAATGCGATCGCCATAAAATACGCACCCCTGAATGGTCGTTAGTCCTTGTCGTCGAGGAAAGAATTTTGCAACCTCTGGTTCCCTTATCTGCTTCGGTTATCGCGGAATGCCCTTCTTCGATCCAAAAATTGCTAACAATGGCTTGTGATCGGTCTGAAGCTTAAATTTGCGACCGTAGATGTATCGATGAAACTTTTTTAGGGCGAACATCAACGCCAAGGCCTCTCGTTGGATCTGCGGATAGTTTTTCTCGGTCTTCGTAAATGCCGACGCGGCGTGCATGCTAGGCCGCGTAGTACCGTCGGGCAGTTCGTGCATCAACACTGCCCCCATGCCATAGCTGGATGCGTCCGCTGCTACGATGATCTTCTTCTTCGGGTCATAGTGGATTAACGCCAAATCCGATGCAAGTACTCTCTGTAGGTTCTCGCAAGCCTCTTGGTGCGCTGCTCGCCACTCAAAAGGCACATCGCTGCACAATTCGTCCAACGGCCCGCGAAGGTCTTTTAGCTCTTTTACGAATTTGCCGTACCATGTAACGGCCCCTAGGAATGATTGCAATTGTTTGACGTCTCTTGGTGCGGGAATTAGCTTCAGCATCTCGATTTTCTGGGGATTTGGTCGTAAGCCATTTGCGTCAACGATGTGGCCCAAAAACTCTAACTCGTTCTGGCCAAACAAAAACTTATCGAGCTTAAGCCGAAAACCGTATTCTTGGATGCGCTTCAATGCTTCGAAGAGATTGTCTCGATGATCTTTCTCGTCTCTACCTTCAACAATAAAATCGTCAATGAAGGGAAAAGTGTCGTTAGCTCCGCTCATCATCGTGTCGATTAATTGCTGGAAAATGCCCGGAGCTGTCTTCACACCCGGTTGTAGGCGGTTTACTCGAAATAGTCCACAATGCGTGTTGATCGCCATGAAACGCTTCGATTCGTCATCCATCTCTACCTGCAAGAAAGCGTCGGACAGGTCAATTTTACTGAACACCCGGTACTGACTCAGCTTTGCAAAAATTTCTTCAGGCGTAGGCAACGGATGCTTGTTCGGGTCCGGTGCTTCATTCAAGCCTGTTGACTAATCGGCACAAATGCGTATGCGCCCGTCCTTTCTTTTTACAGCTACTAATGGTGCGGCGAAATCCGAGTAATCGACCGGACTGATTACTCCCAACAATTGCAATCGCTTAAGCTCATTTTTAATCGCCTCCGCTGCTGCGAAGGGCACCGGGCGCCTGTTGCGAAAGATTGATTTAGTTCCCGGCTTTTGTGTTAAAGATGCCTTCATTTTGTTGCACAGACCCAACGAGTTAATGAAAAGCGATGGAAATTTTTGCTTGATTTCCTCGCTAATTTTTGTGCTGCCTATCTTTTCCACAACCTTGTTGCAGACGCTTGCAATGGGCACGCTCCATAGATCCAGAGCTTCCATCCAATCACTTCCAAGCACGTTTAAATCGGAATTTGCTACATAACACGTACCAACGTCTTCTCGGTCATGCAATCTCAATCGTGCCGTAAATCTCCCAAGCATCTTAACTGGGTCTCCTGAAGCGCTTATGGCTTGCTCTTCGCACGCGACTAATGCCGGCGATCAGAGCAACTTCCAATTCTTTGCAGAGATAATCGTCCAGTCAGATCCGGAATCGAGTTGCAACTTTAATTTCGTGCTGTCAATTGTTGGCTCGACAAATTTCCGGGTCGAGACGACAACCGCATCCACAGCCAGGCTTCGGCGTGGACGGAAGTTTCGTCTTCCACGGAAGCGTCGTGTCGCTGCCGCTGACTCACAGTAACCTGCCTTATGACCCTGCAGTTTGCAATCAAAATATTGTTTATCACGGTGGAAATGGATTGCTCCACACTTTCGACATGGAAATCTTGCTTTTGGTGGCTCTGCTTTGGGACATTTAGCGTTCAGTTCCGCCTTTTGATTACTGCTATTTCCCCATGAGTTTCGGCGCATTGCTAACACTTCACCATTAGAAACATCTCGGCACAAAACCATCGATTTCTCGACTTTGAGGCTGCTTAACCGTGTTGCAATATTGGCAACATCTCTTAATGTCAGCTTAGGTCTCATATCACCACCTGCACTAGCTTCATCGTGTTGTATCTCTTGGCCGTCCAACTTCATTAGCAGCTTTTCCAGAGTCTCCGCATCTTGCGATTTGTTGAGTCCTTGAACAAACATCAAAACTTTAAAATCGTCCGGTGTACAATTTGCCATATTGAATTTTTCACATATTACGTTTACACGTGCCGCATACTCTGAAAACCCTTCACTAGCTTCCTTCTCCATTTTCAAACACTTGTAACGCAACGAAAATTGTGATTCCTTTCGTCCAAAAATGCGCTTGAGCTCCCTCACTGCATCATCGAAAGGAATAGTGTCTTTTGTTAGTGGCAAAATCGTATTGGCAAACCTTTGGTAATCGGCTGTAGAGAGTTTCTCTGTCAGCAAATCCACCTTTTGTACTGCTGTTATTGTAGCCGCCTGAGACGTAAAAATAATTTCGTATCGCTGGTACCACAATTCGAATGTCAAATTGTCTTCAGCGCAATACACAAATTTCTCCATGCGTTCCGACAACTTCTTATGCATTAATGCTATCTGCGCACTTTCCGTTTTTGCTGTTTGCTGCTGCCCTTCTGCCTGTAGCGTTAACTGCGTCATCAACAACGCAATCATATCGTCAATCTTTCTCTGCCTTTCAGCCATCATTTTCAAAATTTCTTTCAATTCTGAATCCATTTTTTCACACACAAAAATAAAACGATACTGCCGTAAGAATTTTTAAAGATTTTAATGGGGTGAATTAATCCTCGTCGCCACTGTTGTGTTCGTAACAAATACAATTCACTTGTTTCGTTTCTTAAATGTTTTATTTATTTAATAAATTCGTCTGCGTCTGCTCTGTTTGGGTTGCGCACTTCGACTGCCCGACCATCAAGCAGCCATGCCACAAGTCCACAAATATGCAGCCTATTATGTACATGTCAAATGTATATAAATATAAGTGTTGCACGTCACAACACTAGTCCTCAGTTATATTTAGAGCAACCTCATAAAATAACTTTAAATAAAGTCCCTGAAATATATAAAAATATTAGAACATATTTAAAAATTAACGAAAATCAAGATTTGAAATTAGAAGTGTGTAGTGAATATGTGTGTCCTTCAACTTGCTTCAGTTGCAAAAAAAGTTTCACTACTTTCACTACAAAAAACTGTACATAAAGGCCTTAAAAAGGGGCAAACTATTAAAAAGACGAACCATTTTCTGAAATAATTTAATTAGACAGTTAAAAGCAAAAAATTTAAAGTTAAATGAAGAGAACGACAAGCTGAAATCAAAAATCTTTTAGAAGATTTAATTAACAGCCAAGAAATAAATGAGGATAGCAAAGAGTTTGGGAAACTATTACTTATAAAAAAGCACAAGTATTCCGGTTGGCCTCCAAAACAAAAATTAATATGTCAAAAATTATACTTCAAATCACCAGCTACATATAATTATATGTGCGATATTCTTAGTTTTAATATGCCTTCAAAACAAAGTTTAATAAACTGGAAATTAATAAAAAATTAAAGCCCGAGTTTAATGATCAAATTATTAACAATCTAAAAGAAAAATTTAAGCAGTTAAGTGAAATGGAAAAGATTTTTGTTGTGTTAATATTCGATGAAGTGATGATTCGTCAATCATTGGAATTGAACCCGTTAACGACGTGATTGATGGTTTAGTAGCTTCGGGTGATACACGCACTAAAGAGTTAGCAAAAAATATTTGTATGTTTTTGATTAGGGGGTTATTTGCAAACTACAAATACGTATTATCGTACTTTGCTAATGCTACTAACATCAGTGGTGGTGATTTAGTAAACATAATAAAAAGAAACGTGTCTATTCTTTCTGCAATAGGATTTACCGTAAAATGTATTGTTTGTGACCAGGGCCCAAATAATCGGCTGACTTTAAAGATGTTAGGGGTAGAACGCGAAAATCCGTTCTTTTTCCTAGATAAAGAAAAAATATTTTCGTTGTACGACGTGCCACATTTAATTAAGTCTGTGCGAAATAATCTATTGACTACTGATTTCAAAACCAATGATGGAATTGTAAGTTGGAGGTTACTAACGGAATTATTATCTTGTGATTCATCAAATTCGACTAGATTATGCCCAAAACTTACCCCTCAACATTTAAACCCGAAATTTTTTTTAAAAATGCAAGTAAGTTACGACACGCAAATTTTTAGTTGGACGGTTGAATGTGCTTTTCGCACTATGTACATTTTCAAGTTTTCTTCGGGTGCACAAAATGTATCGTTATCAACCACAAATTTTATCGATAAATTTAATAAGGTACTTGATAATTTAAATAGTCGAATTTTAACTGACAGGAACCCACATAAACGCGCAATTCAAGTAAACAAAAAAGCTTTTTTTTAACTTGTTAGAAATGTTACCGTACATTAAATCAATTTAGCCAATCCAGAAGATAACTATTTATTACTTCAACGGGCTTGTCCAAAGAATCAATGGTGTACTGCGTTTGCTACAAAGTTTGGTGTCAGAACACAAAGAAATATTCTTCCTACTTACAAATAGATTGATCTGATTGAGAATTTGTTCGGTAAATAGGCAAAGAGGGGGTGTGGTCAATCGATGGAAACCATCTGTAAAAGAGTTTAAATTTTATTACTTCAAGCCAACTCAAACCACCTGGAGTATTCCAACAATACGATGTAGATGAAATTGAACCCTACCCCAATTCGGAGCCATCTAATCTGGATTTAGACCATGAAATATTGGATCAAGTGTTCTCAGATGACAACACTTGTATATGCTTTGATGACTGCGCCATAAGATATTACTTGGGATACGCCATATTTAAGTGTTTAAAACGGCGATATTGTCAAAGTTGCGATATTCAATGGGCCAAGAATATAAATTATGAAAATTTAACAATGAATTCTGAATATTTTATAATCAACAACCAGATTGGTCACATCGCTATATGCCGCAAGTGGCGATCATCTTTGCTGGACGTTAGAACCCGAAGAGCAGCCGACGTCTATAGCGACCACCACCTTGTGGTTGGCAGTGTGCGGTTGAAGCTCCCGGTCCACTCAGTCACACGAAGCCAAATAACGAGAAAGGCAGCTGTAGCAGCACTAAAAGACCCAGTTGTGAAACTGCAATATGTATCCCGCGTACAACAGTCTCTCTCTGAGATACAGCCCCAAACCCTAGAGTCTAAATGGGAGAAAACAGTAAATGCGTGTACGGAAGCAGCCTCATCCGTTTTTGGTTATCCCGACAAAACTAGAAAAGAATGGATATCAGATAGCACATGGAACACCATTCGTGAACGCCAATCCATCAAAGCAGAGTTAAACGCGGCCTCGGGGAAGCGCGGAAGTATAGGGATCTGGACCGACAAGTTGGCCGTTCAGCTAAGAACGACAAACGAGCATGGCTAAGCGACATCTCAACACAAGCACTAGCCGCTGATAGCAGACAATATAGCACAGTCTATCAACTCGCTCGTAAGCTCGCCAACAAGAAACACCACAACAACTACCCTGTTAAGGCAATAGATGGCTCTTTGATCCTTATCGAAGAACAACAGTTAACCCGCTGGACAGAGCATTTTAAGAATGTTTTGAATTGTACTTCGCCAGGCACGTCCATCAATCCACATATGCACCATAATAGGCTACTTAACATCAGCGTCGCTACTCCTTCGTTGGATGAGATAAGGACAACAATTCGTTCACTGCAGTCAGGTAAAGCCGACGTCGAGTTATCTAAGTGAACATTGCATGCGATATATCAAGATATCTGGGAATCTGAATCCATTCCATCGTCGTTAAAGGAAGGCTTAATAGTCAAACTCCCCAAGAAAGGTGATTTGAGCAATTGCGAAAACTGGAGAGGAATAACCCTGCTAAACACCATAAACAAAGTGATCTCCCCTATAATAGCTAGGCGCTTACAGAATGCGTTAGAGCCAATCTTGAGAAATGAACAAGCAGGATTTCGCCCAAACCGTTCTTGTACTGATCAAATTAACACCCTGCGTATAATCATTGAACAGTCAGTTGAGTATCGCTCTCCTCTGTATATGGTTTTTGTAGATCCTAAACGCGCTTTTGATAGCGTAGGCAGAAACATGATGTGGCAGATTTTGTCTAGTTATGGTGTTGGATCTGCGGATAGTTTTTCTCGGTCTTCGTAAATGCCGACGCGGCGTGCATGCTAGGCCGCGTAGTACCATCGGGCAGTTCGTGCATCAACACTGCCCCCATGCCATAGCTGGATGCGTCCGCTGCTACGATGATTTTCTTCTTCGGGTCATAGTGGATTAACGCCTAATCCGATGCAAGTACTCTCTTTAGGTTCTCGCAAGCCTCTTGGTGCGCTGCTCGCCACTCAAAAGGCACATCGCTGCACAATTCGTCCAACGGCCCGCGAAGGTCTTTTAGCTCTTTTACGAATTTGCCTTACCATGTAACGGCCCCTAGGAATGATTGCAATTGTTTGACGTCTCTTGGTGCGGGAATTAGCTTCAGCATCTCGATTTTCTAGGGATTTGGTCGTAAGCCATTTGCGTCAACGATGTGGCCCAAAAACTCTAACTCGTTCTGGCCAAACAAAAACTTATCGAGCTTAAGCCGAAAACCGTATTCTTGGATGCGCTTCAATGCTTCGAATAGATTGTCTCGATGATCTTTCTCGTCTCTACCTTCAACAATAAAATCGTCAATGAAGTGAAAAGTGCCGTTAGCTCCGCTCATCATCGTGTCGATTAATTGCTGGAAAATGCCCGGAGCTGTCTTCACACCCGGTTGTAGGCGGTTAACTCGAAATAGTCCACAATGCGTGTTGATCGTCATGAAACGCTTCGATTCGTCATCCATCTCCACCTGCAAGAAAGCGTCGGACATGTCAATTTTACTGAACACCCGGTACTGACTCAGCTTTGCAAAAATTTCTTCAGGCGTAGGCAACGGATGCTTGTTCGGCTCCAGTGCTTCATTCAAGCCTGTTGAATAATCGGCACAAATGCGTATCCGCCCGTCCTTTCTTTGTACAGCTATTAATGGTGCGGCGAAATCCGAGTAATCGACCGGACTGATTACTCCCAACAATTGCAATCGCTTAAGCTCATTTTCAATCGCCTCCGCTGCTGCGAAGGGCACCGGGCGCCTGTTACGAAAGATTGATTTAGTTCCCGGCTTTAGTGTTAAAGATGCCTTCATTTTGTTGCACAGACCCAACGAGTTAATGAAAAGCGATGGAAATTTTTGCTTGATTTCCTCGCTAATTTTTGTGCTGCCTATCTTTTCCACAACCTTGTTGCAGACGCTTGCAATGGGCACGCTCCATAGATCCAGAGCTTCCATCCAATCACTTCCAAGCACGTTTAAATCGGAATTTGCTACATAACACGTACCAACGTCTTCTCGGTCATGCAATCTCAATCGTGCCGTAAATCTTCCAAGCATCTTAACCCGAACACCCGGTACTGACTCAGCTTTGCAAAAATTTCTTCAGGCGTAGGCAACGGATGCTTGTTCGGCTCCAGTGCTTCATTCAAGCCTGTTGAATAATCGGCACAAATGCGTATCCGCCCGTCCTTTCTTTGTACAGCTATTAATGGTGCGGCGTAATCGACCGGACTGATTACTCCCAACAATTGCAATCGCTTAAACTCATTTTCAATCGCCTCCGCTGCTGCGAAGGGCACCGGGCGCATGTTACGAAAGATTGATTTAGTTCCCGGCTTTAGTGTTAAAGATGCCTTCATTTTGTTGCACAGACCCAACGAGTTAATGAAAAGCGATGGAAATTTTTGCTTGATTTCCTCGCTAATTTTTGTGCTGCCTATCTTTTCCACAACCTTGTTGCAGACGCTTGCAATGGGCACGCTCCATAGATCCAAAGCTTCCATCCAATCACTTCCAAGCACGTTTAAATCGGAATTTGCTACATAACACGTACCAACGTCTTCTCGGTCATGCAATCTCAATAGTGCCGTAAATCTTCCAAGCATCTTAACTGGGTCTCCTGAAGCGCTTATGGCTTGCTCTTCGCACGCGACTAATGCCGGCGATCCCAGCAACTTCCAATTCTTTGCAGAGATAATCGTCCAGTCAGATCCTGAATCGAGTTGCAACTTTAATTTCGTGCTGTCAATTGTTGGCTCGACAAATTTCCGGGTCGAGACGACAACCGCATCCACAGCCAGGCTTCGGCGTGGACGGAAGTTTCGTCTTCCACGGAAGCGTCGTGTCGCTGCCGCTGACTCACAGTAACCTGCCTTATGACCCTGCAGTTTGCAATCAAAATATTGTTTATCACGGTGGAAATGGATTGCTCCACACTTTCGACATGGAAATCTTGCTTTTGGTGGCTCTGCTTTGGGACATTTAGCGTTCAGTTCCGCCTTTTGATTACTGCTATTTCCCCATGAGTTTCGGCGAATTGCTAACACTTCACCATTAGAAACATCTGGGCACAAAACCATCGATTTCTCGACTTTGAGGCTGCTTAACCGTGTTGCAATATTGACAACATCTCTTAATGTCAGCTTAGGTCTCATATCACCGCCTGCACTAGCTTCATCGTGTTGTATCTCTTGGCCGTCCAACTTTATTAGCAGCTTCTCCAGAGTCTCCGCATCTTGCGATTTGTTGAGTCCTTGAACGAACATCAAAACTTTAAAATCGTCCGGTGTACAATTTGCCATATTGAATTTTTCACATGTTACGTTTACATGTGCCGCATACTCTGAAAACCCTTCACTAGCTTCCTTCTCCATTTTCAAACACTTGTAACGCAACGAAAATTGTGATTCCTTTCGGCCAAAAATGCGCTTGAGCTCCCTCACTGCATCATCGAAAGGAATTGTGTCTTTTGTTAGTGGCAAAATCGTATTGGCAAACCTTTGGTAATCGGCTGTAGAGAGTTTCTCTGTCAGCAAATCCACCTTTTGTACTGCTGTTATTGTAGCCGCCTGAGACGTAAAAATAATTTCGTATCGCTGGTACCACAATTCGAATGTCAAATTGTCTTCAGCGCAATACACAATGCATTAATGCTATCTGCGCACTTTCCGTTTTTGCTGTTTGCTGCTGCCCTTCTGCCTGTAGCGTTAACTGCGTCATCAACAACGCAATCATATCGTCAGTCTTTCTCTGCCTTTCAGCCATCATTTTCAAAATTTCTTTCAATTCTGAATCCATTTTTTCACACACAAAAATAAAACGATACTGCCGTAAGAATTTTTAAAGATTTTAACGCGTGAATTCTAATTAATCCTCGTCGCCACTGTTGTGTTCGTAACAAATACAATTCACTTGTCTCGTTTCTTAAATGTTTTATTTATTTAATAAAGGTCAATTCGTCTGCATCTGCTCTGTTTTGGGTTGCGCACTTCGACTGCCCGACCATCAAGCAGCCATGCCACAAGTCCACAAACATGCAGCCTATTATGTACATGTCAAATGTAAATAAATATATGTGTTGCACGTCACATTACTAGTCCTCAGTTATATTTAGAGCAACCTCATAAAATAACTTTAAATAAAGTCCCTGAAATATATAAAAATATTAGAACATATTCAAAAATTACCGAAAATCAAGATTTGAAATTAGAAGTGTGTAGTGAAAATGTGTGTCCTTCAACTTGCTTCAGTTGCAAAAAAAGTTTCACTACTTTGCGGATATACCAAAAACTGTACATAAAGGCCTTAAAACGGGTCAAACTATTAAAAAGACGATCCGTTTTCTGAAATATTTTAATTAGACAGTTAAAAGCAAAAAATTTTATATTAAATGAAGAGAACGACAAGCTGAAATCAAAAATCTTTTAGAAGATTTAATTAACAGCCAAGAAATAAATGAGGATAGCAAAGAGTTTGGGAAACTATTACTTATAAAAAAGCACAAGTATTCCGGTTGGCCTCCAAAACAAAAATTAATTTGTCAAAAATTATACTTCAAATCACCAGCTACATATAATTATATGTGCGATATTCTTAGTTTTAACATGCCTTCAAAACAAAGTTTAATAAACTGGAAATTAATAAAAAAATTAAAGCCCGAGTTTAATGATCAAATCATTAACAATCTAAAAGAAAAATTTAAGCAGTTAAGTGAAATGGAAAAGATTGTTGTTGTGTTAATATTCGATGAAGTGATGATTCGTCAATCATTAGAATTGAACCCGTTAACGACGTGATTGATGGTTCAGTAACTTCGGGTGATACACGCACTAAAGAGTTAGCAAAAAATATTTGTATGTTTTTGATTAGGGGGTTATTTGCAAACTACAAATACGTGTATTATCGTACTTTGCTAATGCTACTAACATCAGTGGTGGTGATTTAGTAAACATAATAAAAAGAAACGTGTCCATTCTTTCTGCAATAGGATTTACCGTAAAATGTATTATTGTGACCAGGGCCCAAATAATCGGCTGACTTTAAAGATGTTAGGGGTAGAACGCGAAAATCCGTTCTTTTTCCTAGATAAAGAAAAAATATTTTCGTTGTACGACGTGCCACATTTAATTAAGTCTGTGCGAAATAATCTATTGACTACTGATTTCAAAACCAATGATGGAATTGTAAGTTGGAGGGTACTAACGGAATTATTATCTTGTGATTCTTCAAATTCGACCAGATTATGCCCAAAACTTACCCCTCAACATTTAAACCCGAAATTTTTTTTAAAAATGCAAGTAAGTTACGACACGCAAATTTTTAGTTGGACGGTTGCATGTGCTTTTCGCACTATGAACATTTTCAAGTTTTCTTCGGGTGCACAAAATGTATCGTTATCAACCACAAATTTTATCGATAAATTTAATAAGGTACTTGATAATTTAAATAGTCGAACTTTAACTGACAGGAACCCACATAAACGCGCAATTCAAGTAAACAAAAAAGCTTTTTTTTAACTTGTTAGAAATGTTACCGTACATTAAATCAATTTAGCCAATCCAGAAGATAACTATTTATTACTTCAACGGGCTTGTCCAAAGAATCAATGGTGTACTGCGTTTGCTACAAAGTTTGATGTCAGAACACAAAGAAATATTCTTCCTACTTACAAATAGATTGATCTGATTGAGAATTTGTTCGGTCTAATTAGGCAAAGAGGGGGTGTGGTCAATCGATGGAAACCATCTGTAAAAGAGTTTAAATTTTATTACTTCAAGCCAACTCAAACCACCTGGAGTATTCCAACAATACGATGTAGATGAAATTGAACCCTACCCCAATTCGGAGCCATCTAATCTGGATTTCGACCATGAAATATTGGATCAAGTGTTCTCAGATGACAACACTTGTATATGCTTTGATGACTGCGCCATAAGATATTACTTGGGATACGCCATATTTAAGTGTTTAAAACGGCGATATTGTCAAAGTTGCGATATTCAATGGGCGAAGAATATAAATTATGAAAATTTAACAATGAATTCTGAATATTTTATAATCAACAACCAGATTGGTCACATCGCTATATGCCGCAAGTGGCGATCATCTTTGCTGGACGTTAGAACCCGAAGAGCAGCCGACGTCTACAGCGACCACCACCTTGTGGTTGGCAGTGTGCGGTTGAAGCTCGCGGTCCACTCAGTCACACGAAGCCAAATAACGAGAAACGCAGCTGTAGCAGCACTAAAAGACCCAGTTGTGAAACTGCAATATGTATCCCTCGTACAACAGTCTCTCTCTGAGATACAGCCCCAAACCCTAGAGTCTAAATGGGAGAAAACAGTAAATGCGTGTACGGAAGCAGCCTCATCCGTTTTAGGTTATCCCGACAAAACTAGAAAAGAATGGATATCAGATAGCACATGGAACACCATTCGTGAACGCCAATCCATCAAAGCAGAGTTAAACGCGGCCTCGGGGAAGCGCATTAGCCCGGAAGTATAGGGATCTGGACCGACAAGTTGGTCGTTCAGCTAGGAACGACAAACGAGCATGGCTAAGCGACATCTCAACACAAGCACAGCTAGCCGCCGATAGCAGACAATATAACACAGTCTACCAACTCGCTCGTAAGCTCGCCAACAAGAAACACCACAACAACTACCCTGTTAAGGCAATAGATGGCTCTTTGATCTCCTTATCGAAGAACAACAGTTAACCCGCTGGACAGAGCATTTTAATAATGTTTTGAATTTTACTTCGCCAGGCACGTCCATCAATCCACATATGCACCCTAATAGGCTACTTAACATCAGCGTCGCTACTCCTTCGTTGGATGAGATAAGGACAACAATTCGTTCACTGCAGTCAGGTAAAGCAGCAGGCAACGACAATATCTACGCAGAACTCCTTTAAGCCGACGTCGAGTTAACTACGTGAACATTGCATGCGATATATCAAGATATCTGGGAATCTGAATCCATTCCATCGTCGTTAAGGGAAGGCTTAATAGTCAAACTCCCCAAGAAAGGTGATTTGAGCAATTGCGAAAACTGGAGAGGAATAACCCTGCTAAACACCATAAACAAAGTGATCTCCCCTATAATAGCTAGGCGCTTACAGAATGCGTTAGAGCCAATCTTGAGAAATGAACAAGCAGGATTTCGCCCAAACCGTTCTTGTACTGATCAAATTAACACCCTGCGTATAATCATTGAACAGTCAGTTGAGTATCGCTCTCCTCTGTATATGGTTTTTGTAGATCTTAAACGCGCTTTTGATAGCGTAGGCAGAAACATGATGTGGCAGATTTTGTCTAGTTATAGTGTTGGATCTGCGGATAGTTTTTCTCGGTCTTCGTAAATGCCGACGCGGCGTGCATGCTAGGCCGCGTAGTACCGTCGGGCAGTTCGTGCATCAACACTGCCCCCATGCCATAGCTGGATGCGTCCGCTGCTACGATGATTTTCTTCTTCGGGTCATAGTGGATTAACGCCAAATCCGATGCAAGTACTCTCTTTAGGTTCTCGCAAGCCTCTTGGTGCGCTGCTCGCCAATCAAAAGGCACATCGCTGCACAATTCGTCCAACGGCCCGCGAAGGTCTTTTAGCTCTTTTACGAATTTGCCGTACCATGTAACGGCCCCTAGGAATGATTGCAATTGTTTGACGTCTCTTGGTGCGGGAATTAGCTTCAGCATCTGGATTTTCTGGGGATTTGGTCGTAAGCCATTTGCGTCAACGATGTGGCCCAAAAACTCTAACTCGTTCTGGCCAAACAAAAACTTATCGAGCTTAAGCCGAAAACCGTATTCTTGGATGCGCTTCAATGCTTCGAAGAGATTGTCTCGATGATCTTTCTCGTCTCTACCTTCAACAATAAAATCGTCAATGAAGGGAAAAGTGTCGTTAGCTCCGCTCATCATCGTGTCGATTAATTGCTGGAAAATGCCCGGAGCTGTCTTCACACCCGGTTGTAGGCGGTTTACTCGAAATAGTCCACAATGCGTGTTGATCGTCATGAAACGCTTCGATTCGTCATCCATCTCTACCTGCAAGAAAGCGTCGGACAGGTCAATTTTACTGAACACCCGGTACTGACTCAGCTTTGCAAAAATTTCTTCAGGCGTAGGCAACGGATGCTTGTTCGTCTCCAGTGCTTCATTCAAGCCTGTTGACTAATCGGCACAAATGCGTATGCGCCCGTCCTTTCTTTTTACAGCTACTAATGGTGCGGCGAAATCCGAGTAATCGACCGGACTGATTACTCCCAACAATTGCAATCGCTTAAGCTCATTTTTAATCGCCTCCGCTGCTGCGAAGGGCACCGGGCGCCTGTTGCGAAAGATTGATTTAGTTCCCGGCTTTAGTGTTAAAGATGCCTTCATTGTGTTGCACAGACCCAACGAGTTAATGAAAAGCGATGGAAATTTTTGCTTGATTTCCTCGCTAATTTTTGTGCTGCCTATCTTTTCCACAACCTTGTTGCAGACGCTTGCAATGGGCATGCTCCATAGATCCACAGCTTCCATCCAATCACTTCCAAGCACGTTTAAATCGGAATTTGCTACATAACACGTACCAACGTCTTATCGGTCATGCAATCTCAATCGTGCCGTAAATCTTCCAAGCATCTTAACTAGGTCTCCTGAAGCGCTTATGGCTTGCTCTTCGCACGCGACTAATGCCGGCGATCAGAGCAACTTCCAATTCTTTGCAGAGATAATCGTCCAGTCAGATCCGGAATCGAGTTGCAACTTTAATTTCGTGCTGTCAATTGTTGGCTCGACAAATTTCCGGGTCGAGACGACAACCGCATCCACAGCCAGGCTTCGGCGTGGACGGAAGTTTCGTCTTCCACGGAAGCGTCGTGTCGCTGCCGCTAACTCACAGTAACCTGCCTTTTGACCCTGCAGTTTGCAATCAAAATATTGTTTATCACGGTGGAAATGGATTGCTCCACACTTTCGACATGGAAATCTTGCTTTTGGTGGCTCTGCTTTGGGACATTTAGCGTTCAGTTCCGCCTTTTGATTACTGCTATTTCCCCATGAGTTTCGGCGCATTGCTAACACTTCACCATTAGAAACATCTCGTCACAAAACCATCGATTTCTCGACTTTGAGGCTGCTTAACCGTGTTGCAATATTGGCAACATCTCTTAATGTCAGCTTAGGTCTCATATCACCGCCTGCACTAGCTTCATCGTGTTGTATCTCTTGGCCGTCCAACTTCATTAGCAGCTTCTCCAGAGTCTCCGCATCTTGCGATTTGTTGAGTCCTTGAACAAACATCAAAACTTAAAAATCGTCCGGTGTACAATTTGCCATATTGAATTTTTCACATATTACGTTTACACGTGCGTACTCTGAAAACTAGCTTCCTTCTCCATTTTCAAACACTTGTAACGCAACGAAAATTGTGATTCCTTTCGGCCAAAAATGCGCTTGAGCTCCCTCACTGCATCATCCAAAGGAATAGTGTCTTTTGTTAGTGGAAAAATCGTATTGGCAAACCTTTGGTAATCGGCTGTAGAGAGTTTCTCTGTCAGCAAATCCACCTTTTGTACTGCTGTTATTGTAGCCGCCTGAGACGTAAAAATAATTTCGTATCGCTGGTACCACAATTCGAATGTCAAATTGTCTTCAGTGCAATACACAATGCATTGATGCTATCTGCGCACTTTCCGTTTTTGCTGTTTGCTGCTGCCCTTCTGCCTGTAGCGTTAACTGCGTCATCAACAACGCAATCATTTCTCTGCCTTTCAGCCATCATTTTCAAAATTTCTTTCAATTCTGAATCCATTTTTTCACACACAAAAATAAAACGATACTGCCGTAAGAATTTTTAAAGATTTTAATGGGGTGAATTAATCCTCGTCGCCACTGTTGTGTTCGTAACAAATACAATTCACTTGTCTCGTTTCTTAAATGTTTTATTTATTTAATAAAGGTCAATTCGTCTGCGTCTGCACTGTTTGGGTTGCGCACTTCGACTGCCCGACCATCAAGCAGCCATGCCACAAGTCCACAAACATGCAGCCTATTATGTACATGTCAAATGTAAATAAATATATGTGTTGCACGTCACAACACTAGTCCTCAGTTATATTTAGAGCAACCTCATAAAATAACTTTAAATAAAGTCCCTGAAATATATAAAAATATTAGAACATATTTAAAAATGAACGAAAATCAAGATTTGAAATTAGAAGTGTCTAGTGAATATGTGTGTCCTTCAACTTGCTTCAGTTGCAACAAAAGTTTCACTACTTTGCGGATATACCAAAAACTGTACATAAAGGCCTTAAAAAGGGGCAAACTATTAAAAAGACGAACCATTTTCTGAAATAATTTAATTAGACAGTTAAAAGCAAAAAATTTAAAGTTAAATGAAGAGAACGACAAGCTGAAATCAAAAATCTTTTAGAAGATTTAATTAACAGCCAAGAAATAAATGAGGATAGCAAAGAGTTTGGGAAACTATTACTTATAAAAAAGCACAAGTATTCCGGTTGGCCTCCAAAACAAAAATTAATATGTCAAAAATTATACTTCAAATCACCAGCTACATATAATTATATGTGCGATATTCTTAGTTTTAATATGCCTTCAAAACAAAGTTTAATAAACTGGAAATTAAAAAAAAAATTAAAGCCCGAGTTTAATGATCAAATTATTAACAATCTGAATGAAAAATTTAAGCAGTTAAGTGAAATGGAAAAGATTGTTGTTGTGTTAATATTCGATGAAGTGATGATTCGTCAATCATTAGAATTGAACCCGTTAACGACGTGATTGATGGTTTAGTAGCTTCGGGTGATACACGCACTAAAGAGTTAGCAAAAAATATTTGTATGTTTTTGATTAGGGGGTTATTTGCAAACTACAAATACGTATTATCGTACTTTGCTAATGCTACTAACATCAGTGGTGGTGATTTAGTAAACATAATAAAAAGAAACGTGTCAATTCTTTCTGCAATAGGATTTACCGTAAAATGTATTGTTTGTGACCAGGGCCCAAATAATCGGCTGACTTTAAAGATGTTAGGGGTAGAACGCGAAAATCCGTTCTTTTTCCTAGATATAGAAAAAATATTTTCGTTGTACGACGTGCCACATTTAATTAAGTCTGTGCGAAATAATCTATTGACTACTGATTTCAAAACCAATGATGGAATTGTAAGTTGGAGGGTACTAACGGAATTATTATCTTGTGATTCTTCAAATTCGACTAGATTATGCCCAAAACTTACCCCTCAACATTTAAACCCGAAATTTTTTTTAAAAATGCAAGTAAGTTACGACACGCAAATTTTTAGTTGGACGGTTGTATGTGCTTTTCGCACTATGAACATTTTCAAGTTTTCTTCGGGTGCACAAAATGTATCGTTATCAACCACAAATTTTATCGATAAATTTAATAAGGTACTTGATAATTTAAATAGTCGAATTTTAACTGACAGGAACCCACATAAACGCGCAATTCAAGTAAACAAAAAAGCTTTTTTTTAACTTGTTAGAAATGTTACCGTACATTAAATCAATTTAGCCAATCCAGAGGATAACTATTTATTACATCAACGGGCTTGTCCAAAGAATCAATGGTGTACTGCGTTTGCTACAAAGTTTGATGTCAGAACACAAAGAAATATTCTTCCTACTTACAAATAGATTGATCTGATTGAGAATTTGTTCGGTCTAATTAGGCAAAGAGGGGGTGTGATCAATCGATGGAAACCATCTGTAAAAGAGTTTAAATTTTATTACTTCAAGCCAACTCAAACCACCTGGAGTATTCCAACAATACGATGTAGATGAAATTGAACCCTACCCCAATTCGGAGCCATCTAATCTGGATTTCGACCATGAAATATTGGATCAAGTGTTCTCAGATGACAACACTTGTATATGCTTTGATGACTGCGCCATAAGATATTACTTGGGATACGCCATAGTTAAGTGTTTAAAACGGCGATATTGTCAAAGTTGCGATATTCAATGGGCCAAGAATATAAATTATGAAAATTTAACAATGAATTCTGAATATTTTATAATCAACAACCAGATTGGTCACATCGCTATAAGCCGCAAGTGGCGATCATCTTTGCTGGACGTTAGAACCCGAAGAGCAGCCGACGTCTACAGCGACCACCACCTTGTGGTTGGCAGTGTGCGGTTGAAGCTCGCGGTCCACTCAGTCACACGAAGCCAAATAACGAGAAACGCAGCTGTAGCAGCACTAAAAGACCCTTTGTGAAACTGCAATATGTATCCCTCGTACAACAGTCTCTCTCTGAGATACAGCCCCAAACCCTAGAGTCTAAATGGGAGAAAACAGTAAATGCGTGTACGGAAGCAGCCTCATCCGTTTTAGGTTATCCCGACAAAACTAGAAAAGAATGGATATCAGATAGCACATGGAACACCATTCGTGAACGCCAATCCATCAAAGCAGAGTTAAACGCGGCCTCGGGGAAGCGCATTAGCGCGGAAGTATAGGGATCTGGACCGACAAGTTGGCCGTTCAGCTAGGAACGACAAACGAGCATGGCTAAGCGACATCTCAACACAAGCACAGCTAGCCGCTGATAGCAGACAATATAGCACAGTCTACCAACTCGCTCGTAAGCTCGCCAAAAAGAAACACCAAAACAACTACCCAGTTAAGGAAATAGATGGCTCTTTGATCCTTATCGAAGAACAACAGTTAACCCGCTGGACAGAGCATTTTAAGAATGTTTTGAATTGTACTTCGCCAGGCACGTCCATCAATCCACATATGCACCCTAATAGGCTACTTAACATCAGCGTCGCTACTCCTTCGTTGGATGAGATAAGGACAACAATTCGTTCACTGCAGTCAGGTAAAGCAGCAGGCAACGACAATATCTACGCAGAACTCCTCTAAGCCGACGTCGAGTAATTACGTGAACATTGCATGCGATATATCAAGATATCTGGGAATCTGAATCCATTCCATCGTCGTTAAAGGAAGGCTTAATAGCCAAACTCCCCAAGAAAGGTGATTTGAGCAATTGCGAAAACTGGAGAGGAATAACCCTGCTAAACACCATAAACAAAGTGATCTCCCCTATAATAGCTAGGAGCTTACAGAATGCGATAAAGCCAATCTTGAGAAATGAACAAGCAGGATTTCGCCCAAACCGTTCTTGTACTGATCAAATTAACACCATGCGTATAATCATTGAACAGTCAGTTGAGTATCGCTCTCCTCTGTATATGGTTTTTGTAGATCTTAAACGCGCTTTTGATAGCGTAGGCAGAAACATGATGTGGCAGATTTTGTCAAGTTATGGTGTTGGATCTGCGGATAGTTTTTCTCGGTCTTCGTAAATGCCGACGCGGCGTGCATGCTAGGCCGCGTAGTACCGTCGGGCAGTTCGTGCATCAACACTGCCCCCATGCCATAGCTGGATGCGTCCGCTGCTACGATGATTTTCTTCTTCGGGTCATAGTGGATTAACGCCAAATCCGATGCAAGTACTCTCTTTAGGTTCTCGCAAGCCTCTTGGTGCGCTGCTCGCCACTCAAAAGGCACATCGCTGCACAATTCGTCCAACGGCCCGCGAAGGTCTTTTAACTCTTTTACGAATTTGCCGTACCATGTAACGGCCCCTAGGAATGATTGCAATTGTTTGACGTCTCTTGGTGTGGGAATTAGCTTCAGCATCTCGATTTTCTGGGGATTTGGTCGTAAGCCATTTGCGTCAACGATGTGGCCCAAAAACTCTAACTCGTTCTGGCCAAACAAAAACTTATCGAGCTTAAGCCGAAAACCGTATTCTTGGATGCGCTCAATGCTTCGAAGAGATTGTCTCGATGATCTTTCTCGTCTCTACCTTCAACAATAAAATCGTCAATGAAGGGAAAAGTGCCGTTAGCTCCGCTCATCATCGTGTCGATTAATTGCTGGAAAATGCCCGGAGCTGTCTTCACACCCGGTTGTAGGCGGTTTACTCGAAATAGTCCACAATGCGTGTTGATCGTCATGAAACGCTTCGATTCGTCATCCATCTCCACCTGCAAGAAAGCGTCGGACAGGTCAATTTTACTGAACACCCGGTACTGACTCAGCTTTGCAAAAATTTCTTCAAGCGTAGGCAACGGATGCTTGTTCGGCTCCAGTTGAATAATCGGCACAAATGCGTATGCGCCCGTCCTTTCTTTTTACAGCTACTAATGGTGCGGCGAAATCCGAGTAATCGACCGGACTGATTACTCCCAACAATTGCAATCGCTTAAGCTCATTTTCAATCGCCTCCGCTGCTGCGAAGGGCACCGGGCGCCTGTTGCGAAAAATTGATTTAGTTCCCGGGTTTAGTGTTAAAGATGCCTTCATTTTGTTGCACAGACCCAACGAGTTAATGAAAAGCGATGGAAATTTTTGCTTGATTTCCTCGCTAATTTTTGTGCTGCCTATCTTTTCCACAACCTTGTTGCAGACGCTTGCAATGGGCACGCTCCATAGATCCAGAGCTTCCATCCAATCACTTCCAAGCACGTTTAAATCGGAATTTGCAACATAACACGTACCAACGTCTTCTCGGTCATGCAATCTCAATCGTGCCGTAAATCTTCCAAGCATCTTAACTGGGTCTCCTAAAGCGCTTATGGCTTGCTCTTCGCACGCGACTAATGCCGGCGATCCCAGCAACTTCCAATTCTTTGCAGAGATAATCGTCCAGTCAGATCCGGAATCGAGTTGCAACTTTAATTTCGTGCTGTCAATTGTTGGCTCGACAAATTTCCGGGTCGAGACGACAACCGCATCCACAGCCAGGCTTCGGCGTGGACGGAAGTTTCGTCTTCCACGGAAGCGTCGTGTCGCTGCCGCTGACTCACAGTAACCTGCCTTATGACCCTGCAGTTTGCAATCAAAATATTGTTTATCACGGTGGAAATGGATTGCTCCACACTTTCGACATGGAAATCTTGCTTTTGGTGGCTCTGCTTTGGGACATTTAGCGTTCAGTTCCGCCTTTTGATTACTGCTATTTCCCCATGAGTTTCGGCGCATTGCTAACACTTCACCATTAGAAACATCTCGTCACAAAACCATCGATTTCTCGACTTTGAGGCTGCTTAACCGTGTTGCAATATTGGCAACATCTCTTAATGTCAGCTTAGGTCTCATATCACCGCCTGCACTAGCTTCATCGTGTTGTATCTCTTGGCCGTCGAACTTCATTAGCAGCTTCTCCAGAGTCTCCGCATCTTGCGATTTGTTGAGTCCTTGAACAAACATCAAAACTTTAAAATCGTCCGGTGTACAATTTGCCATATTGAATTTTTCACATATTACGTTTACACGTGCGTACTCTGAAAACTAGCTTCCTTCTCCATTTTCAAACACTTGTAACGCAACGAAAATTGTGATTCCTTTCGGCCAAAAATGCGCTTGAGCTCCCTCACTGCATCATCCAAAGGAATAGTGTCTTTTGTTAGTGGAAAAATCGTATTGGCAAACCTTTGGTAATCGGCTGTAGAGAGTTTCTCTGTCAGCAAATCCACCTTTTGTACTGCTGTTATTGTAGCCGCCTGAGACGTAAAAATAATTTCGTATCGCTGGTACCACAATTCGAATGTCAAATTGTCTTCAGTGCAATACACAATGCATTGATGCTATCTGCGCACTTTCCGTTTTTGCTGTTTGCTGCTGCCCTTCTGCCTGTAGCGTTAACTGCGTCATCAACAACGCAATCATTTCTCTGCCTTTCAGCCATCATTTTCAAAATTTCTTTCAATTCTGAATCCATTTTTTCACACACAAAAATAAAACGATACTGCCGTAAGAATTTTTAAAGATTTTAATGGGGTGAATTAATCCTCGTCGCCACTGTTGTGTTCGTAACAAATACAATTCACTTGTCTCGTTTCTTAAATGTTTTATTTATTTAATAAAGGTCAATTCGTCTGCGTCTGCTCTATTTGGGTTGCGCACTTCGACTGCCCGACCATCAAGCAGCCATGCCACAAGTCCACAAACATGCAGCCTATTATGTACATGTCAAATGTAAATAAATATATGTATTGCACGTCACAACACTAGTCCTCAGTTATATTTAGAGCAACCTCATAAAATAACTTTAAATAAAGTCCCTGAAATATATAAAAATATTAGAACATATTTAAAAATGAACGAAAATCAAGATTTGAAATTAGAAGTGTCTAGTGAATATGTGTGTCCTTCAACTTGCTTCAGTTGCAACAAAAGTTTCACTACTTTGCGGATATACCAAAAACTGTACATAAAGGCCTTAAAAAGGGGCAAACTATTAAAAAGACGAACCATTTTCTGAAATAATTTAATTAGACAGTTAAAAGCAAAAAATTTAAAGTTAAATGAAGAGAACGACAAGCTGAAATCAAAAATCTTTTAGAAGATTTAATTAACAGCCAAGAAATAAATGAGGATAGCAAAGAGTTTGGGAAACTATTACTTATAAAAAAGCACAAGTATTCCGGTTGGCCTCCAAAACAAAAATTAATATGTCAAAAATTATACTTCAAATCACCAGCTACATATAATTATATGTGCGATATTCTTAGTTTTAATATGCCTTCAAAACAAAGTTTAATAAACTGGAAATTAAAAAAAAAATTAAAGCCCGAGTTTAATGATCAAATTATTAACAATCTGAATGAAAAATTTAAGCAGTTAAGTGAAATGGAAAAGATTGTTGTTGTGTTAATATTCGATGAAGTGATGATTCGTCAATCATTAGAATTGAACCCGTTAACGACGTGATTGATGGTTTAGTAGCTTCTTGTGATACACGCACTAAAGAGTTAGCAAAAAATATTTGTATGTTTTTGATTAGGGGGTTATTTGCAAACTACAAATACGTATTATCGTACTTTGCTAATGCTACTAACATCAGTGGTGGTGATTTAGTAAACATAATAAAAAGAAACGTGTCCATTCTTTCTGCAATAGGATTTACCGTAAAATGTATTGTTTGTGACCAGGGCCCAAATAATCGGCTGACTTTAAAGATGTTAGGGGTAGAACGCGAAAATCCGTTCTTTTTCCTAGATATAGAAAAAATATTTTCGTTGTACGACGTGCCACATTTAATTAAGTCTGTGCGAAATAATCTATTGACTACTGATTTCAAAACCAATGATGGAATTGTAAGTTGGAGGGTACTAACGGAATTATTATCTTGTGATTCTTCAAATTCGACTAGATTATGCCCAAAACTTACCCCTCAACATTTAAACCCGAAATTTTTTTTAAAAATGCAAGTAAGTTACGACACGCAAATTTTTAGTTGGACGGTTGTATGTGCTTTTCGCACTATGAACTTTTTCAAGTTTTCTTCGGGTGCACAAAATGTATCGTTATCAACCACAAATTTTATCGATAAATTTAATAAGGTACTTGATAATTTAAATAGTCGAATTTTAACTGACAGGAACCCACATAAACGCGCAATTCAAGTAAACAAAAAAGCTTTTTTTTAACTTGTTAGAAATGTTACCGTACATTAAATCAATTTAGCCAATCCAGAGGATAACTATTTATTACTTCAACGGGCTTGTCCAAAGAATCAATGGTGTACTGCGTTTGCTACAAAGTTTGATGTCAGAACACAAAGAAATATTCTTCCTACTTACAAATAGATTGATCTGATTGAGAATTTGTTCGGTCTAATTAGGCAAAGAGGGGGTGTGGTCAATCGATGGAAACCATCTGTAAAAGAGTTTAAATTTTATTACTTCAAGCCAACTCAAACCACCTGGAGTATTCCAACAATACGATGTAGATGAAATTGAACCCTACCCCAATTCGGAGCCATCTAATCTGGATTTCGACCATGAAATATTGGATCAAGTGTTCTCAGATGACAACACTTGTATATGCTTTGATGACTGCGCCATAAGATATTACTTGGGATACGCCATAGTTAAGTGTTTAAAACGGCGATATTGTCAAAGTTGCGATATTCAATGGGCCAAGAATATAAATTATGAAAATTTAACAATGAATTCTGAATATTTTATAATCAACAACCAGATTGGTCACATCGCTATAAGCCGCAAGTGGCGATCATCTTTGCTGGACCTTAGAACCCGAAGAGCAGCCGACGTCTACAGCGACCACCACCTTGTGGTTGGCAGTGTGCGGTTGAAGCTCGCGGTCCACTCAGTCACACGAAGCCAAATAACGAGAAACGCAGCTGTAGCAGCACTAAAAGACCCTTTGTGAAACTGCAATATGTATCCCTCGTACAACAGTCTCTCTCTGAGATACAGCCCCAAACCCTAGAGTCTAAATGGGAGAAAACAGTAAATGCGTGTACGGAAGCAGCCTCATCCGTTTTAGGTTATCCCGACAAAACTAGAAAAGAATGGATATCAGATAGCACATGGAACACCATTCGTGAACGCTAATCCATCAAAGCAGAGTTAAACGCGGCCTCGGGGAAGCGCATTAGCGCGGAAGTATAGGGATCTGGACCGACAAGTTGGCCGTTCAGCTAGGAACGACAAACGAGCATGGCTAAGCGACATCTCAACACAAGCACAGCTAGCCGCTGATAGCAGACAATATAGCACAGTCTACCAACTCGCTCGTAAGCTCGCCAACAAGAAACACCAAAACAACTACCCTGTTAAGGAAATAGATGGCTCTTTGATCCTTATCGAAGAACAACAGTTAACCCGCTGGACAGAGCATTTTAAGAATGTTTTGAATTGTACTTCGCCAGGCACGTCCATCAATCCACATATGCACCCTAATAGGCTACTTAACATCAGCGTCGCTACTCCTTCGTTGGATGAGATAAGGACAACAATTCGTTCACTGCAGTCAGGTAAAGCAGCAGGCAACGACAATATCTACGCAGAACTCCTCTAAGCCGACGTCGAGTAATTACGTGAACATTGCATGCGATATATCAAGATATCTGGGAATCTGAATCCATTCCATCGTCGTTAAAGGAAGGCTTAATAGCCAAACTCCCCAAGAAAGGTGATTTGAGCAATTGCGAAAACTGGAGAGGAATAACCCTGCTAAACACCATAAACAAAGTGATCTCCCCTATAATAGCTAGGAGCTTACAGAATGCGATAGAGCCAATCTTGAGAAATGAACAAGCAGGATTTTGCCCAAACCGTTCTTGTACTGATCAAATTAACACCATGCGTATAATCATTGAACAGTCAGTTGAGTATCGCTCTCCTCTGTATATGGTTTTTGTAGATCTTAAACGCGCTTTTGATAGCGTAGGCAGAAACATGATGTGGCAGATTTTGTCAAGTTATGGTGTTGGATCTGCGGATAGTTTTTCTCGGTCTTCGTAAATGCCGACGCGGCGTGCATGCTAGGCCGCGTAGTACCGTCGGGCAGTTCGTGCATCAACACTGCCCCCATGCCATAGCTGGATGCGTCCGCTGCTACGATGATTTTCTTCTTCGGGTCATAGTGGATTAACGCCAAATCCGATGCAAGTACTCTCTTTAGGTTCTCGCAAGCCTCTTGGTGCGCTGCTCGCCACTCAAAAGGCACATCGCTGCACAATTCGTCCAACGGCCCGCGAAGGTCTTTTAACTCTTTTACGAATTTGCCGTACCATGTAACGGCCCCTAGGAATGATTGCAATTGTTTGACGTCTCTTGGTGTGGGAATTAGCTTCAGCATCTCGATTTTCTGGGGATTTGGTCGTAAGCCATTTGCGTCAACGATGTGGCCCAAAAACTCTAACTCGTTCTGGCCAAACAAAAACTTATCGAGCTTAAGCCGAAAACCGTATTCTTGGATGCGCTCAATGCTTCGAAGAGATTGTCTCGATGATCTTTCTCGTCTCTACCTTCAACAATAAAATCGTCAATGAAGGGAAAAGTGCCGTTAGCTCCGCTCATCATCGTGTCGATTAATTGCTGGAAAATGCCCGGAGCTGTCTTCACACCCGGTTGTAGGCGGTTTACTCGAAATAGTCCACAATGCGTGTTGATCGTCATGAAACGCTTCGATTCGTCATCCATCTCCACCTGCAAGAAAGCGTCGGACAGGTCAATTTTACTGAACACCCGGTACTGACTCAGCTTTGGAAAAATTTCTTCAAGCGTAGGCAACGGATGCTTGTTCGGCTCCAGTTGAATAATCGGCACAAATGCGTATGCGCCCGTCCTTTCTTTTTACAGCTACTAATGGTGCGGCGAAATCCGAGTAATCGACCGGACTGATTACTCCCAACAATTGCAATCGCTTAAGCTCATTTTCAATCGCCTCCGCTGCTGCGAAGGGCACCGGGCGCCTGTTGCGAAAAATTGATTTAGTTCCCGGGTTTAGTGTTAAAGATGCCTTCATTTTGTTGCACAGACCCAACGAGTTAATGAAAAGCGATGGAAATTTTTGCTTGATTTCCTCGCTAATTTTTGTGCTGCCTATCTTTTCCACAACCTTGTTGCAGACGCTTGCAATGGGCACGCTCCATAGATCCAGAGCTTCCATCCAATCACTTCCAAGCACGTTTAAATCGGAATTTGCAACATAACACGTACCAACGTCTTCTCGGTCATGCAATCTCAATCGTGCCGTAAATCTTCCAAGCATCTTAACTGGGTCTCCTAAAGCGCTTATGGCTTGCTCTTCGCACGCGACTAATGCCGGCGATCCCAGCAACTTCCAATTCTTTGCAGAGATAATCGTCCAGTCAGATCCGGAATCGAGTTGCAACTTTAATTTCGTGCTGTCAATTGTTGGCTCGACAAATTTCCGGGTCGAGACGACAACCGCATCCACAGCCAGGCTTCGGCGTGGACGGAAGTTTCGTCTTCCACGGAAGCGTCGTGTCGCTGCCGCTGACTCACAGTAACCTGCCTTATGACCCTGCAGTTTGCAATCAAAATATTGTTTATCACGGTGGAAATGGATTGCTCCACACTTTCGACATGGAAATCTTGCTTTTGGTGGCTCTGCTTTGGGACATTTAGCGTTCAGTTCCGCCTTTTGATTACTGCTATTTCCCCATGAGTTTCGGCGCATTGCTAACACTTCACCATTAGAAACATCTCGTCACAAAACCATCGATTTCTCGACTTTGAGGCTGCTTAACCGTGTTGCAATATTGGCAACATCTCTTAATGTCAGCTTAGGTCTCATATCACCGCCTGCACTAGCTTCATCGTGTTGTATCTCTTGGCCGTCGAACTTCATTAGCAGCTTCTCCAGAGTCTCCGCATCTTGAGATTTGTTGAGTCCTTGAACAAACATCAAAACTTTAAAATCGTCCGGTGTACAATTCGCCATATTGAATTTTTCACATATTACGTTTACACGTGCCGCATACTCTGAAAACCCTTCACTAGCTTCCTTCTCCATTTTCAAACACTTGTAACGCAACGAAAATTGTGATTCCTTTCGGCCAAAAATGCGCTTGAGCTCCCTCACTGCATCATCGAAAGGAATAGTGTCTTTTGTTAGTGGCAAAATCGTATTGGCAAACCTTTGGTAATCGGCTGTAGAGAGTTTCTCTGTCAGCAAATCCACCTTTTGTACTGCTGTTATTGTAGCCGCCTGAGACGTAAAAATAATTTCGTATCGCTGGTACCACAATTCGAATGTCAAATTGTCTTCAGCGCAATACATAATGCATTGATGCTATCTGCGCACTTTCCGTTTTTGCTGTTTGCTGCTGCCCTTCTGCCTGTAGCGTTAACTGCGTCATCAACAACGCAATCATATCGTCAATCTTTCTCTGCCTTTCAGCCATCATTTTCAAAATTTCTTTCAATTCTGAATCCATTTTTTCACACACAAAAATAAAACGATACTGCCGTAAGAATTTTTAAAGATTTTAATGGGGTGAATTAATCCTCGTCGCCACTGTTGTGTTCGTAACAAATACAATTCACTTGTCTCGTTTCTTAAATGTTTTATTTATTTAATAAAGGTCAATTCGTCTGCGTCTGCTCTATTTGGGTTGCGCACTTCGACTGCCCGACCATCAAGCAGCCATGCCACAAGTCCACAAACATGCAGCCTATTATGTACATGTCAAATGTAAATAAATATATGTGTTGCACGTCACAACACTAGTCCTCAGTTATATTTAGAGCAACCTCATAAAATAACACAAACACAAAAATAAAACGATACTGCCGTAAGAATTTTTAAAGATTTTAATGGGGTGAATTAATCCTCGTCGCCACTGTTGTGTTCGTAACAAATACAATTCACTTGTCTCGTTTCTTAAATGTTTTATTTATTTAATAAAGGTCAATTCGTCTGCGTCTGCTCTATTTGGGTTGCGCACTTCGACTGCCCGACCATCAAGCAGCCATGCCACAAGTCCACAAACATGCAGCCTATTATGTACATGTCAAATGTAAATAAATATATGTGTTGCACGTCACAACACTAGTCCTCAGTTATATTTAGAGCAACCTCATAAAATAACTTTAAATAAAGTCCCTGAAATATATAAAAATATTAGAACATATTCAAAAATTAACGAAAATCAAGATTTGAAATTAGAAGTGTGTAGTGAATATGTGTGTCCTTCAACTTGCTTCATTTGCAAAAAAAGTTTCACTACTTTGCGGATATACCAAAAACTGTACATAAAGGCCTTAAAAAGGGGCAAACTATTAAAAAGACGAACCATTTTCTGAAATAATTTAATTAGACAGTTAAAAGCAAAAAATTTAAAGTTAAATGAAGAGAACGACAAGCTGAAATCAAAAATCTTTTAGAAGATTTAATTAACAGCCAAGAAATAAATGAGGATAGCAAAGAGTTTGGGAAACTATTACTTATAAAAAAGCACAAGTATTCCGGTTGGCCTCCAAAACAAAAATTAATATGTCAAAAATTATACTTCAAATCACCAGCTACATATAATTATATGTGCGATATTCTTAGTTTTAATATGCCTTCAAAACAAAGTTTAATAAACTGGAAATTAATAAAAAATTAAAGCCCGAGTTTAATGATCAAATTATTAACAATCTAAAAGAAAAATTTAAGCAGTTAAGTGAAATGGAAAAGATTTTTGTTGTGTTAATATTCGATGAAGTGATGATTCGTCAATCATTGGAATTGAACCCGTTAACGACGTGATTGATGGTTTAGTAGCTTCGGGTGATACACGCACTAAAGAGTTAGCAAAAAATATTTGTATGTTTTTGATTAGGGGGTTATTTTCAAACTACAAATACGTATTATCGTACTTTGCTAATGCTACTAACATCAGTGGTGGTGATTTAGTAAACATAATAAAAAGAAACGTGTCCATTCTTTCTGCAATAGGATTTACCGTAAAATGTATTGTTTGTGACCAGGGCCCAAATAATCGGCTGACTTTAAAGATGTTAGGGGTAGAACGCGAAAATCCGTTCTTTTTCCTAGATATAGAAAAAATATTTTCGTTGTACGACGTGCCACATTTAATTAAGTCTGTGCGAAATAATCTATTGACTACTGATTTCAAAACCAATGATGGAATTGTAAGTTGGAGGGTACTAACGGAATTATTATCTTGTGATTCTTCAAATTCGACTAGATTATGCCCAAAACTTACCCCTCAACATTTAAACCCGAAATTTTTTTTAAAAATGCAAGTAAGTTACGACACGCAAATTTTTAGTTGGACGGTTGTATGTGCTTTTCGCACTATGAACTTTTTCAAGTTTTCTTCGGGTGCACAAAATGTATCGTTATCAACCACAAATTTTATCGATAAATTTAATAAGGTACTTGATAATTTAAATAGTCGAATTTTAACTGACAGGAACCCACATAAACGCGCAATTCAAGTAAACAAAAAAGCTTTTTTTTAACTTGTTAGAAATGTTACCGTACATTAAATCAATTTAGCCAATCCAGAGGATAACTATTTATTACTTCAACGGGCTTGTCCAAAGAATCAATGGTGTACTGCGTTTGCTACAAAGTTTGATGTCAGAACACAAAGAAATATTCTTCCTACTTACAAATAGATTGATCTGATTGAGAATTTGTTCGGTCTAATTAGGCAAAGAGGGGGTGTGGTCAATCGATGGAAACCATCTGTAAAAGAGTTTAAATTTTATTACTTCAAGCCAACTCAAACCACCTGGAGTATTCCAACAATACGATGTAGATGAAATTGAACCCTACCCCAATTCGGAGCCATCTAATCTGGATTTCGACCATGAAATATTGGATCAAGTGTTCTCAGATGACAACACTTGTATATGCTTTGATGACTGCGCCATAAGATATTACTTGGGATACGCCATAGTTAAGTGTTTAAAACGGCGATATTGTCAAAGTTGCGATATTCAATGGGTCAAGAATATAAATTATGAAAATTTAACAATGAATTCTGAATATTTTATAATCAACAACCAGATTGGTCACATCGCTATAAGCCGCAAGTGGCGATCATCTTTGCTGGACCTTAGAACCCGAAGAGCAGCCGACGTCTACAGCGACCACCACCTTGTGGTTGGCAGTGTGCGGTTGAAGCTCGCGGTCCACTCAGTCACACGAAGCCAAATAACGAGAAACGCAGCTGTAGCAGCACTAAAAGACCCTTTGTGAAACTGCAATATGTATCCCTCGTACAACAGTCTCTCTCTGAGATACAGCCCCAAACCCTAGAGTCTAAATGGGAGAAAACAGTAAATGCGTGTACGGAAGCAGCCTCATCCGTTTTAGGTTATCCCGACAAAACTAGAAAAGAATGGATATCAGATAGCACATGGAACACCATTCGTGAACGCTAATCCATCAAAGCAGAGTTAAACGCGGCCTCGGGGAAGCGCATTAGCGCGGAAGTATAGGGATCTGGACCGACAAGTTGGCCGTTCAGCTAGGAACGACAAACGAGCATGGCTAAGCGACATCTCAACACAAGCACAGCTAGCCGCTGATAGCAGACAATATAGCACAGTCTACCAACTCGCTCGTAAGCTCGCCAACAAGAAACACCAAAACAACTACCCTGTTAAGGAAATAGATGGCTCTTTGATCCTTATCGAAGAACAACAGTTAACCCGCTGGACAGAGCATTTTAAGAATGTTTTGAATTGTACTTCGCCAGGCACGTCCATCAATCCACATATGCACCCTAATAGGCTACTTAACATCAGCGTCGCTACTCCTTCGTTGGATGAGATAAGGACAACAATTCGTTCACTGCAGTCAGGTAAAGCAGCAGGCAACGACAATATCTACGCAGAACTCCTCTAAGCCGACGTCGAGTAATTACGTGAACATTGCATGCGATATATCAAGATATCTGGGAATCTGAATCCATTCCATCGTCGTTAAAGGAAGGCTTAATAGCCAAACTCCCCAAGAAAGGTGATTTGAGCAATTGCGAAAACTGGAGAGGAATAACCCTGCTAAACACCATAAACAAAGTGATCTCCCCTATAATAGCTAGGAGCTTACAGAATGCGATAGAGCCAATCTTGAGAAATGAACAAGCAGGATTTTGCCCAAACCGTTCTTGTACTGATCAAATTAACACCATGCGTATAATCATTGAACAGTCAGTTGAGTATCGCTCTCCTCTGTATATGGTTTTTGTAGATCTTAAACGCGCTTTTGATAGCGTAGGCAGAAACATGATGTGGCAGATTTTGTCAAGTTATGGTGTTGGATCTGCGGATAGTTTTTCTCGGTCTTCGTAAATGCCGACGCGGCGTGCATGCTAGGCCGCGTAGTACCGTCGGGCAGTTCGTGCATCAACACTGCCCCCATGCCATAGCTGGATGCGTCCGCTGCTACGATGATTTTCTTCTTCGGGTCATAGTGGATTAACGCCAAATCCGATGCAAGTACTCTCTTTAGGTTCTCGCAAGCCTCTTGGTGCGCTGCTCGCCACTCAAAAGGCACATCGCTGCACAATTCGTCCAACGGCCCGCGAAGGTCTTTTAACTCTTTTACGAATTTGCCGTACCATGTAACGGCCCCTAGGAATGATTGCAATTGTTTGACGTCTCTTGGTGTGGGAATTAGCTTCAGCATCTCGATTTTCTGGGGATTTGGTCGTAAGCCATTTGCGTCAACGATGTGGCCCAAAAACTCTAACTCGTTCTGGCCAAACAAAAACTTATCGAGCTTAAGCCGAAAACCGTATTCTTGGATGCGCTCAATGCTTCGAAGAGATTGTCTCGATGATCTTTCTCGTCTCTACCTTCAACAATAAAATCGTCAATGAAGGGAAAAGTGCCGTTAGCTCCGCTCATCATCGTGTCGATTAATTGCTGGAAAATGCCCGGAGCTGTCTTCACACCCGGTTGTAGGCGGTTTACTCGAAATAGTCCACAATGCGTGTTGATCGTCATGAAACGCTTCGATTCGTCATCCATCTCCACCTGCAAGAAAGCGTCGGACAGGTCAATTTTACTGAACACCCGGTACTGACTCAGCTTTGGAAAAATTTCTTCAAGCGTAGGCAACGGATGCTTGTTCGGCTCCAGTTGAATAATCGGCACAAATGCGTATGCGCCCGTCCTTTCTTTTTACAGCTACTAATGGTGCGGCGAAATCCGAGTAATCGACCGGACTGATTACTCCCAACAATTGCAATCGCTTAAGCTCATTTTCAATCGCCTCCGCTGCTGCGAAGGGCACCGGGCGCCTGTTGCGAAAAATTGATTTAGTTCCCGGGTTTAGTGTTAAAGATGCCTTCATTTTGTTGCACAGACCCAACGAGTTAATGAAAAGCGATGGAAATTTTTGCTTGATTTCCTCGCTAATTTTTGTGCTGCCTATCTTTTCCACAACCTTGTTGCAGACGCTTGCAATGGGCACGCTCCATAGATCCAGAGCTTCCATCCAATCACTTCCAAGCACGTTTAAATCGGAATTTGCAACATAACACGTACCAACGTCTTCTCGGTCATGCAATCTCAATCGTGCCGTAAATCTTCCAAGCATCTTAACTGGGTCTCCTAAAGCGCTTATGGCTTGCTCTTCGCACGCGACTAATGCCGGCGATCCCAGCAACTTCCAATTCTTTGCAGAGATAATCGTCCAGTCAGATCCGGAATCGAGTTGCAACTTTAATTTCGTGCTGTCAATTGTTGGCTCGACAAATTTCCGGGTCGAGACGACAACCGCATCCACAGCCAGGCTTCGGCGTGGACGGAAGTTTCGTCTTCCACGGAAGCGTCGTGTCGCTGCCGCTGACTCACAGTAACCTGCCTTATGACCCTGCAGTTTGCAATCAAAATATTGTTTATCACGGTGGAAATGGATTGCTCCACACTTTCGACATGGAAATCTTGCTTTTGGTGGCTCTGCTTTGGGACATTTAGCGTTCAGTTCCGCCTTTTGATTACTGCTATTTCCCCATGAGTTTCGGCGCATTGCTAACACTTCACCATTAGAAACATCTCGTCACAAAACCATCGATTTCTCGACTTTGAGGCTGCTTAACCGTGTTGCAATATTGGCAACATCTCTTAATGTCAGCTTAGGTCTCATATCACCGCCTGCACTAGCTTCATCGTGTTGTATCTCTTGGCCGTCGAACTTCATTAGCAGCTTCTCCAGAGTCTCCGCATCTTGAGATTTGTTGAGTCCTTGAACAAACATCAAAACTTTAAAATCGTCCGGTGTACAATTCGCCATATTGAATTTTTCACATATTACGTTTACACGTGCCGCATACTCTGAAAACCCTTCACTAGCTTCCTTCTCCATTTTCAAACACTTGTAACGCAACGAAAATTGTGATTCCTTTCGGCCAAAAATGCGCTTGAGCTCCCTCACTGCATCATCGAAAGGAATAGTGTCTTTTGTTAGTGGCAAAATCGTATTGGCAAACCTTTGGTAATCGGCTGTAGAGAGTTTCTCTGTCAGCAAATCCACCTTTTGTACTGCTGTTATTGTAGCCGCCTGAGACGTAAAAATAATTTCGTATCGCTGGTACCACAATTCGAATGTCAAATTGTCTTCAGCGCAATACATAATGCATTGATGCTATCTGCGCACTTTCCGTTTTTGCTGTTTGCTGCTGCCCTTCTGCCTGTAGCGTTAACTGCGTCATCAACAACGCAATCATATCGTCAATCTTTCTCTGCCTTTCAGCCATCATTTTCAAAATTTCTTTCAATTCTGAATCCATTTTTTCACACACAAAAATAAAACGATACTGCCGTAAGAATTTTTAAAGATTTTAATGGGGTGAATTAATCCTCGTCGCCACTGTTGTGTTCGTAACAAATACAATTCACTTGTCTCGTTTCTTAAATGTTTTATTTATTTAATAAAGGTCAATTCGTCTGCGTCTGCTCTATTTGGGTTGCGCACTTCGACTGCCCGACCATCAAGCAGCCATGCCACAAGTCCACAAACATGCAGCCTATTATGTACATGTCAAATGTAAATAAATATATGTGTTGCACGTCACAACACTAGTCCTCAGTTATATTTAGAGCAACCTCATAAAATAACACAAACACAAAAATAAAACGATACTGCCGTAAGAATTTTTAAAGATTTTAATGGGGTGAATTAATCCTCGTCGCCACTGTTGTGTTCGTAACAAATACAATTCACTTGTCTCGTTTCTTAAATGTTTTATTTATTTAATAAAGGTCAATTCGTCTGCGTCTGCTCTATTTGGGTTGCGCACTTCGACTGCCCGACCATCAAGCAGCCATGCCACAAGTCCACAAACATGCAGCCTATTATGTACATGTCAAATGTAAATAAATATATGTGTTGCACGTCACAACACTAGTCCTCAGTTATATTTAGAGCAACCTCATAAAATAACTTTAAATAAAGTCCCTGAAATATATAAAAATATTAGAACATATTCAAAAATTAACGAAAATCAAGATTTGAAATTAGAAGTGTGTAGTGAATATGTGTGTCCTTCAACTTGCTTCATTTGCAAAAAAAGTTTCACTACTTTGCGGATATACCAAAAACTGTACATAAAGGCCTTAAAAAGGGGCAAACTATTAAAAAGACGAACCATTTTCTGAAATAATTTAATTAGACAGTTAAAAGCAAAAAATTTAAAGTTAAATGAAGAGAACGACAAGCTGAAATCAAAAATCTTTTAGAAGATTTAATTAACAGCCAAGAAATAAATGAGGATAGCAAAGAGTTTGGGAAACTATTACTTATAAAAAAGCACAAGTATTCCGGTTGGCCTCCAAAACAAAAATTAATATGTCAAAAATTATACTTCAAATCACCAGCTACATATAATTATATGTGCGATATTCTTAGTTTTAATATGCCTTCAAAACAAAGTTTAATAAACTGGAAATTAATAAAAAATTAAAGCCCGAGTTTAATGATCAAATTATTAACAATCTAAAAGAAAAATTTAAGCAGTTAAGTGAAATGGAAAAGATTTTTGTTGTGTTAATATTCGATGAAGTGATGATTCGTCAATCATTGGAATTGAACCCGTTAACGACGTGATTGATGGTTTAGTAGCTTCGGGTGATACACGCACTAAAGAGTTAGCAAAAAATATTTGTATGTTTTTGATTAGGGGGTTATTTGCAAACTACAAATACGTATTATCGTACTTTGCTAATGCTACTAACATCAGTGGTGGTGATTTAGTAAACATAATAAAAAGAAACGTGTCCATTCTTTCTGCAATAGGATTTACCGTAAAATGTATTGTTTGTGACCAGGGCCCAAATAATCGGCTGACTTTAAAGATGTTAGGGGTAGAACGCGAAAATCCGTTCTTTTTCCTAGATATAGAAAAAATATTTTCGTTGTACGACGTGCCACATTTAATTAAGTCTGTGCGAAATAATCTATTGACTACTGATTTCAAAACCAATGATGGAATTGTAAGTTGGAGGGTACTAACGGAATTATTATCTTGTGATTCTTCAAATTCGACTAGATTATGCCCAAAACTTACCCCTCAACATTTAAACCCGAAATTTTTTTAAAAATGCAAGTAAGTT